>OY292448.1:0-1491875 GCA_958496245.1 Perizoma flavofasciatum
GAAGTTTTTCTGCGCCATGCCTAGCATTGATTATTTCTCCTGTGACTTTGTTTCCGGTGAGGTCTATCGCTGCTATTATTGATTCCTTCGGCGTGGTGTGATGACGGTCTTTTATGACAATTCGATATGGCTTGTCTTCTTTACGCGAGAATGTATAACCAATCAATCCATGCTCACGGATTATGTCGATTATTTTTTTGTAGCATTCGGTAGTGTCCCTCATTACTCAAGTTGATTTTTGTTCACATTTGTTATCTTGTACTGCGATTCGTCAATGGTCGGTTCTTTGGTTACGATTTCCGTCTGACAATCTGGTTCTAACATAGCGAAGCTGTTATAAGTTTCAATGACGTTTTCCTGGGGCGGAGTGTTTGAAACACGTTTTCTTTTGTTACTTGGTGCTGGTATACTTTTCCATTCCGGGGGATTCGCAAGATTCTGCGTGTTACTAGAGGCTTCTCCTGTCGGGTTATTTGATGGCGTGATGCTGGTCATCGAGTTACTGCGTGGTCTTGTGAAGAACATGCTCCTGTGGAAGGTCTGCTGGACCAATTTTGATTCCAGTGATAGTGTACGTTCAGTCGTGTCCATTTCAGGCAAAACTTTGCCCCCCCCAGAGTACGAGGGGCTGCCTAAGCTATGCTCAGGGAGGGATTCTCCGGCATCGCCGGTACCCTCCTGGGGTAATATCTCTTTCGGTTTTGCTGCCATGGTTTCGTTATTTTTTTCCTTCGGGGTTGCTTTCCCCTAGCCAGTTGTTTGGTTCAAGCGCCAAAGGTTCGCCTTCGCCCTTCACATTTAGCTATTACGATTCAGAGGTGTTGGGGAGCTCTAGTCAGACCGTAACATTGCCCAGGGGGGACGACCCACAAAGGTAGATCTGCGAGCCCATTGTTAGAATGCGATGGCATTCTAGCAATAGCGAGGACGTATGTGATAGGACTGGTCAGTGCGTGCCAATAGTCTAGCTCCACCTAGACGTACACTAGCGGTATTCTCAGCATTTTATAGAGGTGTGTTTCCTGGCAAACACATCCCACCGAGGCCAGACACTGACTTCCCCCCCGAAAAGTGTAAATATATAAACAACTGTTAACTTCGAAGTGTATTTTGGTGCAGATACAAGAGTTTCCTCAGACTTTGTCAACTCATTGCTCATTGTAAGTCGACGGATCCTTTCTCTAGCTGAAAGGAGCTCTTAGTGTCTACGGCTAGAGTACAAGCAAAGGACCCCCTTGCGTAACAGGTCAGTGAAATTCTATTGTTTTAGCCCATTTCACATATCTTATCGTTTTCGTGAAGGTAACAGTTTTTATGTCCCCCTCGAATAATTTAATTTTACGTTTTTCATTTTAAATACAGTCCACTCTAACTCTCGTCAGCTATCGTACAGTTATACTAGCTGCGCCCCGCGGTTTCACCCGCGTAAGTTCGATTCCATGGGAATATTGGGATGAAAGTAACAGCTATGTACCTATCAAGTTTCATCGCAATCGGTTTATTAGTTTTTGCTTGAAGAAGTAACAAACATATTATGTATTGTACATACATACTGATGCATCTGAGCCGCGCGGGTACCTTACTCATAGATGTAACCCCTAGCTCCCGCTCCTCGGCAACGCCCGCTCTACAGAGCAGGGAACGTCGCGGCGTTTCGCGTGTTGCATTTTTATACTCGTAATAACTTTGAAATTAAATGTCCGATTCAAATGAATTAAAACGTATTCGCGTGTTGCATTTTTATACTCGTGATAACTTTGAAATTAAATGTCCGATTCAAATGAATTAAAACGTATTCGCGTGTTGCATTTTTATACTCGTGATAACTTTGAAATTAAATGTCCGATTCAAATGAATTAATACGTATTTTACTGCTACATAAATAAAATACCCTTGATGATAAAACTATTTATTTTAGTAAGAATTAATACTACGATACGAATGTAACCAACTTTTGTTTCTACCGGCGATCTAATTAAATTTTAGAACACAAAAGCTGCTATTGTGACTTAACTATGCAATTTTCTTAAGGATCTCTATTTTTTTTCAATAAATTATAGCCTATGTTACTTCCTAATAATTTAGCTTTCTATTAGTGAAAAAATGGTTAAAATCGGTCCAGTAGTTTCGGAGCCTATTCGATACAAAAAAAACTTTCCTCTTTATAATAGATCGATTCTAATAAATAAAACAGCTATTTGTATTTATTTTTGTATCTTTAAATAAGGACCGCAAAGCCACAAAGTATATGTTTTATGAAAATGTGTGAGACACGGCAATTTCTCAAATTTTGCCTCAAAACACGGCAATTTGATATCCGAAACACGGCAGTCACTTTTTTTTTAATGGCAACCCTGGATTTAACCCTTTTTTTTAATGTAGAGGTCTGTTACTATAATCTTTGTACTAGTATGTCAATGTTGTTGATTGCAGCAAAGGGAGGCACAGACTACTATATGTACCAGGGGGGAGGGGCTTCCGCCGACCTACTTTAATCTAAAATTGAAATAGCTCTTTACTTAATGAAATAACTATTGCGTTTACCGTTTACCTGCTTTGTTTGTTTGCATTTCTATCTGGAAATTGACTGCTTCTAAAAAAGAAAGCAATAGAAAATGTCTACTTCTGTGTGTAGTGTATGTTTCGCCGGAAATCGCAGAATGAACCCCATAAAAAACACTGAAAGAGAAGTCTTCGAAAATATTACAAGTACCAAGGCAAGTACATAGTACATTAAGCATTTTTGTTTGAAAACTTTAATTACCTGAACCTCATATCTATCTATCGGGTTGACCCATCCTAGTTCTTGGATCTCTTGAAGCTTATAATGCGGGAAGCAACTCCTACTGAAAGAGAGTATGTCTGGTGAATTCCTTGGGTCCTCACTACACCAGCTTTCAGACCTATACGGTCTCATTAACTCGAGTCCTGTCAGAGCCATTAAATCAAGGTTTAAATATAGCTTATTGAAAAAAAGAGTATTATTGCAAAGCAACTATGGTTTTCAGTTTATTTATTAAAACACTTCAAGAAGAAACATATCATTATGATCAGCTACCAAAGCAATGTAGGACCTCAAAAAGTGGTTAAGTTAGGATAGAAATAAACTAGATGATGGGCTGTCACCTAGGTGGTTTATCTTTTACTCGTTATTTGTGGTGAAAACTCTTTTTGAAATATCATATAGAGTGTTGGCTATTTTATTTTAACATTCAATTTTAAACATTGTTTCCTTTGTACATTGTCCTTTGCTCATTTACGTTCGATTGGCACCACACTAAAGCTGAATGAAGGATCATCAAAAAAATAACCAAGCAGAGTTTGTTGCCTGATTCTTCTATGCTTGGTCGCGCGCGAGGAACCGCCGTAAATTCACTTTAACATTTTAGATTCACGTATAGTTTTTAAGTTGACGTTTCTATATGATCCTTGTGATTTCAATGAATAAAAACCTATTGACTTTGACTTTGACTTTGTACAACAATTTGTCTTGAAAAACTGGGATCAAAAGTCTAAAATATAAACCAATAATTTAAACCACCTTTTTTAATAAGAACCAGGTATTGTCTGATAGAGATAAACCAAGGTACTTTTTTTTTACTACGATATCATTTCAAACTTCTAGTGCTTAATAATTGTCCAATATACATTTTGTTATAAAAATAATTGATAATCCTAAAAACAGGATGTCGAAAGAAATAAAATTCCTACAGCTTATGTCATTTCCATACAATTCAATCTCTCGCCAGGCATTTACACCAACAGAAACTGGTATTTATCTAGACACCCAGATTTGTATTAAAATATGAGTTAAGATGAGGTAGCAGGGTCGGGGTAATATACATATAACATTGAACAACCAAGGTCATAGTATGGGTAGAGTATAATACAAAGTTTATAATATGTGACAATGGGCAGACTTATGTAAACAATAAAAAAAAAGAGAGCATTCTCGTTAATGTCCAATTGGAACCACTATTGTTGCATGCAACATGTTGCAGATGTGTGATGTAACCAGCATTGTTGCATGCAACATGTTGTAGATGTGGATATAAGCAGTATTGTTGCATGCAACATGTTGCAGATCTGTGTTGTAACCAGCATTGTTGCATGCAACATGTGGTAGATGTGTGATGTAAGCAGTATTGTTGCATGCAACATGTTGCAGATGTGTGTTGTTACCAGCATTGTTGCATGCAACATGTTGCAGTTGTGTGTTGTAAGCAGTATTGTTGCATGGTGCATGTTGCAGTTGCGTGTTGCGGACGCGCTGTGCTTCGTGTGCGTCGCGCAGCTGCAGAGATGTCGTCGGTTCGCGGAGACGGCGCGCAGAGCCACCGCCGTACTCACACAGATAGCCCGCAGAGGACTAGAGGTAGTTATGTACTGAAGATCAAATTGCTATTGAAATGTCTTTGAAATTGAACCAACTATTCTTTTTTATTTACTTTATGTACTTTCAGGCAACACAAGATACGCTCACATTATTGAATATAGAAACGGTTGAGAACTTGTCCGTCAGCAACCCGCACTCCATGTACACGTTGACTATAAAGGAATCCGAGAAAGGCAGCGCTGAGGCAGCCGTGAAGCAGGAGCCGGTTCTGAAAGTAGAAGTGATCCTTCAAGAGGAAGAAGCAACGTTCGAAGTTCCGTTCGTAGATGGCCTCGTGTCGGAGGATCTGAAGGAGCCCGAACCGTTGAAAGTGGAAGACGGCATCGCACCGACCGGCGGCAAGCTTCCGAAGCGAGATAAGAAGCGCGTCCTCGCTCGTCGGATGCGATACAACTGCGACATCTGCAGCCGAGCCGTCGACAACCTGTACAACCTGCAGAAGCACCGAGCGACTCACACCGAAGACCCCAAGTCGTTGACCTGCGAGACTTGCTCGAAGACCTTCCCCAACTACCACTCGGTGCGAATGCACATGCGCACGCATACTCTGCCCTACGCCTGCGCGCAGCCCGGCTGCGGGAAGGCCTTCGCGCAGAGAGGGCAGCTCACCGTGCACTCCCGCGTGCACACCGGGGAGCGGCCCTACGCCTGCGACCAGTGCAGCAACACCTACACTCAGATAACTTCTCTGAAATTCCACCAGATATCACACACCGGGAAGAAGCCGTACAAGTGCGACGCGTGCAGCAAGACCTTCAAGAAGAAGTGCTACTTGAGGACTCACGTCAGGACCCACCGGACGGAGTCTCACCCGTGCGAGCTGTGCGGCGAGGTGTTCCCGCAGCTCGAGCGGCTCGAGTCGCACTGCGAGCTCGCGCACTCCGCCGCGAAGCCTCACGTCTGCTCGCACTGCGACGCCAGCTTCGCGGTGCGTCCCAGCCTGCTGCGGCATCTGACCTCGCACGCGGAGAACGTGTTCACGTGCGATCGCTGCGCGAAGAGCTTCCGCGACAAACGCAAGCTGCGGAACCACATGTACATGCACTCCGGGCTGAAGCCGCATGCCTGCCTGCAGCCCGGCTGCGGGAAGAGCTTCGCGCGGACCTCCCAGCTGAAGGGGCATTCCCGGGTGCACACCGGGGAGCGCCCGTACGCTTGCAAGGAGTGCGACAAGACCTTCTCGCAGACCAGCTCGCTGTCGTTCCATCAGAAGCTGCACAGCGGGGAGAAGCCGTACGTGTGCGAGATGTGCGGGAAGAGGTTCACGGACCGGTTCGGGCTGCAGAAGCACCTGCGGCTGCACGCGGGAGCGCTGCCGTTCGCCTGCGACGCCTGCGAGCTGCGCTTCGCCTACCCGAGCGCGCTGCGCCGGCACTCCAAGAGTCACCAAGGGAAGAAGCCCTACGTCTGCGACCTGTGCGATAAGATCTTCGCTAGGAATTGTAATCTGAGGCAGCACATGAAATCGCACTTGCGGAAGAAGCAGGTGCTTCAGAGCGCGGGAATGGCTATCGAAGATAATTCCTCGTAGATGGATCTACACGGTCGCCGAGACACGTGCATGCAGAGAGCCTCTACGAGGCACGATGAATCCGTTCGCTACGATGGTTAAAAAACCATCAGATACTAGATTCTTTTCAGGGTTGGAGCTGACCGAGAAAGAGCCGGTGATACGACGAACGGAGCCGGTGACGCCGCCGGTGATTCTTGCCTTTCTTTCCTGGCTCGGTCGCGGAAGAACAGGCAATAGATGAAACCTTTCAAAGTGATCCTTGTGATTTTAATAAATGCATTTTGAATTTGACTGTAACGAACGAAAGCGCATGAAGCGAACCCGAAGATGTTCCTTACCTATTCATATTGATTTAGGTAAAATACGATTAATTACCTTATGTACCTTATGGTACTTACTTAAAATGATGTAAAATATTTTTGTCCTGTAAATAAATACAATCCCATCAAAAACAAAGCATGTAGAAAAACAAGTCTTGCAACGCAGTTCTTCTACCGCTAAAAAATGTGCGATCTAATATAAAACCAAGTCGGTTAATTTTACTCAGTGCCTATCTATAGGAGCATCTATACAACAACTTTGTCATAAATTTATACTTACTGAATTACTCATAGTTTATTAACAAAGTTTTATAGTGACTCCATAACTTGGCAATCGCATACGGCAACAAAATCTATCTAATATTAGCGATCTGGCCGCTTTATTTAAGTGCATGCCTAAATTTGGCCCGCTAACGCTGTGTTCAATAGGACTATTGAATTTAAAATATTAGATCTTTCAAGCGATTATGTTGCCGAACGATTGCCAAGTTATCCTATTTATCTTTACCTACTAATATTATAAACGCGAAAGTTTGTGAGTATGTTTGTTCCTCTTTCACGCAAAAACTACTGAACGGATTTTGATGAAACTTTACAGTAGGTAATATAGCGTATACATCAGAATAACGCATATGCCACTTTTTATCCAGATACCACGCGGGCGAAGTCGTGGGCAGAAACTAGTTAAATAAATAAAGATATTTATGTAATAAATGGTTCATTCTTTTGATACATACTACAGTTTAGGAACGATTCAGAAAAAATAATATTTTATAGTCTTCATGAGGTGCATTTTACAGTCTTCATGAGGAACTGGACAGCGGTGCACGCTGCGCCTTGGTCAGGTGCATCATGAGGAGTGCTTTCTTTTAAGCTTTATTAGTATTTAAGTAACTGCCTTTATTATTTTTGACAAATGTTTAATTATGGCTAAATGCAAAAATAAAAAGATTTGAATTTAAAAAATTGTACATTTTGAAAAACCACAGACTAGGTAAAAATACGGTGAATCTGATAGTAAGAGGAAATAGCTCTTACGTTTAATAAGAAGGATCTATAAAGTGATCACTATTCATAATTTCATAGCGCTGTCTACGTAATAATAGCTAATTCAGGGTATCTCCGAAACGGTACCTTGCCTACGATTAATATGAATATGCTACCTCAAGTCAAGAAATGTAGTTAAGCAGAACTAATTATGGCTGATCAGTGGTGTTCTGTTCTATGATCTCTCGGTAGCGTAGAGGCAGTGGTCCAGGTGGGCCTCCCTCCTTTGATCACTAGCTAGAGAAGGAGGGCATATTTCTGTGCTTTTGTTTGTTGACTGATCTCAATGAATTAATTATATCGGTGATCCTGTTTTTCATCTCATCTGCCGCCTATAATAATCAAACCGGGGATGGGGGTGCTAACGCTTCTATCTGCCTACATATGGATGCAAATAGTGATTATTGTATTTAAGTCCAAAGAATACTAAGAGATGCAAATCTGAACCGATCAAAAGCCAAGTAGAGATGTCTTCGTATGTGTGTAGTGTGTGTTTGTCTGGGGACCGCAGCATCAAATTCATTGAAAATTTGGAACTTCAAGACACTTTTGAAAAACTAACAAGCTTCAAGGTATGTGACTGATAACTTTTTCTATGTATAATATGTATGTATTTACAAATAATAGTATATAAGTAGAATATCAGTTTGACATTTCCAATAATACAAGGTCTGCTTACTATGGGGCTAGATGATGCTGTGTGAAAAATGTCCAGCATTATTTTACTTAATTTGAAAACTATTAGGTACCTTTCTATATTTTTAAATCTGAACTAAACATAATATGAATAATATACCTGATGAAGATCCTATTGTTAATAAACAAATAGCATCCATTTAAAGTCTCAAAATTATAATTTAAATGGATAAAGTATCTACTAACTTTATTTTAATCTCATTCAATTCAATTCAATTTATTTATTTGTGAAACTTGGGTACAAGCAGTAGATAATACAGTTAAAGTAAGTCCAACCATGCATGATCTGCTTTACAGCATGCAACATTTAATACAAGAATAAGAAAGTATAAGCCTATCAACAAGATAATACAAACAGGCTAGCATGTCACAATATTTTATGTAAGAAGAAAAAAAATGTATATAATTATAAAATGACAAATTCTTAAAACTATCTAAAATTTGTCAAAAAGATATTCATTTATACCGTAATAAGCATTTTTTAATAAAAGTTTATTTAGTTTTAATTTGAATAAGTTTAATGTATTAATTTCCAGAATGTTAGTAGTCAAATTATTGAAAATACGAGGCGCCATGCAGAAAACACTGTTGTTAAACATTGCTGTCTTGCTTGGAGGACAACATATTTTGTTCGTGTTCTGTTGTTTACTTTTAATTTTTTTTAATAAATACATGTAGCTTTTTACAAATAAGGCCATCTCATATATGTACATAGAGGGTAATGTCAAAATATTTAATTGGACAAAGTATGGTTTGCAACTCTCGATTTGCCTTATCTTACAAATAGCTTTAAAAACCTTTTCCCTACCAGTTGAATTGCCCCAGAATAGAACGCCATACCTTAAAATGGATGCCGCATAACCGTGATATGCAGTGACCACTGTTGAGATGCTTGCAACTTTAGAAAGCGTATAAAGTGCATAAGATTGTTGATTAAGTTTATTACATAGGTGTTCAACATGCGAGTTACAGCTTAAATTGCAGTCAATAGTTATTCCTAAAAATGTAGTCGTGTCAATGGGGAGAAGTTTTTGTCCTAGGTAATCTATATTAATGTCACTTATTTGAATTGCCCTATTTCTAAATATCATTGCATTCGTTTTCATTAAGTAAATTTTTAAATTGATTGTATTAAGCCATTGGATTATGTCACTAAGGGTATGATTGGTGTTGTTTTCCAGCAATGATTTACAAGTACCAGAAAACATAACTGTACTATCATCAGCAAACATGATTTATTTATTTATTTATTCAGAATACATTATGACATCATTACAGGTTTTTTTTTGAAGCCTAAATCAATGAAATATGTAAGTATATAGTATAGAATATAATATATAAGATTTGTAGACTAATCTATAGTTTCTAAAACTACCTGTGCTAATTGTAGGAGTTTCGGCAGTTTATCGTAATAAATATCGACACTGTTCGCAGACAAGATATTGAGCAGATAGATAGCGAGTGACATGGGGGCAAACTTAAGCAGATTAGTCCTACAGTTGGGCACCTCTAGCATGGCAGGGCGGCAGCGCGCGCCCAAGTAGTCGTTGGGCGCGCGCAGCCGCAGCGCTTGTTTGATGTTTAGCAATTTTAGGTAACTCGTTAATATATATTATAAAAAGAAGAGGCCCAAGAACGCTACCTTGTGCTACCCAAACCTCTTAATGCAGATGCATACTTTGTCTGTATTCTTGACTTTGGACATATTCTTGTTATTTCTGTCATTTGCTTCCTATTAGTAAGGTACGATTCTAACAGGTTAGATACATTGCCTCTGACTCCATATGAATTAAGCTTTTGAATTAGAATTCCGTGATCCACATGATCAAACGCCTTTGTTAGATCCACGTAAATAGCACATGCCGTATTGTTATTATCGATATTGGACATTGCTGTTTTTAATAATTTGTAAATTGCTAGATTTATAGATTTATTTCTCCTAAAAAATATAGTTCAAATTTTATTCTAAGTTGGTATGGTATTTATATACCATATTAACACTTGTTTTGGAATATTGTTTGTAATTGGAAGTGATTAATTTATTATATTTTTGACTGTATTTTGTTTTGTGAGCAATAATAATAATAAATTAAATAGCCAACAGTCACATGTACATAGCCCTGACCCCACACTAGGATTCCCTGTTAAGTGGGTATCAGGAACTACGAGTGCTATGGTACCGTAGTTCCACAGTCCCCAGACCCAGATAGAATATATGCCGAACATGCAAATCCACAGTGGAAATCAAATCTGCACCTATTGCATCTCAGCCGCATACATGCCTGTGGTGCCCGAGGTCATCATTAATAAATAAATGCATCTTTGCTTCTGCAATAATAATAATTTATGTAATTTATTTTGGTATTAAATAACTGAGACTTCCTCTCAGAGTCGACAACAGTAACTGCTGACGGATAAGGATTCTCAAATGGCAAACAAGAATCAGATGATGAGCAGTATTGTTGGATGTAACATGTTGCAGATGTACATTATGAGGAGTAATGTTGCATGTAACATTTCGCAGTTGTGTGTTGTAACCAGCATTGTTGCATGCAACATGTTGCAGATGTGTGTTGTTACCAGCATTGTTGCATGCAACATGTTGCAGTTGTGTGTTGTAAGCAGTATTGTTGCATGGTGCATGTTGCAGTTGCGTGTTGCGGACGCGCTGTGCTTCGTGTGCGTCGCGCAGCTGCAGAGATGTCGTCGGTTCGCGGAGACGGCGCGCAGAGCCACCGCCGTACTCACACAGATAGCCCGCAGAGGACTAGAGGTATGTCTCTGACACGCAACAGCCTCATATATAGTCCTGACCCCGCACTAGGATACCCTGTCGAAACCCAGATATTTGTGAATCTGAGCCGCACCTCTTGCTTCTCTGCCGGCTATTCGTCCGCGGCGCCATGCTCCACCGAGCACATAATAGTAGAATATGTTCACACGAAACTGTTCCGTATCAAGGGAATAATCCAACGGCTATTTATCGCCTTCAGTGTTGAGCGTTGCGGTACCGTAGTATTCGTAGTTCCAGATACCCATGATACAGGGAATCCTAGTGTGGGGTCAGGCAGGACTACGTATGGGACCGTTGGGTGCATAAATTTATTTGATTCAGATAAGTACCTACCCGTTCTCCTTATTACTTTTCAGGCAACGCAGGAGACGCTTCTAACGTTGAACATAGAAACAGCTAACAGTTTGTCCTTCAGCGACCCACACTCGATGTTCACCATCTCTATGAACGAGCGGGACGGCAGCGGTTCCGATCCGGTCATCAAAGAGGAGCCGGGGTCTCCGAAGCGGGAAGATCTCCCTCGAGAAGCAGCGTTCGAGGTCGTCTTCGCGGACGACTTCGAGTCCGATGATCGGATGCCGAGGGAGATCGAACCTCTCAAAGTCGAAGACAGCACCGAAGGCTTCCCGCGCGACGAGCAAGAAACGCGCTACTTCTGCGACACGCGCGACATCACATCCGAACATGACTCCGTGAAGCACGAGAGAACTCACCACCGCGAGATACACTCCTGCGAGCGGTGCTCGAAGACTTTCAAGCTGAAACGCAGTCTGGTGAAACACATGTCCGTCCACAGCGGCGCCGGCGCCGGCGAGCCGGTCGAAGCGCAGAAACAGCGGAAGCCGCGCTCCTACACCTGCGACGTCTGCGACCGGAGCGTGAACACTCTCTACAACCTGAAGAAGCATCGCGCGACGCACACCGGCGACACCTTCACCTGCGAGAGCTGCTCCAAGAGCTTCGCGAGTCGCGACGTCCTGCGTAAGCACCTGCGGACCCACTCGCTGCAGCACGCGTGTCCGCACCGCGGCTGCGGCCGCACCTTCGCGCAGAGGAACCAGCTCACGCTGCATTCCCGCGTGCACACCGGCGAGCGGCCCTACGTCTGCGCGGACTGCGGCAAGGCGTACACCCTCATGGACTCGCTCAAGTTCCACCGGCGGACGCACACCGGGGAGAAGCCGCACGCGTGCACCGTCTGCGGCAAGGCCTTCCAGAAGCGGTCCCGCCTCGACAAGCACATGCGGACGCACGCCCGCAGGGAGCCGTGCGAGTGCCCCGAATGCGGGAAGACGTTCTCGCTGGCGGTGCACCTCGAGACGCACATGCTGACGCACGGCGCGGCTCGGAGGCATGCCTGCTCGCGCTGCGACGCCGCGTTCCTCGCGCGCGGCTCGCTGGTCGCGCACGCGCAGACGCACGAGCACACGCGCGTCTGCGACGTGTGCGCGCGCAGCTTCCGCGACGAGCACGCGCTGCGCAGCCACCTCCGCACGCACGCCGCGTTGAAGCCGCACGCCTGCGACCACGCCGGCTGCGGGAAGAGCTTCGCGCGACGCTTCCATCTGAAGGAGCACTCGCGCGTGCACAGCAAGGAGCGTCCGTTCGCGTGCGCGGACTGCGGGAAGCGCTACACGCAGACCAGCTCGCTGCTCGCGCACCGGAGGCTGCACTCCGGGGAGCGACCGTTCGTCTGCGACATCTGCTCGCGCAGCTTCACGGACAAGTTCGCGCTGCGCAAGCATTCGCGAGTGCACGGGAGCGGCGGAGGCGGAGGCGGAGGCGGAGGCGACAAGGAGCTCGCGTGCGGCGCCTGCGACCTGCGCTTCGCGTATCCGAGCGCGCTGCTGAAGCACAGCGCCGTACACAGCGGGGAGAAGCCGTACGCCTGCGACGTCTGCCGCAAGCCGTTCGCGCGGAAGACCAGCTTGAGGAAGCACGCGAACACGCACCTGCGAGACGAACAGCTCTAAGCTGTTCCGGAGCCCGTGGATCCCGGATATACCGACCTCGGTGGGGTTGGAAGCCGCGACCTCCAGCTTCACTTTTTTGTGAACGCATACATGCATAATATACTTATAGAACACCCGGACCCAAGACTAGTATCTGCGGAACATGCAAACGTTTGTCCCGCAGCGGGAGTCGAACCCGCACTTCTTAGCGACATTTAACAAACTACCATCATGTTAGTGAAATAGGTAACGTACAATGATGTAGGTAGGTATCGTACATAGTATCATCATACCTATAGATAGAAAATGCATTATTACTCAAGATAAATAAAACACGTTATGAGCTTGAAACGTTATGGAGAAGCGGTTATCAACCAGGCGGCACGCAGTCCAAGATCTTTAAGTATCCAACCTACTACGTACTTGGAGTTTGACAGAATGACATTGGCTTGTGGTGATTTATTATCTGTGAAATAGCTTTAAAGGGCGGGAATCTATATGCAAGATTAAGATTGTATTGGGGATTCTGCGTTCGGAAGTGATAGCGATTAAACCGGTCGGAGAGTTTTGTGTGGTATTTCATTTATTTTACCTTATTTTGGTTAATTATTCCTTACAATTTTATTAATATTATATAGTATTGTTGTATGTAATATTGAAAAAAAAAATCTAATTGTAATTATTTTTCTGTGTCCCTCAATCTGTGTTTGAGGTTAGTTTAACCTCAAGCATGGATTGCGATCTGCCGGTTCTACCGGCACCCCCTGATCCTGTAATCTTTAATGAGGCTCCTGTTGTAGCTGGTACAAAACGCCGACTAGAGTCAGTCGATCAATCTGCTGCTAAGAAAATCACATCCCCTGATTTAGCCGTTGTGTCTATTCAAACAATCTACACTCACCCTTCTGTGGTTGTTGGTGCTATTCAAGCATACTCAACATTGGACAAGGGCCCGTATGTGGTCCACGTTTCCCGTACAGAAGCTGAACCATCAGCTGGCACTACAATTAGACCCATCAAATTTGGACAATTCCTCACAACTCATAAATTTGCTAACATCTGTGCCGACGGCGTCAAAAAAGTTGGTCGAAATAAAATCTCTGTAGAATTCCTGACTGCTGATGATGCTAACAAATTTATTATTTCTCCAGTACTGACGATGTGTCATTCCTACAACGGCCATTCCATTCCTACTTACAATGTTACCAGAATGGGACTAGTGAGACAGGTCCCCACGGACATATCTATGGATGAATTCGCTAAGGAATTAGTTCTTCCTAAAGGCTGTGGAATAGTCATCAAAGCTCGGCGCCTTAATAGGAAAAATTTAGAAGAAGGCAAGGTCTCCTGGGTTCCTACTCAGACTGTTGTGGTCACATTCCAAGGACAATCTCTACCAACCAAAGTATTTCTGTACTATACTTCTCTTCCAGTTGAATTATACCAATACCCCACCATTCAATGTCATACCTGTTGCAGGTATGGTCATACTAAAGCGCAGTGTAGGTCCAAGCCTAGATGCTTCCGCTGTTCCCAGGAGCATTCTGGAGATGGCTGTGAGGTATTAGAGGCTAAGCATCGTGCTTGCACTGCTCAGGACGGCACTTTGCGACTAGCAAATGCTGCCCGGAGCAAGCGAGACAAAGATCCATCAAAGCTGTTATGGCCCAAAATAATATATCTTATGAAGAAGCCTGCTCTAAATTTCCACAAGTAACCTGCTCATATTCAGAGGTGGCCCAGGAATTGTTTTCCCAACCGATCCCTTCCCGAAACTCGCAAAGACATGTGCCTGCAAGTTCTTCCCAGTCCCAGGCTACTCAATCTTATACTCTACTCCCCGCCCCAGAGCCCCACTTGGCAAGTCTTATGATAAGGCTGCTCACCGTGAAATAGTTGCTGACCCTTCATCGATGATGCCTAATGGTTGTGCTCTTGGCAACATTCATTCAGGATCATCGCCTCAAAATGAAAACATGCTTGAAACTCTAATATCTTTAATAATAAACATTATTTCAATGAATCCTCATCCTCTACCGTCCAACGTTGCCTCAAAACTATCTCAATTAGTCTCCTATTCTGGTCATCATAATGGATCCAGTGTCCGTTCTTCAGTGGAACTGCCAGAGCGTTCGCGCGAAAAATTATGAACTTATCCACCTAATCTCTAAATTCCGCCCGTCGGTCATTGCCGTCTCGGAAACATGGTTGAAGCCTGGAACCCGATTCCGGATTTCGGGCTACTCTTGTCTCCGAGACGACAGGGCTGACGGGCATGCTGGTAGCGCCTTATTTATAAGGCGCTCCCTTCCTTTTTCTCAAATGCTTCTCCCTTCCCTTCCTCCTGGTATCAACGTTGTTGGTATCAGGTTCTTAAATATATCTTTTATATCTGTTTATATTCCTCATCCTAATTCTACCTTAATCCCTGATTTACTTTTGCTCTTATCTTCTATCCCTCAGCCTATGGTTCTCATGGGTGATTTTAATGGCCATAACACTGTGTGGGGTCATAACCACTCAGATCTTTTTGGCCTCTCCCTCTTAGAAATCTTCGATGATTCTAATCTATGTTTACTCAATGATGGCTCACCCACCCGTAGGGCTTTGCCTTCCCAAAACCCAAAAAGTGCTGTTATTCTCACTCTTTGCTCTTCTTCTCTTTCTCCCTTTATTTCATGGAAAATCCTACCACTCACATATGATAGTGACCACTTTCCTATCGTAGTTTCCATATATCTCCAAAATAATGTCACTCCATTCTGTAACCCCAATCCTTCTCTAAAATACAGACTTTCTGAAGCTGATTGGTCTTCTTATTCATCAGCACTTGACCTCAAATTAGATTCTTGTATACTTCATATAGATAGTTCCCCCCTTTCATCTTATAATTCATTTATAGAAAGTATTATCTCATGTGCTGATCTTCACATACCTCTTAAAAAACCCTCTAGAGATTTTAGGATCTCCACTCCTTGGTGGGATTCGGAGTGTACCTCAGCTGTCTCAGAACGGAAAATAGCTGAAAGGATGTACAATGATAATATGACCTTAGAAAACTTCCTAAAATATCAAAAAGCTTCTGCTAAATTCAGAAGATTGGTGTCCAAAAAGAAAAAGCTTGGATGGATTGGTTTTTGCGAGAACTTATCTCCTAGAACTCCTTCATCTCTTGTCTGGAGACAGATAAGGCGATTTCGAGGATCATGTAATATAGAAAATATTTCAGCCAACGATCCTTCATCGTGGTTAGAGGCCTTTTCGGATAAACTTGCTCCCCCTTCAGTCCCATCTTTATCATCAATCCCTTCGATTCCTTCTGCTCTTCCTTCTCAGAATTGCTTTGATAACCCTTTTTCTTTCAATGAACTAACTCTTGCGCTGAGTGGACTCACTGACTCTTCGCCTGGCATAGATGGTATTCCATATTCTTTTCTTACTAAGTCTTCTGAAAAAACTAAATGTATTTATTTATCCCTTATAAACTCTTTTTTCGAGAATGGTATAGTTCCTGCACAATGGAAAACTCAAATAAATATCCCAATCCTAAAACCCGGTAAAGATCCCTCAGATCCAGGTAGTCGAAGACCAATAGCGTTGTCGTCTGTTATGGCTAAAATCATGAAACACCTAATCAAAAACCGTCTTGAATGGTTAGCTGAAAATGGATCTATCCTCGCTAAATCCCAATTTGGGTTTAGAAAGGGTATGAGTACCATGGATAATCTTAGCCTTTTGACAACTGATATTTATATTGCTTTCAAGGATAAAAAAAATTTAGTTGGAGTTTTTCTTGACATATCGTCAGCTTATGATAACGTTCTGCTTCCGGTCCTCAGGAGTAAGCTCATTCATCTGAGAATTCCTGACAAGCTGGTCCGTTTCATCTGCAATTTATTAATGGAGAGATCTGTTGTTATTAAGTCCCATCAGGGTCTCCTTTCTCCTAGGACAGTCTGGAAAGGTTTACCCCAAGGTTCTGTCTTAAGCCCATTACTCTACAGTCTATACACTAGTGATCTTGAACAATCTGTAGACTCTTTCTGTGAAGTTTTACAATATGCCGATGATCTCTAGTACTCTATATCTCCTCATCTTCATTAGAAGAGGCAAGTAATCGACTTAACTCTGCATTGTCATATTTAGGAGACTGGCTTATCACTTTCTGCTTTGCAAAAGTTCCATTGTTATATTTTCAAAAAAAAGAATAGCCCCATCTGTTGAAATATATATCAATCAAGAAATCATTCCTCAGTCTAATAGTGTCAAATTTCTGGGTTTAACATTGGACTCGAGAATGACGGGTTTTCCTCATTTTATATTACTTGCACAGAAGTGTGAGATTTTTTTAAATATTCTTCGTTCTTTTTCGGGTGTATGGTGGGGTTTCCACCCATATACCCAAAAACTTATATACCATAATCAGAAGTCACTTTGACTATGGATCATTCCTTCTAAAGATTTGTAATAAATCTTGTCTAGATAAAATTCATTCAAAATGTTTGCGCATCATCCTTGGAGCTATGAAGTCATCACCCAACTCAACTTTCAAACCCTGTTATTCAATTTCCCTCTTATCCACTTTATCTCACTCCTTATGATGCTTTAGTTTATCAACCCAATATTATTTTAGATTTTGGTATAGACAAGGCGTCCACTAATGCTCGTCAAGTTTTAACGAGCAGATAGACTCCCTACGTAAGGGTTGGCATACATTATTTACTGATGCATCTAAACTATCCGAGAAAGATGATGTTGGTGTAGCGGTATGGATACCCTTTACAAAAATTTGTCTCAGTTTTAAGTGTCCCTCGTCTACATCAGTATTCACTGGTGAAGCCATCGCCATCCTTGAAGCTTTCGTTTTTATAAAATCCCATCACTTAAATAATCATCTTTTCTGACTCTAAAACTTGTCTTCAATCTATCCTTTCTAATCCTTTCCGATCTGCTTCTCGCTTCCCATCAATTCTTAAAATTAAGCATTCCCTCTTCGAATGTCATAAGCTTGACATCAACATAACTCTAGCATGGATTCCAGGACACTCTGGGATCCCTGGCAATGAGACAGCAGATTCTTGTGCAAAATCGGCTGCCCAGATAGGCTCTCTTGAGCACTTCAAAACATTCTCTCACGACCTATGCCTGTTGCCTAAATCGCACCTTAATGAATCTTGGTCGGATTTGTGGAATTCCTCAAAAGTTATTAAAGGAAAATATTATGCGGACATTCAGCCAGATATACCCCACGTTCCCTGGTTCTTTAAATTCCGTAAAGCGAATAAAATCACCACTTCGACCATTTGTCGTCTCAGATTAGGTCATGCTTGTACTCCTGTATTTCTGTCTAAACTTAGGATTAAGGACCACTCGATGTGTGAATGTGGCCTGGATGAAGGAAACGTGGATCACATATTTTTCAGCTGTCCCAAACTACGTTGTTCCCTTTATGATATTCTTCCTCTTGATGTCCCCCGTCCTACATCCTTCAAATGCATTTTATCTCTTACTTTCTCTCCTTTAATTAATTTTATTCTATGTAAATTTGTAAATATGAATAACATAAAATTGTAAAATGTGTCTACATTTAGAATAAGTAACCCTTTTATTATGTACATAGTCTTTAGTTTTTAAGTATCATAATTTTTGTAAAATCATCTTGTAAGTCAAAAAATCTTGTTGATTCTCCCAATTTTTGTAACCGATCATATTCTTAGTAATCACATATCTCCAAAAGTTTATGACACTAACATGATACGGACATTGGCAGAATTGTGACAAATAGTTACAAAAGCCAAGAAGTGAAGTGAAGATTGTATTGTAATGGAAAATTAGGTAAATTATGAGTTATATTTATTCGATCTGAATTCTAGAGAGCGTTATAAAATACCTACTTAATGCTAATTAGCATTTACTTCCGGCTAACTTTTGTGTGAGTCGGCGAGACGATGCGTGAATAAACGAGTTTATAATACGAAACTGGAAAAGTATAAAGGGAAGTTTTGTAACCTGTCTATACATCGTTTGCAACGGTCTTTAGATAGACTAGCTGTTTGATCTGTATTTGAATAAAATTTAAGTTTTTTTTTTCAATTAGGCTCATAAAAAGTAAAAATGAAGTTTTAAGTTTCACGACACATTTCGAAATTTATTAAAATCAAAGAAACGTGGTAATAAGATTACCTACCTAATCTATAAGTTACGGTCGAGCTGCGTCATATAATCACCCGGTAGATACTAGGTAGACATCGTCGCTCGAAGTTTAGATAGTTCGTCAATATAACAAAGTTGAAACATCGACTAATCGACGAATTCAACTAGTTGATGAACTAAAATTAACGGTTTCGTTTGGTTTACAATAATCACGTCGACGATTCATCGCTACAAGCTGCCTCTTATCTAGAACTGAAGGTAAGAGTAACGAGAAATTGTGTACCCGTTCTACGTATTCGTTACTATACGAAACAATCAGCACTCGTTACTATCGTATCGTTACCTTTGATACCTACAATAAGCACTAGCATGAATCATCGTACCGCGTCTACCGTATGACGCGACTCGACGCGATGCTTCATTTATTTATTTATTTAACAATACTAACATAGCATTACTGTAGGAACCAATGCGCTATGAAATACAAACAATAAAATAATGAGATTATAAAAATTCACAATTATTAACAGATAGAACTAATATTAACACTATCAATCAACTCACAATATTTCAGACATTCTCGCTACATACGAGGTGCATTCAATAAGTACCTAGCCTCATCGCCAGAGGGCGCTGTAGTTTCAAAAGAGTTTTACCACAGTGTAGCACATTCTTTTTTAATCCTTTTTTAAATTTTCATTCCAATCCCTTCATTTGTTTTAATTTGACAACTTATGGAAGCGAACGTGTCGATCGGTTTCACAAAAATGGAAAAAGAGCAATATCGTTCGGTGATTCGATTCCTATTTTTGGAAGGGAAAACGCGCATCGAAATCAAAGAGCGCTTGGATGCTGTGTACGGTGACTCTTCTCCATCGATGGCCACCGTCAAGAATTGGTTCAACTAGTTTGCACGTGGCCGTACGTCGGTTTTTGATGAACCACGTCCAGGTGCACCGAAAACAGCTGCTACGGAGGAATACATTAAAAAAATCCATGATCTCGTATTGGCAGATTGCCGATTGAAGGTTCGGGAGCTAGCTGAGACTGTAGGCATTTCAGAAGGAACAGTGCATCATATTCTTCATGAGGAACTCGGCATGAGAAAGCTGTCGGCGCGATGGGTGCCGCGTTTACTCACACCGGAAAACAAGCGCAACCGTGAGACCACATCGGAGACGTGTTTGGCGCTGTTTAAGCGGAATCCAGCTGAGTTTTTGCGTCGTTTTGTGACCGTCGATGAAACCTGGATCCACTGGTACACACCAGAGACCAAGGAGCAATCAAAACAATGGATCCAGACCGGGGAACGTGCTCCAAAGAAGGCGAAAACTGTAAAATCGGCCGGAAAAGTTATGGCCACCGTTTTCTGGGATTCACAAGGTGTGATCTACATCGATTACCTCGAGAAGGGTAAAACAATTACAGGGCTTTACTATGCCGATTTATTGGGCCGATTCGACGCCGAATTAAAGAAAAAACGACCCTATCTGGCGAAGAAAAAAGTGCTGTTTCACCACGACAACGCACCGGTTCACACGTCTGCCGTTGCCATGGCCAAATTGGTCGAATTACGCTACGAATTGCTGCCCCATCCACCGTATTCTCCAGATTTGGCCCCTTGTGACTTCTTTCTGTTTCCTAATCTGAAAAAATCACTCGCCGGGAATAGATATGGATCAAATGAGGAGGTCATCGCCGCCACGGAGGCCTATTTTGCAGAGTTTGACAAAAACTATTTTTCGGACGGGTTAAAAAAGTTGGAGCATCGCTGGGCTAAGTGTATCGAACTAAAAGGAGAATATGTTGAAAAATAAATTGCCACTTTTCCAAAATTTTCGTGTACTTTTTGTAGGCTAAGTATTTATTGAATGACCCTCGTACATATGCGTACGCGAGACGGTATGACTTTTATACTTTGTAAACGGTTAGTATTTAGTAAAACTATCTAAACGTAATAAACAATATTTGAACTTCACTGTATTTTTAACTATCCTCGTCTTGTTATAAATGATTAAGAGACAGATTC
Organism: Perizoma flavofasciatum; assembly: GCA_958496245.1. NCBI lineage: Eukaryota > Metazoa > Arthropoda > Insecta > Lepidoptera > Geometridae > Perizoma > Perizoma flavofasciatum. Next base: position 20,901 of record OY292448.1, read on the forward strand.
GCAAAAAAAGAATCTAGGAGAGGCGCTTCAATACTTGATATAATTATTGTAGTGGTTAAGGGTATACCACCCTCCCACATAACGAATCAAACTGAAAAACATACGACATATGCGAGTAACGAAATGATTTTTTGAATAACGTTTCGGTACTTCGTATCAGGCGATGTACCCGTTACTCTGTAACGGATACATACGGTTTGCTCCAGCTATACTTTTACCAACAATGCGTTGACCAATTCTGCCATGAATCTAGTGACGTTGAGTCCCAATTTATTGTGCACTTTTTATTCAGGTGAGCTTTGATGGATGTTATCTTCAGGTGTCTCATTCGGAAACGGTCCTGCTCTAAGACCGAAATCAGTCAGCCTCATGCGGTACAATTCAAAGGCGAATCAGAGACGAAGATGTTGGTTAGAGTCCCGCTGAATTGAAATTTTCGGAATACACTAAAATCTAATGCGTAGAGCAAAATAACAATCAGAATAATCAATTTATCGGTAATTAAATTAACACAAGACAAATAAAGTCTCACTGAGGTAAGTATGTACTAACTAACTATAGACACGATATTATAATACCTATAGACAATGTAAAAACAAACTTCTGAATAAATTAATTATAGACAAATAAATAGCAATAAAAAATAATTATAGCAGTGTAGTTAAGGTACACTTCGTAAAAGACATCACAAGGTAATAAACGAGTGCTTTTCCCGTAGATGTATATTCATGTGTCTCTTCAGATGGCTGTTCCGGCTGAAGCTCTTGAAGCATCTGTCGCAGACGAGCTTCTGCCCCGAGTGGAACCGGCGCACGTGATCGTGCAGACTGCTGTTGTACGTGAAGCTCTGCCGGCACTGCGAGCACGCGTAGGGCTTCTCTCCCGTGTGGATCCTCAGGTGCTTCTGCAGCCCGTACTTGTCCGCGAAGCTCTTCTCGCAGACGTCGCAGAGGAAAGGCCTCCGCCCCGAGTGCGTCCTCCTGTGCAGGCTCAGCGAGCCGCTCTGCGTGAAGGCCTTGCCGCAGTCCGGGCAGGCGTAGGGCTTCTCCCCCGTGTGCACGCGCGAGTGCTCGTTCAGCTGGAACTTGCGCGCGAAGGCCTTCCCGCAGAGGGCGCAGGCGTGGGGCCTCGCCCCGGAATGCACCAACATGTGCTTCTGCAGGTTGCTGTTGTCCGTGAACTCCTTGGCGCAGCGGTCGCAGGTGTGCGTGTGAGTCTTGCCCGAGTGCGTCTTGGAATGCTTCAGCATGCTGCTTTTGACGGCGTAGGTTTTGCCGCACTGCGGACACGCGTACGCTTTCACCTCGGAGTGGGTGAGGAGGTGCCGCTGCAGGTAGGTCGGGAGGGAGAATGATTTGTTGCATCGCTCGCAGACGTGGGGCTTATCCTCGGTGTGGGTCTTCATGTGGTTCTTGAGATTGATGGTTCGGGTGAAGGTCTTGTTGCATTGTCCGCACGCGTGGTGGATCTCTTCCGCGTGCGTCCTCAAGTGGATTCGCAGATGGGTTGGATTGTCGAAGGACTCGCCGCATTGATCGCACGCGCTAGCCTCCTTCGCTTCGTGGGATCTCATATGGATTCTCAAGTTAGTACGCCGGGTGAAAGTGTTCTTGCAAGAGTCGCAGGCATACGCTCGACGCTTCGGTTGCGGTTCCTCTCCGTTGTGGATCATCTTGAGATGAGAGTTGAGAGCGTGTTTTTGGGAGTAGGTCTTCTCGCATCGGCTGCAAGGGAACCGCTCTCCGGTGTGAATGTTCATGTGCTTGATTAAGCTGCCGTTTTCTGTGAACGTTTTAGCGCACAGGTCGCAGCTGAATGGCTTTTCTCCCGTGTGAGTTCTTTTGTGTTTTTGCAGAACGTATTTATTACAGAAAGCTTTGTTGCACGAGTCGCAAGTGAGTCGTTCACCGGAATGAGTTGTTCTGTGTAGATTCAGATAGCTGTGTTGTGTGAATGTTTTATCACACTCGCTGCAAGCGAATCTCTCACCGGAGTGGTTTCGTATGTGTTGTTGCAGATTGAATTTAAAAGAGAATGCTTTATTACAAATATCACAAACATATGACTTTTTACAGAGAATTCGCTTGTTATCTTTCCCCAGTTTAGTTTTATTTGCGAAGTTTTTGCTGCGTTCCATACAATAGGAATCCTTAGTACCCTTTGATGCGAAGCTGCCTTCTAACTTGAGTGGTTTCACATCTCTGAACATTTCTCTTGTTTCCACATCATCAACATAAGTGCTTTCTTCAATTTTGATAATTTCTTGGTCATCGACTGTAGTTTCTTGTTTGACGGCTATTTCACTTTCTTCGTTGAATGTACCTTCAGTGCTGCCGCACTCAGAGTCACCTACCCCCATTGTCTTCACAGCGCTCATGGATAAGTTTTGAATTGTTTTAATGTTCAATGATATTAGTGTTTCTTGATTTGCCTGAAAATTGAAGAGATATTCAACATAGTTTCTCAGCTAAGCTCTATATTTTTTATGTTTGCTCTACTAGCAAACGTAAAAATAATACACTGCACCTTTTTACTATGCAAATCCTTATTAGTCTTTATTTATTTACTTATAAACATTATTAAACAGTCGATCAAGGGATTTGTCAAAAGCGGTGCGGTGGCGATCAAAGGATTGTCAAGTGGTTGTCAGTCAAACAATGTAGTGATTGCCACAGCCGGCTTTTACTTTTAATGTCCACCTCACTTACTTGTAATCTGTCTTCTGGACAAAGCTAGTCTGGTGTATTCTTCGTACTTGAGTGACATGGATAAAATAAACCCAGTTTTTAGTTTTTTGTTTGAATGCGCAAATCTCTGGAACTACAGAGTACCAGTTGGATTAATAATTAAAAAATGCATTTGATAACACAATTCAAGAGGATGGTTATTTAACAACACTCCTTTAGAACTTCAGGAGCCGAGCAAAAGAAGTAATAGCACGGGCCCGCGCTGATGTGTCAGTCGGTGACCGGGGGCGGTCATAGCACAGCTAGTCCGTTATATTTATTATTCTGTACATTAAATGAGGTCTTGAGGGGCTCCCCTCTTTATCCTTCTGAATGTTGTGGTCTTAAATCAATGTACATTGCTTTCTGACTTGCCGTTATGTGTTATTACACTGTTAATGTGTTTACAACTGTATTTTGTTTTCTGTTGTTGAATTAGAAATTAATGTAGGTATAATCGGAGAGTTCATGCCGAGTTAAAAATGTTGCAAAACTCAAAAAAAATAACACTACTTTCCCTTCTTTAGGGAGTCCCAAATGGGTACATAGTGTTTAATAAACTGTTTAAAAATCTTTACTGTAAGTCCCTTTAAATGTTAACATACCTCTAGTCCTTTGCGGGCTATCTGTGTGAGTACGGCGGTGGCTCTGCGCGCCGTCTCCGCGAACCGACGACATCTCTGCAGCTGCGCGACGCACACGAAGCACAGCGCGTCCGCAACACGCAACTGCAACATGCACCATGCAACATCTGGATGGAAACACACATATGCAACAATACTGGCTACAACACACATCTACAACATGTTGCATGCAACATTAATCATGGTAACAACACATATATACATACAACAGTTATAATATTAAATCAAGTACAGGTAAAGATGAAGAGGGGGGTTGATTACCATTTTCAGGAAATATTATGCTCGACACAGCAGCATGGCAATTACAATTTGAGTCTCAGTTAAGTGTTTTTAACACTGTGGGTCGACAGGTGCATTTGAGATGGGACATTGCCATAATAAATGAATGAAACAAAAAATATTTAGGTATTAGTGGACTGGCTCTCAGTCAGTATGTAACTACCAATGAACTCTTTGCATTGTGCAAGGAGTCTCAGGTGTAGAGACTTAGGTTTAATTAATCTGTTATGCTACATGTTTAATGAATAAATAACTTGACTCGGAAGACACCTGTGGCACAGCATAAAATAGATAAACAGACACATGCATAGTTCCAACCCCACACTAGGATTTGTGTCAGTTGTGGTTTGCCGGAACTGCAAGTACGTTCTTACCACAACCGCAGACCTAGAACCGAATCAGCTGTTAAGGTCTGGATAAGATGATCTATGGGATCGTAGTGGGGTGAGGCCTATCTAAGTGGATGTGGGCTGTTATTACAACCGTACAGGCTTGCAAATAAAGTGCCAGCGGTATTTACCTCTATATTTGCGAGTTTTTCGAATAACTTTGCAAGTTCAATGTTGTCAATGCAGCTCATTCTGCGATCGCCGACCAGACATACACTGCATATCGGAGTAAACATTATGTTTCACATCGAGCCGTTTATCCAAATAATAAAATGCTCTGCTAGGAATAATTATAGCAAGAAATAAAATAAATACCACCACACTAAAGGATTTCGAATTTTTTATTGATTGTTTTGGTTGGTTTCTTATTCTTTATAGTATGCAAGTTATTTGCACGTAACGTACCGTTCGTAATACGTAGCGGCTATTTACTCTAGATAGTCAGGAACACCATGGACGAGACAGAAAAAAAGGAAAGAACTGGAGGAGGCGTGTCACAAGGACACGCTGCGAAAGCAGTAGAGAAGGCTTTGAAATTAGAACGTCAGGAACATTTTATTGTGACTTGAGTGTACGTATGGCTGGTTCAGACGAAACAAACAGACAGACAGCCGGTAAGTAAACACGCGCAATTTACCAGCTGTTGTTTTTAGGCAAGTAGAACTCTACCACTCAAATTTTTGGTCTACCGGGGTTTTAGTAGCTTTCTTTCAAAATTAGCTCCTGTCACGTCTATTGCCAAAAAGCATACATCTGCCGCAAGACAGGTATCATCATCATCAATTAACTTCCATCAATTTGTTCAGTAGTCTTAGATTAAAGGTAAATCACAAGGTCGTATAGATCTCGTCACTCATGGTAACATGCTAAATTTGTATCAGCGTTGTTCAAAATCATTGGTTTGTATCAATAAAATGTATGCTATTTTACATTATTCTGTTCAGATGTAACAGCAACAGAGTAAAAAAATCTCTAACTATATAAAAGTATGGTACTTAATAAGTACCTAATTTTCAAAATGAAAAACGAGGGAAGTATTTACTTTTTACATTTTGTTTTAATCAGGTCAAAAAAATAATAATAATTACATAATTTAGGTAGGACATATAGTTCCTAACTATATAATATTTATCAATAAAACAATTATAATACTAGTTGTCTGCACTCTCGTTTGAGATTTAATTAGATACTGACATACTTAAATACCTATCGCAGACACTTATTCACCTTCTGTTGTTGTATCCACACATTACATAGGTACCTGTCATCTTCACCAACAGGCATGTTAGGATCTTCACCTTCACCAATGCATCAGCCTCATAAATTAGTTGGTAATAATCTCTTTTGTATGCATTCTCATAATGTGTGCTTTCAAGTTACTTTTTTGAGGGCATTTATAATTGCAGTCAGCACACGCATATGGTTTTTCTCCCGTATGTATTCTCAAGTGATTTGTCAAATGTGTGTTCCGAGTGAATGACTTAGCGCAGTAGTTGCAGGAATATGGCTTTTCGCCCGTGTGAATCCTCATGTGTTTATTATAATCACCTTTTTGAATGAACGACCGACAACATATGGTGCATGCAAATGGCTTTTGTCCTGTGTGTCTATGCAAATGGTTCTTCAATGTGCTAGCGTCGTTAAAGTTTTTATCGCAAATGCTGCAAGTATATGGCTTTTCTCCTGTATGGATTCTCATGTGCCGTTTCAGGGTGCCGCCTTCGATAAATGTTTTATCACAAATTTTGCAAACATATGGCCGCTCTCCCGTGTGAACTCGATTATGTTGTTTTAAATAAAAAGGTTGAGTGTATGTTTTATCACACAACTTACAGGCATACGGTTTTACACCTGTAAGATTTTTATGCAAATTGCCAGCTTTTGAAAAACTCTTAGCAATATGTCCTTGTAAATGTAATTTTAAATCATCTTGTGTTGTAAATCTTTGATGACATCTGCTGCAGACGAAGGGTGTGTCACCGATGTGAGTCCGCATGTGTTTCACAAGAGAGTCTTTCCGTGTGTATGTCATGTCGCAACGATGGCACGCAAATGGCTTCTCCCCAGTGTGAGTCCTCATATGGATTTTTAATGCACTAGAGTCTATAAAAGGTTTTTTGCAACTATTACAAGCATATGGCTTTTCACCACTATGAACTCGCAAATGCAGTTTTAGGGAACTAGCTGCGGAGAACTTCTTCTCGCACATATTGCAGGTGTATGGCTTTTCTCCAGTATGAATTTTCATATGTCTTTTCAGATCGCTTTTATGAGTAAATTTTTTGTAACATCCATTGCAGGCAAATTGCTTTTCTGCGGAATGGTATTTTAGGTGTTTCTCAAGGTCACATTTCCTAACAAATTTTTCATCACATTCATCACAGTGGAAGTACAAATCTGAATCATCTATAATGTTGTACTCTAAGCTCTCTGGATGAGGTTCTGGGCTGTTCCGAGAGGCCCACTCTTTTATCTTTGATTGTTCTTCACTGATGGTCCCTGAAGCCCCGGAGTGTGAATGATCACTGGTGGACAGCGGAGAGGGCAATGGAGGCTGAACAGTGCCCATTTCAATTTCTATAAAGTAACCTTCAGCTTTGACCTTGGTTTCTTTATTTGAAACTCCTTTTTTTTCTTTAATAGCTAGGAAATGTGTACTTTCATCTTCTTCATCTTGCGGTTCATCCTTCATCATAATTTGAGGGTCACCAATAGATGTAGACAGTGGACTATCAGGTAGCTGTTGATTCATGTCCATTTCAAAAGGTTCACATTTGACCACAATATGTTCTATTTCTTCAGTTGGAGCAGCAACTGATAAGTTCAACGCCATCTTTCCTAGCTTTTTAGCTCAGTGGGTAAATATTTTGCCTGGAATCGCTGTGAATACAAATAAAAAAATGATTTTTTTTTTAGATCTATTTAATAATAAGAATCCTAGGTATGGAGTATAGAGATACAGATCTCAGTACTTCTTTTCGTAATATTTGTAAGAGTTTGACTTGACGGTCAGCAAGTACCTAGTCGACTGTTCCATAGGGTTTTCTACACTTCTGCGATTACACCAAATAAACAAGATTTACATGAGGAATGCGGATCAATAAATAAAAACAACGATGTGTATTGTGTCGCTGGAGTAGAACACAGACCATTTAGGGATTAGAGTTAATTAGTAACATGTAGGTAATTCATTACAATTGGGGTAAAATTACACAGCAACAAAGCTAAAGAATCTGTTTTAGAAAATGTAAGTAAATAGAAAATAGGTACCTAGTAAGTACGTAAACACGTAAACAAGCACTTATTTATAAATAGAAGAAATAACACGGCCGCGGCTATTTCAATTTTATAAAAATTAAAATGATAACTCACTGGGTCAAATTATTTATTTATCTATAATTTCCTGTTGTATTAAAAACGAAGCTCCCTAATAGTAATCTACTTTCAGGTAAATACAGCATTTGTTCATCATGAAACTGGTAAAGGGATTGGATGAATTGGTCTGCAAGCGAGAGATCAGCCCAAGCTCTATCAGCCAGCCCCTCATGAAACGAATGTTTGTGGAATGAAGTCAGTCAGCACTTCAACAATTCAATCAATCGGTACCTAGATCAGATAGGAATATCCGATACATTAACGTTCTAGTACCTAGGATTCTTTGCATATAAAAATAAAACTACTTTAAATACTTACATTATATTTATTCTATCAGTCTATCAAAAAATTATAGTACTTAGTATGCACGTAAATCAATAAAGTTGAGTGAATCTTAGAAAAAAATTATTTTCATTCGGAAGTTCATTCATTTAAATATTTAACTCGTTAGTTTATTCGAAGTTAACTTCGACAGGTGCAGTGTGGCAGCACAGGGGAGTTAGGCTTCGGAAGGAGAATGGTGTCATCGTCCCCTGTTCTTGGGTTGTTTCTTGGTGGGCTGCAGGATCGCGTCCAGCACCACGGAAGCCGCGCTCACTTTACTGCATCTGCAATCAAAGAAAACACTGTCAAATATTTGAAATTTCCTTGACCTTATTTCCTAAAAGAGATAGCTTTTAGGAAATAAGGTCAAGGAAATTTCTCATCTTATAAAACAATTTTTAGAATAATAATCAGAATAACTTTTGCCCATGGGCAAAAGTCAAATACAAAATAATATTGCGATGGGAGTACCTTAAGGTTCTATTTTAGTACCTCTTCTTATTTTATACTTTACATAAATTACATTGTAGTGTAAAGTTAGATATAATCCTATTCGCTGATGACACTATATGTATTAATAAGTGGCAAAGAAAAAGCAAATGTATGAGTAAAAAAAGTAAGATAAGCTGATATAATCATTTTTGTTTTATCCATTCTGTTTACTACCAACACGTCTTTTTCCACAATACACAAAGGTTATCTGGAAGAGAATACTTTTTAGCATTAAGTTCGCCTGTGTACTACTTGGGCGCGCGCCGCCGCCCCGCCATGCTGGAGGCGCCCAACTGTACGACCAATCTGCTTAAGTTTGCCCCCATGTCACTCGCTATCTACTCGTATCTGCTCAATATCTTGTCTGCGAACAGCGTGGATATTTATTACGATAAACTGCCGAAACTCCTACAATTAGCACAGGTAGTTTTAGAAACCATAGATTAGTATATAGATCTTATATATTATATACCTACTATATATTATATTCTATACTATATATTTACATATTTCATCGCTTTAGGGTTAAAAAAAACCTGTAATGATGTCATCATGTATGAATAAATAAATGAATAATAAATACTCAATACATTTATTGCTTTCACATGGTAGGTACATAGATGGTGTTTATAGGTAGGTATCTCACATGAACCCTGTCTAAGGGTATAGCAATAGATAGGTAGGCAGGCCGAAGTTTTGTGTAAACAAAAAAAAACTAGTAGATACAATAAAATAAAGTCAAGGTAGGCAAAGTATCAAGCATTTGGAATAACACAATTAGGTAAGTAGGTTTAGTCATTTTTTCTTTTATTATAATTTTCATTAGTCAAAAATAGGTACGTCACTTTTTATTTATTTTTATGGTTTGCTAGCTTTCTAGTCTAAATAATCTTTAATGTCATAGTCACAGACTACTATATGTACCAGTCATAGTAGCATTTGTCAATTAAGAATGATTTTAGTCTTTTAGTGAAAAACGAATCTTTTTGTAATTCTGTGATTTGTTTTGGGAGTTTGTTGTAGATTTTAATTGACATTATGTATGGGCCATCGCTGTGCAATTTTAGGTGTGATCTTGGTTGTATAATTTTGTTTCTACCTGGCCTAAGTGCGTATCTTCGAGGAAGATCATCAAGTTTCGTGTACAAATCGGGATATTTTCTGACAAATTTACATATTTCTAGAATGTAGATTGACGGTAACGTCAAAATCTTTAGATTTATAAAATGGGGTTTGCAACTATCTCTTTTTTTATGTTTGCTATAATACGCACACATTTCTTTTGTAAAATAAACAGGTCTTGTACGTCTACACTATTCCCCCATACTGCTATGCTTCCAGAAAGCTGTGAGTACACACAGCAGGCGTAATAAGCCGATAACGTGCTTGTCAGATCAGTTGTCTTTTTTAATTCACGCAACGCATACGTAAAACTTGATAACTTAGATTTTAGTTTTTGTATGTGATGTTTAAAGTTCAAATGAGTATCAATATTGGTCCCGAGTAAAGAAAAATTGTCAACGCTTTCTAAAGAGATGTTGTTAAAGGTTACTTGTACGTTAAGAGCAGGTTTTTGGTACGGTCTAAACTCCATTACCTGCGTTTTTGTGAAGTTAATTTCTAGACAGTGTTCCGACATCCAGTTAGAGACACAGTTGAGTACGTTTAGTATTGTGCCGGCTACGTTATCAGTACAAAACGTACTCGTACTATTTTGTGCAATAAATAATTTAATATTGTGATAGGAAATACGAATAACATGCGGTACACCCAGAAAGGTAGAGTGTAAACGATGTATTCCCTGTAGGTATCTAGTTGTTATTATTGGAACATGCAGGTATGGTATCAGACCTGGGCAGCAGCCGGTCGCAGTCCAGCGCGGCGCCGCCCGCCAGCGCGCCCAGCACCGCCTCCGCGCCCAGCGCCCCCGCTGACACGCGCAGTGCTACGCTGCACAGGTAACACAACAATTAACTTATGCTATATTATATTTATATAGGTACTAGTTACGGATAGGTACTACGTATGAGACGACATGACAAACTGCATTGTTAAGGCGACGAATACGTGTCACATGGTCAGCACACCCGCATGCGTTAGCATCTAGTAAGTCTGTGGTGGCGCCCGCATCAGCGCGCAATGCGCTGCACAGATAATAACACATGAAAAACTAAAATGTTAAGGCGGGGACAAATTGCGAACACGAGCGTTGGTCTTAGTCTCAATTGTTTGTTTTAAATGTTGTGCAGAGGGAGCGGCCCATCTAATGGAAAGCGGTTATCGTCGCCTATTGACATTTGCAACACCACTCGTGCTTCGAGCGCTGAGGTACATGACCACCTATTAGTTTTATTTGCAACGTAAAACTTAACAGAGACCCTCAGACTCCCAAAGCACGGGTTTATACATTTATTTAATATGGCACAGAATACAGTAAGATAACAAAATAAACATGTCGAGTCGTTAACTCACCCGTTGATTCTTGCCATGGTCCCGTAGGGAGCGCCCAGCCGGGCCGTGGCTGCCAGGTTGCGACAGTACAGCAACCACATGCAGTCGAGCGTGCTGTATCCCACCGCGCTGTCGGCCCCGGATAAAATGACACTGTCACTGTCACCGAGCGACGTCTGCGGGCGGAGCGCGTGCGCGCTGTCGTCCCCGGCGATGCGCCGCGCTATTTGGTTCTGCATGTTGGCGTCGGTGGGCTCGCGGCCCGAGAGCTGCGACAGGATGTTCCTGAAGAAAAAAGTAGGCATCAAAATTAAATAATATACCTACATGACTAGATATATTATTTAATTTTGATTTATGGTAGGTATTTTCTAAATACCTTAGTGCCTACCTTGCTAAACTCGAAGTGTAGTAACTAGTACATACCTATATCAGACTGATTTCTACTTTGTCAATAGGCATACATTGATGCTCGATTGCTCCACTTCAATTAAGTTCTGCATAAAAGGTTGAAGCATGTACCCTGCCGTGACACGTTTAAATCTAGCATGGAGGTTACGGTTTCGTAACGACCTTATAAAATAACAACCTAGTAATTTCTAAAAAAGTTTACGATCAGAGCAATTTTGTTTCTTGGTTAAGGTTGCTAGTTTATACGTAAGTTTTTTGCTGTTCAGATCAGTTATCTACCTACAAAGAATTCATACAATTCAGGTTTGAAAATAAATTATCTTAAAAAGTGGTATGGTGTACCTCGCGTTCTTGTAAGCGCGGCCGAGGAGCAGCGCGGCGCGCGCGGCGCCCAGCCCGCCCTCCACCGCGCTCTCCAACAATCCACCCGAGCTCTCCGCGCGCACGCTCCCACGCTTCCTATAAAAATAACATATAATAAAAAAAACACTGGCTTCAAGTTTCATTCAATAAATTACTCTTATTTTAGCTGATACAGCTTGCTTTTATGGAGGACGCGGTTGATGGTGTGCCCTTCGTTTTGCAAAATGGAAGATCTTCCACTGAGCTGATCCACCAGATCCACTCGCTCGGGATCCTAGGACCGACAAGTCGAAAGTATTATAAATGTCAAGTTGCGTGAAAACTTCACTTGCGCGATGTTGAAACTTCGCGGTAGGTGTTCGATGAAGTGATGTAACGCAGCTCTCGATCATGCGGCGAGAGATGGCGCTACACCTTCTTTACCTGTTATCATATCACAGAGCAGTTAAAGTCGTTACTCCGAGTCGAGCTAGTGCGTTTCTTTTCGTTACTTACGAACGCTGCCCTTACAGTGAGAGCTACTTTTCATCGGCTACTTTTTATCCGGGTAGCATGCGGGCGAAGGCGTGGTAAGTAATAAAGGATAATAATGAAGGAACCCACGGGATCCCGCTCTGCAGAGCGTCCGCCGTCCGCAGCCTCTCCTCCACCTTCCCGGGCTCCATGAAGAGCGCGTTGAACGCAAACACGTCGGGGTCCTTCATCATCATCACACGAGCTGCTTCCTGCACATACTAACTATGTCAACACACGCGAAGCCAGGCTACAGTTGCGCTTAAATTATCATCAGAGGGCGTATCGCAGGTTTTGCAACGAATTGTGCGATCGAATAACGACAAACGTATTGAATTTTTGTACGAAATCGTCAATACGTCCGCCAGAGGCGCTTAACAACGTTGTAAAATCCACTCTACACCGGGCGGCTCACTGCGCTCCGATCTCTTTAGTTGTAGGTTTCTTGGATAAGTATGCTGTAAGGCGCTTCGGACGGACGCTTGGCGCGTGTAATGTGGACTTCGTGATCGGCGACATGGAAAATGCGCAGTCACCGTTTAATAACCCTATGCATTAAATAATGTAATGCTAATAAGAACTTTAAGATATTAATACGACTGTACCGCGCACTTTACTATTCTCTTACTGACGTCGTATTCTCCGATATCTAAAGCACGTAGTATAGTCGAAATGATCGTGGTTTGGTATCACTTTAGAATATTATTGTTCCCGTCTCAGTCACGTGGTCGCGTGGTCGCGGACGGTGCTCATGAGAAAGGACCTCTAAACGGTCAACGAAACGTCAGCAGAAGAATAGTAAAGTACGTGATAGGTAGGTATAGTCGTTATAATATTCGAAAACGATAATTTCAATTCCAAAATTTGTTTATCAGTAGGTGTACCTAAATAAATATAAGAAATAATGTAAGTAGGTTTTCATACCTGACTCTCCCAAGCCATCAGCTGAATATTGTGCAATAGCATTATATCCAGTGTCAGGATTCCAAACGACAGTAAATCAGTGCTATTCGTCAGTATTGCCATTCTACTACTGTTCCCACTTGTCAAATCATCTCCAAAATACATATCTTTTAGCTTATTCATGATTATGGTAACGTTTCCTTCGAGTAAACTATCGTTTAGCGCTCTTAAGAGCTGACTGAATTCAGTCTTTGTACTTTTGGTGGTGTTCGTGGTATTTGTGGTATTCGTGGCCTCGAAGTCTGGGTCTTCAGTGATCCAATCGTGTAGTTCCTGAACCTTCTCTATGAGATAACTGCTCATATAGTTGCTTTGCATATAATCGTCGTACAGATTTTCATCGTTGTAATACTCTTCGTAATCTTTGTTATCGAGATTGTTGAAATAGCTCTCTGGGAGTTTGATTTGTGGAACTAATTCTGGTAGTAATGGCTTGAACTCTGGGAGTTTAGAGTTAAACTCGTTGACTATTTTGGTTTGAGCTTCGTTATTAGGAGCTGAAGTTAGGTCGAAATCTTTTAAGCTATCGGGAAGCTTAGCTTTATCTTTCTTTTCTATCTTTCTTTCTGGATGATGCGTGACGTCATGCAATGGATGTATTTGAGGCTTGTTGAGTAGATCTTTGTTCCTCTCTCTGTTAACGACCATGTTCTTAAATAGTGATAGTTTTTCTAGTATTGCAATGTTGCTGATATCGTTGTCAATTTCTTCCGAGGATGGATTGTTCTCGATTTCTGTCGGTATTAGCGGAGGACGCCGCGCGTAAATTGGTCGCTGCAACGATTTGTTTCGTATAAATAATAAATAAATAATGCTGGTTATTTTTACACAGCATCATCCCCCAAAATAAGCAAAGCTTGTGTTATGGGAACTACATGACTGATGCATTTACAAAGACGTACATAGACTTATCTACTTTTTTTTTGTAAATACATATATAAATAAAACACACAGACCTGAGAAAAATATTTGCAGATCATATAAACATTTGTCCGGAAGGAATCAAACCCGCAACCTTCTACGTCCCAGGCGATCTTTCACCCATCGCGCCGCAGATATCGTCAAACGTACGAAAAGTTAGTTCAAAAGAACAGTAATGGTCGGTGTATCCGAACACGCGTAGATGTCACATAAAAAAAATGTGTTTTGACAGCTACTGTCACTTGTCTTTCGCTAACTGCGGACATAGGCACCCCGCAGTCCTACTGCTATTATTAACGCGAGAGTTTATGAGGGTTATGTGAAGTTTATGTTTGTTCCTCTTTCACGCAAAAACCACTGAACGGATTTTGATGACACTTTACAGTAATATAGCTTATATATCGTGTGCGTTACTGCAGCGAAAAAAGTGGAATCTCGCTATTTTGAGTATGCAGAAAGTTAGAGCCCATTTACATGTAAATGTGCCCGAAATTTCAAATTTACTCCCCCCGCCGTTTTTGAGTTATTCAAGAAATTAAGATTTTGCTGCAGTAACGTTTTTGCTAACACGAATTTTGTTTGTGGGTGAGCTAGAGGAATAAAACGTATATGGAAAGATAGCTCTCAACTCGTGCCAATTGTGCACCACATCTTAAATTTGTGCCCCCTAGGACTACGGAGTTATTTGAGTTTTTGCTGGCGGACCATTTTAAAAACTTCGATATCTTCGAAACTACTGAGCTGGGCGCTATTTAAAATGAAGTTTTATGGACACATCTACGTTAGGTTGTGCCTATTCGTGCCAGTTTTATTATCATAAAAAAAAGGTCATGGTCACGAGTTATAAGGGTTGGAAGGAAAACTTACAACAACAGCTCCTAGCTCTCGAACCATGAAACCGCTGAACTTACTGATAGTGGCTTTATGTACCTTGTATCTAGCCTCAACATCTTGTGTAATTTCATAAGCGCACTCTTAGTAGTTTATGAGTTGTGACGACTTTAATGTTGCATTATTTTGACCTCATAGAACTCGAGTTTCCTTTGAGCTGTTGTTTTAAATTTAAGCCTATAATTAGAGCCCATATTCAAATATACGTACACAAAATTTCAGCCAAATCCATGCTAAAATAAGAGAGTTATTTGTAAAAGCCTGTATGGTAGTATTTTAGAACATTAACCGATCATATTCGAATGACAGTTAAAAAGCGAACGCTCGATACTTCTAACTAACCTCTCTCCGTTGATGGAATTATGGTTGGTACAGATACGAACACAACAGAATTCTGATTTCTTCTAGTAGTGAATTACATGAAGCGTTGCCAGATGACAAAAATGGTTTTAGACTATTTTTGAGCGACAAAATAATTACCTACAGAAAAATCACCGCCTGGTAGCTGATGTAGCTATGTATGATAATGTAAATTATAATATAAACTCATAGTCTACAGATTGTACCTATATTGTAGTGCATTGTTAAGACAAAAAAATTAGAACTTTAACAAAGTTAAAGGCTATGCTGTATGTAATTTAATTTTGAGAGAATTAATTGCTTATGAAATTACACAAGATGTTGATGTCGATGTTGATGTTGCAAAAACGTTACTGCAACAAAAACTTAATTTCTTGAATAACTCAAAAACGGCCCAGGGCACAAATTTGAAATTTCGGACACATTTACACGCAAATGGGCTCTCACCTTCTGCATACTCAAAATAGCGAGATTCCACTTTTTTTGCTGCAGTAACACACACGTGCTGCCCTACCTCAACGCTTCAATAAGACCACCGACTATCAATAGATTCATGCTTAATTAGCTATCAGTTTTTCATAAACTGTCATCCCCGTTTGACAACTTGTCAGTATGACATTGACATGCACGTAGTTACGACTCCATTCTAGGCGAGGGCCTCGGATACGTTCTATTCTCAGTTTTTGATCAGTTCTATTCTCAGTCTCACATTACATTGACAGTTACAGTGTTTAATATTATTAAAAGATTGGCAAGCGTGACGCACGCTTCGACAAATACATCACAGTAAAGAAAGGTAAGCAGGTACCTATCTAGGTAAATCAGCACTTAGGTATATCGATAGGATAAACTCGATAGTGTGGCGGGTTAGTAGCTGGCTGTGACGCATGAGGTGTGGGTTCGATTTCTGTTCCGTGACAAATGTTCGAATGTTCTGCAGATATTTGTTCCGGGTCTGGGTGTTGCGGTATCACGGTACTCGTAGTTCCTGATACCCACGATACAGGAAATCCTAGTGTGGGGTCTGGACTATGTGTTAGTTGAGTGTTTTATTATTATAAGTACATTTGTAAAAAAACAAAGGCGTTACCGTGTGGTCTGACAGCAGGTCCGTGGCGGGGCGGTGGTCGCGCGCGCTCCACCTCGTGACGAGCAGCGTCGCCGCCACCAGCGCCGCGCTCAGCGCCACGCACGCCGCGCCCGCACAAACCCACGCGCGCGGGCCCACCTGGGATATATATATATTGGGACACTCCCTTGACACAAACCCCCTTGACTCCTCCCCCATACAGTTACAGATTCCTTAGTAAGAACTCGTGAAAAGATGCAAACTAAACCACCCTCTGCCCCCTCATTCAGTATCTAAAAGTCACTCGTGACGACGTTTGAAAAGTTAAATTATTATAACTTGCACACAGTTAGGTACATACTATCAATATGGCCACAGAATACAGGGCTTGTGATGATCATTTGACTTGTCAAACATTCGTCACCGAGTGACTTTCAGATATGTAGGTACAGGATCGGCTGCACTCACGGTAATTTTAGGCGTCGGCATTCGTTCGCTGATGTTGGGTCCGGGCGGCATCGGCAGCGGCCGCCGCGCGCGCTCCGCGCTCGGATGAACTCGGCTCGCGCTCGGGCAGCTTCGGGTCAGGTCGGCCGAGATCGGGCGACTGTCCGACCGGGAAGACGGCGAGCGCTTCTCGTACTCGTATTCAAACATTTCTACCTGAAATCAACTATTTTATGTGGTTATCGAGCAAAAGAGCAGAAACTTAACAGTTGCAGCTGGGCCACTATTCATTGATATAAAGAAGATTCATTCACTCATTATCACAACACAGGTAACAAAATACAACATAAATAAACACAAACTCAGAGAACGGTTTGACAAAAAAAAATATTGTGTTGTGTGGGGTCAAAAGGTATATCGATAGGCTATCTCAGCTATCTCAGCTTATGCTGCACCAAACCTAGGAACGGTGCAGCGCTGGTTTTCTGAGAGGGCCATCGTGATGACGAACCACAAAATTAATGACCACTTTGGTAAATGCTTCGACCGACACGTACCTATGGCCTCAACAGAGAATCTTGCTAAGTTACAGACACGTCAAAACCAAACAGCCGCTTCCCATACAAAAACTAGTACCTATCTCACCATCGCCAATAGACTGTTAGTCCACTGTTGGACATAACACAGGGTTCATTTATGAGGGACTGCCTACTTATCGAAACAACTTGGTAATTATGTGAAAGCAACAGATGTATTGAGAATTTACAAATGTGTGTATGATCTGCGAATATTTGTCTCGGATCTAGGTATTTTCTATGCATAATATGTATGTAATCACAAAAGAGAGTATGTATTATACCAGTCATGTAGTTCCTTTAGTACAAGCTATGCTTGGTTTGGGGCTAGATGACATTGTGTGAAAGTAGGTCCAGCATTATTTATGAACATAGGCCGCCCACAAGACCGTGCCATGACATACGGTCTTGAGGCATCTCCATCCACCGACTTCCCGCAATCTTTACAATAATATTCAGTAGTTACAATAATAGTTGGAATTTGTAATAAATAATTTTATAATATAATACATAGGTCACACATCTTCACCATCACGGTCGGTGACCATAATAAAATAATAACTGGCACTGGACAGAAGCGCACACTGCACAGTGTGCGCCTTGGTCAGGTGCTTCATTTTTTTTTAAGATTTATTAGTATTTAAGTAACTGTTTTTATTATTTGACAAATGTTAAATAAGGCTGTTAAATAAATAAATAAGATTTGAATTTGAATAATATCTTCTAAGGATTTCCTCGTTTCGGATTGTATCAAATTATTAATTTTTTTTATAAGAGAATATGTTTTCTAAATTTACTAAAGTAAATTAATCTGTTTTAAAAAACGAAATGAATTAATAAACACGTATAGAGGAGGTCGTTTAAACGGAAAGCACTTTTATGGGACCAAATTACGTATCAGTTGATTTCATACCGAACATTTTATTGTGTATCTTTTTTGTTTGATCGGATTATATAACTGATTTCAACTGTTATCGGAAACACGTTTGTAGCTCTTGATCCATAAGAGTTATTTTAATTTTTGACCAAAAACTGCATTAAGCTTAAAATAAGCATAAGCGTATAACGTAAAACGTTATAACGGTAAACGAAAATTCAATCAATGTTAAATCTGCTTATCGATTGTGTGCACGTTCGTTGTCACGTCGCGCCGTTGTCGTTATGCAATTTTAAATCGCGCGTTTTGTGTTTTTTTGAAATAGTTTGTTGTAGTGAACCAACATGACAAAATTCACCTCCGTAGGATAAGAGGAGGTGCTTCTAATTCAGTTTCGAAGATTTTACTTAAACAAATAAACTAACACACAAACATTGCAAGTTCAATAAAGCTTGTTATGACCTACTTTGGGCTTTTATTTGCACCAGTATGTCCGACAATGGTAGGTAGGTAGGTACATACCGTGGGAATCGTAGGAGGCCGTTGTAATGATAAAGGAATATAGCCTTTATTGCTGAGTAATAAGGTGTCATCAAAATGCAAGACTAATTTACCAAACTACATTCATAGGTAGTTGGATTCACCAACAGACTGTGAAATATGATTCTGTTCATAAAGAGGAAAATTGTTCCTTCTTTTACCTACTTAGGTTAGTAAATTGCATAATGATCTTCACATATTTATATGTATGGTATACCTACCTAGTACCCACCTATCATATGTAGGTTAGGTACACCCACCAAGCTTCCTTATGTACCTACCTGGGAGGCTAGACAAATACCACTTTCTGTTGACGTTAACGCCTGCGGAAAGATAAAATTGTATGGAAATGTCACGTAACATTTCCCCTGTTCTGTTCCTTCCCTTCTCAATAACATGGCATCTCAACTTAAAGAAAACATATCTACAGTACGACCTATCTACTACGCCGGACACAGGCCCCGATTCTGTAGTACACTGACCAAACTAAATTAAACTGTCGTTCTCTTTTACTGATAGTGCAAGCAAGAAAGAGATAGCTACAATTTTAGTGCTGTCAAATTAGTCAGATTTAAGTTTTCCATACAAATTTAGTCGTGATATCAAAACATGCTGACTATAAACACGAAGAAAAGCGGCACGTAAACTGATTTGACAGCAGCACACGGTACTAAAATTGTAGCTACCTCTTTCTTGCGTACACTATCAGTAAAAGAGAGCGATAGTTTAAATTTAGTTTAGTCAGTGTACTACAGAATCGAGGTCACACTGTATTAAAAAAACATAGTTTTCTAATTTGTAAAAAACTTGTACCTACTACTAAAAAGAAGAAAGTTGTCCAACATTTAATTCGTTTATGTACCGTAATTTTTAGTCGTGCAATATATAATTCTCTATCTATCTATCTCTAAACAGAGTAATTCATTCCATTTATGCCACCTTTACTAACGCCACAGATAATATATTACTATCAGCGTCAAGATGTCTCTTTCCGATTGGCAACACCGCGGCACCGTGCGTGCGTGCGGTCTACTAAGCAGCTATATCTACCTACCTACAGTTACATCCGGGGTGAATGTCTCGGTAACGCACGCACCATACACTATACCTACCTTACAACTGAGGCACGCACTGTGGACCATTCACTTCATAAGAGAGGACATCGGTTGCAAGCAAGAGGCTCCCGCTGCGGGGCAATCGTTTGCATATTCTGCAGATACGAGTATGTGCCGGGCCTGGGTGTTGCAGATATATGAGCCGGGCCTGGGTGTTGCTGATATATGTGCCGGGCCTGGGTGTTGCTGATATATGTGCCGGGCCTGGGTGTTGCTGATATATGTGCCGGGCCTGGGTGTTGCTGATATATGTGCCGGGCCTGGGTGTTGCAGATATATGTGCCGGGCCTGGGTGTTGCAGATATATGTGCCGGGCCTGGGTGTTGCTGATATATGTGCCGGGCCTGGGTGTTGCAGTTATATGTGCCGGGCCTGGGTGTTGCAGATATATGTGCCGGGCCTGGGTGTTGCAGATATATGTGCCGGGCCTGGGTGTTGCAGATATATGTGCCGGGCCTGGGTGTTGCAGATATATGTGCCGGGCCTGGGTGTTGCAGATATATGTGCCGGGACTGGGTGTCTGATACCCACGACACAGGGAGTATGTTAGGCATTTATTTTTTATTTAAATTATAAAAAATACTTAACTACGCACTAAAAGGCAAGCAGGTTAGCTTGCCTTTTAGTGCGTAAGTATTTTTTGTGATGTTTTAAGATTAATATATTTTTGTCGTTTTCCGATTAGGCGATATAGTCGCTCAACGACAAAGCCTTTAAAAAAAAAAGTGCTTGCCTGTTTTAGTATTACCTATAGGTACGGTGCTGCATCCAATTTATTTTATTTCATCGATAAAATTAGGTACGTAAACACACTTCACTACGTTAACTAGTGACGTACCGTGCGTGTAACCTTGATAAAATTAGTGGCTGAATCGATAAAGGAAAATGTCATTAATGTTAGGTTGTCTCTTTTTCTTTGTTTTTTTTGTAATTTTCTTGATATTTTAATATTAATTGATTCTGCTGTGTGCGATGATGCGGTGCAAGGGTTTATCATGGATAATAATTTACGTAGATTATTGTTAGCGGTGCTATCAAATCTTCAAATCTTCTATATGTTCAAGTTTAATTAAAATATATTTTATAGATAGATAGTTGTTCTCTGGATTCCAGCACACCAAAAATAAATACAAAAACATAGGAATTCATAAAAAAAGGTTAAAATAAGGCCGCCCATTGGCCGCTATCACCAAAACCTAGTTTATAAGATATTACGTAGTATTTTTAAGTGTTTTTGGTATAGGTACCTATTTTAATAAAACGTTATTTATCTATCTATCTTATTTATCGCTGAATCAATCTCTTCCATACAACCTTTGGATGAACAGGATAAAATGGAATCAAAAGACGGCGGTGTTAGAGTAAACCTACTAAGGAATATATTAATATGTGATATGCATATAGTTGTTCTGGGTCGCGGTGGTACCACTGTACTCATAGTTCCTGATACTCACGACACAGGGAATCCTAGTGTGGGATCAGTGTCTGTTGGGTGTTTATTTGTATTTATTTATGTTTTATCTTACCGTAAAATACCTACCTACATTCGGGTAAAAAAATAGAATATAAGTTTTGTGATATAGATGCTTTTTTTATTATTGCTTTTTTTTTGATAATATATTTTAAAAAAATTAGAGATCCTTAAGAAAATTGCAATAATGTAACCCAAAGTAGCAAAATTTTGCCTATAACATTCATTATTTGGCGTGCGCTGAGAAAACTACCGATGATACATAAAAAATATGTACTACATGATAAAAATTCTCATTATTACCTACAAAAAAGTCCTCGAGGAAATTTATCTAACTACATATCATAGTTAAGTCACAATAGCAGCTTTTGTGTTGTAAAATTTAATTTTATCGTAGTATTAATTCATATTCAAATAAATAGTTTTATCATCAAGGCTATTTATGTAGCGATAAAATAATTTTTAATTCATTCGAATCGGGCATTTAAGTTATCATGAGTTTAAAACCGAAACTTACGCGGGTGAAACCGTGGGGCGCGGCTATTAGTAAATAAATACATAAAACATCTGAAGCGGTGACATAGATAGGTATATGCATGCTAAAAAGCAGATTCACTTAGGTCTTGTGAACTCCAAACCGTGTCAGAGAACGGAACCTGCACCGCACCGGTGCATTCTATCACTGAGATGCCCACATTAGATACAGCAGCGCAATATGGAAACTTTGAGTTATGTACCTAGCTCATGTTGTACATGCTTCTTATAATGTTATGGCATAGTTGCGTAATTCATGTACTTTTGTTTTTACTGTGTTTTTTTTTAATATTTAATTGATTTACTCATCTGTATTCCTGTATCACCGGTATCATCAGCCATCTTTGTGGAAGCTTTTATTATTGAAATAAATTGTAACTGATTTTAACCGTCTTAACTAAAGTAAGTATAAGCCGTGTTGGTCTAATGGCGGTACAACTTCCGATCAGAAATATTACTTATTTCCCCGTTATGGCCATCGGTACATACTCAGCTAGAAAATCTTAGAGAATACCAAGTAGGAGGTAGTCAGAGGCAAGTCGATACATTAAGATTGGCACATTCTTGCGCTTTTCAAGTAGTCATCTTTCCACGTGACAGGTTGCAAACCTATCGCCGCTTATTGGAACACTGACCGATGCCAACGAATTTTTGGTTAACTATCAGATACAATAGTCATTTTGAATAATCGTTGTTTTTGCAAAACACAAAGCTGCAAATCAAAAAAAAAACCTTAACTCCGAACATGTTGTAGAGCATGCCGGTTCCTTTCGATGTTTTCCTTCACCGCTTTGAGCCCGTGTTGCTTTTTGTTGTTTAATTTCATTTAAAACCATCTATGAAAATGAACCTCTGATTGATGACTTCACTCGGTATATACGAGTAAGGAGGCACAATGGCCCAGGTCGTATAGTAATGAAGTTTCCAGCTCATTTGTAATTCTGATCCGTGATCCGTTGGAACCGCTGTTCCGTCACAATACTATTCATTTATGTTATTTACGTACCTACATATTATTCTCTACAATATTCGCTTTCTATACTAAAGCGTGACAATTGAGATGGTACAGACATCAATGAGCATAACATTATAAATCCATGCGTTTCTCGGATGTAGAAAGAATCTAGATTCGATCCGGTTTTTCTAGCGTAGATATTCATTAAAAAGATGACAAAATAGGTAGGTCAGTTGGTACTTAATAATATATTGTTTAGCTCGGTACCTCCGCCTACTTTAGGATTCGGTGTTAATATTGTGTACTATTGTGTTAATATGTGTGCATTATGTAGGTATAATAATAATAATAATAATAATGCTGGACATATTTCACACAGCATCATCTAGCCCCAAACTAAGCAGAGCTTGTGTTATGGGAACTACATCACTGATATACTACTTATATACATTTTTTTTTGTAAATACATACATATTATACATAGAAAACACCCAGACCCGAGACAAACATTTGCTAATCATACAAACATTTGCCCCGCAGCGGGAATCGAACCCGCAACCTTCTGCGTCTCAGGCAGGCGTTCGCCCACTGCGCCACAGAGGTAGACAAATAAAAATAAATAGGTATAAAGATAAAGATTTTGTCTATTTTTTGCTAAGGATAATCCTTGAAGAAAAGATCTTGTAAAAAACCATTTAGCTCTATGATAGGGTTGATTGTACAACTTTTACAGCTGATTTATTTTATAAAAAAAACTATTATTTTATTATTAATCACTTTTATTATTTGTTTACGGCTGTACTGAATATTATTAAGACTGTAAAAGAAGTGAGCGTGGACGGTCCCTGCTAGGAATGAAAATAATATTAAAGTTGAAAGTGTCTGTTGGCGGGGGCCGCAGCCCGCAGTACATTTTACTGCTATTCCTAACGGTAATGACCCGATAAAAAAGAGAAGAATTTCTCGGTTTTTACTCTCGTTGTAAATTAACTTGAAATCTATCTTTTTCCTGTACTTCGCAACGTACTGTAGGTATGTCCATTATGTATTACATTACCATTTCATCAGCTTGCGTTTCACATTCACTCGAGTTTTTCTATCATTCTATAACCTAATCGATCGACGCAGCGAGTGAATTTTTAATTCGCGGCTTTGCATAAATACTTTGCATTTACGGATCGTGGGTACGAACCCGGCAAGGGGTATCGGGTAAAAAAATACTCTAAAATGTAAGAAAAATACCTGCCTACCAATGTAGGTATTTGTGATAAAACGCATGATTATAATGCACAAGACTAAACAAAACAAACAACCAAAACTAGGATAAGTCACAAAACAAAACTAGGTGTTTTAGTATAGAATAGGATGATAAAAGAATCAAAATTCATGTCAAAAATTCATGTCACGCGCGCCCATCTGCGCGCCATTTGAACTCGGCCTGGTTTTACCTTAGATTTACTGATCACTGTCTGTGTATGTGACTGTGTATAGGATGGAATTCATTCGTAATATTATAACAACAACAGTGGCCCATCTTGGATAAAGGTAATTATTAATATAAATAAAAGTCAAATAAAACAAAGACAATAAAGAAAATGCACTCAAATTCATCATCAAAAGATTAAAGAGTTGTAAAATTATTGGGATTCAGTAATATTTGGTGTACAAAGGTTAAAAAGTCCAAGTGAACTAGTTACTTGTCGGGAATCAACATTCAGTGAAGTACTTAGATACCTTGGTACTATTACCAAGTTTAGTTTTTAAGGTGATAGAAATAACGACTTGAGTGTAATGTAACTCTTATGTTACTTTCTATTTTCAGAAAACTTTAATTGAATGTAATACAAAGAAAACGATCATGTGTTTTTTTCTAATTACTAGTTTTATTAATGTCTATGAATGATAACTACGATAGGTACCTCTCCTACTCATCATACCAATTGCAATTCTCTATTATTTGAAAGTCATTCCCCTTCCCAACTCACCTCGGTACGGTAAATCGACACAAACAATATCACTGAACTATCGACCACTAGCACATCACTACCGCGTTCTATTTTCAAAATTGATCGCTTGCTAATTATCAAACAAAACTTTATTTTTAATATTCGGCCACTGCAATGACACTGGGAATCATGCAGTTATTTATTTTTTTAGTCTTTCGTAAACTAAGAAAGTTTTGTACCGAGCAACGTGTGCCGGTTCGCGAGGTATTTGCTTGACTAAAGTAAGGTATCTACCTACCTCTTCTATGTAACAGTTAGGTAGGTGGGTATCTACAGCTACGGACTACGGAGATAGAATGTACATAGATAGACACTTAGACCAGGTACATTTTGTAGGTAGTGTCGCTAAATGGCGAAAGCGTTAGGTGTTTAAAAATAATTCACATACCTACGTAAGTTAACATCCGACCAAGTAGGTAGGGTCAGAGATGAGCTACACAAAATAGGTAGCTGTACCTAGGTAGGTGCGGTACCTACCTATGAAGGACCCAAATACCTACCTAAGCCAAATAATACAGTGGAGTTCATATTATTACGATTATGTAAAATTGGCGTTTTATTCTAGAAAGCGTTGAGGTGTAAAAGGTACTGATGTCCCAAGTGAAGAAGCAGGCAGTAGCTAGTCAAGTTCAAACATGTATCAATCAGAAAGTAGGCTTCTTGGCTATTTAGTGGTCCAACGCTAATGCGTGTTTTGTTGGTCGCGGTCCCGTTACAGACCACTTACATTAACTAACACACCAAAAGAGGACTAAATCATCTGATCTTCAAACCTCTTGTCTCATAAAAACGCAAAAGCTGTGAGGATGGTTAAATGTTTGTTTCTCTTTCACGCAAAAACTACTGAACGGATTTTGATGAAACTTTACAGTAATATAGCTTATACATCAAAATAACACATAGGCTACATTTTATCCGGGTCTCACGCGGGCAAAGCCGTGGGCAGAGGCTAGTCTACAATAGAGTGCAATAGGGTTGACGACCTCTGTGGCGCAGTGGGCGAAGATCCGCCTGGGACGCAGAAGGTTGCGGGTTCAATTCCCGCCACGGGACAAATGTTTGTATCTGCAAATATTTGTCTCAGGTCTGGGTGTTTTCTATGTATATTATGTAGGTATTTACAAAAAAAATGTATATAAGTAGTATATCAGTCATGTAGTTCCCACAATACAAGCTCTGCTTATTTTGGGGCTAGATGATGCTGTGTGAAAATGTCCAGCATTATTTATTTATTTTATTTATTCCACGTGACAGGTTGCCAATCACCGCTTATTGGAACACTAACTGATGGCGCATGTCTTAGATGTGGTTGTAGACATGCCACCGCCACCGCCACCGCCAACGCCGCCGGTTACCTCACGATGATTTCCTTCATCGTTTTAAGCACGTGTGTTTAAGTTTGCGCACATCATGTTTTCTAGTGGTAATATCCATTGGAGCACGACCGAGTTTGAACCCATGACCATACTTAAGTCGGAGTACTGCCCATTAGGCCAACACGGCTCTTAACCTTAAAATGGCAGAATATACAGCGGCCGCGGAAGTGGGGGGCAGAGGGGGCCAAATGCCCCCCTAAAATCACATAGGTACTCGCCTACCAAGCCAGGGCTAGAGATTGAAGGGGAGACTTAAGAAATTTGCCCCCCTCCCCCCCACGTCACGGAGTACTTCCGCGGTCCCTGGCAATATGTAAATCCGGCGTACCTAACAGATAACCATACACGGCCCACCCTCTACTTATTCCACAGATAAGAAAACAATATATATTCACTAACGTGTATTTACTCCGCTATCTACATAAA
The DNA here is from genome assembly GCA_958496245.1 of Perizoma flavofasciatum. NCBI lineage: Eukaryota > Metazoa > Arthropoda > Insecta > Lepidoptera > Geometridae > Perizoma > Perizoma flavofasciatum. The sequence continues at coordinate 47,394 of OY292448.1, forward strand.
AACTGTTTTGATTCTCTTCTGCATATATTTTTGAAATTTTTTTTTCTTACTACCTATTTTCGTTGCCCTATTTATTCCTTCTTTTCATCGCGTTCCTTCTTTTCATCGCCTTCCTTCTTCTCATCGCCTTCCTTCTTTTCATCAACTTCTTTCTTTACATCGTCTATCTTCTTTTCTGCATCGTCTTTCTTTTCATCGCGTTCCTTGTTGGCATCATCTGGAGCGGGTGTTTCATTTGTAGCTGAGGTGTTTCCTCCAGTAATTGCTTCTGTTGATTCTGCACCGGAGGCGGTTTCCGATAGTTCAGGAGTATTCCTGTCATGTTTCTCTGTTGAATAAGATTAAATATTAACGTAAATAGATCAAGTTAAGGCAATTTATATAAAAATAAAACATCCAACAGATTTAATAAATATTCCCCACACCGCACTAGGATTCCCTGTGCCGTGGTGTCAGGAGCTAAGAGTATCGTGGTACATCCCACACCCAAACCCAGAACAAATACCTGCAGAACATACTTACAAACAATTGTCCCGCAAATTCCCGAATGAAACTCGCAGCCGGCTAGTAGCCGGCTACGCCATCGAGGTCGTGATTATTTTTCTGTTAGCTACCAGTCTACCGTCCTGTTGTCTGTCTGTCTGTCACATAGCATAGACGATTTTGTTGTCCATAATTGTGTGCTCTGGTTAGTTTTGGATTCGGTGAAGAACGCGCCGAAAAAATCAATAGCCTTTGACCGTTTTGCGTTCGCCGAATTTAAATGAATATGATCTTCATAATTTCAGGCCGGCATCATCCACTGCTGGGATAGGTCTCCTTTCGCTTTTACCAGCCTTCTCTTTCCTGTGCGTCTTGCATCCAGGCATGCCCTGCGACTCGAACGATGTCGTCGATCCGCACCGCGGCGTAATTCTCAGTCTATTAGTATTATTTTTGTATGTACCTACATAGAGCAACTTAATACTAAAAGTGCATTATGTTATGCCCGTATTAGTCATAGGTAACACACTGTTTGAAAACGAAGATCGTGCGAGAGGCTCAGTTTTACAACTGAGCCAGCACACTGTGGTACCACGATTGAGGCGAGGCAGCGAGGCAGTTTCTGAACGTAGTTGAGTGAGGCAGTCTTGGGAACACAGTGTGCACTGTGCGTGTTGTGTTGTGCGGTGATGGAGTGGAGTGCTATGTGCGAGGCGCATTGTGCGACCCAACACGATCTTTCCTCGCGGCTCGGCTCGCGCCTAGCACGATTGTGCAACTGTGTAGGCGTGCAGGTGTGCTAGCTCGTCCAAACGAAAGGAGTGAGGCCTCGTTTCGAGAAAGTGTGTAGCTACAAAAGTGGTGCCACACGTGCTGAGGACCCACCACTAGCCCGTATACAATGTCGTCATAATAACAGTTTTTCTACAGAAACTTATCATTAGGTTTTAACTAAGCATCTATCTTTAGTGACAGCCTTGACAGGTTGGCATCTTAGTGAGTAAGTGAAGTTTTCACTCGCCTTCGACGAGGCCTTTGACTAAAGACACGTTTCCGCCGGTTTGGAGGCCTCTGTTAACACCCAAGTCTCCGTCGTGTGACACGTGGATGTGGATGCCCCCAGCGCCGCCTCCGGGTGGATGCGAGGAGTTGAGGGGCACCTCCTGGCCTGTTTGGGGAGTTTCGTGGTCGTTTTGTGACGGCGTTTCGAGGTCGTTTTCAGAGGGAGTTTCGGCGACATTATCGATGGGCGCTGAAAAAGAAAAAGATGTGCTAGATTGCTTATCAATTCATTTCCCGTTAAATACAGACACGGAGAAAAGAGATAAGGTAATTGACCCGCTTTCAACACAACAAGCACATGAAGTAACACAAAGTCAAAGTCAAATCAATAGGTTTTTATTCATTCAAATCATAGTTTGTCCAACGATTCTGGAATCAGAAGTGTAGCTACCTAATTAATTTTGCAAATTAGAGGTATATTGGGTCACTAGAGGCTAAAGTATTGTTAAGTATTTGCGTAATTATTAATTAGTTCTAGGTGAAAATGAACTTGGCCCAGAGTGAATAGGTACTTACCAGAAAACCCCTAAAATGTTCTACATATGTGTACCTACTATGCCCATACTGAGTAAACACGGCAAACTGGCAATATAATGTCAAAGTCAAAGTCAAAATCAAAATTCATTTATTCAATAAAATCACAAGGACCACTTTGAAACGTCGGTTTTCCTTTTACAAAACAATAGGTTCGAGTTGGAGCATTTTCAATCCCAAGAGTTTTTATCATCTAAATAATCAGATATTTTATAGTATGCCTTTTTATAAAGCTTTTGTTTAATCAATATTTTGTATAGTGTGTGTGTGTGTGTGTGTGTGTGTGTGTGTGTGTAATAAAGGTGTAGGTATTGTAGATTCTGCGAGGAAGGAAATAAATAACGCATATTTTTCCTTTACAAAATAACAGTTACCATGGCAACGCAACTACTTGCTTGTACTACCCACCTAACATTGTGCTAAGCTATTCATAATTATTCTTTTTACCTCATTTTTTTAAATTTTGGCCGAGAAGAATAAGAAGACAAATTACATTCTAAAAAAATAATTTAATCCACTATCTAAATATTTTTAGTGGGTTGTTTCCTTGCGCCATTTCCTTCCTTCTTTTCATCGCCTTCTTTCAATACATCACCTTCGTTGGTTTCATCGTCCTCCTTAGTTTTTGCATCTCGTGCAGCGGATGTTTCTTCTGTCAGTGTTTCACTCACTGTCGAACGAGATAAAGTTATTTTAATTATGTAGGTAGGTACCTAAAGAAAATAAATAAGCAGCCAACACTCGCACACAGTCCTGAGCCCGCACGAGGATCCCCTGTGTCGTAGGTATCAGAAACTAGGAGTAGGTACCGTGGTATCCACAACACTCATATCTGCAGAACAAAACGTATCTAGTTAGTTGCAGAGAGTATTGTCTTATTCCACTGTTCGCTGAATGAATTTGTAAATGCTATACATTATTTTAAGAAATGAGTATAATTATGGCTAAACTATTGAATCAGGGAAACCTCTGTAAAAATGTTTGTAATTTGAAATAAATAAATATTTGCAGAACATGCAAACATTCGTCTCGCATCGGGAATCGAATCCGCATTACATGCTTATGATTCACGTCCACGTGCCCAAACGTACAAAATGTACGGTAGACAAGCAAACATTGTGTGCACAAAATATTTGTTTGTATTATTGTGTGAGTGAAGGGTTGCCATCCGTCCGGATTTCCCCGGATTTGTCCTAGTTTAGAGGCGTGTCCGGGCGGGTTTCATTTGTAATCCGGGTTTTAGGCTACTGAAACATCTACCGAAAATACACGGCCGAAATTAAGTATTTTTTATTTATGAATTACTTAAAAAATACTGTTGATTAGAAATAAATAAATATGTCCGTGTTTAAAACTTCAAAATCCGGGACTTTCACACTTTTTGTCCTGGTTAAAAGATTTAAGAGATTTTGGCAACCCTATGTAAGTCTTTTATAGCTTTCAATTTCGTAAACAAAGATTTCGTAATTAAGTCTACAAGAATATAATGATGGAAAGTATACATACTGTACCGATCAGCTGGCCGAGGAGTTTGGCGCTGCTTCCGACCTGAGGAGTCATTGAAATCAGGTTAATTTCCTGTACTCAAGGAGGTTTTCCTGTACTCAAAGGGGAAGCTAAGGGGATTTGTGGACAGAAAATAAAAGGATCAGAAATGCCCTGATCCTTTTATTTACACTGTAATTAAAAAAAAACACAAATACAGATAACTAAATAGGATTAGCTATCTTTTGACTGTGATTACATAGTATTTATAATAAATACCAACACTATGTATAATATAAATTATACATAGTGTTGGAACATAGATACTATCGCATCCTGTGTGTAGAGTAAACTTAATAGACTAGACGTGTGTAAGCACCTTAGTAGTTATGTCAAAATTCTACTGTCTGTGCTCTCCATTGATGGTGCCAGGTCGTGTTATATATATATATATTAGATTAGTGGCGACATCTCTCGCTACATCATTGAACTACGTTGCATCACATCAACGCAGAGCGAACACCAACGAACTGACTGAACTGTTCATATACGAAGAGACACCACATACAATACACAGATGGCCATCCATCCTAGATGTCCAGGCAATTAAGACAAATACCACTTTCTGTTGACGTTAACGCCTGCGGAAAGATAAAATTGTATGAAAATGACATTTGCTGCGGAAATGTCACGTGACATTTTAGTGTCAGTGTCAGTAGAAATGTCAGTGGTATTTGTCTAGCCCCCCTGGTGTCTAGATCGCCTAGATCGACAATAGTCGGTGGTAGGAGCCCGGGCGAGTGAATCAGATGGAACAGCTCGGTGGATGATCTTCCCATTAGCAAATGGAGCGCACAATATTACCAGTACCTAGGTTAGGTGCCTATTATCTAATGTTTCTGTAATGACGTTTTAGAAGCAAATAAAAATAGCTAACGATAGGCCTAAGACCTAACTCATGAATCATGGTAACTACTTTCAAACATCCCCTGATATACTCATTCCTTATTTTGTCCATTCTAGTAACTCCACACATCCATCTCAACATTCGCATCTCAGCTGAGTGCACTCTTCTTTCATCAATCCCTTTGGTCGCCCAACACTCCGATCCATACAATACGACAGGTCTTATGATCGTTTTGTAAATTTTTCCTTTGAGCTTATGGGGCATTCGTGGATCACATGTACCTACCCATAGAGATACCGATCAGATTGATGGGATCGATTGGTACCTACCCCCTAAAGATATGCCTTTGCTGATGGAGAAGCCTTTGGGACCGGCTGCGATTTCTTCGTTGTAAGAGGCCCCGACGCCTCCAAGATTGAGACCAGCGCCTAAATAAAAAATAATTTAATTTAACTTAAGATTCAGATTCAGATTCACATTCATCTATTTGCTCGAACATAATGTTAATAGATACAATAATAAAGTTCAATTATGTACCTACCACATACATTTTAGGATGTGTTTACAAAATGTCAAAAAAAATACCAAAGATAAATAGATAGCAATAGATAACATGCAGTATAAAGGAATAGAAAATTCAGAATAACGGTATTTACAGTTTTTTATTTTAAATTGTGAAATATCACTTGCCTTTGTTGATAGTGAGGCCTTTGTCAGCTGAGAGGCCTACGCCGATACCGAGTCCTGCGCCGAGTCCTCCACCGATCCCAATGCCACCGCCGATACCGATACCGATACCTCCGCCGATACCGAGTCCTAGACCGATACCGCTGGTGTGTACTGGTGAGGCCTGTTGAGGAGGTGGTTCGGGAACGTTTGCAGGGGATTGAGGGGCGTTTGCAGGGGGTGATTGAGGGGCGTTTGCAGGGGATTGAGGGGCGTTTGCAGGGGATTGAGGGGCGCTTGCAGGAGATTGAGGGGCGTTTGCAGGGGATGATTGAGGGGCGTTTTTGAAGGCGGTAGAGGAAGCTGAAATAAAAACATTTTGTTTAAAAGCCTTCGTATCCCGTTTCTTAATCTGAAATATTGTTACGAGTTAGAATTCGGGATAAAATAATGAAATACAATTGTACCTACTTATTATACCAAATTAACACTGTAGCTGTTAACACAATCACGGTACTCTATAAAATCGACAAAGTAAACAAAATTCCACAATTAGCACGGAATCACTAAAACACTAAATATCACTAGATCACTATCGCGCAATACACACTTCACTTATCACTGGATATAATTTTCATCAACATACAATACAATACAATAATAAAAAAAGTTTTAGTTTTACAAATAAGTACCTACCTATTTGTCCTATCATCCAGGTTGTCTCTTCTTTGTATGTCAATAATTGACAAATAATGTAATATATATACTAGCCTCTGTCCACGGCTTCGCCCGCGTGGTATTCGGATAAAAAGTAGCCTATGTGTGATTCTGATGTATAAGCTATATTACTGTAAAGTTTCATCAAAATCCGTTCAGTAGTTTTTGCGTGAAAGAGTAACAAACATCCATCCTCACAAACTTTCACGTTTATAATTAGTAGTACTTAGGATAGGTATATATACGGTAGGTACCTAAGATAGAATTAATTAAATATCTCCTTACAAATAATATGTTTTATTGTTTGAGTTAGTTTATTTGACTGTCGTGTTCATTTTTACTTACGATCGATATCAAATAAAAAAAAAAATAGGTACTTTGTTGTAACAGTTACTCAGTCATGTGATTGAAAACAAAGTGAAAAACGATGATACCTACCTACTCCTAGAAGTATAAAATACTTAGTCGCAAACATCAACGCTCTCCTGTGTACCTATACCTAGTCTATACCTAGTCTATACCTAGCCTATTCCTAGCCTATACCTAGCCTATAGGTACCTAGCCTATAAGGTTCCACAAAAACAGATGAACGAGTAGGTAGGTGGATAAATAAAATAAAAAGAAAGTTAAAATAAGAAAATATAGCTAAAGTAAAAAATACAGATGAAACAGCTAGCCACCTAAAGACCGTTGCAAACGATCTATAGATAGCTCATCTGATCCAGATCACTACCAGTTATGTTTAGGGATAAGAGACTAATGTTGTGATAAATTGATAAAGCTAATCAATTTATCACAAGATTATTTATCAAATAAATCATTTTCTTTCTTCGTTGAATGTACAAATAGTAAGTAGGGCCCTATTTCTCAAAAGTCCGTTCCTCTGTTTCATAATCATTCGTTACCTTAGCAAGCCGCTAGATAGATCTAGCCCTGTCCTTTTCTAACACTTAACAAAGGATAGAGGCTGGCAGCTTTTAGCACGCTGCGCTGCTAAAGTTAGCGAGTGATTATGAAACATAGAGTTCTATCATTTATCGTGTACTTTTTTTTTTAATTCTTGCTTTTTTACTTTTTGATTTGGCACTTAAGTCAACTTCACTTCACTACGTTTTGTTTTTTTTTTCCATCACTTTTTTTTTATCGTGTACATTACGAATTTGTTGCCATGGTAATATTGTTATATTGTAAAACTTATCTTTTTGACATAACTTTTACTAAAAACGGGATTTTTACCATGATTTGTTCGTTTGATTTTTTCTGATATTTCAGCACAGCCTGCATTACAACTCACAAATAATAGTAAATAACAAGTTTAAAAACAAATAACCACTATGAAAAACCCAGTAGTATGTGTGTATCTCTTTTGTTTATGAAAAACATGTACTTCTTGGGGGCTAGACAAATACCACTTTCTGTTGACGTTAACGCCTGCAAAAAGATAAAATTGCTGCGGAAATGTCACGTGACATTTCCGCAGCAAATGTCATTTCCGTACAATTTTATCTTTCCGCAGGCGTTAACGTCAACAGAACGTATTTGTCTAGCCCCCCTGTATCTCTGTCGTGCGAGTTGCAAATTTGCATGAGAACTATTCCTACCTAGTGAATTGCACGCGCTTTTCAGCAATCACTTTGTAAGACTTTAAGGATCTTTTGATAGGTGTTTCTAGCACAGGTCACTCGAGGGCCCTGGAATGGACGATTCAATTCCCGAGCCGGTTTTTTAATTAAGCTACTTACCTGTTGTCGATGGAGGACTACAGCTGCTGAAAATTAAAGAATATACTTTCGTTAAAAATAAGTGCCTACTCTTAGATATAAATAGTGGAATGAATCGGAGGACTTCCAAAACTACCCCTAAAAACGGCCAAGTGCGTGTCCAGCCACGCAAAGTGTAGGGTTCTGTAGTTGCCCAAAAGCTTCTATTCACTACCTGTTTTATACAAATAACAACTTCATCTGAGTAATTTCAATGGAATTTGTACGAAATTATCCTTTTTACTTCTCCAAGCACATTTTATAAGTTGGTCGAATATTGTTCGTTAACTTGTCTTGAGCGTTTTCGAGGTAAAATTTTATTGAAATGATCTTGGTTTGGTATCATTTTAGGATAAACGTACTTTACTATTCTCCTGAGCAAAGGGCAGAACGGCGAGGCCGAGTCAGCTCTCGTCTCTGTCGCGTGGTCGCGTGGTCGCGGAAGGTGCTAGTGAGGATGGACCTCTAAACGGTCAACGAAACCTCAGCACGGGAATAGTAAAGTAGGTACGTGGTGGTATAGTCCTTATAATATAGTAACTATAATGTTTTCAAGATATATAATAATTATTTTTTTTAAAACGCGAAATACCATCCACCCTAATCCATCCATCCTAATGTAAATGTTTTTTTTTAAGGTGAATAAGATATTATGCTAAAGTTTTAACAAAAATTTTCAAATCGGGTCAATTAGCCTATTGATGTAAGTCCTAGACTTGAGTCCTAAGTCCTTTAAGTCCTAGACTTAAACTTTTTATCTGGGTGCATTAGATTTTTATAAATTCTTATCTTAAAGGGTGCAGCAGAAAGATGCATGAGATAGGATAGGAAGGATAATAGGAAGTAGCTTAAGATAAGATAGGATAATAATAATAGGAAGTAGGTTAAGGTAGAATAGGAAGGATAGTAGAAACTAGGAAGTAAGATAGGAACTATCCTAATGTAGAAGGTTAAAGTAGGATAGGACAAGATCCGTGGTCTCCTTCTGCGAAGACGTCATGTTAAAGAAGGAGACCGCGGAGCGTATACGGGAGCAAGACCCTCTTGCTCCCCTCCAACGGAGGAGAAGGGCTGGAAGAAGGCGGCGGCAATTCCACCGTCTTTTACCGCTTGATGGAGGCCAGCAGGGTATGGGTGCGAGGAGCCCCAGCCCTGCATTGCACGGGCCTCCAGTGCTGGGGAATATATTAAATATTCCGGGGAATCTCCCTCCCCCCCAAAGGGGAGACCGTAGGGTTCGCGTAAAGCGGACAATCACCGACAGGGTCGCGGTCGAATCCGACCGGGAACCCGTAACCCTGTCAAGTGCTGATGCGCCGTCAAACGAATCGTCTGACGACGAGTGGTTTGACGACGCACTAGCACTAAGGTGAGTGTCGGAAAATCGATGGGTTTTTAGTCGGTATGCCACTATCCACTAGCTCCCTGTTAGTGGATTAGTTGGTGAGTCCGACAGACCCCTCCGGCTCTCCTCGGGTCGGAGGACATGCATAAGCGCATTTTCCCATCGCAAAAAAAAAAAAAAAAAAATATATAGGACAAGATGGTAAGATGGATCCTTACTCGATTTCCAGCACCTCCCTGGTGACGGGACCCTGCGCGGTGCCGAAGGTGGCAAGGTAGACCCCCGCGTTCAGCGCCGTGAAGAACGCGATCCGGATGAAGATCACGAAGTTCTCCACCTGATACCACAACCACCACCACCACCAGGAATCAATATCATCAAAGTAAAAATCAAAGTCAAAGTCAAAATTCATTTATTCATTAAAATCACAAGGATCACTTTGAAACGTCGGGTTTATCTACTGCCTGTTCCTCCGCGACCAAACCAGGAGAGTACCTAGGTATAGTTTTTGTCGATTTGGAGCATTTTCTATCCCAAGATTTTATATCATCTAGTAAATAATCAGTTTTTATAGGATGCCTTTTTATTATTTATTATTAATTACGTTTTTAAATATATTAATTTACATTTTTTGTATATCTCTTGGGAGTTTGTTATAAAAGCGTACACGATTTATTAACTTACTGGAGTGTACAAGTGGCAACAGCGAGTTTATCTTTATTTCTATTATAACATTGTGATTATCGCTACGTTTCTTAACGTATCAGTAACAATATTATCAGTATCAATATAATTATTTAATGTCAACTGTTGGGTCATATTTTAACACTCAGTTTAGTGAAGTTGTTGTCACATACAATATAGAACAAACACTAAATAATAAATAAAAAACTGGGATACCTACATAAGCTTAAGCTATGAAAAGAGTATAGCTAACCTTGGTGTTCAGTTTGAGGTTTTGCTTTATTTTATTTTGAGATTGTGGTTTTTTGTGTTTATGACAAGTTATTCGACTGACGTGTAAATTTAATTTAACAATAAATTTATCATAGTTAATTCTGATTATTCTAAATTATTCTTATTGTTCTGATTATTCTTACCAAAAAGCAGCGTCGACCAGACGCCATCGAGGAATCGAAGAACCTTCTAGAATTAGTTTCTCGGTCGAGCTGGACTCCGTTCACTGACAGCTGTCAAAATAACACTATTATTTTCAGGTTTATATTATTAAGGTTAAGGCGAGCTGAATCCTAATATATTTTAGAAAGAAAGAAAGAAAGTTATTTATTTGACAACAACAAAGCACAGAAAGGACAGGTACACACAGAGAAAATAGATAAATAGACACAATAAATACTAGACTAGACGATGCTTGCGGTTTTACTCGCGTAGGGTAGGTAATTGAAAAATCATTGCGTGTCTTGCACCCTAAGGGCTTTTTTGAGTAATTTGATACGTATTCAGTTCTTTTGAATTTTAAGTATCCAAACTAAGTTTATAGCAAATCGCACCACGCGTTAAACATTTGTTATTCAAACTTTCCCTTTGAGGGGAAGTTTGGAAAAATACATGAACGAATAAAACTGCTACTATGACTTAACTATGATAGTTACATATATTCCCTTGAGGACTTTTTTGTAGGTAATAATGAGTACTTTAATCATGTAGTACATCATTTTTATGTATCATCAATAGTTTTCTCAGAGCACGCCAAATAATGAATATTATAGGCAAAATTTTGCTACTTTGGGTAACATTATTGCAATTTTCTTAAGGATCTCAATTTTTTTGAAAATAAAGTGTAGCCTATTTTACTTCATGATAATTTAGCTTTCTATTGGTGAAAAATAGTTAAAAACAAACAAAAAAATCTTTCTTCTTTATATCATTAGTATAGAAGTATAGATTGCGGAAAAATATAAAAGACGACTTAAAATAACGAGAAGTCGATACAAAGTGCAAGTCAATATGAATTTTCATCCCTTATTTTTCTCCCTTAAGGGATGGGATTTTTAATAAAACTTTTTTGGACCACCCTTGAAGTATTACACTACCATGCATTTAATACGTGTAAATTAGGTTTTAGTTAGGGTATGTACATTGTCGAGGCTATACTAGTAGGGGTAGGTATATACATATGTAAGTACCTTGTCAACGCTGCAGTCGCCTTCGCACTGGTAGGGCACTTGCTGCTCGAAGGGCTCCCCCTCCGCCGGCGGAGACACGCGCTGCGCCTTGCTCGCCAACTGCACCGCTATTATCAAACAATCACAATCATATACACTGTTATATGCTGCTTGTTGTTCCACCAACCAACAACCGATCTAACCACCTCATGAGGGAAACGCATATTATACGGGATCCTAAAGTCGCGATCTCATTTAATGTAAAAAAAATGTCTTGGGAGCTTTTGCTATAATGTTTTTCAAAATATCTAACTAGCTGCCACGGCCGCTCTCGGCTCCCAGCGCACCGCGAGGAATCGCCCGTCCGCGCTGTTACTTCTTTTTCTTGACTCTTAAGGGTCGTAGCGTGAAGTTAAAATAGCCTATAACCTTCCTCATGAATTGGGCTAACAAATACATAATGCAGAATTTTTCTAATTCGACCAATTCTAGAGATTAGCGCGTTAAAAAAAAACAAACTCTTCAACTTTATTATTAGAATGAATAAATGATTATGGTAACGTAGGTACAATATTTAACGTGATTTTGAAAAGCGTCCGCGAAAAAATATTTACAGCGGGAATCAAACTCGCATCCTCACTTGATTGCCAATCCGATGCCCAATTACGCTTTGAATAGAGGCTCTGAATCTGTAAAATACAGGTTTTACTTACCAGGAGCTAAAAGTAAGGGTTAAATTAATAAATTATTAATTTTACTAATTTTAATTTTAAAATAATAAATAATCACTTTTCCCAACAGACATATACATAGTTCTGACCCCAGACTAGTATTCCCTGTGTCGCGGGTATCAGGAACAACGAGTACCATCGCACCGCAACATCCCGACCCAGAATGTTCCAACACTATGTACAAAAAAATAAAGACTGTCCTATTTAGTTATCTGTATTTGTTTTTTTTAATTCAGTGTAAATAAATGAATCACGGGATTTCTGGAACTCTTGTCCACAAATCTCCTTAGCTCCTCCTTTGAGTACCGGAAGGGGATTTCTGGATAAAAAGTCCAGAAATCTCTTTCGCAGGGGATTTGTGGAATAAGCCGGAACAAATATCTACAGAACATGCACTTGTCCCGCGTCAGGAATTGAACCCTCTTGCATTACGGCCGACTACTGGTCCGCCGCACCATCAAGGTCGTCTACGTACTTTTTGTTTGCGGTACCTACTTTTAAGATTTTTTTAAAGCATATTTTTAAGGTACGTAGGTAGGACATTCCTTTTGTAAAATTAAATAAGCAACTACAATTTTGGCTAGTTGTTAGGAATGTTTACAGATTTTCTGTTTCATAATCACTCGCTATCTTTAGCAGCGTGATTGTTTAATGTCAGAAAAAGACAGAGATAGATTTAGCGACTTGTTAAGTTAACGAGTGATTATGAAACAGAGGTTACTCTATTAAAATCAAATTAAACGGAGTTCTACTTACATCCGTCTGAAAGATACGGAACAAGCTATTAGTATCAAATTTTTGGCAGCCATTTTAAAATTACCATTCAGTGCAGAGCGCCATTTTAAAAAGACTAAAAAATGGAGAAGGCTCTCAATCCGATATATGTTTTTTTATCGTGTGTGTTTGTTACCACACACTGATATCTTCGACAATTGTTAACCGATTTTGATGATTCTTTTTTGATTAGGTAAGGTATGCATACTTCAAGAGTGGTCCCAAAAACATTTTATGAAAAAAAAACGGTTTTATGGCATTTAATGACTTATAAATTATTATCATGGCTTTAAAAAACTGCAATATGACAATTCCCACAGATTAAAACCTAAAAATCTCATTCAATAGAATTAAAATGATCGTGGTTTGTTTGTTATAACTTCAGGATATTATTACGACTATACGTATTTTACTATTCTACTGCTGACAATGACGTTTCGTTGACCGTTTAGAGATCCCTCCTCAATTCCCGTCTCAGTCGCGTGGTCGCGTGGTCGCGTGGTCGCGGACGGTGCTCGTGAGGATGGACCTCTAAACGGTCAACGAAACGACAGTAGGAGAATAGTAAAGTACGTGGTATTATCGTTCAACATTAATACACGCAGCTGGTTGATTAACTTTTGTAACTAGGCACTTAAAAACAACACGCTCACGACTTTAATCGTTATGATGGACATCTTCAGAATTAAATATTTAACTTTTAACTATTTAAATAGTAAAAGAAGCTAAAAGTAGATTATGGAAGACAAAACGTAACTTTTATATCTTGTATATTTACGCAAATAAAAATACCTCTATTTATATCTGAGATCTTTACTATATAGATCGGTGAGTATACCTAGCAGGTTATTCAGTGGCACGTCCAAATATTATATGTATTTGGCACATGCTCACGTTTTGCATTAGTTAGCATTCCGCGTGACAGATTGCAAACTCATCACTGCTTATTAGGACATTAACCATCGGGTAATACACATACTCGTAAAAGTCAAAAGAAAAAAATCCAAGTTCATTTATTCATAAAAATCACAAGGATCACTTTGAAACGTCAGTTTTTATCTACTGCCTGTTCCTCCGCGACCAATCCAGGAAAGAAAGGCAAGAAAACAAGGCTGGTTATTATTTGTAATGATCCTTTTACAAAACAATAGGTTCCTACACATACCTTCGAATACATGATTCTAGGGATGTATCAATGTACCTAATATCGTTAATATGTACATACGTGCTCAGTTATTTAACTCACTTTCAATGATTGCCAATTCCTTTTGGATAGTTTTGTCTCCATCTTTGAAGATACCGATGTACACGCACGCACTTTCATCTTCGAAACTGAAATTATAGAAATATTCTACTTTAAGCTCATGAGATTGTTAATTAAAATCAATTGCTATGGAAAAGTGATTAAAGGGAAAAGGAAAAACATTTCAACTTTTCAAACTGATTGCAAACTTTATATGTTACGATTTAAATATTAAATAAAATGAATTTAATATTAATAATAAATTAATATTAAAATAAAATGAATTAGAATGAAATAAGAAAATAATAAAATCAGCGACATGCTCTCCCCGTTGCAGAGCACGTCGCTGAGAGAGCACGCGTCGCAGTCGTACAACACGGGTATGCACGGTGGGTAGTGCTAGTGATGCGGGTAGTGCGGGTAGTGCGGACAGTACCTCGGGAAGTTGAAGCTGACTTGCTTGGCGGCGGGCACGAGGGAGACGCGGCCGGAGGGCAGCACGCTCTCCCCGTTGCAGAGCACGTCGCTGAGAGAGCACGCGTCGCAGTCGTACTGCACGGGTATGCACGGTGGGTAGTGCTAGTGATGCGGGTAGTGCGGGTAGTGCGGACAGTACCTCGGGAAGTTGAAGCTGACTTGCTTGGCGGCGGGCACGAGGGAGACGCGGCCGGAGGGCAGCACGCTCTCCCCGTTGCAGAGCACGTCGCTGAGAGAGCACGCGTCGCAGTCGTACTGCACGGGTATGCACGGTGGGTAGTGCTAGTGATGCGGGTAGTGCGGGTAGTGCGGACAGTACCTCGGGAAGTTGAAGCTGACTTGCTTGGCGGCGGGCACGAGGGAGACGCGGCCGGAGGGCAGCACGCTCTCCCCGTTGCAGAGCACGTCGCTGAGAGAGCACGCGTCGCAGTCGTACTGCACGGGTATGCACGGTGGGTAGTGCTAGTGATGCGGGTAGTGCGGGTAGTGCGGACAGTACCTCGGGAAGTTGAAGCTGACTTGCTTGGCGGCGGGCACGAGGGAGACGCGGCCGGAGGGCAGCACGCTCTCCCCGTTGCAGAGCACGTCGCTGAGAGAGCACGCGTCGCAGTCGTACTGTACGGTCGCGTCGAAGTGCTCGCCCGGGTTCAGAGATACGTCCAGGCGCTCCAGCTTCAAATCTAACACAATTAATGGTGAAATTCAGACGCAGCAGCTTCAAATCTGACACAATTAACGGTGAGATTCAAACGCCGCAGCTTCAAATCTGATACAATTAACGGTGAGATTCAAACGCCGCAGCTTCAGATCTGACACAATTAACGGTGAGATTCAAACGCCGCAGCTTCAAATCTGACACAATTAACGGTGAGATTCAAACGCCGCAGCTTCAAATCTGACACAATTAATGGTGAGATTCAAACGTCGCAGCTTCAAATCTGACTCAATTAACGGTGAGATTCAAACGCCGCAGCTTCAAATCTTACACAATTAACGGTGAGATTCAAACGCCGCAGCTTCAAATCTGACTCAATTAACGGTGAGATTCAAACGCAGCAGCTTTAAATCTTACACAATTAACGGTGAGATTCAAACGCCGCAGCTTCAAATCTGACTCAATTAACGGTGAGATTCAGACGCTGCGGCTTCAAATCTATTGTCACCAAAAATAATATTTAATCTGTGGTAAACGATTTTTTTGTATCCTCGACGCGAATTTTGTAATTAGTACCAAAAAGACTTACCTCCGTCTGGAATTTTTTTTTTTTATTAAAAACTGTTTCAACTTAAAATAGATATAATGAAAGTAGGTATTATAGATTTTACATACCGTCATCTATGAAAAATATAAGAAATATTAATTCAATTAAAAACCAAATACTTAATGCTTTTATATTGAAATCAATTATTTAAAAAAATTGATACCGCACCTGACGCTATAATTAAAGTTTAAAGTAAATTAGAAATAATATTTAAGTATTATGATGAGATGGCAATACAAACCTACCATAATTATACTAATATTCCAAAAGGTAATAATGTTTTCTTGATAAGAAAACATTATTAGGGTGAATTTCAACAAGAGATTTTTATGTGTCATTTCGGTGGTTTTTTTTTATTTCAATGCTATCTACATATTTTTAATGACAAATAAAACTTTAGCCTATTTTATAACATTGTGCGTGAGTGGACATCAAATATCATCAAAAGTTACATATATATTTAAGGATGAATTTTTAAGAGTCCACTGAAATGAAAAGTGTCTACCGAAATGATAAAAATTACCACCGAAATGATATACTGTGCACCGGAATGAAATAAATCCACCGAAATGATACAGCTAAGAACAACCGTGCTGGGCAGCCAGGGTTCCGTACTTTCTTAGTTTTGATTTCCACAAATTTAAGATAAACACTGAGGCGGGACAGTACACAGTTATTTTAATATCATCATTAATATACAGATATTACAGTTAGTATTACATATATCATTCTTTGAGGTTAATTTATTATGATATGAATGAATTGTTTCTTTACTTTTATAACCTTTCGTAATTTTTCTGGTTTTTGTTGTGCTAAAATGTTCGAAAACTTTATCATAATTGCTGGTATATAAATAAATATTTTTGTTTGTTTATGAACTAATACATTTTCAAAAGAGTGAACGAAGCGTGATTAGAAAGCTTAAAGTTTCTGATTAATATGATGGCTGCATTTGTAAGTTATGCCATTAATAGTAAATACATAATGTCTACCTATTGCACTAAGAGAAAAATGCTAGGTATAATTTAGTTAAATTGGTAACGAGACGAGAATAGTGTTTCTACAGGTATATAAGTAAAACTTCTAAAATTAAATCAACTCTTATATTTTTAAAACACAATAAATGAATAAGAAACATTATAAAAATATCTTAGTAGTAATAGCTTAGTACTTTTAATCCTTTTACATTATAAACGTATGAAACATAACAGAAACCTGAAATTGAGATCACGTTATTCTTAAATTACTACAACATTAGAGAAACGTACATTACATATCTAAATAGAAAAAAAACCAACAGAGTATTGTTTTACCTAAGTACTTATACATCATTGCGAATTATAGTTACTCCAATAAAACAGTATTTCTGGGTACGTATTTACGAGTAGGTTCAAGTATGTAGCTTAAAAAGATTAATTTTTCATTATGTTACTTTAAATCACACAATTATTTCTCAAATTCACTAATCAGCCTCTTTTTATGACTATAAATATAGGTTTTTAATTTAGATATGTACCTACTAAACAAGTCTTCTTTAATTATCACACCACAGCACGTCTTTACTATAATTATTTTAGTCATCAGTCTTCTTTAATAAGTTTAACTTACTACCTAAAAAAAGTCATGCCATTAAATGACAGCAAATATTTAAAAAACTAAATAAACAATAACGAAAATCAAAAAATATCCAAATCAAAAGAGGACGAAGACGAAGATAATCTTCTTACTTTTCTCTTATTGGCTGTAATCATTATTTCTTCTTCGCTGTCAATATTTCTTGTCTGTTCATAGTTTTCAATAAATTCGGTATCGTGGTTTTCAAAAAATGAACACGATGGAGTGCTGAATTCAGTAAAGTTTTCATATTTTTCGAGCAATGATTTGGGTATTATTGATGATTCCTGTTCATTCTCTCCTTTTTGATTATTCATTCCATCAAAGGAGTGGGATGTTGAGGGCTTAATAATTGATATTTCAATGTTTGTGATGGAGTGTGTGTGTGGTTCATGTATGACACCTTTCCCTTGTAATTTTTTGGAAAGATTCTTTTCATTGGATGACTTGGGACGTAGTACTAGTTTTTCTGATAGTTGAATTGGACGCAGATGTGCTTTATTTGTATTATTTGCAAAATTCGTTGATTCAATCCCAGTGAAGTCATGAAAACCTAAATGCTTGCCGTGAGGGCACCTAATAGTTTCATTTAGGCATTCTCTTTCAATACAGGACAGATGTCGAAGTGCCAAACGGTTTCCTGACTCTTTAGACCAAACAACTTGGTGAACTTTCATAGTTCCAGGAAAAGTCTTTAAGTTCTTGGGCAAAAGCCAATCTTTTTCTGTCACCTGATAATCTTCAACTGTTTCAATTTTGACACCTTTAACATAACACTGTAGGTTTTGTACCAGTGATTCAATATTGGTAATGTCATGTTGATATGAGACTTGTTTATCTAGCGTTCTTTTTATTACTCCGCCCACTCCATCTGCTGCGCTTTTTCCATGACCACTATCTATCTATTTTCTATCTATCTATCTATCTATCTATCTATCTATCTATCTATCTATCTATCTATCTATCTATCTAAAGATTACGAACCAGAGGAGCAGTTATCTCAATTTCTCGCAAAACAGGAATGAGGTGTGCCCATACTGCAGCAGCATCATGCCTCAAAGAGGTACTTACAGTACAAAATGACTGAGTTTTGCAAGTTTCGTTGTCGAGTTTGAAATATATTACGACAGTATGCAAAGTGAACTGTTGTCTGCTACCACCAAAATGAAGGGATTGAATTTCGGATCCATATTTGGCATTATAATTTTCACTGAAATCAATATGTATAATACAGTCTTCCTTAGTCATATTTTGTTTTAACATTTTGAAAGCTTGATTTTGATTTTTATTATTGACGCAATGTTTAAGGAATGGTTTCAGGCTATCTTCAAATTTTTTTATTAAATCTAGTGGTTTCACCCAACTCCTTATCTTTTCAACTTTAATAGCAGATTTTTCCACATTATTTTTGACGTATATGCTTTTATTCTTCTCCCAACCCCAATACGCTATGTTCACTTCATTATTAAACTCTTGGTAATCAATGTGTCTATTTTTACAGCTTGAGCATATTCTTTGCAAACAATCGATGTTATCTTTACTACAACATAGGCAACTTAAAACGTCGGATATTGTATTTTCTTTGATAAGGCGGTTTCTCTTCATAGACTCAATCAAAAGTTTCATATTTTCGTGCTTTTCACATAGGCATGTATTTCGTGCATTCACATTTGGTTGAGTGACCCAGAAAGGCTTCATTCTTGAAAATGTTGAATAGCTTATCGGTGGTTCTCCTGATTCCAAATATTTCAAGTGTAAATTTTTAAGTGTGTCTGTCAATAGTCTCTTTTGTTTTTTTAATCCATGTCTAAATATAGTGTCATTTTTTCCAGGACACAGTGTTGAATTTTCATCGTCTTCTAAAAATTTCACAATCCTCCCGAGAGTTCGATTTTTTTCCTTATCAGGTTTTATGACTTTTACTGCTGGTTTTTCTCCTTTTTGGGTACTTTTCTTCAAAATCATATAATTGCTTTGTAGTCTGTTACACCTTTTTTTGAACATTTCTTTTTCCTTAGAGACCTGTAATAATTTGTTTTGTAATTCTGTTATTAACTTAGTTTTAGTTCTTTGATATTTTCGAAATTTGTCTTTAAGTCCTCGCTTGAATTCTACAGATGTAATTGACGAGTCTGAAACAGGGCTGTTGGGGCATAATGTTGACTCGATACTACTTAGATTTGGTGGACATGTTATTTGTTGTACGCCACTTGGTTGTACACAATGAGTGCCAGTTACTACATTGTCATCAATATGATGTTGAATATTGGAACCGATTGTACTATCGCTATTCATCGGCAAGCAGCGCCGACACGAAGCTGGATTGCCTTGACGAGAAGTGCTTGGACCAGGATTGCTATAGTCAATATCTACAAAATTTTGATACGTTGATAGCGGGGTTTGTCGTGGACTGCTTGTGTATACCCGATGAAAGCTTCTTGCTTCTGTAGTACTAGAACGTTTAATTTGGATGTTCGTACTAATACTATTGCTATTCAATCGTAAGCTGCGCCGTAAAGAAGGCAAGAAGGAACTGTGACAGGAAGTGCTTAGTCCAGGACTATTATTATCACTTTGATTTGGTAAAGATTTATCGGACTCATTTTCAACGAGATCCCCAATTATCTCATCCAGAGGGTTAGCACGAGCCGCTACAGGAGCTGGAGCTGCTCTATTTTTTTTCTTTCGTAATAAGCAGCAGCACTTATTTTGTTTTTTCTTCTTAGGATTTTTAATTTTTTAGGGGTCATTTCATGCCTTGAAACAATTAATCCCGCTGCTTTTCTTCTGGCATACCTTTCTCTGTCTTTTCTCAAAAACTCTTCGCGTGAAACTTCATTGCTCTTAATTCTCTCTTTTCTTCTTCTTTCATACAACCTCCTTTTTTCCAACCTTTCTTCTCTAGTCTGTTGCTTAGGCCGCGGCATCCTAAAATCAACATATACGCTTTTCAATTTTCTTCTTTCTCATATCCACAGACATACACACTGTACTAAGTTTCTATAAAATACTATACCTTCAGACACACCACGCGCACACACACTAGCTGGACTCTTTCGCTTGCATCGACTCAGACACACACTCTCACAGGCAATTTCTCATCACATATCTCTCATGTTATATCTTTTAAAATTTAGAAATTTTGTTTTACTCATAATAAATGATAAAAACATAAGGATAAGTGACCTATAGTGAAGGTAAACCCTCGAAATAATTATTTTGTTGAAAATAAAATTAGTAGGTATAATAATCTACTCTGTGGTGACTCACACACTCATCACATTATCGTTGAGCCGAACAAATGTGTATCTAAAGTATATACATGTACTAAAACTACATAGACGTATATATTATATATCTTAAACAGAAATATTACACAGCAAATACTTCCGAATAATCTTATCTACACTCTAGGTAAAAGTCAATTACATAACCATGACTTTGTATTTGACACAAGGATCTCTAAAACTTTATGGTTTTATCATTTCGGTGATACATTTCATTCCGGTGGACTGTAATTAGTATAACAGTCCACCGAATCCACTGAAATGATAACACTGAGATGATAAAATAGAGGTTATTTCTACATTTAATTCCGAAATAAAATTATTAAAAAAATTTGAACACTACTCAAACAAAACAGCACTTACGGCAAATTTAATACACAATTTTGAAACAAATTAAACTAATCTAACACGAGTTATAACAGCCACCGAAATGAAATTATTTTTGTCCTCATATCACTGAAATGATAAACTTACTTTTTTGGCGGGAAACTGCAAGACGTTGGGACCGGTGCGTTCGCGCCGAGAGCTTGAGCCGGACTGATCCGAAGTGAGGAAAGGTGAGGGGGGCGTAACAACGCAATGTTGACATGGCTATTCTACTAAAACTTACTATCCTCTGAAATGATAACTTTTTTCCAGACAAAAGTTAACTGCCTGTCAAATCCATGAGAAAGAAGATAAACAAACAAAAATAGTTTTATTTGATCGAATGTATTATAATTTAATGATTACAAAATCGATTTAAATCCATATTACGAATGTATTTGCAGGGGAAGGTATTTTATGAGCGGAATTGGGTTCAGGACAGGCCACTGTGATGATAGAATAACACTTTGTAATTTTTTTTTTCGTATATTAATGGGTAGAAATCAATTATTTTTTTTGTCAAGGTAGAGAAGTACTTACGCTGTTGAGAAAAAATATATAAAATTAAAAATTAGCACATTGCACTACCGTTCTCAGGTTTGCCGTGTATTTTTTTTGCTTGGGCAATTCACCCATTAATGGGTAAACAACTTATATTACTAAGAACAATTAGTATATTAGTTAAAAACAATTAACATACCCGGAGCTGAAACACAATATTTAAATTAACTTTATTAAACTTAGTAGTTTTTCTTATTGAAGCAGTTACTTGAGCCCTTGAGCGCACCAGTGCAGTGGTGTGTCTCCTAATCCCAGGATAGGGGGTTCAAATCCCGGTTAAGTAGGTATCATGTTCTGTCATAGTTACAAACATTCATCGCGTGAAATTGACACACTAAATATTTATAATAGAATTGAAATTATCGTGGTTTGGTATCATTTTAGAATATTATTACGACTATATCACGTACTTTAATATTCTCCTGCTAACGTTTCGTTGACCGTTTAGAGGTCCATCCTCATGAGCACCGTCCGCGACCACGCGACCACGCGAGTGAGACGGGAACTGAGGAATAGGACCTCTAAACGGTACAGTCGTAATAATATCACAAAATATTCATATGTTGTGTGAATGGGTATTTGTTGGTCACCCGCATTCGACCAGGGTTGACCCGAGTTAGGGTTCGGTTTCCTGGGCTACCCGTCGGGGTAAGATGGTGAATGCTAACGCGACCCCATCTTGCCCCACTACGGCGGGGGACTGTTTACCGGAGGGAGTTTTAGTGGGTTCAAGTCCCACATACCCCCTTTCGCCACCCCCTTGGCGGAAGGGAAATGCGTGGGCATTTCCTCTCCTCTCATAAAAAGGGCCGAGTGAGCAATGGCGGAAGGATTCAGAGGGTGAAACGAGACCTAAATACATCAACAAAATTTCGTACCTCTGATTTAATGAATAAATAAACAAATAAAATAACAGCATCATCTAGCCCCAAACTAAGCAGAGCTTGTATTATGGGATCTACATGACTACTTATATACATTTTTTTTGTAAATATATACATATTATACATAGAAAACACCCAGACCCGAGACAAATATTTGCAGATACATACATTTGTCCCGAGGCGGGAATTGAACCCGCAACCTTCTGCGTCTCAGGCGGGCCTTCGCCCACTGCGCCACAGAGGTCGTCATTTAGCATGTTACAACAAAAAAATAATGGTCTTAATAACAGGTGGTGACGGTCAAATACAATTAATCGAAGAAAAGAATAGCGTGAAGTGCACGCAACATTACGCAACATTACGCAACATTACGCAACATTACGCAACATTACGCAACATTACGCAACATTACGCAACATTACGCAACATTACGCAACATTACGCAACATTACGCAACATTACGCAACATTACGTTAGCAAATTATTACAAATCCTGACGTCTGGTAACCCTACGTGCAAGGCCCTTCCTTAATCCTCATAGAAAATGTAATGTGCCTGTCAGCGCCGATGTACCGACCAACCTACTTGGACCCACACTAGATCTAAGCTTAAACATTGTTTGTAGGACATTTAGCATAAATAAATGAAGAAAAAGAATGTGGCATTCTTATTTTTAAACTAGTACATAGTTGTATGAATAAATGTATATAATTAAAGAAATAATTAAAGAAGTACAACTCACACTTGAGACTGAGCATTCGTATCTTCTCCTCGGAGCCGTCCTCGTTCTGAATGATGGCGAAGTAGTCTCCGAAGTCGGCGGTGCTCGTCTCTTCCAGGTCTATCTCTATGTATTTCTGCCTGGTAGGTAGGTAGGTAGGTAGGTACGAGTAGGTAGGTAAGTAGGTAGGTAAAATTAAAACTTAAATTTAATTAACGATGTCGACCTGCATGACTTTGAACTTTTTTAGTATTCCGTACCTCAAAAGGAAAAAACGAAACCCCTTATACATAGAATAATTTCGTTGTCCATCTGTCTGTCAATATTATTTTTGTCAGGTACGCGTGGAGGTATCAAGTTAAAAGTTAAAAAAACAAATACGTAGGTCTACGGTCCCTTGGAGCTCTAAAAAATCAAGCTTCTAAGCAACGCAATTAAAAAATACGGCCATTTATGCGACATATTAAAACATATTACGACATATAAATCAAAACCTATATCACTGTTTCTCTTGTGGGCGCTGGAGGCCTTCAGGGGGGCGGTAGAAAACTCTAGAAGATATTGGGGGCGCTAAGGCGGTCTAGAGGGGAAAGCATAGGTTGTTATGTTAAAAAAAACTTTGGGGGCGCTAGGATTTTTATATTCTCAAAGTGGGGGGCGGTGGTAAAAATAAGTTTGAGAACCTGTGACCTATAGGGTACTTCCCGTTGACCTAGAATCATGAAATTTGTCAAGAAGCAAGCTCTCACACTACTAATAAAGGAGAAAATCTGAAAATCGTTTATTTGTAGTTATCTCACATAAAAAAAAAATATTTTCCGATTTCAGGCAGTTGGAGAATTGACCGTGACTTATAACAATATGGCAGAACATTTTTCAACTAGAAAGTTAAGTTTGTCTTCAAACCGACATATATTTTCGTTAGAGCAATGCTTGGTGCTTTACAAGCTTATACGGAAGCCTCGGTGCGCGCGTCACACTCGCACTTGTCCGGTTTTGTTTTTGTTATGACGAGACAAACATGCATCTGGCCCACCTGATGGTGTGCCAGATGCACCTGAAGATAACCTTCATCACTTCATGATCCTTAGATAAGTTTTATAGCCACAAGGGGGCACCGCAAAAGTCGATGGAAAATACGTAAAAAAAAATACTTACTCCCTTCCAGACCTGAAAACAAGTCGTAAATTAATAATATACTCGGGCGTGTAAATTAGTTTAGTAGTGACGGTAACTGATGGCTTGATATTATATGTATTTTGCTTTACCTTTAAAATACCTAAACAGACTGCATTTATACAGCTTTATGTATGCGGAGTTATTAAATGATTTTTTACTGGGGGATAAGTAGGAATAAATAGTAATGTCTGTCCCACTCTTACTGATGAGGTGACAGATAGAACTTTTTCAATTAATAAAAGTTCTATCTGTCCCCCCGTTGCAAAAAAGGGCAACAGAGGCAGACAGAGCAGGGTGACAAATGGGAATAATTCTGTATTATTCGTTAGATTCAATGTTGGCCTAGTGACGGACACCCCGACTTCTGATCCGAAGGTTCCGATGCCCCGATGCGCCAGTTGTTTTTTTCTGGTCAGACTAGCTGTTTGGACGTTAAAGTTGAATACTGGTCGGTATAGGTTGAAATTGAACACTCACTGGTTGATAAGTTGAAGTTGAATACACACTGGTCGGTCTAGGTTAAAGTTCAACATTTCACAAGTGGTCGGTGTAGGTTGATGTTGAACACTCACTGGTCGGTATAAGTTGTAGTTGAATATACATTGGTCGGTCTAGGTTAAAGTTGAACATTTCACAAGTGGTCGGTGTAGGTGGAAGTGGAACACTCACTGGTCGGTATAAGTTGTAGTTGAATATACATTGGTCGGTCTAGGTTAAAGTTGAACATTTCACAAGTGGTCGGTGTAGGTGGAAGTGGAACACTCACTGGTCGGTATAAGTTGTAGTTGAATATACATTGGTCGGTCTAGGTTAAAGTTGAACATTTCACAAGTGGTCGGTGTAGGTGGAAGTGGAACACTCACTGGTCGGTGTAGGTCTTGAGGCGGTACTTGGAGGTGTCCAGGTTGTTAACGCTGCCGTCGTCCGCGCGCAGCATGACGGCCTGCAGCGTGCAGCGCTGGCAGCTGAGGTAGATGGTGGTGCGGTTCATGGTCTGCCCGGGGAGCTGGTCCACCGTCAGCGCCTTCAGCTGCGTCGTTGACTCGTCTAACATATTAATAGATAGGTATAAAATACTTTTTTTGCACATCAAATAATATATCAACCTAGATAGGTAAGTATTAGGTACAAACGTTGTACAATGGGCGGTCTTATCGATAATTAGCGATCTGTACAAAAATATGTCAAAAAAAATAATTTGCATTTTATGTTTATTCTCCATACTATTCCGTAAGGCAATAATACCAACATTATTTTACATAGTTCTCTCCATTTTAAGGTTATTTGGAAGATTTCGCTCTAAGCTATAAGACCGCGCCTATTGCGCATTTTTTGTTTTAATTTTATGTTTTGTGACTGTAAAATGGTGTTATGCACAATAAAGAGTTTATCTTTATGTATATATCTATATATTATGCTGTTTTACACAACAGGTATGTGAAGGTGCGCTGCTTGAGCGATTCGGGTTATTACCGTTAGGGACTGCGAAGAAAATGGACTGCGGGGCCCTAGAGACACTTTCGAAATTAATATTATTTTCATTCCTAGAAGGGACCGTCCACGCCCACTGCTTCTATGGTTCCAATTTCAACATTAATAATCACAAAGTACAGTCAGCGCCAAAAATGTTTTAGTACCTATTACTTTTAAATATTACATCTGTTATTTTATCAAGTTATTATATCTAAACGAAACTTTTGTCGTAACATAAAAAAGAGCTGGCAGTACTCACTCGTGGTTAAAGATAAATGTTCAACGAAGGGTTTACTTACATGACTGAATGTCAGTGGTATTTACATACTAACTACCTAATGAAGGTTGTGTATTGTCGATGGTGATGTGGAGTTGCATAATATGCTGACACAGGACCTATTTGGCCCACGCGTAGCGGAGAGAAATAACCTACTTTCTATGTACCTTCTGCCTGTATCCTCTCTGTACTGTGTGTGTGTCAAAATAAATATATTTTCTTTCTTCTTTCTTTCATGTCGCTCTGCCGATTAAAAAAAAATAAGAGCAGAACAATGATTTGTGTTGTAAGTGATAACGTGAGTACCTAGATTGTTTGTGGTTTAAATGTAAACTGTCAATGTAGTTTTGTCGGTGAGTGTACTAACGCAATGTCAATATGTTCTCTATGAATTTGAAGTTGGGCGAGTTGTTGTGCTGGAAGCGCACGTAGTACTTGGCGGCGTCTCTGCGCGTGAACGGACTGAAGCTGATGGAGATGCTGAGGTAGCGGCCGGACTCGCGGTGAGACACCTGCACGTTGCTCTGGAAACAAACATCATGTTGATAACAAACAGGGTAGGGTAGGTACATCACCTACTTTACTAAATAAATAAATAGCTAATGGTTGGACCACATGTTTTCAACATGTAATATTCTAAATTAGGTGAATTATATGTAATAATAATAATAATAATAAATGCTGGACATTTTTCACACAGCATCATCTAGCCTCAAACTAAGCAGAGCTTGTATTATGGGAACTACATGACTGATATACTACTTAAATACTTTTTTTTTTTTTGTAAATACACACACATAGGAAAACAACCAGACCCCAGACAAATATTTGCAGAACTTACAAACATTTGTCCCGTGACAGGAATCGAACCCGCAACCTTCTGCGTCTCAGGCGGACCTTCGCCCACTGCGCCGCAGAGGTCGTCAAACATTAATGATGCCGAACAATGGCACAATGTCTTATCCTAAATTTCTCAGGTTTGTTAACGCTCTTTCTCTTAATAAGTAATATAATATATTTTAAAACTTTTTTAAGTGATTGTACAAAACAACTTCAATATTTTGATGGTGCCCGAAACGTCGATAAATAATTAATTAAAATTAAAAGTGTCAGTTCGGACAAAGTGTCCGAAAATGTTGTCTCCGAAACGTCAGCAAGCCCATTTATCACACAGGCCCAAACTAAACAGAGCTTGTATTATGGGAACTACGATGGCTGATAAACTACTTATATATAATTTGCAAATACATACATATTATGCATAGAAACACCCAGACCCGAGACAAATATATATGACATAAACATTTGTCCTGCGGCGGGAATCGAATCCGCAACCTTTGCGATGGACTTCTTCACTGAGACATATATTTTTTTTGTTTTGGAGATTGAGCCATTTATTAAAATAAAACTTACCACATTGGCCTATAGAAAAAGTTGAACGAATTTAATAAAATGTTATATAATACAAAAATATCATAATATAACTCAGCATACTCTTTAACCAGAATTTTTATTCTAAGTGTGCAATATTGTTTGAAATAAAAAAAAAATGTCGTGATTTTACGATGCAAGAACAAGTGCCTGTGTTATTTCATTTATTGCGATTTCTTTAGTCAAGTTATGTATTTAGTATTTAATTTCATTTATTCTTTCACAATTGTAACAATCTTATTCGAAATTAGGGGGCATCCATAAATTACGTCACACGTTAAGGGGGAGGGAGGGGGGTCAATAAAGTGTGACTTCATCTTCAACTCTAGCGAAAAACTTTAGTGGGGGGTCACACAGATGTGGCAGGACGGGGGGGGGAGGACTTCAAAAATCATGATATTCTTGTGACGTAATTTATCGATAGGCCCTTACTTAAAATTATAAATAGTTGTTAAATGTCAAAAAGTAAAAATGTATCATCAAAATTTCTTAGTCTAAATGATCACATGTTCAACATTCATTATTTGTATACTTAGAAACACTTTTCCTTTTTTAGTTTTGTAAAAGGATCATAAAACAAATAAACATCATTGTTTTCTTGGCTTTCTTTCCTGGATTGGTCGCGGAGGAACAGGCACTAGATAAAACCGACGTTTCAAACTGATCCTTGTGATTTTAATGAATAAATGAACTTTGTGTAAGGGGGCTAGACATATTTGGTAATTCAAATTGAATAAAATTCGACTGATACGTGTATTCACGAAAGACAGGAAGAATGAAGAAAAAAAAACATGTAGGTAGGAACGAGAAATTAAACAAAAGGTAGCGCGAAGATTCAAATCCTAAACACTTTGACTTGTCTCGACTATAATTATGTATAATCACACATATACTTAGTTAAATTTATAATGTAAATACATATGATTATTAAATGATTTCCTCACCACTATAAAGTCCTCAGGGCCCGCAGTTAGACGCACCTGATAAAATATAATTTATTTTATTAATATAATTAATATTCCCTGAAAATTGCTAGCACACAATATGTCAGCGTCGCGGAACAATCTGTTCTGGTATGTTCTGTTATGGTATATTTGGTATTATTTCTATAACTTCATAAGTGTACAGAGTTATAATAAATATAAGAACAATATAAGAAAATAAAGTTTCGATCATTATTTTATAGATAGCTATCTACTGTTTGCTGGAAGAGAATGCGACCTAACATTAAGTTCGCCTGTACCAGTACTTTTTAGCTGTGCAATAAATATGTTTTATGTATCTATCTATCGCTAATAATATATTAGTTTATGTAATATTATCTGTAACTTGTAATGTTATGTAGGTGGGTATATATGTAATTGTGTTTATCTAGGGAATAGTTTTTGTGTTCTATTAATAGAAAAGTTATAAATTATATGTATATAATTTATAACTTTTCTTATTATTTATGCATTACCTACCGCAAGACTGTATTCCATATTACACAAAGGCTAGGGTAATAAATAATAATGTATTTCTGCCTGGGGGTCCCAGCGACCGGCCCCGTGGTGGATATGTTGATGGGTGAAGGGTAATATATAACAATGTATTTCTGACCCTAGCGTCGGCCTGGGGGTGGTCCCAGCGACCGATGCCGTTGCACAGGATGTAGATGATTTCAGTAAGAAATAAAACCGTCATTCTATTCAATAGTTCTCTCCATCCTAAGGTCGTCTGGAAGAAATCGATAAAACCGGGCGGTATTATCGATTGTGCATTTATTTTGTTTTTGTTATTTATTATGTCATCAAAGGTTGTCTAGAAGAGATCGCTATCCATTGTACTCCCGTGATTAGTTTGTAATTTGCTCTGTTTGAATTTGTAAACGACATATTATGTGGTGTACCATAAAGAGTCTATCTATCTATCTATTATGTTTCGTATGTTGTACTGTAAAATTGTGTACATGAAGATTGTATCTATCTAAGAGGATAGGTAAATGGTAATAAATATTGATGTGTATCTGACCCTGGCGTTGGCCTGGGGGTCCCAGCGACCGATCCCGTGGTATCGGTAGTCGGTCGGTATGACCACCTTGCGCAGGTTGCTCTGATAGTCGTGGTTTACTTGCACGTACTCCTCGGCGGTGTCCTCTGACACAAAAACAATTTATTAACATTTGTTTGAACGGACCAACTTAAATTAACAAAAATATAATGGTATTTTGACGTTTCCCATAAAAATATATGTAAGTATATGAATTATGTCAAAAATATCAAGAATGTTAAGAGAATCTTGTCTAAACACGACATTACATTACATTATATTACATTACATTGATAATTAAGTGCGTTTCTTTAATTATTAAAATTATAATTTATTTTTAATTCAATCTTAAATTCTATAATTGATAAGGTATTATCTCATTATTATCTAGTAAGTAGGTAGGTAGGTATTTTTATAGAAAATTTGTGCTTAGATTTAATCGAATTTTCTTATTACACGTTAAAATGAACCTCTTTTTTAAGTTACGAGGTTAGCGAGTAGGTTCCTAATTAACCTTTCTGTATTGAATATAATGCAATTAATATTATAATTTACCAGGAATAGCTGAAATAATAAAAATGAAATTATATTTTATAAATTTTGTTCGTTCTGAAGAAAGGCGAGAGTTCAAGAGTACCCTAAACTACGAGCTTCTACGAAGAATGTGATGAGGAGTTATGTCAGGATCGTAGCAAGTGGACATCCGTGGTCTCTGCCTACCCCGCTGGGAAACAGGCGTGATTTCATATGTGTGGTTATGATGTACCTGCCCGTTCACTATCGCAAGTCGAGAGTAGGCTTGATACCCTCCCACTCCCACTCCCACTCCCACTCCCACTCCCACTCCCACTCCCACTCCCACTCCCACTCCCACTCCCACTCCCACTCCCACTCCCACTCCCACTCCCACTCCCACTCCCACTCCCACTCCCACTCCCACTCCCACTCCCACTCCCACTCCCACTCCCACTCCCACTCCCACTCCCACTCCCACTCCCACTCCCACTCCCACTCCCACTCCCACTCCCACTCCCACTCCCACTCCCACTCCCACTCCCACTCCCACTCCCACTCCCACTCCCACTCCCACTCCCACTCCCACTCCCACTCCCACTCCCACTCCCACTCCCACTCCCACTCCCACTCCCACTCCCACTCCCACTCCCACTCCCACTCCCACTCCCACTCCCACTCCCACTCCCACTCCCACTCCCACTCCCACTCCCACTCCCACTCCCACTCCCACTCCCACTCCCACTCCCACTCCCACTCCCACTCCCACTCCCACTCCCACTCCCACTCCCACTCCCACTCCCACTCCCACTCCCACTCCCACTCCCACTCCCACTCCCACTCCCACTCCCACTCCCACTCCCACTCCCACTCCCACTCCCACTCCCACTCCCACTCCCACTCCCACTCCCACTCCCACTCCCACTCCCACTCCCACTCCCACTCCCACTCCCACTCCCACTCCCACTCCCACTCCCACTCCCACTCCCACTCCCACTCCCACTCCCACTCCCACTCCCACTCCCACTCCCACTCCCACTCCCACTCCCACTCCCACTCCCACTCCCACTCCCACTCCCACTCCCACTCCCACTCCCACTCCCACTCCCACTCCCACTCCCACTCCCACTCCCACTCCCACTCCCACTCCCAGTAGAAACTCATAGAGTTAATTCTTAAAGTCAAAAACGTATAAATTACCTGGAACAATTTCTGAAAAACAAACACTGTATGTTAGTTTAATTTTAATTTAAAAATAATAAAACGTACCAACCGTAGAAAAAAAAAATTGTTTAAGTCGTTTTATTTTCTTTTTATATTTTTTTTTATATCGTGGACTTAAAATGTAAAATTTAATAATTTCCGAAACAAAATACAAAAATTATATTTCTATATATTTTAGCATATTTACTCACCGTCTCCTACAATAACAAAATAAAAGTTAAGATTTAATATACTTATAAATTATTTAATAATGTGATTAAAAATAGTTTTTTTTTTTTCTTTCGTATACAGTTTTTTTATATGAATGATGTAATAGTACTTACTCTCGTATTCTGTGGCAGAACAATTAATAAGGAGTTAATCACAACATTAAATTAATGGCAAAATATGTAAAGGGGTGTTTTTCGAACAATATCTCTTACCATCGGGTTCTGAAAATTATAAAAAGTTTTTATATTAATTGGTAGGGTTTATTCATTAGGGACGACCTCAATGGCACGGCGGGCGAGCAGCTGGCTACGATGCCAGAGGTGCGGGTTCGATACCTACTGCGGGACAAATAATAATAATAATAATGCTGGACAATCCACAAATGTTCGCATGTTCTGCAGATACAGGATTTGTTCCAAGTTCTAAGTGTTGTTGTACCACGGTAGGTAAGTACTGATAGTTCCTGATACCCACGGCACATTGTACCACGGTAGGTAAGTACTGATAGTTCCTGATACCCACGGCACAGAGGAGCCTAGCGTGGGCTAGCGTGGGCTAGCGTGGGCTAGCGTGGGCTAGCGTGGGCTAGCGTGGGCTCTGGTCCATGTGTGTTAGATTATTCAGGAAACTTGTCTTAAAAATATTAAAATGCTTCCAAAATAATTATCAACTTACTTTCCTCTGAAATCAATAAGTACTTGGATTAAAATTCTTTATTTTTTATTATTCAAACAACTATTTACAAGTAGGTATATACAAAAAATACAGATGAAACAGCTAACCATCTAAAGACCGTTGCAAACGATCTATAGATAGCTCAACTGATTCAGATTATAATTTATTATATATTAATTAAATTCATTATTATTTCTAATAATATTAGGTTATTTCACGCTAGTACCTAATGTTAAATTTTTATTTGTTATTAGTTTAAAATAAATATTATAATTAATTATTTTTATTCATAGCTACTCACCGTAGTCATCTGCAAAGCAAACTTTTATTATTATTCATATGTTTTTAAATCGTTTTTTTTATTTATTTATTCTAGAGGGTTTAATCAAAAATGATAATGTCACCCTCGCATGATGCATGATGATGATGAAATGCATGATCGTTTCAAAACTACTCCTACTATATTATAAACGTGAAAGTTTGTGTGGATGGATGTTTGTCACTCTTTCACGCAAAAACTACTGAACGGATTTTGGAATCCAAATTGATTGTAAATGCGGCTAACCGGTAAATCATTTGTAAATGCGTTGTAAACCATTAGGCAAATAGTATGTAAATGCATAATATATAATGTAGTACTCACGCCACAGCTCGTTGGCTGGCATGGCCTGGTCGGGCGATGGCAGGCTGTAGATATATCCGATCTGGCACGGGTTCCAGTGGTCGCACACTTCTCGGTCCGGATCTAACTCGGTCACGAATTTGTACGTCTGAAATTATTTATCTTATCTTTGTTTACCCTATCTAGTTTACCCTCTCTAGTTTACCCTCTCTAGTTTACCCTCTTGCGGGAACCATCATCGTTTAGGAACAACCAAAGTTGAAACCGACTTACCTATTGGTAAATTTATGTATTTGTAAGGGATTATTGTATGTTAACTTAATTTTGAGGATTTTATTCTCATTATCATCATATTTTATTTATTGTTTTAAATAATAACTATACAATAATTTCAAGAAGTATTATGTATGTACTCGTACAATTCAAAGATTGCGTTACCTAATACTAAATTTATAGTAACTGATCTTATCCTTACTTTGATGTCTTACTCTATGTTCACTTTATCTTATCTTACCCTGGGGCTCATGTAACTTATCATACCCTGAGCTTGCAGTATCTTATCTTACCCCGACTTTGATGTATCTTATCTTACCCTGAGGTTGCAGTATCTTATTCCTTTATTCTTTATTATACACACAAATAAACACTTACAAAAAGGCATAATTCAATGATATGTACAAAGGCGAGCTTAACACTAAAAAAACTTTTCTTCCAGCAAACCTTGAGCTAGAGAGAGGTAATTATAGAGGTAGGATCGTGTACAGAAAGAAAATAATAGTTATCTTTCCCTGAGTTTACGGTATTTTATCTTACCCTGAGTTTACGGTATATTATCTTACCCTGAGTTTACGGTATCTTATCTTACCCTGAGTTTACTGTATCTTATCTTACCCTGAGATTGCGGTATCCTATCTTACCCTGTCAGGATAGTATCTGTAATGCACGACGACGTCGTCGGTGTCCTCGAGCGCGCACTTCTGCGTGGTGTAGTTGAGCGAGGTGCGCTCGAGAGGGGCGCAGCCGATCACCGTGCTGCCGTTGCGGGGCAAGTCGGGCCCT
This sequence comes from Perizoma flavofasciatum, assembly GCA_958496245.1. NCBI lineage: Eukaryota > Metazoa > Arthropoda > Insecta > Lepidoptera > Geometridae > Perizoma > Perizoma flavofasciatum. The sequence continues at coordinate 81,090 of OY292448.1, forward strand.
TCCATCTTATGTCCTGCACAACAAAAACACGCTCACGACTCCAATCACATTTTATGATATGTACAGCTATGTATCTGAGTATATACTCGTATTCAACCGACTTCAAAAATGGGTTCTCATTTCGTCTATATTTTTTGTGTGTATGTTATGCGATATTTTCGTCAATAAATTGTGAACCGATTATATACATAATTTTTTTGAGTTGGGTACTTCAAAGGTGGTCCCATATAACTTTTATGAAAATGTTCCTACACCTTAAAAATGAGGGGAAGAAATTTCATATTGGACTTTTTATCAAATTCCACATATTTTAATATTTCGTAATTTTATACAAACAAACTATTTCCCCACTCTTCATTGCCCAAAGGTTAGCTGGAAGAAACTAAGTTCGCTTATACCTGTTTATCTTGTGCAATAAAGCATTATCTATCTATCTGTCTGAAACATCAGTGAATAAAATATTAAAATTAAAAAATGTCAGTTCGGACAAAGTGTCCGAAAATATTGTGTCCGAAATCTCAACAAGCCTTCCAAGTTCTGTTGTATTTCTTAAAATACCTACCGATGTGTAAAGAGAGATTGAAATAGATAGAGAGAGATAGACTTACGGTTGCAGAAGAAGTATCTGTTCTCAGCGACGTAGAGCTCCTTGTCCTCGGCGGAGAGGCAGGAGTCGTACATGACGGGTGTGGGTTCGATGTCGTCCTCGCACATGATCACGCCGGAACCGTCCGGCTCCTTGGGCGCGCGGTTCGACGGACACCGGTACATCAGCCCTGGAGAATATTACAATAAGCCTGAGGAACATTACATCAGCCCTGCTACATCGCTCGCCACATGATTGAGCCCCGACATATAGTCGGGGAGCGTATTAAGACAAGGAAACACGCTTTATGATGTCGGAGCGCGTATTTAGACGTCAAAGCGCGCATGAGGACGTGAAAGCGTCTTTTATGACGAAGAAACGCGTGTTATAAAAATAAATAAATGGGCATTTATTTACTTAAACTTAAACAAACATACTTAGCCTAAGTGAAATTTAATAATAAGTAGGCAATTAGGTAGATAATAGGTATTGTAAGAAGGTATGTCTGTATGTAAGCAAAAAACTTACATAAAGACATACTTTCTACGATGTTTACCATATGTGTATGATTGATCTAATGATCTGAGCGCATGTTAAAATGTCACGAGATGTCGGAGCGCGTGTTAAGACGAGCGAAAATGTGCTATGACGATGACGTCTGAACACGTACTAAGATTTCGGGGCGCGTATTAAAACTAAATAACGCGTTATATGATGTTGGAGCGCGTATTAAGGTGAGGGAACATGTGTTATGACGATGACGTCTGAGCACGTATTAAAACGAAATAAAGCGTTATATGATGTTGGAGCGCGTATTAAGGCGAGGGAACATGTGTTATGACGATGACGTCAGGGGGTCTACTCTACAAACCGATAAACGATATATCGCTTCAATTATCGTGCTAAACCTACTCTATGTTACATCGTTTTGACTATCATTTGAACGAAGAAACGACCGACATTACTTTTGACAATCGATGTCGTAACCCTACTCCGGCATCACTAAAAACGATACGATAATTTGAATTTGACAACGAAACAAATGTCAATCGACGAACTTATCAACGATGCCCTTGATGTTATCGTGCGCATTATCGTTTCGGGTTATATTGTTGTGTTTTCTGATAAAATCATCTCCATTTCGTTTACCGGACTCCGAATCTTTTTTACCTTCGAGCCCTGTTGCCTACTGGACTCTCTGCATTCTTTTCATTCGACCTCGGCCTGCTGCACTACGACTCTTGATTTGCCTCTTGTTTTGGAATAATGGCGAGATTTATGCTTGCCATGGAAGCCATCCACGAGGAAAAGGCTTTACAAAAACGACATTTTAAAGTGACGAGGGACCAGTTGGATTTGAACAAAATTCCCGACCATAATTTCATCGGGAATTATAAACATAGTAAAAGTTTGTTTGAAGGTAAACTTGTTTTTTTTTTTAACTTCATGTTTTTTTTTAATAATTAAAAATAAAATTGTTGTTAAAATAGTGCTTTAAGCTTTAATGCTGTGTGTACTAGTATCTTTTTAATAAACGAATTTGAATATTCACCCCGACGAATTTTTGCTTCAACTTCAACTTCTTAATTATGGCTTCTGTGGCTAGTTGTCACAAGAATTTTACTTGTAAAGTTTTCAAATCACAGGCGGGTTTGTTGATTTGACATTTGACGTTGTCACTTCATTTACTTTCATAGATAATTGTTATCATATTGCCTAAAAAGTGACATAAACAGTCAAGCAAAAAGATTTAGGCTAAATGTCTATTATCCAAGCCTTTAGATTTTCCTATCATTCGTTCCGAAGATTCGATACATATTGTCTATGCTTTCGACAGACGACAAAGATTGCGAACATTTTTGAGAGTAGGGTACGGCCGAATAATTCGGAGCACTGTCGTATCGTAACGATAATGTCGATATCGTTTTACGGAGTAGACCCCCTGAGCACGTATTAAGATGTCGGGGCGCGTATTAAAACGAAATAAAGCGTTATATGATGTTGGAGCGCGTATTAAAACGAGGGAATAAGTGTTATGACGTGTTTGCTGCGTGCACAGCTCAGCTCACCTTTCCTGATGATGAGCGGCGGCTTGTTCCTGATCTCAGCGACGGTGACGCCCTTCTCGCCGTTCTGTATGGCCGTCATGACGCGCTTGTAGAGCGTGGTGCGCCGCTCCTGCTCCGCTATGATGTACGGCAGCAGCTCCTCCGACAGCACGTCCACCTTCTTCTTCGCCTCCGCGTTCATCTGCAAGGGAAGCGCATACATATGCATGTAGTTAGCACGGCGCGAATGCATCACAAGTTTGTAGGTTACTTTTCAAGTTAATCTTTATAGTTTTCAGCATTAATTATAATGTTTTTTACTGGATACCTTTATCGCTTTTACCTATTTTTGAGTCTTACTAGTCTTATAAACTAGTAAAAAAAAAATGTGTTAACTGCGATTATTTATTTATTTATAACATAATTTTTAGTTCTTTTACGAGAAGTTAGAAGTTTGAAAAATTGTTTTTCAACGGCACGTAACCGTCACCAACCGGTAACATCTCTGGATATAAAGATTTTTTTACAATTAGTTTATTCTTCTGAATCAAATGTAGCCTTAGATTAATAATGGCGACGCGGGCTAATAGCCAGCAGCGATACAAGAGGTGCGGATTCGATTCTGATGCAGGACATAATTAAATGTTTGCACGTTCTGTAGATATTCCTGGTCTGGGATATCTACATCTATGTTATGGTATTCCCTCGATACAGGGAATCGGACTATGTTATGTATGGTGATAGTTGGGAGCACGCTGTAAAAAAGAGGATTACCCGATCTGCATCTTTGTTGAATTTGATTCCCGTGCCGTCCTGAAAAATAATAGCCAAAACGTTAGAAAGCATTTACTCATACTTACAAATAAGAATAAACAAAAAAAAACAGCTAACTAAATTGTCATCTGTTGTGTTGAGTTGTCAATAAACTCAGGTATTTTCTTTGTTTCTGGCTGTCGATCTAACGATCTATAGATAGTTCAACTGACTGACAACCAGACGGAAGCGTTCCAATGTTAATTGGAAAGTAATAAGTATAAATATCCTAAATAATTAAGTAGGTATTACTTATTTTCTCTTTTTAAAGTCGTTGTATTATTCTTTTTAAGTATCTATAGTGTTTATAAGTTGACGTTTCTGTAGGTAAATCTTTGTGATTTCAATGCAAACTGTAACGTATCAGATTATTTAGATGATAGAAGATCTTGGTATTGAAGTTGCTCCAACTAGATGAGACCTATAAAATCATTAAAAAGCCTTGTTTTCTTGCCTTGATAGCGGAAGAACAGGCAGTAGATATAATTGACGTTTCAAAGTGATCCTTGTGATTTTAATGAAGAAATAAATTTTACGTTAACTTAAAAGAATAAAAACCTATTTTCTTTGACTATGACTTTACTCTATGTATAGTAAACTAAGAGTAAGTAAGAGTATCTGCTTACCACCGCCTGCCGCCTGACGATGTTGGCGAGGTAGCGCCCTCTCCTGGAGGCGGGCAGCAGCACGCTGCCTGCCTGCACCTCCTCGCCTGTCTGTTACAAGAGTTACACCACTAATTATCACTAAAACACCATTATATTTATGAAAGGTCGTAGCTTGATGTTAAATAGCTTATATGTCGGCGTTAGTTATTAAGCATTGTTTTTATTTGAAATTATTATAGGATTAACACAGTTGTTTTAACTAAAATGATTTTTGTGGCAATATCGAAACACTCAACGACTCAGGCGGCGTGCGGAGTGGGGCGATCGGAAGGGGCTGCGCGACCCGCTTATAAACGGCACGAAGCGCGGTCGGACGGCACTTCGGTTCGGACTGCCAACCCGTCTACACGTCTAAATTGTGAAACGGATCACGCCTGAATCATTAATTGTCGGTTAAAGTTAACCTACGTTTGATTTTCGGTTTGGTTCAGACAACCAAACTTTGTTCAATTATTATTTAATTAATTTTGGCTTTGTTACATATTATGTTTGTTTTTCTAATAAAAGTATTGTGATTTCCAGCCAATGGTTAGTCGGAGGCACTTCCAACTATATGGAACATGGAACAGTGGCATTCCGCATTTGCAAGCCCATCTTCGCTTATTGGAACACTAACAAATGGGACATGCCTTCGTATTTTTGGTTGTAGGGTATGCCGGTTACCGGCACGATGTTTTTCTTCACTGTTTTGAATACTTGTTAACGTACACAACATTTTTTTGAGTGGAAAAATGTAGTTATGCATCGACGACATTTAGATCGGAAGTCGGGGGAAGACTACTCACTCACTAGGCCAACACGGCTCTTACGGTTATTTACATATATCTCAAAATACAATATACCTATAGGTACAGCCACCTATGTAATAGTTAGGTACTTTATAACGACGATATCGGTGGTACTTAGAATGGACCTCAGGGTGGACAGGCTGTATATTATCCTGATAAATAAAAGGGCTTTTCGTGGAGAACAATAATTTTGTAAATTAAGTCGATTAAAAAACGGTCGAGCGAATTCATTTCTTAGTTTCTTACGAACGCTGCCTTAACAGTAAGAAGACGTAATAGCACCGCCTTCAAAAAAGTAGGTTCTCAATTATTGACAACCTCTGTGGCGCAGTGAGCGAAGGTCCGCCTGAGACGCAGAAGGTTGCGGGTTCGATTCCCACCGCGGGACAAATGTTATAAACTGCGAATATTTGTCTCGGGTCTGGGTGTTTTCTATGTATAATATTTATGTATTTACAAAAAAAAATGTATATAAGTAGTATATCAGTCATATAGTTCCCATAACACAAGCTCCGCTTACTTTGGGGCTAGATGATGCTGTGTGAAGTGTCCTTTTTTCTTTATTCTCTTTTTTATTTTTATGTCTGTTACTTGATAACTTCGCCAATTGTTAACCGATTTTGATGATTATTTTGTAGTTGTATAGAGAATGATCCCGAAGTGGTCCCATAAAAGTCTTATTCCTGAGGTATTGTTGCATTTTCTTGTAAAACTCATAAAACATCATCATCTTATGAAATCACGACTAGTCGAAACATTTTTTTTTGGCGTTTTTCCTTTTTTTTTATTCGAAAGAGTGACATCCCGAGTGAGCAAAATAACGTAAGCACGTGAGGAAGTCAGTTTTTTTAAAATTTAAATTCTTATCGTAGTCTACTTTTTTTGAGGTACCACGCGGGCGAAGCCGTGAGCATGAGCTAGTGCTATATAAATCTGTACATATATACTTACTGGAGGGTAACTGCCATACGCTATAGTAAAAACACTAAAAAAATATATAAAAATAGTGAAACCCATACTGCCCCTCGCAGTAACCGCTTATCACTAACTGAGAGTTACTTAAACCTGCAATTCGTTAACGTAATTGCCCCTTAACCAGCCAATCAGCTAATCTTGATATTCGGGGCAATTTTAGAGCTAGCGGATACTGTCGGCTACCCACCTTGACCGACACCATGAAACATACATGCTTACGTAATGATTAGGTACTGGTTGAAGTAGGATTGCGTTGTGTCGACGCAGCGTGTAAAGTATGGATAGGTTTGTCCGTTTGTCCTGTGTCATTGTTGGTCACCCTGCCTGCGGTTCCTCACGATGAATGAATGATATTTATTTGCAAGAATATAGGTACTACATTATTATAATTACATAGGTATAGTTAGCTTCTCTATATTCGACATTTTGGTCGTGCAAATTTTTACATTAAGTAGATAAATACCTAGTTACAATTAAATTTATAGATTTATTAAATATGTAATTTAGAACTATATAAAATTTACCAGAATTGAAATACTTAGTCTTACCATTAAAATGTCACGCAAGCTTATTATTGAGATAATATGCTTGCATGAGGTAGTCATTAATTGAATAAAAACATCTGTTGCAAAGCCAATTGAAAAGTTTCCTATTAAATTCTATGTTATTCATTTTTAGTATATCTTTTGGTAATTTGTTATATATTTTCACAGCCATAGTTTAACAATTTTTATCGCATAATTTTAATCTGTTGCGCGATATCACTAAAGGTTTTTGGCTAGATTTTCTTTTTAATGCAGATTGCTCATCCTTTTCAAACAGTGAATAGTTTTTCAACGAACTTACATAATTCGCAAATGTAGTAGTTTTCTTTCAATAAATACAGGCCGATTAAAAATCGATCTTACACATTTTTTTTGCGCTATAAATGTTGTTTGAGCGTCTGTGGAGTTACCCCATAAAATTATTCCATAGCGTATGTTTCATAGCGTGTGTTCACGATGTTTTCCTTCACTATTTTTTAATACCAATGATGGCAAAAGCATACTGGTAAGCGGTGACCGTAGCTTATAGACTCTGGCCGACCCTTTTCAATGTTCAAAACGCTCTTTTTGATAAACAATACTTTAGGTAGTTGGTAAAACTTCAGCCTAGAGAAAATTCCGTAACCAAAAACTTGATGGATGTTTGTTATTCTTTCACGCAAAAACTACTGAACGGATTTTGATAAAATTTTACAGTAATAAATTTTATACATCATAGGCTACTTTTTATCCGGGTACCACGCGGGCGAAGCCGTGGTCAGAAGCTAGTAGGTATATAAGTAGGTACCTAGTATATCAGTTATTTAGTTCCCATAATACAAGCTCTGCTTACTTTGGGGCTAGATAATGCTGGGTGAAAAATGTCCAACTTTTTTTTTAAAGTTAGGTATTCTGAAAGCTCTCAGTACGCGACCAAGACCCAAGTTTTAGGCCCCAGGGTATGAGGATGAATTTTGAGCTCACAAACAAACAAACATGCTCACAACTGTACTCCCCATGATGAACATCCTCATATACATACTTAGTGCATAGATCTTTCAGTATACCAAGTAGGAGGTAGTCAGAGGCACGGTCAACCATTACTCGTATTTGGGACTATGTGTTTTGCAAGTGCCTAGTTCACATTCCACGTGTCAAGTCGCAAAGCCATCGCCGCGTATTGGAACACTAGAAGATGGTACATGCATCTGTTCCCCCGTTGCAAAAAAGGGGAAAGATCGAACTTTTTAGTCCCAATGGTCACCCTAGGGGGACAGAGCAGGGTGACAGATGGGAATTATTCCCTTTGAATGCATGGTTCGGTCATGGTACTTGAATTATATCTGTGGTTCGGTATACAGTCGAGTAAATCATATATTTTATAGCAAACACTAAAACAGAAATAGAACTTATCAAAACAAATATATTTCAGTAAGTACCTACCAATGTTCGTGCCGACATGTTTGAGAATTACTTTATTTTTATTCTTTGTGAGTCTTGATTTTATTTACTCCCAAAAAAACGTATTCTGATGTTCTAGTAAGAGGTCAGGAGGGCCTTACTTTAATAATAATTTTAATAATGCTGTTTATTTTTAATCCAGCCCCAAACTACGCGAATCTTGTATATGCTATGGGAACTACATGACTGATATAGGTAGGTACTACTTACTTAGATACTTTTTCATTTTGTAAATATTATTATATTATATTATACATAGAAAACAGCCAGACCCGAGACAAATATTTGCAGATCATACAAACATTTGTCCAGCGGTGGTAATGAAACCTTCTGTGTCTCAGGCGGGCCATCGCCCACTGCGCCACAGAGGTCGTCAAAGAGGAGAGTACTATCAAGCCTTATTGAGATTCAATCCAGGCAAAGATGTTAAATCCCGCTTTGCAATTTTATGACAACGCTCTATCGTCCTCAACAGAACTGCAAAGCTGCATTTTACATCTTTGCCTAAATTAAATAAATAGCAAAATTACTTGATGCTTAGACCCACCCCAAGCCACAAGTAGATACCTTAAACCGGTTAGCATGGATGAAGAATGAGAGTGAACGAAGCAAAACAGGATAGTTTCTTCCATCAAAAGGCAAACAATATACTTATTTGAGGCACTAGCTGGTAGAATCGACAGTGCTCTGTAGAAGCACTGAGTGTTGGCACTAATTTATTTAAAGATTATTGTTTAACAGTGTGCACTCCGCTCACAAATGCAGTCAGTGTGAAAATCGACGGAAATATTGACCTCGGACCAAAATGGAACTACGAGTTTAAACCATTACGCGCTGTGGTGGAGAACAACAACACGAACAAACACGAGAGGAAGCATCTCGTCGCAATGCCAGAAGTCGTCTCCGAAATGATTGAAAAGTACGCTTTAAACAAGCAGAAACAAGATGAAGTGATATATGACATGTTAACAGATAAAGCTAGCACTAATAAAGTAACGGAGAAAACACACGCGACCAACAAAGACAGAAAGGCAAAAGACGAAGCAAGTACAGTTTTCAAACGAGTAACTCAATATACACCGATTAAGTACAATGAAATGTACGTACAACCTCACAAAGTGAAACACGACACGCAGATCACAGATTTCACCAAACATCTTTACAAACAATCGCTTAAAGTATTCGATTCGATCAAAGAGAAGACATCAGACAGGATGATGACGAGAGAAGTAGAATTTCTGTCGCGGAGCTACGAGGACAAGTTCGGTGACTTTGTCAGACAAACGCAGAATCAAAAGATTAAAACGAGACTGGGAAGGCAGAAGGTCATCATAAACACCCTCGACACATCAAATAGGATTCTTAAGAGGTTAGTAAACTACTTGACGGCGAAGATGGGTAAAAGCAATCTGAGGAATGAAGTATCATCCAACGCTTTCCAAAACGAGGTCAACAAGAAAATGGAGATCGAAAAGAACCACATTTGCAAGAAATTCGGCATTTGCAGAAGCCAAGAGGGGTTTAGCGCGTTCTTAGTCGACGTGTTCACCATAATACTGACCGCGGACGACAGGAAAATAAAAATACTATCAGATGCTTTAACAGAGGCGTTGAAATACACAGACTTCAGTCACGTAATGGACGTGAACACGGAAAAGCATTTTAAGAAAGGCATCGCCGACGTGGAAACCTACGAAAGTGCGTTCCTAAAACCGATATTTCACATTTTAAAGAATGTTGTGGTCAATAGAAATAAACCAATAGAAGTTATAGGCGAAGTTGATAAGAGAGTTAATAAAACGGTAGGGTTTTTGGAGATGATAGATGCGTTGGAGAACGCATTACCTCCGAACGAGAAGAACAGACTAGAATGGAGCGATATAAAGAGCAGCCTGACGGAGTGGAAGGATGGTAAGAGAAATGACATAACAGAGATCATGCAGGCTTTTGTAGACCATGTCAAGAGAGGAATGGACACCTTGGATAAGGAGACCGCGCTCAATTTTGAAAGAAACATCAATTTGCTTCTAGGTTTTTTGTGAGTTGACAGAGGATTTCTTTTGGATCTGTGGCAAGTGATTGATTCAAATCCTTCAAAGCCACAAAGATGGCGCTGTAACATAGATAGGATAGGTCTAGTTTAGATGGCATGTTTTTGAAAAAGATATAGATTGGTAGCCATTTATTAAAACCACCACGAATTAGAAAGTATAATTATAAACTATATGACTATATGTTCCGCAGATCATCGTCCCGGGTCTGCTTGTGATACAGCGGTACTCGTTGCTCCTGATACCCCCGACACAGAATTCTGGGGCTAGGACTCTGTGTGTATAATAAAAAATATGGTCCATTTAGAACTAAGATGAAATGTGGCGTCTTCATATTGATGATGAAGAAAGATGTTACTTCATAAATTTTCCCAGATATTTATCACACAGCGCCATCTAGTTAGCTGCAGAGAACTAGAATGGGCTACCACAAAATTATAAAAAAAAACTCTCACTATAAGTAACTGAGATTATTCGCATTCTAATACAAACATGGGCTCGGAAAGAAACATTTTTATTCTTAAATACTCCGCTTTTTAACCGAATAAAGTAAAATATTTTGTTTTCAATTCGTACATGGTAAATCAAACCTACATTTAATTTGTTACTTACGATCGTATAACTCATTTACAATCTTAATTAGGATTAAAATTAAGATTGTATAACTATCTTTATTTTAACAAATAAGACAACTAGAATTATCTGTAAATGTGTTTGTTTTATTCAAAAATAATATGTACATTGCCACCTTATAGTACAAATATATCTATCGTTTATTTATTAATAATATAAGTAAAACCTAACCTGCCCTAGGTTCCAATCACAGGCGTATACGGATGACGTATCATTTCTCTGAAAAACTTTCAACATCTTAGATTATTTCAATAAATAAATAGTTTATTGCTCAAACATATATGTATACTAAATTCAATGTTGTTGAAAAGGAAAAACGAATCGTGATCCGTTTACGACTGTATTGGAAGCCGGGAACGGTGAATAATGTGCCGCTCGCTTTCACAATACATAAAATTACAAACAGTTAATATTTTAACTAAGAATGTCTAAATTAGAAGATATACCTACAGGGTACAAAAACAGGGTCCTAAAGGGAAAAGTTATGCGATTCACGGCCCATCTGACAGTAGTAAAATTTAATGAGGTGACGTTTCGTTTTTTAATGTTAACCATTTATTTTGCCTCAAATGACCCTGTATAGTACATACATACCACCAATATTAATTATATATACTTAGATGTAGGTTTTATTATTAAAATATTTAAAGTAATTTACAACAAAATGATATAAAAGCAATTTTTTTTATTTTATTATTAATATATTTTTCCGACGACCTTAGCGGCGAGGCGGACGATGCAAGAGAAATAGCTCATACACATAGGCTACTTTTCATCCGGGTACCACGCGGGCGAAGCCGTGGCCAGAAGCTAGTAGACATATATTCGTATCTTACTAACCTCACCTAAATATGTCCCTCAGTAGTTTCGGAGAAATCATCCCGCCAGCAAAAACTCAAATAACTCCGTAGTCCTCCGTAGGGGGCACAAATTCAAGATGTAGGGCACAATTGGCAGGAGTTGAAAGCTATCTTTTTTTATAAGTTTTATTAATCTAGCTCAACCACAAACAAAAGTTGTTCCAGCAAAAATTTAATTTCATGAATAACTCAAAAATGGTGGCGGGCACAAATTTCAAAATTTCGGCCAAATCTACACAAAAAAGCGCTACAAAAAAGCGAGATTACTCATATATTTGGTGCAGTAACGCACATCTCGGTGCGACTCTATATATAAGACGGAAAGCGCCATACATCGTCCTCTCCAACGAGACACCAAGCTCGAATCCATAGACAAATCCATTAAAACAGCTTCTCAGTCATTTTATGAATTGATCTCATCCCACCGGAACCCCTTAATCTCCACCATCCCCGACTGCTCGATCGACTCACCCGAGTTCAAAACCCTCCGCAGACCAAGACACGTTCTTGGTGACCCTGATGACCCCATCAAGTGACGTCATCGAGTCCCGACAGACCAAACACTTCGCAGATACACCGAACCTGCCGGCGCGGGCTCGACGGCTCCCCACTTCTGTCTACTCACGGTACAGATATGTACCAGGGCGTTTCTCTCCTGTTCCTACCCCCCTCCCTCCTCCTCACTAGCATCGGCCCAAGCCGAGGTCCTACCTGCCCTTGTGCTAGTTGCCCCAACATAACTTTTGACAGGCTGAGCGTCTTCTGCGCTCGTCGTAGTTAAAGACAATTAAAAAAGCATATCCTCTTTTAAGCGCTAAGTACCTACATCCCACTTATTTCATTGTTTCATACTTTACAGTATGTCGTAGCGTAGGTATCTAATTAAAAGTAGGTTGGTTCGCTCATAAGCAAACCAACCTTTAAAATCCTAATAGACTATAGATGTACAAAGCAGCTAGGTACCTTTTTACAAAAAAAAACTGGATATTTACCATGATTTGTGAGTTTAAATGTTTCCCGATATTTCGGCACATTTGCATAAATAAAAAACAAATATCGGGAAACATTCAAACTCACAAGTCATGGTAAATATCCCGTTTTTTAGTAAAAATTCTGTCCAAAACCATGATAGTTTCAAAAGTTATACAGCTAGGTACTTACCTACTAGCACAAAGCACAAGCTACCTAGAGGTATATTAACCAAACACCGAACATGTGTCAGGAGTTTATATATCCGTTCGGATGAAGTAAACCGAACACCCGGCGATTGAGCATTTTTGCTTTGCAAGCAATTGACACACATTCGCTCGTTCCACCTGAATCAAACCAGTTCGCGTTCAACCTCGTTCGAGGCATCGCGTGCTCAAACCATTTCCATTACAAAACCATTACCATTTAAATAAGTTGTAAGTCTTATAGTAATTTGTGTTAAAGTGCTAGTTATATCATACAACTCAAGACTTTGACTCATAAACCAAACCACAAAGCAACTAGCTAGAAAGGCGTATTAAGGTCACCATAGCACACTTAACAACACTTTTTACATGGTCCTTCGAGCCGGATATTTGTCACCGAGGTGAGAGAGACACACTGATATGCAAGTATTGTTTGAAGAGTATTATTATATGTCAGGCGTCAAAGTTGAATTCATCATCGGAGATGGCATCCAAATCCAGTGATTTAAGGTCATTCTGTTTTTTGAGACTGTCATCTATGTAATGATCTTTCGTTATCTGATGATTCCCTTTGGCGCTTGGAACGTCTTCGGCGAACTTGTGATCATCTTTATTTGAACTTTCAACATCTTCAATGAGAATCTGTTCGTTTTCTTGGAAGCTTACATCATTTTGAGCGAACTTGTGTTCATTTTTACTTAAACTTTCATCACTTTCACCGAACGTCTGTTCATTTTCTTTGAAACTCTGATCATTTTCAGCAATCTTATGATTTTCACCAATTTTCTGATCGTTCCCATAGTTCCGGGGATCATTTTCACCGATTTTCTGATCATCCTCGCCGATCTGGGCGTCTATGTCCGCCATCAGCCTCTTATCTTCGTCGCTCAAATCATCGATGTTGAATCTATCTCGAACATCAAAACCGTTTGTTTCGCAGCTTTTGACGCTGTTTCGAGTGATTGAATCACAGCGCGGATCGCTTTTATGATGACTTTCATCTTTTATATCGTCAAAATCATTACTTGAATATTCTAGTGATGATTCGTTTTCTTTTAGAATTTTCTTCGTGATTTCATCAATTTTTGAAAAATTATCGTTTTCATTTCCTAAATGTGTGAATGTATCATCTAGATATTTATTTCCTTCATTTTTACTCGCTTTTTCATCTTCGTGGTTATTTTCTTCAAAATTCATTTTATCATGCTCTTTCGTAACAATATTATGACTAACTAAATTGCTATTTCCTAATTTATCTTCGTCTTGTTCCCTACTCGCTACTGGGTCTTCAGTCAAACTAACCTGTAGTGATTGATTATTGCTATCAACGTTAACATTTTTTTGAACATTTTCACTTTTTAAACTATTATTTTTTGTTTTACTTAAAACTATGCTACATTTTTGACTTTTATCTGTATCATTACTTATTTCTATTTTATTTTGTTCGTTGCCTTCTTCACTACTACTAATCGAAGTTCCTACATTTATTTTCTCTTCCAAATCATCATGTATATCTTCATGCGAAGCTTCAACATTCTCAGCTACTAGTTTTGGTTCATTATCTCTTTCTTTCATACTTTCATTGCTTTCATTTCTTATACCATTTTTGGCTTCATTTTCGGAACCTATCGAAAGCGTACTCTTTACGATGTCGGACTTACCAGACGCTAAATCCAATTTATCAGACGTCACATCCAATTTTTCTGACGTGACATCAAATTTATCGGTTTCAACCTCCAATTTATCATGCGTTACATCGGACGTGACATCCAATTTGTCTGTCGCGACGTCTAATTTAACGGGTGCAACATCCATTTTATCGGGCGTCACATCCAATTTACACACATTTAATTTTTCTGATGAATCACCCAACTTATCGCACACCGCATCCATTTTACCAGATGACACATCCATCTTGTCGGACGTATCATTCGTAATTACTTTCTCATCGCCTTTAACGCTGTTATTATTGAGAACGCTATCCGAATCACAGCTGGTTTGAGAATCATTATTAGTCTGATTATCTTCAGCTCCCGAAGGCTTCGCTTCCTCGCTTGCTCGCACAGAATTATTCTTCTCAAGTATACTATCAGAGTCGTAGCTGCAGCTGGTCAGTCCGTCCTCGTTCGCTAAGTTATCGAGAATGCTATCAATCCTCTTACTCACATCCAGATCTACATCGAATTCATCCCCTTTTACCTTGCGTTTCTTATTAGGTCCGACACATTTCTTAGAATTTATGGTATTTAAAGAAATCGCACTGAGACTATCAACTTTCGTTCCACTGTCACCATTGTCACTGTCATCGGTGTCCCAGTGCGCGTACGAGTCGATGATGCATTCTTCTTTGTCAGTATCGTGGTTGGAGTGCGCATGGTTAATGTCCGTGGTCGGTGGCTCGGCGTCGAGGCGGGCAGAGCGCGCCGGCAGATACGGGTACCGGCATTTGCTGTCCAGGCCGTAGCTCTGCCAACAAAGAGATGCTTTCAAAATTTAATCAAGAAAAACAATAAATATATTTATACTTATATGTTTATTTATTTTTTGTAGTATTGTTGTAGTTACCTCTCTGTAGCTCAAGGTTTGCTGGAAGAAAACTCTTTTTAGGGTTAAGCTCGCCTTTGTACATGTCATTTAATTCTTTCTTTTTGTAATTGTTTATTTGTGTGTACAATAAAGAATAAAGAAACACACAAAAGTCACATAAACACAGTCCTGACCCCCTGTGTCGTGGGTATCAGGAACTATGAGTACAGCTGCGGGACAAATAATAAAACTGGTCATTTTTCACACAGCATCACCTAGCCCCGAAGTAAGCAGAAATGTTATAGAATGTTCTGCAGTTATTTGATTGAGTTGAAATTTTTAAATATTTCAACCGATAGGATAACTCTTCGTAAGATCACTTATCATACGTAGGGTGTAAGATCAATTATCATACGTAGGGTGTAAGATCACTTATCTTACGTAGGGTGTAAGATCACTTATCTTACGTAGGGTGTAAGATCATTTATCATACGTAGGGTGTAAGATCACTTATCATACGTAGGGTGTAAGATCACTTATCATACGTAGGGTGTAAGATCACTTATCATACGTAGGGTGTAAGATCACTTATCTTACGTAGGGTGTAAGATCACTTATCATACGTAGGGTGTAAGATCACTTATCTTACGTAGGGTGTAAGATCACTTATCATACGTAGGGTGTAAGATCACTTATCATACGTAGGGTGTAAGATCACTTATCTTACGTAGGGTGTAAGATCACATATCATACGTAGGGTGTAAGATCACTTATCATACGTAGGGTGTAAGATCACTTATCTTACGTAGAGTGTAGGTGAGGTTGTGATTTTAATGAATGAATGAATTACGACTTTGTCAAAGAAAGAGAGAACAATTCGTAAAAGATGTAATATTTACTGACATGTGAGAGTTGCGCCACGTCGACGTGACCTCCGCGACGGAGGAGCGGGTCGCACCGCGCTATCCGCACCTGCATGGGCAGGAGACTGGCTTGCACTTCCGGTTCCACGGACACCTCGCCTGAAACATTATACACTTTCAAATTACTCATAATACTAATATGTGAGAAACAAAACTAGGATTTTTACAGAGCCGGTCGAGAGTGCATATTTATACAGGGCCGGTCGAGAGTGCATATTTATACAGGGCCGGTCGAGAGTGCATATTTATACAGGGCCGGTCGAGAGTGCATATTTATACAGGGCCGGTCGAGAGTGCATATTTATACAGGGCCGGTCGAGAGTGCATATTTATACAGAGCCGGTCGAGAGTGCATATTTATACAGAGCCGGTCGAGAGTGCATATTTATATAGGGCCGGTCGAGAGTGCATATTTATACAGGGCCGGTCGAGAGTGCATATTTATACAGGGCCGGTCGAGAGTGCATATTTATACAGAGCCGGTCGAGAGTGCATATTTATACAGGGCCGGTCGAGAGTGCATATTTATACAGAGCCGGTCGAGAGTGCATATTTATACAGGGCCGGTCGAGAGTGCATATTTATACAGGGCCGGTCGAGAGTGCATATTTATACAGAGCCGGTCGAGAGTGCATATTTATACAGGGCCGGTCGAGAGTGCATATTTAAACAGGGCCGGTCGAGAGTGCATATTTATACAGAGCCGGTCGAGAGTGCATATTTATACAGGGCCGGTCGAGAGTGCATATTTATACAGAGCCGGTCGAGAGTGCATATTTATACAGGGCCGGTCGAGAGTGCATATTTATACAGGGCCGGTCGAGAGTGCATATTTATACAGAGCCGGTCGAGAGTGCATATTTATACAGGGCCGGTCGAGAGTGCATATTTATACAGGGCCGGTCGAGAGTGCATATTTATACAGGGCCGGTCGAGAGTGCATATTTATACAGGGCCGGTCGAGAGTGCATATTTATACAGGGCCGGTCGAGAGTGCATATTTATACAGAGCCGGTCGAGAGTGCATATTTATACAGAGCCGGTCGAGAGTGCATATTTATACAGGGCCGGTCGAGAGTGCATATTTATACAGGGCCGGTCGAGAGTGCATATTTATACAGGGCCGGTCGAGAGTGCATATTTATACAGGGCCGGTCGAGAGTGCATATTTATACAGGGCCGGTCGAGAGTGCATATTTATACAGGGCCGGTCGAGAGTGCATATTTATACAGGGCCGGTCGAGAGTGCATATTTATACAGAGCCGGTCGAGAGTGCATATTTATACAGAGCCGGTCGAGAGTGCATATTTATATAGGGCCGGTCGAGAGTGCATATTTATACAGGGCCGGTCGAGAGTGCATATTTATACAGGGCCGGTCGAGAGTGCATATTTATACAGAGCCGGTCGAGAGTGCATATTTATACAGGGCCGGTCGAGAGTGCATATTTATACAGAGCCGGTCGAGAGTGCATATTTATACAGGGCCGGTCGAGAGTGCATATTTATACAGGGCCGGTCGAGAGTGCATATTTATACAGAGCCGGTCGAGAGTGCATATTTATACAGGGCCGGTCGAGAGTGCATATTTAAACAGGGCCGGTCGAGAGTGCATATTTATACAGAGCCGGTCGAGAGTGCATATTTATACAGGGCCGGTCGAGAGTGCATATTTATACAGAGCCGGTCGAGAGTGCATATTTATACAGGGCCGGTCGAGAGTGCATATTTATACAGGGCCGGTCGAGAGTGCATATTTATACAGAGCCGGTCGAGAGTGCATATTTATACAGGGCCGGTCGAGAGTGCATATTTATACAGGGCCGGTCGAGAGTGCATATTTATACAGGGCCGGTCGAGAGTGCATATTTATACAGGGCCGGTCGAGAGTGCATATTTATACAGGGCCGGTCGAGAGTGCATATTTATACAGAGCCGGTCGAGAGTGCATATTTATACAGAGCCGGTCGAGAGTGCATATTTATACAGGGCCGGTCGAGAGTGCATATTTATACAGGGCCGGTCGAGAGTGCATATTTATACAGGGCCGGTCGAGAGTGCATATTTATACAGGGCCGGTCGAGAGTGCATATTTATACAGAGCCGGTCGAGAGTGCATATTTATACAGAGCCGGTCGAGAGTGCATATTTATACAGGGCCGGTCGAGAGTGCATATTTATACAGGGCCGGTCGAGAGTGCATATTTATACAGGGCCGGTCGAGAGTGCATATTTATACAGAGCCGGTCGAGAGTGCATATTTATACAGGGCCGGTCGAGAGTGCATATTTATACAGAGCCGGTCGAGAGTGCATATTTATACAGGGCCGGTCGAGAGTGCATATTTATACAGGGCCGGTCGAGAGTGCATATTTATACAGAGCCGGTCGAGAGTGCATATTTATACAGGGCCGGTCGAGAGTGCATATTTAAACAGGGCCGGTCGAGAGTGCATATTTATACAGAGCCGGTCGAGAGTGCATATTTATACAGGGCCGGTCGAGAGTGCATATTTATACAGAGCCGGTCGAGAGTGCATATTTATACAGGGCCGGTCGAGAGTGCATATTTATACAGGGCCGGTCGAGAGTGCATATTTATACAGAGCCGGTCGAGAGTGCATATTTATACAGGGCCGGTCGAGAGTGCATATTTATACAGGGCCGGTCGAGAGTGCATATTTATACAGGGCCGGTCGAGAGTGCATATTTATACAGGGCCGGTCGAGAGTGCATATTTATACAGGGCCGGTCGAGAGTGCATATTTATACAGAGCCGGTCGAGAGTGCATATTTATACAGAGCCGGTCGAGAGTGCATATTTATACAGGGCCGGTCGAGAGTGCATATTTATACAGGGCCGGTCGAGAGTGCATATTTATACAGGGCCGGTCGAGAGTGCATATTTATACAGAGCCGGTCGAGAGTGCATATTTATACAGGGCCGGTCGAGAGTGCATATTTATACAGAGCCGGTCGAGAGTGCATATTTATACAGGGCCGGTCGAGAGTGCATATTTATACAGGGCCGGTCGAGAGTGCATATTTATACAGAGCCGGTCGAGAGTGCATATTTATACAGGGCCGGTCGAGAGTGCATATTTAAACAGGGCCGGTCGAGAGTGCATATTTATACAGAGCCGGTCGAGAGTGCATATTTATACAGGGCCGGTCGAGAGTGCATATTTATACAGAGCCGGTCGAGAGTGCATATTTATACAGGGCCGGTCGAGAGTGCATATTTATACAGGGCCGGTCGAGAGTGCATATTTATACAGAGCCGGTCGAGAGTGCATATTTATACAGGGCCGGTCGAGAGTGCATATTTATACAGGGCCGGTCGAGAGTGCATATTTATACAGGGCCGGTCGAGAGTGCATATTTATACAGAGCCGGTCGAGAGTGCATATTTATACAGGGCCGGTCGAGAGTGCATATTTATACAGGGCCGGTCGAGAGTGCACATTTATACAGAGCCGGTCGAGAGTGCATACATACCCCAGGACCTTAAATTCAAAGGCATGTGCCATAAATTAGTGTTCCAATAAGCGGCGATGGCTTCCAACCTGTCACGTGGAACTATTTGCAAAAACGCGGCCATGTACAAAATGTAATGTTTGGACGTGCCTCTGATTACCCCCTACTTGGTACTCTGTATCACTGAGTATGTATGTGAATGTGTATGTTGGATATTTATGTATTTATTTATAGTTTCGTTTCGGAAATTCTATAAGGAAATTCTTCGAGTGGATAAAAACATTGGTGCACAGCCGGGTTCGAACCCACCACCTACAAATTCGACAGAAGAAAAAAGCACCGTTTAGCTGAACGGCTGTTCAAAATCTTTATAAGTGAGGGCCTTAACGTGTAATTCTTAGGCGAAGACTTAGGCATAACTTAACAAGAAGACTTAGACTTATCTTAACAAGAAGACTTAGGCATATCTTAACAAGAAGACTTAGGCATATCTTAACAAGAAGACTTAGGCATATCTTAACAAGAAGACTTAGGCATATCTTAACAAGAAGACTCAGGCATATCTTAACAAGAAGACTTAGACTTATCTTAACAAGAAGACTTAGGTATATCTTAACAAGAAGACTTAGACTTATCTTAACAAGAAGACTTAGGCATATCTTAACAAGAAGACTTAGGCATATCTTAACAAGAAGACTTAGACTTATCTTAACAAGAAGACTTAGGCATATCTTAACAAGAAGACTTAGGCATATCTTAACAAGAAGACTTAGACTTATCTTAACAAGAAGACTTAGGTATATCTTAACAAGAAGACTTAGACATATCTTAACAAGAAGACTTAGACTTATCTTAACAAGAAGACTTAGGTATATCTTAACAAGAAGACTTAGACATATCTTAACAAGAAGACTTAGACATATCTTAACTTACCTTTCTTCTTATATGTGCAGTCGCTTTCATGCTTGAGTAGATTCTTCAGCAGCGAGTAGTTGCGATTACACTTACTGCATTTACCTGCGCATACAAACAACGTCAAAGCAATCTGAAACACTCGCGATCAAATCTACGAAATAATCGCGTCGCAATCAATGCATTATTATTCATTATTCATTGTGCTGATTATTTTTTAACTTTGACGAACGCTATAGCACAGCGGGCGGAAGCCCGCCTGAGACGCAGAAGGTTGCGGGTTCGATTCCCGCCACGGGACAAATGTTTGTATCATATACAAATATTTGTCTCGGCTCTGGGTGTTTTTTCTATGCATAATATGTATGTATTTACAAAAAAAAATTGTGAAATGAAAATTGAATTGAATTGAAATGAGATATGTTGAATGCCATGTGAAAGTAATAAATGTATCGAGTATTGAGTAATAATTATATCAGTCATGTAGTTCCCATAACACAAGCTCTGCTTAGTTTGGGGCTAGATGATGTTGTGTGAAAAATGTCCTGTTATCATCGCCGGTAACAATGTGTCATATAATGATGTGTAATATAATGTGTCCTCACCGCCAGGGCGGGCGTCCTCGCCGAGGCAGCGATGATCCTCCATCAGCTTGTTGGTGGGGAAGGTCTGCCAGCACTCCCAGCACTTCACGTCCGGCACCTCGTACACAGACAGGCACAGGTTCTCCGCGAAGTGACTGACAACACATTACAACACATAACGAATACATTACAACACATTACAAACACATTACAGCACATTACGTAGTGTTTTCAGCGATCACTTAACATCATTATACGTTTTTTTAAGACGCAAATACGATAAAGACCTTAAAAAACCTAGATAAATAAAACATAACGTATATTACAACTCATTACGTACATTATACACACGAGTACATGTAGCATTTCCAGCATCCTGAACACATTATCAGACAAATATGAATGTGCCACTGAACGCGCACACGCAAAGAGTAACCCCTAGTCTAGATTATCTCTGCTAATTATTCTTATGTAAATCGCTATCATTAACTACCTTTTCCTGATGATGAACCTTTTCTGATTAAATAAAATATAAGGAATATAATATAAGGAACAACCAAGCCGAAAGCCACATATTCTATACATCATTAGGATATTTTTTATTCAAAGTCTCAATTTTTTTTTAGAATTCTTTTCGAAAATGAATTCCAAGTGTTCGTATTAAACTTTGGTCCAAACAAACATTATCAAAATTATCGAATTTTCTTAACAAATTGCGCATTTGAAGTTGCAGAAATGCAATGATTATCAAACTCTGTTCGCAGACCGCGGTCTCGTCGCGGTCATCCGCAACCGCTGGAGTTCAGCGACCGCCGCCACACTTGATTTGCATTACATTTCGCGCTACAACAAAATACTATTTGTTTATGCCTAAAAACAAAAGGCCGTTTCCAGGCAATTATTTGGTTTATTCCACAAATCCACCCTAAAATCCCCATAATAGGGAAAACTGGAATCTAAACAAAAATTGTCTAGAATTCCCCCCTTATAATCTTAAGGGAGAAAACTGAAATCGAAAAATACTTTTTCCACTTTTCTCCCTTTAAAATCCCCCTTAAGGGGGAATACTGGAATTGAATCTTTTTCCCCTCAATGTTACTCGTTATGATGAACAGGATGCGTAGATTTCGGTTTGAAGTTTGGTTTTATTACACCCTGTATATTGATCGATTATGTGAAGTTATGACGATGAACAGAGGGGAGTGGTAGAACAATATATGCGGGACGAAGGACAAGATGCTCATGAATGTGATGTTATCAAATTAACATAAAGGGGCTGAAAGCTATTTATCCAAACCTAAAAATTAAGTACGTAATGTCAATGTCACTTGACGTGTCAATTGTGTTTCTTTACATTTTAAGACAGATAAGAAAAGTCCCATTGCTCTCCTTAGGTATAATCATCGACCATGACCCAATCGAATTCTTACATAAATAAGTTGCGAACAACGCTCTAAAAAGTTGACATTAAATTCCAACAGGAGATTACATTTTTATTTGTTATTATTAATCATTTAATTTCTAACACGCTGATTGTAAGTAAATACTAAAGACTTCAATGCTAGTGAATTCGTTAAAAATTCAATAGAAAGTTGATGTCACAAAATCTACATATAATATTATGAGTACATTATGAGACCGTAAGCAATCAATTACACCCGATACATATTGGCGTACGAGCGAGGACGCTAAAGAGTTTCGAGGGTGTAATCCATCGCTTGCACCCGAGAATAACACATAACTTTTAATAATTAATGCAAGGAAATTATAAAAATAAACCTGGGCTGCTTCGCTGTTTCGAAGCACAGCTCAGTGTCTGCGCGATGCAATGCATTCTATATTATATACTCACTCCATGTAATGTTGGTGCAGCTTGAAGTATCCGTAGCAGCGCGTGCACTGGTAGGGCAGGCCGTCCGCGGTGTGTGTGAGGTGGTGTCTGCGCGATGCAATGCATTCTATATTATATACTCACTCCATGTAATGTTGGTGCAGCTTGAAGTATCCGTAGCAGCGCGTGCACTGGTAGGGCAGGCCGTCCGCGGTGTGTGTGAGGTGGTGTCTGCGCGATGCAATGCATTCTATATTATATACTCACTCCATGTAATGTTGGTGCAGCTTGAAGTATCCGTAGCAGCGCGTGCACTGGTAGGGCAGGCCGTCCGCGGTGTGTGTGAGGTGGTGTCTGCGCGATGCAATGCATTCTATATTATATACTCACTCCATGTAATGTTGGTGCAGCTTGAAGTATCCGTAGCAGCGCGTGCACTGGTAGGGCAGGCCGTCCGCGGTGTGTGTGAGGTGGTGTCTGCGCGATGCAATGCATTCTATATTATATACTCACTCCATGTAATGTTGGTGCAGCTTGAAGTATCCGTAGCAGCGCGTGCACTGGTAGGGCAGGCCGTCCGCGGTGTGTGTGAGGTGGTGTCTGCGCGATGCAATGCATTCTATATTATATACTCACTCCATGTAATGTTGGTGCAGCTTGAAGTATCCGTAGCAGCGCGTGCACTGGTAGGGCAGGCCGTCCGCGGTGTGTGTGAGGTGGTGTCTGCGCGATGCAATGCATTCTATATTATATACTCACTCCATGTAATGTTGGTGCAGCTTGAAGTATCCGTAGCAGCGCGTGCACTGGTAGGGCAGGCCGTCCGCGGTGTGTGTGAGGTGGTGTCTGCGCGATGCAATGCATTCTATATTATATACTCACTCCATGTAATGTTGGTGCAGCTTGAAGTATCCGTAGCAGCGCGTGCACTGGTAGGGCAGGCCGTCCGCGGTGTGTGTGAGGTGGTGTCTGCGCGATGCAATGCATTCTATATTATATACTCACTCCATGTAATGTTGGTGCAGCTTGAAGTATCCGTAGCAGCGCGTGCACTGGTAGGGCAGGCCGTCCGCGGTGTGTGTGAGGTGGTGTCTGCGCGATGCAATGCATTCTATATTATATACTCACTCCATGTAATGTTGGTGCAGCTTGAAGTATCCGTAGCAGCGCGTGCACTGGTAGGGCAGGCCGTCCGCGGTGTGTGTGAGGTGGTGGGCGCGGGCCTGCTCCGCTGTTTCAAACCACAGCTCGCACGCGTTGCACGCATGTCTGTACAACCACAATGCATTCTATTCATATAAACTTACAAGATTCTTATTTAATTTTATTTTCATTTTGTTTGTATTAGCGGCAAATGTTATGTAAAGGGGTGTGAAGGAGAAGATTATCAGCTGACCTAAGTTGTCTGTCATGTGCGTCAGTCAGGAATCTGAAACGATCCTTTTAATATCTAGGGGTGTGTAGATCCTTAAGAACGGAAAAGAGGAAACATAGGATTCTTACATTTCTATTCACTTGTTTATTTAAGTTGATCGTTTTGAGTGAATTGTTCGGTAGCTAAGCCACATATTTGTCCACTTGTTCTTCAAATGTGTGAATAATTAAATAATGAAAACTTTATTCGATTACGTGTTATCTTTTGTACCCTTTTTGGAACTTTCGCTCACTGCGCCATTCAGGTCGTGAAGTTTATTGTAACCCAATAATAAAATAAACAAAATCTTATTTTTATCAAAGTAAAAGGGGCCGCCCATTATCGCTTAGAAACGATATTTATCAAACAACCTTTAGAACATACTATAGCCAAACATCGGCCACTCTCGATGAATCAAGAAACAAACGAATCGTTATCACCACATGCATACATTCGTTTATGCATAGTTTTTTGCCTGAGAAATCATTGGAACAAACAATGTAAAAAAATGAATTTGACATCAAATATTATTCATATTCATATTCATTTATTCGTGCTCAAATATACATCAGCTTAGGTGTTACATCAAAGTAGCTGTAGGGGAGTACATGGACCCATTACATTACATTTAATTATTACATTGAACAATTATTACATTTTATTACATCGAAAATCAAAATCAGAATTAATTTATTCATTAAAATAACAAGGATTACTTTAAGACGTCAATTTTAGCAACTGCCTGTCCGTGTCTTAGAGGTAGTTTGAGATAGTGTCTTAGAGATAGTTTGAGATAGTGTCTTAGAGATAGTTTGAGATAGTGTCTTAGAGATAGTTTGAGATAGTGTCTTAGAGATAGTTTGAAATAGTGTCTTAGAGATAGTTTGAGATAGTGTCTTAGAGTCGGTTGCGCACTTACTTGGGGCTGGTGAAGGTGGGCTGGTGCTTCGTGTTGTGCCTCGAGAAACCCTGACTGTTCTTCAGTTTCACCTGACAAATTTTACAGAAGAACTCCTTGGACTTTTCGGGCGACGCGGGTTTCAGGACCGCCGCTTTAGACGCTTGGGGTTTAGGCGCTGGGGTTTTGGACGATAGGGTTTCAGACGCTGGGGGTCTAGACGCTGGGGTTTTGGACGATGGGGTTTTGGACGATGGGGTTTTGGACGATGGGGTTTCTGACGTTAGGGTTCTGGACGATGGGATTTTAGACGCTGGGGCTTTGGACGATGGAATTTCAGACGATGGGATTTTAGTCACTGGGGCTTTGGACGCTGGGGTTTTAGCGGGGGTAGATTTAGGCAGTGGTAGAGAGTTTAGGTCCTTTTTCGAGGCAGGTTTGGGTGTTTGCTTCGGTGTATTTTTGGCCAGTGCAGGCTCTTTTGGCTCTATTAGTCTTTGGGCGTTCTTCGATGATTTAGGTCCTGGTTTTGAGGGCTTGACTGGTTCTGGAGCCATTCTAAAAGGAGAACGGTGTTTTTTAACACGCTTATATTAGCGACACTTGTAACTAACTATCTAACAAACAAACAGTGTAATCAAATCTTGGAAGTCAATTTTAACCAACTTCTAATTAAATAAATAAATAAATAATGCTGGACAATCCACACAGCATCATCTAGCCCCAAGCTAAGCAGAGCTTGTGTTATGGGTACTAGATGACTGATATATTTAATACAATACATTACATAGATAGATATTTTTATTATACATAGAAAATACCCAGTTATAAATTAATTGTCGTATCCAAATGAAACATTGCATGTTTATGTAGTTCGGATGACAATACTATAAATAGTTATCTTGGAGCGGATCTGATGATGGAGCCAGGACGTGGATAGTGGAACTGTTCAGTGGCTACTAGTAAACCCCTCGACCTTGGGCTCATAAGATTCGTTTTGATTACGAATCCAATAGATTGAACTAATAAGATTCGTTTTGATTACGAATCCAATAGATTGAACTATCAAGTCCAAGACGAGGATCGGATGATGGAGCCAGGACGTGGATAGTATTCGTTTTGATTACGAATCCAATAGATTGGACTATCAAGTCCAAGACGAGGGTCGGATGATGAAGCCAGGACGTGGATAGTGGAACTGTTCAGTGGCTACTAGTAAACCCCTCGACCTTGGGCTCATAAGATTCGTTTTGATTACGAATCCAATAGATTGAACTAATAAGATTCGTTTTGATTACGAATCCAATAGATTGAACTATCAAGTCCAAGACGAGGATCTGATGATGGAGCCAGGTCGTGGATAGTGGAACTGTTCAGTGGCTACTAGTAAACCCCTCGACCTTGGGCTCATAAGATTCGTTTTGATTACGAATCCAATAGATTGAACTAATAAGATTCGTTTTGATTACGAATCCAATAGATTGAACTATCAAGTCCAAGACGAGGATCGGATAATGGAGCCAGGACGTGGATAGTATTCGTTTTGATTACGAATCCAATAGATTGGACTATCAAGTCCAAGACGAGGGTCGGATGATGGAGCCAGGACGTGGATAGTGGAACTGTTCAGTGGCTACTAGTAAACCCCTCGACCTTGGGCTCATAAGATTCGTTTTGATTACGAATCCAATAGATTGAACTATCAAGTCCAAGACGAGGGTCGGATGATGGAGCCAGAAGGTGTATAGTGGAATTATTTCCGTCCGGGTACCGTTAGTGTTGTGTGTCGCGCCGAGATGTATACGGATGCGACACCGGTGGTAGAGGTATCGTTCGCAATAAAATAGTGAGAAGGAGGGTAGACAAACAAACAACCTTTTTTTTTAAGCAAACACATGTAATAATCATAATAATAATGATGCTGCTATTTTTTCAGACAGCATCATCTAGCCCCAAACTAAGGAGAATTTGTGCTATTGGAACTACATGACTGATATACAACCTAATTATATATATATATATATTTTAAATACATACATATAGAAGTTTGACTAGGATCACTGAAGTAGAATAATAACACAAGTTGATAACACAGTAATAACTTGTACGTTATTACTGCGATGGAACCTACTGGTAGATTTATTGTTTACTAGCTTCTGCCCACGGCATCGCCCGCATGGTACCCGGATAAAAAGTAGCCCATGTGTTATTCTGATGTATAAGCTATATTACTGTAAAATTTCATCAAAATCCGTTCAGTAGTTTTTGCGTGAAAGAGTAACAAATATCCTCACAAACTTTCATGTTTATAATATTAGTAGGATAGGATAGTAGGAAGGATGACAACTTTATTTTCAAAACACTATTGATCGGATACATAAAATTAAATATCAATCGAGACGTAATGGTTCCGTAGCTACGTGATGTCGCCATACGTCATTCCATCAACAATGTCGATTTTCCGCTCTAGTTTCTCCATCACATCCGGGCCAGTAATTCCCTCCTTCAACGCTTCAATAACACCACCGACTACCAAACTAATATATTTTCATATTCATATTGTAAAAACGGGAATTTTCACGTACTGCACTATCGGTGAAGGCACCGACTATTTTCATATTCATATTCATTTATTGCCTTCATGTAGGTACATATTCATATAAAATTACATAGATATAAGTAGGTACATGAACCCCGTTAGGGCGCCGCAATTTGAGTTCAATATACTCGAAATGTCAAGAAAATAATACATTTGAAAAGAAAAATGCAAAATATGAAAAATATTAAATTAGTAGGTACAAAGTCAAAAACATTGTCAAATTCATTAAATTAGATTCGAATCAAGAAATACATATAAAGAATAAATTAGGTACAATTAGATTAGATTGAATTAAATTATATCTCTAAGAGATATAATTAATATAAGCATTCATGCTTGATCGGATGTCAGTTTTACATAAACTATCAACCCCGTTTGACAGCTTGACAACTTGCCAGTGACACTGACATACACGAAGCTACGACTCCATTCGAGGGCCTCGCCTCACGTTTCGTTCCTAATTTTTAAATAATTACATCCACAGTTTTTTAACAAAATAATTGTATTGAAAGATTCGCGAAACGCACGCTTCGATGTACATATCATACATAGATAACACCCAGACCCGAGACATATAATTGCTGATCATACAAACATTTGTCCCGCGGTGGGAACCGAACCTGCAACCTTCTGCGTCTCAGGCGGCCTTCTCACACTGTGCCAGAGGTCGTCAACATGATAGAATATGTCTCCTTCTGTTGCGGGTAAGGGTCCATCTATAAATTACGTCACAAGAACATCATGATTTTTGAAGTCCTCCCCCCGTCCTTGTCACATCAGTGTGACCCCCCCACTAAAGTTTTGGCTAGAGTTGAAGATGATGTCACACTTTTTGATCCCCCTCCCTCCCCCTTAAAGTGTGACGTAATTTATGGAAGACCCCTAGAAAGCGCCACAGCAAGCGCCGGTAACTGTACTTACTTGACCTTCTTGGCGGGCGGCGGTGTGTCTGTTTTGATGTCTTTCTCCCGCGGTCGTTTCAACTTGGACTTTTCCACTGGCGGAGTTGGTTCTTCAGTCTGCGGACACGGGCACATTCAATTAGTTTTTTTTTAATAATAATAATACTTATTTTAATGCTGGACATTTTCACACAGCATCATCTAGCCCCAAACTAAGCAGAGCTTGTTTCATGGGACAAGCTCTGCTCTCGGCGGGGGGTATATACCTGAGATGTGTCCGCGTGTAGCCTAGTGGTGCGCTTGGGGGCGGGGACGGGGGCTGGAACGGGGTTCGACGTCCGCCCCTTCTCGATCTGAAACACACATCCCAGTAGGAAATCATTAATTGCCTTTGTTCGCAACTGAAATCAGTCATCTGTCTGTTGATTACTGGTTCGTACGATTTATAATGAGACGCGCGGGTTTGATTCCCGACGCAGGACAATTTTTTGTATGATCTCCAAATATTTGTCTAAGGTCTGGGTGTTTTTTATGCTATGTATATATTTACAAAAAAAGACATGTATATAAGTAGTATATCAGTCATGTATTTCCCATAACACAAGCTCTGCTTACTTCGGAGATGCTGTGTGAAAATGTCCAGCATTATTTTTATATATTATTGATTATGATATCAATCATTGTTAAGTATTTTTCAATTGAAAAAACCCGTAAAACTTATAATTTTAATTGTTGGATAGCGTCAGTGTCGACGCTTAAGAGTTCGCGGGTGTAAATGATCGCTTACACCCGAGAATAACACAATTTTTCATCTCGAATGCGAGGAGATTAAAAGTCTTATAAATAAATTATATTTAATAAACAGTTTGTTGCTTGGCCTTGTATTTTTTTACCCAAACTTTACCGGAGTGTATCCAGTTCTGTGGTTAAACAGAAATAAGCACTAGTCATTGAGATTGTATTTCAATGTAGCATATTATGAATATAATGAGCCTCGTTCAATTTTCACATTTACACAAAGCTTTTGCTGGATTTTTTACGTAGCATCGTCTAGCCCCAAACCAAGCAGCGCTTGTATTATGGAAACTACATCACTGATATACTCGTACTAATAACAATATGTGCTCATACAAACATTTGTCCCGCGGCGGAAATCGAACCCGCAATCTACTGCGTCTCAGACGGGCTTTCGCCCATTGTGCCACAGAGGTCTTCAATAAGAATAAAAGGTAGCTTTTAGCGATAAGACCGCCCACTGTACCTTTTATTCCTATACCTCTTCCAGACAACTTTTATAAAGTACTTACCTTAATTTTAAGGTCGACAGTTTCTTTACTATTCCTAGTGTTCCTGGTCCGCGTGTTGGCCGGGCCGGGGCCGGGGCCGGGGCCGGGGCCGGGGCCGGGGGGCTCCACGGCCGAGCTGGCTCGATCCAGCTCCGTCGCTCCTCGTATACTGTCTACGCTCTCCTAACAAATACAAAATAATCTGATAAATAATAAGCAATTAAATAAATTGATAAATTTATAAATAAATAAATAATGCTGGTCCTTTTTCACACAGCATCATGTAGCCCCAAACTAAGCAGAGCTTGTATTATGGGAACTACATGTTAATAAATATACAGGGTGTAAAAAGGCCCAAAGAAACATGTCCCGCGACGGGAATCGAAACCGCAACCTTCTACGTCTAACGCGGACCTTCGTCTACTGCGCCACAGAGGTCGTATGTCTGCAATAATTATCTACAGCTTTCGCAGCGTGTCTCTCTCATACAGCTATTAACCGGTGACCCGTCCTAAGTCATCCCACCACCTCTTAATCTGTGTCCCTCGTTTCCTCTCCGTGTACACGCGAGGGGGTGCAGGGTGTTTAGACAAAGATCACTTTCTGTTGGCGTTAACGCTTGAGGAAACATTGAACTGTATGGAAATGATAGAAGCTGTGGAAATGTCACGTGGCAGCTGCCAAGTTAAACCTTGACAAATTAACGTTAGCGTGAAAGGATAAGTAAGCGTGAGGTATTTGTCTAGCGGCCCAGTCGGTCAACTGGCTTGTCCATTATTCAGTTCGCAGAGCTAAGGCGTGGAGGTTACCCTTGACACTCAATTTAATTCTAATCCAATCTACATTTGAATATATATACATATTTTTGCACTTTTGAACAAAATCGAGATTGGAATCGATGTCGAGTGCGCCGGATCGACTCGGATTGTGACTATGGAAGTACAACACTTTTTTAGCATTAAGTTCGCGTATGTATAATAATATATAAAGAATATTTATTTCCAAAAAAAGGCTTACAATGTAATTAATTATATTTTTGTAACCTTATTGTTAAATGAGACAGTGGAAAGTTTATAAATGTACTTAAAACCTTGTATGATGTACATACAGTCAAATACTTGGGTACCTTGCTCTAACTAAGTATAAAACTTGTGTTTAGACGCAAGGGATCCTCGCTCTGGCTTACAATAGACATTATCTACGTATGAAAATCTGTTATTTAGGAATACAAATAGTTATTTAGGCAGAGATCAGGAAATAGCTAAAGAACTAAACTAAACTAAAGAAAAAAATCCTAAGTATTTAGTATGGCCATACACAACACTATCGCAAACTCGACTCCAATCTAGGAATGTCAACGTCGAAAATTCGCGTCAAGAGTAACATTATAATAGCATAATCAATTTCATTTAGTTCCATAAAATTCCACCAAATACTAATTCCAATTGTGCGCTAGTAGTATTGCACTCTAAGTTTGTCTGGAAGAGATCGCTTCTAAGCGTTAAAACCGCCCATTGTACTTTCTTAAGAATAAGATTTAGTTTATTATGATATTTGTATATAAAGTATTTTCTTCAGTTATTCATTCATGAGTACGAAATTGTGATTGGAATCGAGTGTCAAGGGTCCCCCCCTGGACAGCAACCTACTACTTTTGGAAGCAGCAACTCACGCTATTTTGGACACACAGCCCAAAGACAGCCAGATTGCTTGGAGAAACTGGTTGTAGTGAAAAATTGTGTGGTAAATCAAATCAAGGCCATCACTGGCCTCTCTGTCACCGTCGCCTTGAGACAAGCGGAAGACAGAACGACATGGAAACAGCTCGTCAATTCTTCAACAAAAACTTTCCAGGACAGGCACAACCTTCAGTAATGAAGAGTGCGACAAAGAAGAAGTTGGGGCAGCAACTCACCTCGGCCCTCGTCTTGGTCTGCAGCGGGAGCCCGAGTCGCAGCCTGGTCCGTATGTTGGTCTGCCTGCACATGACCAGGAACTCGTGGAAGTCGTTCACTTTATCCACGCACAGCTCGCAGATGAGAGGAGGCATCCTATCAGTGTCTTTCACCTGAAATTCACCAATTATGTTTTCTGTTAGAGATTTGTAAACAAAAACTTTATACAAATGTATACTAACATATCGGATAATTTAGATCATAAAAAATCTTGGGATTTGAAGTTTCACACAGCATCATCTAGCCCCAAAGTAAGCAGAGATTGTGTTATGGGAACTATATGACTGATATTCTACTTATAATACACATTTTTTGTGCATACATACATATTAAACACATAAACACCCAGACCTATTTGCAAAATAAACAGACAACAAAAATATGTCCCACGGCAGGAATAAAACCTGCAACCTTCTGCATCTCAGGCAGGCCTTCGCCAACTCCGCCATAGAGGTTGTCATTAAAAGGAATAACCGGCCTTGTTTCTTGCCTTTCTTTCTTGGCTTGTTTGCAGAGGATGCTTGCTCCTCCAAAGGTAAAACGGATGTTTCTATAATGATCCTTGTAATTTTTATTAATAAAAACCTGTTGACTTTGTCTTTCATTGAAAGCTCAATGTTTAAGCTTGAGAGGAGAACCTGTTGGTCCTGACTGTTCATAATACTAGGAAAATAAAGGCTTCTAAATATAATATAAACACAATTAAATTTTCAGTACAAGTACATTTTCAAACATACTAACATACAACATAAAATATTTATGGAGTCTTTTAACTGTGTTATTAGTGACCCACTCAACTTTTTCTTTTTTTTTTTTAATAAAACCTTTCTGTGTTTGTATTTATTTGTTTTATATTTTGTCTCCTGTTGTGTTGTGTTTGTGGTTAATAAATGTATTTTCTTTCTTCTTTCTTTCTAGTGAGATAATAAATAGGTTTTAGGTACTGCCTGTTCCTCCCCAACCGAAGCTTGGAAAGAAAAGCAAGAAAAAAAGGCTGGTTATGCTTTTTAATGATTCTTTTACAAAACAATTGGTACTTACATTTTTTTATTGAGTTGGAGCATTTTCAATCCTAAGAGTTTTTACCATCTAAATAATCCGATATTTTATAGTATACCTTTTTATAAAGTTTTAAGACCCAAATGAAATCCTTTGTGACAAGGCAGGTCATGTCATACACAGCATACTATTGGTGCTACCCCAAAGTCTGCTGAGCAATGAGGAAGTTAGCGGATGGTGGAATTAAAATCATCAGCTCGCGCCTCCGCAAACATGGTAGATGCAGAATTGAGGTAACCCCGTCAGCATCATAAATTAATTAATGAGATCCGGAAACATGTATTGTATCTGTCATACAATACATGTTTCCGGATCTTGGATTCAGAATCAACCTAACCTAGTTTCTACTTACATTACAGCATTGACATCAAGTTTTTCCGGAAATTTTATGAGTAGGTTAGGTATGTTTGTTTGACAACAGAATTTTATGGAATATGATGTGGAGCTCAAAAGTGTGTAAGGCTGTACTATGTACTAGAAAATATTGAAAAGTCACCTCGATTTGGACGCATTCCTTTATTTTTTGGCTCAATTCAATTCCATCTCCTTGTAAGTCAATAATATTCTGAATGATGGGCATTTTGTAACCGGCGCCAGCTCCGCACAGCCGACAAGCTCGGTAAATCTCATAAATGACCTGTTTTTCATCTTTCGGATTGAGAACACGATTCATTGCAGGACTTTCATTTAATTTTCATAAAAACTCTAAATTAAAATATCGTATCGTGACGACCAAAGATTCTATTATAATAACAGAAAGAGATTATGATGACGACTACCAATTTCCGCTCGCTTTTCTGCTCCACAGATAAAAAAAAAACATTTGCTGTTGCTGCGCCATTATTATCATATATTATATCATATAGAATAAATTTAAATGTACATGTCCTCTTTAGGGTGAAGAAAAATAATCATGTCATTGTAGTAGCGACATCTATGTTTCAGCTACGCCATATACAATAGATATGGCGTAGCGCAGATAGCTATCGGAGTGTCGAGATCGCGCAAGCAGAGTTTTAGTCAGTGTTAGACATATCACTGTCGGTCTTAGGACCACGACTCCTAAGAAGATCAGATGGATCAGCGCGGTGGAAGATCTGCAAATGGAGGACACAATAATTTACCAACCGTGTACCAACAATTTGGATTGTGGAGTGTCTTCTTAAGTTAGTGTAATAATTAACTATTCTGTGTTTTGGCGTTGCAACTGAACTACTTGCCAGAAACCCTAACTCAGAAGATGCAAATGTCGAGTCGGTGATCGAATTGACATATTTTACGCGATCCGTAATAAGGATCATGTGTATCATACCGTTTTATTAGGTATCATAACGACCTCTGTGGCGCAGTGGGCGTAGGTCCGCCTGGGACGCAGAAGGTTGCGGGTTCAATTCCCGCCACGGGACAAATGTTTGTATCTGCAAATATTTGTCTCAGGTCTGGGTGTTTTCTATGTATAATATGTATTTACAAAAAAAAATGTATATAAGTAGTATATCAGTCATGTAGTTCCCATAATACAAGCTCTGCTTAGTTTGGGGCTAGATGATGCTGTGTGAAAATGTCCAGCATTATTTATTTATTTATTTAATAATATATGGGTTCTATTTCTAGTAATATAGATGAACTCTTTAATATGCAGGCCACACGATGTGTAACTATTATTATTATTAATAATAATATAGATATATAGAAGATAGAAAATACTTTATTGCACAGCAAATACAGTGTGCAATAAAGTATATAGTATAGTGGGTACAAAAATCAAATATATAAAACAACTACTTCTGGTATCTCTACATAGTTTACATAATTTGACTCACTTTACTTCACTTCTTGATTATGGCTTTTCGTCGGCTAGCTAACAACACCGCGTAAATCGATTTTCCTAACTTTTCAGGAGAACCAAAAAACTGTTTTATCAACCCCGCACAAGTCCACAGAATTGAAATCGCTAAAGCTGAAATTAAAACTGTGATTGGTTGAAATGCAATGTTTGTATTGGTGAACAGAAGCGCAGTGAAAAGATCTATCCAATGGCATAAAAATGACAAAACCGCAAAATTTCGACTTGAGTGGTGTTCTTAGCTAGACGACGTTTTGTAACTATTTGTCAAAATCTGCCAATTATCCTACTTAATATAATAAATGCAATATAATAAATGCAATATAATAAATGTGTGTGTATGTGAATGTTTGTTACCACGTATCTCCGTAACTACTAAACCGATTTTGTTGAAATTTGGAATGTAGATAGTTTAGGATCTGGAATAACACATAGGCTAATCTTATTTTGACCCTAAGGGGGTTAAATAGGGCGGTAAAGTTTCTATGAAAAAAAATTGTTTGATTCACTCAAAACTCTGTACAAATAAACTTTAAAGTAAATAATGAAACACGTCTTTTTATTTTTTCAAAACTACCCTATGGGGGTGTTGAGTTGAGTTTTAAAATTTGTATAAATTGTAATCCTTGGTTCTATTCATTCAACAGTTGATGAACATAGTTTGAAGCCTGGAGTCGGTCATATGCTACTTTTATTAACATACCACGCGGGCGAAGCCGCGGGCAACAACTAGTTATTATATTTTTTCTCTTTGCTATTTTACTCACCTGTCTTACATAGCTTAGGAATGTTTGTTAAAATCTTTGTTACTGTCAATATATTTTTGACTGCTGGACAAGTTAAATTTCACAGTTCGTCACAGGTGAAGGTGTGTATATGGTTGGGGATTCCAAAAAATCAATTTAAATAGCCACGTTCATAGTTAAATCAAAACTATATAGCCAAACTACCAAACCAAACAAACCAGTCTGTTGTTTGCAGCCATATTAAAAAAATGTTCTGTGGGCCACAGTTTGCGGGAGCAAACATTTTTAACCTGTGATTTTGCGGCGCCATTTTAATCTGTGTGCGCTGTGCGTGCGGCGCTTACGGAGTTACGGGAGTTACGGTCACAGAGTACTGTGTGTGTGTTCGTTGCGTGTGATATTTTGTTTTCTTTGCCAAAAAGTGTTAAAAAAATACAGTTCCTGGTGTTTTAGTGAATTTATCGGATCATCACCAATAATATCGGCGTGTTCTATTTCGTAAGTTACCTTTGTGAATTTACAATAATAACAAACGTTTGCAATAACCACCGACCAACATCAGGTCAACCAACCGTTCTTGGTGATTCAAACATAAACTCGTCTATTTTTCACTTCCACCTTCAATACCATGAACATAAATTGAAAATTATTTGTTGCAATAACTCCGTTTATAATGTAACAAACACCTGCAATTTAAACTTGGAACGTAACCTCTCTGAGTCTTAGTTATTCGGTCGCCGGTACGTCACCCTGCTGAAAAAATCTAAATTTGTTGTGAAGTAGTGAAAAGAACTGCGTAAATCTTTCACTGTACATTGTAGTTTAGTTCCTCTATACCTGTACTATGTACGTGTCTGATGTTTGTATTGTGTTTATAGGTTAGATGTTATGTAGGAAAGTCGAAATCTTAGTTTTGGGGACTGATTTCTCCAAAATCAGGCCTCTTTGGTGACCAAAGAGGCCTGGATAGGGAGGCAGGTTTTCATGCATAGTTATTTATGCACGAAAACCTGTCAGGTTTTACTTTTTTATGTTTGACTTTTTTGCAACATGAAAAAGTTTCCGCAGGGATAGACAGAGACCACGGATTTCCTCTTGCTACAATCCTGACATACCTCATCCACTTCATTAATTTCATAACATTCTTCATACAAGCTCGACGTCTTAGGTTATTCTTGGCCTTTCTCCAGAATGTCTCTGATTTGGTCTGAGTATATTCACCAAGACCTTCCCCTTCCAAATATCCCATTTATGCATACCATAAATACTTGTTTTTTTTTATCATCTTCCATCTATCCTTTCTGTTTTGTGCTTGTTTTTAAAGAGTGAAGGTTTCAACAACTTTTGAAACATCAATAAAGATAATAGTGTAAAGTTTCATAGATAGAATATGATTTTATCACATCAGCTGTGATACATCCCCAAACCTAAGCATCTCCCGCCTGCACTATTACTTATTTTGCTCGGCTCCTAAGAGTCCTAGCCTGATGTTAAACAGCCTATAACCTTCCTCATGAATTGGGCTATCAATTGCAAAAAGAATTTAACAAATCCAACTGGTAATTCCAAGATTAGCATGTTCAAACATAAAACAAACTCTTCAGCATATATAATTATATATATTTTTTTGTTTTGTGTACATCTGTGATCAGTCTTCAGACTATAAGCAGGTTTGGTTTGGTTAATCATGCTTTATATTATCAGTATATAGAATTGTTAATTTATTCCGTTGCCAAAATATTTCTACCATTTTGATTGAAAGAGAATGCTCAGTTCTGAGCATTCTCTTTCAATCTTTCTCTTTCAATCAAATCTTTTGATCTGAGTTAAAGATATTTTTTTTGTGAGTACAGTACATGGTTGTTATTGCTTTAAGACTGTTTGTCATGGCGCTCTTTGGTAAAAGCCTATATCCAATAGAATGCTGGTTGGTGATGATAGATAGGAAATGCTTTATTGCACAAGATAAAGTACATAAGCAAACTTAATGCTAATTAGCATTTTCTTCCAGCTAACCCTTGTATTATAATATCTGTGCTCTTGGAGTCTAGACAAATGCCTCATGCTTAGTTTTCCTTTCACGCTAACACAAATTTGTTAAGGTAAAACTTGCCAGCAGTCATGTGACATTTACACAGCTAATGTCATGCCCATACAATTCAGTCGTTCCGCAGGTGTTAAAGCAAATAGAACATGGTATTTGTCTAGACACCCTGGTATAATGAGAGTGGGTAGTGGGCTGATGATGACATGAGTAAAGGAAGACACCCTCCAGATAATGAATGAATGAATGAAAATACATTCATTCATTATCTGGACGGAGTACTTTATCATACACCATAAGAAAAATAGATACAAATAAACAAAACTAAAGAAAACATATACAGGATCATGTATTTAAATCAGGGTCCTTTTTATTATGAGACAAGGAATAAGTAGATAGTTAACTCCAGTACCTAAATATATAATCCTATCAATAATAAGTATTTAGTTATTGGCTGTAGGTAGGTTAAATACCTAGTAAAAATGTATCCTAAGAAATAAATTGACAGGTAGATTGGCAGACTGGGTCAGGAAGGATCATTAAAAAGAATAAACAGCCTATATTTCTTGCCTTTCTGTCCTGGGTTGGTTGCGGAGGAACAGACAGTAGATAAATTTGATTGTTCAAAGTGAAATTCTTATGATTTTAATTAATAAATGAATCTTGACTTTGGTCAAACCGACGTGGTGGTGAGTTCAGTGTGGCAAGAGCATTGAACTCATTTTAAATGCCACTAACGGTCACCCATCTAGAAGTTAATAGTTTTGATGATGTGTGGGCAACGGGCATTGCTCTAACATTCCAGGGTGTCTAGACAAATACCACTTTCTGTTGGCGTTAACGCCTGCATTTGATTGTATGGAAATGACACCACTAACCAATGCAGTGGATTTTTCCTTAGCTATCACGAATGTAGGACTTATGTTCCCATAAACTATTTTGGCTGTTGTGAGTGTGTTTGTAGAATGTACAAAGTCAAAGTCAAAGTCAATAGGTTTTTATTCATTGAAATCACAAGGATCATATAGAATAAGTACATTGAATAAGAAGCCGGCGCGTGTGGAAATCTCACGTGACTGCTGCTAAGTTTTACCTTAACGAATTTTCGTTAGCGTGAATGGAAAACTAAGCGTGATGTACTTGTCTAGACCAGGAAGAAGAGCTATTTTCGCTTGAGACGAGGAAGGTTGCGGGTTCGATTCCCGCCGAGAGACAAATGTTTGTATGATCTGCAAATATTTGTCTCGGGTCTGGGTGTTTTCTATGTATAATTTGTATGTATTTACAATGTAGTATATCGGTCATGTAGTTCCCGTAACACAAGCTCTGCTTAGTTTGGGGCTAGATGATGCTGTGTGAAAAATGTCCAGCATTATTTAATTGATATATTTCACAATATTTACGAAAGGAAAGAGTGTACCAAATTCAAGGAAAAAGGTTATAAAAACAAAAAATAAATGCAGGTAGGTATTTATATTTTCCTTAATCGTTTACATTTGTTCGGGTATTCTTGATGGTAGGTATGCAATTGCCAATTCAATGAGTCATATATTGTGACGTATCCAGAAGTGGTGCAATGCTATGTAAATATTGTGAAATACATTATATAATGCTGGACATTTACATACAGCATCATCTAGCCCCTAACTAAGCAGAGCTTGTATACGGAACTACATGACTGATATACTACATATATACTTTTTTGTAAATACATACACAATTATACATTAAAACACCCGGACCCGGAACAAATATTTGAAGAACATGCAAACATTTGTCATGCAGCGGGGATCGAACCCGCGCTTGCGCTGCTGGCTACTCGACTCCCGCGCCACCGAGGTCGCTTGTCTAGAGGGAAAAATGATAATGCTAGTAAATGTCGAAATTTGAACCATAAAAGCAATGAGCGTGGACGCTTCCTTTTAGGAATTAAATTAAATGAAACAAAAACTCTCGGAATGAGTCGAAACTTAGTCGGTGCCTAGTTAGAAAAAAAAGCAGGTATAATAGACCTTCATTTGCGTTAAGGTCTAGAAGATACCTATTCACTCTTGAAGAGATCCAGGTTATATTTTTCAGGAAAGACAGCTAATGATAGTTTGCTCCATTCCTTTTGTATGAATAAATGTATTTATCAGATTATCTATAAAAAAATAATGGTCTTTGTTTCAGCTCGCACCATGTTGTCAGTGTTGTGACAGAGGAGCAGGGTTCAGGATACAGAGACACATTGCTGAGGATACAGGATACCAGTCCAACACTCCAAGATGTTCCAGAAACCAGCATTCGGGGCTAACACCTCGGGATTCGGTATGTTCAGACCGTTATACTATACCATACCATATTATTTAGATGATGAAAAATTTTGGGATTGATGTGGGTCCAACTTGATGAAAAATACCTTTTTTGTAAAAGGACCATTAATAAGATGCGTAGTTTAAAAAAAAACACGCTTTTGTCACGCAATATAAATTATAAAAAAAAACTTCACTATCCATCTCCTAGCTCCATCATCAGACCCTCGTTACCAAGCCCAATTTTTAAGGGGGTAACTAGTTGCCACTGCAGAGTTCCATCATCCATCTCCTGGCTCCATCATCAGACCCTCGTTACCAAGCCCAATCTATTAGGGGGTTTACTCGTTGCCACTGCAGAGTTCCACCATCCATCTCCTGGCTCCATCATCAGACCCTCGTTACCAAGCCCAAGCTATTAGGGGGTTTACTAGTTGCCACTGCAGAGTTCCACCATCCATCTCCTGGCTCCATCATCAGACCCTCGTTACCAAGCCCAATCTATTAGGGGGTTTACTAGTTGCCACTGCAGAGTTCCACCATCCATCTCCTGGCTCCATCATCAGACCCTCGTTACCAAGCCCAATCTATTAGGGAGTTTACTAGTAGCCACTGCAGAGTTCCACCATCCACCTTCTGGCTCCATCATCAGACCCTCGTTACCAAGCCCAATCTATTAGGTGGTTTACTAGTTGCCACTGCAGAGTTCTACCATCCACCTCCTGGCTCCATCATCAGAACCTCGTTACCAAGCCCAATCTATTAGGGGGTTTACTAGTTGCCACTGCAGAGTTCCACCATCCATCTCCTGGCTCCATCATCAGACCCTCGTTACCAAGCCCAATCTATTAGGGGGTTTACTAGTTGCCACTGCAGAGTTCCACCATCCATCTCCTGGCTCCATCATCAGACCCTCGTTACCAAGCCCGATCTATTAGGGGGTTTACTAGTTGCCACTGCAGAGTTCCACCATCCATCTCCTGGCTCCATCATCAGACCCTCGTTACCAAACCCGATCTATTAGGGGGTTTACTAGTTGCCAATGCAGAGTTCCACCATCCATCTCCTGGCTCCATCATCAGACCCTCGTTACCAAGCCCAATCTATTAGGGGGTTTACTAGTTGCCACTGCAGAGTTCCACCATCCATCTCCTGGCTCCATCATCAGACCCTCGTTACCAAGCCCAATCTATTAGGGGGTTTACTAGTAGCCACTGCAGAGTTCCACCATCCACCTTCTGGCTCCATCATCAGATCAGCTCCAAGATACCAAATTATATTATTATCATTCGAGCTACATAAAAAAAAAAAGTCAAAAAAAAAGTCAAAATTCATTTATTCAATAAAATCACAAGGACCACTTTGAAACGTCGGTTTTTATCTAGGTGCCTGTTCCTCCGCGACCAAGCCAGGAAAGAAAGGCAAGAAAACAAGGCTGGTTATTCTTTTTAATGCTTTTACAAAACAATAGGTTCGAGTTGGAGCATTTTCAATCCCAAGAGTTTTTGTCATCTAAATAATCAGATATTTTATAGTATGCCTTTTAATAAAGCTTTTGTTTAATTACGTTTTTAAATTTGTTAATTGATAATTTTTGTATATCTCTTGGGAGTTTGTTAAAAAAGCGTACACCGTGCCCTTTAAACGATTTACCAACTTTATGGAATCTACAAGTGGCAACAGCGAGTTTATCTTTATTTCTAGTATTAACATTGTGATTATCGCTTTTTTTCTTAAACAAATTAATATTTTTGTGAACATACATCAGATTTTCATAAATGTATTGACAAGGGAATGTCATTATATTTATTTCTTTAAACTTTTCGCGAAGTGA
Organism: Perizoma flavofasciatum; assembly: GCA_958496245.1. Taxonomy (NCBI): domain Eukaryota; kingdom Metazoa; phylum Arthropoda; class Insecta; order Lepidoptera; family Geometridae; genus Perizoma; species Perizoma flavofasciatum. Next base: position 122,801 of record OY292448.1, read on the forward strand.
TTCTCTGGGGCCCATATTATAAATTGTTCGAACAGCCCTCTTCTGCAGCACAAAAATGGTATTGATATCAGCAGCACTCCCCCACAGCAGTATACCGTACGACATAATGCTGTGACATATAAAGTTTTTATAGACATATAAAGTTTCATTTCGATACGACAATTAAAAGCAGGTTAAAAATTGTCTTCGAAGATTTGATATAACAAATATTTATATATATTTGATATATAAATATAGTTATTTTAACAACTATTTACAAGTAGGTATATACAAAAAGTCTCATTGAAAATTAATAATTCTCAGTGAAAATTATTCCAATAACGTAAATAAAATATATTTTATTCAGATTACGTACTTAGATCCACAAATCATTAAATTAGATAAAAAACTATTTACATATCTAACTTACATTAACATGATAAAGTTGTACAGCATGATTGGTAATTAGTGCCAGCATCTTGAGGACTGCAACAATCCATAATACCCCAAAAACATCAACCTCGATAAGACAAAAACCTCTCACCTCCCGGTTGGTACGCGGGGGCTATACCAACTGAGCCACGAGAACGTTCCCGGCCCGCTTGAATTTCTCGGGATGTCTTTCGGCTCGAAGCGCTCCCTTGGGGTCTAGACAAATACCACTTTCTGTTTTCGTTAACGCCTGCGGAAAGATTAATTTGTATGGGAATGACATAAGCTGTGGGAATTTTCACGTTTTACCTTCATAAATCTGCGTTAGCGAAAGGAAAATGAAGCGTGAGGTATTTGTCTAGCCTCCATGGAGTGAGGTTTTGAAATCTGCCCGCCAGATGCCCATCATATGCAGTTCTAATGACACTCCAACATGATGGGGACCTGAAGTTGATCTGATGATGGAGATGGAAGTAGAGCACTTAGTTGTAAAAATAACGAGAACTTGTGAACCCGTGTGTGTTTGTTACTAAATCAATCAGCACTCGTTACTTTCGTATCGTTACGTTACTAGCATAAAGCATCGCATCGAGTCTAATTAATTTTCCAGTGTAAACATTTTTAGTTTCGGAGGCCATTTATCTCGTCGATAGTTATCAGGGAGTGGTGTTTATTTCAGGTGCGTCGTCGACGTTCGGTGGCGCGGCGACGGGCGCGGGCGCTTCGCCCTTCGGTGGGTTCAAGCCGCCGGCGGGCGCGGGCGCGTTCGGGGCGCAGCCCGCCTTCGGGGCGCAACCCGCCGCGCAGCCCGCCGCAGCGGGAGGTAAACCAACGCATTCCACAAATCTCTATCATTTCAAAAAACCTAACACACTCCATCCACCCCCATCCTTCCAAATAACCTAACACACTTCATTAACCCCAACGTTCCAAATAACCCAACACAAGCCCAGCGCCCCACCATTCCAAATAACCCAACACTCCATCAACCCCACCATTTCAAATAACCTTATACACTCCACACACCCCCAATTTTCCAAATAACCCAACACAAGCCCCACACCACTACCATTCCAAATAAACCAACGCACATATCACTGAAATTATCGTGTTTTGGTATCATTTTAGGATATTATTATTACGATTATAGAACAGGAGAATAGTACGTACTTTACATTCTCCTGCTGTATAATCGTAATACTATAACATTCCAAATTACCCAACACACTCCACACACTCCTGCTACTCCAAATAACCTTACACACTCCACACACTCCTACTACTCCAAATAACCTTACACACTCCACACACTCCTGCTACTCCAAATAACCTTACACACTCCACACACTCCTACTACTCCAAATAACCTTACACACTCCACACACTCCTACTACTCCAAATAACCTTACACACTCCACACACTCCTGCTACTCCAAATAACCTTACACACTCCACACACTCCTGCTACTCCAAATAACCTTACACACTCCACATACTCCTGCTACTCCAAATAACCTTACACACTCCACACACTCCTACTACTCCAAATAACCTTACACACTCCACACACTCCTGCTACTCCAAATAACCTTACACACTCCACACACTCCTGCTACTCCAAATAACCTTACACACTCCACACACTCCACACACTCCTGCTACTCCAAATAACCTTACACACACCACACACTCCTGCTACTCCAAATAACCTTACACACTCCACACACTCCTGCTACTCCAAATAACCTTACACACTCCACACACTCCTGCTACTCCAAATAACCTTACACACTCCACACACTCCTGCTACTCCAAATAACCTTACACACTCCACACACTCCTACTTCTCCAAATAACCTTACACACTCCACACACTCCTGCTACTCCAAATAACCTTACACACTCCACACACTCCTGCTACTCCAAATAACCTTACACACTCCACACACTCCTGCTACTCCAAATAACCTTACACACTCCACACACTCCTGCTACTCCAAATAACCTTACACACTCCACACACTCCTGCTACTCCAAATAACCTTACACACTCCACACATTCCTGCTACTCCAAATAACCTTACACACTCTGCACATCCCACATGTGCTCTTTAAAACCCTTTAAAAAGTTAGTCATGATTAAATGAGCGTTGTATGTGAAGGTCTGTTCGGCACGCCGGGCAGTACGGCCGGTCTGTTCGGCGGGAGCGGAGGCGCTGGTACGGGCGCGGGCGGGTTCGGCGCCTCGACGAGCGGGTTCGGGTTCGGCGGCGGCGCCACCTCCAGCGGCCTCTTCAACAGCAGCGGCACCGGCGGCGGCCTCTTCCAGCCGCAGCAGAACACCACTGCATTCGGAGCGAAGCCCGCCGGTCAGTGCACGTACCTAATTTCAGCATACTTAACAAGCTTCTGCCCTCGGCTTTGCCCGCGTTATACAACAAACAAATCTCCATCTCAAATATTTATATTTATAAATTGAATTGAGTAGTCACAGTCCGGTTGTGAAGAAAATAAAACAAGGTGGAAAACCGGAAACGTAAATTTTCGTTTTAACAATAAACTATAAAATTCAATTTACTTTGTAAGACTTTTGAATGTCCTCGCATTCGTGATGAAATGTTATGTGTTATTTTTGGGTGTAAGTGATCAATTACACCCTCGAACTCTCGATATCTCGGGTGTAACTGATCGCTTACGGTTATATAACAATCCTACTAATATTATAAACGTGAAAGTTTGTGAGGATGGATGTTTGTTACTCTTTCACGCAAAAACTACTGAATGAATTTTGATGAAACTTTACAGTGATATAGCTTATACATCAGAATAACACATAGGATACTTTTTATCCGGGTGTCACGCAAACGAAGCCGTGGGCCGAAGCTAGTATACTATATTTTTTAATGTGTAGGTTATATTCATTTAATCTAATTAGCCTATCTGATTCCACTGAACGGCAAATGCCTTAGTAGTAGGCGAAAGCCCGAGGCGAAGGTTGCGAGTTCGATTCCCGCGTGACAAATATTTGTATGATCTGCATTTGCGTCTGCACAGCTATGTATAATATGTATGTAATAAAATGTATATAAGTATCAAGTAGTATATCAGTCATGTAGTATAACACAAGCTCTGCTTAGTTCGGTGCTAGAAGATGGTGTGTGGATAATTTCCAGGTTTAATTATGAATTGTGTTGTGCAGGTTTTGGTTTCGGTGGCGCGAGCACGGCCGGCAGCGGTGGCGGTGGCGGTGGCTTGTTCGGCAACACGCAGCAAGCCGGCACCAGCCTCTTCGGGCAGAACAACTCCATGAGCGGCGGAGGACTGTTCGCTAACAACACGGGTACCTTATTCAACACCTTCTTATCTAAATAATAAGCTTGCATGACATTTAATAAGTATTTTAATTCTAGTAAATTTTGTCTAGGTTTAAATTTTACATCTTAATATTATAAAGGTGAAAGTTTGTGAGTATGTTTGTTACTCTTTCACGCAAAAACTACTGAACGGATTTTGATGAAATTTTACAGTAATACAGCTTATACATCAGAATAACAGATAGGCTACTTTTTATCCGGGTACCGCGCGGGCGAAGCCGTTAGAAGAAGCAAGTATTTAATAAATCTCTAAATTTAATTGTAACTAGGTATTTACCTATTTATATGTAAAATTTCTGCCTACCTATTCTACCTATTTATATGTAAAAATTTGCACGACCAAAATGTCGAATATAGAGAAGCTGACTATCTATACCTATGTAATAATATTAATGTACTGTTAACGAACTCCAGAAATGTCGGCAACGCAAACGACCGGCCGGCTATATAAAGAGCGGCGCGAGTGGCGCAAGCTCACTTCTTTCCGAAACGTTGCGCTGTGCGGACGTGTTTTATTGAGTTCATGTTGTTTTACCGCTATTTTATTCTTTTGGTTGTTTTCTTTGTAAATTCTCATAATATAATAAGGGGTTTTATAATGTTCCTTTTTAAAAGTTGATTTTATTAAACATCCCTAAAATATTCTTGAAAATAAATATAATTCATTCATTCATAACTTTACTACAGTCTGTTACATACAAAGGTTGTCTGGTAGATATAGCTGTTTCGCGATAAGACCGCACATTCTACAACATTGTCAGAGTATGTAGTACTTAACTAAGCTGATGTATTATTTGGTGTGCAATAAAGTATTTTCTATCTATCTATATATCTATCTATATGTCTATCTATCTTTCTATATGTCTATCTATGCCTCAAACGAACCACCACGCTGACCAATGCAATCCCCATGGTGGAGACACTCAGATCGATACTAGTATACAGATCAGAGAGGGTTGTCAGAGACAAGGCCGAACATTATAATTAGCACTTGTCCGAGCATTCCACGTGACAGGTTGCAAGACAATCGCCGCTTATTGGAACACTAACCGATAGCACATGGATGCATGTTTCCTAGGTATGCTGTTTCATGTGCGAACACCTCTATAAAATCTAAAATGTATCGGTGGTTATTTTTTTCAAACGACTTCAAAAAGGAGGCGGTTCTCATCCTCAATTCTCTTTGGTTTTTTTTTTGTTATGTAGAAGATATCGCGTAGATATGTTCTTTTCTGATACACCCTACCCGGTGTACTCCAAGTATGGTCCCGTAACCATTTTATGGACAAATCCCACCCCTAAAAAATGGGAGAAGTATTATTTTTATTTTATTTGTTTCACAACTTGAAATTACACATAATATTCATAAAAGGACACTCTAATTAATAGCTTTCTCGGTGTTATTTCTAAAACTAATGAACACAGCCTCGCAGAGCATCAACATCAATTAAATTTCATATTGTTTTTTTTTTCTCAACTTTCCCTTGATTGTTTTAGTCGGTTTTAATAAGTTCTTAAAAAAATACTAGTGTGTGTATGTATGTGACTGTTGTCTGTTTATTTATCCGTTTGTTTGTTTGTTTGTCAGGTGGTTTTGGTGCGGGCGCGGTTGCGGGCGCGGGCTCCTCCGCGCCGGGCACCGGGCACACGAAGTACAGCCCCGTGGTCGGTACAGACGTCGTGGTCAAGGGCGGCGCCTCGCAGAGCATCAACATCAAGCACCACTGCATCACTTGCATGAAGGTAACCACGTCACTTGCATGCAGGTAGCCACGTCACTTGCATGCAGGTAGCCACGTCACTTGCATGCAGGTAGCCACGTCACTTGCATGCAGGTAGCCACGTCACTTGCATGCAGGTAGCCACGTCACTTGCATGCAGGTAGCCACGTCACTTGCATGCAGGTAGCCACGTCACTTGCATGCAGGTAGCCACGTCACTTGCATGCAGGTAGCCACGTCACTTGCATGCATATAAAATAATAATAATATGGGAACTACATTACTGATATAATACTTAATACTTTTTCTGTAAATACATACACATTATACATAGAAAACACCCAGACCCGATCAAATTTTGCAGATCATACAAACATTTGTCCCGGGAATCAAACCTGCACAAACAATAAATGATTTGATCTTGATTTTAAACTTTCCGCGTCTCAGACGGGCCTTCGCCCACTGCGCTACAGAGGTCGTCAATATAAGACTCATAGTATATGCCATGGAGCTTGTTTGGTTTGTTTGTCTGTTACCATTTATATCCGAAACGACCTATCCGATGGTAATGAGATTTTTGCAATCGATTTGTATGACGTCGAGGATGGTTCTATCGCCATTAGTCACTAGGGGGCGCTGCGATAGATGAAGGGAATACACGTCGGGGGTTTTCAAAAGGGAGACCGTATTGTACGTCCCTGGAAAGCACAGCCATGGAAAGCAAACTAGACACATGCCGGTATTGCACACCCCTGGAATGTACGCCCCGGATTGCGCAGCCAGTATTTGAAACCAATGGTTTGATATACTGGCTGTGTTTTCCACGGCTGTGCTTTCCATGGTCGTACAATACATGACTCTTCAAAAGTTGTGAAAATATTTTAGTATGTATATGTGTGACGTTGTTTGCAGGAATACGAAGGGAAATCCCTTGAGGAGCTGCGGCTGGAGGACTACACGGCGGGGCGCAAGGGCGGAGCCGCTGGCGCCTTCGGGTTCCAGCAGCCGCAGGAGAACAAGCCGCTCTTCGGAGCCACCGGTAAGTCAGCATGAAGCGCAGACACAGACGGCTGTCGACCGGTTACCGTAACCCGTGGAGGCTTGCGACAACAGAGGTACAGGTCGCGCGATGCCGACCCGAGGCGTGACAGGTATACATACATACTCTTCAAACCGGAACGCAGAAATGCTCGCATCACTTTTGACGACCTCTGTGGCGCAGTGGGCGAAGGTTCGGCTGAGATTCAGAAGGTTGCGGGTTCGATTCCCGCCGCGGAACAAATGTATCTTGAAGAAGAGACATCAAGAAAGAGTTTTGTCTCCCCCCGGTAGAGGAGACTTTGAAAGGCCGTGCCAAGCCGGCGGCGGATGTTTATGTGTGTTAGAGTAGTGTGCGTGTTTGTTGATGTGTGTGTGTATGGTTGCAGGTACGTTCGGAGCGCCGGCTGCTACCTCGGCGTCCGGGGTGTTCGGAGCGCAGCCCTTCCCGCAGACCAGTCAGTATATGTTCATATTTACATATTTATCAGTTGCATTCGTGTACATTTTCAGAGGTCTCAAACTATACAGAAACTAGCTGTGCCGCGCTTTTGCTTCCTTTTTGCGTAGCGTCCTTTCCGTAGCGTGATGTTGAATAGCAATGTTTTGTTAGTTTTAAGTTCTCATTCAAGTGAATTAGAAATTCTTTAACCAGAAACAAAAAACTCTTCAGCTATTTACACAATTCATGTGGCAGGTTATTATTGGCTTACGACCTGAGCTGAGGAGCTGAGCAGAAGAAGTAATAGCGCGAGCGGGGGATGCGACGCGGTGGGTCGGGGGCCGAGGGCGACCGTGGCACAGCTAGTAATATGATACAATGAGATACAATCTCCATGGCAAATCCTTATTTCTATTTAAATCGGAACAAGCAACAATAAAGTTGTGAAATAAAAAAAAAACAAACCGTGAACACAAATATTCTCTTAAGCAACAAAATGTTGTGTAAATTATTATTTTTTTGTTTCGTTTTCCAGATGCGTTCTCGTTCGGTGCGGGCGGCGCGGGCGCGGCCGCCAACACCAGCGGCGGCCTCTTCGGCGGCGCGCAGAAATCCGCCTTCGGACCCACCAACACCACCGGTGCATACCTACCCACACACTACACAAACACTACCCGCATAATACCCACACACTACCCACATAATACCCACACACTACCCACACAATACCCACACACTACCCACATAATATCCCACACACTACCCACATAATACCCACACACTACCCACACACTACCCACATAATACCCACACACTACCCACATAATATCCCACACACTACCCACATAATACCCACACACTACACAAACACTACCCGCATAATACCCACACACTACCCACATAATACCCACACACTACCCACATAATACCCACACACTACCCACATAATACCCACACACTACCCACACACTACCCACATAATACCCACACACTACCCACATAATACCCACACACTACCCACACACTACCCACATAATACCCACACACTACCTGTTAACGCCTACGATCAGTTTAGGAGCAATATCACATCGTGCGCCTGCTCATCTAAATCTATGAAGGCAGATATTTTCAATGCACCGTCACTTCAAAAACTTTCGTCGCAAGCGCAACATTGTTCCCAAACCTAATATCCAAAAATCACTGTAAAGAGGACAATATAACATCAAATCAGTTCGGGAGTTTTCATTTGTGTTCCCCTATGCACAAACATCTGGCGACCGTATCAAGAACTGCAAAATCTTCGGAGAAAAAACCAATTTTCAATCGAACTTGGATGAACAAGCCACGCCATATCGGTCCGCTACCTATTGCGCCGAAGCCAGCTGCCATTCCAACTACGAAAACTTTATTCACGGGATTCCTGGAAGTCTAGTCATTGCAGCCATCGCCGGACATCGATCAGCAATCAGCATCGAGCCGCAGCCCAGGCCAATGCAGATAAGTTTCCTTCGTAACTTGTCCCGCCATTGTAAGTCATTTTACCTACATTTCCTACCAAAATTCCCGATCATTTTTTACCTATTTTCCGAGTTGTATTGTTCTATATTTGTGCGAATAACTTTTATACAGTGTTACTAAACGTAAATCAAGTATTCAATTCAGTTAAATTCATTTAGAAAAATATTTTTCATAGTTAATGTTTTTTTTCTACCCACATCATTTGTTTATTTCAAAGCATTTGTTCGTCTTTTCTCAAACAAAGGTTTTATAACCATAACTCAAATTTACAAAGTTATAATTGTGCACAAAGTGTCTGTATCTAATTAATATAATTTGTAACATTTCTTGTCTTTGTGCATAGTCATAAGTAGGTACCTAAGTTACCTTGTTGTTTTACAATCCGTTCACGCCATTTCGCCGATTATTCCAGGCAAACGTTACGCATTTGCACATATCTACCTATCCTACGGGTCACAATAGAGAGGTTCAGACCTGTGGGAGCGGAGCAGAGTGCAGGAGGACCGGATCCCCGTAAAGGTGACGCCAAGTGCAGGAGCGTGAGCGAATTTTATTACTTTATTTTCACTTTATTTTTAATTTATGTACCTGGTTTCACTTCAAATCAATTCCAAGTGTTTTCTAATTATTTAGAAGTAAGTAGTTAGGCAACTACCTACCTATTTTTGCAATTATTAACGTTTTGAAGGCTTAAATTTAATTTTAAAAATACCTAACTTTATGATGGGCGGTGAAACTAGTGGAAAGGAACAAGATTTACTTGATCTGTTTGTCAAACGTAGCTCTATAAAGGGTCAAATTACCAAGTTTAAAAACTACTTAACTCATACGCTTGCAAAAGAAACTCTTACATCAATCGAGTTAGCTGAATTGACGCTCAAGCTTGGTAAATTTGAGTCACTTTCAAATCGTTTTGACGACTTGCAGAATCAGATAGAGGTTTTAAATCCTAGTAATTTATCAAGTGAAGTTGATGAGCGAGATGACATTGAGCATTTATTTATTTCAAACATTGCCTCCGCTCAAAGCATTATTCAAAAATACAACGCGAGTAAGCACGATGAAAGTCATTACAAAGACCTAAATTCGAGTCAAATGTCATCAGTTCAATGCAATGTCGATCATCATGAGCCATTGGGGTTTAAGTTACCCCAAATACAAATTGCAAAGTTTGACGGATCATACTTCCATTGGCTCGAGTTTCGTGACACGTTCTTATCTCTCATCCACAACAATGAACGCATAGCCTCGATTCAAAGTTCCATTACCTTATATCTTACCTAGCGGGTGATGCAGCGCGCATTATTTCAAACTTAGAGGTTTCCAGCGCGAACTATACAAGCGCTTGGAAATTATTATGCGATCGTTATGAAAACAAGCGTCAATTAATAAATCACCATTTAAGTTCGTTGTTAAATATTCAACAAGCGGCTCGAGAATCTGATAGATCATTGAGATTCATGGTAGATCATATAACTAAGAACCTGCGCGCCTTATCCAGTCTGGGACAGCCCACAAACAAGTGGGATATCTTGATAATCCATATTATGAGCTCTAAGCTGGACAATCATACTCTTTTGAAATGGGAAGAATGTCGAAGCGCGTTGGATGATGTTCCCAATTTGGAACAATTTTATAAATTTTTAATTGATCGTGCTGACGTCCTTGAGTCTATGAATCGGAACTCTAACAAATCATCTCAATCTACATTAAAGGGCACAGCTTCTAATGCTAACAATAACCGAGTCCATACCAAAACTTTTGCATGCGCTAGCGATGAAGGCTCTGCTCCCTCTCCACGTATAACATGTGTCGTCTGCCATGAAGGGCATCGCATTTATGACTGTCCAACCTTCCTGACCAAAAGTGTAGAGGAGCGCATAACTGAAGCTCATAGATTAAAGCTGTGTACCAATTGTTTAAGGCTCGGTCATAAAATACAAACCTGCCGGCTAGGCCCATGTCTCAAATGCAATGGGAGACACAACACCCTTATACACAAACCATCCAATGCCATAAAAAATAATGCTACCACCTCTGGTGTAGTCACGGCCATGCAAAATAGTACTGAAGAAACTATTGCTAATTTTTCTAAACAAAATTCAAATCAAGTCTTGCTGTCTACCGCCTTCATTGAAGTTGTCAATCCTCGGACGAACCAAACAGAGAAGGTCCGCGCCCTCTTGGACTGCGGTAGCCAGTCTTCTTTTATAACACAGTCTCTCAAAGAGAAGCTGTCTTTACCATCCAATTCCAACTGCCTTGTCAATGTCATCGGCATAGGCAATCATCAAACTGGTAAGGTTACAGAAACTTGTGTGGCGCAATTGAGGTCATTAGTCAGCCAGTTCAACGTCACATCAGGTTTCCTAGTACTACCCCAATTAACAGGTTATATACCTAAATTTCCTGTAGATCCAAAACAATTGCAAATATCCAAAGATTTTCAGCTAGCAGACCCTATGTTTTACCAACCAGCGCCGACTGAAGTCCTCATTGGCGCCGATCTTTTCTGGGATATTCTTGGCCGCGAGCAACATTCTCTTGGTCCTAACAATCCAAAATTAAGAAGCTCCCAGTTTGGGTGGATTATTTCAGGTCCTATGTACACAAACACTCCATCATGTAACAACACTGTCCAATGCAATCATTCCATCATTTCAAATGCATTGAATGATGACGATAACCATCAAATTCATCAAGAACTTACTAAGTTCTGGGAGCTTGAAGAAGTTCCCCTAAGATCCAAACTAAGTGAAGACGAGAAGGCTTGCGAAGCCCAGTTTTTATCCGGCACCTTCCGTCTAGATTCAGGTAGATTCTCTGTGGGTCTTCCTCTTAAAGATTTTCCCGATTGTCTTGGGGATTCATACAATTTAGCGAAAAAACGATTACTCAATTTAGAAAGGCGTTTCAAAAAACAACCAGAAGTCAAATTGCAATATGTCGAATTTATGCGTGAGTACTCCGAACTTGGTCATCTATCGGAGTCTCCAATAGCTAAACCAGACAACGCCTATTTTTTGTGTCATCATGCTGTCTTCAAGGATAGTAGCGAGTCCACAAAAATTAGAGTCGTGTTCGATGGTTCGGCTCCCACTTCGTCTGGGTACTCTGTCAATGACATTCTTTTGGTAGGTCCCAATATGCAAGATTCTCTCTTCTCCATTCTTATCAGAGCTCGACAGTACAAATATCTCCTGACTGGAGATGTCGAGAAGATGTATCGACAATGTGCCGTTAATGAAGCAAATAGGAACCTTCAGCTCATATTATGGAGAGAAGATGAATCACTGCCTATCAAGACGTTGCGTCTGAATACTATAACTTACGGAATGGCAAGTTCTAGTTATTTAAGTACACGATGCCTCTGGCAACTAGGTGAAGAGTGCTCAAACACTACAATCAAGGAAATAATTCAACATGATTTCTATATCGATGACCTTATTACTGGCGCTAGCAGCGAAAGCGCTCTAAGCCACATACATAAATCTGTATCAACAGCTCTACTGAAAGGCTGTTTCAATCTCAGAAAGTTCAAAACCAATTTGCCTTCCATATTAGAGTCAACCTCTTCAAATTCCAATGATAAATTGATTGTGAGTGAATCTTCATCCACACTAGGTATGGGTTGGAATTCATCCACTGATCAATTGCATTTTCCATTCAAGGTTCCAGCTCCATCTAATGATCACACTTTAACCAAACGATTCATTCTTTCATCTCTGTTTAAGATTTTTGATCCTTTGGGATTGTTGAGCCCCTGCGTGATTAAAGCCAAAATCTTATTGCAACAGTTGTGGTTACACAAGCTAGCATGGGATGATCCAATACCCAAGGAGATCCAAAGAGATTGGAACAAATTTGTAATAGCTATACCCTATATTTTGAGTCTTGAGATACCTAGATGGGTACTGTGTGATGAACCTACATCAGTAGAACTTCATTCTTTTAGCGATGCATCTCAGAATGCGTACGGAGCTTGCATTTATCTGCGCTCTGTAAACTCCAACAACGAAGTCACCGTAAGGTTACTTTGTTCCAAATCCAAGGTAGCTCCAATCAAGGCTACTACTATTCCTCGACTTGAGCTATGTGCCGCTCTTTTGGCAGCAAAATTATGCAAGGTCGTAAGGGAATCATTAAGATACGACATACAAACCCAAGTGCATTGGTGCGATTCTTCAATTGTACTAGCCTGGCTCCGTAGCAGCTTCCAAAACTTAAAAACTTTTGTAGCAAATCGGATTTCAGAAATCTGCGAATTAACAAATTCTGCTTCTTGGCGCTACGTGCCAACTGCTGCCAACCCTGCTGATCTCATATCCAGGGGCATTAGCCCAGACCAAGTAGGTACTACCACTCTTTGGTGGTCTGGTCCGTCATACCTATCTGAGCCAGAAAGCACTTGGCCTACCCTAAAAGGTAAAATAGACATTACAAACTTACCAGAGACTAAAATAACTTCTACTATGACTAATTTGACAACTAACAATGATTCTATTGTATATTTTAAAAAATACTCTAGTCTAACTAGACTCAAACGAGCGTTTGCTTATGCGTTGCGTTTTCTACACAATACAAGAAACCCTAAGGCTCGATTTACAGGTCCATTGACAGTTGACGAAATGAATAAGTCATTTCTTCATCTTTGTCGCTTATCACAACAAGAATCATTCGTGCCCGAGTATGACTTACTTGCTAACAAAAAAACCCTGAGTCCTAAATCTCAGATTTTGTCACTGACTCCATTTTATAGCGATGACCGAGTAATTCGAGTAGGTGGTCGGTTGGACGCGTCTGATTTTAACTTTGACAAAAAACATCCCGTGCTTTTGCATGCTAATCATCACTTTACCAAAATTTTATTTGAACATGAGCATAGACAGAATCTACATGCTGGACCACAATTGCTACTAGGTACTATAAGAGAATTTGTGTGGCCCATCAATGGTAGACATCTGGCTCGACGCACGTTTCATAATTGTTTTAAGTGTAGACGACTTCAAGGGCGAACTATGAACCCTATGATGGGCAACTTACCATCACAACGTGTTACGCCAAGTTTCCCATTTCAAACTGTAGGCTTAGATTTTGCCGGTCCATTTTTTATTTTAAACAAGAAAGGCCGCGGTTCTTTAATTGTTAAATGTTATCTTTGCCTTTTTGTTTGTTTACGATACAAATGTTTACACCTTGAGGCCGTAAGTGATCTCTCGAAAGACGCTTTTATCATGACATTTCGACGATTCGTGTCACGTCGCGGCAGGCCTGCTGAAGTCTTTTGTGATAACGGACGCAATTTTGTAGCTGGTGCGAAAGAAATCAATCAATTTTTTAAGATAAATGCCGATTATTTATCTGATTTTGCAAGTAAAGACGGAATACATTTCATATTTTCGCCGGCTTACGCTCCTCACTTCGGCGGTATTTTTGAGGCCGGTGTGAAATCAGCCAAATTCCATATTAAACGCGTTATGGGTAATTCACACTTAACATTCGAAGAATTGACTACTCTTTTCGCACAAGTAGAGTCAATATTAAACAGCCGCCCTTTATGTCCTTTATCGTCATCTCCTGACGATTTCCTTTGCCTAACTCCTGGGAACTTTCTCATTGGTCGGGCACTCACCGCTCTGCCTTCACCCGATTTGAAGGACTGCAATCCGAACAATCTGCAGCGCTACGCTAGACTACAACAAATACATCAACACTTTTGGAAGCGCTGGCAGCGAGAATACATTGCTGAGCTTCAGCAACGAAACAAATGGAAAACCAACTCCTTGAATCCAAATGTAGGAGACTTGGTACTTTTACAAGAAGACGATTGTCCGCCCTTATGCTGGAGACTCGGTCGAATTTCAAGACTGTTCTATGGTCCAGATGACAGAATACCCCGCGTCGCTGATGTCAATACTGCAAGAGGAAACGTACGCCGCCCACTAGTCCGTCTCGTTGCCCTGCCTACTGCAGAAGAATTAGAGGGTTGAAAACCGAAGATTTTCAACGGGGGCAGGATGTTAACGCCTACGATCAGTTTAGGAGCAATATCACATCGTGCGCCTGCTCATCTAAATCTATGAAGGCAGATATTTTCAATGCACCGTCACTTCAAAAACTTTCGTCGCAAGCGCAACATTGTTCCCAAACCTAATATCCAAAAATCACTGTAAAGAGGACAATATAACATCAAATCAGTTCGGGAGTTTTCATTTGTGTTCCCCTATGCACAAACACTACCCAAACAATACCCACACACCACCCAAACTGTACCTGTTTTAGCAATACTCCTGCCTGGGTTTCCTTTGTATGGGATGGATGGAAGCACAAATGAAACTCTATAATTTTTCGTTTATTCTTGATTTTACAATGAGTTTTTGATAACTTATTCGCAGTAACAATGTAGAATTTATGGAAGCCGATTTAGTGTTCATGACAATAGAGAATGAATAATTTTCTACACCATAGAGTAAGAAGCCGGCTAGGCCAGCTGTCACACTCGCGTTCAGTGGCATGGATACTAGGCCCGAACTGTACCCATTTACTACACTAACACTACCCACTACCGCACACTACTCACACTACCCTTACATTACCCACTTACTACCCACATTTATTATATTCAAGGAGCTGCTTCTATCGGTGCATCTGATGCGACTCCCTCCATTTATTTACTTTGAATGTGGTCTCTAAGTCATGACATGAGGCTACTTTCTGTTTCTGCTCTATCTGTTCATTAACCGTTTTTCTTATTCCTGACCTTGCTTTTGATCTTGACTTGATATCAACTTAAGTTTGAGTTGAGTTTGTTCAGGGTGTCTAGATAAATATCACTTTCTGTTCGCGTTAACGCCTGCGGAAAGATCGAATCGTATGGAAAGATATTAGCTGTGGAAATGTCATGTGACTTTTGCCAAGTTTTCGCTTGACATATTTGCGTTAGCTTAAAAACAGCGTGAAAGGGAAAGTAAGAGTGAGGCATTTGTCTAGACACCAGATAGTGTGTAATGTGTGTTGTGTCGTGTGATGCCTGCAGGCGCGGGTCTGTTCGGCGCGACGGCGTCCACGCAGCCCACCACCTTCGGCACCAACACATCCACCTTCGGCTTCGGATCCAGCCTCCAGAACCAGGTCACTAACACTAACAAACACCCATACCCACACTACACACATACACGGATGAAAAGTAACCTATGTGTTATTCTGATGTATAAGCTATATTACTGGAGTTTCATCAAAATCTGTTCAGTAGTTTTTGCGTGAAAGAGTAACACACATACATCCTCACAAACTTTATAATATTATTAGGATAAAGAATATTATGTACTTATACACAAAGCTAATTGTTCCTTTGTTCCGAAGGTGAATAGATGATATGTCTATGATTATAGAGAATAGCGGTTTCCTCGCGGTGTTTTCGTTCACCGTTGCGAGCACGTGTTTGTTATTATATATGAGTATGTGTGTATATGTGTTTGCAGAGTGGGGGCGGTCTGTTCGGCGCGAAGCCGGCTACGAGCGGGTTCGGCGCGGCGCCGGCCAGCACCGGGTTCGGCGGGTTCGGCTCGAGCGTGGGCGCGAGCGCGGGCGCGGGCGCGGGGCTGTTCGGCGCTAAGCCGCAGCAGACGCAGGCGCCCGCATTCGGGGCCCCGCAAACAGGTCAGCAAACACTACTAATACCTGCATTGCTTATAAACGTGATGTCTTACTTGATTATTGCAACAATTTATGATAGCATTATTGTATACTAATATTATAAAGAGGTAAAGGTACTTTCTCGTAGGGGTCGTTTCCCGCACGTTGCGTCGCGCTGCCTCGAATATTCGAGACATATAATCGTCTTTTATTAGTCTTCAGACGATACTAGATGGCGGTACAATAAGTAGTTTTCCCATTTGATAAGAGATGGCGCTAGCGTACCGTAATTAGCTAAGAAAGATATTGCTTAAAACGAGATTCCGAACCCTGTGTGCGCTAATTTATAAGTTACAGAGATTTAATACATATTTTTGAGTTTAAACCTTTTTTGTGATTATTGTTAAATAAATAAAAGAATTTTGTATTTTTTTGTAGATAGTTTTTTAGTTCACCACCTTGATGTAACAGTTATCTAAATTCACAAACAATAAACGATTCGATCAGATAATATAAGTCTGTCTTTCGTTGGTCAGGTGCGGGTTCGATGTCGGGCGCTTTCGGTGCGGGCGGGGGCGCGGCGCCGGGCGGTCTGTTCGGCGCCGGCACCGGGTTCGGGAAACCCGCCACCGCCACCTCGCAGCCCAGCTTCGGCTTCGGCAACGCGCAGGCGACACTAGGTGAGCGCTCTCTGTCTGTAGCGCCGACGTCCGCGGGGCTGGCGGCGGCGACGCTGCAGATCTAGGAAGCAGTAGAGCCACTGTTCTTATTTCTGTGTTCCGGCTCGAAGGGTATGATAAGCACCCGGGCTTAACGCGAGAGAGATACCTCCGCTGTTGCTGACGCACTGCACTCAGAGTGTGCGGTAAAGGTTATCATCGTGGAGGCCGCATTCGTGGGCGTGTTTGTTTGATAGTGATAAGTAATAGCGGATGTGTTTGTTGTCAGGTATGAATTCAGGTCTCGGAGCGAGCACGTTCGGTCAGAGCAAACCGGCGCTGCCGGGCTTCGGGGGACTCGGCACGGGGCTGTTCCCGCAGCAACCCGCCAACAACACCTTCAGGACCGGTAAGTACCCACCACCTACAGTACTACCCTCCCTAACTGCCCACTGCTCCCTGCTAACTACCCCAATAATGCCCTGCAAACTACACCCTGACCACTACCCACTAAAATCTCCCTGCCTATTTCTCACTACTCTCCCTGCTTACTGCTCACTACCCGCTTCCCGCTGCTCCCTTACTACCCCAATAATACCCTGCAAACTACCTCCTGACTGCTTCCCACTAAAATCCCCATGCCCACTGCTTCCTTACCATTGTCCAATACGCTCATTAACCAGGGTTCATTGTGGAGATTATAAAAAGCAAATATAAAAAAAAAAAACTGTTTTTAAAATTTTAAGTATAATTTGTGGCGCTGTAATAAACACTCTTCAGGATGAAAAAGCACACGTAATTATTTATTTATAATTCCATTGAAAATTGTATATATTTTTTTTTATCGTATCCAATGTAGTTATATCTCATGTGTGTTTGTTTGTAGGTTTGGACGGCGGGCTCGGCAGCGGCATATTCGGGAACAACTCCGCGCTCGGCGGGACTTCCCTCGGGATGGGGCTAGGCGCCAACACCACACAGCTAGCCAAGTTAGTACTCTTCGGATCGGAAGTCGGGTTACCGCCCACCAGGCCAACACGGCTCTGGGGTGAAATTGACGTCTGACCATGGGAACAGTCTGACCATCGTCCTTTCCTCGATGGTGTGTTAGGTGAAAACTCCCGTGTTAACAATAAGTATGTTTGTTTGTTAAGTTTGTCCGGTGCGAGCGCGGCGGGCAACGTGCACGAGCAGATCCTGGCGCTCGCGGCGCGGCCCTACGGGGACTCCCCGCTCTTCAAGGACCTGCTGCCGGACTCCAGTGAGTAACTCTACACTACCACATTGACATACTCCGCTGAGTAACTGTACACTACCACATTGACATACTCCAGTGAAAAACTGTACACTACCACACTGACATACTCCAGTGAAAAACTGTACACTACCACATTGACATACTCCAGTGAAAAACTGTACACTACCACACTGACATACTCCAGTGAAAAACTGTACACTACCACATTGACATACTCCAGTGAAAAACTGTACACTACCACATTGACATACTCCAGTGAGAAACTGTACACTACCACACTGACATACTCCAATGAGTACACATATCTTATTTGGTCTTTTTTAGTTTATTCATCCCTTTCGGCCACCTTTTGATTCTGGAAGACTGGTCATAGGGTTTCTTAAGCTATGCTTGCTTAGTGAGTTTTTTTACTCTTTGTGAGCCGCGTCGCAGTCACTACGTGCTAGATAAATAAGTTTCACATACATAGTTTAATTACTGTGTTTGTTTGAATTATAATAAAATGGTATTTTGTTGCAGCGACGACGGCGGAGGACGTCCTGAAGCCGACGAACCCGGCGGCACAGGCCGCGGTGATGGCACGTGCCGAGAACAACTACCGCGTCACCTCCCCCCCCGCCCTCCGCCTCGCGCTGCGCCCCCGCGCCGCTACACACGACAAGGTACACTACATTACATTATACTACCGCGTCACCTCCCCCCCGCCCCCCGCCCTCCGCCTCGCGCTCCGCCCCCGCGCCGCTACTCACGACAAGGTACACTACATTACATTATACTACCGCGTCACCTCCCCCCCGCCCCCCGCCCTCCGCCTCGCGCTGCGCCCCCGCGCCGCTACACACGACAAGGTACACTACATTACATTATACTACCGCGTCACCTCCCCCCCGCCCCCCGCCCTCCGCCTCGCGCTCCGCCCCCGCGCCGCTACTCACGACAAGGTACACTACATTACATTATACTACCGCGTCACCTCCCCCCCGCCCCCCGCCCTCCGCCTCGCGCTGCGCCCCCGCGCCGCTACACACGACAAGGTACACTACATTACATTATACTACCGCGTCACCTCCCCCCCGCCCCCCGCCCTCCGCCTCGCGCTCCGCCCCCGCGCCGCTACTCACGACAAGGTACACTACACTACATTATACTACCGCGTCACCTCCCCCCCGCCCCCCGGCCTCCGCCTCGCGCTGCGCCCCCGCGCCGCTACTCACGACAAGGTACACTACATTACATTATACTACCGCGTCACCTCCCCCCCCGCCCCCCGCCCTCCCCCCTCCCCCCCGCCCTCCGCCTCGCGCTGCGCAAGGTACACTACACACACACACACTTTGTGTTTCAGAAGTCGTTATTCGATGGTCTGGAGCAGTCCGACGCGAGTCTGGAGGACAAGCTGAGCCTGAAGCCGAGTCGCAAGCGGTTGGTGCTGCGCCCCGCTCTGTCCTCCAGGTACCATCACCACCACTCCCATGTCCATAATTTCCTGTCAGTTATGCAATTTCTTGTCACTTTTGAAATATCCCAGACATTTTCTGTAAATTGCGTAATTCAGTGAACGATAAGACGAATTTAATGGTGCGCCCATCTCACCGCGGTACCTTCATAAACAAATAAATAATGCTGGAAATGCCCCAAAGTAGAGTTTGTGTTAACTACATACATGATTGATATACTATGTATATAGATGTGTGTTTGTTGATGTCGTGGTTTCCGCTGCAGGTCGCAGGAAGAGCAGCAGCACAGCAGTAGCACCGCCGCCGAGGAGGACCACTCCGCCACCAACCATCCGGAGGACGCTGAGAGGGTGAAGAGGAGCATCGAATTCAATAATAACAACGGTGAGGGCTTTACTTGGATCAGATGCGGAGGTTGTATGTAGGTGTGTGTCGTCATATGTGGAGGTTGTATGTAGCTGTGTGTCGTCAGATGCGAAGGTTGTATGTAGCTGTGTGTGTCGTCAGATGCGGAGGTTGTATGTAGCTGTGTGTCGTCATATGTGGAGGTTGTATGTATCTGTGTGTCGTCAGATGTGGAGGTTGTATGTAGCTGTGTGTGTCGTCAGATGCGGAGGTTGTATGTAGCTGTGTGTGTCGTCAGATGCAGAGGTTGTATGTAGCTGTGTCGTCAGATGTGGAGGTTGTATGTAGGTGTGTGTCGTCAGATGTGGACGTTGTATGTAGGTGTGTGTCGTCAGATGCGGAGGTTGTATGTAGCTGTGTGTGTCGTCAGATGTGGAGGTTGTATGTAGCTGTGTGTCGTCAGATGCGGAGGTTGTATGTAGCTGTGTGTCGTCAGATGCGGAGGTGTCGTCAGAGCGAGGTGGGTGGGTCAGCTCGAACTCGCTGCAGTGGGAGAAGGAGCGTGCCAAGGAGGACGGTGACCCACCGCGCCTCTACCCTGATCTCGGTAACTACAGCCGCAAATACTATTCTATATGATTACTTTGGAGTCTCAGCAATCTTACTTATTTATTTAGTTAATTTTCCCAACTACCAAATCATGTAACAAACAACTATATAAAGAACTAAATATCTTATACTAGCCTCTACCTACGGTTTCGCCCGCGTGGTACCCGGATAAAAAGTAGCCTATGTGTTATTCTGATGTATAAGCTATATTACTGTAAAGTTTCATTAAAATCCGTTCAGTAGTTTTTGCGTGAAAGAGTAACAAACATCCATCCTCACAAACTTTCACGTTTATAATATAAGTAGGATTTGTTTGTATCTATAGAAATATATATTTATTTTGTTTGATTTTAATTTAGTTTTATGTATTTAGATGATCATTAAATACCAACTCTAGGAAGAAATGTTATAAACATGGGGCCTTATTCATAAACACTCGCTTACTTTAGCAGTTTGCTCAAAGTTGTTCGTCTCTTTCCTTTGCTTAGTGTTAGAATAGGACAGTGCTATAGTTGGCGACCTGTTGAAGTCAGCGAGCGAATATTAATAAGAGCAATAATGATCCAGAGATAAATATACATTAAATTTAATTAAAATTATGACAGATATGATAACGATTTACTGTCGTTAATTTTTTTTTAATCGTTTTACAGAGAAGGATCTGCAGAGTGAAGAGTCAGACAGACGCGCCAGCTGGTGAGTTATATTCTTGAGGAGCTCTTCATCACGAGCTACGTGTACCTCGCAGAACCGGTAACCGCCATGTAGGCAAGGTTCTAGATAGGCGGCCACGAACCCGATCACGCAGATATCAAAATTTACTAACCATACCCTCTATATAATAACGGTAGCTGTGTCTCGGTCGGCCTCGGTCTACAGCCCACCGCGTCGCGTCGCCCGCCCGCGCTAATACTTCTGTTCGCTCGGCAAAAGATAGACCCCCACCACAGATAACAATGAGAGTAGGACACCACATATGTATGTGTTCGTTTGTTTGTTTGTTTGTTGCAGGCTGAGCAGCTTGCCGCTGCGGAGGGGCGTGCTGCGTGCGGGTGCGAGTGCGAGTGCGAGTGCGGGCGACTCGGCCGAGAGATCCGTGCGGGAGCTGACCGGCCGAGTGGACGACCCGCCCCGCGCGCAACACACGCAACATGCAGCATCAGGTACCAACCAACATCACTTCACCACCTCTGTGCTACACTGACCGAACGCCCGTCTGAAGGTTGCGGGTTCGATTCCCGCCGCGGGGCGACTGTTTGTATGCTCTGCAAATATTTGTTTCGGGTCTGGGTGATTTTCTATGTATGATATAAATGTATATAAGTAGCATATTAGTCATATAGTTTCCATAACACAAGCTCTGCTTAGTTTTGGGTTAGATGATGATGTGTGAAAATGTCCAGTATTATGATTATTAAATGATGTATGTATGTCTGTTTTCTGTCAGTGTCGGAGGCGGAGGAGGGTCCCGCGCCCCCGCCCCCGCCCGCGCCCGCGCCCGCGCCCCCGTCCTCGCCCCCGCCCCCCGCGCCGCGTCCCCTGCCGCCGCACCCCGCGGGGGTGAGGTGCACTCGCCCCGGATACTACACCATACCGCCGCTCGACGAGATCACAAGTACATACATACTGTTTATATATTCTAAAGAAAACCAACAGCACATATAGTCACACCTGTTTCCCGGAGGGGTAGGCAGATACCAAGGATTTCCACTTGCTACGATCCTGGCATACCTCTTTCGCTTCGTTCATCATCAAATTCTTCATACAAGCTCGGCGGTTCAGTGTACTTCTGACCTGGCATTTCTCTAGAATATCTCCGATTCGGTCAGAGTACGTTCGCCGTGGCATTCCTCTCTCAACTATCACATTCATGCAACAGCATGTATAACAGAAAAACAATGATGTAACACAGAAGGACAATAAAAGAGTTTCACGCGTAGATGCAGCTTAAAGATACATGAAGAGTGAGCTGGGCAGGACTATATATAACAGAATATATATAAAGTAAATTGTTAAGTATATAGATAGATAGATTGAAGATAGAAAATACTTTATTGTACACCAAATAACATATCAGCTTAGTTAAGTACTATCAACTTTAACAATGTTGTACAATGGGCGGTCTTATCGCTAAATAGCGATCTCTACCAGACAACCTTTGGATGGAACGGACTGTAAGAAAGTTTTAAAGGCGTTTAATTGGTGTACTTACCACATATTATGAATATATTCTAATACACATAATTTATTATATACAATATACCTACATATTTACATATTATATACGTCATAATAATAATATAGAAGCACGTATTTACGATTGATTTGATTTAATTTCATTGAACTTCAAGTTCGCCACGCAGAAAATAAATCTCCGCTGAACCACCGCCACGCAGATTCCAAACTGGAGCAATAGAGTACCTTACACAGTTCGGTTTAGACTAGCCTCTGCGCACGGCTTCGCCCGCGAGTTACCCGAATTCAAAGCAGCCTATGCTCACGAACTGTGCCTGTCCTGAATTTCATTAAAAACGCTTCAGCCTTTGATGGAACTTGATTAGCAGCGCCCCTCATGATACCGACGACCCAGTGAAGTCCCAGTGTGGAGGACCATGTGTATGTCTGGTGGGTGTTTATTCAATTGATGTTTAATGTAGTGTGTTGTTGTTGTCAGAGTACATGCGGGCAGACGGCACGTGCCCAGTGCCGCACCTGACGATCGGGCGCACGAACTACGGCAACGTGTTCTATGCGGAGGAGATCGACGTCGCGAACCTCGACATCGACGCGCTCGGTACGCACGCAGCACGCATGCAATACGCACGCAGCACGCACGCAGCACGCAGTTAAAGCGCTCTCACGTGTAATAGTATGGTGTGGTTTGAACTGTGCACGTTGTCCGCAGTGCACTTCCTGAACAAGGAGGTGATAGTGTACCCGGAGGAGGCGGACAAGCCGCCCGTGGGGGCCGGACTCAACCGCCGCGCCGTCGTCACGCTCGACCGCGTCTGGCCGAGAGACAAGACAGAGAAACGACCCATCGACGACCCGCAGCGGTAAGAATACCATCACCCCCAGCTGCTAAGCAAACACGACCCCCAGCTGGCACACTAACACCGCCCCCAGCGGTAAGACTAACACGACCTCCAGCAGTAAGACTTACACGACCCCCAGCGGTCAGACAAAAACGATGATGTATGAAGCGATGGACCCTGATTCGTAGCAAGTAAAAATCCGTGATCACTGCCTACCCCTCCCGAAAACAGACTTGATGATTATGTTATTTTGTTTCAGTTATGGTATTGATGTAATGTTACAGGCTCTTGAAGATGGACTACGAGGGCAAGTTGCGTCGCGTCTGCGACAAACACGACACCAAGTTCATAGAGTACCGCCCGCAAACCGGCAGCTGGGTGTTCCAGGTGAGACTATTATTATATACATAAAAGAGTCTCATATGTCCTATATCTTCTAGTTTAGTGACTTTTAATTTATTGATTAAGTGCATAAAATGTAAATCCTTAATTGACTGTAAGAAAAGTTTTTATCGGTTATAGTTATCATTCCTTGAGAGCTGTGTGATTTTGTTTAATAAATAAAATAAAATAAAATAATAAAATGTCTTACCGCTGGGGGTCGTAGTTAAGACAAACTTCATCCTCTGAAACTACATCATAGTTAAACATTAAACCAAACTAACTTCCTAAAGTATCTACTAGTTGATGTTATGTAATGTATTGTTGTATTATGTGTTAAGGTGGAGCATTTCAGTAAGTACGGTCTCACGGACTCCGATGAAGAGGACGACCCCACTCCCGACGTCCTCAGGAGGCAGCTCGTCCATCAGCCGCTGCAGAAGAACGCCGCGCCGCCCGCCTCCGGTGATAATCCCAACTGAACCGCACTCTCTATCAGAATCCATACCGAACCACACTCTGTCAGACTCCACCAACACTCAACCACACCGAATCACACTCTTTGAATCGCCTCCGAACCTCACTGTCAGAATCCACATCGAACCACACTCTGTCAGAATCCACCAACACTCAACCACACCGAAACACACTCTGTGAATTCCCTCCGAACCTCACTGTCAGAATCCACATCGAACCACACTCTGTCAGAATCCACCAACACTCAACCACACCGAATCACACTCTGTGAATTCTCTCCGAACCTCACTGTCAGAATCCACATCGAACCACACTGTTAGAATCCATCCACATTGAACCATACCGAATCACACTGTGAATTCCCTCCGAACCTCACTGTCAGAATCCACATCGAACCACACTCTGTCAGAATCCACCAACACTGAACCACATTGAAATTTCACGTTTTTTATCAAATAATGGGGAATGCAATCGTGAGGTTGTTTGTTATTGTTTAATAATTGTAATAATGTATTGTTGAAGCGTGCTTGCCGCTGGTGGGTCCGGCGGCGGGTCTCGGAGGTCTCGGAGGGCTCGGGTTGTCCGGAGGAGGTCTCATCTCCTCGGAGGACAGCATCTTCGCGATGCAGCAGAGCTCCATCAACCTCCTCGGCGGAACTTACAAAAGTAACACTATTTATACAATAGAACTATACTAGTTTAAAGCTGAACTGATATTTTGTTTGTGCGCTAATCTCTGGAAATACTTTTTTTTTTTTTTGCGTTTGCATTTGCTAGTTCAATTCATGAGCAAGGTTATGGCTGTTTAACATCACGCTACGGCCACGAAGAGCCGAAAAAAAGAAGTAATAGAACGGGCGATGCGACGCGATGGGTTAGAGGGCCGAGGGCGACCGTGGCACAGCTAGTTAATTAAAATTATACTTAAATACACCGAGACCCGTGACAAATATTTGCAGATAATACAAACATTTGTCCCGCGGCGGGAATTGAACCCGCAATCTTCTGCGTCTCAGGTGAGCCTTCGTCTACTGCGCCACAGAAGTCGTGGAAATAATTACACATGAGAATTACATCCGTTACGTCTCAGGGTCGGCACCGCACAAGTAATACCTCCGGTGTCTCAAGCGTCCATAGGTTACGGTAACCGGTTATCAACAGGTGGGGTCGTATGCTTGTTAGACACTTTAGTTGTTTCTTTTTTTTTCTAGCTTTCGAAATGGACACCACGGAAGAGAATATGGAGTCGCACAGCCTTTACCAAGACAACAGAGGTAATACGAATTGGTTATTTGCTTTTAATGTGTTCATTGTATACGTTACTACGAATATTCAGCATCGACCGGTCTCGAACCGGCTACCTCCCGCTTGGTACGCGGCTATACCAACACAGAAAACTTATGACAAACCTACCTCACACAAATCACTACTGTGACTATATAACTCTAAACTTTATTATAAATGATAAATAAAAATGCCAAGAGAACTTTCGCCTTTAAAAGGAAATTAAGATATTTTTTTTTTTATATATTTATTTTATAAAAACCACCGGCAATTAAATACCGCTAGTTTAAGACATTAATTTCAATGTCTTAAACTAGCGGTTATGAGGCCATGAAGAGGTCTCCACTGATAGAAACATATTAAGTAATTACAACATATCTTGCTTAATTATCATAACTACCCTTAGCAGTTAGCTAAGAAATTAGTTTACACCAGTTTATGATTCACATTCACTACGACTATATCAAAGGTTTTCTTTCATTTTTAAGAATATGTAAAATGAGAGTTTTAGATTCATAAGAACCCATTTATTTATTTTGACTCACAAAACAGTATACAATCAATTTAAAGTACATAGTAAAATTCACAAATGTTTTTGACATTCTAATACATGTACACATCATGGTTCGTGAAAAGCAGTAAATTCGACATTCTAATACATGTACACATCATGGTTCGTGAAAAGCAGTAAAGTCGACATTCTTATACATGTACACATCATGGTTCGTGAAAAGCAGTAAATTCGACATTCTTATACATGTACACATCATGGTTCGTGATAAGCAGTTGACATTCTAATACATGTACACATCATGGTTCGTGAAAAGCAGTTGACATTCTAAAACATGTACACATGGTTCGTGAAAAGCAGTTGACATTCTAAAACATGTACACATCATGGTTCAGATAAAATAAGATAATTAGTAGGTGTTCAAAGCTGTGGTGTTGTGTTACAGCGCTGTCGGTGAAGAGTCCCACGAGCGAGCTGGCGCGGCTCGAGCACCGGCACAGCGCACACGTGCAGCTCATGAAGGCGTCCCTCTACGCGGACACAGGTACGCTACTGTTACAGGACACAGGTACACTGTTACAGTCCCACGAGCGAGCTGGCGCGGCTCGAGCACCGGCACAGCGCACACGTGCAGCTCATGAAGGCGTCCCTCTACGCGGACACAGGTACGCTACTGTTACAGGACACAGGTACACTGTTACAGTCCCACGAGCGAGCTGGCGCGGCTCGAGCACCGGCACAGCGCACACGTGCAGCTCATGAAGGCGTCCCTCTACGCGGACACAGGTACGCTACTGTTACAGGACACAGGTACACTGTTACAGTCCCACGAGCGAGCTGGCGCGGCTCGAGCACCGGCACAGCGCACACGTGCAGCTCATGAAGGCGTCCCTCTACGCGGACACAGGTACGCTACTGTTACAGGACACAGGTACACTGTTACAGTCCCACGAGCGAGCTGGCGCGGCTCGAGCACCGGCACAGCGCACACGTGCAGCTCATGAAGGCGTCCCTCTACGCGGACACAGGTACGCTACTGTTACAGGACACAGGTACACTGTTACAGTCCCACGAGCGAGCTGGCGCGGCTCGAGCACCGGCACAGCGCACACGTGCAGCTCATGAAGGCGTCCCTCTACGCGGACACAGGTACGCTACTGTTACAGGACACAGGTACACTGTTACAGTCCCACGAGCGAGCTGGCGCGGCTCGAGCACCGGCACAGCGCACACGTGCAGCTCATGAAGGCGTCCCTCTACGCGGACACAGGTACGCTACTGTTACAGGACACAGGTACACTGTTACAGTCCCACGAGCGAGCTGGCGCGGCTCGAGCACCGGCACAGCGCACACGTGCAGCTCATGAAGGCGTCCCTCTACGCGGACACAGGTACGCTACTGTTACAGGACACAGGTACACTGTTACAGTCCCACGAGCGAGCTGGCGCGGCTCGAGCACCGGCACAGCGCACACGTGCAGCTCATGAAGGCGTCCCTCTACGCGGACACAGGTACGCTACTGTTACAGGACACAGGTACACTGTTACAGTCCCACGAGCGAGCTGGCGCGGCTCGAGCACCGGCACAGCGCACACGTGCAGCTCATGAAGGCGTCCCTCTACGCGGACACAGGTACGCTACTGTTACAGGACACAGGTACACTGTTACAGTCCCACGAGCGAGCTGGCGCGGCTCGAGCACCGGCACAGCGCACACGTGCAGCTCATGAAGGCGTCCCTCTACGCGGACACAGGTACGCTACTGTTACAGGACACAGGTACACTGTTACAGTCCCACGAGCGAGCTGGCGCGGCTCGAGCACCGGCACAGCGCACACGTGCAGCTCATGAAGGCGTCCCTCTACGCGGACACAGGTACGCTACTGTTACAGGACACAGGTACACTGTTACAGTCCCACGAGCGAGCTGGCGCGGCTCGAGCACCGGCACAGCGCACACGTGCAGCTCATGAAGGCGTCCCTCTACGCGGACACAGGTACGCTACTGTTACAGGACACAGGTACACTGTTACAGTCCCACGAGCGAGCTGGCGCGGCTCGAGCACCGGCACAGCGCACACGTGCAGCTCATGAAGGCGTCCCTCTACGCGGACACAGGTACGCTACTGTTACAGGACACAGGTACACTGTTACAGTCCCACGAGCGAGCTGGCGCGGCTCGAGCACCGGCACAGCGCACACGTGCAGCTCATGAAGGCGTCCCTCTACGCGGACACAGGTAC
Source organism: Perizoma flavofasciatum (assembly GCA_958496245.1). Classification (NCBI taxonomy): domain Eukaryota; kingdom Metazoa; phylum Arthropoda; class Insecta; order Lepidoptera; family Geometridae; genus Perizoma; species Perizoma flavofasciatum. The sequence continues at coordinate 151,198 of OY292448.1, forward strand.
GCTACTGTTACAGGACACAGGTACACTGTTACAGTCCCACGAGCGAGCTGGCGCGGCTCGAGCACCGGCACAGCGCACACGTGCAGCTCATGAAGGCGTCCCTCTACGCGGACACAGGTACGCTACTGTTACAGGACACAGGTACACTGTTACAGTCCCACGAGCGAGCTGGCGCGGCTCGAGCACCGGCACAGCGCACACGTGCAGCTCATGAAGGCGTCCCTCTACGCGGACACAGGTACGCTACTGTTACAGGACACAGGTACACTGTTACAGTCCCACGAGCGAGCTGGCGCGGCTCGAGCACCGGCACAGCGCACACGTGCAGCTCATGAAGGCGTCCCTCTACGCGGACACAGGTACGCTACTGTTACAGGACACAGGTACACTGTTACAGTCCCACGAGCGAGCTGGCGCGGCTCGAGCACCGGCACAGCGCACACGTGCAGCTCATGAAGGCGTCCCTCTACGCGGACACAGGTACGCTACTGTTACAGGACACAGGTACACTGTTACAGTCCCACGAGCGAGCTGGCGCGGCTCGAGCACCGGCACAGCGCACACGTGCAGCTCATGAAGGCGTCCCTCTACGCGGACACAGGTACGCTACTGTTACAGGACACAGGTACACTGTTACAGTCCCACGAGCGAGCTGGCGCGGCTCGAGCACCGGCACAGCGCACACGTGCAGCTCATGAAGGCGTCCCTCTACGCGGACACAGGTACGCTACTGTTACAGGACACAGGTACACTGTTACAGTCCCACGAGCGAGCTGGCGCGGCTCGAGCACCGGCACAGCGCACACGTGCAGCTCATGAAGGCGTCCCTCTACGCGGACACAGGTACGCTACTGTTACAGGACACAGGTACACTGTTACACCGTACCGGCACAGGTATACTGTAACAGGACACTGACGCAGTTACCCTGGACGTAAAACAGGTCCACCTTTACAAATAAATAACTTGAAGCTTACTTTTATCCCCACTCAAATGTCCATCCTTTGTTCTAACTAAGGTGGGATATATCTTGCAATTAATATTTAATTCGTGACCTTTTATTTATATAATTGAATGTACAATTTTTTTGAAAAATTTTTAGCAAAAAAAAAAAAAAAAGTCTGGCTTACTTTGAATTTCGCGGAATCGGAGTTTTTGGTATTTATTTGAATTGAATGATTCACAGAAATGGAGGATGACATTTCTGTATCGACGGGCGACCAGTTGGTGCCGATGTGTGCGCCCGCGCCGGCGCTCGAACCCGCCCCCGCCGCGCCGCGGTCGCTGCCGCCGCGCCTCGAGGAGGAGGAGCCCCCCGCCACGCACGAAGGTAACTCAACTGTACTCTAAAACTATAATATGTATTTATTTAGAAAAAAGTTAACCAACAGGTGGACCGTATACTTACTTGCTACTTTTGTGTTATAAAAAGGTAAGGATCCGTGCTTGCGTACCCTGACATCCGATCGGAGGGTAGTCAGTTCGAACCTGCTCGAGCACACCTCACCACTTTCCTACTCGAATAAAAACTTTATAAAATAATTAAATAATGCTGGACATTTTCCACACAGCATCATCTAGCCCCAAACTAAGCAGAGCTTGTATTATGGGAACTACATGACTGATATATTAATTGTATACTTGTTTTTTTTTTAATATAAATGCATACATATTATACATATAAAACACCCAGATCCGACACAAATATTTGTAGATCGAACCGGCAACTTTCTGCGTCTCAGGCGGGCTTCCGCCCACTTTGCCATAGAGGTCGTCACTATCTATCTATCTAATCAAGGAATGTATCTAAGTGTCCCTGTGATCTTAACATAATGTATATACATATGTATTTATTTTATTTATTTAACAAAATCACACAGCTCTCAAGGAATGATAATCTATCGCAGACTTTGCTTGAAGGGACAACGATAATGAGTTGATACAACCTTAGTGTGTATATATGTATATATATTAAAGTTAATTTCATTAGTTGTCACCATTCACAACTAGATGTCGCGACTAAATAATGCCGAATCCTAGAACGCGCTATCGATGTGTTTCGGACGTTCCTACACTAGCCAAATAATATTTTGGTCATTAAACTCACTTAGAACAAGGCGGTGTTTTCTTGGACACCCCTCCCCTCTCTCAGGACACCTACCTATGTGCTAGTACATACCTAGTTATACAATATATGTATATATGAAGAGATGGAGATGGTCTGTTTGTTTCAGAGGTGTCGATGAAGCCGCTGCTGGCGCAGCCACACACCATAGTGCTGAGGTACCACAGGAAGGTGCCTCCTTTCAAGAACACCATCGCAGGTAACATACTAGAAAACAAAAACTCTTATTTAGCACGACATAAAAAAACAACACAAATTTTGCATAAAATTAGGATGGTCAGATAAGTTATGAATATATATTATTAGGGATGTTTAATAAAACCACTCTTTAAAAAGGAAAATTATAAAACCCCTATTATTAGAATTTACAAAGAAAACAATCAAAAGGACAAAATAGCGGTAAAACAACATGAACTCGTTAAAATACGTCCGCACAGCGCAACGTTTCGGAAAGAAGTGAGCTTGCGCCACTCGCGCCGCTCTTTATATAGCCGGCCGGTCGTTCGCGTTGCCGACATTTCTGGAGTTCGTTAACAATATATTGTGAGATACAACGATACGATTTTACCCTGCCTCACTGCCTCACTGCCTCACTGCCTCACTGCCTCACTGCCTCACTGCCTCACTGCCTCACTGCCTCACTGCCTCACTGCCTCACTGCCTCACTGCCTCACTGCCTCACTGCCTCACTGCCTCACAGCCTCACAGCCTCACAGCCTACGTTTTTGGGTTGGGTTCAGACATGAAAATACTGTTTTTTCGTTTTACAAATGCGGCTTTTGTCAATGTACGTACGACCGTGGAGACGAGATCAAAGCGAAGCTACCATAGATTAAGAAAGTTTTCTTAAATGTCATATTCGACGTTTTCAAAGACTTCCGATTCGCTCATCCACAGACGTCAGTCCATAGTGTTGCCTGCGCGTTATTTATTAACATAATATGACAAATTGAATACTATTTATCTAATTCGCTCGTGCACATATATATAACAACACAGACATGACAGAAACAAAAATGCCCCACGCACCTTCCTAATCCTAGATGGATCACTGTTTCTCAAAGTGGGCGATAACGCGGTAAGGGGCGGTAGAAGACTAGAAGATATTCGGGGCGCTAAAGCGGTCTAGAGGGAAAGCAAAGGTTGTTATGTTTGAAGACTGTCTATCTCGTCTGAATACTCTGGGCTCGAGGAACAGAGTTGTTTTAAGATGGGTTCCGGGACACGCAGGGATCGTAGGTAACGAGTGTGCTGACGAACTTGCGCGTGCAGGGGCTAACGGAGCACAAATAGGACCAGAGCCGTTTTGTGGCATACCCAAAAGCCTAGCACAAAGAACCCTTCTGAACTCATGCTTTGAAGAATCAACCAATCTTTGGAATAACTCTCCGGGCATGAACCATTCCAAATTACTGATAAAAGCCTTTGACAAACGGTACACCAACCAAATCTTAGCGCTAAACAGAAACAACCTTCGCACTATGGTAAGAGCCTTAACTGGACACTGTCGTCTTAACAAACACATGTTCAAATTAAGGCTGTGTGACACACAAACCTGCAGATTCTGCAATGAGGCGGACGAATCGCCCCTTCATCTGTTAGGAGAGTGTGGACCACTGATACATAAGCGTAGCCTTCATCTGGGAAAACACATTCTTAGCCCAGATGAACTAAAACTCATCACACCCAAAAAGATCCTGCAGTTTCTAACAGCTGCAGGGCTGAGCGGTGAACTTTGAACGCCCCCTGAGGGGAAAGTAAGAAAGTGGCGATCACAATAGGCCTGTGACGGCCGCAGTGATACCAAAGCCACTAAAAGCAAATAAAAAAATAATATGTTGAAAAACTTTGGGGACGCTAGGATTTTTTTTATTCTCAAAGTGGGCGGTAAGAAAAATAAGTTTGAGGACCTGTGTTCTAGACAGGTCAATGTCGCACCAAAAAGGTATCAGCTCAGCATAATGTTAGGTAGCTACCTACTTGCGCTGGAATTCCGCTGACGTCTGCGCAGTGACGTCACAGACGACAGAAACAACTTTTTTAGCGATAAGACCGCCCATATTATTATAAATGCTTTTGTACTTTTTATTTCGATTTGGTGTGCAATAAAGAGTTTATCTATCTATCTATCTATCTATCTATCTCAACAAATAAAGAGCATAAAAGGTGTTATTGATGTATACTTTTCTTCATCTTTCATCAACATCCATGTTATTATCATAATCATAATGTTTATTTAAGCTATCTGGGTCAACGCATTAGCATTGCCATTCAGCGTGGCAATGCGGCCAGTATTTTGAGAACGCTTCCGTCTGGTAGTGATCTGGATCAGTCGAGCTATCTATAGATCGTTTGCAACGGTCTTTAGATAGGTAGCTATATCATCTGTATTTTTTGTATATACCTACTTGTAAATAGTTGTATGGATAAATGTTTCTCTCTATTTAAGCTATATATAATAACTACCACTGGACCCAACTTAAAATATGAAATATAAACCCAGCTTATAATGTGAAATGTTGATGATATAGCCTGATATCGACTTAAGAATCAGAATCAGAATCATTTATGCATATGAAGGATACAAGTTATGTTTACTCATATGTTACTCATATCTTAAGTTCTGTTTACTTACATGTCACTCATATCTTAAGTTCTGTTTGCTCACATGTCACTCATATCTTAAGTTCTGTTTGCTCACATGTCACTCATATCTTAAGTTCTGTTTACTCATAAGGGCAATGTCACATGAATATTATGGTGAGACCACTTTTGATTGGGTTTTTGTTGAAGAGCGCTGTTGTGAAACTGGCTTTGACTTTCGTAATCGGGTTCGAAACTAATCATTTTTTATAGGACAACGTCCTTAGTAATTTAGAATTTTAGATAGCAGGGACGGTACCAGTAGTAACGGTCTCTTTCAATGAAATATATGAAACAAACGAGTCGTAATCACCACATGCGTAGGTCTATCCTCTATCCCTGACAGCCCTCGGACGCATCCCATAGCATGCTACTGTCGAGTGTTTATAATATGTATGTTTGTTTGACGTGCACAGGTCGGCTGGACGGCGCGTGCATAGCGGAGCTGTCGGTGAGTCGCGCGCGGCACAGTCGGGTCGGGTTCGGTCCGGACGGGGCGCTCGTACTCGCGAGCAGCCTGCGCGCGCTCCACTCCCTGCCCCGCGGTGAGTCCGCTGCCGGGTGCAGCGTCCGCTATGCCGGCAGCGAGCGCGGCGCGACGCTGTACTGACAGTGGTGTTGTTTGCAGAGGCCGCGCAGTGCGACCTGCGGAAGTACTTGTCGGGCCGCGCGGAGGATGACTGGTCGGAGCCGGTGGTGGCGCGGCTGGCTCTCTGCCAGCCTGACGACGATTACAATGTCCAAGTGTGTATACATCCTTTTATAATGTACTAGCTGATGCCAACCGCTTAAGCACGCATGTAGTCGTATTAAAAAAAAAACGATACTCCCTAATCAGCTGATCGTGGAACTCGACAGCACCAACGTTGGATGTCTCATAGATGGGCCTAGTGTAAATAACATCAGTTACGCTGACGACATGGTACTGTTCAGTCCCTCGATCAGTGCTCTTACGAAAATGATGGGTGTATGTGAGTCCTACGCGGTGGCCCATGGACTCCGGTACAATGATCAAAAGTGGCCCAAGGACTCCGGTACAATGATCAAAAGTGGCCCATGGAATCCGGTACAATGATCAAAAGCGGCCCATGGCCTCCGGTACTATGATCAAAAGTGGCCCATTGACTCCGGTACAATGATCAAAAGTGGTCCATGGACTCCGGTACAATGATAAAAAGTGGCCCACGGACTCCGGTACAATGATAAAAAAGTGCGAGTTGTTGCTATTCAAATCAGGGAGCAAGACATATTGTCACGTCCACCTGTGACGATCAACGGTAGTTCTCTGAACATCACTTCACGATTGAAATATCTGAGTGATCGGGACACCGACAATCTGAGGGATGATCTTGACCTGGAAAGAGAACGTAGGGCATTGTGTGTTCGCGTTAATATGCTGGCTCGGAAGTTCGCAATGTGTGTACTAAGCAAGTGAAGGTAACGCTGTTTAGAGCATACTGTCACTCCTTTTACACTTGTAGCCTCTGGGCCAGTTATACCCAGAAAGCATATAGTTACTGTAATGTATTGGTGTTGTCTCATGCGCCTACGTCACGTCATCGCGTCAGTCGCGAACGAGCGCTCGGACGAAGCGGTTGTGTATTTGTGATGAGGTGTTGTTTGAGCCAAATAAAAGACGAATCGGAAAGACGATACAGTTACCTTTCGGGTTCAGGGTGCTGATGGGACGTGGCTCTGTTATGTTCGCGGAAGAAAGAGTAGATGGCTTTCATGGCATAATACGCAAACAAGTACATGGCAGCCCTAACAGCAAACTGAACGCATCAAATAAACTTCTATATGTAGTTATTTTTATTAATTGTGTATCACTAACATGAGCTTTAAGTATTTAACTGTACCACATACTAATAAAAACTATGGACGAATTTGTCTGAAATAATAATTATTTTGTTTATTCATACTTTTGTTCAGACATAGCTCTACCATCAGGCCAACGTCATACAAAATTGCGGGTGACATAAACATAGATACTTGATCTAATGTTTTATTGACGAAATGGGTCTTAAAAATTTAATCAATGCTCCAGTTAGAGCTCTGTCTTGCCGAGACCACGTTTTAGTCAACGTCAAATCACCGGCATTCGGTGTTGTTAATGGTATCACTGATCACAATCTAGCGATTGCTGGTTTGGAATCCACACCATGCGCTACTCTCCAGAGCATCAAAACTATTATTAACTACCTATTCCATAGATCTAGAGCACTGTTTCTCAAAGTGGGCGCTGGAGGCCTTCAGGGGGGCGGTAGAAGGCTCTAGAAGATATTGGGGGCGCTAAGACGGTCTAGAGGGGAAAGCATAGGTTATGTTTAAAAACTTTGGGGGGGGGCTAGGATTTTTTTATTCTCAAAGTGGGCGGTGGGAAAACTAAGTTTGAGAACCTGTGCTTTTGGTAACCTCAAACTGATTGGTCAGAAATAATGTTATGCACAGATGTCTCATACGTTACTTCTAGACTCTTCGCAACTAGACAATATTGTAAAGCAAAATGAGAGACAAATTCCCACTGGCCGACTTAAACAAATCTATAAAGAATGGATTACCCTAATGTTATCGATCGCCACAACCAGCATGCCGTACACCAATGGTGTGTTGGAATAACTATGCCTCTTGATTTAAATTAATATAAATTAGTCACAGATTTAATGATAACCTTTTGTCAATGTTCAATCATCAATCTTTGTAATTAATTCGAATGGTAGAATGCTTTTGCATTGTTTGGTTGTTGACGTTTCGGAACGTCTAAAAAATGATGGTAGGTAGAAAATTAAAATAGGGGGATGGTTAAAAAATATAACGGGAATGAGAGATTATTATGAGCTATACGCTCTACACTTGGAAGCTAAAACCAAATATCAAATATCGTAACGCTTAGTATTTTGTTAAAAAAAAGTGAATAAAGAACATAGTAAAGAACAATTAAGAACAAACACAAATAACCTTATAAAATGTGGCAAACTATTAAAAATGAAAATTATTCGAATTAAAAAACAAAAAAGCTTGTTAATCTGATCTTCTTAGAATCAAACATTCCGTAATTGAATCGTTTGACTGTTTCAATGATTATTTTACCAACGTTGGCCAGAATCTAGCTAGAGCTATCTTAAATAACCTTCATAAATCTCAGGATGCTCTAGCAGCTGAAGTTAATATACTTTATAATTCATCAAATTCCTTTTTTATTTTTATTTTATTTATTAAACAAAATGACACAGCTCTCAAGGAATTATAACTACAACCGATAAATACTTTTCTTACAGCCAATTAAGGATTTACATTTTATGTAAAAAAAATGTGTCATTTTATGACTCCTACGGACTCTTTTGAAATGACAAGACTTAATTCACTAAAATCTAGGACAGCTCCCGGTATTGATGGTTTGACTATTAACCTGCTAAAAATGTGGCCACTTGTTTATAGAACCTTTAATGTATGTTATGAATCTTAGTTTATCTGACGGTATATATCCGTACTGTTGGAAGATTCCCTCAGTAATCCCAATCCATATGGACGGCTGTAAATCTACTCCTTCGGATCGATTCCCCTTCGATTTCCCTGCTTACAGTGTTTTCTAAGATACTGGAAAAGCTAGTAAATAAAAGGTTAATAAAATACTTGGAAAAAAATAAAATTGCATCTCATCGTCAGTTTGGCTTCTGACAGGGTAAGTCTCTTGATAAGGGCAAAAAGTGCATTGGCGTCTTCTTGGACTTAACAAAGGCCTTCGACACTGTCTCTCCAAAATACTCTAAAAAGTTAGAGTGCCTAAGTATTAGGGTTATTGCGCTGGATTGGTTTTGTACCTACTTGACGGATAGGGGTCAGTGTGTATCAGTCGCCGGTCAGTCTACTGGTGTTAGAGAGGTGTTTTTTGGAGTCCCTCAAGGTAGCATTTTAGAACCAGCTTTGCTCACCCTCTACATTAATGATGTTATTGCATTATTTGAGAGTTCCAATCTAGTTCAAATTATGTGTTATGCTGATGACACTGCAATTTTGTTGATGGGTGACACGTGGGAAGAGGTACTCGGCGTAACGGAATTTGATGTATCGAGACTCGTTGTATTGAAAGTCGACGTTTGAACCGCGATCCAAGGCGTCATGTTCTCATCTGCAACATTACGAACCATGACTGTATATACACGTTAACGCTTATTTATAAGTTTCCTAGAGTTTTGCTCTAAAAAGCAGTTGTTCTTGCAACAGGAAGTAGTATCCCGCCACCTGGAGAGCCTGTTCGAGTACTCGCAGTTCAGCTCGGTGGGTGACGGGTGTCCGCGGCTGCGGCTGGTGGAGGAGCCGCGCGAGCGGTACGCCGCGTTGCAGCAACTGATACGTGACGCGGAGCCGACGCGGAACCGGACGCAACGGGTCAGTGACACAGCACTCGCAGTTCAGCTCGGTGGGTGACGGGTGCCCACGGCTGCGGATCAACTTCTGTAACTTTCAGCTGGTTCGACGTTCAAAGTGATTTTAAAGTGAAAATGAACTCACGTAAAACGTTACATTTGAATGTATCCCAAAAATAGCGATTAAACAGAACTTAAACCTGCATCTTCGTCTCTAATCGGAGATGTTTGAGGCAACTATGCCATTAACCGAATTAAGTATTAATACTGTTAGCTGCATTAATGCTGTAAACTGAATAGAAAGTGCACAATAAATTCATCATGCCACGTTGTTGTGTGTTTCCAGTTCGGAGTGAGCGGCGCGTACTGTCTCGAGGTGTGGAAGCTCTGCGACGCGCTGTGGGGCAACGACCTCGAGAATAACGGTAAACACTTATATTATAAACTACTTTAAGAACTAAAGTAAACACTTATATAATAAACGACGTCAAGAACTACGGTAAACACTTATACTGTAAACTACTACCTCAAGAACTACGGTAAACACTTTTGTCATAAACCACCTCGAGAACTACGCTTAGCTCTTATTACGATTTCTTAAACTATGGTAATCACTTACATCATACACTATTTTGAGAACTACGATAAATGTTTATATATAAAAACAAGTTCAAAAACGACAGTTAACACTTATATGATAAACCACCTCGTGAATAGATTGTGTTTTAGCTAGGTTCAGAGGGACGGGTACAGTCTGTTGAGGGTGATGTGTGTTGCAGGTGTGCCCGGCGCGGAGGAGGCGTCCGCGGTGAGCCGGCACCGGCGCCTGCTCGCCTGGCTGACGGAGGCGGTCGCTGACGTCACCGACCGACACCTGTCCCACCCCGTGCCCGTGCCCGTGCCCGTGCCCGACGAACACGGTACACGCATTGCATACTCTTTATGTACTCGCTACAACATACACGCTTTATCACACCCACACACTCACATATTATCTTTCACTTTTCACACAAACCATAATCAAGAAGTCGCATTCGCTCTGACGTACACTCCTACTCACACACACATACACCCACTTACATATTCGCTTTTTCACTCTGACACTCTGACATACGCTCATTCTCACACACAGACACACCCCTTCTCACACCACTCATACACATATTCAGCCAGTATTCGAAAGCCATGCTTTCTAATATTGTCTGTGCTTTCCAATGTCGTGTATTGTCGGGCCGTGTGATCTATGTTCCTACAATACTAGGACTCATTCTCAGTATATTATGTATGCTATTATAAGTATGTAAATAAAATACTTGGCTGTTTCTAGAGCCCCTCTAGGCCCTATAGGTAACGAAGTGTACTATAGGTTCCCATGGTTAAAAATAAATAAGTATGAGTTTATGATTATGAGTAAGTATATTATTTAATTTCATGATTATGTGGTTCTTTATGTTCATTTTTTGATTTGCCTGTTATTTAATGTAACTTTATAGTAAATAAATGATATAAGCTTTCTCTTGTTTACTTTGATACAAATCGATATCTTCAACATCATCATTAGAGTCTTACTTGCAAAACCCGATAGTAGCTTCGAAAGCTGTCTGTAATAATACTTAATATATACTTATAAAAATGTTGAAGTTATTTTTTATTATTGTTTGTACGCGTTAATCGCTGGAACTACCTTATTTTGCATTTGATAGCGCAATTCTTGAAGGAGGCTATAGGCTATTTAACATCACGCTACGACACTTAGGAGCCGAGCAAAAGAAGTAATAGCGCGGCCGGGCGATGCGACGCGGTGGGTCGGGGCGGCCCGTGGCACAGCTAGTTTCCAAATAACTTAATTGAGTGTGTGTTTGTATGTGTGTGTTGCAGCTGAGGAGGAGCTGTGTGCGCGTGTGTGGACGCTGCTGGTGGGCGGGCGGACACTGTACGCGTGCCGCCTCGCCCGGGACCAGCGAGACCTCAACATGGCGACGCTGCTCGCGCAGTCAGAAGGTGACTCTCTCACATGCAACACCATTTTATGCTATGTCTGTTAACACCCAACAGACATAAAACAAAAACACTAAATTAATTTCTGTGTTCGAGATGATATTACAGGCACATGGGACTTTTCATCCATTATGTCTCGGGGTCGGCAACGCGTGAGTTATACCTCCGGTGTCGCCTTACGGTAACTGGTTACCAATAGGTGGGCCCCTTTGTTAATTGAATAGTGCGATCTGTGTCCAGGTGACTCCACGTTCCGTTCGCTGGTGGCGCGCCAGCTGACGCTGTGGCGCGAGTGCGGAGCGGACTCTCTCATCCCCAGACACAAGATGGCGATACTTCAGCTAATCTCCGGCTCTCCGCCCATGCAGCAGCTCTGCGACGCCGACTGGAGGCAGGCGCTCTACGCCACAGCAAGGTAACATACTACAAGATGGCAATACTACAACTCATCTTCTCGCTCATAATGTCAATGCTACAGCTCATCTTCTCGCTCATAATGTCAAAACTACAGCTCATCTTCTCGCTCATAATGTCAATGCTACAGCTCATCTTCTCGCTCATAATGTCAAAACTACAGCTCATCTTCTCGCTCATAATGTCAATGCTACAGCTCATCTTCTCGCTCATAATGTCAAAACTACAGCTCATCTTCTCGCTCATAATGTCAATGCTACAGCTCATCTTCTCGCTCATAATGTCAAAACTACAGCTCATCTTCTCGCTCATAATGTCAATACTACAGCTCATCTTCTCGCTCATAATGTCAATACTTCAACTCATCTTCTCGCTCATAATGTCAATGCTACAACTCATCTTCTCGCTCATAATGTCAATACTAAAACTCATCTTCTCGCTCATAATGTCAATACTACAACTCATGTTCTCGCTCATAATGGCAATACAACAGCTCATCTTGTCGCTCATAATGTCAATACTTCAACTCATCTTCTCGCTCATAATGTCAATACTACAACTCATGTTCTCGCTCATAATGGCAATACTAAAACTCATCTTCTCGCTCATAATGGCAATACTGCAACTCATCTTCTCGCTCATAATGTCAATACTAAAACTCATCTTCTCGCTCATAATGCCAATACTACAACTCATGTTCTCGCTCATAATGGCAATACAACAGCTCATCTTCTCGCTCATAATGTCAATACTACAACTCATGTTCTCGCTCATAATGTCAATACTACACCTCATCTTCTCGCTCATAATGTCAATACTACAACTCATCTTCTCGCTCATAATGTCAATACTACAACTCATGTTCTCGCTCATAATGTCAATACTACAACTCATCTTCTCGCTCATAATGTCAATACTACAACTCATTTTCTCGCTCATAATGGCAATACAACAGCTCATTTTCTCGCTCAAGATAGAATAGAATATAATAAAAAAGACAATATTTATTTTGAATATTGAATAACAGCATTTCATTTTTATTGATATAGAAGATTTATTTAATGAGAACGGGACAGCTTAAATCTACTAATTGTGTTGGTACTGCGTTTCAGATACTTGTGCCCTCAAGTGCCGACCCTGGAGCAGGTGGTCCGCCGCTACGAGGCGCTGTTCCACGTGCCCAGCGAGGAGGAAGAGCTGCCTCAGGGGCTGGAGCTGACGCTGGAGGACGCGCCGCAGGACGGGACCGGCATGCCCTTGCCTCTGCCGCCCCACCTCGCCGACTCGCACGCCGGATCCGATGTAAGTAACACCCCTTGTACATTCCGTTCCATCCAAAGGTTGTCTGGTAGAGATAGCTAATTAGCGAAAAGATCGCCCATTATACAACATTTTCAAAGTTTGTACTATTAATTTAAGCTGGAATATTTGGTGTGCAATAAGTATTTACAATTTCTATCCATCTGTCAAAATCTGTCACGGCCTAAAACTCTAAATAAAACGAATAAAAGATAAATTAAAAGAATTCTTTGAATGTCACCCTTTTTATGTAAAGATAATGTTACATGAGCCCATATTATTTAACATGAGTTGTTCATTTTCTGATTTGCATGCGTAGTGGAAAAAATCTAGGGTAAGAACCCAGGTATGTAAATAAATATCAGGCTAGCTTTATCCACAACGAAGTTAGGGATAAAGGGGGGGGGGGGGGGGGGTTGACTCGGCGGGGGCAATGACGCACGTACCCTAGAATAAGAAGGCACCGTTTGTAATTCATAAAGGAAAATTATCTATCGCATTAAGAAAATAATAGACGGTATTGATGATAATCACTGACTGACATTTGTATTTTTTGATACGTCTAAGGCATTCGATATTGTTTATCACAATATTATAATCACAAAATTGGGAAAACATGGAATTCGTGGACTAAGTCATATTTGGAGGATCGATTGCGATGAGGCGATGTCACCGATCTAAACGAGCAGAATGAGTTGGCTGCATTTCGATGATCTTTTAAAGATTTGGTGTTCCGCAGGGAAGTGCCCTGGAACCTCTGCTATTCTTATTATATATTAATAACTTGCCTAATATTTCTAACAACCCTTGCATTTTATTTGCTGGTAATATTTCCTCAATCCTTACTTCCGAACTTAATAATGACATGAACGATTTTATATTCGAAATAAATAATGTAAAAGAATCGGTAGATAAATGGCTAGGTGACAATTATTCACAAATTATAAGTTTTACGGGTCTTTATCGTGGTTACTTTTGTTTTTTTTTATAATTATGTTATAATCGCGAAAGTTTAAAATATACTAATAATCCACAAGTTAATTTAAGCTTAATAAACTATACTAAATTCGTTATATGGGCAAAGAAAGTAAAAATATTGTGCATTTCAACTCTGTGATTGTTAGCCGCGGTACCTCCCGCTAGAGCAGAGTTGTGATGTGATTTCTTAATACAACCTTGGTGGCGAACAAGCCTTCGGACTACCTGTTGGTAAGCGGTTACCGTAACCTATGGACGCTTGCAAAACCGGAGGAATCACTCGCGTGTTGCCAACCCTGAGACATGACGGATGAAAAGCCTCACGTGCCTGTAATTTCACCGGCAATGCTCGCATTACTGCTCGATGGCAGTAGGTACGGCGGTACTACTTCCCCAGACGAGTTCTTTACTGCTCGATGACAGTAGGTACTGCGGTACTACTTCCTCAGACGAGTTCTTCACTGCTCGATGACAGTAGGTACGGCGGTACTACTTCCCCAGACGAGTTCTTTACTGCTCGATGACAGTAGGTACGGCGGTACTACTTCCCCAGACGAGTTCTTTACTGCTCGATGACAGTAGGTACGGCGGTACTACTTCCCCAGACGAGTTCTTTACTGCTCGATGGCAGTAGGTACGGCGGTACTACTTCCCCAGATGAGTTCTTTACTGCTCGATGACAGTAGGTACGGCGGTACTACTTCCCCAGACGAGTTCTTTACTGCTCGATGGCAGTAGGTACGGCGGTACTACTTCCCCAGACGAGTTCTTTACTGCTCGATGGCAGTAGGTACGGCGGTACTACTTCCCCAGACGAGTTCTTTACTGCTCGATGGCAGTAGGTACGGCGGTACTACTTCCCCAGACGAGTTCTTTACTGCTCGATGGCAGTAGGTACGGCGGTACTACTTCCCCAGATGAGTTCTTTACTGCTCGATGGCAGTAGGTACGGCGGTACTACTTCCCCAGACGAGTTCTTTACTGCTCGATGACAGTAGGTACGGCGGTACTACTTCCCCAGACGAGTTCTTTACTGCTCGATGGCAGTAGGTACGGCGGTACTACTTCCCCAGACGAGTTCTTTACTGCTCGATGACAGTAGGTACGGCGGTACTACTTCCCCAGACGAGTTCTTTACTGCTCGATGGCAGTAGGTACGGCGGTACTACTTCCCCAGAAGAGTTCTTTACTGCTCGATGACAGTAGGTACGGCGGTACTACTTCCCCAGATGAGTTCTTTACTGCTCGATGACAGTGGGTACGGCGGTACTACTTCCCCAGACGAGTTCTTTACTGCTCGATGACAGTAGGTACGGCGGTACTACTTCCCCAGATGAGTTCTTTACTGCTCGATGACAGTGGGTACGGCGGTACTACTTCCCCAGACGAGTTCTTTACTGCTCGATGACAGTGGGTACGGCGGTACTACTTCCCCAGATGAGTTCTTTACTGCTCGATGACAGTGGGTACGGCGGTACTACTTCCCCAGACGAGTTCTTTACTGCTCGATGACAGTAGGTACGGCGGTACTACTTCCCCAGACGAGTTCTTTACTGCTCGATGGCAGTAGGTACGGCGGTACTACTTCCCCAGATGAGTTCTTTACTGCTCGATGGCAGTGGGTACGGCGGTACTACTTCCCCAGATGAGTTCTTTACTGCTCGATGACAGTGGGTACGGCGGTACTACTTCCCCAGACGAGTTCTTTACTGCTCGATGACAGTGGGTACGGCGGTACTACTTCCCCAGATGAGTTCTTTACTGCTCGATGACAGTGGGTACGGCGGTACTACTTCCCCAGACGAGTTCTTTACTGCTCGATGACAGTAGGTACGGCGGTACTACTTCCCCAGACGAGTTCTTTACTGCTCGATGGCAGTAGGTACGGCGGTACTACTTCCCCAGATGAGTTCTTTACTGCTCGATGGCAGTAGGTACGGCGGTACTACTTCCCCAGATGAGTTCTTTACTGCTCGATGACAGTGGGTACGGCGGTACTACTTCCCCAGACGAGTTCTTTACTGCTCGATGACAGTGGGTACGGCGGTACTACTTCCCCAGATGAGTTCTTTACTGCTCGATGACAGTGGGTACGGCGGTACTACTTCCCCAGACGAGTTCTTTACTGCTCGATGACAGTGGGTACGGCGGTACTACTTCCCCAGACGAGTTCTTTACTGCTCGATGGCAGTAGGTACGGCGGTACTACTTCCCCAGATGAGTTCTTTACTGCTCGATGGCAGTAGGTACGGCGGTACTACTTCCCCAGATGAGTTCTTTACTGCTCGATGACAGTGGGTACGGCGGTACTACTTCCCCAGACGAGTTCTTTACTGCTCGATGACAGTAGGTACGGCGGTACTACTTCCCCAGATGAGTTCTTTACTGCTCGATGACAGTGGGTACGGCGGTACTACTTCCCCAGACGAGTTCTTTACTGCTCGATGACAGTGGGTACGGCGGTACTACTTCCCCAGATGAGTTCTTTACTGCTCGATGACAGTGGGTACGGCGGTACTACTTCCCCAGACGAGTTCTTTACTGCTCGATGACAGTAGGTACGGCGGTACTACTTCCCCAGACGAGTTCTTTACTGCTCGATGGCAGTAGGTACGGCGGTACTACTTCCCCAGACGAGTTCTTTACTGCTCGATGACAGTAGGTACGGCGGTACTACTTCCCCAGATGAGTTCTTTACTGCTCGATGGCAGTAGGTACGGCGGTACTACTTCCCCAGATGAGTTCTTTACTGCTCGATGGCAGTGGGTACGGCGGTACTACTTCCCCAGATGAGTTCTTTACTGCTCGATGACAGTGGGTACGGCGGTACTACTTCCCCAGACGAGTTCTTTACTGCTCGATGACAGTGGGTACGGCGGTACTACTTCCCCAGATGAGTTCTTTACTGCTCGATGACAGTGGGTACGGCGGTACTACTTCCCCAGACGAGTTCTTTACTGCTCGATGACAGTAGGTACGGCGGTACTACTTCCCCAGATGAGTTCTTTACTGCTCGATGGCAGTAGGTACGGCGGTACTACTTCCCCAGATGAGTTCTTTACTGCTCGATGACAGTAGGTACGGCGGTACTACTTCCCCAGATGAGTTCTTTACTGCTCGATGACAGTGGGTACGGCGGTACTACTTCCCCAGACGAGTTCTTTACTGCTCGATGACAGTAGGTACGGCGGTACTACTTCCCCAGACGAGTTCTTTACTGCTCGATGGCAGTAGGTACGGCGGTACTACTTCCCCAGATGAGTTCTTTACTGCTCGATGGCAGTAGGTACGGCGGTACTACTTCCCCAGATGAGTTCTTTACTGCTCGATGACAGTGGGTACGGCGGTACTACTTCCCCAGACGAGTTCTTTACTGCTCGATGACAGTGGGTACGGCGGTACTACTTCCCCAGACGAGTTCTTTACTGCTCGATGACAGTGGGTACGGCGGTACTACTTCCCCAGACGAGTTCTTTACTGCTCGATGGCAGTAGGTACGGCGGTACTACTTCCCCAGATGAGTTCTTTACTGCTCGATGGCAGTAGGTACGGCGGTACTACTTCCCCAGATGAGTTCTTTACTGCTCGATGACAGTGGGTACGGCGGTACTACTTCCCCAGACGAGTTCTTTACTGCTCGATGACAGTAGGTACGGCGGTACTACTTCCCCAGATGAGTTCTTTACTGCTCGATGACAGTGGGTACGGCGGTACTACTTCCCCAGACGAGTTCTTTACTGCTCGATGACAGTGGGTACGGCGGTACTACTTCCCCAGATGAGTTCTTTACTGCTCGATGACAGTGGGTACGGCGGTACTACTTCCCCAGACGAGTTCTTTACTGCTCGATGACAGTAGGTACGGCGGTACTACTTCCCCAGACGAGTTCTTTACTGCTCGATGGCAGTAGGTACGGCGGTACTACTTCCCCAGACGAGTTCTTTACTGCTCGATGACAGTAGGTACGGCGGTACTACTTCCCCAGATGAGTTCTTTACTGCTCGATGGCAGTAGGTACGGCGGTACTACTTCCCCAGATGAGTTCTTTACAAGGAGCTTTCGTTTCCAGTCGGGCAGGTCGCACCGCGTGCTGGACCTGCGCTACTCGCTGATCCGCGCCCGGGCACTGAACCAGCGACCCGCGCCGCGCCCCTCCGCCTACTCGCCCGACACACTCGACTACTCGCTCTGGTGAGTTCACTCATATCTATCCATGTTATGTGTTACATCCTACTAATAATATAAATGAAACCGGCAGTAATGGTTGTTTGTTTGTATGTCAGCTTCGTGCTGGGTGTCTGGTTCGGCAACGTGTCTGCGGAGAGCGTGGCGGGCGTGGCGGCGCAGCTGGAGGCCAGCGGGGAGTGGCACCGCGCCGTGCACGCACTCTGCTACATGCCAGACAATAACGCGTGAGTACACACACACACACACACACACACACACACACACACACACACACACACACACACACACACACACACACACACACACACACACACACACATTTATAATACCACACTACCTCTCACGTAAAGAAGTAAAACCACATAACTTTTTACAGACTCACATACATTATTTCACTCGCATACACATTCCTATATTTAAAAAAAAAAATCTTTACTTTATATTTCAGCTTTCACACACAGGTATTGCAAAATTAAACATTTGATAAAAATTAAAATTCTATAATGTTATTTTTGTTTACGGGTACAAACAACGAAGCTCATCATATGTGTTGGTCATAAAATGTTTTTTTTTTGTGGGTATCCATATTAAAATACGACCAGCTCATACAATCCATTTATATATCTTCCAGGATAGTTGATAGCAATACAATGATTTGATTTGTGTTGCAGACGAGATCACCTGATCCGCGGAGTGATCTCTCGTCACGCACCAGCCACGGCGGACACCCCGGAGCTGCAGCGGCGCCTCGACCTGCTGCGGCGGCTGCGGCTCCCGGATAAGTGGCTGCTCATAGCGCAGGCGCACAGAGCCAAGTACCAGGTCAGTGACCCAGCTCCGGTGGTTTCGTACAGACCGTTTGACGTTACACTATAATATTAAGAATAAATATTGCTGGTGTTTTTTCACACAGCGTTATCTAGCCCCAGAGTGAATAAAGTAACATACAAACACACCCACGACTGTATTTCCCATAATACAGTCGTGGGTACATATTCAGTGCGTAAATCTTTGAGCGTGACAAGTAGGAGGTGGTCGGAGGCACGACAAACATCGCATTTCAAGTAGTTGTCATTCTACATGACAGGTCGCAAGCCCATCGCCGCTTATCGGAACAGTGACCGATGTCACGCATGCCTTCGAATTTCTAGGTTGTGGGGTTATACCGTGTCAAAAAATATAAGTAGATAATAGGTGTGTATTTAAAGAAACATGATGTTGTATTAGAAGTGTGAATGTGTATGTGTTTGCAGCACATGCCGGGTCTGGAGGTGGAGCACCTGGTGCGCGCGGAGCAGTGGAGCGCCGCGCATCGACTCCTCATCGACCAGCTGCTGCCGGACGCCGTGCTGGCAGGTACCCACACAACACAACATATACCACACATAATACTACAAACAACACTACAATACATAGTGTTAGATTCTGTTCTTTTCATCTCATTTCATACAACACCACCAACACACACACACACACACACACCATACACACCATACCTCACACATGTAGACACACCACACCACACACATGTACACACGCCACACCATACACACATACATACACACGTACACACACCACACCACACACATGTACACACACCACACCACACACATGTACACACACCACACCACACACATGTACACACACCACACCACACACATGTACACACACCACACCACACACATGTACACACACCACACCACACACATGTACACACACCACACCATACACACGTACATACACACGTACACACACACGTACACACACACACTAAAATCAAATATATTAGAATTTTAATGCTAGCGATCGAGTATACGATTTAATGTATGTATCATGTATGTATGTGGTATGTACGAGGTATGTGCCGCATGCAGAAACAACTTCTGCATGCGGCACATATCTCGTATGTATCTAGTACCTTGCTGTGTGATTCCGCAGTTGAGAGATAGATGGCGCTGTGCTCAATACGAACATTGATCTTATTCTAAACTAGCTGTGACAGGGCCCCCGTCGCGTCGCACATCGCCCGACCGCGCTATTACTTCTTTTGCTCCTGAGGGTCGTAGTGTGATGTTAAATAGCATATAATCTTCCTATACCTTATGAATTGCAAGAAGATATTTTAAAATTTCATTACATTTCTGTTTTAATACATTTATTCATACAACTATTTACAAGTAGGTATATACAAAAAATACAGATGAAACAGCTACCCATCTAAAGACCGTTGCAAACGATCTATAGATAGTCTGGTAGTGATCTGGTTCTCAACTGATCCAGATCACTACCAGACGGAAGCGTTCCCAAAATACTGGCCGCATCGCCACGCTGAATGGCAATGCGTTAAAAATAAACGCTTTATTAATCTTTATTGTTAGTATAAGTAGATAAGTGTATGTATGTATGATTGCAGACGATCTGCAGCGGATAGCGCCTCTGCTGGAGAAGATGAACGAAGCCGCGGGTCGCAACGAGGTCAGCGGCTGGGAGGCGGGCGGGCAGGCGCTCTACCACTACATGCACGTCTTCGAGGAGGTATACCACCGCGCCCGGCTACTGCCACTCTGTACCGCCTCTGCGGCGCAGTGGCGCAGTGGACCATGCTCCGTCTGAGACATTACGTTAAATAGTACGCTCTGAAACACTAATTCCGAGGTTATTTTGTAAGAGTTGTGTATGTGTTTGTTGTGAGCAGATCCGCAAGCTAGTGAACGGTTCATCGGAGGGTGAGAGCGAGCGAGGCGCCGTCAGCAGCCGCCTCGAGGCGCTGCGCCCCGCCCTCAGCGCCGCTTGCCGCGCCCTCGGACGCCTCGTGCCCAAGTGAGTCTTCCTCAGCCCCGCGTCTACCTAGCCTCCCCCTAAAACAAAACTCCCCAAGTCACTCCACGCGTACCTACCCTCGCCCTAAAACAATACTGTCCAAGTCACTCCACACGTACCTACCCTCCCCCTAAAACAATACTGTTCAAGTCACTCCACACGTACCTGCCCTCCCCCTAAAACAATACTGTCCAAGTCACTCCACACGTACTTACCCTCCCCCTAAAACAATACTCTCCAAATATCTACCCGTCCCTTAAACAATACTCCCCAAGTACCTACCCGTCCCTTAAACAATACTCCCCAAGTACCTACCCGTCCCTTAAACAATACTCCCCAAGTACCTACCCGTCCCTTAAACAATACTCCCCAAGTACCTACCCGTCCCTTAAACAATACTCCCCAAGTACCTACCCGTCCCTTAAACAATACTCCCCAAGTACCTACCCGTCCCTTAAACAATACTCCCCAAGTACCTACCCGTCCCTTAAACAATACTCCCCAAGTACCTACCCGTCCCTTAAACAATACTCCCCAAGTACCTACCCGTCCCTTAAACAATACTCCCCAAGTACCTACCCGTCCCTTAAACAATACTCCCCAAGTACCTACCCGTTCCTTAAACAATACTCCCCAAGTACCTACCCGTCCCTTAAACAATACTCCCCAAGTACCTACCCGTCCCTTAAACAATACTCCCCAAGTACCTACCCGTCCCTTAAACAATACTCCCCAAGTACCTACCCGTCCCTTAAACAATACTCCCCAAGTACCTACCCGTCCCTTAAACAATACTCCCCAAGTACCTACCCGTCCCTTAAACAATACTCCCCAAGTACCTACCCGTCCCTTAAACAATACTCCCCAAGTACCTACCCGTCCCTTAAACAATACTCCCCAAGTACCTACCCGTCCCTTAAACAATACTCCCCAAGTACCTACCCGTCCCTTAAACAATACTCCCCAAGTACCTACCCGTCCCTTAAACAATACTCCCCAAGTACCTACCCGTCCCTTAAACAATACTCCCCAAGTACCTACCCGTCCCTTAAACAATACTCCCCAAGTACCTACCCGTCCCTTAAACAATACTCCCCAAGTACCTACCCGTCCCTTAAACAATACTCCCCAAGTACCTACCCGTCCCTTAAACAATACTCCCCAAGTACCTACCCGTCCCTTAAACAATACTCCCCAAGTACCTACCCGTCCCTTAAACAATACTCCCCAAGTACCTACCCGTCCCTTAAACAATACTCCCCAAGTACCTACCCGTCCCTTAAACAATACTCCCCAAGTACCTACCCGTCCCTTAAACAATACTCCCCAAGTACCTACCCGTCCCTTAAACAATACTCCCCAAGTACCTACCCGTCCCTTAAACAATACTCCCCAAGTACCTACCCGTCCCTTAAACAATACTCCCCAAGTACCTACCCGTCCCTTAAACAATACTCCCCAAGTACCTACCCGTCCCTTAAACAATACTCCCCAAGTCAAGTCGCATTTTCTCGTTTCTTGCTTGTCTTTCCTGGCTCGGTCGCATAGTAACAAGCGCTAGGTGAAATACACACCCGCTGGAGTTGGTACAACATGTTTTCTTCTTCCGCTTTCCTCTATCTGATTTTGTAAGGATTCTATTTTTTTTTTAATATCTGCAGTGTGCATTTAACGTTATGTAAAGAGTAAATAAATGAATCTGATACTCCTCCATCAGCCGCCATCTCAGTGTTCACTCCTTCTTTACAATGTGGTGATGTTATAAATGATATATCTCCGTTGTATCGTCAGGGACGGGCGGGCCGCGGCGGCGCGCGCGGAGATGGGGGCTCGCCTCGTGCAGGTGTCGGCGACGGCGGGGGCGGGGGCGGAGGCGGGGGCGGGGGCGGAGGCGGGGGCGGGGGCGGGGGCTCCGCGTCACCTCGCCGCGCTGCTGCAGGCGCTCAACCTGCCCCCCGACTGCACCGCGCACGCCACTTACAAGGTATGTTTTACCATTTTTAAGTGTTTGTGTATGTGTGAAGGAGAGATAAGATGGATGGAGAAGTGATAGGATGAGAGGGGGTGTGTGTGTGTGTGTGTGCATGTGTGTGTGTATGTGTGTGGGTGGGTGTGTGTGTGTATGTGTGTGGGTGGGTGTGGGTGTGTGTGTGTGGGTGTGTGTGTGTAGGTGTCTGTGTGTGTGTGTAGGTGTGTGTGTGTGTGGGTGTGTGTGTGTGGGTGTGTGTGTGTAGGTGTGTGCATGTGTGTGTGTATGTGTGTGGGTGGGTGTGTGTGTGTGTGGGTGTGTGTGTGGGTGGGTGTGTGTGTGTGTGTGTGTGTGTGTGTGTGTGTGTGGGTGGGTGGGTGTGTGTAGCTGAGACATATAACAATAAATATAATTCAACTGACGAAATTAAACCACAAACTCGTGATATTGATATTGAAGAAGCACATGACATTGAATGAATGTATTTTAAATAAGAAATTGTAATAAAAAAAAAGTTGGACATTTTCACACAGCATCATCTGGCCCCAAAGTAAGCAGAGCTTGTGTCATGGAAACCACGTCACTGATATATTACTTTTTTCTTTGTAAATACATACATATTATACATAAAAACACCCAGATCCCACTATGACATTATGTAACTTACAAACAAATTACTATCATGAATATATGAGCAAGATAAAAGTAAAAGGAAGAAAGAAATAATAATATTATGTATATAAATATAATATCAAAACATACATTTGTTTAAGACTCAATAGACATTTATCTTATCTTAATCTTAATTTATTGCCTAAAAGTAAAAAAGAGAACGAAAGAAAAATATTATGTAGGTATATAAATATAAGATAATAATATAAATTTGCAAGACTCAAACATTTATCTTATCTTATCTTAACAGATATAATTTATTGCCCCGTATATTTGTAAGTCACGCAGTTCTCTGTCCGCAGATAACCACAGAGCTGGCGGAGCAGGCTTCCGAGCTGTGCATCGAATCCGCGACCGACTCGCCCGTCTCATCGCACCACTGCGCCATGCCAGCTCGCGCCATGCCCATATAGACGCAGGGGCACCTTAGCTGAACATATTCCACTTTTTTTTACTAAAAACGGGTATATTTTGACGGGGTATTTTTTAATTTGAATGTTTACCGATATTTCTGCGCAATGCCGGTCAGCGTCACCAATTAGATTCTCTTCTGGGGTTTAAAGATATATTTGTTTCCTCCTAGAGGTAAAATTTGTTTATTTTTCTGAAGCGAAAATGTAGCCTAAGAAAAAAAACCATAGTCACATACAAAGCTCTGACCTCCACACTAGGATCCCCTGTGTCGTGGGTATCAGGTACTATGATCCCCTGTGTCGTGGGTATCAGGTACTATGATCCCCTGTGTCGTGGGTATCAGGTACTATGATCCCCTGTGTCGTGGGTATCAGGTACTATGATCCCCTGTGTCGTGGGTATCAGGTACTATGATCCCCTGTGTCGTGGGTATCAGGTACTATGATCCCCTGTGTCGTGGGTATCAGGTACTATGATCCCCTGTGTCGTGGGTATCAGGTACTATGATCCCCTGTGTCGTGGGTATCAGGTACTATGATCCCCTGTGTCGTGGGTATCAGGTACTATGATCCCCTGTGTCGTGGGTATCAGGTACTATGATCCCCTGTGTCGTGGGTATCAGGTACTATGATCCCCTGTGTCGTGGGTATCAGGTACTATGATCCCCTGTGTCGTGGGTATCAGGTACTATGATCCCCTGTGTCGTGGGTATCAGGTACTATGATCCCCTGTGTCGTGGGTATCAGGTACTATGATCCCCTGTGTCGTGGGTATCAGGTACTATGATCCCCTGTGTCGTGGGTATCAGGTACTATGATCCCCTGTGTCGTGGGTATCAGGTACTATGATCCCCTGTGTCGTGGGTATCAGGTACTATGATCCCCTGTGTCGTGGGTATCAGGTACTATGATCCCCTGTGTCGTGGGTATCAGGTACTATGATCCCCTGTGTCGTGGGTATCAGGTACTATGATCCCCTGTGTCGTGGGTATCAGGTACTATGATCCCCTGTGTCGTGGGTATCAGGTACTATGATCCCCTGTGTCGTGGGTATCAGGTACTATGATCCCCTTCAAAGGTACAAAAAAGGTTTCAAATAAATGTAATATTTCTAGTGCCTTTTTTTTAAGATTTCTTGTATTTGGGAGTAGTTTCAGTCAGTTATACAAATAGATAATATAAATGTTCAATATTACAGATTGTCCCAGAATAATGTTGGATTTTTTATTTTGAATACCAACATTTTTTTTAGCCGACTTAAAATGAGGCGTCGTGCAAACTTTGTTGTAATTACCCTCTTTTGGGAGAGAACAGAATATTCTGGGACACCCTGTATACATATAGATTACTAAATGAAATTAGGTTCAGTGAAAATAGCCGAATTTTAATACGGAATAGAACAAAATTTATTAAAATTCCCCTTTTGGGAGAGTACACAATATACTGGGACACCCTGTATACATAATTAGATTAATAAGTAGATGAAATTAGGTTATAAATTAATTGTAAAATCCATAACTCGATATACTATAGTATTATCTTTGAATCACTGAGCGATTTTTGTGATGAACCCGTTTAGTTTTTGTTCAATCATTCGGACCTATTTCAACGCTATTAGAGATAGCTCA
The DNA here is from genome assembly GCA_958496245.1 of Perizoma flavofasciatum. NCBI lineage: Eukaryota > Metazoa > Arthropoda > Insecta > Lepidoptera > Geometridae > Perizoma > Perizoma flavofasciatum. The sequence continues at coordinate 176,710 of OY292448.1, forward strand.
TGCTCTCTAATTATATTAGTAAAATGGCTATGGGAATGCGACAATGGTATTCATTTTGCCAGTCCAAAAGATAAAAATAATTCCACTATCCACCTCCTGGCTCCATCATCAGACCCTCGTTACCAAGCCAATCTTATAGACTCGTTAAAACGAATCATATAAACCCAAAATCGAGGGTTTTACTAGTAGTCTCTGAAGAGTTCCACCTCCTGGCTCCATCATCAGATCAGCTCCAAGATACCAAATTATAGTATTATCATCCGAGCTACATAGACATAGAAAGTTTCATTTCGATACGACAATTAGAAGCAGGTTTAAAATTGTCTTTCAAGATTTGATTACATAGTTTGTTAGTTACAAGTGAAGCTAATGTAAGCACCTTAATATACATAGTTCTGATCCCGCACCAGGATCCCCTGTATCTAGTACCTACCATGCGGTGACCGTTTAATTTAAAAAACAAATAATTTTCTCCTTTCCATCCAAAGGGAGAGATTGATTACAGCAATAAGATGCATGTTTATGAATTCGTGTATTTTTGTATTCTTCGGTGTGGGATTGAGTTGATTCTGTCGGAGAGGTGTCTCCGGTGAAATAGGTCCGCATTATATTAAGTTTAAAATTGATAATTCCAAAGCATTACATAATGTTTCTGTATTTAATTATCGAGATATGGGTTAATTATGTACATTTTGTATCAAAATATAGTTTTTAAGTAGTTTCTCTTGTATATAACTTATAGCGGGGTTCTGGTAGGATACCCACAGGGCAAAGCCCTGGTATATGTGTTTGTTAATGATAAACAGTGAACAGGCGCATTGTCCTGAAGCCGAACTGTGTCGTGGGTATCAGCAACTACGGGTACAACTCCCAGACCCGAAACCGATATGTGCAGAACCTGCAAACATTTGTCCCGCGGCGGGAATCGAACCCGGATCTTTTGCGTCGCGGCCGGCTGCTGCCCGACGCGACATAGTATATAAACTCTTGTATACTTTGGTCATGGATCATTCTTAGCACATAGTTCTGATTAGATATTACGAAAGCCAAAGTTTTGTAAATAAAATTTCGGTTCGTATAAATCATGACGGGACTTTATAATTTTTTTTTATTTTTTTTTTATAAAACAATAATTGTTAATCTAAAAGTAAATTTTAATAAAAAACTAAAGGCATTCTCGCATAATACTCCATATGTGCTATTTCTAAAACATTAATATTAATTTGATTTATCTATGGCAATGGACATTTTGGTTTTAAAATGTTTAAGAATATCACAAGCTTTTGTAATATCCCAAAATTTCTACCTCGACGGGACTCGAACGCGCGACCTCCCGCTTAGTACGCGGGTGCTATACCAACTTAGCCACAAGACCAGCCTGGTCGAAATTCGTGGCATGTTTCGACTCGACGCGCCGAGGTTTCATCTACCACCGCCACCGCCACTTATCCAATCTAGACAAATACCTCACGTTTACTTTTCCTTTCGCGCTAACGCAAAATTTGTCTTGGTAAAACTTGACAGCTGTCACGTGACATTTCCACAGCTAATGTCATTCCCATACAAATTAATCTTTCCGCAGACGTTAACGACAACATATAGTGGTATTTGTCCAAACACCATGTTCAATGACTAAAGTTACATTAAATACAATTGATTCGTAGGTTCGAGTCTCGCCGAGGTTGTATTTTTAGGATATTATAGAATTTTGTTATCTGTGGTAATGGCCTCGATTCTGTAGTACACTGACTAAACTAAATTTAAACTGTCGCTCTCTTTCACTGATAGTGCAAGCAAGAAAGAGATAGCTACAATTTTAGTGCTGTAAAATTTTTCAGATTTAAGTTTTCCATACAAATTTAGTCGTGATTTCAAAACATGCTGACTATAAACACGAAGAAAAGCGGCGCGCAAACTGATTTGACAGCAGCACACGGAACTAAAATTCTTGCCATCTCTTTCTTGCTTGCACTATCAGTAAAAGAGAGCGACAGTTTAAATTTAGTTTAGTTAGTGTATCAGAATCGAGGCCAATGTTGTTTTGCCATGGATCAAATAATAGGAACGACGCTTCATATCTTCACAGATCGGTTAATGACGTTTCATTGGGCGCTTTCCGCAAAATATATTTTAATAATAATAAAATAAGAAACATTTATTCCGTTATTATTATTAATGATAATAAATACTGACAGATCGCTCTGACAAATAAGATCAATAGAAAACACAAAATTCTGTAAAAAAAATGTCATTTAATTTTAATCAGTCATCGTTCAAATTGTAATTTTATTTTAGTTTTGATTTTGATAAAAGTGATGTTTAGTTTGTTCTTTGAAATTGTATTTTTAATTTCTAAACTTTAGGCTTCAAGTAATTTTAGTTTCGTAAAATTGTTAATAATATTTTTAAGTGTCATGTTTTAGTGTTAATTTTTTGAATTTATGTACCTAATAAAATTATTTTTGAATTATCTTGAGTTTATTAAAAAAAAACATGAAACAAGCACACTGACGACTGGATTCCCCATGATGATCCGCAGATACACACTCAGTGAGTAGATCTTTAGGTATACCAAGTAGGTGGTAGTCAAAGGCACGTCCATTACATTCGGCACATGCCCGCGTACAATTAGTTCGCATTCCACATGAGAGATTGCAAGCCCATTTCCGCTTATTGGAACACTCATTTTGTTTAACAAGCTACCTACTTATCTATTTTAGTTGGTTGTTTCACTGTCTTTGTGATCCAGCTGTCAGTTAATAAATACCTAATGCTGGACATTTCATCACACAGCATCATCTAGCCACAAAGTAAGCAGAGATTGTGTTACGGGAACTAAATGATTGGTTTTTTCTATTTTTTTGTAAATACATATACAAAGAAAACACCCAGACCCGAGACAAATATTTCCAGATTATACAAATATTTGCCCGGCGGGAATAAAACTCGCAACCTTCAGCGTCTCAGGCGGGCTTTCGCCCACTGCGCCGCCGAGGTCACAGTATAGCGTCCTTTGGTTCCCACTAGTTCTATTGATAGAACTGATTGGAACCATTGGTCTGAGTTAGTTTCAATGATTTTACAAAGTAGTTTTGTCAATAGAACAGACTACAGTACTAGTACAATTGTTTGTCTACTTCTCACCACATCCAAGCCCATTGTTCTCGGAAAAGAAAACTTTCATACATAAGTTCCCAACCACATCCACGAGCATTTTAATAATATGGTGGGTACACACGTACGTACATGCTCATCGAGCAAGTCTCATTGAAACAAAGCTCTTCTCCAACATGTTCCATCAGGAGGGGGAATAAAACCTATTGACTTTGACTTTGACAGAGGGCATCCTTGGACGCAAGGAAATTAAGGGACGGTGTGCCTCGCAGCTTTGTTAATTAAAAAATTAGTACCTTTTTTCAGTCGAACGTAGACTCTTCCTTCCCCATTTTGTTGTCTGTTATAATTATTTAAAAAAAATACAGATAGAAACATCAAACTATGCATCATTTTGTGAAGTTGAAATATTTTTCTTTTTAATCGCTGTTACGTAGTAGGTAATTGATATACAACTACAATCATTTTGTACCTGTAATAAAATGTTTTTTTTTTAATCTTATGTTGATGTTTTAACATTTAACAATTTGTTAAGTTTATTAAACATACTTTTTTTGATGTGTGTATACATATACCTGACGCGGGGTCAGTTACCTAATAATAATAATATTTAGGAGCAAGAATTTCAGGTAAAGAAAACAACAATCTAAAAAATTAGTTCATTTATTAAAATTGTAAAATGATTTCGCCATTTACATAAGAAATGATTCCTTAAAATTCACATAAGATTAACAAAATATACGACAGTCAACGATCAATACATAGTCGCAGTCAGGCAAACTCAACAGCAAGCAAACCTGCAAACAAGCCAAAATCCGGTCTGAGTGGTGATCTGGATCAGTTGAGCTATCCTTAGATAGTTTACAGCGGTATTTAGATAGCTCAACTGCTTCTTATAAAACCTAGTTGTACTATATGTGTTTTCCACTATATGGACTAGATTAGCCGATTAGTTTAGATTCGGTTTAGCGCGATAATTCCCAACTTTTGGCACTTCAAAGGGTGTGGGGGGGGGGGGGGATTTTTTCCGTTCAAGTTGTCTCCCACTTCAAAATTCAAGGGTTCAAGTGATAGTGAAAGTGGTGTCAATTGTAAAATCGAAGATGGCGGACACATTTTATTCCAAAGGGTATAATTTAAAGTAAATGTCAATAAGTAATTAAGTAGGTAACCTAAGATGATTGTTTTTTATTTCATTTCATAAAATACTGCCAAAAAAAACCCACGTTACCACGTTTAAGCTATCCCACTACCCGATGAATATTATAAACTAGTTTTGCAGTCAGCTTCGCTAACTATTCCAAATTCCACTCATTGGGAATAATGCTTGCACCATGCTTTTGTCCGGGTAACGGGCGAATCCGTGAGTAGAGACTAGTTACGTTTGTAAGAACGCTGTCTACAAGCTGACGAACACATTCATAAGACACAAAAGAGCAGTCCGCCTCGGTCGGCTGTGTTAGGCATGCCCAAAACATCTGTGGCCTAGAAATACAGTTTATTTGAGGCACGTACCTAGGCCACGCATACCTCGGACAAACGTTGCGCCCGCTACCCTGGTGAAAACCTTGGAATAAGCATATTGTTGGAATCATCCTTTCCATCCCACAATGACCACATAAAGCCCACTTCCCTTAGTCACCACTATACGAATACACCACTTCCCGAACAGACCATAATTTAATAATTCGGATATAATTTATTGGTACCTATTCTCGACACTCATTTGATTTTTTTCATCTTTATTTTGGCTAACTCGAAATTTGAACATTAAATTTGTTTTTCTTATGTGTTTTTTACATGGCAATAATATTATTAAAAAGTGGACTGTAAGGTAGTGGTCAGTGTGGGAAGAGATACTTTGGGAAGATGTAATTTTTAATGGATGAATGAAAATACTTTATTGTATACCATAAACCAATAAGTGCAAGAATTTACAAAATTAACAAATTCTTATTCTTATTAAAGTACAATGGGCGATCTTATCGCTCAGAAGCGATCTCTTTCAGTCTATATATAGGGAGGATAATAAGGGGTTGTAAGAGTAATTGGGGTGTACATAAACATAATAATAAAAGATTACAACTTATATAAATTTCAACTAAAATACTATATAACATACATGCACCAATAATAGATATGTAAAGATACATGTTTTAGGTAGTGGTCATTGTGGAACTGAAAGAAATTACCTTTTTCACAAAAAGCCTTAAGGAAAGTAATGATCGGAACCACACCATTTCTGGATAGAGCTATTCGAGACACGTAGGATAATGTGTATAATATAACATGAGGTAGGTAATGTTTTTGACTTTTGTTCGTCGTGTCCTTGTATTGGTCACCCAAAGTATTGGACCGTTGAAATATCATTGGATCACCCTGAAAGGGACGAGTTGTTCCTGTTGTTCCCTAGTGAGGCTTAACGGAAGGGGATTTTCCAGTAGTTCCCCTTAACGTGTTTAATTTAAGTTCTTTTAAGATGATGATAAAAGTAATGTGGTCCATTTCAAAACTAAAGATGAAGGACACAATTAAAATAAAAAAGTTACTATGGTTTTTGAATTAAGGGATGGATTTAAGGAAAATATTTACATCTATGGAATAGCGTTATCCAGAGATATTGAACTTTTTAATGCGGTCCAACATTTTCGTGCCAGCGGAAATTATACACAAGTGTACACTTAAAAAATGCCATTTTCGCTATAGTTCAGATGACGCTTGCGACGAAAATCTTGGGCAGTATCAACTATCGGTTAAACACCTATATTATGCAGTCAGGATACTCACATTTACTCAATACCGGAAGCATCCAAATTAACATTAACATAACTGGCCCCCATGTTCTCTCTGTGGCGCGTCGAGACGACATGCCGCTTGGCGTTCTCGCCCGATTCCACATCAGCCTCGCAGACACCGCACTTGAGACTCCCAAACTCATAATAAACGTATTTATTCCTTGCCAACATCGTTATATTGTGTTTCAGTTCGAGGTAGAAACGGAAGACGGATTCTGTGCTCGGCTTGTCGACAAAGTGTTGCGCATATACCAAGTGCGTGAGTAGCGACCGAATGGAGTTGAATACGCATTGGCAAGACACGCAGGTGAAGGTCGCACCTTCGCTGTGAAGGATGTAGTTCCCCTTCATGTAGACGCTGATGATGTCGCCTTTATGAGCCTGCAGCTTGGCCTCAGCCACCGCGGTCTGATGCTCGTAAGAAGACAGCACGTGTTTCACCGCTAGCTTCACGTCGGGAAAGGTCTCGTCGCAAAACTCGCATTTTATAATGTTATCTACAACAATCTTGTTCAGTGTGAGTAGCTCGTGGTAGCACTTTTCCTCGGGACAGGACCCTGAGCGAAGCAGCTCGTCGACTTCCGGATACAGAGCTGAACGGATCAGTTTTGAAATGCTCTCGAAGTGTGCATCGCTTTCGAAATGATCGACTATCGCTGCATAGGACGGCAGTGCCACGTAGTCGGGACACACGGCGCAGACGTAAAAATTCCCAAAGCTAGCGAAATACTCCGACGGGCGACAGTGGTTCTTGTAAAGCATCGCTAGTTTCCGCGGCGCCGCGTTGCGCAAGTGCTTCTTCTGACGAATATGGTTGAAGAGCACCTGCCTCGGCCCTTTCAAGGTCATATCGCAGCAACTGCAGTAGTTGCCCACTTTACCGGATGGTTTGATGAAGTTTTCGATGATGATGTGATCGTTGCGATTCTGCGGCTTGCTTGAGCTGGTCAGGAATTTGGACCAGTTCAAGTCCTTCGGACCCCAGTCCTCGGGGATACCGTTTTCGTTTTTCCTGGCTTTGATGTACAGATCGTCTGAGAGACGCGCGAGGTGCTTCTCGTCTAAAATGTGCAGGATCGTCTGGTCTACTGTGTCTGTGTTTGTGTTGCACATCTTGCACTGCCATCCGTTGGGGTATGTCAACACGTCGTGACGTAGAAGGAAGCGTTCGTTCACTTTCGTGATGGTTTCGATGGAGGGATCCTTGTGGAGCGCGAAGGGGACGTGGGGGTCGGATCGCAGGATGCTGGAAAGGTTGTGGATGTGGGAATCGCTGAAGACGTGGTTCAAGACACTGTCGTAATGGAATCTGAGCGTGTAGTATTCGCAGGCGATGCAGAAGAAAGCCAACTTGCCCGTGCGGTCGTCGACTAAAGTCAAGAGTTTGTGATCCGCGAGCAGCTTGAGTATCAAGTTCTCGATCGGTCCGTAGTAACGGTATTTCTTCACTTGCATCTTCGGCTTCTCTTGCGTTTGATCGCTGTCATCGTTCTCCATGTTCTTGTTGGCGTCCGCAGCGAAGTTCTGGTATACATTGTCGCGGATACTCATGATTATAGGAGCAACGGAGCTAGTCTGAGTGCTAAAATCTATGTTCGAAACATCCTGACTCAGAATGCTAAGCACTTCGGTGTAAAACTTGATGGCGACGCCGATGGTCGCTTCAGAATTATCAGGCAAACTTTTAAGTAAGGCCGCAGTGAGTTTATTATACGTGTTACGCTCCAGTTTCTCTGTCGGCTTGATGAGGTGAGAGACGTCGATGCTGTGCGTCTCTCCGCACGCCATGGAAGACAGCCGCCGAGACATGTTAGGGAGAAGGATGGGCTCGGAAACGTCCACGCTTTCACGCTTCATTTTAGGCTTGGGAAGGTGGATCTCCAAGTTGAAGTGCTTCTGAAGCGATTCCATCAGCGGCTCTTCATCATTCAACTCGATCTCGACATTGCAATCCGTGCAGATATGCACCTGTTTTGCATCCTCATCGGTCAGCAACTCGGTTTTAAGCAGTTCCGGGACTTCGCTGATCTGCAGGCTGTTGAATCTCTGCCTCTGCAAGTTGCTCTTCTTAGCCGTTGTAAATATGTACTCCACTTCAACGTACTCCCGTTTCTGTGTGAAAATCTTCTTATGAGTCTCATTGAGACTGCTCAAATACTTAAGTATCGCAGGATTGCTTTCAGTCAAAGGGTGTGTGATGACGTAGCGGAAGTGCTGCGCCAACCGCTTCACATCGTCTAGTTTCCGAAAGGAGAGAACGGTCAAGTCCGACACGCCCTTCACGATGTCATCAACAGCGGTGTCTGTCATTTTGAAGTGAAATAACGCACCTTGTTCTTGGAAGTCAAATAAAATAAAAGTGAATGAACGAGACTACGTCCTGGTAACGCCAAGATATCGAGTCCCCTCTGTAGCCCAACAAGAGCTTATAGAGTTGTGAATTAGTGCTAAATTTTGCTGCCCGTACGCGATAGCCAAAAGGTTCGTGAAATGAAAATAAATGCCTCCAAAAGAGTTTGTCAATTTTGGATAAAAAATAATATGATTGTGTGGGGAATATCAGGGCATTTCAAGATCTGGAACAAACAAAATTTTTATTAAATAACATAAATAATTAATTTTCCTTAAAACCTTTGCCCAGCAGCGGGACACATAAGGTTGAAAAAAAATATGCACTTGTCCTAAACGGTGGATTTCATAATTTTCCCCAAATATCGAGTCAATAGGAAACCCAATGTATATTCTCATGCTGGTATAAGGCTGGTATGGTCAAGTAGGGTTGCCGACAGCCCCTCCCGGTTTATTAAAATTAGCGGTGTAAGAAATCTCATCTAAAAGCTCCAGCTAGCCCACAGACATAAAATAACTCTTAAATACAGGCATTCATAATATTCGATGAAAAAAGGCTTAAGAAATAATGAACGGAGCCAGGCAGATCTCAAGTACCTATTCAATAATATTGCATCCACAAAGTCACATGAGGAAAATATTAAAATAATATGATATTAAGTACTGCATCAATCCTATCATTGTCAATGGCTATTTATAGCAGACAGTGCAGCGGTTCTGTTTACATTCCAGGAATTTTTATTATAAGTACCGTATACATGGGCAGGATGAGCCGACGACATTATAAAAGCATGCATGATGTTAAATAGCCTATAACCTTCCTCAAGAATTGGCCTATCCAAATACATAACTTTTTCAAATCCGACTGGCAATTCTGGAGATCAGCATGTTAAAAAAAACTCTTCAGCTTTTCTATTAGTATTGTAATTATACCTCTAGATGGAAGATCAGTTACATTATTTTTCTCATACAAAATGGCAAAGCTGCATGCTCTTGAGAAATACTGAAAATAGCAGAACGTTATTTCACATTCTAGAGGGGGCAATTCCAATGAGATGTAATTTATTCCAACTTCTAATAAATTTTTTACCAACCGACTTACATAATAGGCAAATTATGTAACTTAGATTCATAATCCTTCCTTTTAGCTTCAAAGTAAGGTAAATATTATCATTGTTATTAATAACACTTATGTTAGTAAAATAATGTCCTGTAGATATTTGTTCCGAGTCTAAGTGTGTTGGTACAATGGTACTTGTGGTTCCTGATAACCACAATAAAGGAATTCCTAGTGTGGGGTTGGGACAATGTGTTAATTGATTAATAATACTTCCTTTTTTTTATACTGAAATTTAAAACAAAATCAACACAATCACGACTGTATTCTCCATGATGGACATACTCAGTGCATAGATCTTTGAGGATACCAGGGGGTAGTCAGAGGCACGTCCAAACATTACATTTGGTACATGCACGCGTTTCTGCAAGTAGTTAGCATTCCACGTGACATGTTGCAAGCCCATCTCCGCTTACTAGAACACTAACACATGCCTTCGAACTTTAGGTTCTAGGGCATGTCGGTTTCCTAGCGATGTTTTCCTTCATCGTTCTGAGCACGTGTCGATGCGCACATTCATTTTTTAAGTGGAATAATCTACTGGTGCATGACCGGGTTCGAACCCACAACAACCGCATCGGAAGTCGGTGTATAATAACAAGAACTGTTTGCAAGGGAAGATAGATTTTCTACTTAAATTATGTCCACACATTTTTATGAATAACAATGATAATATATACCTTACATTGTTAAAGCAAAAAGTAAAGTAAACACCCAACAGACATATATATATAGCCCTGACCCCACACTATGACTCTCTGTGTCGTGGGTACCAGAAACCATGAGTACTGTGGTACCACAACACCCAGACCCAAGACGAATATGAATTGTACTGAATATAGTAAAATTTGTAAAAAAAGACAAGAATAGGGTGTGGACGGTCCCTTCGAAGAATGAAAATAATATTAAATTTGAAATCATCCGCAGTCCCTGACGGTAATGACTCAGTATAAGGAAGGGTTTGTAACATTAACAGTATTTAACAAAACTGTGCGCGATCTAACAAAGGGGTATTCCTCCTACTCCAATAAAATGACCGAGATTCAAAAAGGTATCATTAACTTCTGTTAAAAGAAAACATAATCAATATCTAATATCCCTATCAGATTGTTATGTCACATAACTTCTTCTAAATTCAAGCCTGTGAAAATTCAACACAGGAGTAGTTTAAATAATATATACAGAAAAAAAATCAATGAGTCTCCACCACTACTGAGTCAGGTTTAGAGTCTGTACTGACAAAAGTAACTTATTTTGTACAGAAATATGTACGGAGGGTCCTAGGAGGTAAGATACCTGGATAAAGAATTTATTCATCAAAAATGTTAAGAGTTCAAAAATATTTGTAGGTAAAATAGATAAGATTAAATAGAAATGATAAATTACTACATGATAATATTGAAAGTAAAATGTGTTTCTCAGAATGCCTCAAACAAAAACTAAGATTGCACAATGTTTACAATAGAAATTATACAGTCTAAAAAGCTTAGGCGAGATAAAAAAATTGAATAAAAATGTAAATAAATAATTCATAGCTAAATAATGCATGAGCGACATTTATGTGACTGGACACAGAGACTACAATGTAGATATAAATCTACCTACATAAGTAGGCACCAACAAATCCATTATTATTTGACCTTTGTCGGTAGGGTTTCCTCATCACTTTCACCTAAAACGAGCTATTTACATAATGTACTGTTTACATACTGCAAAAACAAATCATTACAGGTTCTACAAGAGTTTGATGGTAATTAAAATAGTGAAAACATGAAATAGAGAGCGTAAACGAAGTCGCAAGTTTGTGGTTAGAATGATGCAGCAATATCTTTTTGGGTTATCTAGAGTTTGTATCGCTAGAATAATAGGAAAATAGCGTAGATTTTTACCTGATAGTCTTGAATTTGTGCATGGCAGCGCTAACCGCCTTATTTTTTATTTTGTACGGGCATTTATGAATGGTGACATGACAGACAATGGATGACATTTCTTTTTCGGGCGTGATTTTTTTACCGATATGGGGTAGCCGTTCAAAAAATAATCCACACTTTGTGGGATGTTTTCACTAGAACTGAAGCGAATTTATCGTTTAGGTAAACGTAATATTTTGACTTGTATTGAAAGTTGTTACCACCTAAAAATATATATTGTTCCTTCTATACTATTTTATCGAAAAAAAAACAAAATACTTTTAAGAGTAGTTATTTACATAACTAACTTGTTACATAATTAAATAAGATTATTATATTATATTATTATAATATTATTGCAAGACGTGGTGATAACAGATAGAGTAGGACGACTGAATGGTGACCAAGGAGTGGTTATAGAAACGTTGGACGTCCGGCAGCGAGATGGGCAGACGACATAGTCAATGCCGCGGGCCGTGAATGGTTTAGACTATTGCAGGATCATGGTGGATGGCACAAACTAAGAGGCCTATATCCAGCGGTGGGTTAAGTCGATGATGATTATGAAATATTATATAATAATTATATAATTTACCTTACATTCAACCATTCCTACCAATGGTAGGCTACCATAATGAGCGAAACTGAAAAAAAATCAAGTTAGTTTTTTGAAAAGCCGTTCTTTATTTAAAATTTGATGTATTGAACCTACTTTTTTATTATAGCTGTTATCGTTATCATCAATCAAACGACAGATAGCATAACTTAGTATTGACCCACAGTATTGCACGCTATAATTTATATAAATTCCCTTCTTCCATCCACAGACTATAACATTTTTACGACTGCAACGTGTCGCTATTGTCTGTCAGTGTCAATGTCATTCCGTGGTTGATGTGGTGATGGTAGTCTTTGGTTTGATACTGCTATATCACATTATTTATTTTATGCAATTTTATGCTTTTTAATTTTTTACGTTGCTATATTATAATAACTATTGTTTTTTTAAACATTAATAGGTAGGGGCAGGGGTGACACTTGAAACAAAAATCTAAAGAGGGGCTTTAGTTTTTGTACATATCTCATAGAATATTAGTTTTTTTTTCAACATTGTATAACAAATTTATATTCCTACCATATTGCATCATTAAATTTAGCAAAAATATGAAATAAATGTCATCTTAGGCATTTTTCTGAGACGTTCCAAAAGGAACAGGTATAAGTAATAGGGGACCTATTGAGGGAGACTTGATCCTGGTATAGGGTAGGCTTAATCTCTACTGAAATGTACCCAACTGTATATAAAATGAAGTAATAAAAACAATTTTATAAACCTACAACAATTGTAATTAACCTTATAGTGCCTTCTTCTTCTTATAAATTTTACCACAAGAGCTTTTCTTATTCTCAATCACAATAATTCAATGTAAGTGTAAGACTTATGTCATATTCTTTTTATTACTTATTATTATATATTTTAATATTATTACATTAGTATGGCATTATTAATCAAACTTATAACTAATCACTCTTAGATAGGAACTTTGGCAGTTATGAAATCTATTTAAAAATCTAAATAATACATTTTTTTCGAAAATGAAATCTACACGTTTTTTATTAGATATGCAAACTGGTGGATCTATTTTCTTAACTATGTACTTGAAACCATGCGATTTCGGAGATGTCTTTAACAGGCCATCTGAATATACAATTTTTTTTAGCAAATTTTACTATGTAGCCATGGCTTGCAGTGGATTGAATTTGTCCGATGTAACGATGAACCAGATTTTTCATTGATGTGAGATCTATCACCCGATCTATCAACTATCACCCAATCGTCATTTCCTTGGCATTTATCTATAACAAGAAACAATAATAGTAAGTAATTTTATTTTTAAGCATTTGGACTTCTACCCTATCGAGCGGGGATCAACTCTACCCTGGTCTTATTTTTCTAAAACAGTTTACGTTACGTGAAAAAAATATTATTGTATTGAAAAATAATCAACTCAAATTCATCTTAAGTCGACCAATAATCAACTGATTTACTTATATTTCAAAATAAGTATCACTAAAATACGAACAAAATACTTACGAAAAAGTATCCACCAACTCAAAACACCAACACACCACTGCTCTGAAATTGTCTTTTGTCACTGTCAAAATTGCATTTGGTGATTCGGCTGAAGGCAAACAACAGTATCACCAGTAGTGTCGCCAACCTAGTGGATTTTCCACTTAAACTGGTAGTTTCGACCCCCCTTTTAGTGGCGAAATTAGTTTCAATTATTTAGTTTCATTAATTAATTAGTTAATGAGATCACTCAACAGCTAAACCACGAGAATGAGACCAAAGATACAAAAAAAAAATTGGACTTCATTCAATTTTTTTTTTGTAATTTTTTTTTATTGCCCTTCAAAGATGCTCAATGATATTCGAGTTAACTGTTATTGAATATTTTTTTACGTTCCTGGTCTTGACTTGTTGGTTTACTATTTGTATGTTGATTTATTGATTGTTAGTATGAGTAGGTACCTACCTATTACGTAATAATAAAAGACACTAATTATTAATTTTCTGAAATAATACCGTCAAATCAAGACCACAGACTTACTAGAAAATAATATAACAAACATGATAACGCATCTATGACCATAATACATATTTAATCTGTGGTAGCTTAATTAAATCTATATTTCTTGTTTTTGAATCAAGAATTTTTATTTAATTTCTTTCATCTAAACTATGTAATTTGGATCGAGTGGTGTTACGGATATACATTAGATTGCTCGCGTGCTTGCTTATCTGTTTTTACCACAAACGTACCTTCCAGAATGATGAATCTGGTAACAGAAAGTCTGCTCGAAGAGGCTGCTTTCGTCGCCGACACGACCTGCCCCGCCTGCTTCGCCGAGTTCCTCGACGCGGAGGACCTGTATATACACGTGAGACAGATGCACCCGCCCACATCGACCTCCCTACCCTGCCAGCTCTGCTCTGCAACCTGCTCTGACCCGCTAGACTACGCGGCACATGTCAGAGACGCTCATCTATTCGATCTCAGATGCTGTCGGTATTGCTCTAAAGTGTTCCTTAATGGCACCGATCTGAAGATGCATCAAGAAAAGCATACAGTTGACGATAACCTGTATTCATGCTCTCAGTGCAACACCATGTACTCGGAAGCAGTGTTACTGGAACAGCATGAGCATAGAACTCACGATAACGATGAGGATGGGGTGGTCTTGAAATGTATGACTCTGCTGTCATCAATACTCAATCTCAAGGCTGTGTCCTTGCTGCAGTCGATTGGAAAAAAAGTATTGACTTGCTCAGTTTGCGATTTCACATCCGTTAACCTAGAAACTTACATCGACCATCTGAAGGTACAGAAATGCGAAGGATTTGTTTGCGACAGGTGTTGTAGTGTTTTTAAGGGCAAGAAGTATCTCATAAAACACTTGAAATATGCTAAAAAGTGTAAAAGCATTGGTGAGTACTCAGAAGAGCTGGCAATTTGCATTGATTGCAACAAAGCAGTCCACCCGAAGGCGATGGAGCTGCATAAAAAAAATTGCAGTGCTTTGAAGTGTATAGAGTGCAATATTATTTGTCAAACTATTGATGCGCTGTCCGAGCATCAGACTAAAGAGCATCCGCTGGGAATGAACTTTATAAGGTGCAAGTTTTGCTCTAAAGAGGTGATTGGGGAGGTGCCTCTTAAGAAACATGTTGATCGAGTCCACAGACCCCATTTCCACCTTTACAAATACCAATGCAGGGATTGCAAAGCTATCTTTAAACACCCCCAGAAGCTGTTCGCTCATTTCTTCACAACGCACAAAGAATTGAAGCCGTTCAATTGTAAAATTTGCAACAAAAGCTTCCGAGTACGCAAATCATTCTCTCTGCATATCAAACTAGACCACAAAAGCGTTGGTTTCGTGGAATTCGATGATCAATACCATGTGTTCTTCTCCGCTAATAAGTCTGAGAAACCTTTTATACCGGAATGTGTACTACCAGCAGAAGATTTGTACCTTTCGGACAGCGAACAGAACAAAGATGGTCCACCAGCAGACTCACAGAGATCGGACACAGATGCAACAAACGCAGAAACAGAAGACGATACTAAAGCAGTCAAAAGAAAACTACCCGCCAAACAGATTAAAGCTAAAAGAACGAAAAAGTCCAAGAATGATCCGGTCCTTATTTACTCATCGGATGAAGAGCCTCTCTTGATGCTGAGGAAAAGAACACAAAAAAAAAGACCAAGAACAAAGAGAACCCAATGGAACTGGAAGAAAAACATGACCAAAAGTCAATTCATGTGTGAGATTTGTCACAAAAACTGCTATACATACCAAAACCATCAAAACCACATGAACACTCATAACATGAATCAGGAGCTTGAATGCGTTAAGTGCTCGCAGAGATTCAACTCTAACAATGATCTAACAAGACACATGCGCAAAGAGCATGCCACGTCCAAACTAACCGAGACATTAAAGAGTTTACTACAAAAGAAGAAAAAAGACCTGGTTGATGACTCCACAAACTCACCACAATCCCTTGGGAAGTCAGATAAATTTACTATTGTCATGAAAAGAGTGAAGATCGACAAATGTAAAACATCAGCCACAATAAAGCCAGTCAAAACAGATTTGTCGGTAAAAAATTTCATAGAGAATTTCACTCCAGAGGTCACTGACGCTTCACCCAAAGAGACAGTCCATATCCAATCTACTGTAACTGTGAAAGTATATAAAACTCCATTTCACAGAGAGCCCACAATCAAAATGACAAAATTCAAGGACTTTCCCACATATGAGTCGGTCTCTCTTAAGATGCCTCAAAGATTCAAGCAATACGACAATCACGTGAAGACTAAAATCAGTATTAAGTTGGTCGAGAGACCGATCGAATCCCATAAAGACTTACTATTTGAGACAGACCATAACTATTTGAACACATTCCAAGATCATACGATGAATGATGATGATAATGATATACCGGAAATGGCACACGAAGTATCGTTGGTAGGGACAGAAGAGCCTGCGAAGCCAATTCAACCGCTGACTCGGATAGTCATTCCGAAGATGCCTAAAGGTTACTCAAAGATTCATATAGCCACGTTGCAGCCAGAAGCACCATTCTTTAAAATCATCAAGGTTGATTCTGATAAGTTGACGGAGATTAAGAAAAAGGAAGGCCCTATAGAGTCCTCAAATGTCAAAGAGGTATTCAAGTTAACTTTATTTTGAACTGCAATAGCTTAAGAAAACCGTATATGAGTTTGCAGTAAGAGATTGTGTTTAATACATAAAAAGGCTTAAGTCATGCTGGACATTTTCACACAGCATCATCTAGCCCCAAACTAAGCAGAGCTTGTGTTAAGGGAACTACATGACTGATATACTACTTATATCCTACTACTATAATAATCGCGAAAGTTTGTGAGGATGGATGTTTGTTACTCTTCCACGCAAAAACTACTGAACAGATTTTAATGAAACTTTATACATCAAAATAACACATAGGCTACTTTTTACTTGAAGTATAAATAGAACTTGTACTATAAAAGAATTATTGTTTTCAGGTGATCAACCTACCGGGGGGTACGAGACTTGTGACCGCGAACCCTCTAGCCCACCTCCTAGGCCAAGGAAGTCTGGACTCGAAGATAACCTATAAGCCAGCGAAAGACTTTCAGGGCATACTGGCTCAAGCGATGCAGAAATTGGAAGAAGCTCCAGCTCCTAAGAAGAAGAAATCTAGAACTAGCAAGCAGAAACAAGAAACTCAAGAGTCTTCGATGGTCTTCACTTCTTGATTAAGCCTATTGGTCACAATATCAATCAAAATTGTATCAAACAATTTATTTTATTTTGAACATTAATCGGCAATAACTAATGTTACGTATTCAATCATAGACAACTTTTTAGTTTATAACAATATAAAATGTGTAATTAAATTACCATGTGTATTAAACATATAAATGCCTAAAGTTTTGCCTTAGTTCGAAAAATGTGGCTCATTTATTACATTTACCCGGTGTACAATGTTACCTGGGTAATCTAAATAAGAAAAAATGTGGCTCATTTATTACATTTACCTGGTGTACAAATGTTACCTGGGTAATCTAAATAAGAAAAAATGTGGCTCATTTATTACATTTACCCGGTGTACAATGTCACCTGGGTAATCTAAATAAGAAAAAATGTGGCTCATTTATTACATTTACCCGGTGTACAATGTCACCTGGGTAATCTAAATAAGAAAAAATGTGGCTCATTTATTACATTTACCCGGTGTACAATGTCACCTGGGTAATCTAAATAAGAAAAAAATTGGCTCATTTATTACATTTACCCGGTGTACAATGTTACCTGGGTAATCTAAATAAGAAAAAATGTGGCTCATTTATTACATTTGCCTGGTGTACAAATGTTACCTGGGTAATCTAAATAAGAAAAAATGTGGCTCATTTATTACATTTACCCGGTGTACAATGTCACCTAGGTAATCTAAATAAGAAAAAAATTGGCTCATTTATTACATTTACCCGGTGTACAATGTCACCTGGGTAATCTAAATAAGAAAAAATGTGGCTCATTTATTACATTTACCCGGTGTACAAATGTTACCTGGGTAATCTAAATAAGAAAAAATGTGGCTCATTTATTACATTTACCCGGTGTACAATGTCACCTGGGTAATCTAAATAAGAAAAAAATTGGCTCATTTATTACATTTACCTGGTGTACAATGTTACCTGGGTAATCTAAATAAGAAAAAATGTGGCTCATTTATTACATTTACCCGTTGTATAATATACCTAATATTGTTGCTAAATATCTTAGCACTATACTTAGATACTTTAAAAGCAGAGCAATAAAGTTCGAAAATCGTATATTCTTTTGGTATAACTTACAAAGATTATCACTTCGCCAAAAGTTTAAAGAAATAAATATAATGACATTCCCTTGTCAATACATCTATAAAAATCTGTTGTATGTTCACAAAAATATTAATTTGTTTAAGAAAAAAAGCGATAATCACAATGTTAATACTAGAAATAAAGATAAACTCGCTGTTGCCACTTGTACACTCCATAAAGTTAGTAAGTCGTTTAAAGGGCACGGTGTACGCTTTTATAACAAACTCCCAAGAGATATACAAAAATTATCAATGAACAAATTTAAAAACGTAATTAAACAAAAACTTTATAAAAAGGCATACTATAAAATATCTGATTATTTAGATGACAAAAACTCTTGGGATTGAAAATGCTCCAACTCGAACCTATTGTTTTGTAAAAGGATCATTAAAAAGAATAACCAGCCTTGTTTTCTTGCCTTTCTTTCCTGGCTTGGTCGCGGAGGAACAGGCACCTAGATAAAAACCGACGTTTCAAAGTGGTCCTTGTGATTTTATTGAATAAATGAATTTTGACTTTGACTTTGATTAGATTATTTCTTAGTGCATAGTTCAAAACTCTAAATAAATAATGCTAGACATTTCCACACAGCATCATCTAGCCCCAAAGTAAGCAGAGCCTGTGTTATGGGAACTACATCACTGATATACTACTTATATTTTTTTATGTACATAGCAAACACCTAGATCCCGACACAAATATTTACAGATATAAAAAATGTTTTGGAATCGAACCCGCAACCTTCAGCATATCAAGCGGAAAAAATGAAAAAAATGGTAGTAACCTACCAGTTTTCTTTAGCAAAATAAAATTGCCCACCCAACATACAATCCATTTTGAATTATAGAATAGAAAGTGATTCATTTAATACGTTCATTTAATATGTAAGTTGTGTGTAAGTGTTAAAATAAATAAATGATTATCTAAAATAACTTTTTAAATCAAGCTTTTTCGTATTCTTCTCGGCAAACCCTTTTATTTAAAATCTATTTCAGGGGGATACATTAATAAAAATTGGTCCGCCATCTTTGGGAGTCCGCCATATTGGATTTAAATTGATGTCACTTATCTAACCATGGATCCAAACCAAACGTGTACCCATGCAAAATGTCAGCTCAATCGGTTGGAGATAACTGGTTTAAAATTCAGTTGCAAGATTTGACTTATGCTCACTAACTAAAAAGAGAAGTTAAATAAAAGCTTTTAATAAGATAGACACTTTTATTGGTAAAGATTTTTACAAAAACAAAGATAGGTACAAAGTTTTTTCTGTGCTGATTAGTCCAATCTGTGCCGTGTGGGCCAAACAGGTCCTGTCTCAGCTTATTGCTGCTCCGGTCAGTAGTGAGAAGCAGTGCAGTTTGCGCTGGCCATTACAAGATGATTTCGCGAAAAGAAAATAGTTATATAGAAAACACGGTTGGTGGTGTATTCTCCTTTTGCAGAAGGGAGGTTTTTCAACCGAACTGATTCATCTGATCCACTTGCCGCCCGGGCAAGTGGATCAGATGAATTCCTAGAACAGACAGTTGTTTGTCTGAGATTTTATATAATGTTCAGGTTGCGTTAAAACTCTGCTTGCGCGATCTAGACACTCCGATGTTCATCTGTGTATTGTATGTGGTAGCTTTTCGTATATCAGTAGTAAAGGAGGAGATTCTCAGTTCGTCTGTTTTTTAAATTGTGTGTGTTTGTTAACCGATTTAGATGATTCTTTTGTTGTTGTACAGAGAATGATCCCGAGGTGGTCCCATCAAAGTTTTATTCCTGAGGGATTGCTATTTTATCCTGTAAAACTAAAAAAAACATCATCAATTATGGAATCAGCTGCAAGATTTTTTTTTAACTACTAAAGAGGCAAACAAACTAACAGTCCACCTATTGGTAATCGGTTACCGTAACCTATGGACGCTTGTAATACCAGAGTCACACTCACGCGTGGCCTCCTTGAGATATCAAGAAGAAACATCTCATGTGCTTGTAATATCACCGGCAACCATACCCTTCCATCCGAAACACAGCAATGAGAACATTAGGTACCTACTGCTCTTACTTTTACTGTATTTTTTGGGTGATTTTACTTCAATTTTCTATTCGATAGAGTGTTATCCCGAGTGAGCAGAATAACGTATCTACGCATAATGAGGAGTACCAACAGGATAGAAACCGTAAACTTGGGATTGCAAACGTATCGTACCTACGTTTTTTTGAACACGCTATCTTTGGTACTACCAGTCGGATTTGAAAAATTATTTTGCATTTGATAGCCCAATTCTTGATGCCATTTAACACCACGCTAACGATCCTTAGACCCTGAAAAAAAGCCAGAAATAACGCTAAGCGAAAACAAAGATATAGCGCGGCGCGCGATGTGAAAAGTAGGCTGTATATAGGTATTCTAAGTCACAAACTATACCTGTTCCAAATTAAATCCTTATGGGTCCAGCCGTTACGGAGATTATCAACAACAAACTGCCCATATATCTAAACTTAGCTAAATGTAATATTAGTACTTAACTAGGTTTCTAAAATATCTTATTTTCTAAATACTTACACGCAGTTCTATCGTGCAGAAGCATTTTTGTTTTAGAAATGTTTTTAGATTTCTTTAAATAACGTCGGGTTCGAAACCAAACGAGAACGTCGGCGACATTGCGAGACCTCTTTCATTTCCTAGTCAGAAAGAAAACGTGACATGAAATGAGCAGAATCAAATTAGGGTATGAGTTTATAAATATGTTTGCCGATTAATTGGTCTACTACGCGACGATGGTAAGCGGCCTGACGGCATGACCCTTGTCCCCTGGGAGAGGGGAAGGCCTTTGGTATGGGACTCCACATACGTAGATACCCTAGCACCATCTCATCTGTCGAGGACATCAGTTAGAGCCGGCGCAGCGGCTGATTCGGCCGAGAATCTCAAGAGCCGCAAATATAGAAGTCTCGACAGAGCTTACTTATTTGAGGCTTTTGGGCTTGAGACTCTGGGTCCGTGGGGAACCGGGGCCCATCGCGTTTTCAAATTCGATCATGGCGATTGGTCGAAGTGACTGATGTGGTCATCAGTCACTTCGACCAATCAATTCGAGCGGGCTCTTATCTTTGTCAACGCATTAGCATTGCCATTCAGCGTGGCAATGCGGCCAGTATTATGAGAACGATCCGTCTGGTAGTGATCTGGATCAGTTTAGCTATCTATAGATCGTTTGCAACGGTCTTTAGATAGCTAGCTGTTTCATCAGTATTTTTGTATTATACCTACTTGTACTTGTACAGTTGAATGAATAAATGTATTAATTGATTTAAATTACACAAACACAAATTAAAATACACGAATTTCTCGACTTAAGCCTCAGTGGTACCTCACTACTTGAACGGAGCATTTGATTTCCGTTACCTTAATTACAAAATGGCGTCAGGTGTGAAAGTAAACGGATAAATAAATGATTAAATAGTCAAAGACATATGTCGGTAAGGTCGGCAATAAAACGGCACATACCCACAACAATTATTCATTTTGATGTTCCACAGAGAACCCTCCTAAGTGTGCCTGGAGCCTCAACAAACTATAGGAAAACTTCGTACCAATACAGGGTGTAATAAGACTACTTCCGAAAACTTCGGGAGGTGAAAGTACCCATCAATACGAATAACTTTTACTATGGAACCAATCAATACTCATAATGAAACAGGGGTCTAGACAAATACCTCACGCTTACTTTTCCTTTCACGCTAACGCAAATTTGTCAAGGAAAAACTTGGCAGTAGTCACTTGACTTTTCCACAGCTAATGTCATTCCCATACAATTCAATCTTTCCGCAGGAGCTAACGTCAACAGAAGAAAGTGCTATTTGGTTTTGTCTAATAACTTATTGAAATCATTAACAGTCCTACTCGCCAACTAAAAAACCTACCCTGAACTTTAGTATGGTACAGCTGATTTTTTTTCGCGTACACAGTGTCGGTAAAAGTTGTTCATATTGATGGGTACTTTCACTCCCCGAAGTCTTCGGGAGTAGTCTTATTACACCCGGTATATTGCGGGCGAGTAGGACTGTTAATGATTTCAATAAGTTATTAGACAAAACCAAATACCACTTTCTTCTGTTGACGTTAGCGCCTGCGGAAAGATTGAATTGTATGGGAATGACATTAGCTGTGGAAAAGTCAAGTGACTACTGCCAAGTTTTTCCTTGACAAATTTGCGTTAGCGTGAAAGGAAAAGTAAGAGTGAGGTATTTATCTAGACCCCTGTTTCATTATGAGTATTGATCACCAAGGCAAGGCGGGCCTATCACTCAAGTTTTTAAGTTTATCTTCCTTCAGTTATTGCTGGTAGAGCTGTCTGTGTCGGGATACTAGGGATAAGCTTAGTGTTCACATTTTAAGATCCCGGTGTTATCATCATCATCAGCCTATATTAGTCCACTGCTGGACATAGGCCTCCCCTAATGAGCGCCATAGCGCCCTGTCTTCAGCTTGCCGCATCCAGCATCTGCCTGCAGTGTTTCGCAGATCGTCATCCCACCTGGCCGGAGGGCGTCCTACACTACGTTTGCCGAGTCGCGGTCCCCACTCAAGAACACGTTTACCCCAGCGGGTATCGGTTCCTCGCGAGATATGACCGGCCCACTGCCACTTCAGCTTGCTAATTCGTTGAGCTATGTCGATAACTTTGGTTCTCTGACGGATGTATTCGTTACGAATCCTATCCTTCAGAGAGACTCCGAGCATATCTCATTCCATAGCTCGCTGAGCGACTTTGAACTGGTGGACCAGCCCTATCTTGGGTGTCCACGTCTCAGCTCCGTAGGTCATGACGGGTAGGACGCACTGATTGAAAACTTTATTGTAACCTGGTGTTATCAGAGAAGACCTATTATTGGCTACCTGTATCTATTTAAGTATTATTAAGAACACTGTGTTATAGCTGTTAGTTTTCCGAATATACATAAAAATAATATAATTAAAAGGACGTTGTCATATCGTCTGTGAACAGAAACTTCTTCCGCAGATATCCAGGTGTCGCATTGGAAAATCCTGACAATAAGCCTGATTTCTATGAAAAATTCCTGACATTATTGTACGATGTGTTGGAATATAAACTTTTAAAATGACTGACTAACTGATCTACGAGTATCTAGCCAAAACGTCTAGAAAACTGAAATTAAGAACATATTGGATTTGAATTTTCTAATTTTAAGGTTGGAAATGGGGGTGAAGATTTGTATGGGAGTATCGGTTTTAAATTTTAAAACAAGACTACACACGATTTACATACCTTGTGTATTTAAGATCTTATGTAAAGTGTTTTTTATCCTGGTGTATGCAATAAAGAGTTATCTATCTATCTATCTATCTATCTAACTAGAATGTGATATTTTGGAAGCTGTCTGCCTCTTAAGCACTTATCCTACCTAAATACAAGCTCTGCTTAGTTTGTGGCTAGATTTTTTTAAATATGACTGGTATAGTTCTCTGGTCTGTTGTGAGAGTTTTTAGGTCGTCCAAAAGCTTGACATAGAATCGATTAGTCCTAAATTCCACTAACGGTCACCCATACTAATGATGACTTAACTGAAAGTTGCTTAATAGAACCTACATAGTCGCAGTTATTTTTACTAGTAAATAGATACGTTGACATCTAAATTATGCATACTTAATAAATAGGTAGGTTATAAAATAAATGTCAATGAAGTATTGACAAAGCTACGCGTAAATACTCGCATTCGGTCAAGTACGAGTCAGGCTCGCGCGCCGAGTGTTCCGAAATTATAAAAACCGCACGTTTTTTTTGTAAGTTATTAAATCAATAAACCAATATCTTAACCCTTCTCGTATAAAGAAACAATACATTTATTCATACAACTATTTACAAGTAGGTATATACAAAAAATACAGATGAAACAGCTAGCCATCTAAAGACCGTTGCAAACGATCTATAGATAGCTCAACTGATCCAGATCACTACCAGACGGAAACGTTCCCAAAATACTGGCCGCATTGCCACGCTGAATGGCAATGCTAATGCGTTGACCCAGATAAGAGCCAGCTCTCTGGTAACGCGTCGCTTCGACCAGTCGCTCTGAGAGAAACAATATTTCTTTTTATAATCCTTTAACAAGAATGTGTCGACATTACAATGAGTTGTCAAAGGCTAATTAGACGACCTCTGTGGCGCAGTGGGCGAAGGTCCGCCTGAGACGCAGAAGGTTGCGGTTTCAATTCCTGTCAGAGCTTATGTTATGGGTACTAGATGACTGATATACTTAATACAATACATTACATAGATAGATATTTTTTTATTATACATAGAAAATACCCAGAACACCCGGAACAAATATTTGCAGATCGTACAAACATTTGTCCCAGGGCGGGAATCGAACCCGCAACCTCCTGTGTCGCAGGCGGACCTTCGCCCACCGCGCCACATCGGTCGTCAAAATAGAATTAAATAGATAGATAGTAAATAGGTTATTGTACCTAATTCCTATTCTAATATCTGTTTTTGTCTTAAGTACCTTAGTAGGTAGATACATTACTTTACTTCATTTACATTGTTTTAATGAATCTGTTCCTCAAACATACTCCACAGTTGTTTTTCTACTCAACTCTGGTACTCATTATATTGTTGTTGGGGCGCACGTAAGTTATGTTCCTAACCAGATCAAAACTGTAATTCTTGGCCTCGATTCTGTAGTACACTGACTAAACTAAATTTAAACTATCGCTCTCTTTTACTGATAGTGTACCCAAGAAAGAGATAGCTACAATTTTAGTGCTGTATGCTGCTGTCAAATCAGTTTACGTGCCGCTTTTCTTCGTGTTTATTATAGTCAGCACGTTTTGATATCACGACTAAATTTGTATGGAAAACTTAAATCTAACTAATTTGACAGCAATAAAATTGTAGCTATCTCTTTCTTGCTTGCACTATCAGTAAAAGATAGCGATAGTTTAAATTTAGTCAGTGTACTACAGAATCGAGGCCATTGTATTTTTTTTAAATGTTTGTAACGTGTTATGTGTGACTAAATAAATAAATCATCATCTTCTTATCCTTATCTCACATTACGTGAGGTCGGTACAATATGTTTTCTTCTTCCACTCTCCTCTATCAGCCGTCATCTCAGTACTCACTCCTTTTTTAATCATGTCATTCTTCACACAGTCCATCCATCTTTTATTAAATTAATTAATTAATTTTGAAATAATATAATATTTATTTCAAAATATCGTAAGCTTACAGTATAAAACCAAAATTCTAACTAACTTAGATTGAAACTTAAATATAATGTTATCGAATTAAATAAGACTGTCTTAAAAAATGTCGACATGCTGAAACTCGTGTGTGAATGCATTAAGTAAAGTTATCGCCCTTAATGACTGCGCATTGTTGGCACGTACATTGTACAGAGTAGGTACGTGCCGTGGGGCAGGCAAACAACTGGTGCCGACGGCGCGGCGACCACAGCGAGGTACCTAATGGTCAGGGACATAGTGGGAGACTGCTCAGTACCATGCAGAATTAAATTTAGAAACATCATTCATTGATATCATTATACACGATATTAATATCTACAGGTAACAGTTAAAACTATGAGAACTGGTGTTTATTTATTATATAAATAAAGAAGCTTATTATCTCTTTATATAACTAGAGGATGACATCGTCCTATCACAATTCGCACAGAACAGGAAGTCTCTAGTGACCACAGAGTATATGCTTATTCTATAGACTATAAATACTTAACAAAAACGGTATGTAATTACCTATCTACCTATTAAAAAAACCAACAGATAAATGTACAGTCTCAGGACGTATTAGGTACATGTATCTGTTGAATGTTTTTTACAACACTGGGTTTTCCTGGGTCCGGAACAAATATTTGCAAAACATGCACAATTTGTCCCGCTATGGGGATCGAATCAGCACCTCTTACGTTGCAGCAGGCATTCAGGTCGCCACTAGAATATACCTATTAAGTTATTTCTGACAAAACGCTAACCAAGATCTTTCTAATGACATTAGACAAAGTAACCTGCGGCCATATTAAATTAAATTATGCAATTTCGAAGCGCCTACGAGGCACCATACCTAGACTTTTCACTCGTTGTGACTTTTCACTCGTTATATGACTTTTCACTAGTTATGTGACTTTTCACTCGTTATGTGGCCTTTCTCTCGTTATGTGACTTTTCACTTGTTATATGACTTTTCACTCGTTATGTGACTTTTCACTCGGCAACGCACGAGTGATACCTTTGGTGTTGCAAACATTCATAGGTTACGTTAACCGCTTACCAATAGGTGGTATGCTAGTTTACCTACCCACACTCCATGCAGACAAACACCCTAAGTAGTGCACAGTGCGATGCGGAAGGAGAGAGTCGCGACCACTCACCCTGATGTAGACTCTCGGAATGAGTCGAAACTTAGTCGGTGCCTTCACCGATAGTGCAGTACGTGAAAATTACCGTACCGTTTTTACAATATGAATAGTCAAGTTCACTATAGCTTTTGGAGTAAAACACTCTAAGGTTCTTTTTACCTGTTGATTGGTAATGGAACCCTAAACAGGTGGCTGAATTTCATGCCTTATTAACTCATCGGCAATTAAATACATTAAGTAGCTACTCAAGTATACATTTCTAACTTATGTACAGCTAATAAAGCAATTAAACAAATAAATAATAAACACAAAAGCAAAAATATTTGTACAGTTGAAGAAAGTTGGTGCATTGTTTGAGAGTGTATAAAAAATGTGGGCTTCTTGCTGGAAGGTATAGTATCCTACGTGCTAGCACAGCTATGAAGTTACTGCCTGTGCTCGCCATCCTGGCGGTAAGTTATACTTAAGATATACCTAAGGAGAAACAGAAAAAAGGTCTTAGCCTACTTGTGAAACAGCATTTAGTTCCCATATCACAAGCTCTGCTTACTTTAGATGATGCTGTGTGAAAATGTCCAGCATTATTATTAATATATAAACTAGAAAGGCAGAATAACAGCGCCTTCTGTTCACAACAGTCTGCATTATGCTGAGCTTAGGTCAATTTGCTACAGCAGTACACATTGGCCTCGATTCTGTAGTATACTGACTAAACTAAATTTAAACTGTCGCTCTCTTTTACTGATAGTGCAAGCAAGAGATAGCTACAATTTTAGTGCTGTCAAATTAGTCAGATTTAATTAGTCGTGATATCAAAACATGCTGTCTATAAACACGAAGGAAAGCGGCACGTAAACTGATTTGACAGCAGCACACGGCACTAAAATTGTAGCTATCTCTTTCTTGCGTACACTATCAGTAAAAGAGAGCGATAGTTTAAATTAAGTTTAGTCAGTGTACTACAGAATCGAGGCCATTGCTCATCTACTTATTTATTTTTTTACTAAATGTTAATTCCTTTTTTTCAACGTATAGTTCCCATGTTTTTATTGTGTAACTGATGATTATGTACTTTATAATTTTATATTGTGTGTATTGTGGTGGCAAATAAATGATATGTCTATGTCTATGTCGTTCGAAGAAGTATTAGATCTTCTTGTGAAGAGTTCGTCCGGTGATTTACTATGTCAATACAATCCTACTATCCTATCCTACTAATATTATAAATGTGAAAGTTTGTGAGGATGTTTGTTCCTCTTTCACGCAAAAACTACTGAACGGATTTTGATGAAACTTTACAGTAATATAGCTTATACATCAGAATAAGACATAGGCTACTTTTTATCCGGGTACCACGCGGGTGAAGCCGTGGGCAGAAGCTAGTATTTTATATATGGCGTATTTCTTTTGAAATGTATTATTTTACTAGCTTCTGAGTCTGCCCACGGCTTCGCCCGTGTGATACCCGGATAAAAAGCAGCCTATGTGTTATTCTCATGTTTACGCTATTTTACTGTAAAGTTTCATAAAAATCTGTTCAGTAGTTTTTGCGTGAAAGACTAACAAACATCCATCCTCACAAAATTTCGGTTTTATAATAGAAGTAGGATTGATTGATTAATGAACACATGTTTATGTACCTACCTATTTCTATGTACCTAATTTTAAGACCTCTGATTAAGTAAATGAAGGCAATAAATGAATGAATATGTAATATATAGGGGTAGGAAAATGTTGGGATTATTTGGGTCACAGATATAATATTATTTAAGTATAAGTGGAGGACAACGTTGGCGCGGCGGACGAGTGGCCAACTGCGACACAAGCGGGTTCGATTCCCGCAGCGGGACAATGTTTGCATGTTCTGCAAATATTTGTTCCGGGTCTGAATGGTGTGGTACCACGATACTCGTAGTTCCTGATACCCACGACGCGGAATCCTAAGTGGGGTAAGCACTAAGTACGTAATGTGTCTGTCCTCTTACTTTTCTTTTTTTTTCTCAGGTACTAGTTGCCGTCCAGGCAATGCCAAGGCGTAAGTTTTTTTTCATACTTTTTTTTATTAAAACCTTAGCTATTTTTTTGGGTTCCATATCTCAAAAGGAAAAAATAGAATCCTTATAGGATCACTTCCGTCCGTCTGTCAAGAACCTTTTGCTCAGGAGCGTGTAGGTGTAACAAGTTGAAATTAATAAAAAACACGTGGGTTTACAAAAAAAAAAATATAGGTCAACGGGAAGTACCTAGAGGTACTGATCTATTTGCGAGGTGTCAAAATATGTGTCATAAATGACCGTATGACACAGCACATAAGCTTGATTTTAGAGCGAAGGGCTAGAGACCGCACTCTACGGTAGCTAGAATCATGAAATTTGGCAATATTATTTTGCGATTACAAACTTACATTTTCAGTTGGAGGATTAACTGCCACGTATATCGATGTATGGGAGAACATTTTTTAACTACAAAGTTAAGTTTGTCTTTTATTCCGACATATATCTGTTCGTTAGAGCAATGTTCATAGTTTATGAACTTGAGTAATGTTAATTATTTTGGTAAATATACAAGCTTGTACGGAAGCCTCGGTGCGCAAGTCAGACTCGCATTGTTCAGTTTAAAAAACAACACTCTCATACAAACTTTCACTCCCTAAACCCTTAAAGTATGAAGGTCGAAAAACCCCGAAACACGTAAATATTTATTTATGACTAAGTATCTGTGTCACGGATGCCCTTCGCCCTAACCCGCCGCGTCGCATCGCCCGCCACGCTATTACTTCGTTTTCACTTAGCATTCTTTCTTTAGCGTGATGTTAAATATATATTTCAACCCTATAACCTTCCTCAAGAATTGGGCTATCAAATGCAAAAAGATTTTTTCAAACTATCTGAAATTTGTTTTTTTTCTGATAGTTCTAGAGATTAGCGCGTAAAAACAAACTCAACAGCTTACTCATCATTATAGTATAAATAACTTTTTTATTATATTTTATAACCATTTCCAGCTGGTGGCTCAGGAGGGAAGACTGATGGTTGCAGTCACACGGGAGGAAAATCAGGTAGTCAATCTGGTAGTACCTCTGGAAAATGCAGTCACTCTAAGACCGAGAGCTCCTCATCTACTAGTGAACATAGTGCCTACAGTCACTCTAAAACCGATAAGAAAGCGGTTGACAGTACCTCTGGAAAATGCAGTCACTCTAAAACTGAAAGCTCCTCAGGTGACAAAGGTTCGAGCTCATGCAGTCACTGTAAAACAGAAAAAAAATCGACCGATAGTAACTCAGGAAAATCCAGTCACTCTAAAACCGAGAGCTCCTCAAGTGCCAGTGGTTCTAGCTCATGCAGTCACTGTAAAACAGAAAAAAAATCGACCGACAGTAACTCTGGAAAATGCAAACACTCTAAAACCGAGAGCTCCTCAAGTGCCAGTGGTTCTAGCTCATGCAGTCACTGTAAAACAGAAAAAAAATCGACCGATAGTAACTCAGGAAAATCCAGTCACTCTAAAACCGAGAGCTCCTCAAGTGCCAGTGGTTCTAGCTCATGCAGTCACTGTAAAACAGAAAAAAAATCGACCGACAGTAACTCTGGAAAATGCAAACACTCTAAAACCGAGAGCTCCTCAAGTGC
This sequence comes from Perizoma flavofasciatum, assembly GCA_958496245.1. Lineage (NCBI taxonomy): Eukaryota > Metazoa > Arthropoda > Insecta > Lepidoptera > Geometridae > Perizoma > Perizoma flavofasciatum. Next base: position 206,962 of record OY292448.1, read on the forward strand.
CAGTGGTTCTAGCTCATGCAGTCACTGTAAAACAGAAAAAAAATCGACCGATAGTAACTCAGGAAAATCCAGTCACTCTAAAACCGAGAGCTCCTCAAGTGCCAGTGGTTCTAGCTCATGCAGTCACTGTAAAACAGAAAAAAAATCGACCGACAGTAACTCTGGAAAATGCAAACACTCTAAAACCGAGAGCTCCTCAAGTGCCAGTGGTTCTAGCTCATGCAGTCACTGTAAAACAGAAAAAAAATCGACCGACAGTAACTCTGGAAAATGCAAACACTCTAAAACAGAGAGCTCCTCAGGTGCCAGTGGTTCTAGCTCATGCAGTCACTGTAAAACAGAAAAAAAATCGACCGACAGTAACTCTGGAAAATGCAAACACTCTAAAACCGAGAGCTCCTCAGGTGCCAGTGGTTCTAGCTCATGCAGTTACTGTAAAACAGAAAAAAAATCGACAGACAGTAACTCTGGAAAATGTAAACACTCTAAAACCGAAAGCTCCTCAGGTGCCAGTGATTATAGTGCATCCAGTCACTCTAAAAAGGACTCCAAAAACAAGAAGGATGACAAGGACCATCACAGTGGGGAACATGGCAGCGGGGAACATGACGACAAACATAAAAAGGACTGCAAAAACAAGAAGGATGACAAGGGCCATCACAGTGGGGAACATGGCAGTGGGGAACATGATGACAAACATAAAAAGGACTGCAAAAACAAGAAGGATGACAAGGATCATCACAGTAAGGAACATGGCAGCTGGGAACATGATGACAAACATAAAAAGAACTGCAAAAACAAGAAGGATGACAAGGATCATCACAGTGGGGAACATGGCAGCGGGGAACATGACGACAAACATAAAAAGGACTGCAAAAACAAGAAGGATGACAAGGACCATCACAGTGGGGAACATGGCAGCTGGGAACATGACGACAAACATAAAAAGGACTGCAAAAACAAGAAGGATGACAAGGGCCATCACAGTGGGGAACATGACGACAAACACAAAAAGGACTGCAAAAACAAGAAGGATGGCAAGGATCACCACAGCGGGGAACATGGCAGCGGGGAACATGACGACAAACATAAAAAGGACTGCAAAAACAAGAAGAATCATAAGGACCATCACAGCGGGGAACATGGCAGCGGGGAACATAACGACAAACATAAAAAGGACTGCAAAAACAAGAAGGATGACAAGGGCCATCACAGTGGGGAACATGGCAGCTGGGAACATGACGACAAACATAAAAAGGACTGCAAAAACAAGAAGGATGACAAGGGCCATCACAGTGGGGAACATGGCAGCTGGGAACATGACGACAAACATAAAAAGGACTGCAAAAACAAGAAGGATGACAAGGGCCATCACAGTGGGGAACATGGCAGCGGGGAACATGACGACAAACATAAAAAGGACTGCAAAAACAAGAAGGATGACAAGGACCATCACAGTGGGGAACATGGCAGCTGGGAACATGACGACAAACATAAAAAGGACTGCAAAAACAAGAAGGATGACAAGGGCCATCACAGTGGGGAACATGGCAGCGGAGAACATGATGACAAACATAAAAAGGACTGCAAAAACAAGAAGGATGACAAGAAACAGCACAGTGGGGAACATGTCAGCTGGGAACATGACGACAAACATAAAAAGGACTGCAAAAACAAGAAGGATGACAAGGGCCATCACAGTGGGGAACATAGCAGCGGAGAACATGACGACAAACATAAAAAGGACTGCAAAAACAAGAAGGATGGCAAGGATCATCATAGCGGGGAACATGGCAGCGGGGAACATGACGACAAACATAAAAAGGACTGCAAAAACAAGAAGGATGACAAGGACCATCACAGTGGGGAAAATGGCAGCTGGGGACATGATGACAAACATAAAAAGGACTGCAAAAACAAGAAGGATGACAAGGGCCATCACAGTGGGGAACATGGCAGCTGGGAACATGACGACAAACATAAAAAGGACTGCAAAAACAAGAAGGATGACAAGGGCCATCACAGTGGGGAACATGGCAGCGGAGAACATGACGACAAACATAAAAAGGACTGCAAAAACAAGAAGGATGACAAGGACCATCACAGTGGGGAACATGGCAGCTGGGAACATGACGACAAACATAAAAAGGACTGCAAAAACAAGAAGGATGACAAGGACCATCACAGTGGGGAACATGGCAGCTGGGAACATGACGACAAACATAAAAAGGACTGCAAAAACAAGAAGGATGACAAGGGCCATCACAGTGGGGAACATGGCAGCGGAGAGCATGACGACAAACATAAAAAGGACTGCAAAAACAAGAAGGATGACAAGGGCCATCACAGTGGGGAACATGGCAGCTGGGAACATGACGACAAACATAAAAAGGACTGCAAAAACAAGAAGGATGACAAGGGCCATCACAGTGGGGAACATGGCAGCGGAGAACATGATGACAAACATAAAAAGGACTGCAAAAACAAGAAGGATGACAAGGACCATCACAGTGGGGAACATGGCAGCAGAGAACATGACGACAAACATAAAAAGGACTGCAAAAACAAGAAGGATGACAAGGGCCATCACAGTGGGGAACATGGCAGCTGGGAACATGACGACAAACATAAAAAGGACTGCAAAAACAAGAAGGATGACAAGGGCCATCACAGTGGGGAACATGGCAGCGGGGAACATGACGACAAACATAAAAAGGACTGCAAAAACAAGAAGGATGACAAGGGCCATCACAGTGGGGAACATGGCAGCTGGGAACATGACGACAAACATAAAAAGGACTGCAAAAACAAGAAGGATGACAAGGGCCATCACAGTGGGGAACATGGCAGCGGAGAACATGACGACAAACATAAAAAGGACTGCAAAAACAAGAAGGATGACAAGGACCATCACAGTGGGGAACATGGCAGCTGGGAACATGATGACAAACATAAAAAGGACTGCAAAAACAAGAAGGATGACAAGGGCCATCACAGTGGGGAACATGGCAGCGGAGAGCATGACGACAAACATAAAAAGGACTGCAAAAACAAGAAGGATGATAAGGATCACCACAGTGGGGAACATGGCAGCGGAGAACATGACGACAAACACAAAAAGGACTGCAAAAACAAAAAAGATGACAAGGACCAACACAGTAAGGAACTTAATGATGATTCTAATGAAGAGAAGAACCGGGCTGGCTGCAGTTGCCACAGTAACAAAGGTGATAAAGATGGTGAGGTCATCACTTCTAGCACTACAAGCTACGCTAGTACTTTGGCCGAGGCATCAAGTACAGCTTCAAAAACAAGTAAAAAAACAAGCGGAGGAGAAACTACCGAAACATTCACAGGGTCAACCGCAAAAGCAGTCGCAAAAGCATCTTCAAAAGTTTCAAAAACAACTAAAGATAATAACGGAAAAGAAACAACAAAAACAATCACAGAATCAACCGCAGAAGCAGCTGCAAAAGCAGCTAGCAAGCAAGTTTCAAAAACAACTAAAGGTAACGGAAAACAAACAACAAAAACAAGCACAGAATCAACCGCAGAAGCAGTCGCAAAAGTATCCTCAAAAACAAATTCTGTCACACATGTTACCAATGAAAGTCATGAGTCAAAGTGGGGCCATGAACACGATGATGATGATCATGATGATGACCATAATGATAGCAATGATGATCACGGTAAAGGCCACGGAAATTATCACGATAATCGGCATGGATCTGAGGAAAGTGTCACTGAGAGCGATGAAACTAATCCAGTTTGCGACAAAACAGACCATAGTTCATGTTCTCATGACCATATAATCACTGAAGAATCGGCAAGTGCATATGCAAGTCAGTATCAGAGTGCCTCATCCAGTAAGACTGAGAATGTTGAAACTCATCCAGATTGCGACAAAACCGACCATAGCTCATGCTCTCACACAACCACTGAACAGTCGGCAAGTGCATATGCAAGTCAGTATCAGAGTGCCTCATCCAGTAAGACTGAGAATGTTGAAACTCATCCAGATTGCGACAAAACCGACCATAGCTCATGCTCTCACACAACCACTGAACAGTCGGAAAGTGCATACGCAAGCCAGTATCAAAGCGCCTCTTCCAGTAAGACTGAGAGCGTTGAAACTCATCCAGATTGCGACAAAACCGACCATAGCTCATGCTCTCACACAACCACTGAACAGTCGGAAAGTGCATACGCAAGCCAGTATCAAAGCGCCTCTTCCAGTAAGACTGAGAGCGTTGAAACTCATCCAGATTGCGACAAAACCGACCATAGCTCATGCTCTCACACAACCACTGAACAATCGGAAAGTGCATACGCAAGTCAGTATCAAAGCGCCTCTTCCAGTAAGACTGAGAGCGTTGAAACTCATCCAGATTGCGACAAAACCGACCATAGCTCATGCTCTCACACAACCACTGAACAATCGGAAAGTGCATACGCAAGTCAGTATCAAAGCGCCTCTTCCAGTAAGACTGAGAGCGTTGAAACTCATCCAGATTGCGACAAAACCGACCATAGCACTTGCTCTCATACAAGCTGGGAAAGCTACGGCAATGCAGCTAACTCTGCCAGGAAACAAAGTAGCTACCAATCCGATGGCTCAAGCACGTACAGTAGCTATGAATCCGAGCAGCAGCAGTCAGCTTATGCAGCCAGCTCTCAGACACAAAGCTCCAGAGTTACAGATGATGGAGAGGTTTCAGAGACAGAGTCGCACTCTGAAGCGTCACATTACCAGCAAGCCCAGTCACATTCAAGTTACAGGACTAGCAAGCGATCTGAATAAAGCAAGAGACGATAATGACGTCGATTCTCTAATACACCAACTAAACTTAGTTGTATCTCTTCTCTTCTCTTCTCTCTTCTCTTTTACTAACAGTAATAAAAGAAAGAGAAAGCAACAATTTGAGTGATGTCAAATGAGTCAGTTTTCCATACAAGTTAAGTCGTGATATCAAAATATTCTGACTATAAACAAGAAGAAGAGCGACACGAACAAAATGTGACAGGAGTAAAAATTTTGCAATCTCTTTCTTGTCTGTACTATCAGTACAAAAGAGGTAGTTTAAATTAAGTTTAGTTTGTGTACTAGATAATCGACGCCATTGGCCTCGGTTCTGTAGTTCACTAAAGAACTAAATTTAAGCAGTTTAAGCAAGAAAGAGATGGCTACAATTTTAGTGCTGTCAAATTAGTCAGATTTAAGTTTTCCATACAAATTTAGTCGTGATTTCAAAACATGCTGACTATAAACACGAAAAAAGCGGCACGTAAACTGATTTGACAGCAGCACACAGCAGTAAAATTCTTGCCATCTCTTTCTTGCGTACACTATTAGTAAAAGAGAGCGACAGTTTAAATTTAGTTTAGTTAGTGAACTACAGAATCGAGACCAATACCTATACAAATAAATAGATAAAGGCCGACGTCAGCCCATACTCCCCTGACTTATCGAAGTATCTACTCTGTTCCAAGCTATCTCCGATCCTTACAAACGTAGAGCCAATCATGTACCTTCCTATTTTACTGATAAAACTCTATATCTTATGTATATTTTGTGCAAGGTATTTTAATATCACTTATATCTATGTTTTTGGCATTTAAATTCAAGGTAAATATAATATGGGATTAACAGTCGGTTTCTATTATGATTTTTGTTTTATACAATACATTACCTATCAACATATGATATACATAGTAACAATTAGAAAGGTACATAGTTTGACCTGTAAATTTCGGAACAGGGAAAAGAGTGGGTACATACCTTTAAGTATACCTGCAGGTGTAGCAAGATAATGTGAAACTTTAACTAAAAACATACTAAATAAAAAACTTTAAGTTTGCAGTTAGAAAGTTATGTTCTTTTGATTAAATAAAACGGAATTTTCAAAAAACGTTACAGTCAGCAAAAAATTGTTTGATTGAGAAAATAATTGAGCGGCGCAATCGACTGTATTTCTATATTTTAGATGTTATTTCCACCTGGAATATTTTATCCAATGCATGTATTTTTCGAGTTTTTTTTTATTATTAGTTTTTTTTTATATAATACGTCATATATTTTTAACATTAAATGTTTTCTAAAAAAACACTTCAGAACTGCAAAAGAAAATATGCATACTTTCTTTGTAAGTTTCATTATCTTTCCACGTCCTGTAGATACTTATAGGTAAATAGTGTGTATTTTATTGTTTATAATAAATTCAAAAATGATAATAAATGACTTAATAACGAACAAACCCATTTTTTACTATCGTAGGTATACCCTTTGCTCAGACACCAATATAATATTATTTTTCAAACTTTCACGATCACCAAACATAAGTTTTATACGACATGTATATTATTTTTGCTTTTTCAAACGTGCACTTGCGTTGGACAAACGTGACGTATGTCAATGCGTGGGCGAACATTCTATCAACTACAAAGTTAAGTTTGTCTTTCAATCCCACTTATCTTTTTGTTAGAGAAATATTTGGTGGTTTCATAGTTGATGAAATTGAATTATGTTAATTATTTTGGAGAACATACAAGCTTGTGCGGAACCCTCGGTGCGCGAGTCAGACTCGCACTTGTCCGGTTTTTAAATATAGGTATTGATTTTTGTAGTGATGTCATCATCCCTCATTTACGACACATTTTAAACAATAAAAAAAATAACCACTGCTAGCTTCTGCCCTCGGCTTCACCCGCTTGGTAACCGGAAAAAAGCCTATGCGCTATTCTAGGTAATAAAATAGGTATACCTGTTCTAATTTTAATCCAAATTGGTCCAGCTATTATGGAGATTGTTATCAATATTATAATATAACCACAGATATTATAACATAAGACCTAACTTTTACATTTATTTGTAATAGCGACATCTCTCGACACATGATTGAACTACGTTACATCACATCAAAGAAGATCAACGAACTTACTGCTAATCAAAAAGCTACCACATACAATACACAGATGGCGATCAAAATGCCGAGAACGCACAAAGTGGAGTTTTAACGCAACCTGAAAGTACATACCTATAAGAAGGTTAAATTTTATATTTTTAGTATCTGTCTACGGCTTCACCCGCGTGGTACCCGGATAAAAGTAGCCTATGTGTTATTCTGATGTATAAGCTATATCACTAAAGTTCCATCAAAATCCGTTCAGTAGTTTTTGCGTGAAAGAGTAATAAACATCCATCCTCACAAACTTTCGCGTTTATAATATTAGTAGGATTCAACACCGATTTTATTGCTAGCAACTTTGACTTATATGTTAGTAAATTTTTCATTATTTCATGTCACAAAGTTCACATCTAATGAAAAATAATTATCAATTTAAAATTACTTACCGACTATTGGTGTTGGGTGCCAACACCTGGGTGTCTAGACAAATACCACTTTCTGTTCACTTTGACGCCTACGGAAGATTGAGCTGTATGGAAATGACATTAGCTGTGGAAATGTCACGTGACTTCTGCCACGTTTTACCTTTACAAATTTGCGTTAGCGTGAAAGGAAAAGTAAGCGTGAGGTATTTGTCTAGGCCCATGGTCACCGTACATCTAGCACACGCCACACTACGCCACATGGCCACGCGCCTGGTCTGGCGATCGTCAGCGGAAGCGATATACAGATTTAGACAGGTGTTTGATGTGCTGAGAATATCCTATTATACACTAATATTATGTATATGGAGAGAGTCGGTGGTGTATCCTCCATTGGCTGTGGGGAAGATCTTCCACCGAGCTTCATCTGCCTGCTTAGCATGAAGACCAACGGTTTTATCTACCGCCGAGAAAATAATCAATATTTTGTCCCTGGTTTTACATAACAGGCGAATATCTTCTCTTTCGTAGACAAACTTTGCCTTTGTTGCTCATGCTAAGTGGGCTGATCCAAAAGCCCGGGCTTCTAGCACCGACAGTTGTTTGTTGGATTATATACGGAGGTATTATATACGTTCATAATACATACATAGGTATATAAAGCCACGCATGATTCCCGGTAGGCAGAGACCACGGGTTTCCACTTGCTTCGATCCTGGCATACTTTCTTTCGCTTCTTCATTATCATCATATTCTTCGTACAAGCTCTACGGTTAAGTGTACTCTTAAAAGGTACATATTTATTTGGCTGAAATAATTGGTGTTTTTATTTTAATTATTTTATTATAATAAATTATGGTTGAACTTTACTTAAGTAGTATTAACAATTTTCTTAGAAAGAGTCTTAGTTTTACATGCTATTATAACTTCGACGTAATAGGTAGGAAGTAAATAACCTAAGTAAATAACCTACCTATGTTCTTATATAAATCAAACAACATAAGAGAGTATTTTTTATCTATAAACTAGATAGGAAAAAACATGGGAAGAAATATATAGATGTGTCTTAAAAATATTTTTTTAGATATTTCTGTCACAAGGCTTTAAAACTTTGCCTTAGTTTACTGTTGACGAGCTTAATCTTTGCCTTAGTTTACTGCTGACGAGCTTAATCTTTGCCATAGTTTACTGCTGACGAGCTTAATCTTTGCCTTAGTTTACTGCTGACGAGCTTAATCTTTGCCTTAGCTTACTGCTGACGAGCTTAAGAATTTTACACTTACAAAAGAATAATTACCAAGAATTAAAATTAAGTTTTTGGCTAATAATCTTTGGCAATCAAAATGAATTGTCCCTACTTAGATAGATGAAGATATTTTTTATTTGAATAATATTTTTTTTTCTAACTAAACAGCAATTAACTTATAAACTAGCAAACTCAACTAATAAACAAAATGCTCTGTTCATAAAACTAGAAACCTAAGTGAGTACATAATGTAAGCTTACAGATTATATACACCAAACTACCTCACAAAATAAATAAAATATAACTAAAATCAATAGAACTATTTACATAATATTAAATTCTAGGAAAATTTAAGTCTGTTTTCTACGTCGTACCTTTAATTTAGGTACTTTTTGTTTTGTAAAACGATAATTAAAAAGAATAATCTGCTTTTTTCTTGCTTTTCTTTCTTGGCTTGGTCGCGGAGGAACAGATATGACGTTTCAAAGTGATCCTTATTGTTTGAATGAATAATTGAATTTTTACTTTGACTTTGACTCTGACCTGTACCTGCAGTTCTACAGAAAGGAGTTCATGTGACCGACCGCGGGCAGGGTACCCAAAACGCTGGCGATATTACCTCGTTGAATAGCAATGCTAATTTATATGGGACCAGCCTTAAAGTTAGTATACTCTACCAATAAAAAATATATTTTAAATCGGTTCACAATCGCAAACATATCGCGATATGTTTGCAATCTCAAGTTTACGATTTCTATCCTGCAGCTACTCTATCATCAGATCCTTACGTGCTTACGTTATTTTGCTCACTCGAGATGAAACTATCGAATAAAAAACAAAAGTAAAATCGCCCACAAAAAATGTTACGGCTCGTCGTGATTCCAAAGATGATGATGTTTTTAAGTTTTACGGGAAAAATGGCAATCTCTCAGGAATAAAATGTATGGTCAAAACAAAATAATCATCAAAATCGGTTAACAATTGGCTAAGACATCAAGTAACAAACACACTAAAACAATGAGAATCTCCTCCTTTTAAGTCGTAAAATTACCAGTTGAACATGTCAACATATGTCTAAAGAATAAAGAATATTTTTATTTGAACCCAAAAGCACAAACATGGTAAATAACTGGGAAAGAATTAGCTTATAGAAAATGTGTTGCTTGGGGTCAAAATAGGTCCCTGTCTCAGCTTGATGCAGCATCGTGTTAGTAGGTAGCTGCGCTGGTTTTCAGACAGGACCTTTTGTGAGGACACGAACATTGACGAGGGTACAAAATAAAAACTTACATAAACTACATAGGTATATTAAGTATAACATAAACTACGTATAAAAAATGGGGAAAAAACATAATAAATTGAAGCGATAAGGAAGGGTAAGAGAAAATTTTGTTTTCTTAGATAACCAAGAGATTATCCTAATGAGCATTTTTGAATAATTATAAGGTGTTTCTTTAAAGTTTTTAAAAACTGTAGCTGATATCAGAGCACGTGGTGGAGGTACGAGTAGGTCATTCCAGCACCGAGAGACTTCAAATTTAAAGGAAACACTCACAAGTGTCTGGCACCGGGCTCAGCAGTAAAATGTGTCCTCAGTATTTCTAGGCCTAGGGCATTGTGTATCGTCAGCTAGCCAACAATACCGCGTAAATTGATTTTCGTAACTTTTCAGGTGAACCAAAAAACTGCTTTATCAACACCGCCCAAGTCCACAAAATTGAAACGCCTAACGGTATTGATATCTCCAATTCTACGTAAGTCTCCACTTACGATGTTTGAAAACCTTAAAGATTTAGGAGGTCATGCTTGTTTTTGAATAAATGCCTGTGATTGGTTGAAATTACTTGGAATGCTCTGTTTTTATTGGTGAACAGAAGGGCACTGAAAATATCTATCAATAGCATTAAAATGTCAAAATATCGACTTGTTTGTGAACAAAAGGGCAGTGAAAAGATCTAACCAATCAATGGCATAAAAATGGCAAAATATCGATTTGAACGGTGTTGTTAGCTAGCCGACGATATGGTTTATTTTTTAGGCCTAGGTGTGTTCTATATGTGGTTTAGGTTTGTAAGTTCTGTTCTGTCTTCAGCTCCAGGGCCCAGACATGCTGTGGCCATCCAGTCCGGCCCTTGCCACGCTTCTCAGCGGAGTTCTGGAACAACGCAAACAAGACATAAATACGGCTTATTCCCGCTGTCACCCGATCTTCGGCCCCCGACTTTAACAACGGGAAGTTTCTCTTAATCTCCCGATTCACAATTTTGCCATTTAGTTTGAAATCAAAGATAAATAACCGACGGCATTGTTTGATAACGAATAACCGACTGTGTGGTTTTTATTTAAAGTAAATCTTATATAATAATAATAATGTTGGTCATTTTTTTCACACAGCATCCAAACTAAGCAGAGCTTGTGTTATGGGAACTACATGAATATTTATGTTTGTAAATACATAAATATTATACATAGAAAACACCCAGATCCCGAGACAAATATTATTACAAATATATGGACAATATTATATTTTACTAGCTTCTGCCCACGGCAGGCCACGCGGGCGAAGCCGTGGGCAGAAACTAGTAATTTAATAAAAAAAACTGCTTAGATTAGGAAGGCTGGGACATACAGAGATCTAGTCCAACTCTCTCTTGCAATGTCAGAGGCGTATTTTTTTTTGCGTAAAACGTTTTCAAATTCCATAAATAGAAATTGTATCAATTTATCTAAACAAAACAGACACGTGTTTGAAATTAGTTACAAGCGCCTTGGGACTGCACAAAAAACGGACAAGTGCAAGTCTACAAACAACGGTCCCCATTGACTACTGAAAAAGAAAAAACCACTGATAGGTGAGCCAAATATAAGTACCTAGTTTAGCTTTTTGTGTACCAGGAAAATGAAAAAAACTACTGTTCTAACAATCCATTTACTTATGGATGATATTAACTGTCGTAAGCAATCCCACTAATATTATAAACGCGAAAGTTTGTGAGGATGGATGTTTGTTAGTCTTTCACGCAAAAACTACTAAACAGATTTTGATGAAACTGTACAGTTATATAGCTTAAACATCAGAATACTTTTTTTCCATAAAAGGCTACTTTTTATCCGGATACCACGCGGACGAAGCCGTGGGCAGGAGCTAGTAGTAACATAACATTTTGAGAGTATAGTGCGAGTGAATACACGGGCGTATCTTAGTGAACTGGAATGAAAAAAACATGTGTAGTACGATATAAAAAACAACAAATTATGCCAGTATATGTTAGAGGTATATTACAGTTAAGAAACAAAAGTATTAATATTAATAAGAATAGCCTACTTATAAGTAAACTGAAACTGAAATGCCCCACGCACCTTGATCCATCTACCTATCTACCTAATGCTAGGTAGTTAACCTACCTACTTAGCGCTGGGTATTCTGCTGACCCTACGCATTGACGCCACAGTGGAAGATTATTTAGAAAAACAAGTTGAAAGCCCTTATTTATGTATGAATTATATATCAAATTTATGTATCAATTTATGGAACACTCTTTGCCCGCTATGAATTTCCCATACCAAAATGCATTTTTCGGTGCATCATCTAGGGACGGAATAATACGGAAAATCCTTTCTTAGAGCACCTTTACAAAAGAACCGATCCTTCAAAGTTCACGTCTCCAGGACTTACGGTTCAATGTACAGCCAAGAACCTACATTCATTGCAATCATTTTATATACTTAGATGACATGTCTAAGTCTTTGTTTTAGCTTAGGTACGGGCAAAGGTTGGAATATATTCGCATTGTTTGATAGCCTGACAGTAAGTTTTTGTACCAATTAAAGATATTTTCTTTTTTACTTAGTTCTTTTAGGTTTAATTTTAGGGTTATCCAATCTCCATTTGATGGTAATCAGTAAGGCTGGAGCGATGAGAGTGAAAAACAGGTAAATCACACCTTGTTCCAAAAGCAAATAAATTAAAAAGTAAAAATAACCCAAATTCAGTGGAACGAAGTAAACTCACAGGGGAAGTTGTAAAGTTAATGATAAACAGACGGACACGTGCTGTTTTAATATAATTTTATTGTAAACATGGAGGTAGGCGGGATGTACCTACAGTACGTTGCAGTGTTTGCTTTCAAAATTCCGCCAATAGGAGGAGGGTAGGGCTTCAGGCTTGTGACCCTTACCTGCATTTGACCTAGAACGTAATCGTTATACCATGACCAAAGACTACTACCTACATACTTCGTATATCCTTGATCTTGACTAAAAGATATTTTTGACGACAAAATGACAATCCAAAGACTGTGTATGCGTCTGTTGGGTGTTATAAAAAAAATATTTACATACAAGTATTGTTATTGGATTTGTTTGTTATTTGTCTTTCGGATGCATTTCCGTCAATGCATCTGGAACGTTCGGTAAATTCCAGAAGTTGGATAACCTATAAGTTTTTTAAATTATACCACGTGCTTATTATTTAGATAATTTAGATGGTAAAAACTCTTGGGATTGAAAATAAACTCACTCGATAAAAATGTAGGTACCTACCTATTGTTTTGTTAAAAGGATCATTAAAAAGAATAACCAGCCTTGTTTTCTTGCCTTTCTTTCCTGGATTGGTCGCGGAGGAACAGGCAGTAGATAAAACCGATATTTCAAAGTGATCCTTGTGATTTTAATGAATAAATGAATTTTGACTTTGACTTCACTAAATTGTCAAACAAGTATGATATGCTTGTTTGTCGACCATGAGACATAACGGGTGAAATGTCTCATGTGCCCATAATTACATCGGTACCCTCGAAATGGTCGAATGGTCGTATGGCTCGAAAATGGTCAAAGACGAAGAAGAGGGCCTAAGTCCAAGGGATCCTTTACCGAGTCGATCTGGATGAATTCCAACCAAGTTGGACTTTACTCTACCTCTCGTGAGTACCGTGTTTTGGTAAAAAAAACCGTCCAAATATAAAATATTATTGTACCTACCTCAATAGGATTTCCGTAAAATCTGTTTTAACTTCCCTGTCCAAAGCAAAGGTGTGTAAAAATATCCTACTAATATTATAAATGCGAATTGTGAGGATGGATGTTTGTTACTCTTTCACGCAAAAACTACTGAACAGATTTTAATGAAACTTTACAGTAATAGAGCTTATACATCAGAATAACACATAGGCTACTTTTTATCCGGGTAAAACGCGGGCGAAGCCGTGGGCAGAAGCTAGTAATATTATAAACGTGAAAGTTTGTGAGGATGTTTGTTACTCTTTCACGCAAAAACTACAGAACAGATTTTGATGAAACTTTACAGTAATATAGCTTATACATCAGAATAACACATAGGCTACTTTTTATCCGTGTACCACGCGGGCGAAGACATGGGCAGAAGCTAAAATAAAATATATAAAACATGTAGGTATTTATTAAATTTTATCTCATTATAAAATGCGGAGTGATGCTGGAAAAATTGTAAGTATTTGACCACAAATCCCACATAACCCGTGGCCCAACTATTTAACTACATATTTCGTTATTTTTATGAATCTACCCGACACGAGAGGACAGAGCAGTACCTACTTCACTCCTCTCCAAATGAAATTAGTACGAATCACCCTTTCTGCTTCGCAATCGGCTAAGATCTGGCTACATTATTGGTGATAAAAGCGAAATTTCCAGCGTTTCCTAATGATATTAAAGGGGGCGTCTGGTTTGTGCCAGCCGATGGCCCAAGACAGAGACTGATGCGTTGTCTAATCTAAAGATGCCTACCCTTATTTTTGAGATTTTTTTAATGTCACTGTCACTGAGATGACGTTGTTGAAGTAACGATTATAAAATCAGCTTTGTCTGACAATAGAATGAACTCATTCGAAACAAGTTTGTTTACCCATATACGAGTATATGTTGCATTCTGTGTACAACCAACTCATCTTTTTCCACAATACACAAAGGTTATCTGGAAGAGAATACTTTTTAGCATTAATTTCACTTATGTACTTCTATTTTGTGCAATAAAGAATTTTCTATCTATCTATCTATGCTTAAGCATACAATCCTTGTTTGTGTATTTGTTTGTCTATCTGCCACTATTTATATCCTTTTTTAATTTGTAAAATTATTTGTTAAAAATGGAGACGCAATGTGGAACAGACCGGCAGTTGGTAAATATCCGCTTCAGCTCATGAATTAAGTCCACTAATACAATTATAGCCGCCACATGGCCCCTAGCAGATAGAGTTATTTATTTATCTGTAAAATAATGTTTATTTTCGATTTATTAACTTTTCAGGTGTTTATAATATATTTGTAAACCGAGAAGAGAAGTCTGTTTCAACAGGTTCGTGACGTCATTTATAACATTATTTCTAGTTCCGACCAAAATAGGAAAAACTAATAAAGAATCAATGAATGAAAATATATTATTTCAGGTAGGTACCATCCTACACTATTATAAACACGAAAGTTCGTGAGGATGGATGTTTGTTACTCTTTCACGCAAAAACTACTGAACGGATTTTGATGAAACTTTGCAGTATTCTGCAAAATTAAATGTAAGTTTGTAACAAAAACATATTTATTTCATATGATATAACTGCAATTTAACTATTTTCGGACTTTTGCCTTTACTTGTACTGTGAGACTTCGCTTCTTGGCAAATTTCATGATTTTAGGTCAACGGGAAATACCTTTTGATTTATTTACCAAGATCATGATTTTATCAATAAATATATTCATTCATTCATCAAAATATGTCGCATTCATGCCATTTTGTTGCGTTGACTAAGAAGCTTGATTTTTTTAGTTTTTACGTATTTAATACTAGCTTCTGCCCACGGCTTCGCCCGCGTGGTATCCGGATAAAAGTAGCTTATGTGTTATTCTGATGTATAAGCTATATTACTGTAAAGTTTCATCAAAATCCGTTCAGTAGTTTTCGCGTGAAAGAGTAACAAACATCCATCCTCACAAACTTTCGCGTTTATAATAGTAGCAGGATTATCTATACTAATATTATAAAAAGTAAATATTTTTTGTTTGTTTGTATCGAATAGGCTCCGAAACTACTGGATCGATTTTAACCATTTTTTCACCAAATGAAAGCTCAATTATCAGGAAGTCACATAGGCTATAATTTATTTTCAAAAAAATAGAGATCCTTATGAAAATTGCAATAATGTAACCCAAAGTAGCAAAATTTTGCCTATAAAATTTATTATTTGGCGTGCGCTGAGAAAACTATTGATGATACATAAAAATTATGTACTACATAATTAAAGTACTCATTATTACCTACAAAAAAGTCTTCGAGGGAATATATCTTACAATCATAGTTAAGTCACAATAGCAGTTTTTTGTTCTAAAATTTAATTAGAGCGCCTGATATTCCCACGGAATCGAAACTTACACGGGTGAAACCGCGAGGCGCAGCTAGTCATGTATAAAATGCATAGATATTTGATGAGAAGTGAAATTGAAAATAGCTCCAAGATTCAAATACAATCTATGAGTAAATGTATTTCAAGTGTGCGCCGGCGCCGGCTTCAAGAGCTTATTATCAGCGCATGACGGGGAGATAGAGCCCTCTGTGCGTTCCCTTGAGAACCCCACAAACCACTCCACTGAACTAACATGTACTTATACACCGATATTTTTGGTCAGTTTAAAGCCGGCGCCCACGTTTTTTACTACTTACTTAAACGTGATTATATCGTTGGTTTAGTTTTCGAATTTAATTAGTATTTCATACGGAACTGAATATCGAAAATAATTATCAAAAGTGAGCTGAACACGTGGTAGGGCCGCAGAGCGCAACGACCTTGTAGACTGACGGCGCGGCGGAGCGGGCGGAGCGGGTGGTGCGGGCGGAGCGGGTGGTGCGGGCGGAGCGGACGGAGCGGGCGGACATTGACCCCGCGACCGAACAGCTGAACCGTCTAGCGAATATCCACTACTATCGGTGCTCGAAATATCGACTATGTTTCGTGTTATTATTAATTACAAAAAAAAATATTTTTGATTTTTGTGTAAGGTTACAGATATAGATTAAGTGAGCGTCGGCTTTAATCTGACCAAAAAATATCGGTGTATATATATACATGTACTTTTATCCAGGAATAAATCAAAACCGTCTTCAAATAATGAGAAGTTGATGAAAATACCAATATGAAATTTATAGTTCTCCATTTTTCTACACAAAAATATAAAAGGGAACTCCTCTTGAAGTAATTATAGGTACATCACTAAAATCGCCTCACAGTTGGCGAAGATATCACTAACATATACACCTTGTTCGAAGTTGGTTGAAAATACTTTATTGTGCACCACAAGCAAGACGACCGACGTGGCGCGGTGGGCAAAGGTCCGCCTGCGACACAGGAGGTTGCGGGTTCGATTCCCGCCCTGGGACAAATGTTTGTACGATCTGCAAATATTTGTTCTGGGTGTTCTGGGTATTTTCTATGTATAATAAAAAAATATTTATCTATTTAATGTATTGTATTAAGTACATATATCAGTCATCTAGTACCCATAACACAAGCTCTGCTTAGCTTGGGGCTAGATGATGCTGTGTGGATTGTCCAGCATTAATTTAAAAAAAAAATTTTTTAAACAACTAGCTACGTCCCGCGGTTTCACCCGCGTACGTTTCGATGCCGTGGGAATATCGGGATAAAAAGTAACAGCTATAGGTAACAGCTATGTATGTACATGTACATACATAGCTGTTACCTATGTATGTCTGAATCTTGATATGTATATCAAGATTCATTGCAACTTTTGTTTCTATCGGCGATCTAATTAAATTTAAGAACACAAAAGCTGCTATTGTGACTTAACTATGATAGTTAGATATATTCCCTCGAGGACTTTTTTGTAGGTAATAATGAGTACTTTAATTATGTAGTACATAACTTTTATGTATCATCAATAGTTTTGTCAGCGCACACCAAATAATGAATTATATAGACATTATCTCCTCTTTATAATATTAGTATAGACTAGCTTCTGCCCACGGTTTCGCCCGCGTGGTATCCGGATAAAAAGTAGTCTTTGTGTTATTCTGATGTATAAGCTATATTACTGTAAAGTTTCATCAGAATCCGTTCAGTAGTTTTTGCGTGAAAGAGTAACAAACATCCATCCTCACAAACTTTCGCGTTTATAATATTAGTAGGATTCAATCCGCGTCTAAACACAAGTTTATACTTAGTTAAAGCGAGTTAAAAAAAAACTGGCAATATACCTTCATAGGTAAGTATTGTACCTACTCTTATTATTCGGGTAAACGCGGGCGAAGCCGTGGGCAGTAGCTAGTAATAAATAAAAACAAACACGCTCACAACTGTAACCCCCATGATAGACATCCTCAGTAGACCTTTGAGAGTACTAAGTGGGTGGTAGCCAGAGACACGTCTAAACGATGACCTCAGTGGCGCAGTGGGCGAAGGCCCGCCTGAGACGCAGAAGGTTGCGGGTTCAATTCCCACCGCGGGACAAATGTTTGTCCCGCTGGGTGTTTTCTATGTATAATTGTAGACATGTATGTATTTAAAAAAATGTATATAAGTAGTATATCAGTCATGTAGTTCCCATAACACAAGCTCTGCTTAGTTTGGGGCTAGAGATGCTGTGAAAAAAAAATGGCACATGCCCGCGTTTTGCAATTAGTTAGCATTCCACGTGACAAGTTGCAATTCCATCGCCGCTTATTGGAACACTAACTGATGGATGAACACTAACGCATAACTTAATTTTTTGATTCTAGGTTTCCTCTCAGTAATAACTAAGGTTTAGATAAGCGCCATCTAGTTTACCTGACTGTCAACATGCCGCCGCCGGCTCGGGGTGTGATGGAGGTCAGCGCGGAAGCCGCCCGCAGGTTCGCCGTCCGTTTCCAGAACCTTCAGCAAATACGAGATGTAGGAAGTCGCTAGCCGGAGGGTTTTGATCTGAAACAGAGCGGAAATAATAAATAAATAAATAAATAATAGAATAGGGTATGGGGGTTACCAAATAAACAGCTAATGGCCTCGATTCTGTAGTACACTGACTAAACTAAATTAAACTGTCGCTCTCTTTTACTGATAGTGCAAGCAAGAAAGAGATAGGTACAATTTTAGTGCTGTCAAATTAGTAAGATTTAAGTTTTCCATACTAATTTAGTCGTGATATCAAAACATGCTGACTATAAACACGAAGAAAAGCGGCACGTGAACTGATTTGACAGCAGCACACAGCACTAAAATTCTTGCCATCTCTTTCTTGCGTACACTGTCAGTAAAAGAGAGCGATAGTTTAAATTTAGTTTAGTCAGTACTACAGAATCGAGGCCAATATCTTGAGCCCACATTAGAATTTCCCGTGTCGTGAGTCTCAGAAACTATGAGCACCGTGGTACCACAACAGCCAGACCCGAAACAAATAATTTCAAAGCATGCGCACGTTTGTCCCGTAGCGGGAATCAAACTCGCAGCGGTACAGATTAATCAGTGGATAGTGACAGTGACTCGAGTCTTGAACGGACTGCGGACCTTACCCTCTGATCCAAAACGAGGCTCGAATAATATAATTCTGGACTTTTTCACACAGACTTTATTTAGCCCCAAACGCACCCAAACTAAGTAGAATATAGTACATGGCTCAAAAGCATTAAACAGAAAATAAGTAAACCTTTGCATTTGAGGGTACAGCTAAACATCTAACACACAGAGCCCTACCCTGAGGCCCTTCCATTAAAATGCAGTTTGTGAAGTCAACCACCAATCACAACAAATTAGGGTTGCTAGTACAAAATGCTTTATCATAAGTCCGCCATTTTTCACTTTTATAAATTTGTCCAACAAAGTGTTATTCAATAAATCTACCTCTATACTAATATTATAAAGAGGGAAGATTTTTTTGTTTGTTTGTTTGTATCGAATAGGCTCCAAAACTACTGGACCGATTTTAACCATTTTTTCACCAATAGAAAGCTAAATTATCTGGAAGTAACATAGGCTATAATTTATTTAAAAAAAATAGAGATCCATAAGAAAATTGCAATAATGTAACCCAAAGTAGCAAAATTTTGCCTATAAAATTTATTATTTGGCGTGCGCTGAGAAAACTATTGATGTTACATAAAAATGATGTTCTACATGATTAAAGTACTCATTATTCCCTACAAAAAAGTCCTGGGGGATATATATCTAACTATGATAGTTAAGTCGCATTAGTCACTTTTGTGTTCTAAAATGTAATTAGATCGCGGGTAGAAACAAAAGTTGGTTACATTCGTATCGTAGAATTAATTGTCATTCAAATAAATACTTTTGTCATCAAGGGTATTTATGTAGCAGTAAAATACTTTTAATGCATTCGAATCAGACATTTAATTTCGAAGTTATTACGAGTATAAAATCGAAACCTACGCGGGTGAAACTGCGGGGCGCAGCTACTTATGAATAAAGATAATATAATCTGTGTAAATGTATAAATAGACATTATTCCGATTCTACAAAAAAAATAATCTAAAAACCGTTTATAAAATTAGTTTCAAACTTGTGTGGTATTTGATTTTCTAATGAATAAAGTATTAAAAAGCATATAAACCTTTGTCATCTTAGTGTCGGGCAGGACATGCGGTATCTGCCGCCTCAGGGTACTGAACGCAGTGTTGATGTCTTGCGATCTCTTTCGCACCATCTGAGGGGCGGGAAAATTAGAATGAGACGGATATAGGTATACCATTAAAAACGTTCTAAGCAACGTACGGTTTTTGCAAATATAATTCAATGTTTCATTATATTTTGGCTCTGTGTGCGAAATTAAAGGAAGTATGTACTTAAGTTATGAAGAATGCAAAAGTCTACTTAAATAATAAATAATCAATTTTAACAAAACTTTAAACTTTTCAAAGTCAAAGTCAAAGTGAAAATGAAGTACGAACCTATTTCTGCCACAAAGCAGTAATGCTTGCATTGCTGTGTCCAAAGTGAGTATTACTGCTTGAATACCTTGCTCAGCTTGAATACCTTGCTGAGCTTGAATACCTTGCTCATCTTAAATACCTTGCTTAGCTTGAATACCTTGCCCAGCTTTACACCTTGCTCAGCTTGAACACCTTACTCAGCTTGAATACCTTGCTAAGCTTGAACACCTTACTCAGCTTGAATACCTTGCTCAGCTTGAATACCTTACTCAGCTTAAACACCTTGCTCAGCTTGGTGTCTGGCGGCACGTTCGGAATCCATTCCCTGAGGTCTGAAAAGGCTGTATTGATACTTTGCGTCCTCCATCTCTCCTTCTTGTTGGACGTGGTGCATCGCTTGACCACACGATGATTAATGAAGATTGATAGTGATTTATAAAGATCCATCACTATCAATCGTAGTCAATGTGATGATTGATTATGATTACCTTGCTCAGCTTGGTGTCCGGCGGCACGTTCGGAATACATTCCCTGAGGTCTGAGAAAGCAGTGTTTATGCTTTGTGTCCTTCGCCGCTCCTTCTTGTTGGCTGTGGTCCGTCGCTTGACCACACGCACGAAGGAGGTGCCGGGACGGTCGTACCGGAGTGGCAGGGACTGCAGGTCGCAGTCTATGCCTGGAAGAAAGGTTTCCTTAGAACGGTCTTGAGGCATCCAGTGGCTTTCTGCGACCGTAAGGTTATATTTGGAAGCAATACTGCTTGAGAATTGTGTAATCGAGAAGTGCTTAGGTACGCTTATCCGGAGTATGGGTGTACCTACTTTTTGAAGAAATCTGGAGTTGGATGGATTTTTAACCCCGATTAAAAAAAATGAACTTTGATATCGGACTTTTTAGTGACTTGCTGTTATTTGAAGTCGGTGTTTTATGTTATCCTTAAATATATTTGTTTTTAAATAACTTGTCTGAAGGAGTTCTACTGCTGGTGGATGTTGGCTTACCTGAATTGTTCTGCGCGTACGCATGATGCACAGCATGATATCCATCAAATGGCTCGTTGCCGGCTATCTGCATCTCTTCATAACCTTCAGAAAAATATAAGATTTAGGTACGACAGAAATGGAGACAAGTCTAATTTCGTACCAAATGGAACGAAACTTTACATAATAATTTATATCTCCTTTGTTTGCCAGTATCTTATTTTCAAGTTCCATTTTGCTTAATTTTGTTTACAAATTCGTATTAACTATAATTATAAGTTTAACGAGTCTTTATTGCGTTTACTTTTTTTATTATTAATGTCATCTAATCGAATAAGTACTGCGTTTTAACTAGGTACTCAAACAGAAAAAAAAACAAATAAACTTTCTACCAATTATTAAATTCATTCGTATTAAACAGCCTCCATATTTTGTATATGAAAGTTTGTCAAGTCAAATGATCATCAAGCCTGTATTCTGTGGACATATTGATAGTAATTATCTGCTAGTGATAATCATTTAACTTGTCAAACGTTCGTCATCGAGTGACTTTTAGATACAGAATAGGGGACAGTTCAATCTAGGTTTTTTATGCTAGGCGCCCTTACCATAAGTCCTGCCGATGTAGTGCGTGCCGTCATGGTACAGCTCCTGGCCCTCGAACTCTTGGGCATCGTTCGCAGCCGGCCAGTACACCCCGCTGTCCATGGGGCTGCCTGAACACACAACCAGGACAGTTACTTACCGAACTAAGTAGGTAGGTAGGCATTTTTATGACATTCACTAGAAAGGGGATGTAGGTTAGTCCGGGACCTATGAAAAGAGAGGGATAAGCTCTCCAATTATACTGGAAAAATGGTAATGGGCACCAAAAATAGCTCTACTGCTCCATGGCAGAAATAGGTAGACACAAAGAGCTCTACTACAATATGAGTAGGTACTTCTGTAATATGAGTTTATTAATATTTTTTATTTTATTAATTAATTTATTATACTTTGTAGGGAGTACGCCCGCACTATTGTAAAGATTTGTATATATATATATATATTATCTGTGAACGGAAAAGGAACGATACTAGAACGACGCCGGTCCTCGTTCTAGCTTCCTTTTGGTCGGCAGTTGATTTCTTTACACGAGACGGTGACTGGTGAATAAACGTATATTTATACATACTAAAACTTTAATTAAAACTATTAATGCCAATTAATAATGAAAAGCAGCAAAAAGACCAGTAAACAGAAATTACATAAAAGTCAGTCAATTAAATAAGAACAAAAAATAATCAAAATTACATGAAATTAGTTCATTATTTAATAATAATGTTGGACATTTTTCAGACAGTGATTTTTCTTGCTCCAAAGTAAGCAGAGCTTGTGTTACGGACACTACAAGACTTTTATACTACTTATATTATTTTTTTAAACATTTAATTATGTAGGTAAGCTACAGAATTATCAAAATAGAACACACTCAGACAGACCCGAGACAAATATTTACAGTTGCCCATTACCATTTTATTAGTGCGATTAGGGTGATCAAGGAGACGATAGGATATACCTTGGTGATTCGGCTGACAGTAGAAAGGTGCCTCGTATCTATCAAAACCCTCGTCAGAGGGCGACATGCTTCCGTAGCTAGACATAGAGCTCAATCTGAAAAATATACACATATTACGAGTATATTTATATAGAATACTAGCTGCGCCTCGCGGTTTGACCCGCGTAAGTTTCGATTTTATACTCGTGATTATTAAACTTCGAAATTAAATGTCCGATTCGAATGTATTCTAAAATATTTTACTGCTATATAAATACCTTTGACGATAAAACTATTTATTTGAATAAGAATGAATACTACATTAAGAATGAAACTAACTTTTGCGGTTGACAAAAGCTGCTATTGTGACTTAACTATGATAGATATATTCCCTCGAGGATTTTTTTATAAGTAATAATGAGTACTTTAGTCGGTTTATAAGTAAAATTTTCAAAATTTCAATGTCATCATTTTTGTAGATTATAAATGACTTCAAAAAGGAGGCGGCTCAATTCGAATGCTAGATTTTTTTATCGTGTGTTTGTTATACCACACACTGATATCTTCACCAATTGTTAACCGATTTTGATTATTATTTTGTTGTTTTATAGAGAATGATCACGAGGTGATCCCATAAAAGTTTTATTCCTGACGGGTTGCTATTTTCCCGTCAAACTTAAAAAAACCATCATCCCATGGAATCACGACTAGCCGAACCGTTTTTCAAACCGAGGTCAGATGCGAATAATTCAAATTCAAAACTTTTTATTTCAGCATTAATTATAAGCCATAAATTAACATTTAACAAAAATAATAAAAAAGTAAGCACTCCTCATGAAGCAACTGAGCAAGGCGCACACTGTGCAGTGTGCACTTCTGTCCAGTGCCTCATGAAGACTGTGTCTACATCCAGCCTGTCCACTATTAGTTTCAGGTAGCTGTTGGTGCTGCCCCGCATCCGCCGCATCAGGGATGCTGTTCTGTTGCGGATGATCGCGTAGAAGTCATCTACGCGTGCATCCGCAAACATACCCGATGCGCTACAGAAGCGCAGAAGAATAAGTCTGCAGGGATGGCAATCGCGAACGAAGTCGCGGGTACTCGGGTAAAAAGTATTTCTTTGAATAAGAAAGACTGATTTCTCTAAATATTTGGTTATTACAAAAATATATTTTCTTAGTTTAATGCAATATTTTTAAAACAAAAAAACGGCTTTCCTTTTTTGAAGACAATATTTTTCTCAATTTTGTTCTTACTTGAAAATGAATGTGTTTATTTCAAGACTTATTTTATGTCGTATCAAATAAATGTGTTAAATAAAATAATATGTTTCTTGAATTAAATTTATTTATGTCGTAACAAATAAAATAAAATGAGATGTTTTTTTACTATTACGAAGAAATTATTGTCTAGCGCCTATAGGGAGAGAATTATTTTCTTGGAGGTAATAAAAATGTCTTAATGGAAAGCAATTTGTCTTTCTATAAGAAATCAGTTTTTACCGTGTACAGCTAGTAATATATAAATTAGCTTTAACGCACAGTGCTACCTACATTATCTACGTTCCAGTGCGGGCGACCGGCATCCAGCCTAGCGGCCACGGCTCCAGCGCACGCATTTCTACTTTCATTATAATATTTTTATTAAACTACCTAAAGAGCCAAACAAACTAACAGCCCATCTGTTGGTAACCTGTTACTGTAACCTATACGCTTGGAGAGAGATATAACTCACACGTTGCCTCCCTGATATATCAAGATGAAAGATCTCATGTGTCTGTAATTTAATCGGCAACCATACCCTTCAAGCAGGAACACAATGTGAACATTACTGCTTGATGGCTGAAATAGGCATGGTGGTAGTACTTCCCCCGACGAGACCTTTCACAGAAGCCCTAATACTCTAGTCTCTAGTATTAAAAGTCTAGCTACTATTGAAAATTACGCTGAATAGAAACTGTGAAACCAATAAACAGTATAACCTTCGTACGATAAAAAGCTTATGTTTTTAAAGTAAAAATAATTTAAAATCAATTATGAAGCGACTAAACGAATAAGAAGACAGTTTGTTCAGGCTTTAGATAGGTATTATTCCTTAGTCCTATCCATTCCCCGCCTCGCAACGACTCACAACTTCAAATTAGGCACCACGTTCCAAACCAACTGACCACGGAGTTTTTGAATTAAAAAATAGCAAGATGTCTGCCAACCTCGTTCGACCTTTGTGCGCGTGAAGTGAAAATTATAAAATCTACGTAAAAAACGTGTTAAAACCTCTCTAAAACTGCAGTACCTCATCAATAAAACAAATTCAAATAAATACAATATTACACATTACTGAAATTACCAAAACTACAAGTAATTGCCTGTGGAAGCGGCCGCGGTGGCACGTGACGTATCTCCTAGTCGGTGACCCATACCTATTCGACTCCTCTATCTGAGCCTGTCGAAGATTTTAGTTTAACGGAAGTATTTCTAGGCCGAAAAATAGTTTATGAACATTCTAGAAACATATTGGTTTTGTTTTGCAAGGTCTTGAGGTTTTTAAAACGGAGAGAACGGTTGATTCTATCCAGACTGTGTTCAGAAACGGCAGATTTTATCGGGCGCCTATTTTTGGCGTCATTCCTTCATTCTAATGGCGATATATACTTCGCTTAGGTTTTCACTGCTCTAGATGTAAGGTGACCTAAAATTGGTATGATATTCTAGAATTAACTGAATTTACCGAGCGGCGTAGGTAAAATATTGCTGGTCATTTTTCATACAGCATCATCTAGCCCCAAACTAAGCAGAACTTGTATTGTGGGAACTACAAGACTGATATACGTTTTTTTTTTACATGCTTACATATATAGAAGAGCCGAGTCTACACATATTTGTAGATCTTACAAACATTTCTCCCGCGGCGGGAATCGAACCCGGAACCATCTGCGTTTCAGGCGGGCCTTCGCCCACTGCGCCACAGAGATCGTCAGGTAAAGTAGGTACCTTGCAAACATAAAACAGTTATGCCGGAAAAGTTAACTATTCTAGACTCAAGATAAAAGGTGACCCAGAATTGGTAGTAGTATCAGTCCCATAACACAAGCTCTGCTTACTTTGGGGCTAAATCATGCTGTGTGAAATATGTCCAGCATTATTTATTTAATTTAAAAAAAAGGAAAAGAACGAAAACAAAAGTATTTTTTTTTAATAACGGAAATTATTTTGACTGCTAAGGTTATGCCCACATACTGTCGATAATCTAAACATTGTATTATGATATTATCGAACACAAAATGTGCGCACCACGTGTTTTGAGACAGATTTTGATACGAACCTTAGTGTGTTCTGATTTTATTAAACATAAATGGACATAACTTTAATTCAATTAAAGCATTTCAGAAATAACGTTTCAGAAGATTTAAGACTTATAAAGTTATAATAGGTAAACACTATTTAAGTTTCTGTTATTCGCTGATGGAAGATTGCATTGTATCGTTCTATCTGTATTCAATAATAGGTCATATTTTTTTAACTCAAAAAGTTTTCTTTTTAATTTGTAATGAAAACTATTAGTTTAGCTAACAAGCTCTGCTTAGTTCCGTGCTAGATGACGCTGTATGTAAAATTTATAGTATTATTATATTAAACTTGTTTTGAGACACTGGTGCCTGAAATAGTTTTTTTTAATAACATTTATTCTGTATGTTTTATAGATTGTGTGTTGATAATTATATCTCGAATTTTATACGTACTTAGTTCGTTAAAATATTCAAATTTAACGTGTTAAATTTCTTCTTCTTTAAGAATTTCCTGCATACCTACCGATTTATATTACCTGATATATTTCATATTTATATTGACGTAATCAAATGTACTGTACATTCTTAAGGTTAAAATAAATGAGTATGAGTTTGAATAGGTACGTTTTTGACAGATTATTTGATTTATATTATGCTTCCGTGAAGGCACCTGGCATCTATGTAAAAAGATATGTAAATACCTAATTACTTGTAGACAATAATTCACAGTTCCGGGTTTTGGCTAATTTTTATCTAGCTATTTCGTTTTTGAAACAGTTTCTTGAGGAAATACCCTCAACAAATTCATAGTCAATATGTGATGATGATGATTATCATCATCACATATTGACCTATGATTTCTTCGTTACCAACCTGAATTTCGATCAAATCCCACAGCACGATTTTCTACATAAAAACCACAAAAAACACTGCCACTCAATCAATACAAATATTGCACTTTTATTACATGTTTAAAGATTAAGTTTTTATGCAAAAACTGTAAAAAAATACGATGTGAATGATTTTTTTAGTTCTGCTAAATAGTTTTGTGCAAAAACTGTAAAAAATGAAAGTTTAGAAATATACTTTTTCGTTCTGCTAATACTTTAATGCAAAAACTGTAAAAAAAACACACAATGACTATATTTTTTTTTTGTTTTGTTAATTTGACATATGACAGATGAGTGACGTGTGTCCCGCGTTCCCGCCAATTGCAACTAAGTTCTTCATTGTGTTAGTAGATGTGTTCCCGGTTCTGAGTGGGCGTGTTGTGGGAGGAACCGGGATGGTACGAGAGCCACAGATAAGGATGCTGAAGCGGTCTGTAAATTCAACTCTATTTTAAGTCAGTACGAGTTCAAATCAGCAATGTTTGATGATTGCATTAGAGATTTACAATGATTAAGTCGTTCCGTCTCTTTTATTTGTTATAAAAATTAATAAGTAGGCCGTCCATACTTCATCCTACTTATATTATAAACGCGTAAGTTTGTGAGGATGGATGTTTGTTCCTCTTTCACGCAAAAACTTCTGAACGGATTTTGATGAAACTTTACAGTAATATAGGTTATACATCTGAATAATACATAGGCTACTTTATATCCAGGTACCACGCGGGCGAAGCCGTAGGCAAAAGCTAATAATATTATAAATGCAAAAGTTTGTGAGGGTTGATGTTTGTTCTTCTTTCACGCAAAAACTACTGGACGGATTTTGATGAAACTTTACAGTAATATAGCTTATACATCAGAATAACACATAGGCCACTTTTTATCCGGGTACGCGGGCGAAGCCGTAGGCAGAAGCTAGTCTACAATAAAATAATGAACTTTCCGAACGAAGGGCGTGGTCCTTCGATAAAAGAGCTTTTAAAGATCATGTGGTCTCTGTCTCTGAAAATGCAATAAGTAGAATTTGTTTGTATATAGGTAATTACTAGCAACTGACCACGGCTTCGACCGTGTGGTATCAGGGTAATAAGAAGCCGATGAAAGTAAATAAATAAGTAAATAAATAATGCTGGACATTTTTCACACAGCATCATCTAGCCCCAAACTAAGCATAGCTTGTATTATGAGAACTACATGACGGATATGCTTTTTATATACTTTTTTGTAAATACATACATATATAGGTACATAGGAAACACCCAGACCAGAGACAGATACTTGTAGATCATACAAACATTTGTACCGCGGAATGGAACCCGCAACCTTCTGCGTCTCAGGCGACCGGCCACTGCGCCACCGAGGTCGTTAAAAAAGTAGATCTTACCATTAAGGCAGCGTTTCCCAAAAAATGTTCCTACTAACCTACTTATAATGTCACCCCTTCAATCTCCAGCCCTGGCTTGGTAAGAGGGTACCTATGTGATTTTAGGGGGGCATTTGGCCCCCTCTGCCCCCCACTTCCGCGGCCGCTGATAACCAGCCTTGTTTTCTTGCCTTTCTTTCCTGTCTTGGTCGTGGAGGAACAGGCAATACATAAAAACCGACGTTTCAAATTGACCTTGTGATTTCAATGAATAAATTAATCTTGACTTTGACTTTGCCAGCGGCTTTACACGCGTGAACTTTTAAAGAGTACCTCTGAGTAGAGAGAGAGTGGTTAAAAAAAACATAATTCTATACTTTTATCCCTATTTCCGTTCCTTTAAATGTGAAAATCCAAAAACTTTCAGGATTTCACGTTATTATTATATATTTATACGGAGCTAAAATTCTAAATTTCAAGTTCCAATCTTTAAGAAAACCGATACTCCCATAATCAACTTTCACATTTTGAGGGGGGAATGGGGATATTCCCCCTCTTAAAATGTGAAATCCTATACCCCTGAAACATATCACTATTTATTTATAATTAGGTGCAATAAAGTCAAGGTAGACAAAGTATCTAGCATTTGGAACAACATAATTAAGTAGGTTTAGTCATTTTTTCTTTTGTTATAATATTCATTAGTCAAAAATAAAAATAAAAATACTTACAAATTGGCACAACGCATTGAGTGACAGGGCAGCACATGAGTCTTGGTCCAGTGTCTAAGTATAGGACCGTCCAGCCGCTCAGCCACCGTGCTCAAGAGGCTGTTGGTGGTGGCGCGCACCTGCTGCATCATGGTGGCAGTCCATGATAGCGTGGAAGCCTTCCATCTGTGCCTCCGCGATAAGTAGCTACAATTTCAATTTCCTACCTTCAAAAAAACTACCTTCTTCAGAATATTTTACTGGAAATTCAACTTTTATGGATAATTGGTTTTCGTTCTTGGACAGAATCGAGTTAAAATATCAATGTTCTAGGACATCCTCTATAGTAATTACTTACCTACCATAATACCAATAAGTACCTACCTACTGACGAGTGATCTGGATCAGTTGATCTATCAATAGATCGTTTTTAACGGTCTTTAGATAGTTAGCTGTTTCATATATATTTATTGACTATACCTATCTACTTGTACGAGATTCCTAGAGTGGGATTAGAAAAAATAAAACATACGTAAATGAATTACGTATGTTTTATTTTTTCTTTATTTTAACCGATTTTTAGTGAATTGAACCAAGAATAAAAAAATCCATACCAACTTTAGAACTCAATTGCACATCCCAAAGGGTAGTTTGGAAAAATAAAAAAATACGTTTCTTTTTAATTTATTTTAAAGTTTATTTGTACCAAGTTGAGCAAATCGAACCAAGGAATTTCCATATTTTCCATATAAACTTTACCACCCTATTTAACCCCCTTAGGGGTTGATTTTCGAAAATTAGATTAGCCTATGTGTTATTCCAAAACCTAAACTGTCATCATTCCAAACTTCATCAAAATCGGTTTAGTATTTAGGAGATACCTACGTGGAAACAAATATTCTCACACAAACTTTCACATTTATAATATTAGTAGGATATACCATATTTTTTAGTAAACAACGGGATATTTACCATGATTTGTGAGTTTAAATGTGAAAAATCTGTTCAAAACTAAGTTTCAAAAGTTGAAACTAACTTATCTGATACCGAAGAGAATTCACATACCTATTCACAAGATTAAAATAAGTATTAAAAAAAACTAGCCTATTTAAACAGATGGGTTGTGTTAGCGACGTAGTTTCATGTTTAACTAAAGAGTTCTGTTCCCGCGGTATTTGCATCTCAACATAATTGTTGCCAATATATCTAAATTGAACAAAAAAAAAAGAATTTTGGTTGTATTCTAACCGAGAACCAAGTTCTATAACCAAGCAGAGTTTGTTGGCGGATTCTTCTATGCTTGGTCGCGCGCGAGGAACCGGCGTAAATTCACATTACATATATATAAATTCACATTTTAAATTCGCGTATTTAAGTTGACGTTTCTATTATGATCCTTGTGATTTCAATGAATAAAAACCTATTGAATTTGACTTTGACTTTGATTCATTTACATATTTAATATGGCATAAAAAACAGATAGTCAAATACAAAAATAGAATAAAATTTTAAACAAAAATTACGATCTAAGTAGACAATATACCAAAATATGTGAACAAATCATAATTATATGCAACACAGCAGAATATAAAATTTAATTAATTTTATTTTATTGTATATACTTATACTTATATGAAATATCTATATGAAATCCTACTAATATTATATTATAAGAGCTTGTGTTATGGGAACTACATGACTGATATATTAATTACTAGCTTCTGCCTACGGCTTCGCCCGCGTGGTACCCGGATAAAAAGCACCCTTTATATGTTATTCTGATGTATAAGCTATATTACTGTAAAGTTTCATCAAAATCCGTTCAGTAGTTTTTGCGTGAAAGAGGAACAAACATCCCCACAAACTTTCACGTTTATAGTATTAATATAGTAGGATATACTTTTTTTTTGTAAATACATACTTATTATACATAGTAAACACCTAGACCCGAGACAAATATTTTTAGGTCATAGAACTATTTGTCCCGCGGCGGGGAGCGAACCTGTTACCTTCTGCGTCTCGGGCGGGCCTTCGCCCACTGAGCCATAGAGATTATAGATGCTATAGATGGCGCTGTGACACAAGATGGAATATTATGATTTTAAGTTTTTTATTATTGCAAAAAACTTCATCATCATTAACATCATCAGAAGCACACAAATGCCTCACCCCTCCTTGGTAAGTTCCGATTTCAATTTACCTATATTGTTTGGTCATATATTAAACTAGCCTCTGAACACGGCTTCGCTCGCTTGGTACCCGGATAAAAAGTAGCCTATGTGATATTCTGATGTTTTAGCTATATTACTGTAAAGTTTTATCAAAATCCGTTCAGTCGTTCTTACTTCAATCCAAATGATAAAAGTCATATAATTATTTCCTTAAAATACCCTACAAAGGGCATGTAAGTCCAAGCTTGTATAAAACTCTTATGATATAGGGATGCATTAAGAAAGGAATTTGGAGAAAATTCAACCCTTAAGGACATGAAAAGGACTGGAAACTTTTGTATTAATAATCGTATTCCTAGAACTTACAAACTTGAAACTTTGCATAAATAGTATTGATAGATACATTTATTTTTTCCAAACTACCCCCTCAAAAGAGGTAGGATGGTGTGTTGAGTTTGTATTGGAAATGTTTAACGCGTGACAATTTGTTGTTTAATTAGTTTGTGTACTGAAAATACAAAAGAACTGAATACATATCAGGGTATCCAAATAAATTCCTTAAGGGTGCAAGACATGCACTGATTTTTGATGCACCTAACAATTACCTACCTAACGCGAGTAAACCCGCAAGGAACAGCTAGAAAAAAAAGATGTTTTGATGTAAATTAAAAAAAAAAAACAATTATGTATGTATGTATTTTTTCTAGAATTACCCTTAAATGAAGATGTTATTATAAATATACTGAGCCCTGAAATTATTAATTAACCTACATAAAATAAAATGTTACAGGTGAACTTAGGAATGTCCTCGGGAAGGTTGCAGAGGACACCGAAAGTAAATATCATCCTTTATTTCACTATTATAAACATCGTTTACATTTTAAATATTCTGCCGTTTCTGCCGGGAAAATGGACGTTTTCCCATTGCGACGTTCACAATGGAAAACGTCCAATACTAACGAGAAGGATTCACAAAATCCATAAACTAGGTTTAAATAAATTTATTTTCATACACACACATGGTTCACTTATAATGAGATACATGAGAAACAAATTAATCTGGGTATTATAATGTTCAAACTAACCTCTGGTACCTGAAATTAAATTATAACTAAATATCAATAACTACATAATGGCCTCGATTCTGTGGTACACTGACTAAACTAAATTTTAACTGTCGCTCTCTTTTACTGATAGTGTACGCAAGAAAGAGCTACAATTTGACTGCTGTATGCTGCTGTCAAATCAGTTTAAGTGCCGCTTTTCTTCGTGTTTATAGTCAACATGTTTTGAAATCACGACTAAATTTGTATGGAAAACTTAAATCTGATTAATTTGACAGCACTAAAATTGTAGCTATTTCTTTCTTGCTTGCACTATCAGTAAAAGAGAGCGACAGTTTAAATTTAGTTTAGTCAGTGTACTACAGAATCGAGGCCATTGTTCTGATATTTATTGTTAAATTTGATAAAAAAAATGTGCATGCAATTTAATTTCTTGCGTGTGTGTACTTTATTCAATTGTTTTGATTTAATAAAGAATAATGATAAAATAAGTAAAAAAAATACTTATTTAGATACTGTTTGTATATCTACATTGCCCGCTTTATATAAAGGTGCATCCTAGAACCATATCAGCACATTCGAAGTTAAATTTTATAGGTGTTTATTCACTGAAATATCAAGAAACATATAGAAACAATTATAAGCCACCTATAAATAAATAATAATAAATAATGCTGGACAATCCACACAGCATCATCTAGCCCCAAGCTAAGCAGAGCTTGTGTTATGGGTACTAGATGACTGATATATGTACTTAATACAATACATTACATAGATAGATATTTTTTTATTATACATAGAAAATACCCAGAACTATAGTTGTATTTACACTTTTAAAGTATATATACTCATTACTCGTGTTACCAAACTTAAAAGAATAGATCTAGAGCGATAATGTGGTGCCAATCAAAGTCGAAGAGCAAATTCCACAGTTCGCATCGATTCTAAATTTTTATATTCTGTTACTTAAAAGATATTGCAAGAACATGAAAACCTTGATCTAATGCTGAGAATGTCTCCTGGAATCTGTAGATTACCAAACTTCTCGTAAACTTATAGCAGATTATATCGTGTTTGGGCTCATTGGAATGGTCTCATGAATTCATACTCATTTATTTTTAATCTTGTAAACATACAGTATACGTCGAAAAATATAACAGAGCTTAATTTGTAGGATTTGGAAGGGTGCTAGAAACAGGCAAGTATTTTACTAACATACTCGTACCTATGAAGGTTATCATAATTAGTTTACTACTAGCTTCTGCCCACGGCTTCGCCTGCGTGGTACCCGGATAAAAAGTAGCCTATGTGAAATTCTGATGTAGAAGCTATGTTACTGTAAAGTTTTATCAAAAGCCGTTCAGCAGTTTATGCGTGAAAGAGTAACAAACATCCATCCTCACAAACTTTCGCGTTTATAATATTAGTAGGATAAGAAAATGTGCTGTAAAGGGGCATGGTCAAGTACATAATAAACTTATTAGGTAACATGTCAATAATTATGGAATGGTTCTGCTGTATATGGGCATTATCAAAGAAAGTGATTAGATAGAATAATAACAATTGGTTATAGATAGACTAGCTTCTGCCCACGGCTTCGCCCGCGTGGTACCTGGTATAAAAAGTAGCCTTTACGGTGCAAGCTGTACGACTATGGAACGCCCTACCTTTCTCTATTAGATCATCAAAGTCACTTGCCATTTTTAAAGTTATGGTATACAACCAATTACCTTTCTATGCCTCAGAGCTGCTAGTAAATAGTTTTATATATTATTACATATTATTATCTCACATTATTATTATTTGTATGTATATTATATAGGATATGTATATATATTTGTAATTTATGTAGGTATTTATTATAATATATATATATATATGTTGTAGGTTTAGGTACTCATACACCGCCGTCTTTTGATTCTATTTTATCCTGTCCATCCAAAGGTTGTCTGGAAGAGACCGCTTTTAGCGATAAGACCGCCCATTGTACCTTATATTATTGTGAATTCATGTGTCTTTTTGTATTTTGCTTTGGTGTGCAATAAAGAGTTTATCTATCTATCTATCTATCTACCTATGTGTTATTCTGATGTATAAGCTATATTACTGTAAAGTATCATCAAAATCCGTTCAGTAGTTTTTGCATGAAAGAGTAACAAACATCCATCCTGACAATTTTTCTCGTTTATAATAATAGTAGGATGGTGATCAGGGTCTAATAATTTAACAGAAAAGAGAAATTGAGGATAAATTGGTGAGTGATTCTAAGAAGTGAAAACGCGG
This sequence comes from Perizoma flavofasciatum, assembly GCA_958496245.1. NCBI lineage: Eukaryota > Metazoa > Arthropoda > Insecta > Lepidoptera > Geometridae > Perizoma > Perizoma flavofasciatum. The sequence goes on from OY292448.1 coordinate 241,724, forward strand.
CGGAGATCTAAATTTGTGAAAATTAACTTGTTTATTTATTTATTTCATACTTCGGCACAAACAATTTAGTGCTAGAAGAACATAATGCTAAAGTATTATCTACCAGTCATCCTGTGCAAAAAGATGGTGTGGCGTGTCCAGTAAAAACTATCAATACTTTTTTGAAGGATTAATTTAAATTTGTACATGTGAACGGTATTTAAAATGACCGAAAACGTTCTACTATATACTATTTACTTATCTATACTAATACTAATAATATAAAGAAGAAATATTTTTTTGTTTGTTTGTTTGTATCGAATAGGCTCCGAAACTACTGGACCGATTCGAACCATTTTTTCAACAAATGAAAATTATCAGGAAGTAACATAGGCTATAACTTAGTTAAAAAAAATAGAGATCCTTAAGGAAATTGCAAAAATGTAACCCAAAGTAGCAAAATTTGGCCCATAAAATTCATTATTTGGCGTGCGCTGAGAAAACTATTGATGATACATAAAATTATTACCTACGAAAAAGTCCTCGAGGGAATATATCTAACTATCATAGTTAAGTCACAATAGCAGCTTTTATGTTTTAAAACTCGCCGGTTGAAACAAAAGTTGGTTACATTCGTATAATAGTATTATTTCTTATCCAAATAAATAGTTTTATCATCACGGGTATTTTTTATGTAGCAGTTAAACACTTTTTAATTCATTCGAATCGGACATTTAATTTCGAAGTTATCACGAGTATAAAATCGAAACTTACGCAGATGAAACAGCGTGGCACAGCTAGTGTTATATATAAACAGATGTTTTGAATTGAACGTAGGTAGTCATTATTTTATACCTAGTCTAGTAACCGCTGCCTTTTCCGTGGTATTTTGACTTTGTTTGGTGGGGTGACGTATATTGCTAGAATGAATTTAGTTTGTTATATAGACAAATCAAAAATATATCGAAAGATACCTTTTAATTTGTGCCAATCGTGTCCTAGAACTACGGAGTTAAACCACGCAATTTAAGCTACTCGGAACACCACGGCAAAAGTAGTGTCTACCTGCTATCGCCGTCGTATTTCATGGCTAATTAGATCACAATAAATTTGGCTAAATTTAAACAGGTGTTCTAATTGACTACGTAAAATTAAACAAACCAAATCCATATAAAAACTGTTGAAAATTCTATTTCGCCATCATTCCTGTAAGTATCCGGAATTAGCAGCATGAAGATTATCTTCGCTTCAGTTGCCATTGTGAGTATAAAGATACTATATTTTATTCAGTCGAATTCAGTTGCACTTAAAATTCTATCGGTGTCTTGTTTGGAAACATTCCTGCTCAATCATAATATTATATATATTTTTTCAGTTGGCAGTCCTCACTCATGCCTCACCAGTTCCTGGTAAGAACAATAATATTAATTTGTTTAAGAAAAATAGCGATAATCACAATGTTAATACTAGAAATAAAGATAAACTCGCTGTTGCCACTTGTAGACTCCATAAAGTTAGTAAATTGTTTAAAGGGCACGGTGTACGCTTTTATAACAAACTCCCAAGAGATATATAAAAAATTACAATTAACAAATTTAAAAACGTAATTAAACAAAAACTTTATAAGAAGGCATACTATAAAATATATGATTATTGTTTTGTAAAAGGATCATTAAAAATAATAACCAGCCTTGTTTTCTTGCCTTTCTTTCCTGGATTGGTCGCGGAGGAACAGGCAGTAGATAAAACCGACGTTTCAAAGTGATCCTTGTGATTTTAATGAATAAATGAATTTTGACTTGATTTTGACTGTGACTATCCTACTAATATAATAAATGCGAAAGTCTGTCTGTGTGTGTGAATGTTTGTTACCACGTATCTCCGTAACTACTAAACCGATTTTGATGAAATTTGGAATGTAGATAGTTTAGGGTCTGGAATAACACATAGGCTTTCTTGCTTGCACTATCAGTAAAAGAGAGCGACAGTTTTATATTTAGTTTAGTCAGTGTACTACAGAATCGAGGCCAATATAATATAAGTAAGCATAGCTTGTATTATGAGACTAAATGACTGTTTAACTACTTATATACTTTCTTTTGTTGTATTATTTTACATCTTTATCCTTTTGATGGGATTCGTTTTAACTTGGACAAATCAACATAGTGAGATTGATACGATTACGATCCTATCATGGAACCGGGTCCATTGCCTCATTACGGAACTCAAATACTTCTATAATCCAAGTTTTAGCTATATGCGTGTTAGTATATAGTTCGCCATCCGGAATCAGGCCTAAATCTATACTGATATTATACTTTTTTTGTTTGAGCATGCTAATATCTGAAAATACTGGTCGGATATGAAAAAATATTTTAGAATTTGATAACCCGATTCTTGAAGAAGTTTATAGGCTATTTAACACCATACTGTGACCACGAAGAGACGAGAAAAAGAAGTAATAGCATGGTCGGGCGATGCGATGCGGTGGGTCGGTCGGGGGCCGATGTCGGCCGTGGAACAACTAGTACATAATAATTAATGTTGCAGGTGGATTCGGGTATGTTAGTAAACCCGTCGGCACTCTTGAAGATGGCGCCGTAGGTAAATACAATACTTTATTTGATTATTTTAAACATTGATTAATAAAGAGGAATAGTGGCCTCGATTCTGTAGTTCACTGACTAAACTAAATTTAAACTGTCGCTCTCTTTTACTGACAGTGCAAGCAAGAAAGAGATAGCTACAATTTAAGTGCTGTCAAATCAGTTTATGTGCCTCTTTTCTTTGTGTTCATAGTCAGTTTTGTAATTACGACTAAATTTGTATCGAAAACGTAAATCTGACTAATTTGACAGCACTAAGATTGTAGCTATCTCTTTCTTGCTTGCACTATCAGTAAAAGAGAGCGAGAGTTTAAATTTAGTTTAGTTAGTGAACTACAGAATCGAGGCCATTAAAAAGGTATAGTATTCGTAAAAAAAATATCTTCCAAACTAAGTATTTCGACATTTTGGTATTTCTCCACGAGCCCTTCCACAGAATTTATTTTATTTTATTTTATTGTTCACACAAAATCAACAGCCCTTATATATAAACAGTTCTAACCTTAATAATCTAACTTACGGCCAATGAGAGATTTACATTATTTAAAAGAAACTTACAAAATACCGACAGTCTAACATAAACAAAATCAAACAAACAAAATACAACTTACATAAATTATGTGAAAGATACAGTTAATTATACAGAAGGTGTACTGCTCATTAAATTAATGGTTAATTAATTTACAGGTGAATTCGGGAATGCCATCGGGGAAAGCGTTAGCACAGTTGCAAAGGGCGCCGAAGGTAAATACAAACCTATATATCACTATTTAAAACATTGACTAAATTTTATTAAAAAAATTAAACGCGAATATTTGTGAGGATGTTTGTTACTCTTTCACGCAAAAACTACTGAACGGATTTTGATGAAACTTTACAATAATATAGCTTATACATCATAATAACACATAGGCTACTTTTTATTCGGGTAGCATGCTGGCGAAGCCGTGGGCAGAAGCTTTTATTTAATAAATAAATTTGGGTTACAGACCTGGTGGATGCTGTTGCAACAGGATCAGCCAACATATTATCTGACGTCGGCAAAGTGGTTGGTGATGGAGTGTCAGCCTTTCTCGGTGGGAATGGTCAAAAAGGTAATTTCAACTCAATAACCTACTACTTTATACATAATCCCACTATTATTATAAACGCGAAAGTTCGTGAGAATGGGTGTTTGTTACTCTTTCACGCAAAAACTATTGAACGGATTTTGATGAAACTTCATAGTAATATAGCTTATACATCAGAATAACACATAGGCTACTTTTTATATGGGTACCATGCGAGCGAAGCCGTGGGCAGAAGCTAGTTATTATAAACGCGAATGTTTGTGAGGATGGATGTTTGTTACTCTTTCACGCAAAAACTACTTAACGGATTTTGATGAAACTTCATAGTAATATAGCTTATACATCAGAATAACACATAGGATACTTTTTATCCGGGTACCATGCGAGCGAAGCCGTAAGCAGAGGCTAGTACATAATGAATCAATGAAAGATTGATCATCTTAATAAATCATTGCTATTCAACGAAGTTGACGCAAGCCTTTTGGGTATCCTGGGGTCTAGACTAATACCTTGGTTTTCCTTTTACGCTAACGCAAATTTATTTAGATAAACTTTGGCAGCTGTCACACTTGTCTATCTTTCCGCAGGCGTTAACGCCAACAGAAAGTGGTATTTTCTTGACCCCTGCCAATAGAGAAAAGTATAATAAAATCAAGTCTTTGTTTTTTTTTTGTAGTTCAGACATTAAGTTGCATGTGTCTTTCTACCAGAAATTTAATATATAACCATTGCTAAATTTATATTATTGAATTTATATATCCTGTATATGTAAATTCAATAATATTAATTTAGCAAATGTAAAAAGATCCATCACCAACCCGAAATCTACGCATCCTGGGGTCTAGATAAAGACCTCACGCTTACTTTTCCTTTCACGCCAACGCAAATTTGTCAAGGTAAAACTTGGCAGCTGTCACATTACAATACAATTCAATCTTTCCGCAAGCGTTGACGCCAACCGAAAGTGTATTTGTCTGGACACCCTGTTCATCGTAACGAGTAATATTACGGGAAAATAATTGTTGAGAAACTTTTAATTTTAGGCAAAAATAATGTTTTTTTATATTCATTCCTTTCAAAGTCAAAGTCAAAGTCAATAGGTTTTCATTCATTGAAATCACAAGGATCATAATTATAGAAACGCCAACTTTAAAACTGGATGAATTTAAGATTTTAAAGTGAATTTACGCCGATTCCTCGCGCGCGTCCGCAACTCCAAATGCGTAATTTGTTAAGGAAATTCAAACGATTGATAATGTTTATTTGGACGAAAGGTTATTTCGGAACAAAACAAAGAACCCAAAATGGCAAAAAAAACTTACGAAACCTTACTTTTTCTGAGAAACTGAAAATACTTTTCAAACTTTCTTAAACGCAGAACTTATTTTTTTCAAAAACAGGCCCGAAACCCCTAACATCACTTTTCTATAACTCTCATTGTTTCAAACTTCTCCTGAGAGGCTCTGAAAAAAAACCTGAATATTTTAAAATATTGAATGAATGAATTAATGAAAATACTTTATTGTATACCTTATGATAAAATTAAAATAAACAATAACACATTATGTTTTACAACCTTTGGATGGAGAGGATTATATATGTTTTTTTGCCTGTTTTAATAAAATTATGATTGTTACAGGGCTTGTTGGTGATGTTTTGGAAGGAATTGGGAATGAAGTGAAGGGAGTTGAACAGGGAGCCACCGGTAATCTACTACATAATATAAACAGTTCTGTTTTTGTTACGCTTTTAATAGACTACTATTGATTTTACGGCCCTAAATTGGCTTGGACTTGCCGCAATATCAAGACAGAATTGTAACAACTGGAAGGATTTCTTCAACAAAGAATCAAAGATAATAATTATTTCAGACATAGTTGATGGAGTTTCAAAAGGCGCGAGTGATATATTCAACACTAAGAAGGATGCCCCGACGTCAGTTGTCGATGGAAATAAAGGTATCTGAATGTCTGATGTGGTTGTTGTGTATATTAAAAAAAAAAGTTAACTACTAAGTACCTACCTAGTCACATAAAGGGGGGTGACACGGGGGTCGGGAGGTTGCATGAAAGGCCTATGTTTTTTAAGTTAGAGACATCAAAATCGTTGTTCAGTTAAAAAATGCAAAAAATAAAGTACTTTTGTGTAATAAATAAAATCTTTATTCTCTATGATGGACTACTTCACGTACCTATGTATTTATAGATCTTTGAGTATACCAAGTAGGGTTAGTCAGAGGCATGTATTTTGCAAGTATTAGCATTCCACGTGACAGGTTGCAATACTATCGCCGCTTATTGGAACACTAACCGATATCACAATGCCTCTGAACTTCTGGTCCTAAGGCATGCCGGTTTCCTCACGATGTTTTTCTTCACCGTTTTAAGCACGTGTCATTGTACAAACAATTTCGTCCGACGGAACAATGCATTGGTGCACTGTTAACCACTTTCGATCGATCGGATCGGAAGTCGGGTAAAACCAGCATAGTTTTATAAACGTAGAAAGTGGCGCGAAATTTAAATAATATGCATTTTTTTATATTCCTGGGGTCTAGATAATACGCTTACGCTTATTTTGCCTTTCACGCTAACGCAAATTTGTCAAGGTAAAACTTGGCAGCATGATATTTCCACTAATGTCGTTTCCATACAATTCAATTTTTCCGCAAGCGTTAACGCCAATAGAAAGTGGTATTTGTCTAGCACCCTGGGCCCTTAGACAACAACCACCTTCTGTTCACTTTCACTGTTCTGTGCTAATGAGATGTCACGTGACTGCTGCCAAGTTTATCCTTCACAAATTTGCGTTAGCGTGAAAGGAAAAGTAAACGTGAGGTATTTGTCTAGACCCCTGCTCTCTAGTTTGGCAGATATTCTGAATCATTTTCTATGAGTAATAAACTAATAAACTTATTTTTTTTATAGGTGCATATGATAATATATCAAGTGATGATTGCGCCGAAGGTAATTTATTTTAAGTACTCTTTATGTTTGAAACCGAAGTTTCCACACAACTCCTAGAGTTAAAATTGTATTTTTTAATTAATTTTCGGTTTCGTTATCAAATAAAAAAATATAAGTATATTCGGTAAGACATGAACAAAGGCGAGCTTAAATCAAAAAAATAAGACATTAAATGTTTAAAAACCGACTTCAAATAACGGGTTTATAAAAAGTCCAAAATGAAATGTCATCACACATTTTTTCACTGGGATTTTTCCATAAAATTTATAAGGGACCAGTATACCCTACCTATAAAAAAAGAATCATTAAAATCGGTTCACAATTGGTGAAGATATCAAAGTAACAAACAAACACGATAGAAAAAAAAACAGCCGAATTGAGAAACCATATTGACGTCGCATAAAAAGCTATGCAGTGCCAAGTACATGCTGTCTCAAAATTCTAATAAGTAAATAGGTAGGTAATTATTAGCTAATTATTGCGTTTCAGTACATCCCAAAAATATTATAAACGTGAAAGTTTGTGAGGATGTTTGTTACTATTTCACGCAATAACTACTGAACGGTTTTTGATGAAACTTTAATAACACATAGGCTACTTTTTATCCCGGTACCATGCGGGCGAAGCCGTGGGCAGAAGCTAGTAACTACTAAAGCTTACAGTAATTAAATTACATTATAGCTACCTACCACTGGTTTTGCATAGATTTTTAAATAATATCCAGCAACTATGATATACCGTACTAGCTGAGCTACGGCCGCTCTCGGGTCCGCCCGCACTATTTCTTCTTTTTCTCGGCTCCTTAAGGTTCACGGTAAAAACGGATTTCTTATAGAAAGACAAATTGCTTTCCATTAAGACATTTTTATTACCTCCAAGAAAATTATTCTCTCCCTATAGACGCTAGACAATAATTTCTTCGTAATAGTAAAAAATCATCTCATTTTATTTTATTTCTTACGAGATAAATAAATTTAATTTAAGAAACAAATTGTTTATTTAAGATATTTATTTGATACGACATAAAATAAGTCTTGAAATAAACATATTTCTTTTCAAGTAAGAACAAAATTGAGAAAAATATTGTCTTCAAAAAAGATAATCAGTATTTTTGTTTTAAAGATATTTCATTAAACTAAGAAAATATTTATTTTGTAATAACCAAATTTTTAGAGAAATCAGTCTTTCTTATTCAAAGAAATCCTTTTTATCCGTGTTGTAGCGCGATTTTAAACAGCCTATACCATCCTCATGATTTAGGCTATCAAATACAAAACGTTTTTTTTTTATACGACTGGTAGTCGTAGCGATGGGCGCGCTCAAACAAAAAGAAAAAAATAAGCTTCATTATTAGTATATACCTATATTAGTTATACATTAAATTCAGTAACTTATAGCTATTGTATGAGTAACGGTAAAGTAGTTTTGCAAATTCATATTTTTAAACGGGAATTGTCACGTACGTATCCACTAGGCACCGATTAAGTTTCGACTCATTCCGAGAGTCTTCATCAGGGTGAGTGAACGCAACTTGCTCCCTCCACGTCACGAGGTGCACTACGTGAAAATTCCCGTTTTTACAATATGTATAGTCAAATTCACGATAGTTTTTGGAATAAAAGTTTTGCAAATATTGAACTTTACCATTTAAATGACCCCATGTTTAATAAACTTCGTTTTGCTTTATCAGATGCTGAAACGTCATTAATCAGAAGTGCTGATTCATTAAAAAAAAGTTCTTCATTCGAGGAAAGTTCTTCATTCTTAAAATCTATCAGTTAATCAATCTCAGGTATGATTTAATTTGGCTTATATACTAAAATGTATCAGTGATTCTATTGATATTACTCATGGACCTACCGAGTCAAAAAAAAAGCTGTTACATGGAACTTTTCAATGAATAGGAAAAGGAAGTCTCACTTGTTTTAACTAAACCATAACCATATTGGTCAGAATCATTTCCTATTCCGTTTTTATAATATTAATTGATGCATGGAAGGATTCGAACCCATGACTACAGAGACTACCACTTGTATTTTACAGACTAGTGACATCGCTTCTATATAATGTACCTACTCTACCTAAGGCTGGCGACGTACCAACTCCAAAATCCTTAACCTGACAAGAAATTTCAAGTCTGAACCAACACAAAACGGCTGGAAGCGGATCACAGAGGAGCTTTTGAAAAGGAAAAGAAACTAGACACTAGCAATACGGGCTCAATAGAGACCTAATGCAATCTATTAACTAATCAGCCCACATTTATTCTAATCGTATGGCTAAAAAATTATCTGGTAGAATGTACTAGCTAATTGTAGGCACGTCCATTATAATCTGTGGTAACTGCTTTCAATATGTCACTTGTCGCGGAGCCTGTTTTGCCGGCAATTCGTTTGTACAATTTTCTTTTATAATTTTAATCTTGATGATTATAATAAACTAGGTTGGTATAATTCAGAGATATAAACGTGTGTAATTCAATTATTTCCACGCTTTGGATAGGCTTATCATTTGTAGTTAACAAATGTAATCGTTTTTGAAACAAAAATCGCTCTCATCAAAATCGAGGCAACAGAAATCGCGCCGTTTTATCGGTTTATGTATCGAGAGGCAATTTATAGTCGTATGAGATAGGTTATTGGAGTTGTAGCAAATGACCGAAAGCCTAACATTCTGTATCTGTTTCATTTTTTTTTGTATATAGACATTGTTTGGTTGATATCTTAATCGATGTTATATTTTGTGCATGCAATTTGTATTTTACTGAATTGTATTGATTTATTAAATGATTATAATGACTTAGCAGTTTTATTGTGTACCTCTCTGTCATCATCTTCCTATACCTAGAACATAGGCTGAAGACGATGACTGACCGAATGACCGAATGAACGGAATGAACGATCAATAGAGTTTTATTGTCATCTAAAGGTGAGTTGGTGACACAAAAATATAACTGTCTAGACAGTTTGTAGAGAAAAAATCTAATATAAATAATTCAAAAATGCAATTTTGACTTAGGACTAAGTATATTACTTATGGGGTGCGAAATGTACTAAATAAACGCTTTCTCTGTCATCAATCCTGCGTATCTTGCTCATTTCTCGAAATATCTGTAGGTAACCTAGACTATTTAAAAAAAAAACAGAATTTCAAAATCAATAGTCTTGATTTAACTCAAATCCTTGTGAATAAATCACATTGAAATCACAAGGATCATTATACAGAAATGTCAACTTAAAAACTTCGTGCATTTGAAATTTGAAAGTGAATAAATATACGCCGATTCCTTGCGCGCGGATACTATAGTAAGTACCTACTTGTTTTGTCTACCCTTTGCAATAACAGAATGAGCACACGACATCACTGTTCAAGGGTGTTATAATCACCCTAAGCATTTCACCCATGCTTAGAGCATTTATAAAATCACGCACGGCATGCCTTGGTAATTATCCAATTAAAAAGAAGTTAGGTTAAACTAATACCGCCCGCGTCAAATAACATTCAAATTGGTTGTTTTTGTTCTTTTTTTATTTATGGAATGCGCTCAGCTGTCAATTCTGCCACGTTTTTTGCTAGTTCGCTCGACTCAGAGACAATACTACGTAGGTAGGTACCCAAATAAGGAACGTTAAGGAAGGTATTAATCTATGCATTTTTGTTTGAGATAGCGCCATCTAGCTCGCCGTCAGGGAACTATCCAGGCATTCCGGTTTCTATAATCTAGGTATCTTTACTAATAATGAAACTGAAGTTTGTTTCTGTTTTTTTACTAATCTCTGGAACTACCTGTCGGATATGAAAAAATCTTTTTGCATTTAATATCCCAATTCTAGGTAGAAGAAGGTTATAGGCACAGACTACTAGGATGCTAAGGCATGTTATAGGTTATTTTACATCACGCTTTAACCCTTAGGAGCCGAGTAAAATAATTACCTAATAGTGCGGGCTGATGCGACGCGGTGGGTCGCGGACCGAGGGCGGCCATAGCATACTTACTGCATAGTTACATAGTATTATGATCTTTGTGATTTCATTGACTAAAAACCTTTGAGACTTTGAATTTGACTTTGCCATAGATATAAATAAAATACCTCGATGTGGCGAGCGAGTAGCTGGGACGCCAGAGCAGGTTCGATTCCTGCTGCGGGACAAAAGTTAGAATGTTCTGCAGATATTTGTTCCGGTTCTGGGTGTTGTGGTACCACGGGTACTCGTAGTCCCTGATACTTACGACACCGGGAATCCTAGTGTGGTGTAAGGATTATTTTCCTTACCTACATAGGTCCTTATTACTGGACATAATACTACTTCGTCTAAGTACTTTTGATCCCTAGTTGGCAAGTGATGGTGTTCTATGCTCTATAGATGCTATTTTAATTGTCCATCATCATCATCTTTGACAGTCTTTAGAAGTCCACAGCTAGACAATGGCCCCCCCAAAGAGTGCCCCGACGAACGATCTACAATTACCTATACCACTGACTGCCTGAATCTTTAAAATGTTATAGGTTTTCGTGAATTATTTTATATCGGTGATCTAACCTCACCGTGTCGGAAGGATATCCATAAAGGATTTCCACAGAAAAAAAGGTCCTTATATCATGATCAAAGTTTAAGTAGCGTTTTACTATCGCTGGCTTTCATAAAATAATCACATGGAAAGACCAATTTTGTCGGCGAACAACACGTGGTAGAATAAAACGATAATTTAAATTTTAAGTTAATTATGTAATTCAATAACCACCCTAAATTCACACCCCTTAGTGGATAATTACATTATTATCGGCTCCGCAATCATTATTATCTTGTGGGGTAATATTATGACAACCGATGCCCATTTTATGATGATTGAAATGTACTGAAATGGGGTTCATTCCAAGAGCTACAAAGTTTTTGGCCGACTGACAAAACTATGCGAGAATGAAGGTTGGATTTGGTTGCGATATTATAATATCGCAACCAAATAATATGATTTTCTTTACAACCACACTGGATGAAAAGAAACAACACACTTTAAAACATACATTAGGTATCTACATAGGCTACATAAAAAAACATAGGTACCTACCTAAGTGCAAAAACATTTACTTACGATATGAGGGCCATGTTTTTGGGATATATTCTATTAAGTTTAACTATTTATAAATTCAGTTTAATGAATTGGACAAAAATATTCCATTTTAGGATAGTAGGTACGTATAGGCGTAATATCCGTAATTTTTATGTACTTAATAAAAAAAAACAAAAGTTAAAAAATATAGGTACATTTTTATTTTATTTATATTAAAGAACCGCCAATCATTATTACAACAGCTTAAATATTAATACATAATTAGGTTAGCTAGTAGAAAATGCTTTAGCATTAAGTCCGCCTATAGTTCAAGTTTTAATTAAATGTGCAATAAAGAATTAATAAATAAATGAAAGTTGAAATTAAATTACTAGTAAAAAAATTTTGGTCCAATTTGGATTTATCATTATTTTTGACACTAGCTGTCACCTTAAAATTTCCTGTCGATTTGATCGTTACAATATTATTGCGTTGGTACTAGACGAAAATAGTGTTTTCGTAGATCCACTCGTAAATCCTATTATGTACCTCTAGATAGAATACTGTAGAGTCTACCAAATGAAAATATTCTATGGTACAAGAAAATTCATTACAATTATAACAAAATCTTTACAAAACTAAAAGTGCAAATACGGGGTCGAAAAAAAATTCAAACTTTGACTTAAGAAAAGGGCGTGTGACGCGATTTTTACAATATTTATGTGTCTTTTTATGTCTTCAAGGCATCCTGTCGAAACAAGTTTTGAAACTGTATAGGTTGCGTGAAAAATAATGGCGGATACTGTTTTCCGGTAAGGTACGTAAACACTGGGAGGATACTTCGGGATACTGTCAAACTAACACAGAGTTCTGGTAAGGTATATAGAAGTACTCTAAGGGATACTGATTAACGTATTAATGTAACGAACGGGAATTCGGCGGTAATAAAAACGCTCGTTCTAGGCGTTGGATTTATATATTCAGCAGTTCGGGGTTAGGTGATTGCGTTCAAACTTAAAGAGCACCTTCAGATAGGGTAGGTTAGAGAGGTACCTTGGTAGGTATTAACTGGCCTTGGCACTGCTAAACTTTCGGTTTGTTTGATACCTTCTGGTTTTCGAAATACAGCTGTGCCAGTGTTTTTCATATCGCACTGAGTATAGGCTCTATTCCTACTTTGATTCATATAACAATAAAATTTGTTTCGACAGTCTTTAAGGGACTTGTTAAAACATGTATTATATCTGTGCCAAAACGTATCGATAGCGCATTCTAGTCGACCAGTAGCAACATCTAGTCTTGTATTTGTTAAACTTTTTGCTCTTATTTTATAGTGATTATTTACTCTATGCTTCAAGGATGATTCTTTGATAGTTTTTATCGCCACGTCACTAATAGTCGCTGCAACCGACGATGTATACAAATTCAAATAAAAACTTTGCAACATGAACTTGGTTACGTTCTACGATTCTGAAAAAAGGTTTGTTCTGATTTCTGGTAACAGGGACGGTGAATAATTGTGGTATATTCGTGACAGGAGGATGGAGACGGAAGGTGGACGGAACTCTTCGTTAGATAATAACGAAGGTTAAGTTGGTTGTCGACTCATTTTAATAATTTTACTGTTCCTTAAATTCATAAAAGCTACCAATATATAAAACTTTTTACGTTGCTATTTATCTATTTAATGTTTCTCTTTATGGTCTTTATGAACATCGCCTTTTTCTTCCGATTTTTTATCTTTGCCTTGGTGTTTAGATTGTTTATGATCGTCTTTTTCCTTAATTTGATCTGTTTCACAATCGCCATCATCTTTACAATTATCGGCTTTTCCGTTGACGTTTTTATCTCCTTTACCGTTTTGTTCTTGTTTCTGACTATCACTGGTGGTTTTGTTTGAAGATTTTTTATGATGTTCGGAATGTGTATGATGTTTTTCATGATGTTCAGTGTGATTATGATGTTTTGTTTCCTTGACTTCAGCACCATTTTCATTAACAACTTTTTCTTTGTGGTTATCATTTCTTTTACCATCTTGTTTATGATCATCACTGTCTGTTTTGTTCGAAGATTTTTCAGAATGTTTTTGATATTTTTCATGATGTTCAGTGTGATTATGTTGTTTTATTTCTTTAACTTCATCGCCTCTTTCCGATAATAAAACTTTTTCACTAGAACCTTTATCACTTTTACCATCATGTTCTTTTTTATGATCATCACTGTCTGTTTTGTTCGAAGATTTTTCAGAATGTTTTTGATGTTTTTCATGATGTTCAGTGTGATTATGTTGTTTTATTTCCTTAACTTCATCACCATTTTCATTAACAACTTTTTCTTTGTGGTTTTCATTTCTTTTACCATCTTTTTTATGATAATAGCTGTCTGTTTTGTTCGAAGTTTTTTCAGAATGTTTATGATGTTTTTCATAATGTTTAGTGTGGTTATGATGTTTTTTTTCTTTAACTTCATCGCCTCTTTCCGACGATAAAACTTTTTCACTAGAATCTTTATCACTTTTACCATCATGTTCTTTTTTATGATCGTCACTGTCTGTTTTGTTCGAAGTTTTTTCAGAATCTTTATGATGTTTTTCATGATGTTTAGTGTGGTTATGATGTTTTTTTTCTTTAACTTCATCGCCTCTTTCCGATGATAAAACTTTTTCACTAGAATCTTTATCACTTTTACCATCATGTTCTTTTTTATGATCATCACTGTCTGTTTTGTTCGAAGATTTTTCAGAATGTTTTTGATGTTTTTCATGATGTTCAGTGTGATTATGATGTTTTCTTTCTTTAACTTCATCATCGCTTACATCATCGACTTTTCCATTATCATTTTGATCTCTCTTACCTTCTTGTTCTTGACTTTCTCCTTTGTGATGTTTAGATTGTTTATGATTATATTTTTTCTTAATTTCATCATCATTTCCATTATCATCACAATCGTCGTCTTTTTCTTGTTCTTGTTTCTGATCATCACTGTCATTCTTATCTGAAGATTCTTCAGATTGCTTATGAACATTTTTTTCCATTATTTCATCATTAACTTTTTCATTGTTTATTTTATCTTCATTACTTTGTTCATATTTTTGACCATAACTGGATATTGCGTCTGAAGATGTTGTATCCTTGCTTTTATGATGTTCAGCTTTTTTCTTTATTTCATCACCATCATCATCCCCATCACTAACGTTTTCTTTGCCTGTTTGATCTCCTTCGCTTTGCTGTATCTGACCATTGCCTATTGTTTCACCTAAAGATTTATGACGTTTAGATTTTTTTAATTTATCCCCTAATGTACGTACCATTTTCACAGTTTTAATATAGTCTGATGGAGTCGCTTTATTTTCGTGTTTTCTTGAAACATCATTGGCCGTTTTATCGTTATCTGAAAATACTTCTTTCTCTGACTGATCACTTGTATCATCCGAATCGCTGTTAGGAACCTCATCAGAGCTATTATTAGAACTGTCAACAGAATCGTGAGGAGCATTACCATCTGCACCATCAGAGTTGACATTGGAATCGCTAGGAAAATCTTCATCAGAGACATCATCGGTGTCTTCAGTAGCGTCATTATGGCTTGGTTCTTCATCAGTCTCTTTACTTTTTGCTTGTATATCTTTACATTTTTCAATATTGTCACCATCATTCATGATATTTTTTTCATGATGCAACTCATTGTTGTCGTTTTCATCTTTGGGTTTATTTTTTATATCCTCATAACTATCAACACTTTCATCATTATCATCACCAGAATGGTCACCATCATCAGATTCGCCATCGTTCTCAGTTATTTTATCAGAACTTATGTCAGTTGCAGAACTAGTAACAGTTTGTTCAGCGTTGTCTGTATTATCTTGATAAGTCGATTTGACAGTATTTTTGTCAATCACAGTTTTAGAATCATTATATGATTTGCGATAATCTACAAAATAACCATCAGATCCTGGTCCTTCGATATAACTAGTTTTTGAGTTCTCGTTTGATTTATGCTCAACATCTTCATTATTTGTTCCAACAACTCTTTTATGAAAACCAGCGTCTATATCAGAACCCGCAATATCGTCAAGGACCTTTGGTAAATATGTTTCATTTGGGATGATAAATATTTTTTTTGTATCGTGGATTCCATATTCGTCTTCTAGTTCTTTGACAACGTCTCCGCTTGTTTTAATAGCCGCAGCTAATTTCTGTGCGAGTGTGTCTGAAATAAAATTCTAATGTCTTAGGACTTGCATTTAATCAATTAAATATTTTACCCCTATTTGAGTTGGTTTATGAGAAATCCAATTTTCAATATCAATATTTGTAAATCTGGATTTTGGTGAGATTTAATTAGACGCCCTCTATGGTGCAGTGGGCAATGGCCCACCTGGCCCAATGGCCTGAGACAGAAGGTTTCGGGTTCGATTCCTGCCGTGGGACAAAAGTTTGTATTATCTGCAAATATTTGTCTCGGGTCTGGGTGTTTTCTATGTATAAAATGTAAGTATTTAAAAAAAAAAATTTAATATCAGTCATGTAGTTCCCATAACACAACCTCTCCTTACTTTGGGGCCAGATGATGCTGTCTTAAAATGTCCAGCATTACTTGATTTATTTTGAAACCACGCAATTAGACTTCTAAAGGCGTGAATAGAACTTAAACTTCTTCTTTTCTCGTAAGACAAATTACACATTACAGACTTGAAACTATACTGATTGGATATCATATTGTAAGTTGATCATACGGCTACTGTTTTTCGTCGATTTTGCTGGCGTTTCGTACCTTCATGAGCACACAAGCAGTGGTGTATCAAACTTTTAATTTTGAAATTAAATATTTTGAATATCATAGTTACCCGTTTTTCTAGCTATAAGATGTCCATGTTGAACTCCGTTGTGGAAAAATTCTCCTCCCTTATTCATATGTCCGTGGTAATTTTGACTGCCATGTTCATCATGGCAACTTCTATCATTATTTGTGATTGGTTCGGTATTTAAGCCGCCACTGTTTATAATTTGCCTGTTAGGTTGGCCGTACTCTTGTTCTTCAGTATGGGTGTTAGTTCCATCAGAGGCAAAACGTTGAGAATCATCACTTCTTGCATAAACTTGTGAATTATCAATTTCTTTACCAGTATTGCAGTTAGAACTATATACGTTTCCATATCGGTTTTCATGTATTATATCTGGTTCCGTACGTTCGTTTTGCACACTTTGATATAAATTATGAGTGATTGGTCTTCCCGCGTCTGCATTTCCATCAAAACCATGGTTTAAATTACTGGCTAGATCTGTTCCGTCATAATGGTGGTCGTAAACTACTCCAGAACCGTAAGGTTGTTGCTGAGATACAATTTTCTGATTATGCTGGGCATAGATAGATCTGACTGCCTGAAGATTTGCATAGTGAGATGCGATGTTGGTATTGGCGGTGGCCTGTGCTCCGGAAGGGGAGTAACCAGCGTTGGCCACGTAACCAGGAATCTGGAATTGGCCAGCTTGTGCAACGCTGCCAGCAGTCGCGGCATTGCCAGTATGGACAACACTCCCAGCAATCGCACCATGGCCAGCTTTCGCAACGCTGCTAGCAGTCGCAACGCTGTCAGCAGTTGCACCATGGCTAGCGTGGGCAACACTGCCAGCAGTCACGACGTTGCCAGCTTGGGAAACACTGCCAGCAGTCGCAAAATTGCCAGCTTGGGCAACACTGCCAGCAATTTCATCTTGGCCAGCTTGCGCAACGCTGCTAGCAGTCGCAACGCTTCCAGCAGTCGCACCATGACCAGCGTGGGCAACACTGCCAGCAGTTGCGACATTGCCAGCTTGGGCAACACTGCCAGCAGTCGCGACATTGCCAGCTTGGGCAACACTGCCAGCAGTCGCGACATTGCCAGCTTGGGCAACACTGCCAGCAGTCGCGACGTTGCTAGCTTTGGCAACGCTGCCAGCAGTAGCGACGTTGCCAGCTTGGGCAACACTGCCAGCAATCGCACCATGACCAGCTTGCGCAACGCTGCTAGCAGTCGCAACGCTGCCAGCAGTCGTACCATGGCCGGCGTGGGCAACACTGCCAGCAGTCGCGACGTTGCCAGCTTGGGCAACACTGCGAGCAGTCGCGAAATTGCCAGCTTGGGCAACACTGCGAGCAGTCGCGAAATTGTCAGCTTGGGCAACACTACCAGCAGTCGCGACGTTGCCAGCTTGGGCATAACTGCCAGCAGTCGCGACATTGCCAGCTTGGGCAATATTGCCAGCAGTCGCGACGACATTGCCAGCTTGTGCAACACTGCCGGCAATCGCACCATGGCCAGCTTGGGCAACACTGCCAGCAATCGCGACATTGCCAGCCTTGGCAACACTGTCAGCAATCGCACCATGACCAGCTTGGGCAACACTGCCAGCAGTCGCGACGTTGCCAGCATGTGCTATGCTTTCAGCAGTCGCACCGTGGCCAGCGTGGGCAATACTGCCAGCAGTCGCGACGTTGCCAGCTTGATGTTTTGGCCAATTACCAGCATTGATTCTTTCTCTCAAAGCCTGCTGATATTCTTGAGTTTCTTCATTTCGTATTCCAGTATTGTGGCCTGAATAGACTCTTCCAGTTGTAATTTGGCCGTTGTTTTGATGCCTCTCGTGGGGTTGCCAGACTTCGGCGCCTGTTAAAAATATGAAATCAACAGGTTTTTATTCATTGGATTCACAAGGATCATTTTAAAACGTCGTATGTATAAGCTATAAGCCAATTTACTCCGATTCCTACCCCACGAACATCAACTTCAAGTTTTGTTTATGGCTTCTGTGGTAAGGGTTGCCACAATTTTGCCAATGTCGTGTCGACAAGATTAAAAAAAAAAGGCGATGGAGAGGAGTTTACAGAAATTTGGCCGGTCTAAATAGAGAGAGACTCGGACAGATTTCTTTTTTAAACTGTAAGTTGCTTTATATAAACCAGGGGTCTAGATAAATACCACTTTCTGTTGACGTTAATGCCTGCGGAAAGATTAAATTGTATGGGAATGACATTTGCTGCGGAAATGTCACGTGACAGCTGCCAAGTTTTACCTTGAAAAAAATTGCGTTATCGTGAAAGGAAAAGTAAGCGTGAGGTATTTGTCTAGCACCCTGTAAAGGGACAACACAAATACAGAGACAAAACACACGAAATGTACATTAAACATTATGAAAGGCACATAGAGATATAGGTACATTAGCATAGCATAATTTTATTTATTACAAGATAAAAATTTAGATAATAATACTACTTATAAAAGAACAGAAAACAAGGGATAGTATAAATTTGGAAGAGAGCGGACGAGGGATTTCTGGAGGGGTGACATCTTACAAAGATGGCCGTAGCTAAGGACAAGAGAAAAAAAAGGTGATAAACATTTCCTTCATCTAATCCACATTCACACAAGGAGTTATCCCTGACTCTTATTTTGGCTAGAAAAACTGGTGTGCAAGCATGACCCAATCGAAGACTACAGATAGTAGACGTGGTTATTTTGTCAGCTTTGCAGAACTAAAAGAACCAGGGTTTTGATGGAATTTCAGGTTGAATTTCAACATAGTATTTACCTTTCAGAGATTTGTATGTAATCCACATACGGGACCAGGAAGTAGACAAATGAGAACTAGGAACTAAACAAAGGTCGTGGGAATATCTATGGAAGTATTTGTGGGAGCCCGTCTGAGCAGCATGTTTTGTCCACTGTTTCATTGCCAGGAATTCCAGAATGACCAGGGATCCATGCTAAGACAATATTAATTCCGATCGCATAGCAACTATACAGAGCTTCACGAATACTAAGAATTATGGGAAATCTGAATTTGGATCGAAAAGGGTTAGAAAGTATAGCCTGGAGGTAGCTTTTAGAGTCAGTGAATACTACCACGAACATCATTTGCATCCCTTGTCTGGGTGTCAGAGTGTCAAACTACAGGTTATAAAGGATTCAAACCTTCCGTTTTCAATCTTATTCTTACCGGGAAACGGGTAAAAACGGCATGCGGTGTCCTAACCGGCAAGCAACGAATAGGTAGTCAGTCAGTCAGTCCATCTGCTTGCCCAATGCTCCGTATATTATGTAATCAACCGCATGCGATATGAAAAAGCATGCGATAAATTGCACAGTTTACAGTCAGTGTGCGTTTAATTCCAAAGATCTTGATCTCCGCTACGTTCCCAGCTTACCAAGGATACGTAATATCCCTAACTAGTCTGTGCAAGGAGGTTAACCAAGGATAAAGCAAGTAAAACATAATAAACATTATATAAGTTAAATAGAAAATGTCCAAGGTGTTTTGACAAATACCACTTACTGATGACGTTAACACCTGCGGAGAGATTGTATGGAAATGACATAAACTGTGGAAGTGTCACGTGCCAGCTGCCAAGTTTTACCTTGACAAATTTGCATTAGCGCGAAAGGTAAACTAAGCGTGAGGTATTTGTCTAGATCCTGTTTAAACTCGAAGGCATAATGACATCATAAAGAAGGCATAGTGATATAACAAGCTGCCATGGACTAGGAACCTGTGTCTGCTAACTACTATGCAAATCGTAGGCATATGCCAAATATATAAAGTTTGGACAAAGGGCATACTAATAGATCAGATATCTTATTCCAAAAACTATCGTGAACTTGAATATTCATATTGTAAAAATAGGTAGTGTACAACGCGACGCGGAGGACTGTCGCTCTCTTTTACTGATAGTGCAAGCGAGAAAGAGATGGCTACAATTTTAGTGCTGTCAAATTAGTCAGATTTAAGTTTTCCATACAAATTTAGTCGTGATTTCAAAACATGCTGACTATAAACACGAAGAAAAGCGGCACTTAAACTGAGTAAAATTCTTGCCATCTCTTTCTTACGTACACTATCAGTAAAATAGAGCGATAGTCTAAATTTAGTTTAGTTAGTGTACTACAGAATCGAGGCCAATGAGTCGAAAATTAGTCGGTGCCTTCACCGATAGTGGTACATGTGGCCTTCAGTAGGTACATGAAAAGCCTGTTTTTACAATATGAATAAGATCGGATAACCTGGGGTTTACAGTTGGGATCGTTTTGTTCAAATCTATACTAATAAAAAAGCTGAAGAGTTTTTTTGACGAGTAATATCTAGAACACTGGTTCTCAATAAATTTGAGAACCTGTTATTTAAATTTAAATAATAATAGCTTGTTTTTTAAATTATTTTTTGATTATTTTTTGAAACCATTATAGTTTCTAAAGTTTTGTACCTACTAATTTAATATTGTTCATTCATATTGTAAAAACGGGAATTTTCACGTACTGCACTAAGTTTCGACTCATTCCCAGAGTCTTCATGAGGGTGAGTGGTCGCGACTTTCTCGTTAGTACTTAAGGACTTAGACTTAGTACTTA
This sequence comes from Perizoma flavofasciatum, assembly GCA_958496245.1. Lineage (NCBI taxonomy): Eukaryota > Metazoa > Arthropoda > Insecta > Lepidoptera > Geometridae > Perizoma > Perizoma flavofasciatum. The sequence continues at coordinate 262,777 of OY292448.1, forward strand.
AGTTCACGATAGTTTTTGGAATATTGATAATATTTTGCATGTTTCTTTTCAAATGTATTATTTTATTAACATTGCGAGTATATCGAACTCAAACTGCAGCGCCCTAACGGGGTTCATGTACCTACCTATTTCTATGTAATTTTAAGACCTATGAAGATGTACATGAAGGCAATAAATTAATATGGATATGAATACATTGATTACAATATGAATAAATTTTATAGAACTTACTTTGTATTTTCTCATTAAGTGAAATTATGTAATTTCTTTTGAGAATAAATTTCTTTGACCAGAATACTGCTTGCCGACAGAAAAAGGTATGATGATAGCACGAGCTTTCCACAAGTACCAAAACCTATCTATAGCTATCATTAATTACCTACCTACCTTTGTTCTCATAGTCTTCGTGATGGGGTTGAGTATGTGCGGTTCCATATGCACTGCCGAATTCCTCGTTGTAACCGGAGTTGGCTGTTTCATCTGAAAATGAACAAATAAATATGTATAAATAACTAGCTTCTGCCCGGTATGTTGATAAAAGTAGCTTATGACCTTCTCCAGGCTTCAAACTATGTCAATCATATCAAATATCATCACAAACGGCTCAGCGAGTTTGCGGTCAAACATATATAACTAACACATTGGCCAAATCACACTATAAATGGTTATTCTGATGTATAAGCTATATTACTGTAAAGTTTCATCATAATCCGTTCAGTTTATTTCACGTTAAAGTTTATTTTTACCAACTTCAAACGAACCAGGGAATAACAAAAAAATACCTTAAGTAAACTAAACTTTTGCAAACAAACAAATCTGAATCTGAATCTACTTACTTAAGGATGCGGCGAACGCTGCTCACAACTTGGGACAAATGTTTGTTCGATCTGCAAATATTTGTTCCGGGTGTTCTGGGTATTTTCTATGTATAATAAAAAAAAATCTATCTATGTAATGTATTGTATTAAGTATATCAGTCATCTAGTACCCATAACATAAGCTCTGCTTAGCTTGGGGCTAGATGATGCTGTGTGGATTGTCCAGCATTATTTATTTATTTTATTCATTTATTTAACTTCAATTCGTGGCGCGTCCAAAAATCGGCTCGAATATTGCCTTTGGCTGATGCAGGCCTGCCCCGTGCTTGCGCGATAGCAATATTATCCGTTCAGAATATGTTAAACAATACCACAAATATTATAATACAAGTTACAATACATAAGATATTGTTGTTTTTAATACGAAGCAAATAAGATGAAAACATGTCATTTACCTATGACGTAAATATATGCAAAATATATTTATTTCTATATGATCCTCGTGATTTCAATGAATAAACCTATTGACTTTGACTTTGAAAATGCGATCCGTTTTTCTACATTTCATTTTGGGTAGGTAAGTATTAAAAAAATATATATATTTAGGTACCTTAATTAAATACTATTATACAGATATATACATAATATGGTGGAATTATTACAAATTATTTTGGTATTACGTTAGTATGAGCAATTCGTCCTCCGCTGGTCTCTTAAGTATTTTTACTATTATAAATGCGAAAGTTTGTGAGGATGGATATTTGTTACTCTTTCACGCAAAAACTACTGAACAGTTTTTGATGAAATTATAAAGTAATATAGCTTATACATTAGAATAACACATAGGCTACTTTTTATCCGGGTACCACGCGGGCGAAGCCGTGAACAGAAGCTATTACTAAATTAACGATGAAATCTGCCTCAAATTACCCTAGTTTCGGGAACTTACGATAATTCTATTGAGAAGAGTCGATGTGTCTCTCACCTTGGTCATTCCTCTCTGAGATGGATTCCTTATGCTGATGAACATCCACTCCAACATTCATCAGAGCCAGGTTGTAGGAATGCTGGCCGCCAGGTCTGATGGGGATGTTGGCAGAGCCGAGGTCTAGAAACACGTGAATAGAATAAAATTGAATAATCTTTTATTGTATTACTGTGTGTACAAAGATGGAATACATTGGTAAAATTTATGTTATAGAAAACTTTTGAAATCAACCAACATTGGACTAGTTCTAGCGACCTCTCTCGACACACAAAAGAACTATCTACGTTACTAACATCAACAAGAACTGAAGAGTGAAGAGAGAGTTTAATATTATCACTCATGCTCTGAAAGTCAACTCGCAAGGAACAAGATACTGGAATAAATATAGTCTGTGAAGAACGAGAACGAACGAATGAATGGTTTTGGTTTATTTGATTATCTGTACTTGTTGTATTTTCACATTTAAAGTGGGGGGATAATGGGGCTGAAAATGTGTATGGGAGTTTGGGTATTTTTAAACATGACTCGAAGCGTGCAAAGCCGCTGGCAACAGCTAGTAAATGTATTGACATGAGGTTGATATTATGATACAATAACAGGGTTGCTATCCGTACGGGTTTCCCCGGCTAGTCCTAGTTTATAGAGCATCCGGGGAGCGTCCGGGCGGAGTTTCATTTGGGTTCTAGGCTACTGAAACATCAAACAACTAGGTACCGAAAATACGCGGCCGATGTTATTTTTTCTTTTACTGAGTAGGTATTAGGGAACTTTAAAAAAACTCTGTTGATTATGTCCGACCACAGATATATACTTGAATCCAGGATTTTCACACTTCTTGCATCTTTTAGAGATGGCAAACCTATCTTCAATGTTTGCAAATTTTAGAGATGGCAACCCTATACGATACCTACTAGTACGTAGGTAGGTACCAAAACACAGAAACCCCGAACAGATATCTGTAGAGCATGCAAACATTTTGTCCCGTAGCGGGAAGAGAACCCCGCGCCTGCTAGGTTTCTTCCCGATCCTGCGTCTCAGCCGACTACTCGCCACACCACAAAGGTCATCTATTTATTAATACTTCCATCTGGTATTGATCTAGATCAGTTGAACTATCTATAGATATCTAGCTGTTTCATCTCAATTTTTTGTATATACCTACTTGTAAATATTTGTATGAATAAATGCTTATGTGAATATTTATTTATTTATTAACGCTTTATTGCAGATTTTAAAAAAGTGAACAATAGGCCGACTTAATGCTAAAGCATTTTCTACCTATCTACCTAGTATTATTACCTATTTTCTAGTACTTATTACCTGTCTACCTAGTGTTACTAGTATTTATTAGTACCTATGTGCTAGTATTTACTAGTACCTATGTGCTAGTACATCATTTCTATGTATCATCATCAGTTTTCTCAGCGCACAGCTTATAATGAATTTTATAGGTAAATTTTGCTACTTGGGGTTACATTACTGCAATTTTCTTAAGGATCTCTAATTTTTTTTAAATAATTTATAGCCTATGTTACTTCCTGATAATTAAGCTTTCTATTGGTGAAAAAATGGTCCAATAGTCTCGGAGCCTATTCGGTACAAACAAACAAACAAAAAATAAAAACAGGTAGGTAAACTTACTTGGCGCACATTTCACTCCAAACAACAGTGCCTGAAAAATAAACAACAAATGAATGATGGACATACTCAGTGCATAGATCTTTGAGGATCTTTGAGGGAGCAGTCAGAGGCACGTCCAAACATATTCATTTATTCATGCTTAAATGTACATCAGCTTAGGTGCTACATCAAAGTAGCTGTAGGGGAGTACATGGACCCTGTAAGGGCGTTGCAAGATCAATCAATATATATTTAAAACGAGATAATACTGATAACAAAATCGTAATTATGAATGTCAAATAATACATAAAAAATAAATTTAAAAAAGAAAATAATCTTACTTCATAAATTGATCTAAAATAATGTCTAATCTAAAATTACAGTAATTTGAAATGGAATTTATAAAATTAATAAAATTAATACTTAACCTATCTACCTACTTATTCTACATTAACATTATTCTTAGTAGTTTAATGTAAGCAGAGAATACGCGGGTTGAACAGTCCCCAAAAATCCATCATTCAGCATTTGCCTTGTAGCTGAATAGTCCCCTAGGGGAACCCCTATTTGACTACGAATTTGGGCCTAATTATGGTAGGTATTGAAGACTAAAATATGCTCGTCTTTATTTAGGTAAGACAAATACTTAGGAATGTCTAGGACTTCCGTGAAAGGACTCCGAGATAGTGCTACCTATTTCTGTCGCCAAGCAAAACTGCTCGCATTCCTGTGTTTCGGTTTGAATAGTATGGTTCCCGGTGAAAATTACAGACACACAGCCCTGTTCGGGTGAATGTATATCGCCCTTAGTCTTGTATCTATCGATAGATAGACAGATAGATTGTAAACTTTCGTACAGTCCGTTCCATCCAAAGTTTGTCTGGCACAGATCGATTAAAATGAATAACCAGCCTTGTTCTCTTGCCTTTCTTTCCTGTCTTGGTCGCCGAAGAACAGGTAGATAAAAACCGACGTTTCAAAGTGATCCTTGTGTTTTTAATGAATAAGGAATTTTGACTTTGACTTTGACTTGATCGCTATTTAGCGATAAGACCGCCCATTGTACAACATTGTCAAAGCTAGATGTGTTTTTTGGTGTTACAATAAAGTATTTTCTGTCTATCTGTCTACTTTTTAATGGACATAACACAATTTTACGACACAAAAAACCTTACTTAAACAAAAGAAATACACAATGGAGGGTCTTATCGCTGAAAAAAATAACCAAGCAGAGTTTGTTGCCCGATTCTTCAAGGTTTGGTCGCCCGCGAGGAACCGCCCTAAATTCACTTTAACATTTTAAATCCACGTAATTTTTAAGCTGGCGTTTCTATATGATCCCTGTGATATCAATGAATGAAACCTTTGACTTTGACTTTGAAAGATTCTTCCAGACAACCTTAGAATGGAGGGAACTAAGTAAAAATAATAGGTAAGTATATAAAGAATACACATACATAAACTATTCATCTTATGAGGATGAATGAAGCGAAAATGGTGCCAGGATCGTAGCAAGTGGAAATCCTTGGTCTTTGCCTACCCTTCAGGGAAACATGCGTGGCTTTATGTACCTACGTATATTATATACTATATAGGTAGGTGCTTACCAATAAGTGCACAGCTATGAACAAATTCATTACAAACGTTTTAAAAGACAAAACTAAACTACGTTATACATGCCCGGACAGAGTTATTATGTACAATAAAACAAATTAGTTTATACTATATACGTTATTGTACCTACCTATATACCTATACTAGCTATTAAACAGCAAGCAAGCTGAGTAAATACACACACCAACGCAAAGAAATTAATATTAACTAGTAAATTATGAATTTACGAAGAATAATAATAGGTAGGTAGGTTTATAAAAAACGTACGATGAATCTTATTGGTTCTATTATTTTAGAAGCAGTAAAGCGTTAGACATAAATTGTGTTTCTCCCAGCCCCGGATCTACGACTTTTTCGAACGAGGCAGAAACTTGATAGTGGAACGCCTCCCCTCTCCAGCGTTAGACATAAATTGTTAAAAAACACACAAATATATAATGGGGGGCATTTTTTTGACCGGGAGAATAAGAACCCTTGAATAAATTACGTTCATAAATCACCTTAGGGTGTATTCGCATTCAGCTGATCGCAGTGCATTTCGGAATGCACCCTTTGGATGTGTTCAGAAATTGAACTGGGCGTTTAAAATCAAATTAATAATCGAAAGAACGTGCGCTGGATGCTAGGAGCGTTGTTTCATAAAGCGCTGTGAAGCAAGATTTCTTTTTCAAACATATTGTATTATGGTTTTGGCGCCCCTTGAAACTGCCGTCCGGGGCAGGTGCCCCGGTTTGCCCCCCCCCTAGATCCGGGGCTGGTTTGTCCGACGAAAAAAAACTATTTCTGCAGTCAAGCGGTAATTCACGCGTTGCTGTGTCCTTGTTTGAGGGATATGTGTGCCATGAAATTACGGCACGTGAAATTTTTCACCCGTTAAGTTTAAGGGTCGGAAACGCGCAAGTTATATCTCTGGTATTGTAAGCATTCGTAAGTTAAGTGGGTTGTATGCTTTTTTGCCACTTTAGGTGTAAAAAAACTAACAGTAGGTAAGTAGAGATTTTTTAATGTTCCAAATTTTTTTGTCCTGTTATGGAACAGTCATGATATGAATATGCTATAACCACTCATCCACAGGGTCCGGCCAATAAAGTATTATAACATCTGCGACCAGGTCGACCAGGGTTGATATATTTGGAACATTATTACCAAAGTCAAAGTCAAAGTCAATAGGTTTTTATTCATTGAAATCACAAGGATCATATACACATTACATTACTGCCAGTCCTTCTACTCGAGCAGCCTCTGGTTAAACCACACCCGGCGGGCTGCCAGCTCTCTGCGAGTCCAATACAACAATATCTTCAGGATGCTGATGCGGCTGCCTCGCTTTTGCAGCGCATCGGGGATGTTTGCGGAGGCGCGCACGGACGGCTATCACGCGATTATTCGCAAGAAAGTCGCTTCCCTTCTCCAGCGTACGCGAGCCAGCGGCAACGGCATCCTGAAGATGATTATAGCACGGGCAGACTGCCCCATTCAGAACAGGCAAGTAGTGATGGGCTCCATCTGATTAAATTTTAATTCATTTTATTTAATTTTTGTGTATTTAGTAACATTAACTTTTGTATAACATTTTATCTCATTCAATTTTAATTTTGCTGTGACATTTTATTTAATGATTAAATTTTTATCCTGTAATGTATAGTGTTAAGTTTATGTATAAGTATTAATATGGTATGGATTTTTATAATCTGAAATAAATGAATAATAATAATAATAATATAGAAACGTCAACTTAAAAATTATACGTGAATCTAAAATGTTAAAGTGAATTTACGGCGGTTCCTCGCGCGCGACCAAGCATAGAAGAATCAGGCAACAAACTCTGCTTGGTTATTTTTTTGATGATCCTTCATTCAGCTTTAGTGTGGTAGCTTTACCTACCAACCTAACTAAAATCTAGAGACAATAGCTATTGTTCGTGTATTATTGTTGTTAACTACTTATAGTTTATTATGTTTATTGATAGAAAACCTGTGTAAATTCTCCGTAACTCAGTCAAATGTCCATATTGTTATAAACAAAGGCGAGCGAGACGTGTAAAGCAATCTTTAGTAAGTGGATTATTAAGTACATGGAAAAAGTTTCATTCTTTAGGCTACTAGCGCCATCTCTTATTTAGGTTGTGGAATCACGGTGGTTTGGGTTTCCTTCCACGGCGATGTTCAAACTCTTTGGTAAGGAAATCATTATCTTGTAGTTATATGATAATTCAGTAATTACAAAAATATTTTTAAAAATAAATATGTGTAAATTAATAAATACTACAAAACAAAAAACTACAAAAAATACTAAAATATCTATCTATACTAATATTATAAAGAGGAAAGATTGTTTGTTTGTTTGTTTGTACCGAATAGGCTCCGAAACTACTGGACCGGTTATAATAATTTTTCACCAATAGAAAGCTTAATTATCAGGAAGAAACATAGGCTATAATTTATTTTCAAAATATAAAGATCTTTAGAAAATTGCAATAATGTAAACCAAAGTAGCAAAATTTTGTCTACTTATAAAATTCATTATTTAGCGTGCGCTGAGAAAACTATTGATGATACATACAAATTATGTACTACATGCTTAAAGTACTAATTTTTAACTTCAAAAAGTCCTCGAGGCAATATATCTAACTATCATAGTTAAGTCACAATAGCAGCTTTTGTGTTCTAAAATTTAATTAGATCGCCGATATTCCCACGAAATCGAAACTTACGCGAGTGAAATCGCGGGGCGCAGCTGGTACTTACATATAAAGATAACTTCGTAGTTTTTTTTTTTCATACTATTATAATATCTGTGATCATACATACAAAGTACTTTTTCTTTTGCGAAGTTCGCAAAAGATTCGAAAATACAGAATCAATATTAATAAATAAAAAAAGTACACCTCCGGCCACTACAAAAAAAAATAGAATCCTCACCATCCAACGATTTTTTGAAGATATCGCTTTTATGTATAAGACCGTCCATGTACCAGATTTTAATTTGATATTGTTTTACCTAATATACCTATCTCTTTTTTTAAATACTTTCATTTTGTTTATTACATAAGGTGTACATTTAAATTCATTTATTCATTCATTCAAATAAACACACAACAATTAGGTACCCTACCTCCATAGTCCTGAACCCACACTAGGATTCCCTGCGTCGTCGGTATCAGAAACAACGAGTACCGTGGTCCCACAGTACCCAGGTCCGTTACAAATATCTGCAGAGCATGCAAACATTTGTTCCGCAGCGAGAATCGAACCGACTCTCACCCGCCGTGTCATCGGGGAGGTCACCACTGTCGAAACTTGTAGGTAACTATGTAGCCTACCTACTTAAATATCCTACTAATATTATAAAAGTGAAAGTTTGTGAGGATGGATGTTTGTTACTCTTTCACGCAAATACTACTGAACGGATTTTGATGAAACTTTACAGTAATATAGTTAAGACAACAGAATAACACATAGGCTACTTTTTATCCGCGCGGGCTAAGCCGAAGGCAGTAAATAGTTAGCTAAGAAACTGCGCAGATACATAATAGGTATATATTTGAATGTGCCAAACATGTTATACAAATATGTATCGGCTCATTAAAATATCAATATATATCTTACTATTAATTGTTAATTTAATCATTAACTACTTATAGGTACTATTTAGGTAGGTACTAAATGAGTTTCATGACGTGTTTAGGTAAATAAAACATTTATGTAAGCAGATAGCATATAAAGCTGCCGTCAGTTGTTTTATCAGTTTGATTCTTCTCTTTTAAATGTATGAACGCTACTCGCAACACAACTACAATCATTCGTAGCTAGGTACACTTGCAACTCGTTCTGCTTGCTCTCAACAGGTTTTTGGCTGAAAATCAGTGTTTTTGCTTTTAAGCAAAAAATTTTCACTGAGCTATGGCCTTTTTGTTATACTGCAACACACACAAACACAAACTTACTGACAATAAAATGTATATTGGTGTGTGTCTGTAGCAACGCATAAAATGTTTTATCTATCTATCTAGATAGGTGAATTCTGTGAAGATTTTGACACAAAGTCATATATCTAATTATGTGAGTAGGTATCAATGCCAAATCTATTGTTCTCCAAATTATAAATTCCATACACGGCTTCCCAAGCAATCCCATGCCATTTTTAAAATAAAAATAAAGTCGCGAAGTGACTTTTCGCGAAGTGACTTTATAAAAATAAAGTCACTTCGCGAAAAGTTTAAAGAAATAAATATAATGACATTCCATTGTCAATACATTTATGAAAATCTGATGTATGTTCACAAAAATATTAATTTGTTTAAGAAAAAAAGCGATAATCACAATGTTAATACTAGAAATAAAGATAAACTCGCTGTTGCCACTTGTAGACTCCATAAAGTTGGTAAATCGTTTAAAGGGCACGGTGTACGCTTTTATAACAAACTCCCAAGAGATATACAAAAAATATCAATTAACAAATTTAAAAACGTAATTAAACAAAAGCTTTATAAAAAGGCATACTATAAAATATCTGATTATTTAGATGACAAAAACTCTTGGGATTGAAAATGCTCCAACTCGAACCTATTGTTTTGTAAAAGGATCATTAAAAAGAATAACCAGCCTTGTTTTCTTGCCTTTCTTTCCTGGCTTGGTCGCGGAGGAACAGGCACCTAGATAAAAACCGACGTTTCAAAGTGGTCCTTGTGATTTTATTGAATAAAATAATTTTGACTTTGACTTTGACTTTGAAGTTTTCTTTCCCAGTCAATGCTACGAGTTTTAGGTAGGTGGTAGGTACAGGTAACAGAAAAAGCTTAAGACTTAGACTTAGCTTATATTTTTATCGTTTTCCTACCATTGTAGGTACCTACCTACATCAAATGATAGGGACATGTTGTGGGATAGTAAGGGAATGATGATTATTAAATGAAATAACTAAGAAACGTTCAATCAAGTTATATATCAAAAAATAATATCTAACAGTTCTATCTTAGATATCAAGTTCCAACCTTAGCTAGAAGTTGCAACCTTCGATAGCTACATCAGAGAAGAATGTTTGTGCAGCGTTGATAAGGCTTATTTCAAAATCAAAAAACAATTTACGTGGTTTCCAGAGTGGCTGGCTTTGCTTGACTGAGTTAAAAAAATATTTCATACGTTTTCTGCATTTTATTAGGCAAAAGTGCGAAAAGCACAGTTAGTACGTTTGTTTCACATTCGTTACTATAAATCTCTGCATGCATAGCGTACAACTGATAGAAAGGCGGCGCGCAGCGTTTGGTTCCGTCGAAAAAGAAGATGTCTCTTTCTTGCACAATAGTTCTACCTGCATTTGATGAGAAGATAATTCTCTAGCAGTTTTATTTCTATCTCACTCTAACATTGCTACTTGCAACAAAAAATATCTTGCCGATCTTTACTACGATGTTGTTGTTGGCTGTACTTTTGCTTGGCCTAACCCGGTAGTACTGATATTGTATAATGTATTCTGTGGCGTGGGATTGAGTGGGAACAAAATAAGTACCTAAATTATTATTAAAGCGAGCGGCTTCGATTTCCCGCTACGGGACAAATGTTTGCATATTCTGGAGACATTTGTTCCGAGTTGGGTGTTATGGTAGGTACCACGGTACTCATAATTCCTGATACTCAAGACACAGGGTATCCTAGACAAAGAAATAAAAATAAATAAATACCTACCAAAAATAAATAAACATCTAACAGATATGTAAATTGGTAGGTACTCTTACCTACCAATTTACATAAGGGGTGGGGGGGGGGGGGTACTAGGCCTACCCCCCCACCCCTTATTTTGCAACATTTTATAACCTCCAACCAATTTTCTCCATTGATCGCAGATTCCTAGCGACCCTGTTAGCCGTTTCGAAGAATAACATTATTACGTATAAACAAACATACAAACAAACAAACAACCTCATAAGTCAAAATGCATAATACGGGCTCCTTACGTCGCAGGTTAAAATAGCTTGCAAGATTTTGTTCTAGCTGTAAGAAACCAAGGCGCTCTAACGTGGCACGAGTCTTGACTGGTAAAAGCGATACCTACGCCAAATAACTGGCCAACGTATCGCCTCTGCTGGAATACACTGCAAGCCAGGATGTCACCCAAAAAGGCATCACCCAAAGATTCGGGAACAGTTTCACTCCCGAAGTTGGGACTAGAAAATAGAACCCTTCGATTCTTATCCGCACTTCAAAACTAGTTGAAGTGTAGATGACCAGTACACGAGAACTTTTGTATTTGTACGAATGACATTGACTTAAATGGCTAAAATGATGTTTTTCTAATTGACAACTGACATTTGTTTTATTGATTAGAGTTGAGGAGGCAGATGTAAAAGTAACGAGAAATTGGTACATACCAGTTATGTATTCGTTACTAAAAAAATCAGAACTCGTTACCATCGTATCGTTATGTTACTCGTTACTTTTGATACAATCAAGCACTTGTGCCGTTTGGCCCTGATTTTATTCCTACCTACCTACTGTGGTAGAATGGAATTAAATCAGGTAATAACGATAACAGTTTTTTTTATTAATAGGATGCCACAAAACAAGTCAACGGTAGGCACACAAATTTGTAGGACGTGGGTGTACGGCCTAATCGGTTTCCAACTTCGTACGCAGCCCCTGGATGAAGACCAAGCCGAAGATGGTGGGTGGCTCCAGATGGACGGAGGGGTATGACAGCAGCCAGGTAGTGTCTTCCTCGGCACTAGGGCGCGCCAGCAGGAAGCGTTGAAATGCTTCCTGCAAGGATGGAGCACCGCATCGAGTCGCGTCGCATACGGTACCTATTACTTTGTTCGTACTTGGTATCAATAAAACTGACATCGATACGACAAATGCGAGTACCTAGCGAAATGATTTTTTGAGCAACGTGTCGGTACTTCTAGTCAGGTGATGTACCCGTTACAAGGTAACGAATACATACGGTTTGCTTTGGCAGCTCTACTCTAAAGATTAGGTGAGCGAACGAACATGCTGTTTGGTTTGGTGCGATTCGAAAAGTCGATTTACAAATTCAAAATATTGATTTTCACCATACATTTTCTGAAAATGTCTACAGTACTGGCTGAAAGTTCACCGTGCATATTCTGTAATATCGTAAACAAGTTGGAGAATACAGAATTATTATATGATGACGAAGATATCATTGTTTTTCGCGATATCAAACCTGCTAGCCGTTTTCACATTCTAACCGTGCCTAAAAGACATATTGAAGATGTTAAAGCCTTGACTTCAGAGGATAAAGACCTTGGTAAGGTGTCATATGACTATCAGTTAGTTACATGGTGAATTTCAAGTGAAAATAATGTAATTTATTGTTAACAACCAATTATGTATTTTACTTATCAAAAGTGATAGATGGTCACAGATGATAATAGACTATACTAGTGTATGACCCACTTTTGGCTCAATGGTTGTGGATGTACCTTCTAATTATTATCATAGACAGATTTATTGAGTGTCTAGAACAAGAATATGAAATTATATCCTGCAAAAGGAAATAGTTAAAAATGTATATAAGTAGTATATCAGTCATGTAGTTCCCGTAATACAAGCTCTGCTTAGTTTGGCGCTAGATGATGTATGAAAAAAAAAGTTACCATAAAATTAATTATTAATATTACAATTGTCATACAAAGTTACACTCTGTTTTCAGTCACAAAGATGTTGGCAGTTGCCAAAGAGCTGATCACAAAAAACGGTTTATCCAGCGAAGATGCGAGGTTTGGATACCATTGGCCTCCGTTCAGGAGTGTGAAGCATTTACACTTGCATGCAATAGCACCGGAGTCCGAAATGGGAATGATCGGCAAAATGGTGTTCATGAAGAATTCCTACTGGTTTGTTTCGGTAAGAATCTACGTAATGGTAAACAAGGAAATGGCCAACCAGTTGGCAAGTGTCTATATGTTTCAGTAAATGTAACTTATAGCCACTTGCACTCATGTGTTACCAACCCTGAGATTTAACAGTTGAAAAGATGACATAGATGGCACAGTGGGCGAGAAGCAAAAGGTGTGGGTTCGATTCTCGCAGTGGGAAACACGACTAAATGTTCTGCATGTTCTTGGTTTTGCTGTTGTGATACCACTGTACTCGTAGTTACTGATACTCCCAATACAAGGAATCCTCAAATTTAATTAAATCATTTATTTTTTGTGAATTTAGGTACATGTGACATCAAGGTGGTAAATTAAAACTATTTACATCTCTAAATTCTGCCCTTAGGCTTACAGATATTAAAATAAAGTTAGGTAACCTTAAAAAACACTCAAATTTACATAGGTAGATATAGAAAATAAAAAATAAAATGTCAATCCATACATAAAAACCCATAACATAGAATGGTAGAAAATAAACTTTCAAATTACAGCATAGTCATACAAAAACTCATCCACTGTGTAATACGCTTTTTTTAGCGAAATACATTGAGTTCTCTTTTGAAAGCATTTTTCGATAATGATCAAATAGATAACGGTATCTTATTGTAGATAGACAGCGTCATATACAATATGCTTGTGCGGAGCATTTTGCCCACTAGCCGGCTTCCAACTGCAAACCATTCCTAGTGTGGGTTCAGGAGTATGTGTCTGGGTGTTTATTAATTAGTAAATATTAGTAGTTTAGTTTTACTAATTTTATTTTTTATTTTCAGCCGGAGTATGTGCAATCAAGGCTGTGATAGAAATAATTTCAGGGGCATCCTTTTCCTTTGTTTGCAAAGAAACATTGGTATCTTTTAAATACCAATTTCTATACCAACTTGTAGAAAATACGAATTGGAACCTTTAACCATGGCCTCACTGAGCTTAACCCTTACTGGGACAACGAAGGATGTAAAGATATAATAGGTTCAATTATAATTGTTGATTTTCATTAGTGATTTGCTTATTGCTAAGACTGAATTGAGTACTGTGAATTCCAAGAATTATTTTACATAATTAAAATATCTTTTTATATATTTAAAATGTAGTAGCAATTATTAACTGTTAAGATTAGTTGCGAGTTGTATTATATTCACAAATAAATTGTATAAAGATTTATTTAAAATATTATGCAATTATTACGTAAACGTTGTGTGTATTTATTAGTACAAATTATTTAAATAAAATAAACATGTTCAAATTTATATTTCGCTTAAAAACCATTTTTTATGGCAAAATTATTTACTTTTTCGCTGGAACCAAACAAAAAAATCGGGCGGCTTTGCTTTCTAACTGCTAAGAAAATAAATTAAGAAAAATAAAAGACTAGCTAGGGCAAAGAAATAAAAAATATCTAGGGTTTGAGGGAATAAATGTCAAACTGACTTAAATGTCAAATTCCTGTGTTTTCCTTAGTGATGTAACAAGTCTCTAAAATATCGGAACTGATAAAAATCGATATATTATTGTTAGCATGATGCTGCATGAACAAATACGAATATAAAGGGGTATATTCGTCGTTTTTGCAGAAAATGAGAACGTCTTACTTTTGAAAAGCAGTTTACACAAATTAAATATGTTGACGAATAAACGAGCGCTTTTAAACAATTCTTGATAAGGAAAAATTTTATAAGAGAAAAATATTTTGTTGAAAGAAAAATATTAAACGACTCTTATAGCTGTACTTTGATAATGACCGATGGCAAGGCTAGCGAGTAGCAAGGCTGAGACGCAAGACGTAGTATAGGTTCGATTCACGCTGTTGGACAATTTTTTTGCAGTTATTTGTTCCAAGTATGTGTAGTACACATGTCACTCGTAGTTTTTGATACCCATGAACCAGTAAATCACAGCTTAGACACAGAAGCTTCGACTGTCACAACAACAGTTATACCATAACTTCAGCTTTGAGATTTTTATTTTAGTATGTGTGAGACAATAATATATATTGGCATTATCACATGAATAAAACGAACACTAAAGATATCAATAACAATCTCGAGTGTCGACAACGCATCTCCTGCAACGCATGGTTATAAACCATAAAAAAAACGCTGTAGATTTTCTGTAGGAGCAAAAAAATTTTAATCTGTGGATTTTCTTTCCTATTTCTGACAGAGTGTCACTGTCACTGTCAAAAACATGTGTTTTACGCATGAATTTCGAGAAATCAAGACTTGATTTCACGAAATTGAAGAAAACTAAGTATTCTTCAATTTTACCCATAAAATGTCGGACACAGAGCTAGATTCTTCCGAACTAGGGACGCATATGTACTGGAAGGACGCTTATGTAAAGGAAATAGCTAATTTCGAGGAGCACGGGGACACCGGTGATGTGTGGTTCGGTGAAGACAGCGCCGACAGGGTGATTAATTGGATCTGCAACTGTGGAGTGGAAAGAAACACATCTGTTGTTGATCTTGGTACCTACGTTTACTGATTATCAACAAACTAGATGCCATTACCAGTGGCCCCATTCAGCTTAACACTTACTGGGATAGAGAAGGATGTAAAAATATAATACATTTGTTTAAGTAAACAAATGTATTATACTTAATATTTTACTTTACTTAAACAATCTATTACAATTGTTTAAGTAAAGTAAAATATTAAGTATACTTCAGGTCAGGCAGGTCTTTTTTACAACGTTTTTAGTATAGTATAAGACCGTCCATTGTACTTTTAGCTATATTCCGTTTTTGTTATTTTATTGTCATGTGGAGTACAATAAAGTGTTATTAATATTATTTAAAAATCCTACTAATATTATAATCGGGAAAGTTTGTGAGAATGGATGTTTGTTACTCTTTCACGCAAAAACTACAGATCGGGTTTTGATGAAACTGCAGTAATATAGGTTATACATCAGAATAACACAAAGGCTACTTTCTATCCAGGTACCATGCGTGTGAAGCCGTGGGCATAGGCTAGTATTATATAAATAAATAATAATAATGGACATTTTCCACACAGCATCATCTAGCCCCAAAATAAGCAAAATTTGTGTAATGGGAACTACATGATAAACAACTTGTTGGTGTTCCTTAGAATAAAAAAGTATAAATTTATTCAAAGTCAAAGTCAAGTCAAGTCAAAATTCATTTATTCAATAAAATCACAAGGACCACTTTGAAACGTCGGTTTTTATCTAGGTGCCTGTTCCTCCGCGACCAAGCCAGGAAAGAAAGGCAAGAAAACAAGGCTGGTTATTCTTTTTAATGATCCTTTTACAAAACAATAGGTTCGAGTTGGAGCATTTTCAATCCCAAGAGTTTTTGTCATCTAAATAATCAGATATTTTATAGTATGCCTTTTTATAAAGCTTTTGTTTAATTACGTTTTTAAATTTGTTAATTGATAGTTTTTGTATATCTCTTGGGAGTTTGTTATAAAAGCGTACACCGTGCCCTTTAAACGATTTACCAACTTTATGGAGTCTACAAGTGGCAACAGCGAGTTTATCTTTATTTCTAGTATTAACATTGTGATTATCGCTTTTTTTCTTAAACAAATTAATATTTTTGTGAACATACATCAGATTTTCATAAATGTATTGACAATGGAATGTCATTATATTTATTTCTTTAAACTTTTCGCGAAGTATTCAGAAAAAGTCCTAGAAGTTTCATCCCCCCCAGTTTTCTCATCTAGGGGCAACATTTTTACAGAAAATTTATGTGTGACCACTCTTGAAGTATAGCTTACCCATTAAAAAAAACATTAAAATTGAATCACAATTGGCGAAGATATCGCATAACATACACACAATTTGAGAACCTTCTCCTTTTTTTGAGTCTTTTGAAAATTAACATTATTGTTGCAACAAACAGCATTATAGGCTTATATTAATATAACAATGATAATAATTCCAGGTTGTGGTAATGGATACACGCTAACAGCCCTGGCTGGAGAAGGCTTTACCAACTTACTCGGGATTGATTACTGCCAGGAAGCCATAACCTTAGCCGAGAAGGTCTCCAAAGAACAGTTTCCATGGATAAAATATCAGGTAAATGTCTTGGAGATCTCATTCATTATAATTGTTTAAATGTGTTAGCCTAGTAGTGTCTAGATATTGAGGTCATGGTTTCAAAGCCTTTAAGTGCATTAACATATGATCAAAACGGTGAAGGAAAACATCGTGAGGAAACCAAAGCATTTGCCATCAGTTGTTTTTCTTATTAACAGCGATGACCATGCAACCTGTCATGTGGAATACTAACTACTACTAAAGTGAGTATGGGCCCAATATGTTTGGACTTGTCTTTGACTACCCACTTAGTGCACTCAGTATGTGTACTGAGTATGTATATGAAGATGATGAACTATATGTGTACTTACTACAGGTACCTAGATTCACGTCTAGATAGATAGATAAACTCTTTATTGTGCAACACACCAATTTACAGTATAAACACAGAAACATAATAAAAGAACAAAAAAGAGAAATGCGCAATGGGTGGTCTTATCGCATAGCTCTAGCTATGCGAAAAACTTAAATGCAAGACGCGAAACTGATTGCTAGACGCGGACCTAGGCGCAAGACGCGAAGCTGGCAAGCCCTGGAAAAGGCCCACATCGAACTAGACAGAAATAAATAAAACGACAAAAATACCCCTTATTCTGGACAAGACTTTTCTGAGCAGAAGTAATGAAATAATATTGACGACCTCTGTGGCGCAGTCGGCGGAAGCCTGCCTGAGACGCAGAAGGTTGCGGGTCGGATTCCCGCCGCGGGACAAATGTTAGCATGATCTGCAAATATTTGTCTCGAGTCTGGGTGTTTCTAATTCTAAGTCGGAGAACTGAGGTCTGCACTGACGTCCCGCATTGGGGTGTATTGTTCATTATCCCCCTTCTAACCTAACCCCAACCAGCCTGAAGTAGCGGAAGATTCTGGGTTGCTGACAGCAGTGTTCCAGTATTCCTGACCTCCTGTCAGTTAATGATGACGGAGAGAGTCTGGGTGTTTTCTATGTATACTAATTTTGTATTAGTTTGCCGTTAAAAACATATATATAAGTAGTATATCAGTCTTGTAGTTCCCATAATACAAGCTCTGCTTAGTTTGGGGCTAGATGATGCTGTGAAAATGTCTAACATTATTTATTAATAGCTTCTGCCCACGGCTTCGCCCGCGTGATTCCCGGATAAAAAGTAGCCTATGTCTTATTCTAACGTATAAGCTGTATTACTGTAAAGTTTCATCAAAATCCGTTCAGTAGTTTTTGCGTGAAAGAGTAGCAAACATCCATCCTCACTAACTTTCACATTTATAATATTAGTAGGATTATGTAGGATTCTGTATTGTAATTTCATCATTTAATTTCCAGGTGTTCGATATAACACAAGACAGTACAGCACAGCTGGGTCGATTCGGGATAGTCCACGACAAGGGAACATACGATGCCATCAGTCTGAACCCGCAGGATGCTAAGATGCATCGACAGAGATACATAGAGCAGGCTGCAGCCATGCTTGATACGAACGGTATGTACCGACATATCTCGATTCCCTCGACACATGATTGTGATATGTTACATCACATCAAGGGAGGATCCAGGGGCTCGGGCACTCCTCAGACAGTTAAAATATACATCTAAGTGGACTGGCCTTCGTTATCCATTAAAAGATTGCTTCAGTAATAATTAAAAAGATTGTTATTCAGTCAGCAGTATCCAAAAGTGTTGTAAGCTTGAGATAAGGGTTAGTGATAGATTTCGTCATCTGAGAGAGTTTCTACAACAGAGGACATGCATGTAATTGTTTGCTATGTATTTCAGGAATAATAATGACGAATGCTGATAAAGTACCGTAAACATTTCATCACAAGTATTTTTTTATAGTTATTGGTATGTCATCCATATAGAATTAATCCGAAAGACATAGTGCAATACTAGGGAGGGGAAAACTCCTACTTGTCTCATAAGCTGCGATAAACGCTTACAAACAGGTGGTGAGCCGAATATAAAACTAGCTTCTGCCAACGGTTTCGCCCGTATGGTACCAAAATAAAAAGTAGCCTATGTGTTATTCTGATGTATAACCTATATTACTGTAAAGTTTCATGAAAATACGTTTAGTAGTTTTTTGCGTGAAAGAGTAACAAACATCCATCCTCAAACTTTCGCGTTTATAATAGTAGTAGGATATATTAAGAAAATGAGCCGCGTTGGCCTAATGGACGATACCCCGACTTGTAGTCCGGGGGCCGTGGGTTGAAACCGGTCAACCAATAGAGTTTCCATTCGATAAAATTATATGCGCATTTACACGATGAAACCTTCATAACTTCGGTTAGAGTTCCAATAACCAGCGATGGGCTTGCAACCTTTCACGTAGAATGCTAAATACGGGTGTGGACCAGTTGTTTAATTCAACGGCGTGAATACTTTGACTCTGTATTAAATGAGGAATCCATACTTACATGCACCTTAGACAAACCACTATTGGGTTTTTTTAGGTCTTAGCATAACCATGTAGCTGTAAACTTTATTATGAACTAGTTGTTGCCCGCGGCTTCACCCGCGTGGTATTTTAATAAAAGTAGCATATGACCGTCTCCAGGCTTCAAACTATGTCCACCAACTTTTGAATGTATCGAACCAAGGATTACAATTTATACAAAGCTTAGAACTCAATTGCAAACCCCCAAAGGGTAATTTTGAAAAAAAAAAACGCTTTTCCGTATTTTTTTTAAGTTTATGTTTACAGAGTTTTGAGTGAATAAAACCAAGGAATATTTTTTTCCATAGAAACCTTACCACTCTGTTCAACCCCCTTAGGGGTTGATTTTCGAAAATAAGATTAGCCTATGTGTTATTCTAGAACCTAAACTATCTACATTCCAAATTTCATCAAAACCGTTTTAGCAGTTACGGAGATACGTGGTAACAAACATTCACACACACACACACACACACACAGAATTTCGGATTTATTATATTAGTAGGATAAAAAAATATATGAATGGTTGGACGTGCCTCTCACCACCCTCTCTTTGTTTCTCATAGTTCTAAGCACTGAGTATATGATGTATCTTAGGATTGCCATCGTGAGTCGTGTTTGTTTTTAATTTATAAAAAAATCACTGAAGATTTTTTTTAATTAACTTGTTCTTTTTAATTGTTGCAGGTCTTTTCATATTAACATCTTGCAACTGGACCGAAGAGGAATTGATAAAGCAATTTTCCGAGAAGATGAAACTAAAATGTGTGATACCGACGCCCCAGTTCAAGTTCGGTGGGAAAGTGGGCAGTGTAGTTTCCTCTGTGGTGTTTGTTATGATATAACTAGCTGTTGTCCACGGCATCGCCCGTGGTACCTCGATTAATGATAGCCTATTCTAAGGTGGAGATTTGCAACAGACTTAAGGAAAGGAGCAGGTTCTGAATTCGTCTTTGTTTTTTGTGTTTTTTTATGTTACGCGATATTTTCGCTAAGTGAAACAAACTTTAAAAAAAACTCTTGATCCAACACAGTATGTTAAAGACATGTCAGCGAAAGCCGCTCTTCAAAATTAAATAATTGTGAACCGATTTTAATAAATCTGTTTAAATTGGTAGAAAATACTTCAATACATAAAATAAATTAATTTTAAAATTTTATTTTGTATTTTATTTTCTGTTTTTTAATGTTAATTGTGGATCTTTATCTGAAATAAATGAATAATAATAATAAAATATATACATAAAAAATACAACCTTTTGGATGAAACTTACAGCTTACAGTACTTAGCTTACTAGCTTCTGCTCACGGCTACGCCCGCGTGGTACCCGGATAAAAAGTAACCTATGTGTTATTCTGGTGTATAAGCTATATTACTGTAAAGTTTCATCAAAATCCGTTCAGTAGTTTTTGCGTGAAAGAGTAACAAACATACATCCTCACAAACTTTCGCGTTTATAATATTATAAGTAGGATTATGACCTCCACTGCAAGCCAAAGGCCTCCCTTCCATACCTACATTCAGTCAAAGCCAAAAAAAGTTTTTATTCTTTGCAATCACAAGGATCATAAAGAAACATCAGCTTGTAAACTACATGAATTTAATATTGGAAAGTGAATTTACGCCTATTCCTAGAAGAATCAGGCAACTCCGCTTGGTTTGGCACCGACTAAATTTCAACTCATTCCGAGAGTCTTCATCAGGGTGAGTGAGCGCGACTTGTTCCCTCCGCGTCGCGCCGTGCACTACTCTCGGACGCGTCCGTGAAGTCGGTGCCTTCATCGATAGTGCAGTACGTGAAAATTCCCGTTTTAACAATATGAATAGTCAAGTTCACGATAGTTTTTGAAATATCCTCTTATTCATAATCACTCGATAACTTTAGCAGAGCCAGCGTGTTAAACATTTTCTGCCTCTATCCTTTGATTAGTGTTAGAAAGGGACCTGGTTAAAGTTAGCGAAATGCTAAGTTAGCGAGCGATAAACTCGCTCGTCTTTTCAGGACCACCTAAACTAGAGATTAACCTAACACGGTCACCAACAAAGAATGATAGTACTAACGTTGTTATGGAATAATACAATTCGTTTGTGATGATAATATATTAACATGTTTTTATAAACTTAAACTTAAAACATAATAAAATAAACCATAAAAAGAGTGCGCTTTTACAAAACTACCCGCAAATATAAATAAATTAAAATTGCGCGGCGAAATAGCACGAAATATGCATAAACAAGAAATGCGAAGTTATTTTTTTGTTAAATTCGTATCAACATCTGTTCAGCAATCCACTATTGAAGTAGATACTGTGAATAAAATTATCAGTTATTTTACTTTGCTATTTTGGCTCCAAAACAATAATCTCACAAGAACATTTTGTGCAATAATCTATTTTTCAATACCTATTTGATCTATCTATGATCCAAGATCATATTATTGCATTCTTATATATTTAATCTGGGATCAAAGATAGCTCAAATGTTATATTTAACATGGCAGTATTTAATGGTAAGTTATCTGTGACAGTAGGTACAACTAATACAAATAGATAAATAAAAAACACCCAATAGCCACACTAAGCTATCTGTAAGAGATGGCTTATAGCGATAAGACCGCCCATTGTACCTTGTATGCTTATGAATTCATATTTTTTCGGTGTGCAATAGAGTTGATCTATCTTTTAGACTTAACTAAATTCACTAGAATCTTAATAAATCGATCTCAAATCCAAGGGCGATCATAATATGTACGTTCCAATAGTAAAATTCTACCAGAGAAACATTCTTTCCGCACTAGATATCGCGCTTAGAATTGAGAAAAAAAATTGATAGATGGCTATGGGAATAAGACAAGGGGCACCATGTCTCATTCCCACAGCCATTTAATAATTTTACTAATTATTATTTTTTTCTAATTTAGTTTAGGCCATGAAATAAGTATGATACCACAATTACAAAAGTTATAATACTTTATAATATAAAATTAGGTATTTAAATGGAAATAACCTGAATTTACATTATTAATAAAATAGTTTATGCCTGCTTTGAATAAAGAGTAATAAAATGCCCTTATCATATTATAGGAATACATATAATAATTAACTTTTACATATTAAATATATCTACATTTTTGTGATAAATATTTAAGCTTTAATACATTCATACTCTAGCCCAGTAAATAACACTCTTATTTATAAATAAATACCAATAATTTAACAGTGCATACCTTCCTCCACCAACCCGTCCAAATTTTATCTTAATCGTTTTAATTTTAAATAACTATTAATCATAATGATAACATTTATGCGAATGAAATATATGTGGTTTAGTTAAACATAATATTAACCAAAGCTAAAAAAAATAGAATTTTAAAAAGGAATGTCTTCTACCTTTAAATGCCACAGAACTAACAAATTCACTAAGTCCTAGGCATACTTTACCAGTTAATAGCATTATTTGGTATGCCAGCTATGCATAAGTTTCGTTCGGGTACACGCTCAATAAAAATAATCTATACTAATATTAAAGCTGATTTTTTTTTGTTCGAACGCTTATTCTCTGAAACTACCTGTCGGATTTGAAAAAATATTTTTGACATTTGATAGCCCAATTCTTGATAACATCACGCTATTTAACATCACGCTACAACCCATATGAGCCGAGCAAAAAAAGTAATAGCGTGGGCGATGGGACGCGTTGGGTCGGTCAGTAATTCAATAAAGAATGTTAATTTCAGACCAATGGTCCGCATTATATAAGACCAAAAATGTATTAAAAGTGCCAATGATAAAGGAAATGAAGACTCGTCCACACCAGTCTTAAGTATCTCTAATGTGAATGAATCTTAAACTCAAAATAATCTTAGGAATGTTACTTATTTGTAAAATATCGTATTGACTTTAGTATTCTTATTAGTGATTAAAATGTTAAGACATGGCAAATAAATGTGATGTTTAGATTTTTCAAGTTTTGTCAACTTTTCATAGAGAAACAAGACATCATCCTATGTAAAATAGTAATTGAACCCACCTTTATTGTGATGGCCATACACAAAGTATGGCCATTCTCAAACATTATAACACTTATAAGCATAAGCTTATAATTACGTTTGAGAATGGCGACAAAGTTATAGGCGCCTTTATAGGCAATTATAACTTTGTCGCCATATTATGTTAGAGAATGGCATTCATAATATATGATATGCCTTTTGTCTAAACTATATAAAAAAAAACTTTTAGCTTTATACAAAATTAAAAAGTAAAATATTTTAGAGAAACCTCTATTTAAGTTACATTGTCTGTCTTGTCTTTTAATTACAGTAATTGACTCGCTTAAAATGTCCTATAGGATTTATTTTTAATTTAATTCTAGAAATGCAAAAAAAATATCTGGAAGAGAATGATTTTTGGCATTAAGTTTGCCTATGTGCAAAATAATGAATTTTCTATCTATCTATATTATCTATTACAAATTTTCAATATAGAGGTATAAAATCTGACTACACAATAGTGGTAATCAATTGTTTGCCTATATCCATGATCACACTGATGGCTATTTCATGTTTAGCTCGGTGGCTTGAATGATAGACAGTGTCCGCATAAGAGACGTCTTTCGCCTTGTTCATATTTAAATACATTGGTTTTCTATAAGACATGTTAAGAGATGCGAAACCATCCTGCAGTGCGGCCCCACTTATCTATTTATATACATAGGTATGTTGGTATTCTTATTGCAAGTGGAGAGACTCAAAGCCGCAGCCCATCAACAGAGTTAAGATAGTCTAAAAACCTGACCAATTCTCTCTATTCACAGACTATATTCTTATATACATCTTCATAAGTTAATGAGATAACCACAGAAGCCATAATTAAAGTTGAAGTTTATGACACTGGCATGAGAAAATTGTCATAGTCAAGAAAGATAGTCTATTTGAAAAAATGCAGTTTCTCAAACTTTCTGTCCAATTCACAGTACACTAAATACATAACAATGTTGACAAATAGCATGAACACCAGATAACAGCACACGGCTAAGTCAATATCAATAGTGGTTTCGAGAACCACTAGATTTAAGGGCTACATACGTTCACAATATCCCCCGTTCTCACTCGTGTTCTTATAAATCATGAAACCGAGAAGAACAGCTACACCGGTCATGATAAGCGTCAGGAACTGAAAGATCTTCAACTTGTATACCTGTTTGTGGAGTATCTCATAGTTGTTTTGAAGATTATTAAGCGCATTAGTGATGTTATCAGGTTTCTCTTGTATTTTATCTAAAATGTTGCCGTTCCTCATGACAGAATCCTCAGGGAAGTTGCATTTGAGGCGGTATTCATCGACTTTGCTTCCGGTTGATTTCTGCCAGACATCTGCTAGCTCTTTCGGTGTGAGATCGATCTTAGGGATCTGTACCGACATGACGAGGAAACGGTCTTTCGTGACAGTGCGCAGTTGGAATCCTGCCTGGACCACAATGAGCACAACCTGAGAGGCTCCAGTGGCAAGGGTCCCTGAGCTGGGGCGTACGCGGAACTTTTCTGGAGAAGTTGTCCGGATCTTGAAGGAAATCATGCTCTCGTCCATGTTCGTTATTGTGAACTGGCCGGATACCTCGTCATTTACGGATGTAAAGGTAATCGTGTCATTTGGGTTAAGACGTAGCATCTCTCCGGGAGAGTGTTGGTTGTCTCCCTGTTCCGCGAAGGTTACTTTCTTAGGCATATGCTCGGACAAGCTTCGGTTCTCAGGAATAAATTCAAACATATACTCATCCTTCCCACCCCAGCATTTCAAAGCCTGCTCTAGTGGTACAACATCCTTCAATGTATCTTTGTTTGTGAATTTCATCCTTTCAATTGCTTTAGCGGGTAAAAGGGTCTTTACAACTTTGAATGCTGCACTCAACACCCAAGGCATGTTGAAAATCACAATGTAGTTCAAGAAATTAGGGTAGTAAAGCTTGAAGAGCGTGATCAAGTACTT
This sequence comes from Perizoma flavofasciatum, assembly GCA_958496245.1. Classification (NCBI taxonomy): domain Eukaryota; kingdom Metazoa; phylum Arthropoda; class Insecta; order Lepidoptera; family Geometridae; genus Perizoma; species Perizoma flavofasciatum. The sequence goes on from OY292448.1 coordinate 288,190, forward strand.
GATCATATCCATATCCATATTGCTCAGACCAGCGCCATCCATATCAAAGAACATTGTTATTTTATTACCGTTTTCCTCCCTTTCGAGTCGATCGAACCAGTAAATCATGATTTTCTTGAGCTCCTCGTAATCTTTCTGACCTTTCACGTGCATTTTGGACTTGAGGATGAGTAGCAAGCAACCATCAAGGTCCCGTCCTCTCGGGAAGAACATACCTTCTTTGATATAGTCCATCCTGATGGTACTTTCGTTGATATCATTCACGCCGTTAGTTTTTCTCCAGGTGAGAATGTCCCAGAGCATATCCGACGCCGCCTTGGCATCTTTTTCACTGTGTATTAACAATCGTTTTAGATATTTATCGTCTTTAGGCCTCTCTAGGTCCAAAGGGTGAAATAGTTCGGTCGGGTTCGCGGTGGCCTCTTTCAAGCGCGCTTCAAATATAGAACGTACATCAGCTGGAGTCGCCATAGTACAAGACACACTTATTTCATGGAAAAACTCGCGTGAAACTAACAAACTGCAAAAAATTACAAAATCAACTACCTACAATTTTTTTATAATGGTCGACGATAAATGAATGAAAATGATCATTCAACCAATAAATCAATTCACTCATTCATCAAACTGTCACAGAGTAAAAAAGCATGCGTACTCGAGTGCCTGGCTTGAGCACTTTTTGAGTCCCTGTATTGTACGGCCATGGAATCCACAACCATGGAAAGTACAGCCATTGGTTTCAAATACTTGGTTTGTAATACTGGGCGTACATTCCTGGGCGTGCATTCCCTACACGTGTTAACCTTGTACGGCCAGTATTGTACAATAGTGGAATGCACAGCCGTGGAATACGAATCAATTTCATGCTCTGTTTGCATGTGCGAGTGCTATCAATGGGCAAGTGCTGTGTTGCCATAGTATTTAACGCTATTAGTAAATTAATGTAAGTAGATTAGTTATTTATGTCGTTTTTTGCAGATAAACTAACCGGTTAGTTTCATTTATTTTGAACCTAAGTTTGTTGGATAAAGTTTGGATAGCAATCCTCCTTTTTGAAGTGGTAATAAAAAAAACCTATCCAAGACGGATTTGCCTACGACGGATTTTTCAGGTCAACATCAATTTATTGTTTGCATTACTTATCAATGGCAACTCTTGGTTGAACTTGCTCAGTGCAAACGAGGCTCGTCCTCGTCATGCGACTACTTCGCATCGACCAATGAGAGGTCAAAGATATGACGAACTCGCGACCAATGAGCATCGAGAATATTGGTTCGTAATCCAGGGGTGTGCCATACCGTCATGGGTTTAGTTTGTACGGAGCGTATTGTACGACCATGGAAAGCACACCCAAATAATTCAAACCAAATTGTTTGAAATACTGGCTGTACTTTCCAGGGGTGTGCTTTCCATGGTTGTGCTTTCCATGGACGTACAATACGGTCTCCCCACTTTTTCAGCAAGTGGTAAAGCTTAGCTTACTTCACACGATAGAATTTGATTGGTATAATGTGAATGGTGAGCAAAGGCTCAACCAAATAGCTTGTTGTGTTAATATATTAAATTAAATTCAGACACTAATACAGGTTTACTTGTTACTATGATTCATAGTGTTCAGTCTACCCTACTATACAACGCCTCAAATAACGTAGAATCGCTATAAGTACCCAGTTTTTTTTAATAATATCAATTTACTATGATAAAAATTATTTGGAGTGTTTGAGTTTTTGCGTTACGATCGCACGCCCGGCTCGAGCGCTCATTACGACCTTCTTATGGCTTCATAAAGACCCTGCATAGTTAATAAAGTATCCGACCATATTATTAGGGGCTAGAATAATAAATTTATAAACTAAAACAAAAAATTGTTCTGTTGGCGGGAAACTAAATACGTAATCTGCTGCTGTTTGTGTGTCGCTGCAACTTGCATTTTTGACATTGAATACATTGCTTCGCTCTCAATTTGCCACTTCGATGTTAAAAAAATGACGAAACAGTCACCGTATTGACAAGCTTTATTTTATTTCTAACTCAGGTTAGGCTGCTGTCAAAAAATGAGCAGCTGTCATTTTTTGATCTTTTTATTTCACTTTACTGGATGACATTTACGAAGCATTGTTGCCAGGCAAGAAAAAAAAATATGTAGAAGGAATTGATTTAAAGATGAAAAATATTGTGATGCTGTAATTTGTATTTTTTTTACATTGTAAGGATTGCAGGCGATATTTCTCAAATACTACGCACTAAGTTTGTACCTGAGGATGTTAACCATGGGGTGCCATGGGGAATACAGTCGTAACCGTGTATGTTTGCTTTGTTTTATATTATTTTTTTACCGCCCCGATTTGCTCCTTCACTCGACAAGCTATCGTACGTTTGGCCAATATATTCATATATTGGCCCACACAACTATAGTCAATTTTATAAACTCCCAGTTTATCTAGTGTTGCTATAACATACTAGAAGTCTGTGATCTAGTGGCAAGCTGTCTCTGGATGAGCGGATAGTGTGTTTGCTGAAAATAGTTTATAGGGAAAACTTTTGCAAGACTTTCGAAATTTTATTCGTCCCCATATGATTTATGACAAAAAGGATGATTTACATGGCCCTATCCGTGGTTATGCTGGACGTGAGCTAGCTCGCCATGTAAGTTATATACGTCACATAGGTCAAATGCGCTACTTATTAACCGAAATATTGCCGAAATATTAAAAAACATTCAAATCAAACTCACAAAATCATGGTAAATATCCCATATTCAGTAAAACACATGATTTTATTATTACAAGAAATGGTGGATTTTTTTCAAACTACATAGCAACACTAGTCTGTCAAATATATCCGGCTCGAAGGAATCTTAATAGTATATTGCATAACTTTATCAAGATTGGCCAAAAGGACGAGTATCCAGGCCGTTAAAAATTTTAAAAAAAAAATAGTCTGTCAACATTTCTACCAGTTCCTTCCACACAAATGTGGGTCGAACGAAAAGAATTTAGAGAAATATCTACATATTTCATTCATTACCTACTTTGCTTGTGTATGTACCGTTCAATTATAATCAATTTGCTCGTAGTCGATTAAATTATCATCATGTGACTGAGTGTACGGCCTAAAATAGACTCGTTTTACCAATAACCGCTATCAATTTAAAAAGGAGACGATAACTTGTGTAGATAAAGCGATAAAAATAAAAATTAAATCATTTACTGTGTTGCTTTATTCATAAAATTCGTATTTAGAACTGTTATTTGGTGCCAGTACTATAGAAACAATGAGTGAATTATGAAAAATAGTGCACGCATCCCGATTTTGTTTGTTTTGAGTCTAAGCTAAAATTAGCTACAACAAATTAAATTTGGAAAAGTACGCACGATTTCGGTGAGTGATATATTGATTACTGAATATTAAACAGGTATGTTACGAAATTTATCACTAGTAGGTACCTAATCAATGCGCTGCTGTTTCGCATCTAAATTACACAAACATGCAATACTAGCCTCTGCTCACGGCTTCGCCTGCGTGGTACCCGGATAAAAAGTAGCCTATGTGTTATTCTGGTGTATAAGCTATATTACTGTAAAGTTTCATCAAAATCTGTTCAGTAGTTTTTGCGTGAGAGAGTAATAAACATCCATCCTCACAAAACTTTCGCGTTTATTAGATTATAGGTGTTTTATATTAGACTATCTGTCTGAGCAGACAATACTCTATACATTTATTGCTTTCAGACAGGCCATAGTTTTGTGTAAAAAAAAAAAACTAGTAGGTACAATAAAATTAAGTTAATGTAGACAAAGTATTAAATCAGGGTAAGATGGTGAATGCTAACGCGACCCCTTCTTGCCCCACTATGGCGGAGGACTGTTAGCTGGGGGGAGTTCAAGTCCCACATACCCCCTTTCGCCGCCCCAGTGGTGGAAATGCGTGGGCATTTCACCCCTCAAAAAATAAAAGGCAAAGTATCCTGACAACAAAGATACATAAAGTTAAAGGGACCATGCCAGAGATTCTATAATTTACCTCTGAGGATATTATTAAGACTATATTACTTTAGTATTCTTAACAATTTTCCTCGTGAACACCATCCTTGACCACACTCCGCAGTTGTGAGACATGAACTGACTCGGCCTACAAAAAACAACAAAATGTACAAATAAACCCCTCCTAAACTTTCGTACAGTCCGTTTCATCCAGAGGTTGTCTGGTACGGATTGCTATTTAGCGATAAGACCGCCCATTGTACAACATTGTCAAAGTTTGAAAGTACTTAACTAGCTGATGTGTTATTTGGTGTCCAATAAAGTATTTTTCTATCTGTCTATCAGCAGAAGTATAGTAAAGTATGTGGTATTGCTATTGGAGGTTGCGGGTTCGATTCTCGCCGCTCAGGTCTGGGTGTTTTCTATGTATAATATGTATGTATTTACAAATAAAAAGTATATGTAGTATCAGTGATGTAGTGTACATAATACAAGCTCTGCTTACTTTGGTACTAGATGATACTGTGTGAAAATTTTCCGAATTATGAATTCATTATCAAATATATTAATTTTTTTTCATTATACAAATACATTTATACAACTATTTACAAGTAGGTATATACAAAAAACACAGATGAGCTAGCCATCTAAAGACTGTTGTAAATGATCTATAGATAGCTCTACTGATCCAAATCACTACCAGACAGAAGCATTCCCAAAATACTGGCCGCATTGCCACGCTGAATGGCAATGCTAATGCGTTGACACTTTTAATAATTAATTAATCCTTAAAGTAATAATTTCAATTCCCATATCAAAATTCCCCTAAGAGATTGCTTTTAGCGATAAGACTGCCAAAACTAAAATAAAAACTTGAAGTAAGTTTTTTTAGTTTTTTATTTTGTAGTTGTGTTTATGGTTTACTATAAAGTATTTTCATTCATTCATACAATTGATTTCTAATCTATCTATGTCTGATTTCTAAGAAATTCCTAATTTTGTGTTTATCTTATCTTATCTTAGCAGGTACTGATTAAACTTTCAGAAGTAATGATTAATTTTTATAGTTGCAAACTCACTGTGTGGTACTCACTAAGTTCTCAAATTTAAACTTTTAATTTGTTTTTTATTGTAAGACTAGCTGCGCCCCGCGGTTTCGCGCATAAGTTTCTTTTCCGTGGGAATATCGGCGATCTAATTAAATTTTAGAACACAAAAGCTGCTTTTGTAGGTAATAACGAGTATTCATATTGTACAAACGGGAATTTTCACGTACTGCACTATCGGTGAAGGCACCGACTAAGTTTCGACTCATTCCGAGAGTCTTCATCAGGGTATGTGGTTGCGTCGTTAGTGCACGGCGCGACGCGGAATGGGAAAGTCGACTACCCTTCGTGGGTGTGCAATTGAGTTCTAAACTTTGTAAAAATTGTAATCCTTGGTTCGATTCATTCAAAACTTGGTGGACATAGTTTGAAGCCTGGAGACGGTCATATGCTACTTTTATTAACATACCACGCGGGCGAAGCCACGGGCAACATCTTTTTTTTGTAAATATATACATAATATCAATAGAAAACACCCAGACCCGAGACAAATGTACAAACTTTTGTCCCGAAGCGGGAATCGAACCAGCAACCTTCTGCGTCTCATGGGGACCTTCGCCCACTGCGCCACAGAGGTCGTCAATATAATGTGACGTGCGCGGCCTAGCTAACTACGGTATGCTAGCGCCATCTCTTATCAAGTGGACACCCTACTTGCTACCGCCATCGACTAGCATTAGCCGCGCTAGAAAAGGACGGAAGTTTCCAGAATGTTTGGGACGGTACGAGATGGAGCGGAGCGAGGCATACGGGCCACGCCCCCTACGAGATTGTTCTGAAAGAGACGTCTTACGAGATATATAAGTGCGGCAAGCGACCGGGAGGGGCAGTTTCTTTTCAAGATTGGAAAGTCAATTATTTGAAGTGATTTAAGAGCGATACCCAGTGACTAGTGAAGTGACAGTTGCGCTAGTGTTGTACCAAGTGATACAGTGTTTTAGTGTTTTTATTTTAATTGTGTAGTTTCGTTGTGTTATTTGTTCTGTTAACATTTTTATTGAGTGATTTAATAATACAGTGTTAATTTTGATGTTTAATTGGACTTAATTATTTTATCCCGAACCCTAGCTCGTAACAATATTTTTTTATATTAGTTAGTAGTTTAAAGTTATTATATAAAGATTAAAGTTTATGGTTAGAGCCTATGTTAAGTCCCTTTACATTACCATGAAAGTTCAGTGCTGATGATAACCTTATCAAAAAGATAATTAATTACTAATTAAGATAAGACCTTAAAAACTACTGAAAGCAAATTTTTTTTTAATTAAGTATTCAAAGCTGTATTTAAGCTGATATTCATTATGTATATCAAGCACATGCCGTTAGACAAACAGCGAATGAAAACGAACAAAAATCGCTAACTAAACAAAAAAAATAAGCCTACGATTATATTCCATTGATGGACATACTCAGATACATAATCAGTGCATAGATCTTTGAGTATGCCAACTAGGGGGTAGTCAGTTGCACAATGAAACATAAGAAAGAGAAGGAAAGAAATAATATCCTACTACTATTATAAATGTTAAAGTTTGTGAGGATGTATGTTTGTTAGTCTTTCACGCAAAAACTACTGAACGGATTTTGATGAAACTTTACAGTAATATAGCTTATACATCAGAATAACACATAGGCTACTTTTTATCCGGATATCACACGAGCGAAGCCGTGGGCACTTTCTGTTGTCGTTAACGTCTGCGGAAAGGTTAATTTGTATGGGAATGACATTAGCTGTGGAAATGTCACGTGACAGTTTTCCGTTGACAAATTTGTGTTAGCGTGAAAGGAAATGTAAGCGTGAGGTATTTGTCTAGACCCCTGTGCACTAAATAGGTACCTACTCATAATAAAAAACAAACACTAACTAAAATCGTTACCTACCCACTGCATTACATTTGGCACATGCCCGCATTTTGCAAGTAGTTATCATTCCACGTGACAGGTTGCAAGTCTATCGCCGCTTATTGGAACACTAACTGATGACATAATTACCTTCGGATTTTTGGTTCAAGGGCATGACGGTTTCCTCATGATGTTTTACCTCACCGTTTTGAGCATATTAACGCGCATATTTATTTATTCAGGATACATTATGACATCATAACAGGTTTTTTTAACCCTAAATTTATGTTAAATGTAAGTAGGTATAAAATATAAGATAGGTATAGTAATCTATGGTTTCTAAAAACCATCTATTTGTAAGAGTTTCGGCAGTATATTGTAAAAATTATCCACGCTTTTCGCAGACAGGATATTGAGCAGATAGATAGCGAGTGACATGGGGAGCAGATAGATAGCGAGTGACATGGAGAGCAGATAGATAGCGAGTGATATGGAGAGCAGATAGATAGCGAGTGACATGGGGAGCAGATAGATAGCGAGTGATATGGAGAGCAGATAGATAGCCAGTCACATGGGGAGCAGATAGATAGCGAGTGACATGGGGAGCAGATAGATAGCGAGTGATATGGAGAGCAGATAGCGAGTGACATGGAGAGCAGATAGATAGCGAGTGACATGGAGAGCAGATAGATAGCGAGTGATATGAAGAGCAGATAGATAGCGAGTCACATGGAGAGAAGATAGATAGCGAGTGATATGGAGAGCAGATAGATAGCGAGTGACATGGAGAGCAGATAGATAGCGAGTGACATGGGGAGCAGATAGATAGCGAGTCACATGGAGAGCAGATAGCGAGTGACATGGAGAGCAGATAGATAGCGAGTGACATGGAGAGCAGATAGATAGCGAGTGATATGGAGAGCAGATAGATAGCGAGTCACATGGAGAGAAGATAGATAGCGAGTGATATGGAGAGCAGATAGAAAGCGAGTGACATGGAGAGCAGATAGATAGCGAGTGACATGGGGAGCAGATAGATAGCGAGTGACATGGAGAGCAGATAGATAGCGAGTGATATGGAGAGCAGATAGCGAGTGACATGGAGAGCAGATAGATAGCGAGTGACATGGGGAGCAGATAGATAGCGAGTGACATAGAGAGCAGATAGATAGCGAGTGACATGGGGAGCAGATAGATAACGAGTGACATTAATTCTTCGAGGGAGTAAATCCATTGGTGCACGACCGGGTCTGAAACTACAACCTCGGGATCGAAAGTCGGGTTACCACTAGGCCACAGGTTCTCAAACTGAAAAATAAGTTTGAGAATCTTATTTTTCAGTTTGAGAACCCATCGCCCACTTCGAAAATTAAAAAAATCCTAGCGCCCCCAAAGTTTTTAAACATAACAACCTATGTTTTCCTCTCTAGACCGCCTTAGCGCCCTCAATATCTTCTAGAGCCTTCTACCGCCGCCCTGAAGAACTCCAGCTCCCGCATGGGGGCGTTATCTCCCACTTTGAGAAACAGTGCACTAGGCACGATCTAATTTAGTGGTCGTAACGGATATTCGCGCCACACAGCCGCTAATTTAAGTCAAATTATTTACCGGAAGTTGTCATTCATTGATCAGATTATCCACACGTGGCTGTGGCTTGACATTTATCAGCTAAATGTATACCAAGATAATGTATGCAAAAATATATCCTACTAATATTATAAACGCGAAAGTTTGTGAGGATGTATGTTTGTTACTCTTTCACGCAAAAACTACTGAACGGATTTTGATGAAACTTTACAGTGATATAGCTTATACATCAGAATAAGACATAGGCTACTTTTTATCCGGTTACCACGCGGATGAAGCCGTGGGCACGATCAATTAGGTACCTATCAGGAAAGTTAGGAAATAACTAGCAAACAGGAAGTTACAAAATACAAGCTCTGCTTACTTTGGGGCTAGATGATGCTGTGTGAAAATGTCCAGCATTATTTATTTATTTATTTAATGTAGATAATTTTACGTCAATGCTAAGGTACCTACTTTCTATAGACGCGTAAGTACCTACCTAACGTTGTTTTAATTAATGCATGGTATACGTTAGTCAATAGGTTTAATTCTAATCATAATCTACTTTGAAATATGGTTCGATAGAGAGACCGTAAAGCGTGTTGAACTGAAATATATAGAACTAGCTTCTGCCCACGGCTTCGCCCGCGTGGTACCCGGATAAAAAGTAGCCTATGTGTTATTCTAATGTATAAGCTATATTACTGTAAAGTTTCGTTCAGTAGTTTTTGCGTGAAAGAGGAACAAACATCCTCACAAACTTTCACGTTTATAATATTATAGTAGGAAGTAGGATAAATAATGTTGGTAATTTTTCACACAGCATCATCTAGCCCCAAAGTAAGCAGAGCTTGAGTTAAGGGAACTACATGACTGATATACTACTTACTAGCTTCTGCCCACGGCTTCGCCCGCGTGCTACCCGGATAAAAAGTAGCCTATGTGTTATTATGATGTATAAGCTATATTACTGTAGAGTTTCATCAAAATCCGTTCAGTAGTTTTTGCGTGAAAGAGTAACAAACATCCTCACAAACTTTCGCGTTTATAATAGAAGTAGGATTATACATAAACAGCCAGTCCCGAGACAAATATTTGCTGATCTTACAAACTACTTTTGTCATAAAAAAACATATCCACTTATGTTCGATGGACGCCGGCCTTTAAAGTGTGCTATTGTCTGAAACGCGCTAAAAGGCATTCCACTGAAGTAGGTATATGCTAATAATGTCTGGCATATTGCCAGCCACGTTAGAAATGCTATGGCATCTTTTCGATTGTTATGAAAATTATGCAAATAGATAGTTAGTAACAAACCAACAAGCTAACGACAGTCGTTTTTTTTTTTTTTTTTATTAAGTTCGCCAAGAGTTCACACATGTATACAAAATTAATCCTACTAATATAATAAATGCGAAAGTCTGTGTGTGTGAATGTTTGTTACCACGTATCTCCGTAACTACTAAACCAGTTTTGATGAAATTTGGAATGTAGATAGTTTAGGTTTTGGAATAACACATAGACTAATCTTATTTTCGAAAATCAACCCCTAAGCGGTTTAAACAGGGTGGTGAAGTTTCAATCGAGAATGTTATTCCTCGGTTTGATTCGCTCAAAATTCGGTACAAATAAACTTTAAAATAAATAATGAAACACGTATTTTTTATTTTTCAAAACTATCCATTGGTGTTCTGAAATTGAGTTCCAAACTCGAACCAAAAATCAAGGATTACAATTTTCCATACAAAATTGTAATCTTTGGTTCGATTCACTCAAAAGTTGGTGGACATAGTTTGAAGCCTGGACACTGGAGACGGTCATACGCCACTTTTATCAACATACTACGCGGGCGAAGCCGCGGGCAGAAACTAATAAGGTATAAACTAGTCTTGAACTACTGAACGGATTTTGATGAAACTTTACATTAATATAGCTTATACATCAGAATAACACATAGGCTACTTTTTATCCAGATACCACGTGGGCGAAGCCGTGGGCAGACGCTAGTAGTGATGCTATGTGAGAAACCAATTACAGGCAAACACCACATAATACAGTTTGTAAGAAACAATTGAGAATGTAAATAAAAGGTTAGACCTAACTAAGAATTTATTTTAAACTAGCTTCTGCCCACGGCTTCGCCCGCGTGGTACCCGGATAAGAAGTAGCCTGTGTTATTCTGATGTACAAGCTATATTACTGTAAAGTTTCATTAAAATCCGTTCAGTAGTTTTTCCTCACAAACTTTCACCTTTTTTAATATTAGTAGGATAGGATTGACAAAGTAATAATACGCTTAGTTTGGAGCTAGATGATGCTGTGTAAAAAAGGGCCACCATTTTTTTTATAAATTTTCGTTCAAAAACTGATTTCATTTTGGTTTTTTGAGCACTGACCTAAATCATTATATGGAAACAATTAGAAACTGTTGATGCAATGGAATAAGGTTGTGAGTTGAGTGTCTTAATTGTTTTGTGGGTATATTAAAGGGCGGATCTAGGATTTATCTGAGAGGGGGCACAAGGGCCAGACAAGTAATGAGTCCCTCCGTAATATAGGTCTTTGGGATTAATTCTATATCAATGACATACAATAACTATAAAAAATACTAAAAATAAAGTGAAATGAAAAAAATACAATGATGTTTAATAAATAATGATAATTTTATTTTATTTTTCCTGCTTAAAATATCCAGTAGGTACTTCTTCAGCGTTCATAATTTAATGAATCAAAATATTTTATTGTACACCATTATTAAATAAATACAAATTAACAAAACTACAAAACATAAAGTACCTACAATGGGCGGTCTAATCGCTTAGAAGCCATCTCTTACATACAACTTTAGGTTGGAGAAGATTTTATGAGATTGTAATAATGGCCGGGTATTTTATACTTAATATTACCTTATTATTCTTTTAACCTTAAAAAGTTATTAATAATAGGTAATAAATAAAATACATAAAGTATCTACATAAATAAATTATAATACTATTAATTGGAGCAATGTCTTGATGGATGCATTAAGGCCGGTCCATTTAGACGTTTTATTTACACCGTCTGGGGGGTCCCGCGCCCCTGCGCCTCCTCCCTAGATCCGCCCTTTGGTATATTTACGAGATTGCTAAATTTTAGCAGACTTGGTTCAGAAGCAGATTCTATCGCGGCCTTCGTTTACTAATCAGCGGAGACGCTTACAAATGTATGGAAAAACGGTTTTGCTCACTTATGTTTTATGGCCCATAGTCAAAGTCAAAGTCAATAGGTTTTTATTCATTGAAATCACAAGGATCATATAGAAACGTCAACTTAAAAATTATACGTGAATCTAAAATGTTAAAGTGAATTTACGGCGGTTCCTCGCGCGCGACCAAGCATAGAAGAATCAGGCAACAAACTCTGCTTGGTTAGTTTTTTGATGATCCTTCATTCAGTTTTAGTGTGGTGCCAATCGAACGTAATTAAGGAGGATAGATTAAGGAGTGTATTGTATACTTTTTAGGATATTATAAAGACTATACCACGTACTTTACTATTCTTTTATTGACGTTTCGTTGGTAAGTTACTGACTACCAGAGTAGGAGGTATGATCCTACTAATATTATAAACGTGAAAGTTTGTGAGGATGGATGTTTGTTACTCTTTCACGCAAAAACTACTGAACGGATTTTAATGAAACTTTACAGTGATATAGCTTATACATCAGAATAATACATAGGCTAGTTTTTATCCGGGTACCACGCGGGCGAAGCCGTGGGCAGAAGCTAGTACACGCAACTATAAACGCAAAAGTTGGTAAGAATAGAAGTTATACCCCACCCCGGCCACTCGATAAATGTATGAAACAATCGGTCCGTAATCAACACATGCATGGATTGTGTACGTGAATGGTGCCGCTATTAAAGTTAAAGTTCACACGGCTTCGCCCGCGTGGTACCCGGATAAAAAGTAGCCTATGTGTTATTCTGATGTATAAGCTGTATTAATGTAAAGTTTCATTAAAATCCGTTCAGTAGTTTTTGCGTGAAAGAGTAACAAACATCCATCCTCACAAACTTTCGCGTTTATAATAATAGTAGGATTATACTGTTCAAATAAAAAGGCTTATAGTGGAGACCAATTTTGCGACGTAAGTCGACCAATTTTCATTTAATTTATAGTGATACCTACTATATAACATTTAATAAGATAAATAAATAAATTCTAATATCTTGGCATGGTATATATTGGGCGTGATTTTCTTGTATGCAATTATGTGAGTGAAAACACGTGCTATTACTAGTCTACGCAAGACTACGGCAGTTATCTAGAAACGTGTTATCTGCTAGTTAGATAAATAGTGATAAAAACGTGTTAATATCTACACTAGCTACTGGCCACGGCTTCGCCCGACAAAAAGTATTTGTTACCGCTAAGACAGCGTTCGTAAGAAACTCATTCGCTCGACCGATTCGATGACTTAAGTTGCAAAATTGTTCTCCACGAAAAGTCCTTTTATTCCAACGGAGTAATATGCCTGTGTCCATTAAAATATTGATGAAAGATTTTTTTTTAATGTGATGAGTAGTTTCTGAGGTTACCTCCTACATCCGAACTAATAACTTTACCTCTTTATAATATACTAGCTCCGACCCGCAGTTTCACCCGCGTAAGTTTCGATTCCGTTGGAATATCGGGGTAAAAAGTAACAGTAAAGTATTCATATTGTAAAAACGGGAATTTTCACGTACTGCACTATCGGCGAAGGCACCGACTAAGTTTCGTCTCATTCCGAGAGTCTTCATGAGGGTGAGTGGTCGCGACTTTCTCCTTCCGCGCCGCGCCGTGCACTACGCGCTGCCTAGTCAAGTTCACGATAGTTTTTGGAATAAAACAGTAAAGTATTTGACTGCTACATAAATATCCTTGATGATAAAACTATTTATTTGAATAAGAATTGATACTACGATACAAATGTAACCAACTTTTGTTTCTACCCGCGATTTTATTAAATTTTAGAACACAAAAGCTGCTATTGTGACTTAACTATGATAGTTAGATAAATTCTCTCGTGGTCTTTTTTGGAGGTAATAATGAGTACTTTAATGATGTAGTACATAATGTTTATGTATCATCAATAGTTTTCTCAGCGCACGCCAAATAATGAATTTTATAGGCAAAATTTTGCTACTTTGGGTTACATTATTGCAATTTTCTTAAGGATCTCTGTTTTTTTGAAAATAAATTAAAGCCTGTGTTACTTCCTGATAATTTAGCTTTCATTTGGTGAAAAAATGATTAAAATCGGTCCAGTACTTTCGGAGCCTATTCGATACAAACAAACAAACTAAAAATTATTTCCTCTTTATAATATTAGTATAGAAGTATTGATGTTTAGATAATACACATAGTGATTGGAAAGCACGATATGTAACTAGATTAGTAAGTTCATTATCAACAGCCGGTAGAAGTCCCACGGACAAAGGCCTCCCCGAAATAAAGAAAGAAAAGAAAGAAATCTTTATTTGAGCCTTTATTATGAACTAGTTGTTGCCCACGGCTTCGCCCGCGTGGTATGTTAATAAAAGTAGCATATGACCGTCTCCAGGCTTCAAACTATGTCCACCAACTTTTGAATGTATCGAACCAAGGATCACAATTTATACAAAGTTTGGAACTCAATTGCACACCCCGAAAGGGTAGTTTTGAAAAAATAAAAAATACGTGTTTCATTATTTACTTTAAAGTTTATTTGTACAGAGTTTTGAGCCAATCAAACAATTTTTTTTTATAGAAACTTTACCACCCTGTTTAACCCCGTTAGGGAATGATCTTCGAAAATAAAATATGCCTATGTGTTATTTCAGAACCTAAACTATCTACATTCCAAATTTCATCAAAACCGGTTTAGTAGTTACGGAGATACGTGGTAACAAACATTCACACACACACACACACACACACGCACGCGCACACACACACCCACACCCACACACGCACACACAGTTTTTCGCATCCTACTAATATAATAAATGTAGGAAGTAAGCTTAGTCCAGTTACTTAAATTACCAACACCATTATAAATACTTATCTACTTAGAAAAGAATATTAAATTTTCCAAAATGGCGTCCGACTCAGCTTTTGTTGAAATAGCTATTGCGCATAGTTATCACAACTGACCTTCCGTCGAAACCAACCAAACACGTCACGAGAAAGAGTGCCACGACGAACGATCCTGGGCATTCCATCGAGTACCCGCAACATTAACGGGTCTCATTACGTAAGGTGGTTTAAATTAGTGGTTTATCTTTTAGGGATAGGTCAGATTGAATCCTGATTTTCAATACAAGTTGTTGCAAAAAGGGTGTTTACAATTTTTGCTTATTACATACAAACTTATTCGAACTACGAGTAAGTGTATAAAGTATGGAAATTGCCGACCGCATTTCATCCTAAAAGCAATATTTAAATTTTGTGTGCATATCTGTGAATGTTTTTACGGTAAAATCAAGTTTTTATGATGAAGTTCCAGGTTGGAAGAACTAGTAGGGTATATTAGTAACTGCCCACGGCTTCGCTCGCACATCTTTTACATACAAACCTTTCTCCATTTCAGGTAACAGCGTGCTAACTGCAAACCAAATGACATAAAACTAGTCAGAAAACATGGAACAGCGCCATCTACCGAGTCGCGCGTGAACTACTAAAATGACGCCAACGCCATCTATCGACTAAGAGATGCCGCGTATAAGATATGGCTCGCTGGCACGGATTGTGGTTATTCTTAGTCTGTTTTGTCTCTGGCTACAGATTATGCTATCGGCGTCAAGCGGCGGAATGTTTAGAGAGGGTAAGCTCTTTTGATTTTGACAGCTGTCATTGTTTAAAAAAAGACTAGGCCGATATTATTTTAACAAAATGGCGGGGAACGGGTCTACTGGTCGAGTTCATCAACGCAATAACGGGTGGTTAGTTCCCAATCAAAGCTTTTTCACACATGTGTATAAGAATCATAACCAATGGTTATATTTGACCGTCCGTTTATTTTGTCGGTGAACTCAAGCCTAAGAATTAAAAACTTATAATTATTTATTTAAATAATAAAAAAAAAAATGTTAGGTAAGGCATGTACAATGGCGTCCAGCAAAAAAGTAAAACAGGAAAGAAGAAACTAAATAGAATTATGTATACATAAAATACCACTATTTTATACACAGCATATAATACATATCTACTTGAACTATCTATAGTTATAGACAGTTACATAAACCTAAAATAAATACAATATAATCATATCGACCTTGGTGGAGCAGCGGTCGAATGAATACCCGGCTACACGCAAGTGCAGGTTCGACTCCCGCTACGGGACAAATTTTGCAAATGTTACTCGTAGTTCCTGATATCCGCGACACAGATCTTTTTACTCTTAAGTATTAATTTTAATCTATTAGCTTTTATTTCATAGTCCAACTTGTGGAACGTGAGATATTGGGTTTGATTCCCGTAAATAGTCACTGTTTATGTGTTTAAGGAGTATTTATAAATAGTACCTAGCTATCTCTTTTTATTAACTTTGGTTTTCAGATAAAAATCACAGTCAAATTACACAACAAATTCTATTAATTCAAAAGAGACGTTTTGAAAATTATATTTTCTTAAATGAGAATAATCTGCAAGGTTTTTCATTTATATAATTTATAACAGGGGTGTAGATAGTATTTGTTTATAACCAATTTTAAGCCCAAAACAACTTTAAAAGTAAGTTTTTTTTCGGCTGACTACCGTCGACAAACCTACGTCATCGAGTACCAAAATGAGACGGGGTGAAAGAGGACACGAACTATAAACTTTTAAATGAAATGTTTAACGCCAGTCAGATATTGATTACACTTTTAAAAAGTAGGTTATATCCTTTGTCCACCGATCTTCAACTCATTTTTTTCCGGCCTCACGGGAATAGATTTTTCCCGTTGTCCCCCAATCCATCTAGTTATTTTTTTTTTACATTTATTTATTTCAAATTACTTCAATAAGTATAATGCAAAAGTGCAGTTCACAATTTATGCATAATTAATTAAATACTTAGAATAATAACTATAATTAGTTTTTATTTAGGGGGTAATTCCGAAACTACTCATTCGATTTCAAAAAATCTCTCACCAATATCTCGAATGGTCTTTTGTCAGGGTGGACATAGGCTATAATATTATCACGATAAAATAAAAAGGATTTTCGTGGATATAAATTTTTCTTCTTTATCTGGGTACCACGCGGGCGAAGCTGTGGGTAGTAGCTAGTGAAATAAAATATAAAGTGTAGTTTTTATAAAATCATAGATTGCGTTAATTATAAAAAGTCTACCAGCGAGTTTTACATTAAAAGTTTTATACGTTTTTCCTCTTTTACCCCAATGAGCCTCTGTATGACTCATTCTCATTCGTTGGTTACTCCATGACGATAATGGAACTCTCAAAAAACCCAATAATAATTAATTTGTAATAAACGTTCTTAACTAGAACATAATTGCACATTCATATTGTAAAAACGGGAATTTTCACGTACTGCACTATCGGTGAAGGCACCGACTAAGTTTCGACTCATTCCGAGAGTCGTAGTGCACGGCGCGACGCGGAAGGAGAAAGTCGCAACCACTCACCCTGATGAAGACTCTCGGAATGAGTCGAAACTTAGTCGGTGCCATCACCGATAGTGCAGTACGTGAAAATTCCCGTTTTTACAATATGAATAGTCAAGTTCACGATAGTTTTTGGAATAAAATAATTGCACATATTTTATTTTATACACAAACGATTGAATTGAAAAGTTATCAACGTAGTTAGAATGTTTTCTAAAAACTGTCTTTTTTGAATAACATAGATAAATATAATTGTAACTTACTTACTCTCAAGACAGTTTCGGACATACAATATTGGTCTTAAGTTAAGTTACACTAAGGTTGGAATTACTATCTAACTAAAAATCATTCCTACTCTGTTAACTGTTTAATATAAAATGAATGTTTTCTTAGGAACTTTCTGACATTAATAACATTGTATTTTTCTAACTATGGCACCAACCTTTTATTTTGTGGTTAGAAATGACGGTACTTCGCATGAGGCCTATTTTCTCCCCACAATCTGCCTTCCTGTTCCGTATCTGAAAATCCGTCTGTCACAAACGTTTCACAAGTTAAATGATTTTCACTTGCATATGGTTATAATAACACCATTAATGCTGGTAATTCTACCAGCATTAATGCTGGTAGTTCTACCAGCATTATTCTACCAGCATTAATGCTGGTAATTCTACCAGCATTATCAAAACTAGATGATGCTGTATGCACAGCATCATCTAGCCCCAAACTAAGCAGAGCTTGTATAATAGGAACTATATGACAGATATACTACTTACATACTTTTTTAAAAACACCCAAAACCGAGACAAATGTTTGCAGCTAATACAAATATTTGTCCCGCGACGAGGATATTAAGTTACAAATAATATGGCCGCAGAATTCGGGCTTGTGATGATCATTCGACTTATCAAACGTCATCGAGTGACTTTCAGATACAGAATAGGGGGGCGGTAGATATTGTTTTGATATAGTTTAAGCTGTAGTTTACATTTTCAGATGACACACCTAACCCTAAGTTCGTCACAGTCTCATCAACTAACATTTTAAAATCAGGTTCTTCCCTTTTTTTTATTTATGTGTTGTATCTCATCTCATTTGATATCATAGAGTAGACAGCCTCAAGAGACGCAATATTTGATAATTTGCTAGGAAACAATTCTGTCAACAGTCGTGCGAGTCCCGCGACGCCTGCTGTGCTCTGATTGGTCGAAACTGTAGTTTCAACCAATCAGAGCACAACAGGCAACATGACGCAATGACAATGACAATTTCTGCATTTGCCAACATCAGTCCTAAAATACTGATGTGTTGACAGAACAATGTGGTTCAATATGACGCCTCTCGGGGTTAACTGCTCGATGTTTGATGTACAGTAAGCGTTTTCAACTTACCTCCCTCTGTGGTTAAGAGAAACAAAAAAGAAACACGCACACGGCTGTATTCCTCATGAGGAACATCCTTATATGCATACACAGTGCGTGGTGGTAGTGGGACGGTTAGAGGAACGTCCAAGGATTAATTTGGCATTTGCCCGCCGATGGGCTTGCAAGGTTGCATGCCCATCGGCGCTTATTAGAAAACTAACTGATGGCTCAAAACGGTAAAGGAAAACATCTTGAAGAAATCGGCACGCATGAACCAGAAATTCAAAGACATGTGTCTTAAGATGAGCGCACTTTGGTACCTACTGTTAGCAGGTATTCTTCATGGACCAATCAGTTACACAAATAGTTGTGTTATCCCAAATATTAGTTCCGTTAGACACAACTTACTTAACTCCCTTATCACAATAATGATATCACCCTTTCTGGGTGGTAAAAAAATATAACCTAGATCTACCCAGGCAGGGTTTTTTCAGTTGTGTGTAACGGGACTAAAATTGGGTCAGGTTTTCCGACTGTGTGGTCACTGGTGGAGATCGGGAGACTCTGATGGCTTGCACGGCCCTACCCACGCCTGAGTGGTTCTCGGGCCACCAGTTGGGGTGAGATGGTGAATGCTAACGCGACCCCATTTTGGGGGGTTAGCTTAGTTGGTTCGAGTCCTACATACCCCCTTTGCGTATGTATTGGGAAATACGTGGGCAATTACCCCACTAAAAAAAAAAAGGTTTTCCGACTGACACAACTGTTTGTGCATACTGATTGGTCCGTGAGGAACTCGCTACTATTAGATCAATGCGTGTCCTATTTATTAACTACCTCAATCGTCTCGAAAGCGAAATCGGCAATGAATCATCGATTCAATTTGTTTTATACGAGCCCCACTTGTACAAAAGTTATGGGTCGCATTTTAATACCTACTTATGCTTCACATAAAGAATTTTATTATATCCCCAAAATTCAACTTTAGCAAATGTAATTTGTAAAATTCTTATGTCGTATATAAAGTGTGGATTAACACTTTAGAAACCCAGTTTTTATGTTTCACGTTGTTTCGTGTCTTTCATCACATGTATGTTTCAGTGGTACTCTATGAGGTATGGTCACCTACAGTGCCCTTCCGTTCTATATCAGCTTTAACTTTCAATTTCAGATACTAACACAATAACAGAAGATACTGGCACTAAGTTCTCATACACAGGTTTTTTTTCTTTTTATTTTAATTGTTTTTTTTTGTACATTCTGTCTTATATGTGTTTATTTGTGTACAATTTATAATTAAGAGTGTGACGTCACTTCGTAAGTTATGCCCATATCTTTGCGCCTTTATTTTCAACTTGCATCTTCTTGTGGGAGATAGCACGTGCCATGACGCATGCCTCAATACTTTCTGAACGACTGCGCACGTCAATCTGTAAATGTAAATGTCTACTCTGCCGCTTTGTGCAAAAGACAAAACGCATGACGACTTCATTCCTGATACTCACGACACAGAGAATCCTAACGTGGTGTCAGTATTATGTATGCGATTGTTAGGTGCTATGAAAAAAGTATTGACAGTGTTCTGCATGCATTAAGGCATTCAACAAAAGCATGCTATAGATGCAAGATGAATTGAAAGTTGAAAATGAAAGCGCACAGATGTGAACGTATCTAATGCTAATCAATATTTATTTTTGTATAAAATTATACATTGTTCATTAAACCGCGTCTTTTGGTTTCGTGTATAATCTTTTCGGATCGTATCGAGCGCCATCTTTGATATCAAAATGGACGTCATTTCAATTATCAGCATTCCCAAAACAGTAAAAAACGACACCATTATCAAAGTTTTGTAAAAATAAATACCTTATCTCGTTAATCAGCATCCCCAAATTAGTCCAAACTGGACCGTATTGAAACTAATTTAAACGATTTTGAACATAAAATTCGTGTTCGCCATCTTTGATTTCAAACAAGATGGCAAAAATGTATAACGGAGGACAACGGAAAAAAATCTCTTTTTTCGGGGTAGGGGGGAAGTTTCCGGGGCACGACGGGAATAATCTAATAATTCATTGACCACACTGGCTCTATTACCATTTGTCAAATTGCTAGCCTTTTGTGCCAAAAAAGAGCCAGTAATATAGACGATATATTCTTTATTGCAAACCAAATAGAAAAACAACAGGAATTCATAACATACAAGCTACAATGGGCGGTCTTATTGCTACAAGCAATCTTTTCCAGTGAAGTTACAAACGTATTCTTTGGTCGTTTGATCGTGTTTAATTTATGTTAAACTAGAACATTGTGCAAAGTCAAAGTCAAAATCATTAAAATCAAAAGGATAACTTTGAAACGTCGGTTTTATCTGCCTGTTCCTCCGCGACCAAGCCAGTTCATATAATTTATGTATTATGGAGGTGCGACGGTGGAGTGGTTATACGATGGTGGTTATACGATGTAGTGGTTATACGATAGTGGTGCGAATTCCTACTCTCCTGCCTAACACTCATTCTAATTCCTAATAGGTTTTCCTAGTGAGTTTTTATCAAATGAAACGATCGATTACGACTGAACTGAACTGAACATCTTTTATTCAAAACTTCCCTACCTTTATACAAAATAAGGTCTCTACAAATATTACTTTGGAAAAGCATAAATTTCTAATCTAGCCAATCACTATGCACCATTTGCACTCTAGTTTCCAAAGAGTCAAGACCGCGACGAACTTATATGTAAGAGCGAGATGGCGCTAACATAAATATATCGTGCGCGCTGCGTAGAGCACTCAGTTGCGGCGCGGCGGCGGCGGCGAGCGCTCGCGGTGCTCGTCGGCCGATGCGTGCGTATTTGTGTATGCTCCCACAGTATGAAAACAAAATAGCTTTTTATGTACCACTTCGGTGGCAAGGCTGCGACGTAAGAGGTGGGGGAAAAAGTTTGTATTGCAGGTATTTGTTCTGGGCCTGGGTGTTGCGGTATCTTGGTACTCGTAGTTACTGACACCCACGACACAGTGTATTCTAGTGTGGGGTCAGGACTACGGCTGTGTGGTGTTTATTTATTTCAAGTGTTCCTCACGGACCAACCGGTATGCACAACTAGTTGTGCCACAACTTGGTACAACTAGTTGGTAGTTCCGTTAGACACAACTTGGCACAACTGTGCTGTACTGTGCCTTACATAGAAATGTTCCATATGAAATCACCCATACCAAAGCATCACCCACTTCAAAATCATATATCATCTCCATACAAAGGTTGTCTGGAAGAGATCGTTTTTAAGCGATAAGACCGCCCATTGTACCTTTATCGTAATGTGTTACTGTTTATTTTGTTTGTATCTTAAGGTGTAAAATAAAGTATATGCATTCATTCATTCATTTACCCTTTCTCGGTCGGTCTTAAAAAAATAACTACCAACCTAATCTATCCGAGTCGGATCTGGCCAGGAAGGATTTTTCAGTTGTGTCTATATTTGGGATGGTACAACTAGTTGTGCTTGCCGGTTGGTCTGTGAGGAATTCGCTATTTATTTATTTAATGTATTCCATGTCTGGGATAGAGGGAAATGACACAAGTACAGTCAGCGACATCAACTAGTGACGCTTCTGGGGTAAAGAGTTTTTGACGACCTCTGTGGCGCAGTGGGCGAAGGTCCTGATACTCAGAAGGTTGCGAGTTCGATTCCCGCTGCAGGACAAATGTGTGTATATGCAAATATTTGTCTCGGGTCTGGGTATTTTCTATGTACAATATGTATGTATATTAGTAGTATATCAGTCATGTAGTTCCCATAACACAAGCTCTGCTTAGTTTGGGGCTAGAATTTTTTTCATCATTATTTGAAACTTAGTCTTAAACTAAAGAAAACCGCCGACCAAGTTCACGATAGTTTTTGGAATAAAAACTATATGCCAAAAACTATCGTGAATTAAATTATCCATATTGCAAAAACCCTCGCCACCCTGATGAAGACTCGGAACGAGTCGAAACTTAGTCGGCGCCTTCACCGATAGTACGGTTATTATTTTGTTTATTTTCCAAGCAAAATTTTTTTTTTCATTATATTTTTACAAAAAAAAAACGATTTTTATTCGCCAGAAGGATAACTAACTAGTCAGTGTCGCTGACTGTACTTACATATTTTATTTGAATGGGTTGTATATATTTTGGGTATTATTATTATTATTATTTATTGATTTTATTTCATGTATAATCGAAAAAAATGTAATTATTAATTACTATGTTATATTATAATAAATTATATGTGATTTTATCTCAATGTTCATGTTTCCAAGGGCTTTAAAAAAATGTTTACTTGTGTTGGCAATAGATGGCGTTGTAAGAATACTTTAACTGAAGATCCTAGATCGGTTGCCATGGCAACTTAAGTTCCTAAAAAAAACTGCGATTAATTTAAGTATTAAATAATGAAAAAGTCTGTAACAGCCGAATACCGAGATTTAGGAAGAGTTGGAATAAGCTGTTTTGCTGACAGACTAAAGAGCTAATGATCATAGACAAAAAAGGTTTTACAGTTTTATTCTTGTATCATAGAACACTCTCGATTAATCACCATTCAAAAAAAAAACTAAATCGAAATCAGATACGCAGATATAGACGTTAACTTAAAACGCCCATATGTTTGCGACAGCGCCATCTATCGCTTTTCTTATAACAATGTTTGCGTCAGCGCCATCTATCGCTTCTCATTGGAAACTGTTACTAAACTTATAATAACCTAAAATCTAAAGCGGTTTTCTGCGTTACAGAAGAATTGATGAACGCAAACGACACCTCCGAACAAGTACTGGCGCTGGTTCCGCCAGAATTGCACAAGTACCTGACGGTGCATCCAAAGAATTCAACAAGTAAGTGACGCGCCAAACTTCTATGCGGCTGTGAAGTTAGCTGGAAGCATAATAGGTACATAACACCGATGACCTCTGTGGCTTGCGTCTTCTGCGTCTTCTGCGTCTCAGGCAGGTTGCGGGTTCACTCACCCTGATGAAGACTCGCGAAATAAGTCGAAACTTAGTCGGTGCCTTCACCGATAGTGCTGTACGTGAAAATTCCCGTTTTGACAATATGAAAACGAAAAAAAACTGTTTTAATTTCAGATAACTCAACAGAGAAAGTACTGTCAAAGAACATAACAGATATCAGACGCGCAATTGAGAAGTATAACGACGCGCAGACTATTTACAATGAAGATGTGTTCGGGCCGGTTCAGAATGACACAGTCATCATCGCTATACAGGTAAGTCATATACGACCTCTGTGGCGCAGTGGGCGAAGGTCCGCCTGAGACGCAGAAGGTTGCGGGTTCGATTCCTGTCACGAGACAAATGTTTGTACAGTCTGCAAATATTTGTCTCAGGTTTGGGTGTTTTTCTATGTATAATATGTATGTATTTACAAAAAAAAAAGTAGATAAGTAGTATATCAGTCATGTAGATCCCATAATACAAGCTCTGCTTAGTTTGGGGCTAGATGATGCTGTGTGAAAAATGTTCAGCATTATTTATTTATTTATTTATTTATTTATTTATTTATTTATTTATTTATTTATTTATTTATTTATTTATTTATTTATTTATTTATTTATTTATTTATTTATTTATTTATTTATTTATTTATATAAAAACACCGAAACTACTTCCACAGCTTCATACTCCTATCCAATTATCCAATTAATTCTAGATCACTGTTTCTCAAAGTGGGCGATAACACACCCTTGTGGGCGCTGGATTCCTTCAGGGGGGCTTATTCCACAAATCCCCTGGGATTATTCCACAAATCCCCTGCTATAATCTGGATATAAGGTGATTTGTGGACAAGAGTTCCAGAAATCCCCTGATCCATTTATTTACACTGTAATTTAAAAAACTACTGTTTGTATACTGGGTATACTAAGTTCGCCTATGTACAGTACTTTATAGTTGTGCAATAAAGAATTTTCTATCTATCTATACTACTGACGTTGATTTCAT
Organism: Perizoma flavofasciatum; assembly: GCA_958496245.1. Lineage (NCBI taxonomy): Eukaryota > Metazoa > Arthropoda > Insecta > Lepidoptera > Geometridae > Perizoma > Perizoma flavofasciatum. The sequence continues at coordinate 312,666 of OY292448.1, forward strand.
ATTGTACAAATGGGAATTTTCACGTACTGCACTATCGGTGAATAGTGCACGGCGCGACGCGGAAGGAGAAAGTCGCGATCACTCACCCTGATGAAGACTAGGAATGAGTCGAAACTTAGTCGGTGCCTTCACCGATAGTGCAGTACGTGAACAATATGAATAGTCAAGTTCACGATAGTTTTTGGAATAAAATGACGTTGATTTGTTTAATACCTCAAAAAGCAAGCTAAGACGCTTACTTGTCGAATTATTTTTAGACAGTTACGTTGATATTACTTTTGTCTTTGTAAGCTCTATAACTTCTTTTTTTCTTTCGCTAGTCCGCTGTTCGCAAACTATAGATTAAGCATATCATTTTTGAAATAATAAACATACCTATAAATGGAAACTTTTAATTAAAACGCGAAAATTATAAACGTGTAAGTTTGAGGATGGATGTTTGTTAATCTTTCACGCAAAAACTACAGAACGGATTTTGATGAAACTTTACAGTAATATAGCTTATACATCAGAATAACACAGGCTACTTTTTATTCGAGTACCACGCGGCCGAAGCAGTGGGCAGAGGCTAGTTTGAAATAAAAACATCTAACATTACCTTCAAGTTCGTTTAATCATACCCAAAACAGTTTCTTTTTAAATCATCAATAATAAATAGTTTATTCAAAAAATTCTAAAATCAGGCCAGAAATTTCGGCTTCGCCATCTTCCTTCTAGCTAGAACAAATTCTTTTCCACTGAGACCTTCAATACTAACTTTTTTCGGTATCAAATTAGACTCCTTTGAGATTAAAAACTTGACCACCTTCTTTTCTTTCTTCATCTAAAACGGGACAGAAAAACAATTGTTTTAGTTAATAAAATAAAAAAAAGACTGGGACGCTACTATCGTCAATACTAACTATCGAGTTCCAGAATGAGTGGCTGAAAAATTACACAGAATAGGAGCCCGTATATGCGTATGCCGTAATAGGTTGTTCGTATGTTTTGTGTATTACCATTTATCACTAGGGGGCGTTGCATTAGCACAGGGGTCTTCAATCTACGGCCCTCGGGCCGACACCCGCCCCCGACCACCATCAATCTGGCCTGCAAAAGTTGGGTCGACGTGCCTAAAATACAACCCGCTCTTAAATCTATTTTGATAAATCAAATCAACCAAAGTAATCTTACAAACTAATAATCGCCTGTTTTATTTACTGACTGACGACATATCTCATTATTTTTTTAAATTACAGTTTTCTCCCTAAAGGGGTATTCTCAAGGAAAAGTTCTAGACTCCTTTTTTCGAGTCAACTTATCCCCCTAAGGTGGATTTTAAGGAGGAAAAGTGGAATCCGCAATTTTTCTGTATTTCAGTTTTCCCCATAAGGATTTCAAGGCGGATATCTAGATTTTTTTTGTTGGATTCCAGTTTTCTCCCCTAAGTGAGATTTTCAGGGGGATTTGTGGGATAACCCAATTTTGTGATGGTATATATGTTAATCTTATGAGTTAGCTTGATCTTGGCCCTTGGGGCTTTCTGGAGCTATCAGTCTGACCCTTAGGATAAAAAGTATGGAGATCCCTGCATTAGACCAGTTCCAATTTTATCCCCTAAGGGGGATTTGTGGAATATTCCGATTTTGTGATGGTATATATGTTAATATGATGAGAAAGCTTGATCTTGGCCCTTGGGGCTTTCTGGAGCAATCAGTTTCGCCCTTACGATAAAAAGTTTGGACACCCCTGCATTAGACCACCGAATATGAAACGACTTGATCGATGCAGTTTTTTTTTATAATTTTCTAAGACTTCATTAAATGTTTAAAGGTCGCCATTTATTTAGGAGCGCAACAAAACGTGATGAAATCACGTTTACAGATATGTTACGCTATCTCTTTCTTGCGTACACTATCAGTAAATGAGAGCCACAGTTTAAATTAAGTTGACGACCTCTGTGGTGCAGTGGGCGAAGGCCCGCCTGAGACGCAGAAGGTTGCGGGTTCGATTCCCGTCGCGGGGCGCATGTTTGTATGATCTACAAATATTTGTCTCGGGTCTGGGTTTTTTATATGCATAATATGTACCAAAAAAGTATATAATTAATATATTAGTCATGAAGTTCCTATAATACAAGCTCTGCTTAGTTTGGGGCTAGATGATGCTGTGTGGAAAATGACCAGCATTTTTTTATACAATGCTATTTTTGGAGCCTGGGTCAGTAGACAAATGCCTCATTCTTAATTTCCCTTTCACGCCAACGCAAATTTGTCAAGGAAAAACTTGACATTTAGTTTGACGTGACATTTCCATCTGTATCTGCCACCAGTGTACAGCGCGCTAAATTATATTTGCAACAAATGGGAAAATCATGTTTGTTTTGAGTATGAATATATCATGTGTATATATGTATGTATTATAAATAGGTTATTATTATTATCATAATTATATATGTACCCAGTTGTCCAGCGATCTTCGTGGCATCATGAAGGCCCCGTCTGAAAACCAGCGCTGCACCTGACCCTTAGGTTCCGGCGCAGCATAATGCTGAGACGGGGACCTATTTGACCCCACGCAACACAAAATGACGTACCTACTTTCTCTGTTTTTCGTTTCGTATTATATGTTAAGTACCTGTTTTGTGTTTATCTGTTACTATTTGTTGTTTCTTTTGTGTTGTTTGGGGAAAAATAAATGTATTTTCTTTCTTTCTTTCTTTCTTTCTTCCACAGCTAATATCATCTCCATACAATTCAATGATTCCGCAGGCGTTATGGGGCCGTTCTTGGGGCCTCGGGGGAGGGAGGGGGGTTCTAGACAAATACCTCACGCTAACGCAAATTTGTCAAGGTAAAACTTGGCAAAAGTCACGTGAAATTTCCACAGCTAATGTCATCTCTATAGAACTCAATCTTTCCGCAGGCTTTAACGCGAACAGGCAGTGATCGTTGTGTATAGGGTCTGGGGTCTAGACAATTACCTCACGATTAGTATCCCTTTTACGCTAACGCAAATTTTTCAAGGATAAACTTGACAAAAGTCACGTGAAATTTCCACAGCTAATGTCTTCTCCATACAATTCAATCGTTCCGCGGGCGTTAACGCGAACAAGCAGTGGTAGACAAATACCTCACGCTTAGATTTCCTTTCACGCTCTCTTGGGACTGAAAATGCTCCAACTCGAACCTATTGTTTTGTAAAAGGATCATTAAAAAGAATAATGATCCTTTATTTTCTTTTTTTCTTGCCTTCCTTTCCTGGCTTGGTCGCGGAGGAACAGGCACTAGATAAAACCGACGTTTCAAACTGATCCTTGTGATTTTATTGAATAAATGAATTTTGACTTTGACTTGCTAACGAAAATTTCTTAAGGAAAGCGTTAACGCAAACAGAAAGTGGTATTTGTCTAGAAACCCTGGTACCTTTAGTTTCCTCTTCTTCTCTGCTTCAATCTCTTCTCTACATGGTGACCCTGGACGATGCTCCACCCATATCATCTGCGCTTCATCAGGGATGCCCATTTGAAACTTGAACCTTCTTGGTATCTGAATGAATGAATGAATGAAAATACTTTATCGTACACCTTAAACAAAATCCTACTAATATTATAAACGCGAAAGTTTGTGAGGATGGATGTTTGTTACTCTTTCACGCAAAAACTACTCAACGGATTTTGATGTCATTTTACAATAATATAGCTTACTAGCTTCTGCCCACGGCTTCGCCCGCGTGGTACCCGGATAAAAAGTAGCCTATGTGTTATTCTGATGTATAAGCTATATTACTGTAAAGTTTCATCAAAATCCGTTCAGTAGTTTTTGCGTGAAAGACTAACAAACATCCTCACAAACTTTCGCGTTTATAATATTAGTAGGATGTATAGATTTTTCACAGAGATTATGAATATTGGTACCTGATATTCCTTGCAGACCTCTCTTGGTTTCTTGTAATGCGGGATATGAACCTGCGACTTGGATTTCGATACCCTCGCTAATTTGACAGACGGGAAATCTGGTTTATGATACCTGCGTAAAATCATTAACTTTAACAAGACTTTAAAAAACTACCGACATTTTATTTGCATTTTTCGCTCAACAGTTAAATAAATAGTCCTACCTAACCCCCTGCTAGAATTCCCTGTGTCGTTGGTATCAGGAACTATAAGTACAGTGGTACCACAATACCCAGAACCGGTACAAATATCCGCGGAGCATGTTAACATTTGTCCTGTAGCGAGAATCGAAGACTCTACGTGTCAGCCGACTACCCACTACACCATCGAGGTCGACATGTATTTGCATCGTCGATTAAAGCGCCCCCTAGTGCCGAGTAATGTCAAAATCGATCTAAATACCATCCTTGAAAGCTACAATACAAATCAGTTGCAAATAATCTTACTAATATTATAAGCGCGAAAGTTTGTGAGGATGGATGTTTGTTACTCTTTCACGCAAAAAGTACTGAACGGATTTTGATGAAACTTTACAGTAATATAGCTTATACATCAGAATAACACATAGCCTACTTTTTATCCGGGTACCACGCTGACGAAGCCGTGTCTATGTGTTATTCTGATTTATAAACTATTCCACCGTAAAGTTTTACCAAAATACGTTCAGTAGTTTTTGCGTGAAAGAGTAACAAACATCTAGCCTCACAGACTTTCGCGTTTATAATAATAGTAGGATATAAGCGTGTTAACAACAACCTCTAACGGCAGTCAAAGTCAAAATTCATTTATTCAATAAAATCACAAGGATCACTTTGAAACGTCGGTTTTTATCTAGGTGCCTGTTCCTCCGCGACCAAGCCAGGAAAGAAAGGCAAGAAAACAAGGCTGGTTATTCTTTTTAATGATCCTTTTACAAAACAATAGGTTTGAGTTGGAGCATTTTCAATCCCAAGAGTTTTTGTCATCTAAATAATCAGATATTTTATAGTATGCCTTTCTATAAACCTTTTGTTTAATTACGTTTTTAAATTTGTTAATTATAAATTTTTGTATATCTCTTGGGAGTTTATTATAAAAGCGTACACCGTGCCCTTTAAACGATTCACGGCAAATTCATGTAAGTGCTCCTATCGCCGTAGGTAATGAAACTATACCAAGTTCTCACCAAACTAAGTCCCAATGGTCCCTGTAAACTGGTACAGGCAATAATATCTTCATCCACCGCAGTATATCTCCTCTGAAAATAAAACGTAAGACTTAGCTTCTTAATTACAAAGGATTAAGTAAACAGAGCTTGTCTTATGGTAACTACATGACTGATAAACTACACGGTAAAAACTGATTTCTTATAGAAAGACAAATTGCTTTCCATTAAGACATTTTTATTACATCCAAGAAAATGATTCTCTCCCTATAGACGCTAGACAATAATATCTTCGTAATAGTAAAAAATAATTTCATTTTATTTTATTTGTTACGAGACAAATAAATTTAATTCAAGAAACATATTGTTTTATTTAACACATTTATTTCATATTTATTTAATACGACATAAAATAAGTCTTGAAATTAACATTTATTTTCAAGTAAGAACAAAATTGAGAAAAATATTGTCATCACAAAAGATAAGCAGTATTTTTGTTTTAAAAATATTGCATTAAACTAAGAAAATATATTTTTGTAATAACCAAATATTTCGAGAAATCAGTCTTTCTTATTCAAAGAAATCTTTTTTAGCCGTGTACTTATATACATTTAAAAACCTATTGTCATACCATCTCATACATAATCGCTCGCAAATTAGCAAGTCGCTTACTATAGATCTGTCCTTTTCTTACACTAAAGAAGGATAGAGGCGGTCAATCATGAGCAGCCTGCTAAAAGTTAGTCACTGATTATGGATAAGAAGTCTTAACTTTGAAATCAAGTTATGATTAAGTAATCTGACGGTTTTGTTACCTGGTCCAATTCTGCCTGATACCCCAGCTCGGTCCGGTCCGGGATTTGAACCATGTACAGTGCGGCAACGGCCTTCTGGGCGGCAGACCGATACTCCTCGCGAACCGAATGTAGTCCATACCGTATAATTTACGGACTTGTGATGTTATCAGCTGAAATTAACATAAGATGCCCATTTTTTAAACGACATCTGTGGCGCAGTGGGCGAAAGCTCTGAGACGTAGAAGGTTGCGGGTCCGATTCCCGCCGCTGGACAAATTTCTGATCTGCAAATGTTTGTCTCGGGTCTGGGTGTTTTCTATTAATAATATGTATGCACTAGCTTCTGCCCACGGCTTCGCCTGCGTGGTACCCAGATAAAAAGTAGCCTATGTGTTATTCTGATGTATAAGTTATATTACTGTAAAGTTTCATCAAAATCCGTTCAGTAGTTTTTGCGTGAAAGAGTAACAAACATCCCCACAAACTTTCACGTTTATAATATTAGAAGGATTAGTAGGATTTACAAAAAGTTAGTTATTTAGTTCGCTCACCAGTATATGTTGAAAATCATGAATATTGATTTCTGGTGGCTTTGAAGGGTCCTCCAGCATTAGAAGACGCATTCCATCTATGTGATTATCCAGCATACAATCCTGAAAACATTATTGTGAAAGAATATTATAATTGTAAAAAAAACAGCAATGTAAAGCGCGGCCTTCATCTGCTGCGGGGTCATTGACCGCGCGCGCTCTTTAATACGCGGCCGCTCGCCGCAATGTTCGCATTACATTGCTGGCTGTGAAATAATAAAGATTTTTTTTTTTGTTCAAAATAGGTTTACAATGATACAGATACAATGTAATCCTACTAATATAATAAATGCGAAGAAATAAAGTCTCAAAAACTATCTTGAACTTGACTATTCATATTGTAAAAACGGGAATTTTTACGTACTGCAAGTGCACGGCGCGATGCGGAAGGAGTCGCAACTACTCACCCTGATGAAGACTCTCAGAATGAGTCGAAACTTAGTCGGTGCCTTCACCGATAGTGCAGTACGTGAAAATTCACGTTTTTACAATATGAAATAAAGTCTGTGTGTGTGAATGTTTGTTACCACGTATCTCCGTAACTACTAAACCGGTTTTGATAAATTCGGAATGTAGATAGTTTAGATTCTGGAATAACACATAGGCTAATCTAATTTTCGAAAATCAACCCCTAATGGGGTTGAACAGGGTGGTAAAGTTTCTATGGAAAAAATATTCCTTGGTTTGATTCACTCAAAACTCGGTATACATAAACTTTAAAATAAATAATGAACACGTTTTTTTTTAAACTACCCTTTGGGGGTGTGCAATTGACTTCTAAACTTTTTAGGGAAAATTGTAATCTTTGGTTCGATTCACTCAAAAGTTGGTGGACATAGTTTGAAGCCTGGAGACGGTCATATGCTACTTTTATTAACATACCACGCGCGCGAAGCCGCGGGCAGAAACTAGTTAATTATATTTTTGTGACATTATTATTAAATGAGACAGTAGTATATATACATTTACTTAAAACCTTGTATATGTACATACAGTCAAATACTTGGGTACCTTGCTCTAACTAAGTATAAAACTTGTGTTTAGACGCAAGGGATCCTCGCTCTGGCTTACAATAGACATTATCTACGAATAACAATGTATGAAAAGTTATTTACGACCTCTGGCGCAGTGGGCGAAGGCCCGCCTGAGACGCAGAAGGTTGCGGGTTCGATTCCCGCTGCGGCACAAATGTCTGCAAATATTTGTCTCGGGATCTGGGTGTTTTCTATGTATAATATATATGTATTTACAAAAAATATATATAAGTAGTATATCAGTCATGTAGTTCCCATAACACAAGCTCTGCTTAGTTTGGGGCTAGATGATGCTGTGTGGGAAAAATGTCGAGCATTATTTAGGAACACAAATACGTTGATAAAATTCAATATGGTAATATAATTCGTACCCTGTACTGCGGCAGCTGGAGCTGTGCTTCGCACCAATCAGCCACGTCCAGCTCGCTCCACCGGAAGGCAGGTGGAAAGGCCAGGGCATCCACCAGCTCGGCTGCTAACTCATACAGAGTAGCAGGCGAGTTCTGACATGGATTCAATTTTCTAAAATAATAAGTTATTCATCACACAATATTTTTATCCTACTAATCTTATTCTACTAATATTATAAACGCGAAAGTTTGTGAGGATGGATGTTTGTTACTCTTTCACGCAAAAACTACTGAACGGATTTTGATGAAACTTTACAGTAATATAGCTTATACATCAGAATAACACAAAGGACACTTTTTATCCGGGTATCACGCGAGCGAAGCCGTGGGCAGATGCTAGTAATATTATAAACGCGAAAGTTTGTGAGGATGTATGTTTGTTACTCTTTCACGCAAAAACTACTGAACGGATTTTGATGAAACTTTACAGTAATATAGCTTATACATCAGAATAACACATAGGCTACTTTTTATCCGGGTACCTCGTAGGCGAAGCCGTGGGCAGAAGCTAGTAGATTTATATTAACATGTGCTCAAAACGGTGAACGAAAATATCGTGAATTCGTGAGTAAAATGAAACCGGCATTCCCTAAAGCCAAAAATTCGAAGACGTGTTCAGTTTGTGTTCCAATAAGCGACAATGGGTTCGGCACGCGGACATGTGCTAAATAAAGTGTTTGGACGTGTCTCTGATTACCTATTTGGTATCCTCAAATAATTGTCGCCGACAGTAGCCCTGTTCCCATTTTAATACCCGAACCAAACGGCTTAACCGATTCAAATGTTATTTTTTATTATCGTACATAATGTTCTTTAAAAAAACATAGTCATAGAATTGAGAACCTTTTCTGTTTTTTGAGTTGGTTAAAAATGATATCTCACCGAATCATCATACCTCGGTCAAATGATCACTAAATACCTGTCCAAAGAAAACCAATACAATTTTATTTAGATTTACTTATTACTAAAAATACCCAAATTTCTACACAAATGTCTCAAACTGATTGACAGCTTATTAACTGTTTCTACAAGTCTTAGCCAACTAGATATATATTTTATTGATTTGTGACTAGCTACTGCTCACGGCTTCGCCCGTGTGGTACTCTGATAGAAAGTAGCCGTTGAAAAGTAGCGTTCGTACGAAATCGCATTCGCTCGACCGATTTTTTGTCGAGTTTCATTGCAAAATTAATCTCCATGAAAAACCCTTTTATTTAAACGGGATAATACACTGTCTTTACTACTTTCTTACTATTTTTATAAACGTGAAAGTTTGTGAGGATGGATGTTTGTTACTCCTTCACGCAAAAACTACTGAACGTATTTTGATGAAACTTTACAGTAATATAGCTTATACATCAGAATAACACATAGGCTACTTTGTATCTGGGTACTAGGCGAAATCTCCGAAATGAATAAAATCAGATTATTAGTTTCGGAGATTCCGCCCTACATTCTAGGAGATACTCATCTAGGGGGAGATACTCATCTAGGGGAGCTTTAGGGAGTTGATGGGTTCAAGGCAAAAGATGGCGCTGCTTTCAAATCGTTATACTAGGTTTTCTAAAAGAGTATTTCTTAGGAAAGCCGGTTCATTCTTGAATAGAAACGCCACCGCTAGAAACCAACAGGCCGCGCTATGAGAGTTGATGGGCTCAAGGCAAAAGATGGCGCTGCTTTCAAATCGTTATTCTAGGTTTTCTAAAAGAGTATTTCTTAGGAAAGCCGGTTCATTCTTGAATAGACACGCCACCGCTAGGAACTAATAGGCCGCGCTATGAGAGTTGATGGGCTCAAGGCAAAAGATGGCGCTGCTTTCAAATCGTTATACTAGGTTTTCTAAAAGAGTATTTCTTAGGAAAGCCGGTTCATTCTTGAATAGAAACACCACCGCTAGAAACCAACAGGCCGCGCTATGAGAGTTGATGGGCTCTAGGCAAAAGATGGCGCTGCTTTCAAATCGTTATTCTAGGTTTTCTAAAAGAGTATTTCTTAGAAAAGCCGGTTCATTCTTGAATAGACACGCCACCGCTAGGAACTAATAGGCCGCCCTATGAGAGTTGATGGGCTCAAGGCAAAAGATGGCGCTGCTTTCAAATCTTTATACTAGGTTTTCTAAAAGAGTATTTCTTAGGAAAGCCGGTTCATTCTTGAATAGACACGCCACCGCTAGGAACTAATAGGCCGCGCTATGAGAGTTGATGGGCTCAAGGCAAAAGATGGCGCTGCTTTCAAATCTTTATACTAGGTTTTCTAAAAGAGTATTTCTTAGGAAAGCCGGTTCATTCTTGAATAGACACGCCACCGCTAGGAACTAATAGGCCGCGCTATGAGAGTTGATGGGCTCAAGGCAAAAGATGGCGCTGCTTTCAAATCTTTATACTAGGTTTTCTAAAAGAGTATTTCTTAGGAATACGGTTCATTCTTAAATAGACACTCCACCGCTAGGAAGTAACAGGCAGCGATGAGAGTTGACGGGTTCGAAGCGATAGATGGCGCTGTTTTAAACTTTGAATACTTGGGTTTCCGATAAGGGTCTTCTTTGGGGAAGCAGGTGCATTCGGCACAGGTGGTTTTATCAGGTGAAGGGTACACGGGAATTTTCGGCGGTATCACTACGGAGGGCTCCCGTCGCGGTATAACTATCTTCTTAGGCCTTCGCCGCGGTGGGGGCGCTTCGGATTTCTTCCTTTTCTGTGGAAATATTGAAGCAGCTGTATCAAAGTGATATTCAGTAGGTTTTTAATCGACGAAAGAACGAAGGAGGTTCTTATGACGACCCGTATATTTCTTTTATGTAAGATTGCGCATAACTTTTTTAAAGAGTAGTCTGATTTTGGTGAATTTGCTTGTTTGTTAGTTTGACGCTGACTCAGAATTATTTGGGTACTAAAATTAGCTTAGTTAGGCTAAAAAGGTTAGTTTTTTATAATTCGCTTTTCAGTTCCTTTCATTTTTCGTCGGTAAGGTTCTTATTTTTTTTTATTTTTTAGGAACATCAACAGAATTTACATGAATAATTGCTTATCTATACTAATATTATAAAGAGGAAAGATTTTTTGTTTGTTTGTATCGAATAGGCTTCGAAACTACTGGACCGATTTTAACAATTTTTTCACAAAATGAAAGCTAAATTATCAGAAAGTATCAGAAAGTATAGGCTATAATTTCCTTAAGAAAATTGCAATAATGTAACCCAAAGTAGCAAAATTTATTATTTGGCGTGCGCTGAGAAAACTATTGATGATACATAAAAATAATGTACTAAATGATTAAAGTACTCATTATTATCTACAAAAAAGTCCTCGAGGGAATATATCTAACTATCATAGTTAAGTCACAATAGCAGCTTTTGTGTTGTAAAGTTTAATTAGATCGCCGATATTCCCATGGAATCGAAACTTACGCGGGTGAAACCGCGGGGAGCAGTTAGTAGTTTATATTTTAGGATCTAGTTTACATGTAATTCCAATTACAGATGAACACAGTCATTAACATATTTTATAGAGATAATTTTACATGAAAAATGATAATAATGATTGTTATATAGTTATATTTATTTATTCAGAATACATAATGATATCATTATTTTTAATAGTTATTCATTGAAATCACAAGGAAAATTTACGTGAATTTAAAATTTTAAAGTGATTTAACGTTGATTCCTCGCGCGCGTTTATGAGAATTTGCCAACAAACTCGGTTTGTTTTATTTTAATGGAATTATCAGGCCATCTTGGTCGCAGCACTGAGAACCGCTGTCGACCGCGACCACGGATGAAGGTAGTCTAAGATCGTTCGTCATGGCACTCTTTAGGGAAGGCTATATCCAGCAGTGGAGTACAACATTCTGTTGATGATAATGATGATATATGCTTGATAAGTGCGTTGTGGATAATGAGTCCTCAAAAATCAAATCAAAAATATATTTATTGAAATGGTTTCATGTGATTTAAAAACAAATTGAAAAACGATGTTACTCGCAGAATTAAAAAAAATACTGAGTCTTAAGCATCAACGGCCTCCTCCGGGATGCGGTTGTTTGTATGATCTGCAAATATTTGTTTTGGGTCTGGGTGTTTTCTATGTATAATAATTATGTATTAACAATAAAGTATGTAAGTAGTAAATCAGTCATGTAGTTCCCATAACACAAGCTCTGCTTAGTTTGGGGCTAGATGATGCTGTGTGAAAAATGTTCAGTATTATTCATAATCGCTCGATAACTTAAGCAAGTCGCTTACTCTAGCCTTGTCCTTTTCTAACACTAAACAAAGGATAGAGGCGAACAACAGTGATTATGAATAAGAGGGACAGTTTGATAGTATTCATTTATAAAATAGGATTAGGCTACGCTTGTTTGATGAGCGTTTTTTGCGCGTTTACACGTTTGAAGATAAACTATCCGCTAAAAAATTACAAATTACCGCTTCAACTTCTTCATCGTCGCTCATTTTCAAGAATAATTGTAAAAAATTTGTTTACGTAAAATTACTAAAAGATAGACCACAGACTAGTTAGTGCAGCAACAGCAGGGTTTTCAAACGCTGTGTTGTTAGGCGTTTAGTTAGGGCTCCGAGGAAGTGCCTCTCTACCCTGGCGTCAACTCGCAAAGACAACTATCTCTGGGTCATTGGAAGTAAAGCTTTAGGATACCAAAGACTAGTGATACTACGGGCTGTTAATGTGACATTGACAGAAGAAATGCAAATGACATTGGCTTAGTGACTTTTGTCAATGGCGAAAGAAGGCAAGTTATTTCATGCTTAGCAAAGGACCATCTCACTTCACGTCTTGATTAAAATTAAGGACCATCTCACCACCACCCGTAGATAACAACCGAAGCTTTAACAGAAGACCCAAGAGATGTCGTCTCTGCGAGTTGACGTCAGGGCAGAGAGGGACTACCTCGGAGCCCTAACAAAACGCTTACTACACAAAATAGTAACGTTCACAGATTAAATTTTTTTGCTCATACAGTAGCCACAGATTAAACATGTTTTGCTCTACAGGCGTTTGAAGATAACCTGCGGCATGTGTTAGCTTCCCAGTAGTCTGTGCTTAGGGCCCTTGTGTAACAATATTACTTTTAAGTATTAGATATTCATTATTATTTATTTACACATAAATAAACAAAAAGGCAGAATTAAATGACATGTACAAACGCGAGCTTAACCCCAAAAGAGTTTTCTTCCAGCAAACCTTGAGCTAGAGAGAGGTAGGATCGTGTACAGGATAAAATAATGAAACAACAATACTTTAGGTAGGTACTTAAAACTACATAAAATAACTTTACATATACAAATATATATAAGTATAATATACCTTATCTAAGCTGATGTATTGTTTTGTGTGCAATCAAATATACTATCTTCTGCCCACGGTTTCGCCCGCGTCGTACCCGGATAAAGTAGCCTATGTGGCTTTCTGATGTATATATATATATATATATATATATAAAACTGTTCCGTTACTGCTTGGCGGATCAACGTCCAGCCTAAACCATAAGTCCTAGAAGTATGAAATTTGGAGTGTAGTGGTGCACTAAGAAAGGAATTGGGAAAATTCTACCCCAAAGGGGATGAAAAGGGCTGCAAACTGTATAAAAAATCGTATTCCTAAAACTTGAACTTTTTGATGCATCGATCAATTACCTACCCTACGCGAGTAAAACCGCGGGCATCGGCTAGTAATCTATATAACTGTAAAGTTCCATAAAAAACCGTTCAGTAGTTTTTGCGTGAATGAGTAACAAACATCCATCCTCACAAACTTTCACGTTTATAATATTAGTAGGATATATCGAAAATCAGCGCTGCTAAGACATGGCGGAGAAGCAAATACCTGAGATAGGATCTTTTCAAACGATACCTACTTATCGCTGCAGCATAGACTGCCCTCGTTAGCATCCACCTAAAATACCTAAAAAGAAGGTGAATATATATATATATATGTAATTAATTACAAGCAGTTATTAATTACATGCCTGTTTATCACGTTTTATCTTTTTCTATTTTATCAGTTTTTCTTTTGTGTTCTACTGTAATTTACTGTGTTTTTGTTGTTTGTCTTTCTTGTCATTTGTACAATTGTCTCAGCTGTATCCGTATGTGTTGAATAAAAAACTATGCATATATCTTGACGACCTCTGTAGCGCAGTGTGCGAAGGCCCGCCTGAGACTCAGAAGGTTACGGATTCGATTCCCGCCGCGGGACAAATGTTTGTATGGCCTGCAAATATTTCAATAAATAAATAAATAATGCTGGACATTTTTCACACAGCATCATCTAGCTCCAAACTAAGCAGAGCTTGTGTTATGGGAACTACATGACTGATATACTACTTATATACCTTTTTTTGTAAATACATACATATTATACATAGAAAAACACCCAGACCCGAGACAAATATTTGCAGATCTTACAAACATTTGTCCCATGACAGGAATCGAACCCGAAACCTTCTGCGTCTCAGGCTGACCTTCGCCCACTGCGCCACAGAGGTCGGGTCTGGGTGTTTTCTATGTATGATATGTAAAAAAAGTATATAATTAATATATCAGTCATGTAGTTCCCATAATACAAGCTCTGCTTAGTTTGGGGCTATATGATGCTGTGTGGAAAAGGCGTATATATATTACTATATGTCCACGGCTTCGCCCGCGTGGTACCCGGATAAAAAGTAGCCTATGTCTTATTCTAATGTATAAGCTATATTACTGTAAAGTTTCATCAAAATCCGTTCAGTAGTTTTTGCGTGAAAGAGTAACAAACATCCATCCTCACAAACTTTCCAACTATTTTGTGCAATAACGAATTTTCTATCTATCTTTCTATCTATCTATCTGTCTATTAAACTGTCTATCTATTTATACTATTGTCGTCAGGTCCACACCCGTCTGACATACCTACGGCATCTGATAGTGTCGCTCGCACAAGCGCGAGACATCGACAAAACATTGTTGATCTTCTCACACGATTATTACGATGAGGAGATCAACACCCTGGTCAGGAGCATTGACTTTACAAAGGTATGTGTTGTTTTATACGGTGTGTAACGAAAACTCGGTCCGATCTGCGGGCCCCTCACACTAAGTCATGGCTACACTAGCGGGGCGATCACACTTACTCATGGCTATCGAGATAGTAATCAATTTCGACACTAGCGGGGCGATCACACTAACTCATGGCTATCGAGATGGTAATCCATTTCGACACTAGCGGGGCGATCACACTAACTCATGGCTATCGAGATGGTAATCAATTTCGACACTAGCGGGGCGATCACACTAACTCGTGGCTATCGAGATGGTAATCAATTTCGACACTAGCGGGGCGATCACACTAACTCATGGCTATCGAGATGGTAATCAATTTCGACACTAGCGGGGCGATCACACTAACTCATGGTTATCGAGATGGCAATCAAATTTGTCACTAGTTCCATATTTTAATGGCCCATCCAAACAAAAAACGGAACGTCCAATATGAAACCAATCTTGTTCATTCGCTTTGTTCATCTATGGCTCATCCAGCTTACAAATTAGCGTGATACGATTAATCCCATCCGATGATACCAGCCATGGGAAATTAGTGTGATCGCCCCGTAGGTTCCCCATTTGAATGTTCCCATTCATTCAAAAAACGGAACAATGGGAAACCAATTTCGTTCATTTGCATCGTCCATCTATGGCCCATCCAGCCTACATATTCGTGTGATACGATTCATCCCATCCGATGATACCAGCCATGGGAAATTAGTGTGATCGCCCCGTAGGTTCCCCATTTGAATGTTCCCATTCATTTAAAAAACGGAACAATTTTAAACCAATTTCGTTCATTTGCATTGTTCATCTATGGCCCATCCAGCCTACATATTAGTGTGATACGATTCATCCCATCCGATGATACCAGCCATGGGAAATTAGTGTGATCGCCCCGTAGGTTCCCCATTTGAATGTTCCCATTCATCCAAATCACGGAACGTCCAATGAGAAACCAATTTCGTTCATTTGCATTGTCTATGGCCCATCCAGCATGCATATTAGTGTGATACGATTCATCCCATCCGATGATACCAGCCATGGGAAATGATCGCCCCGTAGGTTCCCCATTGGAATGTTCCCATTCATTTAAAAAACGGAACAATGAGAAACCAATTTCGTTCATTTGCATTGTCTATGGCCCATCCAGCCTGCATATTAGTGTGCTACGATTCATCCCATCCGATGATACCAGCCATGGGAAATGATCTTAGTGTGATCGCCCCGTAGGTTCCCCATTTGAATGTTCCCATTCATCCAAATCACGGAACGTCCAATGAGAAACCAATTTCGTTCATTTGCATTGTCTATGGCCCATCCAGCCTACATATTAGTGTGATACGGTTCATCCCATCCGATGATACTGGCCTTGGCTAATGCCGCCATCTCGATAGCCATGGAAACTAGATGATACTGGGGTGCTGATACTAGTAAAGTACAAATATACAAGTAAAGTAAAGTAAATCTTTATTGCAACTGTGTGTAAAGGTTTTAAGTTTCAACAGCTTGCCCGTTTCGGACATACAATATTGGTCTTAAGTTACACAAAGGTTGGAATTACTTCCTAACTAAAATTCATTTCTACTCTTTTAACTGTTTAATATAAAATTATATATACCTAATTTAAAATATGTTAAGTCGTCGTTTCCGCAAAATACTCATCTAAGTTATATAATACATTTGATAGGAGCCATTTTTTTTAAACTCTTTTGAAATGGGGGACCATTAAGAGATTTAATGTTCAGAGTTAATGCGTTGTAGATTCTAATTGCAGTGTAAAATTAACTTTTATGAAACATTGAGTTATTGAGTTGGGGTATTACTAAGTTATGTTTATATTTTCGACGTTGACAATTTGCACGGCTGGACTTAACTTAAAAAAATAATTATGGTGTTTTTTTACAAATAAACATATTTCGTGCACGGTAGATACCAGTTAATGTTAAGAAATTATATTTGAAAACATTTCTGAGAGAGTCAGTGCTATGGAGAATTATGGCTAGTTTTAATGTCAATAACAAAGTCAATGTTACGACTGACTTTAAATTGACATTGACGCTAGCTTTGACATTGGAATTGATATTGACATTGGACTCGATTCTGTAGTACACTAACTAAACTAAATTTAAACTGTTGCTCTCTTTTACTGATAGTGCAAGCAAGAAAGAGATAGCTACAATTTTAGTGCTGTCAAATTAGTCAGATTTAAGTTTTCCATACAAATTTAGTCGTGATATCAAAACATGGTGACTATAAACACGAAGACAAGCGGCATGTTAACTAATTTGACAGCAGCATACTGCAGTAAAATCCTTGCCATCTCTTTCTTGCGTACTCTATCAGTAAAAGAGAGCGACAGTTTAAATTTAGTTTAGTTAGTGTTCTACAGAATCGAGGCTATTGACGATTGGATCGATCTCGCCTGGAGCCTTACCATGAGCTCTTACAGCGATACAGTTCAGGCAAACATGTCACTTTACGCTTTGCGATTGAAGATTCTATGGCGTTGTTAAAGCTTTGTCATTCGCAAAGCAGAATTTGACATCTTTTTTTTTTTTTTTTTTAATCTTTGCTTGAATTGAATCGCAATAAGACTTGATGGTTAGGCCCCTGTTCTATAATTAGTTGCAATTAAGAAGTTTATGGTAACATAGTTAGAAAGAAAGAAAGAAAGTTATTTATTTGACAAAAACAAAGAAAAGAAAGGACAGGTGCACACAGAAAAATAGATAAATAGACACAATAAATACCTAAGATTTTAACAAAAACAAAGTGACAAAGAGAAGATTTTTGTGCTAATTAGTCCCATCATTATCCCATAGTTAAAGGTAACTTAAAATACTTACTAAGTGATATTAATCACTTCACTTATTGAATAATAAAGAAGTGAAGTGATATAGTAGGATTGACATTGCCTTTAGCTTTAACATTTACATTCACATTGACTTTGAATTTGACATTGACGTTCACATTGACTTTGAATTTGACATTGACATTCAAATTGACTTTGAATTTGTCATTGACATTCACATTGACTTTGAATTTGTCATTGACATTCACATTGACTTTGAATTTTACATTGACGTGCACATTGACTTTGAATTTGACATTGACATTCACATTGACTTTGACGACTATATTCGGGAACATTTTTTGTTCAAATCGTGTACGCAAATGACGAGTCATTGGCCTGTTCACGTAATTTAGTAGGTATATTTTTTAAGCTTTCTTACATGTATCAACTATGACAATAAAGATATTCTATTCTATTCTAATTTGACATTGACATTTACTTTGAATTTGACATTGACATTCACATTGACTTTGAATTTGACATTGACATTCACATTGACTTTGAATTTGACATTGACATTGGCATTTTCTTTGACATCCCCTTTCCGATGGTTGTATTTCAGGTGCTGCAGATATTTTACCCGCACTCCATTCAGATTCATCCGAGCGAGTATCCCGGAATGGACCCCAACGACTGCCCCAGAGATGCGAAATTTGAACAGTGAGTCTTTTATGTCACTAGCGTCTGCCCACGACTTCGCCCGTGTAACCGAATAAAAATAGACTGACTTCAATTTATGATTATAAATGTTTTTTTTACAGTTTAAATATATTTTTATTCTTAAAAAAGACAAAAAGTCACTTACATGAGAATTATGCTATCTTAAGATTATTATTATACTAGTTGTTGCCCGCGGCTTCGCCGGCGTGGTATGTTAATAAAAGTAGCATATGACCGTCTCCAGGCTTCAAACTATGTCCACCAACTTTTGAATGAATCGAACCAAGGATTACAATTTATACAAAGTTTAGAACTCAATTGCACACCCACAAAGGGTAGTTTTGAAAAAATAAAAAATACATGTTTCATTATTTACTTTAAAGTTTATTTGTACAGAGTTTTGAGCGAATCAACAAAAAAATTTTTTATAGAAACTTTACCGCCCTATTTAACCCCCTAAGGGGACGATTTTCGAAAATTAGCCTATGTGTTATTCCAGATCCTAAACTATCTACATTCCAAATTTCATCAAAATCGGTTTAGTAGTTACGGAGATACGTGGTAACAAACATTCACACACAGACAGACTTTCGCATTTATTAAATTAGTAGGATTGTAGGTCGTTCTGAAAGTATAAGCTGATATTGACCTATGATAAGTGAATAAGGTGTGGTAAGCTAGCAAGAAATGCTTTTTATTGGTATGCGCATCACTTGAGAAAGTTTTTTTTTAATATATGTTCGTAATAGTCCGAATTACGTTTTTATGAAGAGAAAATTGCATGAAATATGTAAAATAAACGTTGTTTCTTTCTACCATACCAACTGAGGTTGTCCTGCGTAGTGGTTACCTGCTCTGTGGTTATAGAATTGACGTAAACCAGTCTGAATTTCGGAAAGTGTAATTATTGAGTCAATAATTTGACTCTTGAGTCAATAATTTGACTCTTGAATCAATAGTTTGACTCTTGAGTCAATATTTTGGCTCTTGAGTCAATAATTTGACTCTTGAATCAATAGTTTGACTCTTGAGTCAATAATTTGACTCTTAAATCAATAGTTTGACTCTTGAGTCAATAATTTGGCTAACTAGATGTATATTACTTATATACAAAAGTATATAAGTAATATACATCTAGTTTCCATATTACAAGCTCTGCTTAGTTTGGGGCTAGATGATGCTGTGTGAAAAATGCCCAGCATTATTATTGAATGAATGAATGAAATGAATGGATGAATGAATGAATATTACTTATTGTACATTTTAAACAAATAACATAACAACAAAATCTTATTATAAATAAAGTACAAAGGGCGGTCTTATCGCTTAGAAGCTTCTCTTCCAGACAACCTTTTATTTATTTTTTATATATATATATATATTCTTGTGTGTCGACGTGATGAATGAACCTTATTCCCAGGGCAGTGAAGTTAAAATGCAACAACGCACACCACCCGGATTTACACGGGCATTATCGTGAGGCGAAATACACGCAGACCAAGCACCACTGGTGGTGGAAGGCTAATCGCATCTTCAACCAGCTTAGAGCGACCTCCACTCATATCGGTAAGTAAAAAAAAACAATAGAAATACATTTGATTACCGAAAATATAGTTACAATAGAGTTACTTAAAGATACATCGATTTCCATAAAAAAAAAAAACACAAACAGGCCAAAACAGTAAATAGATATAAAATAAAAAGATTAAAAATAAAACTGAAACTGACGGGGTCTTAAATGACAGATATTATGGGCCTTGCATACTTTCGCAGGAATTTTGTGTGTGTGTGTGTATATATATGTGTGGGAGTGTGTGTGTGTGGGTGTGTGTGTTAAAATAACTTGTTTAATTTTATTATACTTATGGCACAAAATTCAGAGCCAAATATTTTTTTACTTATCATATACTAGCATCTGCCCAGGGCTTCGCCCGCGTGTTACCCGGATAAAAAGTAGCCTATGTGTTATTCTGATGTATAAGCTATATTACTGTAAAATTTCATCGAAATCCGTTCAGTAGTTTTTGCGTGAAAGAGTAACAAACATCCATCCTCACAAACTTTCACGTTTATAATAGAAGTAGGATTTTACGGAATATAATGAATTAACTTTTCATGCAACGAAAAAAAAATAAACGAGCAGTCGATTTTACCAAAAGGACTCTTAAAAAAAAGTCAAAAATTTAAAAAGTACGCTATTTACCTAACTAGTGTGTTAAATGTAAAGTAAATAGGAAATAGATACGTTAAATGTTAAAAGTTTATGTGAATTAGAACTAGATGGCGCTGCTAATATAAGCCTATTTCTACATAGCTATATCAATGTGTTTCGACGATACATCAGTTCTATTGGAATAAAATTATTGCTTGCTCCTTCCGAGTTGGTTTTCTTACACAAACCTACCTCACCCATTTTTAATTTGGATTTCATCATCTTCTTATCCTTATCCCACATTACGTGGGGTCGGCACAACATGTTTTCTTCTTCCGCTCTCCTCTATCAGTCGCCATCTCAGTACTCACTCCTTTCTTAATCATGTCATTCTTCACACAATCCATCCATCTTTTCTTTGGCCTACCTCTGCTTTTATTTCCATCCACATTCATATTTAACACTCTTATCGTAATTTGACATTCTTCCCTCCTCATGACATACCATTTTTATTTTGAATTTGTACATAATATTTTTTTTTCAGGCCTAGTTCTCTTCCTTGAAGAAGACCACTATGTAGCCGAGGATTTCCTCCACATGCTATCCCTTCTCCGCTCCACCGCGGACCGGAGTTGCGGACAATGTGAGATACTGTCCCTCGGGACGTATTTGAAGACATACCAATACCATGTTAATGGAGACAAGGTAGGTTTCACACTTAGATCCCACCCTAGACATACCGATAATCCTATTCTAGACACATACCCTATGATCCCTAGACATATCAATAATCCTACTCTAGACACATATACTATGATCCTAAGACATATCGATAATCCTACTCTAGACATATCCGATGGTTCCTAGATATATCAATGATATTACTCTAGACACATATCCTATGACCCTAGACATCGATCATACTATTCTAGACACATAGCCTATGATTCCTAGACATATCAATAATCCTTCTCTAGACATATATTCTTGAAATTTTGCTTAGGCTTAGACATGTCACAGTATAGACATGTATTCTACCTTAGACATAGCTTATCCTCGAAAGGTATCCTACTCAAGACATGTCCCAACCTAGACACCTAGACCTAGACCTAGACACGAATTCCACCCTAAATGTTAGAATTTTTTTTAGACATGTAGCCAATCCTCGAATATTATCCTACTCTAGACATATTTCTTACCAAAGACATGTTTCCAATCCATGACATATTTACCTTCCTAGAGACACTCATTCCATCTTAGAAACGTAAAACTGTTTAAGAACACACAATTCGGAAACTGGAGACACCGATCTTAACAGTTAGACCCGTCCCAGACCCGTCTTATCCTTTTCCATATACCTCGTGTGTTCATAAGTTTTGAGACGAACTTATTTAATTAATTTAAAAAGAAAGTAATTCATGCAACCTTTTTTAAACTTTTAAAATTTTAAATTTCGAATGTTTTGAATCAGAAAAAATATACATTTGAATATTTGTTTCATTCTCCGTGAAAATGGCGCCAACAAAAGATTTGCGTGCGACTGTAATTTCACTGTTTCAAGCAGGAAAAAAACCAATGCAAGTTTTTAGTGAAATCCAAAGTTGGGGATGTAGTCGGAACTTTGTGTATTATACCATAAAGAGGTACAAGGAGACCGGCTCTTTAGAAGACCGTGGAAGATCCCACTCTTGGTTAAATCAATAATTCGTGTTTATAAAGAAGTAACATTTAAGTAAGCGGATAGGTGATAAGTTAAAACTTTAAATGTCCATCTGCACTAATCTTAAGACTTGGTCCGTGTTACATTTTCATACTTTGTCACTAAGACAGACCTATGTCGTTGTCTTAGTTCAGTGTAAATGGGCACAAGTCAATCATCTCATTAAAATTTACATAAAAATAACAAAATATGTACGCTTTCTATATGCACGCTTTTAAATGTTGCTTCAACACAAATAATCTATTTACAATATTAATATTGAACAGATAAGTTTGAAATTGTGATCAACGTTAAGATAAATAGTTCTCAGATTTTTACTGGTTCTATTTTTTAATTATTTCATACAACTATGTATATAAGATATAAGGTATATGATACATGGCGATATGGTCGCTCAGCGACAAAGCCTTTAATAAATAAAAAAAGGTGTATGATACATACAGATGAAACAGCTATCTAAAGACCGTTGCAAACGATCTGTAGATAGGTCAAGTGATTCTTTCAACTCATTATTATTCTTTGAAGAATCCTAATTAATGCACACCGAAGTGACACGGACTTAAAGTAAAAGTTTATTTTGGTCAAAACTATATAACTTGTAAAATAAATGATCCTGCACATTTTTTTACACAGCATAATGTAGCTCCAAACTAAGCAGAGCTTGTATTATGGGAACTACACTGATATACTGCTTATATACTTTTATTATATAAATACAGAAAACACCCAGACCCGAGACAAATAACACAGATCATATAAAACAATTTGTCCCGCGGCGGGAATCGAACCCGTAACCTTCTACGTCTCAGACGGGCCTTCGCTCACTTCGCTCACAAAGGTCGAAATTGGTACCCATAACACATTACGTACAAGTTTTTATAGTTCTGTGTATAGCGTTGTCAAAAATGGTCTGTGCTCAGTAAAATGCCACTTAACGCTACAAACAGTCTCCACCAGCCAACTTAGCTTGTGTAGATAATGCAATCGAATCTGAACCCTACCCCCTAAAATACAGAGGCGCAAACAGCTGACCCTTAACTACATACAGCAAGTTAAAGCGGCCAATGAGGAACGTCGGAAGCGACAGAACTACCAATCATGGAACTTTCAAGTTTACCCAAACTTGTATGCGAGGACACAAAAGGTTAATTTTATATCGGACTATGTCAGAATAACTTGGTAGTGTGCTTTGTACTGAGCTATGTCGAAATGACTTTGTAGTGAGCTATGTCAAAATAACTTTGTAGTGCGCTATGTCAAAATGAATAAATACTAAGCGTATTTAATGAGCTACGTTTAATATATTAAGTCAATATGACTTTTAACTGGGTAATGTCAAAATAACTTTGTAGTGAGCTACGTCAAAATTACTAATAACTGAGCGGTGACTAATAATATGCTAAGTCAGTATGGCTTTTGACGGAGCTATGTCAAAATAAATAAATACTGAGCATATTTAGTGAGCTACTCTTAAATATGTTAAGTCAGTATGACTTTTGACAAAGCTATGTCAAAATAAATTTGTAGTGTGCTATGTCAAAATGACTAATAACTGAGCTGCGACTAAATATGCTAAGTCAATATGACTTTTGACTGAGCTATGTCAAAATGACTAATAACTGAGCTGCAACTAAATATGCTAAGTCAATATGACTTTTGACTGAGCTATGTCAAAATGACTAATAACTGAGCTGAGACTAAATATGCTAAGTCAGTATTGCTTTCGACTGAGCCATGTTAAAATGACTAATAACTGAGCTGCGACTAAATATGCGAAGTCCATATGACTTGACTGAGCTATGTCAAAATGACTAATAACTGAGCTGCGACTAAATATGCGAAGTCCATATGACTTGACTGAGCTATGTCAAAATGACTAATAACTGAGCTGAGACTAAATATGCTAAGTCAGTATTGCTTTCGACTGAGCCATGTCAAAATGACTAATAACTGAGCTGCGACTAAATATGCTAAGTCCATATGACTTTTGACTGAGCTTTGTCAAAATTAATTTGTAGTCTATGTCAAAACTACTATTGGCTGCACTATGTGAAAATAGACTTTGATTGATTTTTGTCAATTATGACTGTTTTGTTGACTCAGCTATAGTAAGATTGCTTTTGAATCTCTGTCAAAAATAATGTAGTGAAATTGGTACATGAGCTGTCATAATAGTCTGACTCAGCTTTGTTAAATAAAAAGCCTTTGACTGCGCTATGTCAAAATGACTTTGTAGTGAACTATGTCAAAATGACTTTGTAGTGAGCTATGTCAAAATGACTTTGTAGTGAGCCATGTCAAAATGACTTTGTAGTGAGCTATGTCAAAATGACTTTGTAGTGAGCTATGCTAAATGACTTTGTAGTGAGCTATGTCAAAATGACCTTGTAGTGAGCTAAGTCAAAATAACTAAGGACCACGTCATACTAAAGCGGTGGCTGTGCCGATCAAAGGGGAATGGAAAGAAAGAAAAAACATTTATTTGCTAACGTTGCACAATATCAAACAGACAGACAATACACATACGGGATTGACACAAACAATATCTAAATACTAACAATAAAACGACGTGTCTCCCGATACCTAGCAACAGGCAACGTCGCAAAATGGCGTCCAACTCAGCATTTGTTGTGTCAACTGGCGAGACAACGCTGATCTTCCGTTGGAACCAAACAGTGAAACAGTGGATGTCTGCTTACATTACGATTAGTAAATGCATATAATATTACATAATATACCTAACTATAAATATAACGGTGTACAAACTTGTTAAACGAAGAAAGTGCGACAAAATGGCAGACATGAGTTTACATGAAACAATGAAATGGTTGCCAAAGTTCGCTTGAATTTACTGGGACTTTAGAATTGAGTTATGTCAAATTAGTAATAATCAGAAATTTTATATCAAGTAACTTTGTACGGAGCTATATTAAAAACTAGCTGATCCACGGCCACCCTCGGCCCCCGACTCACCGCGTCGCATCTACTCGGTTACCAAGGGCTGCAGCGTGATGTTAAATAGCCAATACCTTCCTCGAGAATCAGGCTATCAAATGCATAAAGAACTTTTCAAATCCGACTGGTACATAGTTCCAAGGATTAGCGAGTCAAACAAAAAAATAATAATCTAAAAAACTTTTCAAAACAATCATCTTCGTATTCTTCTCAACAAACCCTTTTATTTGATACCCATAACATAGGGATGCATGAAAAAAAAGGTCCGCCATGTTTGGGAGTCCGCCATCTTTGTGAGTCCGCCATATTGAATTTAGAATGATGGCATTTACCTAACCATGCATTGTCATCCACACCAAACGTATTTACAAAATGTCAGCTCAATCGGGGATAACTGGTTTCAAATTCAGTTGCAATTATTGACCCATACATACATACTAACAAGGCAAGTTAATTAAAAGCTTGTTACAAACAAACTCTCCAGCTTTATTACTAATATCAAAGATATTTTGACATAACCTTGTATTGGCGGCTTGTATATCCCTTGGGATGCTAAGTAACTAATGTACATTTTCATCATAAATTACGGGACACCTAACACTAAGAGACAGTTAAGGCGCAGGCAGGTGCCGAATTAGCGAGTCTCAGTAAATGGATCAGGGGATTTCTGGAAATCTCGTCCAGAAATCCCCTTTGATTTCTCCTTGAGCGCCGGAAGGGGATTTATGGAATAAGCCATCAAAAAGTAGCCATACCAGTTAGATCAAAAATTAAATTAAATTCTTAGTAACATTCAAAATGATTATTTACTAGCCTTTGCCCACGGCTTCGCCCGCGTGGTACAAAGTAGCCTATGTGTTATTCTGATGTATAAGCTATATTACTGTAGAGTTTCATCAAAATCCGTTCAGTATTTTTTGCGTGAAAGAGTAACAAACATACATCCTCACAAACTTTCACGTTTATAATATTAGTGGGATTTCTTAGATGAAATTTGAAACAGGCATAGTTTGTGACCTACACATACGCTACTTTTCCGAGTAACGTACGGGCGAAGCCGTGGGCAGACGCTAGTCTATAATATTAGTATGAAGAATTGAAAAGCATTGCAGTTATCCTGGTTTGGTATCATTTTCAGATATTATTACGACTTTATCACGTATTTTTTTATTTAATAAATTAGAACGGGACAGACCCAATTACACTAATTATTTAAAAAAACATAAAACAGATAAAATAATATGATAAATAGAAAAAAGAAAAAGAAAAGAAAAAACACATTATGACAAAATTAAATTACAATATGAATACAAATTATTTTTAAATAAATGACTTTAATATTAGTCTGCTGCTGACGTTTCGTTGACGTTTAGAGGTCCTTCCTCCGTTCCCTCTCACTCGCGTGCACATGAGGATGGACCTCTAAACGTCAGCAGAGGAAAGAAAAGTCAGCAGAGGAATAGTAAAATGCGTGAGGTCGTATTAATATCCTAGAAATAATTGTCAAATTTCTCTTTCTGTATGTCTCTTAAGTGCTAGGAATCCCTTATAAAGTTATCTGCTAAAATTGATTGTAAATATGTCTTATTAATTTACTAGTTTCTGCCCACGGCTTAGCCCGCGTGGTACCCGGATAAAAGTAGCCTATGTGTTATTCTGATGTATAAGCTAAATTACTGTAAAGTTTCATCAAAATCCGATCAGTAGTTTTTGCGTGAAAGATTAACAAACATCCATCCTCACAAACTTTCGCGTTTATAATATTAGTAGGATAGGATGTTGATTAGTTTTTTTTTTCGTGTACTTGACTATTCATATTGTAAAAACGGTTTTTTTTTGTAGAAAAACTTGACAGAAAATCTTTGAGCTTATAGAGGTAGAAAATCTTATTTTAGCAAATGCTTAACGGATGTGGAATGCAAATTTAATGCTGTTAAAATAAAAAGGGCATAATAAATAAGTCTGTAACTCACTAATATAATAAAATAAATAAATAAACACTTAACAGACGCATACTATGATCTGTCTTTTGTCCTGCGACGGGAATCGAACCAGCACCTAAATAAAATCTTGTGGCGGTCATGTGTTTATTTATATTTAAGTTTAGATTAAGCTGTAAATATGCCATGCATGGTTGCATGCTTAGGAATTATGCATTTTGGAATTGTACAGTACGTAACAAAAACCATGTCCGATCTAGCGTATTCCTATTTGAACACTCGGCGCTCCTTTAACACAAATCACAAAAAAATACTTAAGGTATCGTATTTATTACACTTTAATATATTAAGCTAGCTATTTTAAAAGGACCCTTGTTGACCTAGTGGACAGTTCGCCGACTTCCAATCCGAACATCACGGGTTCGAATCAATGTTTTTTTTTTATTTATGTGCGTTTAACACGAGCTCCAAAGGAAACTTCGTGCATGCTGCACTAGAACCGAAAATTCGAAGGCCATCGGTTAGTGTTCCAATAACCGGCGATGGGCTTGCAATCTGTCACGTGGAATGCTAACTGCTGGTAAAACGCGGGCACGTACCTATACGTGTGTTTGTTTTTTTGGTACTGGAAAAAATCACTGTGATCGCATATCGATACCTAACAGTATCTTCCATTTTGGATCGGACGGGGTTTTTGTTACGAATAGTATAATTGTATATTGCAGTGTAAAATGCATCCTTTTTTTATTCTAGAGTATTGTTTTTTGTCCTACAGTATGTTCACGGAGAAAGACTAATAAAACGTTTTCGGGTATAGAAGTGAAAACCACCTACTCGAACCTATTGTTTTGTAAAAGGATCATTAAAAAGAATAACCAGCCTTGTTTTCTTGCCTTTCTTTCCTGGCTTGGTCGCGGAGGAACAGGCACCTAGATAAAAACCGACGTTTCAAAGTGGTCCTTGTGATTTTATTGAATAAATGAATTTTGACTTTGACTTTGACTTTGAAAAGACCATGCAATCATCTGATGACCCTTTTTAGTCTTTCTCCGGGAACGGAGTGTATGTTTTTATTTACAAGCTGAATAATGTCATTGCATTCATTTCGAATCATGTTTTTTTATTTAATAATTTAAAGATACACTATTGAATATTTTTATAGGTATTTTTTTTGTATTTCTACATTTTTAATTGTTTGTATTTGCATTTTATGTATATGTCGCAGATGGACATATACATATAGAGTTCTTTATTCGCATTTTATATTACTGCTATCTGTTTTACAAAATTGCACTGTTTTATAGCCCGGCCTATTGACGTCGAGCCGGATTTTAATTCAGTTAAACAATGGTACGCAACATTGTGAGAGCGTTTCGCGTTTTCCAATGCGGCTGACAATGTGTAGCCGTTTTACAAATTGGAGCGCTGTTTTGTTGAAATAAACCTTAAAACCTAACCTCTCTTCTGTTTACGATATTGCTATATTATATTAACAGACTTTTTGTTAAACGTATCTCAATGCCATTCCGGCTGGACGTCAAATACGCCAAATCTGAAAACAGCTTTACAAAACAGTGTTTTGTAAAGCGGCTAGACGTTATGTAAAATAGCGGCTTTTAAGTTTTGGCTATGACATTATTAGGGATAGCTCAATTTAAACTGAATCTAAAAATCATTCCTTTTTAATCTCTGTAGGTACTCATACATAAAAATATATTTCTAGTTTTTGCCTAGTTGTTTGTTTTTCCCGAAATATTACGATTTACTTTGATGCAACCATTCCGGATAGAAAATAGACCGCATTTCCCCTTCACACATTAACATTTCCCAAGTGTTGCCACTAAGAAAAACCTCCCCATTTCAGCTGGAAATCACCCCTTCGCATTCAACAATTATCTGGCATTTACCCTGCATGCATGAAAAGCTCCCAAATGTTGCCAATAAGAAAAACCTCCCCATTTCAGCTGGAAATCACCCCTTCGCATTCAACAATTATCTAGCAATTACCCTGCATGCATGAAAATCTCCCAAGTGTTGCCAATAAGAAAAACCTCCCCATTTCAGCTGGAAATCACCCCTTCGCATTCAACAATTATCTAGCATTTACCATGCATGCATGAAAATCTCCCAAGTGTTGCCAATAAGAAAAACCTCCCCATTTCAGCTGGAAATCACCCCATGGCATTCAAGCATGCACAATATGGGGTTCGCATTCAACCGCACAGTGTGGAACAGTATAATGAGCTTGCAGGACCAATTCTGCGCGTACGACGATTATAACTGGGACTATTCATTACTGCATTTGTCCCAAAATAGACCGGGACGGGATAAATTTAAGGTTATCATGTGCAAGGGGCCAAGGGTCTTCCATATTGGAGAATGGTTAGTACTATCAGGGACATAGTTTATATCTATTGGATGGAATACTTTAAAAAGGCAAAGTCGATAGGCTTTTATTCATTGGATCACAAGGACTTCATAGAAACGTCAGCTTAAAAACTACATCCTTTTATTCTGAATCACTTAACTTTAGCAGGTCGCTAACTGGCCTGCAGACTCTGCAAGGAGGTGGACGAATCGCCCCATCATGTTAGGAGAGTGTGGATCACTGACACATAAGCGTAGCCTTCATCTTGGTAAACATATTCTCAGCCCAGATGAACTAACTCACCTCGCCTAAAAAGATCTGCAGTTTCTAACAGCTGCAGGGCTGAACGGTAAACTGTAAACGCCTCTCTAAGTGGAGAAGAAAGTGGCGATCACAATAGGCCTGTCACGGCCGCAGTGACATCATCATCAGCCTATATTAGTCCACTGCTGGACATAGGCCTGCCCTAATGAGCGCCATAGCGCCCTGTCTTCAGCTTGTCGCATCCAGCATCTGCCTGCAGTATTTCGCAGATCGTCATCCCATCTGGCCGGAGGGCGTCCTACACTACGTTTGCCGACATATAAGCCACAAATGTTAATAAAAAAACTAACCCTGTCCTTTTCTAACACTAAACAATGGATAGAGGCGGACAACTTTTAGCACGCTGCTAAAGTTATGGAGTGATTATGAATGAGGAAGTGCGTGAATTAAAAAAATCAAGTTAATTAACGACGATTCCTCACGCGCGACCATTCCTAGAAGTATCAAGCGACTCTTCTTGATTTTTACTAAAATACGGGATATTTACCATGATTTGTGAGTTTGAATGTTTCCTAATATTTCGGCACAGTTGCATGTACCATGATCACGGGAGGAACTGAAGTCTTTGCGGGTTTTGCCGAAATATCGGGAAAAATTTAAACACAACTGGTTTTTAGTGAAATAAAATAAAATAAATAAATAAAATAAATAAATAAAATAAATAAATAAAATTATGTTCAAAAACATTATAGTTTCAAAAGTTAAACTTGGCTTGGTTATTTTTGATGATCCTTCATTATTATTACAGTAGTGAGCGTGTTGTTTATTGTATTTTCAGCGGTTTCCATCACAAGAAGTCTAACTGCAATGCTTCCACTGTCATCAGCAAAGTTCAGAAGTTGCTACAGACGGCTAAGCCTTACCTTTACCCTAACAGGTAACTTATCTTATTTTTACCCGCAACGTAACTTTTACTCTCGACGCAGAGCCCGAATATGCGTTTGGGACATGAGCTTGTTGTTTGGTTATCCAAACCTTTTTTTTTAAACTAATAATAATAATAAAGCTGGTTATTTTTCACACAGCATCATCTAGTCCAAACTAAGCAGAGCTTGTAGTATGGGATCTTTATGACTGATCTATATAAATATTTTATTTGTAAATACATATTATACATAGAAAATACCCAGACCCAAGACAAACATTTGCTAATCATACCAACATTTGTCCTGTGGTGGGAATCGAATTCGCAACCTTCTGCGTCTCAGGTGGGCCTTTGCGCACTGCGCCACAAAGGTTGTCAACAAGCATACGGCCCACCTGTTGGTAAGCGGTTACCGTAACCTATGGACGCTTGCGACAACAGAGGTATCACTCGCGCACCTTACCTTTACCCTAAATAGTAACTCGCGGGTAAAAAAAAGATAATTAATTATCTTATTTTTACCCGCGAGTCAATAAGTTCATATATACGTTTGGGGTGAGAGGTTGTTCATTTGGTATTAACCTTACTTTTATTTTAAAAGGTAACATAACTTATCTTATTTTTACCCTGAACGCAATTCCCGCTGAGGGACAAATTTGTTCCAGCTCTGGGTGTTGTGGTACTACGATACTCGTAGTTCCTGATACCCACGACACAGATAATCCTAACGTAGAGTCAGGACTATGTATGTGTGTGTTGGATGTTTATTCATTTATTTATTTATTGTTTTGTTATTAACAGAGTAACCGCTTCTATATCCGCTGGCGGTGCAAAGCATAATAAAAAATTGACTAAAGGCAACGGCGGATGGGGGGACATTAGGTAAGTCACTTTTTCCTTAACACACTATTCGCACTGAACACACAGTACATACTATCCGCACTGAACACACAGTACACACTATAAGCTCTGAACACACTTCACACTATCAGCAATGAACAAACACTATACACTATCAGCACTGAACACACCCTACACACTATCCGCACTGAACACACCCTACACACTATCCGCACTGAACATACCCTACACACTAATCGCACAGACAACACATAGTACATACTATCCGCATTGAATACACAGTACACACTATCAGCACTGAACACACCCTACACACTATCAGCACTGAACACACCCTACACACTATCCGCACTGAACACACCCTACACACTATCCGCACTGAACATACACTACACACTATCAGCACTGAACACACATTACACACCATTCGCACTGAACACCCCCTACACACTATTCGCACAGAACACCCCCTACGGTATCGGTATCGGTAACATAAAAATATAAAATGTTTTTCTATATCATTTAACGGGTTCAATTCCCGATTTTTTTTTTTGAATCTTTGAATACAGTGTTACTTTTTATTCATATGCCTTCCACAAAGAATGCCACGGCGAACTGTTTTAAGCTTTCGTTTAGTATAAGTTGTTATATATTTGTTCCAGAGATCAAGAGCTGTGCACGAATATGACTAGGATCGGACGCGAGCCAAGGAAATACCCCTTTTATTCATAATAATCAATCTTATAGAAAAAACTGTTGCGGTCTTAAATTTATGGACCACTTCATGAAATCTTGTTTTAAAACATTGTAGTTTCTGTGTCAATTGTTGCTTAACACTATATCGATAGTGTGGTTCTTTTTTTGCCCCCTTTCATTTTCAAGGTTCCCATGTGTACATATTAGTTCTAGATATCGATCAGTAGGTTTTAACTGGAAATTTCCAGTTTACCCCGTTCAACTATGAAGGGGGACAGTGGGAAAATTCCTCATGTCCCCCGCATGGGCAGAATAAAAGGGGAGGCAACGAAATAACACATTTTCAAAGCCCCGATATATATATAGGTTCTAGATATCGATCAGTAGGTTTTAACTGGAAATTTCCTGTTGTCTCCTTTTAACTATGAAGGGGGACAGTGGGAAAATTCCTCATGTCCCCCGCATGGACAGAATTAATGAGGGGGCAACGGAATTGCACATTTTCAAGGGCCCCATATATAATATAATGTTTCTAGATGTCGGTTTTAAATGGAAATTTCCAGTTGTCCCCCGTTCAACTGTGAAGTGGGGACAGTGGGAAAATTCCTCATGTCCCCCGCATGAGCAAAATTAAAGGGGGGGGGGGGGGGGTAAAGTACAAGCACATCCAAAGTCCCCCATAGGCGTCTTAACTGGCCATTCCTAAAGTGTGACCAAGAGAAATCCCATTTACGTCATAATACGTCCAGGTCTTAGTAAATATTTACCTTCGCT
Organism: Perizoma flavofasciatum; assembly: GCA_958496245.1. Taxonomy (NCBI): domain Eukaryota; kingdom Metazoa; phylum Arthropoda; class Insecta; order Lepidoptera; family Geometridae; genus Perizoma; species Perizoma flavofasciatum. The sequence goes on from OY292448.1 coordinate 345,786, forward strand.
ATGTAATTATGTTTAACTCTGAATAATTTTATATTTGTTACTAGTTATTTATTGATTTCATGTTACCTAAAACGGCTGAACCGATTTCTGTCGAATTTGTAACTAAATGTAACTTTAGTCATTGAGCCTAACCTGCGTTGTTTCCCCTGTGGGTGGGGACTCGGCGAAGAATAAGAATAACGATCTAGTGGCTTAGTTGATAAAGCACCCGCGTACCAGGTAGCTGTTTCGTTTCCCACCGAGGTTGAATTTTTGATCTCGTGGCTTAATTGGTACACCACCCGCGTACCAGGTCACTGTTTCGTTTCCCGCCGAGGTTGAATTTTTGATCTCGTGGCTTAGTTAGTATAGCACCCGCGTACTAGCCAGGTCACGGGTTCGAGGTCCGAGCTTGAATATTTGGTATGTTATAAAATATTGTTAACAAATGTACTTATTTAATATTATGTTAGTTGTTATGTATAAATTGTTGAATAAATGCCAAAATCCAAAAACCTAAGTTTTGAAGACCAGTATATAATATGGTTGGCTGGTTTGGTTTTAAAGTACAAAATATATTAAAAATAAATAAATCAAATAACCAACAGATACATACCTAGTTCTGACTCTAGTAGGATTCCCTGTGTCGTGGGTATCAAGAACTACGAGGACTATGGTACTACAACCTATACAAATAGCCATAGTCAAATAGTCATTTGTATATCACAAATTGAATATACGTATATTTTTAGTCCCAAATACATTAATAACAAAGTAGCGATGGGTTCGCAGAACCGATAACCGCTGGGGAATACAGGTTCTCGAGTCGAACCGAACCGGACGACGCAGCGTGGGAAAGTTGCTGTGCGGGCGACTAGCCGAGGCGTGGTGCCGGTTCGATTCCCGCAATGAGACAAATGTTAGATTGGGTATTGTGGTACCACGGTACTCGTAGTCACTGATATCTAAGACACAGGGAATTCGTGTGTGGGGAATGGACTATTTAATGTTTATGTAACTGTTAAGTAATGTTTTTTTTTATATTTTCATAGCTTTTGGCCTTCATATATTAATTGGACATTCATTATTATTAATAACTAAGTTTTTATTGATAAATACGTACACATCTGTTTTTATTAGTAGGTATCTATATTTTGGTAAAAAACTAATAAATATAAATTCTGACATTAAAAAGTCAGTATTGTAGATATATGAACATTCTCAGATACATAGAACGAAGATAATATGAGAATAACAAGGGAGTAATCAGAGGCACGTCCAAGCATTTTTCGCGCATGCCCGCGTTTTTCAAGTATTTAGTATTTCATCGCTCATATCTCTCGAATATGGGTGTTTTCTATGTAATATCTATGTATTTACAACAAAAAAATGTATATAAGTAGTATATCAGTTATGTAGTTCCCATAACACAAGCTCTGCTTAGTTCGGGGCTAGATGATGCTGTGTGAAAAATATCCAGCATTATTATTATTTATTTTTAAAAATAACTTTTTTGCCAATCTGTACGTTATATATACTAAAAAATTGCCGATTCCACAAATCCCCTGCTATAATAACCAGTTAAGGGGATTTTTTTACTTTTTGTCCAGAAATTCTCTACTCAAAGTGAAAGCAACGGGGATTTATGGACAAGAGTTCCAGAAATCCCCTGATCCATTTATTTACACTAATATAAAAAAAAATGCACAATAATTAAATTATTTTATTGTCAAACGCACAAGTCATTTTATCACTTAAATCAAATATCACATAACATAAAGTATCTTAAAACTATTCCGCACAAAATTTTAGTCGTATTCATAAATGTTCATCAATCTTTCGCATTGTGACAGCAGACGTTTTTGAATACGGCGTTACGTTATTTTAAATACTTTAATGTACCAATTTTAAGTTTAAATTCGTATTTGTGCCATTTTAACGTACGAAAATGGCAGATTCCGATGGGTTAAAGAAAAACATAGCTTTATTTACGTCAAAAACTTGTGAATTAAATCGTTTATATGTAAAAAAACGTACCATTTTACAAAATAATGTCAAAGTAATAAAAATATTTACGCACAAACGTTCTGTTTTCCAAAAAGAGAAACTTACTAAATAGCGGTTAAAAAAACTTCATTTATTTTTGAAAAATATTTCTAATTAGCAAATATTTATTTTCCCATGTTTTTATGTTTAAATATTTAACTGATGACCTCGTTGGCGCGGCGGATGAGTAGGCTGCAATGCGAGAGGTGCGGGTACGATTCGCGGGAGAAGTTTGCATCCGCTTTTCAATAGTAAGTTTCTCTTTATTGAGAATTCGTCAGCATAATAAAATTCCATATCGCCTGGACTTTTATAGAAAACTAACAATAATCTAGTTTGGGTGCTGTGGAACCACTGTACTCGTAGTTCCAGATAGATTAGTGGAATGAATGTCTTATAACATTGTACTTGTCTAACGCCTGCACTTAAGCAAAGACTTAGAGTCAGTTTTCTATGAAAAGTCAGTTAAAACACACCCTAAGTCTTTTCTTAAAAGCAGACGATCAAAGAGTAGTAATAAGCTATAAAGCCCGTTCATAGTACGAACAGTAAGCACCAATTTCAATGCCAAACTGTGCTATTGCAATATGTTTGTATGAAAACGGATTTTAATGTGCTGTTAACACAGTATTGGACCCTACTAAAACGCCCTTAAACTTTTTACGGCCTTAAACTAAAACGCTTCTCAAAGTTTAAGTAAATCTGGACAGAGATGGCGCTGTTTTTAATATATGTTAGTAAAATGTCGATTACACTTTGAGTAGCGTTTTCAGTATTCAAAGGTTAGCTTACAAATGGAACTGTAAAATAATAAACTAGTCAGGCCGTTGCTTAAAAATTTTAAGTTCAATTCACTTAAGTATCCGTGCACTAAGACTTAAGGCCTATAACGTAGCGGTGGCGTAGTAAATTCACGCCACCGAATCTCTGTGGCGCAGTGGGCGAAGGCCCGTCTGAGACACAGAAGGTTGCGGGTTCGATTCTCGCCGCGGGACAAATGTTTCTATGATCTGCAAATATATGAATTTACAAAAAGTATAAGTAGTATATCAGTCATGTAGTTCCCATAATACAAGCTCTGCTTAGTTTGGGGCTAGATGATGCTGTGTGAAAATTACCAGCATTATTTATTCGTATTATTAAATGTAATCTTCGCCACCGCCTTAGTTTGACCCTGTCTTTATCTGTCATCGTCACTGACATTTTTACATTTAATTATGTCGCTTTATCGTGCTTAAGCCCTAATTACGGCAAAATAACAGTCGATTTTAACGAAATCTTCAAAACTTGTTAGTTCTTAAATAGCGATTACCAACTGTAAAATTTTTAAGCAACAAATTAGTTATATATTATGCTTATAATATAACATAATGTAATGTTTATATGATAATAATTAAAAAAAGATTTTATTAAAATTATAACTGTTTTTTCTTAAAATTAAAATAAAAGATGCTATTCCAATAAACAATACTTAAAAACAAAATAATAAATCCTTTACTGTACTTCCAGTAAGTAGATGTACCTTATTTTAGGTACAATCCGCCTGCACTTACGACAAACGAATGTCTTAACTAAGCATGTCTTAAGGCCTTCGCTTTAACGCTTAGATTCGGAACGCTTTAACGTAAAACCTATGACAGCGGGACCCTGAACCTTGCAGTAACGCTTAAACGCTTGCCCTCTTGTTCATAATCACTCTTACCTCGTCCTTTTCTAACACTATACAAAGTATAGAGGCAGAAAACTTTAAGCATTCTGCTAAAAGTTAGTGAGTGATTATGGATAAGAGGGTCGGACTTAAAAACGCTTAAATTCGGAACGCTTAACGCGAAATATTTGACCTTGTATATGCAGGAACGCTTAGAAACGCTTAAAAATCTAAGAACTATCAGAAGAGGAAGAGTCCTCTTCATAATTATCTTCGATGTACTGATCCCATTCGTCCTCATGCAGCTTGTAAAGCCTCATAGAGGCGACGGCAGCTTGCGTCGTGTCGTGTGGACCATCCTTTAGATTCATATCGAGCTCGGAGGCCGCTAGGTCTCTTAAAGTTGGCCTCTCGTCATCTTCCTGAGCAAATTTGAGTGAAAAAATAAATTAAATGACCTCTGTGGCGCAGTGGGCGAAGGCCAACCTGAATAGATTGCGGGTTCGATTCCCGCCGCGGAACAAAAGTTTGGGTGATCTGCAAATATGTGTCTCGGATCCGGGTGTTTTTATGTATCAAATGTATACTTATAAGTAAAAAATCCTTGGGGCTGGGTGATGCTGTGTGAAAATGTCCAGCATTATTTATTTTGTCTAGCATTTTTTAAAATAAAATCTTATTTATTTAATTTTACCTTAAATAACAAACAAAAAAACACGCTCACAACTGCATTACCCATTTTGGACATCGGATACATACTTAGTGCGATACAAAGTAGGGTAGTCAGAGGCAGGTCCACACATTATATTTAGTACATTCCCGCATTAAACACGCTTATATTTAGCTTCACTTGTAACCAATCTTGCAATTTAATTCAAACCTACTTCTAATTATTCATATTGTAAAAACGGAAATTTTCACGTACCGCACTATCGGTGAACACACCGACTAAGTTTCGACTCATTCCGAGCGGCAGCGTGTAGTGTACGACGCAACGCGGAGGGAGAGCGTCGCGATCACTCACCCTGATGAAGACTCTCGGAATGAGTCGAAACTTAGTCGCTGCCTTCATCGATATTCCCGTTTTTACAATATGAAAAGTCGGCTTGAATAGTTATTGAAATAAAACTACTTTTAATTGTCGTAACGAAATGAAACTTTGTATGTATAGAGGTATATATGTGTTCACTCCTTCATGAGCAGCCGGCAATTGTCTAGTCGTGCACAAAGGAGTGTTAGTGCCGACACTAATGTATGGAAGTGAAAGTTGGGTATGACAGAAGAAACATCAAAGTCGACTGAATGCAGTGGAGATGAGAGCTTTCAGAAGTATGTGTGGTGTAACTTTGAGTGATAGAGTGAGGAACAGCGTGCTAAAAGAGCAGTGTGGAGCGAATGAAGATTGAGAAAGGTATGTTGAGTTGGTTCGGGCATATAGAAAGGATGGACGAAAGTAGATCAAAACAAGTATACAAGGCGAGCGTGAATGGGATAGTTGGTAGAGGAAGGCCTCGGCGAACGTACTCTGACCAAATTGGAGACATTTTAGAAAAAGGCCAGGTCAGAAGTACACTAAACCACCGAGCCTGTATGAAGAATGTGATGAGAATGAATGAAGCGAAAGGTATGCCAGGATCGTAGCAAGTGAAAATCCTTGGTCTCTGCGTACCCTTCCGGGAAACAGGCGTGACTATATGTAGTTCCGATGGAAATACTATTCGCCTCCGCCCACAGCAACAAGACACGCCTATCACTTACATCTCCGAAATAGTCCGCAGCATCCCGTTTATTAATCTGTGGATGTCTCAATCTCAGGATCCTGAGATCCTTCTCGAATGCATGCCCCACTAAGATACGTTCCTTGATCATATTCTTAACTTCCCTTCTTACTATGCCGTAATCACGGCCGTTTATCACTTTATTTTGAAAAATCGCGTCCATAGGAGCTTTGCTTTTAATATGGAATACATTAGAAATCTGCAACAAGGTTAGAAAATAAACACAAACAACTGCACAACCTATGATGGACAATCGATGCTCGACCTAGTGCGGGGACCAACGGTATTGTCTATATATTGTATATAATGCTGGAAACATGATTTTGCACCTTGCTACAGATAGCAATCCTATAAAAGCCGAGCACTCGATTGTCTCGCCCCAAAACCCTCCGTAGACCAAGACACGTTCTTGGTGACCCTGATAACCCCATCAGCACCGCTAACGCGGTGGTGACGTCTTCATGTCCCGACAAAGCAAACACTCGACAGATACACCGAGCCCGCCGGCGGGCTCGACGAGTCCCCACTTCCGCCTACTCACAGTACATATATGTACCGGGGCGTTTTTCTCCTATTCCACCCCCTCTGGCAACGGCCCAAGCCGAGGTCCGTACCTAAGTGGTGCCCTTGTGCTAGTTGCCCCATCCTAACTTTTTACAGGCTGAGCGCCTTCTGCGCTCGCCGTAGTCCGGTGACGCTGACCAAGGCCATCTGCGGCCCTGCAGCATTAAAGTCCACTCAGAAAAAAAAAATCTCGCCCCATTTACTACTATCAACACGTATTCTGTCCAAACACTCATTGGTTTTGTATAAAATTGATTGTAATTGTGTGTTTTGCGATGTAGTTTTGGAATTATTAAATTGTTTTGTTGGAAGTTGATATTTTTTAAAGTTAATTTTACAGCTATCGCTGATTTATTGCGACTATATTTTCCGTAAATAAATGTATTTGTATAATCAATCCTCAGATTCATGATCATTGCACAGACCTCTGTGGATATCGAGTGTCAAAAGCACTTCTAAACATCAAATTTAGCACGTGCCCACGTTTCGCATATAGTTAGCGTTCCACGCGACAGGTCGCCGGTGATTCGAACACTAACTGAAGGAAAATGGTTTCGAGTTTTTGGGTTTTAGGACATGCCGTTTTCGTCACTTGTTGAGCACAGAAACTATTCGTATAGAAAAATCTTTAAAATGTTCTCGTAACAGTCAAAATAACGTTTTCATGGAAAGAATAAGACATTGAATGTCAAAAAACCTTCTTCGTCACGTGCTTACGTTATTTTGCTCAATAAGGATGATACTCTTCGAATAAAAAACAAAAGTAAAATAACTAGCCCACAAAAATGACAATAAAATTATTAACCGATTTTGATGATTATTTTGTTCTTGTACCTATAGATAATGATACCAAAGAGGTAATACTAATAATAATAATAATGATTTATTTAGCCAAATTGTAGTTTAACATCTATATAGTTGAGTCCCTGTCTCCCGGAGAAGCGTGAGCTTTGGCCCAGGAAACAGTTCTCTCCCAATTAAATTAGACACAGTAAATATTTTGATGTAAATGATGTTTGATACTTTATCCGTAAAAATTGACATACATCATCTTTTTTTTTATTCCAAAAACTATCGTGAACTGGACTATTTATATTGTAAAAACGGGAATTTCTCCTTCCGCGTCGGCGGAAAGTCGCAACCACTCACCCTGATGAAGACTCTCGGAATGAGTCGAAACTTAGTCGGTGCCTTCACCGATAGTGCAGTACGTGAAAATTCCCGTTTTTACAATACAATACAACTAGACGATATTTTTTTTGCTATTTTACTATTTTTTATTCGAAAGAGTATCATCCCGAGTGAGAAAAAATTACGTAGCACGCGAGGAAAACGATTCAATGTCTTATATTATTTAAAGTCGGTTCAAAATGGGGAAAATTATCTGAAATTATGTATTATGTAATTATGTAGTTCTTTCTCACGTAAAAACTGTTCTAGGTTGTTGAATTGACGTTTCGTTTCTGTCAAATTGTATCTTATAGTCTGTGGTCACTGTCTGTGTGTGTCGGGTCAGATAATCATACACTATTAAAAACGCGAAAGTTTGTGAGGATGGATGTTTGTTACACTTTCATGCAAAAACTACTGAATAGATTTTGATGAAACTTTACAGTAATATAGCTTATACATCAGAATAACACATAGGCTACTTTTTATCCGGGTACCACGCGGGCGAAGCTAGTACAGATTAAAGTAATATTCTTACCCCATTGCTCGGTTTCACGTAAGTGCTGTAGACACATTGATCAAACTCATTGACAACAGATACTCTCGCCAATTGATGGCGCCACCTGCCGTTCAATACTCCCGCAACAATCTTGCAGTCAAACGCCAAGCATTCAGTCCACTCCGCCATTTTACCTTATGCAACAATATATAGTAAAATTATGACATATATACTAATAATATTATAAAGAGGATTTTTTTTTGTATCGAATAGACTCCGATACTTCTGGACCGATTTTAATCATTTTTTCACCAAATGAAAGCTATATTATCAGGAAGTAACATAGGCTATAATTTATTTAAAAAAATTGAGAGTATCGAATAGACTCCGATACTACTGGACCGATTTTAACCATTTTTTCACCAAATGAAAGCTATATTATCAGGAAGTAACAAAGGCTATATTAAAAAAAAATATAGATCCTTATGAAAATTGCAATAATGTAACCTAAAATTTATTATTTGGTGTGCCCTGAGAAAACGATTGTTGATACATAAAAATGATGTGCTACATGATTAAAGTACTCATTATTACCGACAAAAAAGTCCGCGAGGGAATATATCTTACTATCATAGTTAAGTCACAATAGCAGCTTTTGTGTTCTAAAATTTAATTAGATCGCCGATATTCCCACGGAATCGAAACTTACGCGGGTGAAACCGCGAGGCGCAGCTAGTTTATAAATAATGCTGGACATTTTCACACAACATCATCTAGCACCAAAGTAAGCAGAGCTTCTGATATTGGAACTACATGACTGATATACTACTTACAATTTTTATCAGAAATTTCCTGTAGTAGGTGAGGGCACCGACTGAGTTTCGGGAGGGAGTCGCGATCCCTCACCCTGATGAAGATTGTAGACGACACACATCCTATTATTTTCTTATGTTTTCTGTATTTTGTGTACCTACGCTGATGCCTATTGCCTACCTCCATATTCAATAACATCGAGCAGTTAACCCCGAGAGGCGTCATATTGAACCACACTGCTCTGTCAACACATCAGTCTTTTAAGACTGATGTTGGCAAACGAAGACATTGTCATTGTCTTTGCGTCATGTTGCCTGCTGTTCTCTGATTGGTTGAAACTAGTTTCGACCAATCAGAGCACAGCAGGCGTGGCGGGCCCGCTCCCCGCCCTACCTCGTCCACGCACTCGCACTGTCAGTTTTATCTATAGCGCCGCATATATCTACATGTACAAAATATGATGCACTATAGATACTTGGCTCAACAGTACCTGCCTGTGAGGATACCTACCTACCTACCGTAGACTTATAGATACCTTACCTATCTACATTATGTTTTAGTAGGTAGATGACAGATTTTTATCTATAATCTTTTTATTATATCCTTTTATTTTAACTGAGTGTCTATTTTGATGTCTTCTACATCATCTTTGCACTAAAGATGAAGCTTCCGTTTTTCTTCTTATTTCTATACATAGGTACTTATGAAAGCGAAAGAAAAAAGCTACTTTAAAAAAAAATGTTTTCCTTGTTTAGTCAAAAACACATTATTTCTTACCAAAAGTATAGATATGATGATTTTTTTTATATCCCTAACATGAATAATGATTAAATTGCCCATAAAGACTTTCATCCCCTATTTCACCCCCTTCAAGTTTGATTTTCGCAACAAACTATGTCCTTCTCCATACTATCTCTATACCAAAATTTATCAAAATTTGTTCAGCTGTGCTAGAAAATGCAGTGGCAAACAAGCTTACCTACTGTCCGCCTGTTGGTAAGCGGTTACCGTAACTTATAGATGATTGCGACACCAGTGTTATCACTCGCGCGCTGCCGACCCTGAGACATAACGGGTTCAAGACTCATGTACCTGTAATTCCACCCGTAACTGGAACACAGCACACATTTCTGCTTCATTAGTCAGCATGTTTTGAAATCACGATTAAACTCGTATATAAAGCTTAAATCTAGCTAATATAAAAGCACTAAAATTTATAGATAAAATTAAGTTTAGATGGTGTACAAGAGAATCGACGCCGAAAATGTAGGCCACGAATCGGAGACGCGACACGACGTTTTATAGAATGAGAAATATAAATATTTTGTCAGAATATCAGGTGGTAGGTACCTATAAAACGAGATCTATCTATAGGTTGCTTAGAAGTGTTTGTGATTCTGGAATGATCTCTGTGGCGCATTGGGCGAAGACCCGCCTGCGATGCAGAAGGTGGCGGGTTCGATGCCAACATATGTTTGTATATGCAAATAATTGTCTCGGGTCGCGGTGTTTTATATGTATAATATGTATGTATTCCCAAAAATATATAAGTACCTAGTTCTCATAACATAAGCTTTGCTTACTTTGGGGCTAGATGATGCTGTGTGAAAAATGAACAGAATTATTCTTAATTAGGTACCTACATAATTATGACGTAGTTAGGTAAAAAAAGTTTATGTTCATACTATTTTTGAATATTTTATACGTCATAATTTTATGTATATACCTACCTTATTGAATGTTTCTAGTAAAAAAATTGACAAATATTTTACGTCTGATTACTAAATAGTCACATCGTACGCGATAATGCATGACCCCTTCCCCTCGAGCCCCCGAGTTCTTCATTTATAAAATTCATGATAAACTCATGGCTCCTAAAAATTACATTTTATTTGGTTGGCTATGCTCAAAACCCGGAAACTACCTATAACCTAGCTTCCGCAGGATAATATTTCGAATGATAGATACCCAAATTGATCTACGACTTAAATTTAAGACGCACAACCACATAGGTACATACATTGATCCAAAATATGTGCCGGATTTAATATGGCGTCGTCATTTTGCTTACAGGCCAGCGCGGGCTGCCAAAGCCGGAAAGAGATTATTGCGAATTCGCGATCCAACCAGGCACCAGTAACTCTCAGAACAAGTGTGGCCGCGATTCCTTCCGTCCTTCTTCGTTTAATATGGACATTTGTTTGTTATCTCCGCATCAAAATTATTTATAGTTGCAACATGTATCAGTCATAAACAGGATAATAATATGTAGTATGTGGTCCTACTAACCTTAGTTTCTTCTTTCGGTGTAAAATAGTCAAACCCGTTCTACTATCGAAAGCCAGCTCTGATTATAAATAGTGATCACAGACTAGTTAGGGATAAGGATGATAACTTTTAATATGTAACAAAAATATCTATCTGTGAAAAGCAAAATTCGAAAATTTTTAACTTTCTTTTTTTATACAAAAAACAAAAGAGAGTTTGTTCGGATATTTTTTGTAAAAAAAAATGGCACGACTCAATGGTAGAAAAAAAATTATAGTAAAATTGATAGTGCTATATTACTGGCAGCCTCCAAGTGGTTAATAAAATATATATCTAGGTAGGTAACTAGTTAGTTATCATAAAATAATAACCATGATCATCAAATAAAAGAAACCAGTCTTACATTCTCACATTACAATAGCCTTCTTTTAAGCGTATCCGAATAATTTATTTCTGGGGACTTCCGGAGTATAGTTTTTTAGGGTTCCGTTGTTAACAAGGAACCCTTATAGTTTCGCCATGTCGTCCGTCTGTCTGTCTGGCTGTCCGCAGCTTAGCTCAAGAGACTTTTAGTACTAAAAAGCATTTTTTTGCATGAACATACATATTAATAAAGCCGACAAAGTGGTAAAATAAAAATCTTGAAAAAATATTTTTTTGAGTTCCCCTACCCTACACGAAAGTGGGATGTATTTTTTCTCGTCTATCCTATGGTGTGGAGTGTCGTTGGTTAGGTTGTAAAAATATTGCGGGTGTGTGAAAACCATTTTTTGATTCAGAGCGGATCCGTTTGCGAAATATTAAGTTAGTTTTTATTAGAATCAAACGCCCCATTAATTGCAATTGCATTTTTTTAACTTCCCTTGTGAAGTTGGATTTTATAACTGCTTCAGTTACCATCGTCCTATGTGGGCCCGCTTTTAGACGATATTAGCCGTTAAATTGTAAACTCAAATAATATGTTCATGGTATATAACAAAAAACCCCCTTTCTAAGTCCGCATACTTTTGTGACAGAGAACTACGGAACCTCGCCATGCACTATGCATTATGCCGGTTTTTTATTTCTTGGCAACTTAAGAACTTTTTTTTTAATTGTTTTGGCTTGTATTCGAGTCTTTGTGCCATATCTTTTTTTTTTCATTAGTTCTGAACTCGGCAATTGTAGGATAATGTTGCCATTAGTAAACATTGATGGTAGAAAATATCCTATCCTACTATATATACTATAATAAATACGAAAGGCTGTGTGTGTGAATGTTTGTTACCACGTATCTCCGTAACTACTAAACCGGTTTTGATGAAATTTGCAGTCTGGAATAACACATAGGCATATCTTATTTTCGAAAATCAACCCATAACGGGGTTAAACAGGGTGATAAAGTTTATATGAAAGAAAAATTGTTTGATTCGCTCAAAACTCTGTACAAATAAACTTAAATAAAGTAAATAATGAAACATGTATTTTTATTTTTCAAAATTACTCTTTGGGGGTGTGCAATTGAGTTGTAAAATGAAGCAAAAGATGTCAGGATCGTAGGAAATAGGTGTGAGTTATGAACCTCCCTACTAAACTCGGCTTCCAATTTTATAGACTTAAGTGGGAGACGGCGACGTCTCGTTTCTATGTATTCTCTATAAATAATTTCGGGAAAAACTAAACGCCCCGTGTCTGTTCGTCGTCGTCATCGATTCGCTCTCCTTTTACATAATCCGGCTTATTCCCGCTATACACCGATGTTTCGGACCCATAGGTAACGCCACGAGACTTATTAATAAAATAATAGACAAAAATAACAAATCAAATATTTATTACATAATTATGTATTAGTAGCAAAAATACTTTCACTGATTCATACAACTAATAACTTGCTATGTATAAAATGTAGGTTTCTACAGTTCGTTTCCACAAAGACGCACTAAAGAGTCCTAGCAATATCTTTAGCTTGTGAATCTTGAAAAGATGATATAATTTTTTATCTATTTGCCTATTAGTTGGTAGATAGGGCGCGTTACGTGATGCACAGACTATATTAATTTAACAAAATTAGAAAAATCTTTAAAAATACATACTCGTTTTTATGAGTCTTTTTTAAATCTGTGGCAGTACATTCTGTCGATAGACAACCATAGATTATATCCACTACCTTTGTTTTGACAACTGATTTTAAAAAAAGCATAGGTATTAAAAACAGCAATAAGTGGGCAGAATATTTTACACCTGTGTCCTTTCTTCTCACCACCGTTCGTGTAAAGGTCTAACTTGCAATGTGACATTGGCGAAATTGCGGACCCCTTAACCCGCAAAGGCCATTTGAATTGAAAATAAAAAAGTAGGTAGGTAGGTATACAGATCATATAGATATTGAAAGAAATTGAATTGAAAATAAAAAAATAGGTAGGTAGGTATACAGATCATATAGATAGTGGACCAAAGATAATTTATGCGAATAAGGAATACAACAATTTCTACTTCTTGATCAGACAATCAAGAAGTCAAGTTTAGCCCGTATTCTCTGACCATTTTGATGGAAATATGTGCAAGTGAAAACTATGTAACTTGTCAAACGATCATCACAGAGTGACTTTCAGATACAGAATAGGGAGCTGACGAACTACACTGAGTTACCAAAACGTTTGAAGATGTTGAAACGGTGACCATGTCGACAAGATTTCCATACAAAATTATTGATACAATCACTGTTTTCATATGTTGTCAAACTCAGCATATAGGATCTGCACATGTAGCAGACATCTCCAGCAGACCGTGACATATAAATGTAGACTTAAATAAGGCTTAGCATGAGTATGATTTTTTTTTATCTGTTGATCAGATAAAAGAGAGACTAATTATATATATCTTCCATCAACAAACCATTTTCTTGGCTTAAGCACCTAGTTGAAAGGAAATACCATCAAATCCTATTAAGATTCAATCCAGGCAAAGATGTCTAATATTGCTTTGCATTTGACAATTATAATAAAAATATCAGTGTCCTCAACTTGACTGTAATTAAGAATCTATTTTTTGCTTATTCCAAGTTTTAATTAGTTCTATATTGTTTTTATTATTCTTGTCACATGTAGGTACTTAACATTGTGCCTAGCCTGATCATGCCATGTAAATATGTTTCTGAGAACTGAAATTGATTTTATGTAAATTTTACTGTTTTTTTACTTTACTGCTATAACTGCTCATTTCCTGTTTTGTATACTTAACAATAGTCTATACTATAATAAGAATGTAACAGATCAAATTCTGTACATTAAAGATATATTGTGTATTTTTATGTAGGGTACTCTATAATCAATACTGAAGCCAAAAATGTTTTTTTTTGTCAGTCTGTCTGAATCTGGGCCACGCATAGCGCCGAAACTACTGAACGAATTCAGATTAAACTTGGCATGATTTGAGTTTGTACTACAGGGTAGGAGGACATAGGATACTATTTATCCTAAAATTCACCATGGTTCCCTTGGGAGGGGATCTAATTCAAAATTTGTACATAGTTGTTATTCATTCACTCATAGTCCAATTTCATTCATTCTTTTTTTGATAGAAAGGAGGTATTTTGAAGATTGATAGCAATCGCAAACGTCCAGCTAGTTACAGCTAGTAAAGAATAAAACTGTGAAGCAGGATTTGACAACTTTGCCAGAATTAAATCACAATTAAGTCATAATAAGACTTGATGGACAGGCAGGTATGAACTAGTGACCACAATGACATAATTATTAAATTATGCTAAAACTTTATTCATCATTGTTTTTATGTCCCCGTTTAGTTGAAAGGTCTGATTCCCAGTTCTTTGCTACGGTGCAGTAAAGCTGCATGGCAGCTCTGGCATCTTCCACTGAGCTGTGCTCACCGTGCTGAATGTCTATCCCGAGGATCTCCTTGGCTAGGCGCTTCAAAGATGGAGTGCTCCCTTTTGTAATCTGGAAGAGGCAAAAGTAATTACTTTGACGGCATCTGTGGTGCAGTAGGCAAAAGCCCTCCTCAGACGCAGAAGGTTGCGGGTTCGATTCCCGCCGAGGGACTAATGTTTGATCCGAAAAAAATTGTCTACGGTCTGAGTCTTTCTATGAAAAATATGTATGTATTTACAAAAAAAAAGTATCTGAGTTGTATATCAATCATATAGTTCCCATAATCCAAATCAGGCTAGATCATGCTCCTGCAAATTCACGTGTCACTTCACTTCTTCAGCAACAGAGTAGTACACAACTGGAACAAACTGCCGTAGGATGTTGTTTCCGCTACCTCTATAAACGCATTTAAGAACAAGCTCGACAACTGGCTACGAAAGAACATTTCCTTACTCAAAAAAGTGAATCAAACTTTAAAAAAAACAAGACTTTTGATCCAACACTGTATGACATAGACATATCTGCTGCTCGTCTATAAATAAATAATACAAGCTCTGCTTAGTTTGGGGCTAGATGACGCTGTGTAAAAATTGTCCAGCATTATTTCTATAACTTTATTCTATCTTAGCATCTTTCTACACTGGCAATGCATCTTTCTTTTGATTCCATTTTATCCTGTCCATCCAAAAGTTGTCTGGAAAACATCGCTTTTAACGATTAGAGCTCCCATTGTACCTTGTATGTTTATAAATTCCTGGGTTTTAGTATTTCTCTTTGGTGTGCAATAAAGAGTTAATCTATTGATCTACCTTTCAAGAGAAGAATCAGCTAACATTAACATACTTTTCAACTTACTTTTCTAAATGGTTTGTATCGAGATGTGTCTCGTATATTACGCTTTGCATGTGATAGGAAAAGAACACTTAAGTCATTCTTCAGTGAGTGTCCCACTAGGATTCGACCTTTGATCAGCTCGGCAACCTCCTTTTGTACAGTTGAAAATTCTTCACCATTCAATATATCCTCTTTCCTAATCCCACTGACACTAGTTCTATAGTCTTTGACCTCTTCCCGCGCTTTTACAAACTTGTCGTAAACGCAGTCTCCAAATTTGTTTACGATTGAGACTCTAGCTAACATGTGATCGTCGCCGTTGTAACCGATCCCGACCATTTCACAGTCCATGGCTAGGAATTTTGTGAGTTTATTCTTTTTTTGTTCTCTTTCTTTGTAAGTATCCTGTGTTATATTCAAAGTTTGCACATTTACTGCACTCAAAAGGTCGTCGTTTTTTTTCTTTCTAGTGCGGCGGAATGCGCCAGTGTAGTGCTCCTTTTTGTCTTCTTGAGGCTTTTCGGTCTTTTTATCCATTAGCAAGGTATTAGATAGCAGTTTTTGCCAGTTTGCATCAATAACACCACGGACAGCCACGGATAGGTTAGATTTCTCATCAGAGTTTCGCTTCCGTTTTTTGGATGTTTCTATCATTTTAACATTAATGAGCTGCTGAAGTATTAGTTTTATAGCGTAAATAACGTAAGAACACGCACTGAAAATTACTTTTAGGAGAAATTCGACTAAAATCAACAGTAAATAAAGCACGTCTCCGATAAAGCCATTTGACATTTTAGGTAAAATGTCAAAAATGAAATAATGACATTACGTTTTATGTCATTATTTGTGTGCGTTGAAATAGTCGGCTTGCAAGCTGCTTGCTTCGCATGCACTGGGTTTTTGCAGATGCGTCTTTTTTTCTAATTTCTTGTGTCTAGAAGCTCTCATTGCTTACTTATCCATAATTAGAATTAAATGAAAACACTAAATACATTTTCAGGTTTTTCAGAGACCCTTTAAAATATCTACAAAACATGTAAAAAAAATGACAGTGGCTAGAATAACAAAAATAAATAGTTGAAGGTACCTTCTAAGGTTAGTAGGTGGTAATTGTATATTAACACGTTAGCTGTCCCAGACATTTTTGGGGAAAACCACGATACGTCCAATCGTAAATTTAACTTAATATATAAATAAAAGAATAAAAAAAGACACTCTAAATCCGGATATATTTAGGACATATCTACATAATATAAGATTTCAGTTATTTTTATGTCTAGTAACTTTATTTTAGAGAGGGAAACACTTATCCCCTATTCGAACATCAGGTTGTTCTGCAAGGAATATCTTCAAAGACTTTAAACCGGTTGTTACAAGAAGAACGAAGAAGGTGGAGCTACAGTGCTGGAAGCAAGCTAAAATGTACCTCAGGTACATTTTAGTGCTTTGAATTTGAAGAAAGCTTACTGTTTGTTGTATTTTAACCAACCAATTAAAATTATATCATATTTTGGAAAAGGAATCTGTTGGTTTAGTTTGTACAAATTAGTATAAAAACGGCACGTCCTACGTATTTTCTTTGGTCCAATTTGATACCTTCACGTCTCCCAAAATTCAATCTTCTAGTTTTAACGACCAGTGCTTGGCATCCCATCTATTACGTGAAATGGATCCGTTTCACGTAATAGATGGGATGAACTACATATAGGTCACGTTTGGACGTCAAAGCTAACTCGAAAATGTACTATATTATATAGTGCACGGACAGAGAACGTGTTAAGGTGGTTTGGGCAATTGGAAAGTATAGATAGACGAATGGAGATTGACAAAACAAATATAAAAGGCGAGCGTGAATGGAACAGGTGGAAGGAGATGACCGAGGTGAATGAACTCTGACCAAGTTGGAGACGTTCTAGAGAAAGGCCAGTACAAGAGTACACTAAACCAATGCCCATGCATAAAGACTGTAATTAGAATGAATGAATAAAATGAGGCAGATATGTCAGGACAGAGTAACAAGTGGAAATCCGTGGACTCTGTTTACCCCTTTGGGAAACAGGCATGAAGTTACACGAATGTATGTAATTTGATCAGATAAGGATTTGGACTAGTTTAGACACTCTTCTTGCTGCTAATTTTGTAAAAAAAAAAACATGAAACAAAACAGCGTGTCTTCGACGCAGTGCGTGCGAATCAAGCCGGGCAACATAAACATTATACTATAGTCTATGTACGAAGAAACGTTCTGAAACTTAAGTTCTCCTGCTTCACGTAATTAAGCAGTTATTTATAATTCTTGTTTAATTCTGACAAACTCTGCACATACCAAAGCTAAGCTTGTTAAATGAGCTTGTCAGAATTTACTTTAGTATGGGAAGGTTTTTCACTGTATTGAAAATAAGAAACAAAAAAGCCTCTTATAAATCCATAGAAAAATGATTTCTGATGACTGGCATAGACTCAGAACGCATGTTTACCTCGCGCGATATTCAAAAATGAAAAATCTGACATTCTTGCGTTATACATGAATTGTTCTGCTCTTCGTCTGAAATCGAGAATTTCAGAAAAGCGGTAATGTATTGCGCCTCTTTCTTAATTGACGAGTGACGTGTGCCGTGGAAATGTAAATAAAATAAATATCGTACACACACAAGCCGTGAAGAAAAATGTCAAAAGCCGACCGAGCGAGCTAACTACGTGTTTTCCACAGCGATGGTGGGAGAAACAACGAAATGTTGACATCGGCTCGCGTCGCGGACTCCAGTTTAAACTTTCTAATCGTAGCGAACGCAGCCTTCTAGTCTGCCGTACAAAAAAAATAATGTCGTATGAAAAATTATTCGATCTTTTACGTGGTCACGGTCAAGAGCACCTTATCAAATACTGGCCGGAAATAAGTGATAATGAACGTGAGCAATTGGCGGGAGAAATCGGGAATTTGGATTTGGCGGAAGTGAATGAAATATTCCGCCGCGCGAACGAGACCACACAAGTGATTCTGGACAAACTAGACGATGATTTGAAGCCGATTCCTCAGACTCATTACGAGTCCGTCCCTGGGCTGTCCACTGAGAAGAAAAACGAGTATGAATCTATCGGTTTGAGGGAGATATCGGAGGGAAAAGTTGGTGTTTTGCTACTAGCTGGCGGGCAAGCCACTAGGCTGGGTTTCGGACACCCTAAAGGCATGTATGATGTTGGTTTACCATCGAGGAAGACTTTATTTCAAATCCAAGCTGAGAGAATTGTCCGTGTGCAACAAATGGCTGCGGAATTATATGGAAAGGAAGGTAAGATAACTTGGTACATTATGACTTCAGAGCATACTAAGGGACCAACCGCTGATTACTTCAAAAGTCACTCGTACTTTGGTTTGAACAAAGATGACATTGTTTACTTCGATCAGGGCAGACTTCCCTGTTTTGATTTCGAAGGCAAAATTATTCTAGACGAGAAATACCATTTATCATCAGCTCCGGATGGCAATGGAGGTTTGTACCGGGCTTTGAAGACCCAAGGTATCCTCCAGGACATAGCTCAGCGAGGAGTTGAACACTTACACGCTCATTCTGTTGACAATATTCTGATCAAAGTAGCTGATCCAGTTTTTATCGGATACTGTAAGAGTAAAGATGCTGACTGTGCAGCCAAGGTGGTGCAAAAGTCCTCTCCGAGTGAAGCTGTTGGAGTTGTGTGCCGAGTGAACGGACACTATAAGGTTGTTGAGTACTCTGAGCTGACAGACAAGGCAGCTGAACGTAGAAACCCTGATGGACGCCTCACCTTCTCCGCTGGTAACATCTGCAACCACTACTTCTCATCTGCATTCCTGACAAAAATCTGCAATTTCGAATCCAAACTTAAACTCCATGTTGCAAAGAAGAAGATTCCTTACGTAGACACCAATGGTGTCCGGCAAAAGCCAACCGAACCGAATGGTATCAAAATGGAAAAGTTTATTTTTGATGTGTTTGAATTCGCTGAGAACTTCATCTGCTTAGAAGTTGCTAGAGATGTCGAATTCTCTGCTTTGAAAAATGCTGATTCCGCTAAAAAAGACTGCCCGTCAACTGCTCGGGAAGATTTATTAAGACTTCATAGAAAGTATATACGGGAAGCTGGTGGTATTATTGCTGATAATGTTGATGTTGAAATATCACCACTGCTCTCTTACGGTGGAGAAAATTTGACTGATCTAGTGAAAGATGAGGACTTCACTATATCACCATTCCATTTAAAAAGTATGCAGGAATCTGCCACTAATGGTGTGAACGGTAAACATTGAATTTTCAAGTATTTTATGCTAATATTGAGCTAAAAGCTGTCTGTATGAAATAAATATTTTAAAGGCTGAAAATTAAAACAGCAGAACATCATAAAATTTAAAATATGTGTTTATACATAGAATCGAAAAGTAATTTGGTATAAACTTGTCTAAATTCCTGCAATTTTTTTGCCATTTTAAAAAAACAGCACTCAGTTATAAAATAATTGTTTGTTAGATTATTATTATCAACTCTCTTGTAGTGATTGAAGTAGGTATTATTATCTTATCTTCCAGATAAGTTTATGTTATATGCAATAAGTATCTTATATTAAAAAAACTAGTCTTTTAAAACCTTCTAAAAATATAAACTTGATTTACAGTATGAGAAAATCAAATTAAAATATCAAAATTCATGTAGGTAAATAAATATTTGCTAGAAATTATATGTAAATGTTACATATTTAATTATATTTCTACCTAATTATGCATAGAATATTATATACTTGATAGTTATGTGCCTAGTATATATTAAACATATTTAACTAGATCTAGTTTTTTTAGTCATCAAAGAAGATTGTTTCCAATTTTGACTCAAAAGACCTAAGTTACGCCACCGCGCATCGGCGAAAAAGTTGTTCGAGCCGGATTCTCTGAATAGGGCAACGAATTTACCGGAAACTTTATATCAAAAGTCACTATCAAATTAATATCAATACATAATTGTACGTCGACTCCTCTTTCAATTAATGATAGTGACTTATTTTATCGGTCTTTTCTACCTACAAAAATATATGGTATATAAACCAGCTTATTAAAAATCAAAAATACTCATTAACAGTTAATGAGTTTGTACATTAAACTTCATTAACAACTCATTAATTAAAACTATATTAGTTAGATAGTGTAGGCAAACCCTTAAAAATCCATTCTAATTGCAATACTTGTTTGTATACTAAATTTTATAATTGTACCAATTTTTTTTTGTCATGTTTTTGTTTTATTCAATTGTGACATTTTGGTCCACTGGCCTTGGTGACTAGAAAATAGTCTTAGTGCTTATTTGCAATAAAAATAATGTTAGTAGGTGTAATTAATTTTTTTCTTAACGAATTTAGCTAATAATATATACTTAAGTTTAAGCCACAAGACATACCCGTTGCTCAATTTATTGTTGTTTTGATTTTTAACGAATGCTCAATACACAGAAATATTTAGTACCTCTGTTTAGCCTCTTATGCTCAGCCGCAACTTCAATAAACATAAGTAAATATTTAGTATCTCTGTTTAGCCTCTTATGCTCGGCCGCAACTTCAATAAACATAAGTAAATATTTAGTATCTCTGTTCAGCCTCTTATGCTCGGCCGCAACTTCAATAAACATAAGTAAATATATAGTATCTCTGTTCAGCCTCTTCTGTTCGACTGCGTTAAACTTCAATAGACATACATTATTTAGTACCTCTGTTTAGCCTCTTATCCTTGGCCGCAACTTCAATAAACATAAGTAAATATTTAGTATCTCTGTTCAGCCTCTTCTGTTCGACTGCGCTAAACTTCAATAGACATACATTATTTAGTACCTCTGTTTAGCCTCTTATGCTCGGCCGCAACTTCAATAAACATAAGTAAATATTTAGTATCTCTGTTCAGCCTCTTCTGTTCGACTGCGTTAAACTTCAATAGACATACATTATTTAGTACCTCTGTTTAGCCTCTTATGCTCGGCCGCAACTTCAATAAACATAAGTAAATATTTAGTATCTCTGTTCAGCCTCTTCTGTTCGACTGCGCTAAACTTCAATAGACATACATTATTTAGTACCTCTGTTTAGCCTCTTATGCTCGGCCGCAACTTCAATAAACATAAGTAAATATTTAGTATCCCTGTTCAGCCTCTTCTGTTCGACTGCGCTAAACTTCAATAGACATACATATTTAGTATCTCTGTTTAGCCTTTTATGCCAACTCTACTAATCTTTATGGCAGATTTGTATGAAAAAAAATAATGTATCAATCCCCAAAAGTAGACTAAAATGAATTCAATTTAAATAACAACAATAAAAACCGAGCGGCATTATATTTATACTTAGGTGAACACAGCATGCAAATATTGAGCGATTAACATAAAAAAAATATATGGATAACCATATACAAAAACAGATATATGTATATTTTTATAAAAACAGACGTTCTGGAGAAGGCCAAGCCAAGTATGAAGAATGTGATGAGGATGAATAAAGCGAAAGAAGCATGCCAGGATCGTAGCAAGTGGAAATCCTTGGCCTCTGCCTACCCCTCCGGGAAACAGGCGTGACCTTATGTTTGTGTAAGTAAACAGAAATAGGTATTTAGTATCTCTGTTGTGCCTCAAAATTATTTTAGTTCGGCTGTTTTAACTAACTGAAATAAATTGAGCTAAAAGTATGTTATTTACTTAGATACTTCTCTGTTCTGTTTTATCTGCTTCTGTTCTATGGCTGTGAGTATCACACGAGTTTCGAAGACATCACAAGTAGATTTAAGTCCGCCAATTATTGCCTCCTGCCACTGGTGCCACTTTATTTTTTTAATTATAGTATGTATACCGATCTAAATTGTTTTTTTTTTTTGCTGTTTTTGGAGTTCATTAAATGTACCTAATGCAATATCTAAAATAGAAATGTACTTAATTTCAGTCATGAGATTTTTTCATATTACTTGGTAAAAAGTTATATAAGTACAATAAAATTATAGTAGATGTTTATTTTTAAAGATTTTATTTTATTTATTTGACGACTTCGATGACGCTGCGGGTAGCCCGCTGTCGATGCATGAGGTGCTGGTTTGATTTCCACTTCGGGAAAATGTTCAGATAAGCTATCGGTGATAGATTGCGGGAGGTTTGCTGGAGATGGCCCAAGATCGTTCGTCGTGGCATTGTTTAGGTCAAAGTATGGATCCTCATAGCCATACTCAGAACGCAGACTAGTAAATATACAAGAAGGGGGTAGTCCGCGACAGGTTGCAAATCGCCGCTTATTGGAACACTAACTTCTAGTAATATGGCACATGCCTTCGTATTTTTAGTTATTGGACATGCCGGTTTCCCCACGATGATTTCCTTCACCGTTTTGAGCCTTTCTTAGGCACTACCGCTTGGCACTACTAGTAAAGTGAAGGAAAATTTTACTTTTCCGTGACACTACTGGTAGAGCTACGGGTAAAAGTACATTTCCAGTGACATTACACTGTTGCCAGTAGTTTCACGGGAAATATTATTTCCCGTGGCACGAGTGGGCTATCTATAAAGACTATTAAATCTCTAGATTAGTTATTTATGTCTGTTTTTGTAGGTAAACTAACCGGTTGGTTTTATTCATTTTGAACCCAAGTTTTTTGGGTAAAGTTCGTATAGCAATCCTCTTTTTTTGAGTTGTAATAAAAAAAACCTAATAACCTAACCTATCCAAGACGGAATTGCCTAGGACGGATTTTTCAAGCCAACATTAATTTAATTTTTGAAATAAATAAATATTTTGTTTATCTTGCTTTGATATACTTGGTATTAGTAGTGCCATTGGTAATGAGGTGATCCACGGGAAATTTTATAATATGCGATTAATCAGCCAACGAGAATAGTTGTGTCACGGGAAAGTAAAATTTCCCTTTCACTCTACTAGTAGTGCCAACCGGTAGTGCCTGAGAAAATAAAGTGTTTTGAGCACGTGTTAAGGGCATATCAATTGAAAAAAACATTGGTGCAACCGCGCTTAAGGTCTAGACTTTTGAAGTCGTGATGCAGCTCACTACGCGAATAAGGTTTATTGTTGCGATCAAATTTTGTAACTTGGTTCGACTATAGTTTCGTAATACAAAACCGGTGGTACAGGTTTTAATACCAACGCAGACACTAGCTTCAGAGGGTCTATGCACGTAAATACGTTCAAAACTTGTCGAAACAATGTCTGTTTTGTCAATTTTTGTAGAAATAAAATAATGCTGGATATTTTCACGCAGCATCATCTAGCCCCAAACTAAGCAGAGCTCTACATGACTTATAAACTACATATATATCTGTATATACAGGGTGTGGTTTAAGGAGTAGCCAACACTACCTACGGGTGAGGGAATCATAACTGTTCAGGAAATAAAAAAAAATAGCTAGTAAAAATCTCACGGTTTTCGAGTTATTGGTCATTTTCGAATTTTTTTTAAACTCATGTCCATTCTATTCGACGCCAAGATCGTTTGTACCACTGGTACAGTTTTTTTTAAGAAATAGGTACCTAAATTTAGAAAAAAAAAAAGTTTTTTACTATTCTTTTCTAAAAGATTAACCGCCTGAGTGTAAAAAATGTAGGGTCATCTCAGTGACCTTGGCGTCGAAAGAATGGACAAAAGTAAAAAAAAAATCGATAATAATAAAACTATCGATGATATATAAAAATGATGTACTACATGATTAAAGTACTAATTTTTATCTACAAAAAAGTCCGCGAGGGAATATATCTTACTATCATAGTTAAGTCACAATAGCAGCTTTTGTGTTCTAAAATTTAATGAGATCACCGATATTCCCACGGAATCGAAACTTACGCGGGTGAAACCGCGGGGCGCAGCTAGTACTGTATATAGATATTACTTATATATTTTTGTAAATAAATACCTAAAATATAACATGTATTAAATCTTGTAGCTGCGGTCGACGTTTTGCATATTATAAACTCGGCATAAACCCTCTGCAGAGGGCCCTTGACACTCGATTCCTGGGATCGAATTCGTGCAATCTGGTAGGTACCTACTCTTGAATGCAATATTACTTAGCAGACGATCCGAATAGGCTCAAATAGCTACCTAGGTAACAACTTTTAACTTTTGCTAATACGATTTTCTTTCAGAATTGAACCCTATAGGTTTTTGAATCTGTGACATCATACTAAGTAATCCGACAATTTTATTGCCTAAATATTTTTTAACACCTAGTTACCTACCTACATATCTACTAGACAATGCCTAGACTAGACGCTAACTAAAATTATGAGTAGGTAGGTCATACCTAAGTTTATGTAGGTATCGAAAAGTGAAAGGATTTAAAGGTCATACTTTGTGTCGCAAGACTTGCAATTTTATTTCAAAACGAACAATACAATTCTCTCGCCCCGCCCTGTCTACTTTTCATATATTTGACAATAGAACATGTCTTAGAGCCGTAAGATCAATACCTAGTAGTTTAAATCACAAGAGCAGGTTTAGTCTTCTATCTTCGATTATTTAATTCTGTTCAATGGTAGTTGATACACAAATTTGTTCTTCTATGAAAGAAGATCAATCCATCGATTAACTTTTCTCTTAGGTTTACAAAATCACAAGTTTTAGGCACTATTACGGCCCTCAGTCCTTGGTCTTTAACTGAGCGAATAAGATAGATAGATAGAAACCTACTAGACAGATAGATACCTACTTACATAGATAGATAACACTCTTGTACACCACATAGATAATTATGTTGCTTACAAATTCAAAACAGCAAATTACAAGCTAATCGCGGGAGCTAGATATTACGGCTTTCAGTCCTTAGTCTTTAACTGAGCGAACAAGATAGATAGATAGAAACCTACTAGATTGATAGATACCTACTTACATAGATAGATAAGACTCTTGTACACCACATAGGCAATTATGTTGCTTACAAATTCAAACCAGAGCAAATTACAAGCTAGATATTACGGCTTTCAGTCCTTAGTCTTTAACTGAGCGAACAAGATAGATAGATAGAAACCTACTAGACAGATAGATACCTACTTACATAGATAGATAACACTCTTGTACACCACATAGGTAATTATGTTGCTTACAAATTCAAAACAGAGCAAATTACAAGCTAGATATTACGGCTTTCAGTCCTTAGTCTTTAACTGAGCGAACAAGATAGATAAATAGAAACCTACTAGATTGATAGATACCTACTTACATAGGTAGATAACACTCTTGTACACCACATAGATAATCATGTTGCTTACAAATTCAAACCAGAGCAAATTACAAGCCAGATATTACGGCTCTCAGTCCTTGGTCTTTAACTGAGCGAACAAGATAGATAGAAACCTACTAGATTGATAGATACCTACTTACATAGATAAATAACACTCTTGTACACCACATAGATAATTATGTTGCTTACAAATTCAAAACAGCAAATTACAAGCTAATCGGGGGAGCTAGATATTACGGCTCTCAGTCCTTGGTCTTTAACTGAGCGAACAAGATAGATAGATAGAAACCTACTAGATTGATAGATACCTACTTACATGGATAGATAACACTCTTGTACACCACATAGGTAATTATGTTGCTTACAAATTCAAAACAGAGCAAATTACAAGCTAGATATTACGGCTTTCAGTCCTTAGTCTTTAGCTGAGCGAACAAGATAGATAAATAGAAACCTACTAGATTGATAGATACCTACTTACATAGATAGATAACACTCTTGTACACCACATAGATAATTATGTTGCTTACAAATTCAAAACAGAGCAAATTACAAGCTAATCGCGGGAGCTAGATATTACGGCTCTCAGTCCTTAGTCTTTAACTGAGCGAACAAGATAGATAGATAGAAACCTACTAGATTGATAGATACCTACTTACATAGATAGATAACACTCTTGTACACCACATAGGTAATTATGTTGCTTACAAATTCAAACTAGAGCAAATTACAAGCTAATCGCGGGAGATGCTTGTTCCATAGAACTAATCTAATAGTGAAATTTCCATCTAAAGTATGACCTTTAGATCGTTATAATATTTGTGGTAAGGGTAAGAATCATCCTAAGAGGTATTCCTAAAACTAGCAGCAAAAAAACGCACCTAACCTAATATTAAACACTAGTCTAATATTTAATACTAGTTCACAATGTTAATACTAGAAATAATGATAAACTCGCTGTTGCCACTTGTAGACTCCATAAAGTTAGTAAATCGTTTAAAGGGCACGGTGTACGCTTTTATAACAAACTCCCAAGAGATATACAAAAATTATCAATTAACAAATTTAAAAACGTAATTAAACAAAAGCTTTATAAAAAGGCATACTATAAAATAGCTGATAATTTAGATGACAAAAACTCTTGGGATTGAAAATGCTCCAACTCGAACCTATTGTTTTGTAAAAGGATCATTAAAAAGAATAACCAGCCTTGTTTTCTTGCCTTTCTTTCTTGGCTTGGTCGCGGAGGAACAGGCACCTAGATAAAAACCGAAGTTTCAAAGTGGTCCTTGTGATTTTATTGAATAAATGAATTTTGACTTTGACTTTGAGTCTACCCACGGCTTTGCCCGCATGGTACCTACCCGGAAGAAAAGTAGCATAACGCGCGCTCGCGGCAATAATGTCAAGAAATTTCTATAGAAATAAGTCTTCGTCAGGATTTTCCAGGTAGCCCTACTCGTGAAGGTGAAGGGTTCATTGCACGGAGTAGAAAGACACGGATGTTAGTATTCTGAACACGGCTTGAATGCGAAACGTGGACAGAATTTGATTGGCTCTGTAAGTAAATTTTGTCCACCTAGATTAATTTATTCTTATACCTTTACCTAGATTTTGATGTAGGTATAGTACCTACATAAATACCTAAATTAAAATCTAGGTAGGTAGAAGCTCTAGCAAAGTAAGAGATACCTATTTTTCAATGTCTGAAGATTACACGAGCCTATTTAGAAGTATGTATTTCGTAGACCTGTTCCTGTTTGCCAATTTAGTTGTATAAAAAAAGTTAGGTACATACCTAAGTACCTTTTATGTTCTGTGGTTGTCTGAAAAAGGCGTACATATTTTTGATCCTTGAAATCCAAATCGAACTTGCACCCCCATGCATTATTCTGTAATTGCAGTCAGTCACGTGATTTTAACTAATAATAAAATTATAAAGCATAATAAAATTATTATAAAAGTTATCTTCTCCGATTACGTACGTTTTATGATAAAAAAACATAAAAGTGATTGTCAAATGACCTTGACATTTGCGGAAGCGGCGCCATTGTGACATTTAAAGCCGCGAAAGTGCTTTGCAACGCTCGGCAGCCTAGAAGCAAAAACTCATATAGGTACAAATATTCTAAAAAAAAAGAAACAGCGATGATTTATGTAGCTTGGTATGTAGGAAACTATTTTTATTTTCCTGACTGTTAGAAGGTATATTTTTCGAAATTATAGGTCTGTGTGTAAATGGAATTGATATCTCTAGATTTTGTACGGTTCTATATTTTTTTATGATTGAGGTAGGTAGGTATTAAGTAGGTTAGACGCGCCATGATTTCACTTCATTTCTTGATTAGCGCCATGATTTGAGTGGCATACAGTACAATCTGACAGTTAACAAACAAATAGCTCTCCCTCCTTCCTTAATGATTTAATTTATTCGAAATGTAATCTTGCATTCCTACCTTTTTGTGATGAAAAAGGTTTATAAGAAGAAAGTTGATGTCACGATTTTGAAAATGGTTTCGTTACTAATCAGCTTGGATTTCAGTTTATGTCGATTACCTAGGTACTTTTTCATACAGTATTTAGGTATTTAATTTTTGTTTCGAACAAAGACTTTGACTTTATGAGTTTCAATTTGATAACAGATTAGTATTAATTGTTTTGTACCTTCTATCTGGTGATCACGAATTTTATCCACAGATCTTGATAAATAAATTATAATCATCATCATATCATTCGATTATTTGTCCATCCACAGTGGAAATAAGCTACCTTTCAGTATTCCACGTTAAAAAGACTGAAAATATCGGAACATTTCATAATATGTCTCGTATTTTTGTTTGTGATAGGTATTTTATTAAATTAAGTAATTATATGCGTTACCTAGGGTAGGGTAGGTTACCTATATATAAAATTGTGATGCTTTTGTTTTAAAAATAAATCGTTAATTTAGGTACCTACCAACTTCTACTAAGTACTTACATACCCGTACGTACTTATGAAGGTAAAGTAGATAAAATTACCTACTGCAATTTAAAAACTAATCGTAATTACCTGTAAAAACATGTCTGACAAGTTTGCACGAAATACATCTCATCTTAAAAGTAAAATGTCAAAAGTTTAAATGATTCTATCTTCTTCTTCTTCATTCTGCTAAGGAGGTTAGCATATTATAATCTACAATATTTTCTCAATTTTCGTAATACCGCATATTGCATAATTTCCTTGAATATTAATCGATCTCAGCACCTTCAGCAACAGAAAAACTCGAATTAGAGACGAGAAATTGTTAAGTCTGTTAGTTTGCATATAGGAGGTTATATACGAAACTATTCATCAGTCAAAAATTATTTCATCAATATTTAGAACTAGTTTCTTCCCACGGCTTCGCACGCATGATACCCGAATAAAAAGTAGCCTATGTGTTATTCTGATGTATAAGCTATTGTACCGTAAAGTTTCATCAAAATCCGTTCAGTAGATTTTACATGAAAGAGTAACAAACATCCATCCTCACAAACTTTCGCGTTTATAATATTAGTAGGATGGATCTTCAGGGTGGGCAAAAGCTGTATATCCCGTTAAAATAAAAGGGCTTTTCGTAAGTCAACGATAATACGTTTCTTACGAACAGAGCTCCTTTACATCGGCTATTTTTATCCGGGTACTACCCGGGCGAAGCCGTTGGCAGTAGTTACTAGTTACTACCCATTAAAAAACTTTGTAAACTCATGATCGATTTTTCAATTTCGTGATTACCATGGAGCTACGCGTAACCATACTAGCCCGATAATGGACAAATGTTAGGATACCCTCTTCCTCTCACTGCTGTATTCCAGTTTCGGGCTTTCCTTTTCTGAAGAAGTAGGTACCAACTGGATATTTTCATGCTCGATCCCTGCGCTCTTCTGAAACTCTTCAACTTCTGTCACCTGTACACACCTCCTCCTACTATGATAACTCCTTTACAGTGCAGGCTGTCCGTTTATGGAATGAACTATCTGTTACCATGAGACGTGCTAAATCATTATCTATTTTTAAATCTTTGGTCAAGGAACAGTACTTGTCCTCGAGTCACTAACTGTTGCCTGTTTCTGGTTTATCTATGTTTTGGATCATACAAAAGTTATGACGTATATAATATGTAAATATGTAGGTATATTGTATATTATAAATTATGTGTATTATAGTATATTCAAAATATGTGGTAAGTACACCAATTAAACCCCTTTTAAACTTTCTTACAGTCCGTTCCATCCAAAGGTTGTCTGGTAGAGATCGCTATTTAGCGATAAGACCGCCCATTGTACAACATTGTTAAAGTTGATAGTACTTAACTAAGCTGATATGTTATTTGGTGTCCAATAAAGTATTTTCTATCTATCTATCTATTTTCAGCGGGAAAATCATAGAAAATGATCAAATTACAAACAGTTTTTACTTACTGTAGGTACGAGTATGTGATTAATAACGAATTAAGTAATCCCATAGACGTAGTGGTATATACTAGGGGGTATTCTTTTCTTGTCTGGCCCTTGTGTCCCTCTCAGATAGATCCTGAAGTAGGTATTAATATAAGGTACAAAGAATGTGGTGTACAATTCATTCAACTTGATCTGAGGTCATTTACTTTCGATTTTCGAGGCCAAACCTCCCTTTCCTTATTGTGATTCCAACTACATTATAAATTATTTTAAACTAGCTTCTGCCCACGGCTTCACTCGCATGGTACCCGGATAAAAAGTAGCCTATGTGTTATTCTGATGTATAAGCTATATTACTGTAAAGTTTCATCTAAATTCGTTCATTAGTTTTTGCGTGAAGGAGTAACAAACATCTATCCTCACAAACTTTCGCGTTTATAATATTAGTAGGATTCATACTACCTACTGGGAGTATAAATTCAGTAGTAAGTTTATTAGTTTGCCATGAACTAAGATCTCGCGATGTACCGTTTTTACACCATAGTTTAAAAAAAACCTCTACCTATTAAGCTAAAAATTGAACTTAAAATTCTATTAGTACAAAATACCACCACAGACTTATAAATATTACCTACCCACCAAGTTTCATCAAGGTTGAATAAACGGTTCTACAGTCTGTTATCGTCAGACAAACAAACATATAGATACATACATAAATACACACTGGTCTTTACTTGTATGTATGTATGTATGTAAACAAATAAATAAGACGCGCATCTGATGGCCCAAGAATATTTAAGTTCGCTCGCTCGATCAAAATTACAGCAACTTAATATTTTTAAAATTATCTTTGTTTAAGAACATAGGGATGTATTTGTTTTGATTTTGTGTGTCTTATGCTGGTCTGCATCAAACGTAGGCAAATGCCTATGAATGCGTGCATTTACAATACAAATCATGTTTTAATTTTTACCTATTCGTCTTTCTTTTAGAATAACAATAGAGATGTGGTAAATTTCTTTAAACGTGAGAGTCGAACCAGTTCTCCATCTACATATTTATGAAAAAAATAGAAATCTTCAACTGAGGTACCTACACAAAGGATGTTATTTAAAAGAATGTTATCTAACTTTTGGTCAAGACTGAAGTGACGATCGTCCGCGTTTGCCAACATCAGTCTTTTAAGACTGAAAACGACTGGTCTTTTAAAACTGATGTTGGAAAACGATTGATGTGGGTCCGCGTTTTCCAACATCAGTCTTTTAAGACTGAAAACGACTGGTCTTTTAAGACTGATGTTGGAAAACGATTGATGTTGGTCCGCGTTTTCCAACATCAGTCTTTTAAGACTGACTCTGTTAACGATGTGGCCTGTCACAGGAACCACATATATTATAATACAAGAGCTGGGTCTTCTCTGTCAGTCTTCTGGGTCAACGCATTAGCATTGCCATTCAGCGTGGCAATGCGGCCAGTATTTTGAGAACGCTTCCGTATGGTAATGATCTGGATCTGTAGATCGTTTGCAACGGTCTTTAGATAGCTAGCTGTTTCATCTGTTATTTTATGTATATACCTACTTGTACATTGTTGAATAAATGTATACTTTAAGAGTATAAATTAATTGTCATAGGTTGTTAAGTACTTCAAAACGAGCTGTGTAAATATTGAACCTAGGTTTTGCTTTTAGTATGAACCTAGCAATTTTTTCAAGCGGAGTTTTAACTGGTTTTCAAATGGTCGGAGTACGAACTAAGGTACCCATAGCCATTTTGCTAATGTAATTAGGAGGCAGGTCCGTGCAGTGTGAAGAAGAATAATCGAACGAACTTAAATATATCCTATCCTACTACTATCATAAACGCGAAAGTTTGTGAGGATGGATGTTTGTTACTCTTTCACGCAAAAAACTACTTAACGGATTTTGTTAAAACTTTACAGTAATATAGCTTATACATCAGAATAACACATAGCCTACTTTTTATCCGGGTACCACGCGAGCGAAACAGTGGTCAGAAGTAATCAATAATGGATGCTGGACGAATTCACACAGCATCATCTAGCCCCAAAGTAAGCAGAGCTTGTGTTATGTGAACTCATGACTGATACACTATCTACGTTTATGCTTTTTTTGTACATACATTTAATACATAAACAAAACACCCAGTTCCTAGACAAATATGTATTTGGAGATCATACAAACATCAGTCCCGCGGCGTGAATCTAACCCGCAACCTTCTGCGTCTCAGGCGGGCCTTCGTCCACTACGCCACAGGTGTGAAAACATATTTACCTCATCCACAAGCTGTTTATCAACGTAAATACCTAACTGAAGTACTTAAACACCTGTTATCAGTGCATATTATCCTTATCAGTGCAGTGCACACAATCAATAAACCTATTGAAATATTTCTTAACCCAATAAATAAAGTTAGGTATATAACCTTGTTCCGACATACAAGTATCACAAGTAGAATAGAGATCAGCTCAAGTCAGTATCAAAAGCATTAAAAGAAGAATGTATTGAGAACGTCAAAAATGATCAAAGTTACTGCAATAACAGAGATTTACAAAAACAGAGTAAAATAATATGTAGATAGAGTATCTACCTACTTCTACAATGGTAGGAAAACGAAAAAATATAGTCTTACGCTTTTTCTTTACCTACCAACCTACCTAAAACTTGTGGCATTGACTGGGAAAGAAAACTATGTAGGTACTTTATTTTATATTAAAAATGCCATGGGATTGCTTGGAAACCTATGTATGGAATTGAAATTTAGAGAACAACTAGTTGTTGCCCGAAGCTTCGCGCGCGTGGTATGTTAATAAAAGTAGCATATGACCGTCTCCAGGCTTCAAACTATGTCCACCAACTTTTGAATGAATCGAACCAAGGATTACAATTTATACAAAGTTTAGAACTCAATTGCACACCCACAAAGGGTAGTTTTGAAAAAATAAAAAATACCTGTTTCATTATTTACTTTAAAGTTTAATTGTACAGAGTTTTGAGCGAATCAAACAATTTGTTTTTTCATAGAAACTTTACCGCCCTATTTAACCTCCTCTTAGGGTCGAGTTTCGAAAATTAGATTAGCCTATGTGTTATTCCAGATCCTAAACTATCTACATTCCAAATTTCATCAAAATCGGTTTAGTAGTTACGGAGATACGTGGTAACAAACATTCACACACACACAGACTTTCACATTATTATATTAGTAGGATAGATTCGGCATTTAGGTACTTTAGAACTTTAGATCTCACAACTTTTTGCGGTAGAAGAACTGCGTTGCGAGACTTGGCATTTTTTTCAACGTGTTATGTTTTTAGGAATTTCTTTATCTGAATAACGTTGCGTAAGTTATTAAGAATTCTGGGTCATCATTTGAAAGGTAAGTTTATTTTCATTACATGGGATGTATTAAGAAAAGATTTCCTGATATATAAACTCGAGGAAAGATGTTAAAAAGTAGTTTGTATGAAAAACAAGCATAGCGGGTTGTTATTATATGTATCTACATTTCGATCGAATATTTATGCACTGTTTCGTAGGTAGGTAGGTATTAGGTAGCTAGGTATGTCAAGGACAAAAGAGATTGCTCGCTTATGTTTTTGGCTGTATTTACTAATAACTACCTAACGTGTAGTTATAGATATTGTACCTTATAGGTACCTATATACTATCTTATCGTTTAAAATCATAACATTGGAAGGCATTTACTATCTACCTGCCTATTAGGTAGGCTCATGAATTTAATTAGATATATAAATAAATAAATTAATAATGCTGGATATTTTTACAGAGTATCATCTACTTAGCCTCAAAGTAAGCAGAGCTTGTGTTATGGGAACTTCATGACTGATTTACCTACTAATTTTATACATTTTTTTTGTAAATAGGTATATACATATACTTATTTAATTATTATCCGGACATTTTGATTAAAATATTGACATGCATGGTAGGAATAAGTAGGTAGATAGGTCAATTTATAAAGTAAGATTATTATTTTTTAATTTATTTTTTATGTATTATTTGACATTCATAGTTACGATTTTTTTACTAATAAGTATTATTTCATTTTAAATAAATATTGACTGAACTTGCAGCGCCCTTACAGGGTCCATGCTACTTTGATGTAACACCTAAGCTGATGTACATTTGGGCATGAATAAATGAATATAATACATATTATACATAGAAAACACCCAGATCCGAAACAATTATTTGCAGATCATACTAAAATTTGCCCCGCGGCGGGAATCGAACACGCAACCTTCTGTGTCTCAGGCGGGCCTTCGCCCACTGCGCCACAGAGGTCGTCAACTGACCCATGGAAATTTTTTACGCTATTTGTAGAAAGTCAAGCTTACGGCCTGTTATAGATATAACGACGAAGTTGAAGTCTTATGAAGTTATGAGTCTGTAATTCCACAGCACCCTTCAGCCATGTAAAAGTCACAATTTTTGAGCTAGTAAAACAATAAATCTCTCAAATTAGAAGTATTTGGAGAAAAGGTAGACGAGAGATTTAGAGGAAGTCAAAGAATCTAGGGAGGTCCTTGGTCGCCACTGACCAATCGTAGGGGAGTTCTTTATACTTGCAATGATGTCTTTCCCCGTGAATAAATGACTTAGGGTTTGGGGCACTCATGTACCCCAGCTCATCTTGCCCGCATTAAAGTTATTTCTGTGCCATATTGTGCCTGTGGAGATGAATTTGGTAACCACATAATCTTTGCCTGGAAATTGTATGATCATGCCTCTTTATTCCACGATCTCGTTTCCTATTATGTTCCTATATATTAATAATATTAACCTGTAATATATTATATTTATAAACTCCGCTGTTCCTTAACCTTATCCTTTTAATATTCGTACCGTGTAATTTTATAAATATTTTAAATGTTTCCCTAATTTTTTATTAAAAATAATAAAAATAAGTAAGTACTATAATATTCAAAAATCATAATACTAAAATGGCAAATGCCGAAAGTGGCTACGCCAAGAAGAAGAAAAAGAAAATTACTTAGGTAGGTGGCTAGATAGTTTTATCTACTTCAACCTAGCGAATCTAATCGTATCTCTATTAAAGGATGGTTATTCAATTAAATTAGGCTTTAGCAGTATATTATTATGCTATAAAAGGCCATCCTGTAGATTTATTTTACCCTAGGTGTTAGGAATTGATTTTAAAAATGTTAGGAATACGTTTTTTCTTTTTTTCTGAATGGACTTTAATGCTGCAGGGCCGCAGATGGCCTTGATCAGCGTCACCGGACTACGGCGAGCGCAGAAGGCGCTCAGCCTGTAAAAAGTTAGGATGGGGCAACTAGCACAAGGGCACCACTTAGGTACGGACCTCGGCTTGGGCCGTTGCCAGAGGGGGTGGAATAGGAGAGAAACGCCCCGGTACATATCTGTACCGTGAGTAGGCGGAAGTGGGGACTCGTCGAGCCCGCCGGCGGGCTCGGTGTATCTGTGGAGTGTTTGCTCTGTCGGGACTTGATGACGTCGCCACCGCGTTAGCGGTGCTGATGAGGTCATCGGGGTCACCAAGAACGTGTCTTGGTCTACGGAGGGTTTTCAACTCGGGTGACTCGATCGAGTAGTCGGGGATAGTGGAGATTAAGGGGTTCGGGTGGGATGAGGCCAGTTCATAATACCGCTGAGAAGCGGTTTTTATGAATTTGGCTATGGACTCGAGCTTGGTGTCTCGGTGGAGATCTATGTTGCACGTAGGAAAACGTCATAATACACTTTTGCTCTATGAGCCGAGAATGGCCGAAATTGATATTTGTGACTGTACTTGTGCTGTCATCTAGTTTTAGTTTTCGTAAAGCTCTCTGACCGTAGCGCTTAGAGAGTAAAGAGTTAAAGAGTAACAAGCTACAAAAAATATAAAATTAAAAGTTTTATTGATCCCAACTTTCTCGCGTCAGTAGTTGAAGCTGAGTTCAAGATCTTTGAGTAAAGCTTGCACGCGCGTTGTTCAATACCTATGGCAAATGCCATTGCCTAAATCTGTTCTGTCAAGATCAAAATGTCAAGTTACGGCAAATTTTTATTACCCATTCATCTGTTGCACTTAACTAGAGGTCACTGTTCTTCTCTATTTGCTCGCGTTTTATTTTCCATCTCTCTCTTACAAAAGTTATTTGGTATATAACTATCTCTCTCTGAAACGGTAATAAATATGGCGAACAATCCGTACGTGACATTTCAACGTTCGTACAATTTACAAAAATGCTAAATCTAATCGTATTTGTTAAGTGTTGATAGTTTTTAGTAGTAAATATAGTTAACTAGTGTAATTAAGTTACATTTAGCGTCGTAATAATTGCAGTGCGAAGTATTTATAATATAAAAACGCTATAGGACTACACCTTCTCAAGTGGATAAATTGTCCAAAAATATGTTTTTACTATGTAAATATCGCTAACTCTGCTTATAATACCGGTAAATCTCCAAAATTAACTTAAGCCTCTCTAAAAACATTCTCCTAATCGTTTTTAAGTGATCGGTTTCACTGTAAATCAATTTACTTTGGTGTCTCCAGAACAGCAGTGTTCCCTGAAAAAATATTGTTTTCCTTAAATAACTTACAAGCTAACCCTTTAGCTAACCTTTTACCTTTTCCTCTTAAATATGGAATGGAAATTGTGTTATTGTGAAAGACTGTGAAAACCAAAGACTTAAACATAGTTTATGAGTGAAGTGAATATAAAAACAAGAATGCGGTAAATAAATGAATTTTCTTGTGATATTATTGCGAGTGTTTATGAAAATGGTTACAATGAACTCATCGGAAAAGGCGGCACAGAGGGCTTGTCAACAAGGGCCTTCTAGGTTGGTAATTTATAATCCTACTAATATTATAAATGTGAAAGTATGTGAGGATGGATGTTTGTTACTCTTTGACGCAAAAACTACTGAACAGATTTCAATGAAAATTTACAGTAATGTAGCTTATACAAAAGAATAACACATAGGCTACTTGTTTTCCGGGTACCACGCAAGCAAAGCTGTGGGCAGAAGCTATTAATATAAAAAATGTGAAACTTTGCGAGGATGGATGTTTGTTACTCTTTCACGTAAAAACTACTGAACAGATTTTAATGAAATTTTACAGTCATAGGCAGTCCAGTTGAGTTTTTGGCTTAATGTTGGCATTTTAAATTAAATAATAATAATGCTGGTAATTTTTCATACACCATCTTTAACCCCAAACCAAGCAGAGCTTGTATTATGGGAACTACATGACTGATATTTTGTACTACATCTCAGGCGACCCTTTGCCTACTGCGCCACAGAGGTTATTGCTCACATCACATACATTATATTTATTTATTCAATTAGAATAGTACAGATCTAATTACACCGATTAATTTTATTACAAATTAATTAATTTAAAAATTAAAACATATTCAAATAAAACAGACAAATTCATATTGTAAAAATGGGAATTTTCACGTACTGCACTATCGGTGAAGGCACCAACTAAAAAAAAAAAAATCGACAAAATAATATGATAAATTAAATTAAGTACATTATGAACAAAACTATAATTTTATAATTTTGTGAGCCTGTTTTTACCTAAAAAATATTTTCTCATCTCTTCTAGGGAAAACTCAAAATGTGTAAAAGATGATATAGACAAGGATAAAGACAAGAAAGAGGTTACCAATGTCCCTCCGACCGTACAAGCTTTAATGTCCACCATACCCTCCCCGGAAGAGTCACCAAACTAT
This sequence comes from Perizoma flavofasciatum, assembly GCA_958496245.1. Classification (NCBI taxonomy): domain Eukaryota; kingdom Metazoa; phylum Arthropoda; class Insecta; order Lepidoptera; family Geometridae; genus Perizoma; species Perizoma flavofasciatum. Next base: position 383,671 of record OY292448.1, read on the forward strand.
CTCATTTATAAAAGGGTAAGTGCTTTCATAGATGATAGATAGAAAATTATTTAATGCACAAAATAGAAGTACATAAGTGAACTTAATGCTAAAAAGCATTATCTTCCTGATAACCTTTGTGTATTGTGGAAAAAGATATGTTGGTAGTACACAGAATGGTTAAAACAAAAATAATAATATGTAGTGATTATAATGTAATGTAATGTAATGTAATGTAATGTAATGTAATGTAATGTATTGTTATATACCTAGATAATTGATAGTAATATTTAAATACTAAGGACATTCATAAGTGTTATGCACATTTTGTAGGATGGGCTTGTGCTAAATGTTATATTTGGATTTGGATCACCCACTACCTGATAACCTCAAAGATCTGAGGATGTATCTGTGGATGTCCATCATGAGGAAAACAGTTTGATTTTTTTTTGTTGTCTAAACATTATTTTTTTAATCCTACTAATGGCAGCAGTCACACGAAAATTTCATGTGACTGCTGTCAAGTTTTACCTTGACAAATTTACGTTAGCGTGGAAGGAAAACTAAGCGCGACGTATTTGTCTAGTACCCAAAAACTTAATTGCCAATATTTTCAGATGGAGGCCTTGATTGAGAAAATGCAAGATGAAAACTCGGGAGTACCTGTCAGGACGGTAAAGAGTTTCATGTCGAAGATACCTTCAGTAAGTCCTATTACCATAATCCTCTAGAATCTAGAGCCTAGATAATAAATAAATATATAATGCTGGACATTTTTCACACAGCATCATCTAGCCCCAAACTAAGCAGAGCTTGTATTATGGGAACTACATGAATGATATACTACTTATATATATTTTTGTGTAAATACGAACATCTAATACATAGAAAACAAATATTTGTTTCGGGTCTGGTTGTTTTCTATGTATAATATGTATTTTAAAAAAAAGCATATAAGTAGTATCTATATCAGTCATGTAGTTACCATAATACAAGCTCTGCTTACTTTGGGAGTAGATGATACTGTGTGAAAATGTCCAGCGTTATTTATTTAATTTAATGAATAAATAAATTTTGACTTTTGACTTTTGACTTTAGTAATATCCTATTAATGTTATGAATGTGCAATCGATTAAAATATTTTTAGATATTTTGCAATTTTTCTTTTGTTATCTCCAGGTGTTCACGGGTTCGGATCTGGTTGCCTGGCTGAATCGCCACCTGCCGCTAGATGAGCCGTGGGAGGCGGCTCACCTGGCTCACCTGCTAGCTGCCCACGGGTACCTGTTCCCGATAGACGACCACGCGCTCACTGTGCGCAACGACAACACTTACTACAGGTACCTCGCTCAGCTCACTAGCTGCTCGCTTAGCTCTGTCTAAGAACGATTTTTAGATCGCGATAAAGACGCGTTTGGAGCAATTAGTATGATGAATATTATTGAACAACAAGCTTCTGCCCACGTGGTAACCCGATAAAAAGTAGCCTATGTGTTATTCTGATGTATAAGCTATATTACTGTAAAGTTTCATCAAAATCCGTTCAGTACTTTTTGCGTGAAAGACTAACAAACATCCATCCTCACAAACTTTCGCGTTTATAATATTAGTAGGAGTAGGATATTCGTTCGTTTTAGTTCAACTGCATCCGACTCGTACCTTCTACAGCTCACCTGCGAGTAAATAATCAATATATAATATACACGGATACATACATAAGTACTGCCTGCCCCCATACTCTCTGTGTTGTGGGTATCAAGTGTTACCTCAACTCCCAGACCCGGAACAAATATCTGCAGATCATTAAAACATTTGTCCCGCGAGAGGGATGGGAATCGAACCCGCACCTATCACGTCACAGCTGTCTATTCGCTCGCCGCGCCAGTGATTCACAAAAAATGATATAATATGATGTAATTTTTTCTATGATGATATTATAATAAGATGTAATTTTTTGTTTTCCAGATTCCAAACACCATATTTCTGGCCGTCCAATCAATGGGAACCGGAGAATACTGACTATGGTAAGAATTAAAAAATAACTTTTACCTCCGTGATGGAAACCGCCAGATCTATGCTGAGCATGCTGATTCGTGAGAATACTGAATCTAATTTAAATTCTTTATGTCGCTAAGTGACATTTAAAGATATTAAATTGTTAATTATTATATACATACTAGCTTCTGCCCACGGCTTCGCTCGTGTGGTACCCGGAGAAAAGGTAGACTATGTGTTATTCTGATGTCTATGCTATATTACTGTAAAGGATCATCAAAATCCGTTCAGTAGTTTTTGCGTGAAAGAGGAACAAACTTCTATCCTCATAAACTTTCGCGTTTATGATAGTAGTAGAATTGACAATAACACACTAAAAACAACACATTTACATATTTGGTATTAAAAAGTGTAGTGTATGTTATAAAGATTTGTAGTTTGTATACAGGAAGTAATCTCCGATACTCTGATTTCAAAAATTATTTCACCTTCAGGGTCCATTCTAAATATTAGTGAAATAACAGGGACATAGGCTGTATATGTATATCCCGTTAAAATATAATATAAGACATATATTAAATGTCAAAAACCGTGCGTTTCTTCACGTGCTTACGTTATTTTTCTCAATCGGGATGACACTCTTTCGAATAAAAAACAAAAATAAAATAGCTCACAAAAAATGTTACGGCTAGTAGTGATTCCCGAAAATGATGATGGTTTTGAGTTTAACAGGAAAAGTAGCGATCCCTCAGGAATAAAACTTTTATGTGACCACTTCGGGATCATACTCTATACAGCAACAAAATAATTATCAAAATCGATTAACAATCGGCGAAGATATCAATTAACTAGTATAAAAAAAACGAATTAAGAATCTCATCCTTTTTTCATTTAATATTCATTACACAAAGGATGATTACACAAAGCTGGAAGAACATGCTATTTAGCATTAAGCTCGCCTATTTTCTTGTTTTATCATGTGCAATAAAGCATTTTCTATCTATCTATCTAAATATTCCAGCGGTGTATCTGTGCAAGCGTACAATGCAGAATAAAGCCCGGCTAGAGCTAGCGGACTACGAGGCGGAGTCTCTGGCGCGGCTACAGAAGATGTTCAGCCGGAAATGGGAGTTCATTTTCATGCAGGCCGAGGCGCAGAGCAAGGTATTTACATAACGTTACAGAACATAACATAACACTATAATGCCACGTTACACAACGTACGTAACATGAAATTACAAAACGTTATGGGACATAACATAACACCATAATGTCACGTTACATAACGTACGTAACATAAAATTACATAACGTTATAGTACATTACATTAAAAAAAACACTAAATAGGTTACCATTTTGATATTTTGATGGACATATCGCGGGAGGCCGGCTTCATGAGACCATGGCAAACTATAGAATAAATAACTAAAAGTACAATATACGTTTTTAGAAAATTGAAGTATTTTTAGTCTGTGCTTTAGATTCGTTCGATCTCTACCCAATAAACGTCGACACAGTGCACACACGTTTTACGTATTTTAATTGATATTAAATCAACAAACAGCCATATCCCTGACCATAATAATATAGTTCTTTCTCCACGTTATATTGTAATTTGTTCTGTGTAGTTATTCTGTAGTTTGCTCTGCAACATAGATTTTACTCAGTTTATTGGTGGACATTTTACCATAACATACGTACCATAACAAAAGTATCATAAAATTACATAACGTTACATAAAACCATAACGTAAAATAACATCCTACAGACACATAAATAGTCCTGACCCTATACTAGGATCCCCTAAGTCGTGGGTATCAGGAACTACGAGTACTATAATACACAGTCTCGCAGCGGGGAATCGAACCTGTTTCTCCCGCGCTAAACGATGAGTGTTAATCGAATATTCTGCTTTCAGGTTGACAAGAAACGCGATAAATTGGAAAGAAAAGTCCTGGACAGCCAAGAAAGAGCGTTTTGGGATGTCCATCGGCCAATGGTACGTGACACAAGTTGATTTTCACATAATATGAAAGCCCGACGTGTATTCCCATCGATTTCAACGTCCCCTAGTGATTTGTGACCATAAAACTTATCTACGAACCCTCAGTGAAATTATAGAAATGGAATGCAAATAAAAATAGAAAAGAAATTCAAATAATCTTTTCATTATATTGATGGTATTTTGCCAGACCTGAGACAAATAGTCTTTCTCTATCCATATAATATGGATAGAGAAAGACTATTTGTCTCAGGTCTGGCTCTATTCTATGTATAATGTGTATATTTTTACAAAAAATAGATAGTATATCAGTCATGTGTTTCCCATAATACAAGCTCTGCTTAGTTTGGGGCTAGATGATGCTGTGTGAAAAAATTACCAGCATTTTACTTGTTTTCAGTTCTTTGAAAACATATCTAAGAACATAACATATTTGAACATGTAAAGATTGATTTCAAAATACCATCCGTTACATTACAATCCGTTATTACGCATAGGTACACATAAGTCAAATTAAATTAAATCACAAACATTGCATAAAATTGAATAAAAATTCGTTAACGTCAAACACTTACACGCAATAATTACATTAAAATTATGAAAATATTCATTGATCATCATCCTCACAAAGTATTTCTATGTAATCCAATGTAATTAAATGTAATACGATGTAATAAAATGTTATATTTTGTAATTCCAGCCCGGCTGCGTGAATACAACTGAATTGGACCCGAAAAAGTTATCTCGGATTAACGCGCTCAAAGCGAAACGACTTAAACAATGTCAAGAAATGATAATGCAACAGAATCTCAAGGTAACATCATCCTACCTTTATTGTTTATCAATTTACTTAGGAGTAGGTTTTTCGTCTGTATGTATTTTTTGTGTTTTTCTCCGTCGACTGTAAACCGATTTTAGTGAGATTTTATTTTTAATGATACTTTAAGTGTGGGCCCATATACATTTATGAAAAATTTACACATCTGAGTGTGAACAAAATGGGGGATGGAATTTCATATTGGACCTTTTATTAACTTCCCGTTATTTGAAGTAGGATTTTATTTTTTTCTTATTTTTTTGAAATATTTTATGAATAAAAAATATTTCATTTTTATAAAAAATAATATTGCTTTTATATAATGTATATTATTCACACAGCATCATCTAGCCCCAAACTAAGCAGAGCTTGTGTTATGGGAGCTACATGACTGATATACTACTTATACTACATAATATATACAATTTTTTGTAAATAAATACATATTATACATAGAAAACACCCAGACCCGAGGCAAATATTTGCATATCATACAAGCATTTGTTCCGCGGCGGGAATCGAACCTACAACCTTCTGCGTCTCAGGCGGGCTTTCACCCACGACGCCACAGAGGTAATTTTACTGTTAATACTTAAATGAATTTTCATTGGTTAATGTCTGTTTTTTTTTGCCTTTACAGAACAATCCCATCGTGACCATCACGAATCCTCAAGAGAGCGAACAGGAGATACTGAAGAAGAACGCAGAAGGAGTGGTGAAGGAAAACGGTGAGGATTCACACTATTTTTGATTCCAAAAACTTTAGTTTTACTAAAGATGCCCATTTCAGGCATTGGACTATACATTGATTATGATGCCCATTTCAGGCATTGGACTCATTGATTATGATGCTTATTTCAGACATTCGATTATACACTTAATTATGATGCCCATTTCAGGCATTGAACTATACATTGATTATGATGCCCAATTCAAGCATTGGACAATACATTGATTATGATGCCCAGTTCAGGCATTGAGCTATACATGTTGATGATGGCCATTTCAGGCATGTTAATTATGATACCCATTTCGGGCATTAGATTATGCATGTTGATGATGCCCATTTCAGGCATTAGACTATACATTTGATGACGCCCATTTCAGGCATTGAACTATATATGTTGATTATGATGCCCATTTCGGGCATTAGATTATACATGTCGATGATGCCCGTTTCAGGCATTAGACTATACATTTGATGACGCCTATTTCAGGCATGTTGATTATGATACCCATTTCGGGCATTAGATTATGCATGTTGATGATGCCCATTTCAGGCATTAGACTATACATTTGATGCCGCCCATTTCAGGCATTGAACTATACATGTTGATGACGCCCATTTCAGGCATTATACTTTACTGGCTTTGAGGTTGTCCCTTACCTATCTACTTACCTAGCCATGCGTGTTATTTCATTTCATCTAAAAGGCATCTTAGTATGCACAATTGGTAAGTGGTATAGGTATATTGTGATTTCTCAGTAAGCTATTTATATTGTAAATCGGAGATTACTTTTCTGCGTGGCGAAATTGAGGTTCAATCGTTAATTTCATTTTAGGTATTCATGCAATGGTTAAGCTTAGGTCTAGTGTAGCTCCAAGTAGGTAGGTAGGTAGGTACATCGGCCCTGTCAGGGCGTTGCAGGTAGGTATTATTTGGTAGCTTTACCCTATATCTACGCGTGAAACCTTTTATTGGCCTTCTGTGTTATGTTTTTGTCTTTCAGTTATATGTGCTGTTGTTAAAAAAAAAAAAAAACTTTTTGTGAATTAAGTGATCTTTAACCATATTTCACTATACATAATGTTGATGTTGCCATTTGTACAGTCAGTTAATGAGATACGTTTCAGGCATTGAACATTATAAGATGATAATGCTGTTTTTAGGCTCGACGTCCCAAGCCGAGATAACGGCGTGCCCCGGCGTGGGGAGCGGCGTGGGGAGCGGCGTGGGGAGCGGCGTGGGGAGCGGCGCGGAGCAGCACGTGGAGCGGCAGGTGGAGGCGGCGCGCCGGCAGCTCGCCTTGCTGCGCGGCAAACTGGAGCGCAGGAACGTGCGGGTCACCAAAGTGGCAGATATGTGAGTGCTTATACAGTCACAGGCAGGAACGTGCGGGTCACCAAAGTGGCAGATATGTGAGTGCTTATACAGTCACAGGCAGGAACGTGCGGGTCACCAAAGTGGCAGATATGTGAGTGCTTATACAGTCACAGGCAGGAACGTGCGGGTCACCAAAGTGGCAGATATGTGAGTGCTTATACAGTCACAGGCAGGAACGTGCGGGTCACCAAAGTGGCAGATATGTGAGTGCTTATACAGTCACAGGCAGGAACGTGCGGGTCACCAAAGTGGCAGATATGTGAGTGCTTATACAGTCACAGGCAGGAACGTGCGGGTCACCAAAGTGGCAGATATGTGAGTGCTTATACAGTCACAGGCAGGAACGTGCGGGTCACCAAAGTGGCAGATATGTGAGTGCTTATACAGTCACAGGCAGGAACGTGCGGGTCACCAAAGTGGCAGATATGTGAGTGCTTATACAGTCACAGGCAGGAACGTGCGGGTCACCAAAGTGGCAGATATGTGAGTGCTTATACAGTCACAGGCAGGAACGTGCGGGTCACCAAAGTGGCAGATATGTGAGTGCTTATACAGTCACAGGCAGGAACGTGCGGGTCACCAAAGTGGCAGATATGTGAGTGCTTATACAGTCACAGGCAGGAACGTGCGGGTCACCAAAGTGGCAGATATGTGAGTGCTTATACAGTCACAGGCAGGAACGTGCGGGTCACCAAAGTGGCAGATATGTGAGTGCTTATACAGTCACAGGCAGGAACGTGCGGGTCACCAAAGTGGCAGATATGTGAGTGCTTATACAGTCACAGGCAGGAACGTGCGGGTCACCAAAGTGGCAGATATGTGAGTGCTTATACGGGAAAGGGGGGAAGGAAAGGGAAAGGGTAATAAACCGTATAAGGTTTTTTTATTACCATTTTTTAATTATTTACTTAAGAAAAGGTTAATCCCAATGAAAAACGTAGGCACCTCTTATTTTGTAAAAGGATCATTAAAAAGTATAACCAGCCTTGTTTTCTTGTCTTTCTTTCCTGGCTTGGTCGTGAAGGAACAGGCAATACATAAAACTGACCTTTCAAAGTGACCCTTGTGATTTTTAATGAACAAATTCATTTTGACTTTGTCTTCGCAGGTTCATATCTTACTGCGAGCAATACGCGGAATACGACGCATTCCTGACGGCGCCCGAGTGGCCGAACCCGTGGATCTCCGAGACCACGGAGATGTGGGACCAAGAGAAACAGTGGTAAGATTTAGAACAGTGGTACTAAAATTAAAACAGCTATAAGATAATCATTGATTTCTTATGATACATTTTATGATATTATGAACATGAACCAAATCGAATCATTAATATGATATGTAGTTAATTTAATAAAACGGCTCGTTTGATGGGTAAAGTAGGTATTAAATAAATATTTCTGTTGTTATTTAAAAAAAAAAGGAAATTGATAAGACATAATTACAAACACTTCACCCGACAAGCTATCGTACGTTTAGTTTGGCCTATGTAGGAGTGTATAAAATTGATTGTAGTTGTGGGAGCACATCATGGAGTCTGGAATCCTGTGGTGAGATTGTGCAAAAATCTAAAAAACATGATACCAGTTGCGTGTCAGGATACTGTTAGTGTTGTGTGTCGGAACCGAGATGTACTCGAATGTGATAATGGAACCGGTGGTAGTCGTATTTTTCGCAATAAAAGAGTGAGAAAGAGGGTAGATCGATTTGTCTGCCTCTAACATTCAAAACCCGCAAAGACTTCAGTTCCTCCCGTGATCATGGTACATGCAACTGTGCCGAAATATCGGGAAACATTCAAACTCACAAATCATGGTAAATATCCTGGTTTTTAGTAAAAATTATGTTCAAAACCATGATAGTTTCAAAAGTTATAGATACTGTGATGTCCGCAGCCTAGCTAACTACGGTACGCTAGCGCCATCTCTTATCACCTGGACGCACTACTTCTACCGCCGTCTAGTATCATCCGGAACTAACAGGCAGCGAGCAGGCCACGCCCACCTACAAGAATGTTCCGGAAGGAACGCCTTACTATATCCCGTAAGCGCGGCGTGCGACTGATAGCGACAGTTTTATTCAAGACTTTTGAAAGTACTTACTTGAAGTGATAAAGGCGCGATACCCAGTGACTAGTGAAGTGTCAGCTGCGCTAGTGTTGTACCTAGTGATACAGTGTTTTAGTTTTAATTGTGTAGTTTTGTTGTGCTGTATGTTTTGTTGTCATTGTCATGGTGGGATTTCACTAATACAGTGTTCATTTGGTGTATAATGGGACTTATTTTTTTTTATCCCGAACCCTAACTCGTAACAATACTATATATAAATAAAATAAATAAATAATGCTGGACATTTTCACACAGCATCATCTAGCCCCAAAGAAAGCAGAGCTTGTGTTATGGGAACTACATGACTGATACACTATTTTATATGCATTTTTTTTTGTAAATACATGCATATTATACATAGAAAACACCCAGACCGAGACAAATGTATGCAGATCATACAAACTTTTGTCCCGCAGCGGGAATCGGACCCGCAACCTTATGCATCTCAGGCTGACCTTCGCCCACTGCGCCACAGAGGTTGTCATACTTAAGACTACTTGTTAGTAAATTCTGCGATGATAGAAATATGTATGTATATAGAGGCATTCTGAGACGGTAGATGATCAAAGAATAAGATCATATTGATTTCACTGATCGACCACCCTCCGCACAAAATGTCTCCAAATAAGTAAGGTACATCTCTCCGCAACTGTTTTGAGGAAACTGCTATGACTGCCACGAACTCTACACATCAGAGATGCCGTCTTTTTACGGATGTAACTCTTTGCAGCAAGGATCCGCTGCCGCTGCGGCGCGTCCGCCGCTGGTCCTTCAGTCTGCGCGAGCTGCTGCAGGATCCCGCCGGGAAGGAACACTTCGCCAAGTTCCTCTCCAAGGAGTTCAGCGGGGAGAACCTCAAGTGAGTACATATAGCTGGAGATAATCTCCTCAGTTGAGTATATACAGCTGTAGATAATGCCCCCAAATTAGTATACACCTGAAGATAAACTCCTCAAGTGAGAATGCATCTGGAGATAATATCCTCAAGTGAGTATATACCTGCAGATAATGTCCTCAAGTGAGTATATACCTGCAGATAATGTCCTCAAGTGAGTATACACCTGCAGATAATGTCCTCAAGTGAGTATATACCTGCAGATAATGTCCTCAAGTGAGTATACACCTGCAGATAATGTCCTCAAAGTGAGTATGTACCTGGAGATAATGTTCTCAAGTGAGTATGCACCTGGAGATAATGTTCTCAAGTGAGTATGCACCTGGAGATAATGTTCTCAAGTGAGTATACACCTGCAGATAATGTCCTCAAGTGCGTATACACCTGGAGTTAATGTCCTCAAGTGAGTATGCACCTGGAGATAATGTTCTCAAGTGAGTATACACCTGCAGATAATGCCCTCAAGTGAGTATACACCTGGAGTTAATGTCCTCAAGTGAGTATGCACCTGGAGATAATGTTCTCAAGTGAGTATACACCTGCAGATAATGTCCTCAAGTGAGTATGCACGTGGAGATAATGTTCTCAAGTGAGTATACACCTGGAGATAATATAAATCTAATTTGTATGTTTTTTGTAGGTTCTGGTTAGCAGTGCAGGAGCTGAAAGCATTGCCGATATCGCGCGTAGCTGCCGGCGCTAAAGAGATATGGAGGGAGTTCCTGGCGTCGGACGCAGCGTCGCCTGTCAACATCGACGCTGCGAGCCGGTACGTACCAGTCGCTAGGCGAGACGCTAAGCGAGTCGGGACGCTAGGCGAGACGCTAACCTAGTCGCTCACTAAGTCGCTGGGATGGCGACTTGTTTCAGTACAATAGTGGCCTTATTGATAAGTCGCTAGGCGATAAACTAGCCGAGTCGCTAAGTGGGTCATCAGTCGAGTCAGGTCGCTAGGTGAAACGTGTAGCGAGTTGGGATGCTAGGCGAGACGCTAACCATAGTACCGCTTAATATAGTGACCGCATAGATAAGTCGCTAGGCGAGAAATATGGCGAGTCGCTAAGTGAGACGTGAGGCAAATCAGGTCGCTTGGTGAAACGTGTAGCGAGTTGGGATGCTAGGCGAGACGCTAACCATAGTACCGCTTAATATAGTGACCGCATAGATAAGTCGCTAGGCGAGAAATAAGGCGAGTCGCTAAGTGAGACGTGAGGCAAATCAGGTCGCTTGGTGAAACGTGTAGCGAGTTGGGATGCTAGGCGAGACGCTAACCATAGTACCGCTTAATATAGTGACCGCATAGATAAGTCGCTAGGCGAGAAATAAGGCGAGTCGCTAAGTGAGACGTGAGGCAAATCAGGTCGCTGGGTGAAACGATAACTGAATCGCTATGCAAGACAGTTTGTAGTCAATTTTTGACGTTGACATCTTGTAGTTCCTGAAACACACGACACAGGGAATCTTAGTTTGGGGTCTTTTGTTTCCCCGTTTTTTTCGTCCTAGTTTGTGGTCTTTTTCTTTCGTAGTTTCCGTCCTAGTTGGGGTCTTTTTTCCCCGTAGTTTCCATCCTAGTTTGGGGTCTTTTTCCCCGTAGTTTCCATCCTAGTTTGGGGTCTTTTTTCCCGTTGTTTCCGTCCTAGTTTGGGGTCTTTTTTCCCGTAGTTTCCGTTCTAGTTTGGGTTCTTTTTTCCCGTAGTTTCCATCCTAGTTTGGGGTCTTTTTTCCCGTTGTTTGCGTCCTAGTTTGGGGTCTTTTTTCCCCGTAGTTTCCGTCCTGGTTTTGGGGTATTTTTTCCCGTAGTTTCCGTTCTAGTTTGGGTTCTTTTTTCCCGTAGTTTCCGTCCTAGTTTAGGGTCTTTTTTTTCTCGTAGTTTCAGTCCTAGTTTGGGGTATTTTTTCCCGTAGTTTCCGTCCTAGTTTGCGGTCTTTTTCTCTCGTAGTTTCCGTCCTAGTTTGGGGTCTTTTTTCCCGTAGTTTCCGTCCTAGTTTGCGGTCTTTTTCTCTCGTAGTTTCCGTCCTAGTTTGGGGTCTTTTTTCCCTTAGTTCTCGTCCTAGTTTGGGGTCAGGACTGCGATTGTGTCTGTTGGGTGTTTATATTATTTACTATGTATTTATTATATATTTCAGGGAGCTGACTCGAGGCAAGGTAGAGTCGGGCGCGGCGGACAGGTACTGCTTCGATCAAGCGCAGGTAATCTTATCTTATCTTATCCTATTCACAAACTATGTTAATTTATATTATCCTATTTTATCCTATCTCAGTTTATTCATATTGTAAAAACGGGAATTTTCACGTACTGCACTATCGGTGAAGGCACTAAGTTTCGACTCATTCCGAGAGTCTTCATCAGGGTGAGTGGTTGCGACTTTCTCCTTCCGCGTCGCGCCGTGCACTATCTCAGTTTATCTTCTCCTATTTACATCCTATCTTAGCTTGTCTTCTCCTGTTCGATCCTATGTTATCTTATCTTATACTCTATTTTATTATTATCTTATCTTTTAAGATCAAATACTTAATACATTTTAGCTTTCACATTATATAGTTGTTCTAAGAAGGTAATCCTTCATAATATTGAAATGATTTTGAAAAAAAAAATACAAAATGGCGGACGGTTGGAATACCGGGCTCCTTGTTAAAATCTTCAAATCCCTTCATAACCCGTGTTGTATGAGATGGCTATATGCTATGTTCAATCCTGAATATATGTATGTTATTTTTAAGGCGCACGTTTACCATCTGATGAAATCTGACAGCTACTCGCGATATCTACGATCTGAGATGTACAAGGATTACTTAAACGGCTCTAAAAAAAAGGTTAGTATGTTATTTAACCAATAATTTTACTAAGACATAAATCCTACTAATATTATAAACGCGAAAGTTTGTGAGGATGGATGTTTGTTACTCTTTCACGCAAAAACTAGTGAACGAATTTTGATGAAACTTTACAGTAATATAGCTTATACGCGGGCGAAGCCGTGGGCACGAGCTAGTATATAACTATCTAAACTGAAAAAAAGAGCTGAAGTTTTTTTTGTTTTTTCGTTTGAATGCGCTAAATTCTGAACTACCAGTTGGCTGTTTAACATCACGCCACGACCCGAGCCGAGCAAAAGAAGTAATAGCGCGGGTCGGCCGTGGCACGGCTAGCAGTTTATAGTTATTTATTAATTAGATAATAAGAATGAATATTTTTATATTATTAAATAATATTTTTAAATCCTGCGGGTAGTTTCGGAGTTTAGCGAGTTTAAATAAAAAAAAGAACTCTTCAACTTTTTTTTTATTAGTATAGATTACAAAATAATAATAATAATACTATACATAGGGAACTGACTTCGGCCGAGTGAACGAGGACTGATTTTTTTTTACGTTCTAATTCAAGGATCGCTCTGACCCTTTCTCCCCTTCATTCATGGAGTTTAAAAAAAATATATTTAAAAACCAAAAAACATGCTTAAAAAATCATAATTTAAAAAAAGAAATGAAACATTTAAAAAACAAAAAACATATTTAAAAAATAAATAAAAAATCAATGAAAAAAACCTTGTTTCTTTTCAGACATCTGTGAAGGGGATTCGTTCAATAGTCTCTTTCACGGCGCGTAAAGAGACGGCATCTAACTGAAACTGGCTCTTATTGCGGTGCGGCAAGGTTCAATTCAATAAGCTGCGTGGAATGTTGTGATCTGTGGACTGGACTGGAGGGTGGGTACTTAAAATAACGTTGAATTTCAATTTATCTGTTTACAGCATTAAATTGTTAATTTAAGACATAATATCCGTATGCTGAAATTTTGTTCATATATTTGCTGAAATTCAATTTTCAAATTCATATGAATTTTGATCAAAATTTCATATAAGTTTCAAATCTGTTTCTAGCAAGCAAATTTTAATTAAGATCAAAGTTAAATCCGTATGCTAAAATTTTGTTCATATATTTGCCGAAATTCAATTTTCAAATTCATATGAATTTTGATCAAAATTTCATATAAGTTTCAAATCTGTTTCTAGCAAGCAAATTTTAATTAAGATCAAAGTTAAATCCGTATGCTAAAATTTTGTTCATATATTTGCTGAAATTCAATTTTCAAATTCATATGAATTTTGTTCAAAACTTCATATAAGTTACAAATCTGTCTCCAGAATGCAATTTTAATTAAGTTCAAAGTTAAATCCGGATGCTTAAATGTAATTCTCCTACATTCACTTAAATTCAAAACATATGAATTTTGTCCAAATTCATTATTTTTGAATAATATTTAAGTATAATAATACTTAAATGTTATTCAAAATTTCATAATTTGTTAGTGTTTATAAATATTTTTCTAATTAAGTTCAAATTTACATTATATTAATATTAATTTGGTCAAAATTAGCTAAAATTTAATATAAACTTAAATATTTTGTCTTGAAATCAAAATTTTGACCAAATACATTCAAAAATAAATGTTGTTGAATTTTGTGAAAATCAACTCTTTGGAAAACACGCTTGGTTTTATGGAGGTACATATTATTTATGTACTTACCCTATATTATGTACACTATGTACTGTCAGAGTGTAATCCATAACTGGTTATTTCTTGGTTCTGCATTATAAAGTATTTTCTTCTTGTATATATTTTTTAATAATAAAATAAGCTTACGGCCCCGGCTTTTCGTAAGCGGACGTGTTAAAATCTATTTACTGAAATTAAGTACCCAACTGTACACTAGAATTGTTCTGCGGCTTTGCTCGGGGAAAAGGCAGAAATTGTTGTCAGTAACACTGACACGTGATAGCAGCGTTTTAATGTAAATCTCATCAAAATACGTTGCCCCAATTTTGATGTAACTTTTTCTATCTTCCATTTCTTTTGATCTTTTTTTAACTGAATTACGTTTGTTTATATTGCATTTAGTAATGTCGTTTGGCGATAAAATTTGTGTTTTTTTTTAATAATATCGATTTTAGGGTGAACTAAAGAAACATATTTTTTGATGTATCCCCAAATACCTTGAACAAAGAGGCTACTTTCAAATCTCGTTTAAGAAAATGTCATCTGTCAGTTGTGACATTTTCTATTCATACATTGTAACTTTTGACATATTCTGTCACTTTTGACATTTCCTGTCAAAAACTACGTGCCATATTAATTGTATGTATTTATGGAAAAGTTTTTAACTGTAGATTTTAAATGCACATAATGATTTCCGTAAATACCTCTTACTGCTAGAAAAAAAAACATTATCGAAATGTTTCGATAAAATTTTGTTATCGAAAGATTTCGATAAAAAAAAATTGTATTCGTTCCTCCTCTTAGTACGAGGGTCTACTAATCGTTATGCCACTGGGTCGGAGGCGAGACATCCAGATAATTTCGACTGGCACCAGACGCAGTGGCATAGTGCGTACCAATCGGGAGGTTGCGAGTTCGATCCCCGCCTGGTCACCAATTTTTTTTTATATATTGTAATTTTATTTCAAATGTATTATTTGATAGAGCCAATATTTAAGATTTAATTCCAATATTTAGCGTTTTTTCTTCCATTTTCTTATTTATCTCTACTATTTCAATAAATGAAAGTATTTTGACTTTGTATATTAACTCAAATGTTAAAAAGAAAAACAAAATTTACTTAAAAAAAAATATTTTCAAATGTGTTTGAGATGAACAGTTTTATTAAAATTTCATTTTCAAGTTACGATAAAAAAATCGCGCTCCTAACTTATGGAAGTACGTTTGTATGGAGATATATATAAGGTACGAGGTCAGACAAAATTTTTTGAAATTTTAACACCATTTTAAAAGCATCACTTAAAAACTCATGTCACTTTATCCGCGGAATACTGAAAGGCTACTTAAGAGTTTAATAACTATAAGAAACTCCATTTAAATGACCGAATTTCTCTGTATTATTAATATAAATAAATAATGCTGGACATTTTTATTTCACACAGCATCATCTAGCCCCAAACTAAGCAGAGCTTGTGTTATGGGAACTACATGACTGATATACTACTTATATATATATATTTTTTTGTAAATACATACATATTATACATTAGAAAACACCCAGACCCGCGACAAATGAATGTAGATCATACAATCATTTGTCCCGGGCGGGAATCGAACCCGCAACCTTCTGCCTAACTACCTACCGCAGACTTATACCTTACCTATCTACATTATGTTTTAGTAGGTACCTATCTTTTTATTATATCCTTTTATTTTACCTTGGTGTCTGTTTTAGTGCAAAATTGATGTCTTCTTTCCGTTTTGCCAAATAAAAAGATTTTCTTTCTCTCTTTCTTTCTTGCGTACACTATCAGTAAAAGAGAGCGATAGTTTAAATTTAGTTTAGTCAGTGTACTACAACAGAATCGAGGCCATCACCTATTCTATCTGATTATTCTGTATACATTGTAAAATCTGTATATATCTTTGGTCATAATAATTATATATAAATAATAAAATTAAATCCTAGTGGTGTTTCAGTATTCAGCTGTTTAATTTATTACGTTTAGATTTATATAGCGTTTATTAAGTACAACTGGATGTAAGTTCAGTTATTATTTAATTAATTTTAAAATATAGGCTCTCTTTTATTTATTTTCTAAAGACTGCATGCGTAATATGACATACTGCCCGTTTTATTTTATTTGTAAATATTTAGTCGTTTTAGAAAATAGACAATATCCAATATGTATAGATGAAAAATATATTATTATGTATTGAATTGTATTATGGTAAAAAAATGATGTTCTCTGACCGAATCCTATCAACCAGTGTGACGAAAAAGAGTTTTTTTAAATGTTAAATTCATTGTTATCCGTTTTTGGTTGGTCTAATCAGCTCCCAATCAAACTAGCAAAATGGTGATGGGAATAGGCTTTCTTTGATAGGTTTTTTTCTAGTCAGAGAACATCGCAAAAAAACTTATTTTAAATAAAAATAAAATCCCCTTCATCAGTCATTATAATGTAGATGTAAAATTAGTTTTAAGAACTGGCAATAAGCGTAGTCAAAAATCTACTAAGTTATCGATAGTGTTGTAACCTCTCTTTATAAATATTACATAGTGATGTTAATACCACCTAGACCGTGCACAAAATGTATCAAAAGCAGAAATAAGAAAGTGAAACTACCTTATTTATAAAAACTATTAAGGCGGGGTGGGCCGAAAAGCGTGGTCTGTCGTCACCTTGTGTGACGTAATAAAACAACAAAAAAATGGTTGTTTAAACCAACACGGTAGTATGATTAGACAAGAATACATAGCATAATTTTTAATGAATAGAAGTTTCAATATTTGCTTTATACACACCTTTGTAAAAATTTGCAGTTCTCAGTAATTTAGGCTGCCAAAACATTTTTTTTTACTATTCTATCATAACAACGTGTTCAGTAATTTAAATAGAGTTGTATATTTGAAAAGATCGTAAGAAAACCCTCAAATACTAGATATTTTTGCGCGCAAACATGACGTAACTGTCATTTTATGAATAAGCTTATTTGAGTCAAATTTGCAATAGCACAAAGGTCTGCGTCAAATAATGCGCTCCAAATCTGGGTTGCACCCCGTCTTAAAATTTAAGGATTGCTTGATTTTTAAAGATTTCATGAGTAAGGCTTTTAGAACTTATTATATTTTTATTAAACTGACTCTTAATCTACTCTGGCCAAATATTTGAAGACTGTTTTTTTAATACTGTAATTTGAGTTAATGTTCCTTATTATTATTAAAAAAAACATTTTTTTATTAAAATCCTATAAAATTACACTTGTCATTATTAATAATGGACGTTAGACAAGTTAGATTGTTTTTAACACATTGGCCTCGATTCTGTAGTACACTAACTAAACTAAATTTAAACTATCGCTCTCTTTTACTGATAGTACAAGCATGAAAGAGATGGCTACAATTTCAGTTCTGTCAAGTTAGTCAGATTTAAGTTTTCCATACAAATTTAGTCGTGATTTCAAAACATGCTGACTATAAACACGTAGAAAAGCGGCACGTAAACTGTCTTGACAGCAGCACACAGCAGTCAAATTCTTGCCATCTCTTTCTTGCGTTCACTATTAGTAAAAGAGAGCGACAGTTTAAATTTAGTTTAGTTAGTGTACTACAGAATCGAGGCCATTGTCTTTGGACAATAAAGTACCATTTACAATAATATTTCAGTACGTTTTTTTATTTTTTGTAAAAAATGCGATTGTGTTCTTAAGCGTTTTTCCGCCATTTTGGTAAATCAATATGTTAAATTAAAATGCTTTTCTCTCTAAGAATCTGTTCTGTAAAATCTGTAGAGCTTATGTGTTTTATGTGATAGTTAAAGTCCAATTAGATATTAGTTTCTCTGTATAAATCCTTGACTGACGATCGAACTTGCCGCCAGTCAATAACGCTAGCGAAATGGCAATGGGAATGAGATTGGAAAGTACAGTTCGAGAAGTGTCCCATTTTAAAGTTTCGGACATTTCTAAAACCTATTTTCAGATTGTCGGCTTCAATTCGCCGTTCCCCATTGCCATTTTGCTAGGCGAATCAGAGGGCAAGATGAAAGTTGCTTGAACCAAGCATGACAGTTACAAGCAATTCTGACTCTTGCGTCAAGAAAACTTAGACCGGGAGTTGACTGTCGTCAACCCTAACTATCGAGTACTAGGAGAGAGCACACACGGAAAAGAGGATAAAAGATAAAGTAAAAAGAAGATACGTAGTCAGTGAGTACCTAGATCTTTAAAAATACCAAGTAGGGGGTGGTCAGAGACACTAATAGCTGTAAGGGAAGAATATTCGTAATAATTTCCTAAAATGATACCAAACCACAATAATTTCAATGTTGAATACTGACGACCTCTGTGGCGCAGTGGGCGAAGGCCCGCCTGAGATGCAAAAGGTTGCGGGTTCGATTACCGCCGCGGGACAAATGTTTGTATGATCTACAAATATTTTCTCGCGTCTGGGCGTTTTCTATGTATAATAATGTTTTTACATAAATAAATTTGTAGGTCATGTCATATCAGTCATGTAGTTCCCATAACACAAGCTCTGCTTAGTTTGGGGCTAGATGATGCTGTGTGGAAAATATCCAGAATGGTTTATCCATTATTATTATTAATTATTAATAATAATAATGTTGGCGTTAACGTCTACGGAAAGATTACGAAGTATGGAAATGACATTAGCTGTTGGGATGTCACGTGACTGCTGCCAAGTTTTTCCGTTAGCGTGAAAGAAAAACTAAGCGTGGGGTATTTGTCTAGAAGCCCTGCTGGGCGATCACTCTAATTTCCCATGGCTGGTATCATCGGATGGGATGAATCGTATCACGCTAATTTGTAAGCTGGATGAGCCGTAGATGGACAATGCGAATTAACAAAATTGGTTTCATATTGGATTTTCCGTTTTTTGGATGGATGGGCAATATAAATAAGGAACTAGTGACAAATTTGATTGCCATCTCGATAGCCATGCGTTAGTGTGAAGGCCCCGCTGGTACTGGATTGATATGGTTGACGACTGCTCGCTCCCGCTCTTATTACATTGATCGTCAGTAAGGTCTTTAGATCTTCACAAATGTCAAACCAAAGGCTTTTAGTCGCGTAATCATAGTTAAATATCTAATACGAGGCACAGTTATATTAAATACATAGGATTTTATGTTAATATAGTAGAACTTTAGGTATTTAGTTAAAAAATAAATTGAGAAATACTCAAAAATTTATTTTAGTTTTATTTAAATTTGTCCGCCATTTTGAAATATTCTGAAATATCATCTATATGCTTTTAATCTTTAAGTGTTTTATTTTCTTGTAATATAATCATTACATACATTAAATAGGACATGCAAATGTTAAAAAAATATAGTACTAGCTTCTGCCCACGGCTTCGCCCGCGTGGTACCCGGATAAAAAGTAGCCTATGTGTTATTCTGATGTACGAGTATAAGCTATATTACTGTAAAGTTTCATAAAAATCCGTTCAGTAGTTTTTACGTGAAAGAGTAACAAACCATCCATCCTCACAAACTTTCGCGTTTATAATATTAAGTATGATCCATTGTATGTCATTTTAGTTATTTTGTATTTTATATAAGCTCTGTAGCTTGTGATAAACTTTTTTTATTAGTCAAGATAGGTACTTACCTACATCACTTAAGTAGGTACTTAGAGGGTGCGTGGAAAAGATTCTTTAAAATCTATTTTTTTTATTTTTTACCAGTGACGTTAGCTTATACATTTGCTATCATTTATTTCCGAAATGACGTATCGGATCGTAACTCCAAAAAATATTAACTCAATTCCTATTTTATAGTTACTTAATCTAGAAAAGTACCTACCAGTATATGCACTTAACCTAGTTTTCCAAATTTATGCAGGTAAATAGGCTATCTCGACGGCCCCATCGAATAAACATGTAAAGTAAAAATTGCTACTTTACAGGAGCAATTAAAAACAAAAAAATATATTACTCTCTGATTATCAGATGTACTCAAAAATTAAGTTCGCTTATAAAGGGTCTTTGCGCTCAGTCAGATCTGCACTGCTCTACGATCACAGGACCGCAGCCTTCAGAGGAAGTTTTAGATATGCGGCAACGAAGTTTTGGAACAATATTCCTCCCCCGATCAGAAATGTAAAAACTAAGTACACATTTAAAATACACTTTAAAAAGTTTTTGTTACAGAAACAAATTGAGGGTATTCCGAGGCGACAAGAAAAAACTTATCTGTTATCGTTTCGCACTCTGTTGTCATAGTTTACATCACGTACTTATCGTAAGTCCGAGGTAGGAAACGCCACATTGGCCTCGATAGTACACTGACTAAACCAAATTTAAACTTTCGCTCTCTTTCAATGATAGTGCAAGCAAGAAAGAGATAGTTACAATTTTAGTGCTGTCAAATTAGTCAGATTTAAGTTTTCCATACAAATTTAGTCGTGATTTGAAAACATGCTGACTATAAACACGAAGAAAAGCGGTACGTAAACTGATTTGACAGCAGCACACAGTATTAAAATTCTTGCCATCTCTTTCTTGCGTACACTATCAGTAAAAGAGAGCGATAGTCTAAACTTAGTTTAGTCAGTGTACCACAGAATCGAGGCCATTATAACCCTACTCAAACACATCTACCGGCTGCTATAAAAAATTCTTAAATCAAACAAAAGTTCGGTTATGAGACACCGATATTATAAAAAGGAAGATTTGTTAGTTTGTTCAAGTGTTTCTACGTAAGAAGTAATTTACTTATAATGTTATATTATTTCTAGCTCTGCCACGGCCTCGGCCCCCGACCCACCGCGTCGTATCGCCTTCCCGTCCTTGTTTTTACTCGGCTCCTAAGGGTCGCAGCGTAATGTTAAATCCTACTTAAAATCGTACTAATATAATAAACGTGAAAGTTTGTGAGGATGGATGTTTGTTCCTCTTTTACGCAAAAACTACTGAACGGATTTTGATAAAACTTTACAGTTATATAGCTTATACATCAGAATAACACATAGGCTACTTTTTATCCGGATACTACGCGGCAAAGCTAGTCTACTTATAATAAAGTAAAACTCAAATAAATAAATAACATAATTGTAGAGCCCTCTAGTGGTGTGTGAGCTTAACTATAGTTTCTGAGTATTAACACAGACCATTTAAACTTTAACAGGTCTGTTTTAGTTTTAGTACAAGAAAACAAAACTAGATGTCGGTATTTTTTTATTCCAAAAACTATCGTGAACTTGACGACCTCTGCAGCGCAGTGTGCGAAGATTCGCCTGAGACGCAGAAGGTTGCGCGTTCAATTCCCGCCGCGGGACATATGTTTGTATGATTTGCAAATATTTGTCTCGGGTCTGGGTGTTTTCTATGTAAAATATGTATGTATTTACAAAAAAAAATGTATATAAGTAGTATATCTGTCATATAGTTACCATAACACAAGCTCTGCTTAGTTTGGGGCTAGATGATGCTGTGTGAAAAATGTCCAGCATTATTTATTTATTATTTATATTTTAAAAATGGGAATTTTCACGTACTGCACTATCGGTGAAGGCACCGACTAAGTTTCGATTCATTCCGAGAGTCTTCATCAGGGAAAGTGACAGCGAATTGCTCCCTCCGCGTCACGCCGTGCACTATGTAGTGCACGGCGTGCAACTTAGTCGGTGCCTTCACCGATACTGCAGTACGTGAAAATTCCCGTTTTTGCAATATGAATTATATATATTTTTATTAACCTAAACTGTCCCACTGCTGGGCTAAGCTCTCCCCTCTTTTCTTCCATGCGCTCGGTCCATTGCCACCTCTGGCCATTTGGATTCGAATGCATCCAGGTCGTCTTGCCATCTTTTTCTTGGTCAGCCGCGGCGACTTCGTCCGTTATTCGGCAACCACTCAGTAACTAGATTTTCCCAACGATCCTGGACGCATTCGAGTCACATGACCTGCCCAATCCCACTTTAAGCGAGCAGTCTTCATGCTTACTAGTCACACTGTATGAAAACGAGGATCGTGCGAGGGGCTCAGTTTTACAACTGAGCCAGCACACTGTGGTACCACGATTGAGGCGAGGCAGCGAGGCAGTTTCTACGCAGTTAAGTGAGGCAGTCTTGGGAACACAGTGTGCACTGTGCGTGTTGTGTGGTGTGGAGTGGAGTGCTATGTGTGAGGCGCATTGTGCGAACCAACACGATCTTTTCTCGCGGCTCGGCTCGTGCCTCGCTCCTCGCGCCTCGCACGATTGTGCAACTGTGTAGGCGTGCAGGTGTGCTAGCTCGTCCAAACGAAAAGAGTGAGGCCTCGTTTCGAGAAAGTGTGTAGCTACAAAAGTGATACCACACGTGCTGAGGACCCACCACTGATGTAGGCATTGCCTATATCAGTAATGCCAGTTTTAGCTCGTAGGTCGGTGTTTCTTATTCTTGTTGAGCAGAGTGTTCTCAACGTGGAAGTGGATGGTCTGGCTCTGGTTGATGAAATTAAATATTGGTGCATGTATCACAATAGATATATTATTGTGTAGCGAAGAAATACATTTGATATTGAAAAGATTGCTGTTATTATTAGGGAATCGAGATAATATGCGCTTTACTTTTGATGACAATATTGCAACGAGAGGATTCTGTAAAAGCGAACAGTCAGAGACAATGACGACCTTTGTGGCACGGTGGGCGAAGGCCCGCCTGAGACACCGCAAGGGTTCGATTCCCGAAGCGGGACAAATGTTTGTATAATCTTCAAATGTTTGTCTCGGGTCTGGGTGTTTTCTATGTATAATATGAATGAATTTACAAAAAAAGTATATAATAGACTATATATAGTATATAGTCATCGGTCATGTAGTTCCCATAATACAAGCTCTGCTTAGTTTGGGGCTAGATGATGCTGTGTGAAAAATGTCTATGATTAAAAAAAAATCTGTTACAACATAGATAGCTGTCAGTCACAGGACACCAAATTGTCACCAAAGACAATTATCTACATTTTAACAAACCACAGATTAAAAATTTTTGATCCTAACAAACTGCGGGCCTATTCACGCCGCGGATGTTGTGTCGGTGTACTAAGAAATCACATTCACGAAACAATTCGTTATTCAAACAATTCTATTGGTTCGTTTGACTCCTAGAATGCTTCTCTCAATCGCTCTTTGGCTAATCTTTTGTTGGGACTTTTGTACTTCGGTCAAAGACCAAGTCTGAGCTCCGTAGGTTAAGATAGGCATGATACACAATGAGTTTTCGCTTTAGTTTAAGTGGAAGAGAAATCTTCATCAGCTGCTTCATGGACCAGTAGCTCCTCCAAGCGTTTTCAATGCGGGCGATTAATTTCACTGTCTTCGCAAAGTCAAAGTCAAAATTCAAGGATCACTTTGAAAAGTCGGTTTTATCTACTGCCTGTTCCTCCGCGACCAAGCCAGGAAAGAAAGGCAAGAAAGCAAGGCTATTTATTATTTTTAATGATCCTTTTACAAAACAATAGGTACCTGCATTTTTTTATCGAGTTGGAGCATTTTCAATCCCCAGAGTTTTTATCATCTAAATAATCAGATATTTTATAGTATGCCTTTTTATAAAGATTTTGTATATTGTCAATTTTTGTATATCTCTTGTGGCGTCTGGAACAGCCATTCTAAATATTGGTGTTTTTTTTTTGAAAACGGGTAACTAGTTTCGTAGTTTACTCCTACATTAAAACTTTACCTCTATAATATTATAGTGTAGATTAGGTATATGTAATTTGTGACGATGGTTATAAGTACCCAGCCAATATGCGCAGACGCAGAACGTGGTACCTATTTGCCTATTAATTTCGGCTTGAGTCAACATATATGCGCAGGTGTTTTGTGTTTACCCACATCAATAAATAAGTATAAAACATTGTATTTTGTTAAAATTACGATTAAGTGGAAAACAGATCCTGTCTGGCCACTAAGAGAGCTATGGTCATGGACGCAAGAGGCTGTTTTTTTCTTCTTTTAATCGTAAGTAGACAATTTTATTAAGGGGAAGTGCTAACACCATGTCTATTTTTGTCGCTAAGCCAATATGTTCACATTTCTGTGTTCCTGTTTGAAGGGTATGGTTGCCGGTGAAAAAACAGGCACATGAGATGTTACATCTGGATATCAGGGAGGCAACGCTTAAGTGATACATCTGTTATTGCAAGTTTCTATAGGTTACGGTAACCGATTACCAACAGGTGGGCTGAAAAGTTTGTTGGCCACTTTAGTCCTACTAATATTATAAACGCGAAAGTTTGTGAGGATGGATGTTTGTTACTCTTTCACGCAAAAACTACGAAACGGATTTTGATGAAACTTTACAGTAATTTAGCTTATACATTAGAATAACACATAGGCTACTTTTTATCCGGGTACCACGTGGGCGAAGCCGTGGGCAATAGATAGTAGCATATAAAAAAAACTTATTTAGTTGCAGTCGGGTATTTTTTATACAACTTAGAGCCGTGTTGGTCTAGTAAGCGGTACCGCGAATTCCGATCTGGTCGTCGTGAGTTTGAACCCCGTCGTGCATTAATGGATGTATTCACATTATTTGCGAGTTAACACGTGCTCAAAACGGTGACGGAAAACATCGAGGAAATCGGCAATCCCCAGGAACAAATTCGAAAGCTAATGCCATTGATGTTCCAATAAGTTAAGATGGGCTTGCGACTTGTCACGTGGAATGCTAACTGCTTACAAATTACGGGCATGTGCTTAATGTAGGTAATATTTGGACATGCCTCTGACTACCTAAATCCTACGTGGTACCCTCGAAACTCAAGAATCTACATACTGAGTATGTATCTGCGGGTTTCAAGTGACGACCAGAAATGCTTATTCCACAAATCCTCTACAAAGGGGTTTTCGGTACTTTTTGTCCAGAAATTTCCTTCCGGCATTCAATGGTGAAGCTAAGGGGATTTGCGGACAGGAGTTCCAGAAATTCCCTGATCCTGATTCCCTGCTATACGACTCTGGAACAATGTTCCACAGTCATATCGTGAGGTGTCTTCTGTTGAAGTTTTCAGATCCAAAGTTAACAATCAATTTTTAGCTCTCATGCACGATTCCCACAAAGTTAAGTAATCAGTTTCTCAGCTACATATTGTGAGAATAATATATATTATATAGAATATTTAGTAGTCTATTTTTTTTATTAGCTTTTAGTGGCTTTGGTATCACTGCGGCTGTCACAGGCCTATTGTGATCGCCACTTTCTTACTTTCCCCTCAGGGGGCGTTAAAAGTTCACCGCTCAGGCCTGCAGCTGTTAGAAACTGCAGGATCTTTTTGAGTGTGATGAGTTTTAGTTTGTCTGGGCTAAGAATGTGTTTTCCCTGATGAAAGTTACGCTTATGTATCAGTGGTTTAGTAGTCTAAGAATTATTATCTGTAATTTGTAAGGTTAGGTTATGTAAATAGGTTATGTAAATATAATAGTGTTTGTTAACACTATTATATTTACATTAGTGTTAACAAACACTATTATCAGGATTATTATTTACAACGTTAACAATCTCCTACTTAATGAAAATAAAACAAAGTGTATTAGATTTATACTACCCAATGTTACACAAGTTAAAGCAAATATCAAAATCAAAGATGAACAGTTGGCTCTTGTGGACACCACCGTATTCTTAGGTATCACTTTAGATAATAAGCTTCAATGGGGTCCTCATATTGATGGGTTATCGAAGAGACTTAGTTCTGCGGCATATGCAGTCAAAAAGATCCGTCTTTATACAGACGTTGACACAGCTAGACTAGTTTACTTCAGCTACTTCCACAGCATTATGTCGTACGGTATACTGCTGTGGGGGAGTGCTGCTGATATCAATACCATTTTTGTGCTGCAGAAGAGGGCTGTTCGAGCAATTTATAATATGGGCCCCAGAGAATCACTTCGCGAAAAGTTTAAAGAAATAAATATAATGACATTCCATTGTCAATACATTTATGAAAATCTGATGTATGTTCACAAAAATATTAATTTGTTTAAGAAAAAAAGCGATAATCACAATGTTAATACTAGAAATAAAGATAAACTCGCTGTTGCCACTTGTAGACTCCATAAAGTTGGTAAATCGTTTAAAGGGCACGGTGTACGCTTTTATAACAAACTCCCAAGAGATATACAAAAATTATCAATTAACAAATTTAAAAACGTAATTAAACAAAAGCTTTATAAAAAGGCATACTATAAAATATCTGATTATTTAGATGACAAAAACTCTTGGGATTGAAAATGCTCCAACTCGAACCTATTGTTTTGTAAAAGGATCATTAAAAAGAATAACCAGCCTTGTTTTCTTGCCTTTCTTTCCTGGCTTGGTCGCGGAGGAACAGGCACCTAGATAAAAACCGACGTTTCAAAGTGGTCCTTGTGATTTTATTGAATAAATGAATTTTGACTTTGACTTTGACTTTGACTTTGTGTTTTATTAATAGATTAACTCTAGCGTATAATTTATAATTTATAACTTTCTTATATTCATGCACTACATCAAAACTCTTCTCCATTAACAATTATTTAAATATCTTTTCGTATAAAAATATGCTATGTATATACTCTTACCAAAGAAATACTTCCGTTTTGGTCATAGATTATTGTTTTATTAAGTCATACAAGGTGAAAATATCTTTTCGGCCTACCCCGCCTTAAGTAGATTAATACAGGGTGCCCAATAAATACAATAAATAATATTTATCATAATTACAGGTCTTCGTGACGAAAACATCAGCAAAATCAAACCGTAAGTGATAGAATAAAAAATAAAAGATAGATAAATAAAATATAAATAATGCTGGATATTTTCTCAAATAATCGTCGTAAAATATATAGAAAATATATTTTAGCTTTTCCGATGCCGACGCCAAAAGGGGCTGATGTTTTTTTATTAGCGAATCCCTAATAAAAAAACATCAGCCCGTAGAAGTCTACTGCTGAACATAGAATCTTATAGAATAATTTAATTAAGTTTTAATGTAAAAGATTTTTTATATATATTTTTACAAAGTTTTTTTCTTTTAGGTTTTCGCCATAAAGTCCATTTAATGGAAGTTTTTAACAATCATAATGAACCAGGTAAGCTTATTGTACAAGGGGAATTCCAATCGATCAATCGAGGATAGATACCATCGATCGGCAGTAACAATCTGTCGATCGACGATAGCTACCCTCGATCGACAGTAACAATCGTCGATCGACGATAGCTATCATCGATCGACAGTAATAATCGACGATAGCTATCACCGATCGATAGTAACAATCGGTCGATCAACGATAGCTATCATCGATCAACAGTTAAAATCGGTCGATTAACGATAGCTATCCTCGATCGACAGTAACAATCGGTCGATCAACGATAGCTATCATCGATCAACAGTAAAAATCGGTCGATTAACGATAGCTATCCTCGATCGACAGTAACAATCGGTCGATCGACGATAACTACCCTCGATAGTTAGTAAAATAAAATCAGTCAACGTCAATCTACAGTTTCTTCTGTCAATTATTCTTGTATTAAATGGATACGAATATAGATAAATAAATAATAAACAACTAACAGACATACATAGTCCAGACCCCGCACTAAGATTAGGAGTAGGTATCAGGAACTCTGAGTAAAAATAAAAATACGACTTCTAACATTAATAAAATCGAAAGTGTCTAAAAAAATAGAGTTCCGATATCGTCGAGTCTCATGCCGGTAGCGATATATACGACGATATATCGCTACCGGCATCCGTCAACGATAAAACGCTCTTACAATGCTGGATATTTTCATACAGCATCATCTAGCCCCAAAGTATAGCTTGTGGTATGGGAACAACATGATTATTACTAGTAAACCTTTTTATGCTTAAAATACATATTATTTATTTTACATTGAAATTAATAAATGATTTCAGTCTCCGTTCTTCTAGAAGAACCTCAAGAGTACAATGAATCAGGCTTTACAAATAATGAAAGTAATCAACTTGAACTAAAGAGAATACAAATTGATCCTTCCTTACTACGCGAACAAAACCTGCATAAAATATATAAACACGAGAACAGCGCACAAAGGCCACACCAACAAAACTATCAACAATATGAAAGTCAACAAGGAAATCCGCATAACCAAAGATCCCAACACGGTGAAGGCCAAAGACAAGAGGCTCAAAGTCAGAACTCTGAACAACATCTCAACCTGCATGGTCAAAGTCAAATTCAACAAGATTTACTTTCCCGAAACAGTGACCACGGCGAAATTGAACGACCAGAGTTTGAGAGAGAGAGTTCCCAGCACAGAGAGGGCTACCAACATAACAAAAGAAATAAGTACCAACGTGAACACGGGCATAATCATGGACACCATGGATACACAGAAACAGATCATTTCCCCTCTGGTCCTAAAATCCACTTACGTCCTGTAGTTCATAGGGCTTTGGACCATGAGATGGTCCAAAGGGCATTAGACGATGAGATAGCCAAAAGGGCATCAGACCATGAGAGTGTCTTTAGGCCATCACACCATGAAATTGTCCATAGGCCATTAGACTATGAGATAGTCAAAAAGACATTAGATCATGGGGCGCCTCATGAAAGGGACGCTGAATACTTACGGAGTGAAGAGTCCAGAAATGAAAATCTTAGCGCAGAAGAGAAGAAGGAAAATGTAGAAGACATTACTAAAGGTACGTTATCATCAACTGCTGGCCTTCTATGTGTATGTTTATATGTATGTATGCTATAGTTTGTTATTCAAAATCAAAGTCAAAATTCATTTATTCATTAAAATCACAAGGATCACTTTGAAACGTCGATAATCGATTGTATCTACTGCCTGTTCTTCCGCGACCAACCCAGGAAAGAAAGGCAAGAAAACAAGGCTGGTTATTATTTTTAATGATCCTTTTACAAAACAATAGGTACCTACATTTTTTTATCGAGTTGGAGCATTTTCAATCGCAACCGTTTTTATCATCTAAATAATCCGATATTTTACAGTATGCCTTTTTATAAGCGTGGAGTTTTTTATAAAAGCGTACACCCTGCCCTTTAAACGATTTATTAACTTTATGGAGTGTACAAGTGGCAACAGCGAGTTAATCTTTATTTATAGTATTGACATTGTGATTATCGCTATTTTTCTTAAACAAAATAATATTTTTATGAACATATAAAATAAGCTTATTATTCTCTAAGGTGATACATAAGATTGTTAAAACCTTATGCTTGTTTGCAGATTTAATCCTCTCAGAGACCATGATGTACGTACTTGGAGCAAAAGGTAAATATGTGCCTCAATTATATAAAATACTGAGTGTAACAATACTAGATTTTATAATATCTCAAAATATCAAACCTGTTTGGACTCTAACCCCGTATAGTACGCGGGGGCTATACCAACTAAGCCATGATAGCATTCTGGTCAACATTTTTGGGTTGTATCGGCTCGAAGCGTAGAGGCTCCATCTAACGGGGAAACTGAGCAGTTATCGACGTCTGTTCAGTAACTAAAGTTATATTTAGTACCTACAATTGACAAGAGGTGTCCCATCAGATTTGATTTTTTGGGAACATTTTGTGATTTCCTTTTAGTGTGGATTAACAATTTAAAAACGAACCATGCAAAAAGACTACTCCTGTAAACTGAAATAAACCGTAATTCAGACCGTGATACTAATAATATTGATGCTGAAAAAAGGTTAAAAAAATAAGTCCACTTAAGTCCGTTATTTTCGTGTTTTCGTAGTAAATAGTTCATTTATTGATGACAAATAAGTTAAAAGTCAAATTGTCTTGAAAATGAATATTTGAAAAATAAATAAATTACATTATAACACTTTTAAAGTAAGTATCTACATAAAAGTCATAAAAGTCAAATCCATTGGAAAAAAATATCTTATGTCATAGAAAAATATTTCAATTCTAGCAGAAAAACTGAGTACTTACATTTTATGGCTAAAAATGATAATTTTTTTAACAACTGTTTTTTTTTCAGGTCAAAAGGAAGGAAGTGACATTTTATTCGAGCTGACCGGAACTTGCAGTAAGTTTTTTTTACATTTCATCAACTTCAGTGTTCCCTTCCTCTGTCAGAGGGCTGTATCTTTTTACCCGTGACGTGACAAGCTCGTATATGCGTTTTCCAAACAAAAAAAATAACAAAATAAAAAAATATTTTTTATTAAATAATGATAATAATGCTGGACATTTTTCACACAGCATCATCTAGCCCCAAACTAAGCAGAGCTTGTATTATGGGAACTACACCACTGATATACTACTTATATTTTTTTTTGTAAATACATACATATTATAGACAACACCTATTCAGAGAACGTTGAATAAATGCAATATTTGCTTTTCATAAAATCAACAAGTCCCATTCCGGAAACGTTTTAAAAATGCTATATGCTCGTTGTTTGATAACCCAAAGGGACGCCGTTCAGAAAACGTTGAGAAAATACAACGGTCTTGTTCTTTGGTTTCCATAAAATAAACTAGTCAAAACCCAAGGGGTCCCTATTCGAAAAAACGTTTTTAAAAAACTACATTATCATCATTTGATTTTCATAAAATAAACTAGTCAAAACACAGGAAAATCTCAGTTAGTCAGTTAATACCTTCTTTACTTACTAATTCTACTTCTAGTACTTATTTACTAATCAAATCTTGTTTATCTAAGAATTCGTAAGTATTTTTATCGTTTACTAGTTTCTGCCCGCGGCTTCGCCTGCGTGGTATGTTAATAAAAGTAGTGTATGACCGTCTCCAGGCTTCAAACTATGACCACCAACTTTTGAGTGAATCGAACCAAGGATTACAATTTTCCATACAAAGTTTAGAACTCAACTGCACACCCCCAAAGAGTAGTTTTGGAAAAATAAAAAATACGTGTTTCATTATTTATTTTAAAGTTTATTTGTACCGAGTTTTGAGCGAATCAAACCAAGGAATATTTTTTTCGATAGAAAGTTTACCACCCTGTTTAACTCCCTTAGGGGTTGATTTTTGAAAATAAGATTAGCCTATGTGTTATTCCAGAATCTAAACTATATACATTCCAAATTTTATCAAAACCGGTTTAGTAGTTACGGAGATACGTGGTAACAAACATTCACACACACAGACTTTCGCATTTATTATATCAGTAGGATAGTAGGATAAAGAACCAATTTATCAAACAATACTTAAACAATTGTTTTACGTAGTTTAGTTTATTAGTTCAGTTGCTAAACAAAGCTAATTATACTTCCTACTAATATTATAAACGTGAAAGTTTGTGAGGATGGATGTTTGTTACTCTTTCACGCAATAACTACTGAACGGATTTTGATGAAACTTTACAGTAATATAGCTTGTACATCAGAATAACACATAGGCTACTTTTTATCCGGATACCACACGAGCGAAGCCGTGGGCAGAAAGAAGCTTACCACACTTCTTCTATCACTATTGGAAGTTGGAATAGATCACTTCTATGTGATAATTGATTTTGTAATTTGCGGTTTTGTAGTTTTTTTTTAACAAATTTCATTTCTATTTGCAACAAACTTCATTTGATTCATTTTTTGTGTGTAGGTATGTTACTCGATATCTTCGCCAAATATATTTTTAATGGGTAGAGCATACTTCTAGTCTAGAGTGATCCATCCAAAAGCGTGTAAAAATTGGGGATGAAACTTGAAACAAAACAGACACATTCACAACTTTAACCCCCCACGACGGGTGATAGGGGCGCTTAGAAGAGGGGCGCTTAGAAGTAGGGGCGCTGAAGTAGGGGCGCTTAGAAGTAGGGGCGCTGAAGTAGAGGCGCTTAGAAGTCGGGGCGCGTAGAAGTCGGGGCGCTTAGAAGTCGGGGCGCTTAGAAGTAGGGGCGCTTAGAAGTAGGGGCGCTTAGAAGTAGGGGTGCTTAGAGCGCTTCCGTGTTCAGGAGGGCACGTTAAGATGTCTGGGCTAGGCTTGTGAGGCTGTTTGCATTAAACTTTCACAGCTCCTAAGTTGATGCCTATAGCGTTTTCATAAAAAAGCCGTCAGTAAGTCATTACCTAAGTTCTTGCTTAAGTTATTTTGACTTGAGTGTAGACGGTATGCCTCTCTCTTCTCCTCTTATTAGATGGCACGTTGAAGTGTCTGCCCCGGCTATAACATTCGTTAACTCCTGTCCTAAAACCTCCGTATCAGAGTTGGAGTTACTAATAGTGATGCTGTTTCTATGTTCTGTTCGTATTTTTCAGATGAAGACGAAGCCATCAAATACGTCCAGAGTATCACGCAGATCGAATGTAAGTTATTCTTTTAAAATATATCGTCAAGTGCGAAGAAGGTTCCCGCCCTGAGGGTTCTGTAGGTTTTTGATTACTACCTACTTTGAGACCCAAACAAAAAACGTTATAAATACTTAAAATTAAAAACGTATAACTTTATAATAATGGGGGACTACTAATTTTAATGGAATTTTAGTTTCCTTAAGATAATAATAATTCTGGACATTATCACACAGCATCATCTAGCCCCAAACTAAGCAGAGCTTGTATTATGGGAACTATATGACTGATATACTACTTATATACATTTTTTTGCAAATACATACATATTATCCATAGAAAACAGACCCGAGACAAATATTTGCAGATATTTGTATATTTGCAAATGATTGCAGTTGTTCCACGGCGGGAATCGAACCCGCAACCTTATGTCCCAGAGCCATCGTCGACTGCGCCGCTGATCGCCGTAGTCAATAGTCTTTATTTCAAGAAAAGTTCGTATATAATTTAAAACCACAAATAGGAAACAACGGGAATTTAAAATATTTTTTTTAATGGCTTCGTTTCTCTAGTACACCAACTAAACTAAATTTAAACGATATTCTATAGTGCACGCAAGAAAGAGATGGCAAGAACTGAACTGTCTCGCCATCTCTTTCTGTCAAATTAGTTTACATATCGCTTTCCTTCGTGTTTATAGTCAGCATGTTTTGAAATCACGACTAAACTTGTATAGAAAACTTAAATCTGACTAATTTGACAGCACTAAAATCTCTTTCTTGCTTGCACTATCAGTAAAAGAGAGCAACAGTTTAAATTTAGTTTAGTCAGTGTACTACAGAATCGAGACCACTGATGATATGGCCGACGATAGACCACGAAAGACTGGAAGAAACCTATTCACTCTTGCCTTACCGCTGAGAGCGATCTCTTCCAGACAACCGATTATCATTTGTAATGTCCACAGCTGTCGACATGGTCTACCTGTTCATGAGGAAATGCCGCGGCTCCAGACATTGGAGATTCATCATCGAATTCATAGACACCTTACAGGGAGATACTAGTAAGCACATAATATATATTCCTAATTATAAATTATGTTCTAGAAGTATATAATATACATTTTTAATTAATAATAATAATGCTGGACATTTTTAACACAGCATTTCATGCTTCTAAGTGAGTGGGAAGTATCATACAGGTATTGATTTAAGCGTATTTGCGAATGTCAAAATATAACATATAAATGGCCGTATTTTTTTATTGCGTCTTGACAGACAGACAGACGGACAACGACGTGTAAGACCTATAAGCCTTATAGGTAGGTACACGTCATTGTCAATGTCCTTATAGTATAAGGATTCCTTTTTTCCTTTTGAGGTACGGAACCCACAATAAAAAACAAAATGGCGTATCTGATAATACGCCATTTTGTTTTTTATGTAGTTTTCTAGTCATGATTTTTGTAAAGTTTTGTTTTAGAATTTTCGGCCGGCAAGGGTAAAACGGAAAGGGTATTTGAAACTTTTTAACTTTTTTTTTTAATAATATTGTAAGAATAAATCGTACTTTCTTTCTCGCATCAAATAATCAGTTTCCTAACAGTAGTGAAAGATTTACTTTTGAGCGAGACAAAGTTGTTGATAACTCTAGTGTAAGTAACCGCGTAACAAGGTTACGGTAACCGCTTACCAACAGGTCATATGTTTGTTTGTCACTATATTAGTATAAAGTGTGTGTTTTTAAAGTGTTAACCACACACACATAAGGGTTTTTTTATAATGATCTAAAAATATTACTTTGGCGGGGATTCGAACCCCATAATAAATACATAATGCTGGACATTTTTCACACAGCATCATCTAGCCCCAAACTAAGCAGAGCTTGTATTATGGGAACTACATGACTGATATATATGTACTACTTATATACTTTTTTTTTGTAAATACATAAATATTATACATAGAAAACACCCAGACCACAGACAAATATTTGCAGATCATATAAACATTTGTCCCGCGGCGGGAATCGAACCCGAAACCGCCGACTGTTATGAATCAAAAGTTTCTTTATAATGTTCTAAAAATATTACTTTGGCGGGGACTCGAACCTGCGATCTCTCGCTTGGTATGCGGATGCTACTAAGCCATAAGATCGTTACCAGTTTTCTAAAAATCCCCCACTGGATTGAACTGAGTTCGAGTCCCGCCGAGGTAAATTAATTACAGTGTAAATAAATGGATCAGGGGATTTCTGGAACTCTTGTCCACAAATCCCCTTAGCTTCCCCTTTGATTACTGTAAGGGGATTTCTGGAATTCTTGTCTACAAATCCCCTTAGCTTCCCCTTTGAGTCCCCTATCTTCCTTCCCCTTTGAGTATCGGAAGAGGATTTCTGGACAAAAAGTCCAGAAATCCCCTTAGCAGGCGGTTATTGCAGGGGATTTGTGGAATAAGCCGATTTATTAAGATATTATTAAAATCTTAAGATTTTAGTAGGATTTTTAACAGTGAAGAAAAACATCGGATTGCCCTAGAACCATTTGAAGGCACGTGCCAACGGTTAGCGTTCCAATAAGCGGCGATTGGCTTGCAACCTGTCACGTGGAATGCAAATTTTATGACATATGGACACGTGACAAATATCCTTATTGCCTCTGACTACCCCTACTTTGTGCCCGGATCTGCGTATCCGAGGTTGTTCATCATGGGCATTACAGTAGTGAGCGTGTTTGTTTTATGTTTGTTGTTTCTTTTTACAGACATAAAAATCATCGTGGACCTTTTGAGAGAGCTTACAGATGAAAAAGGTAATAAATAATCCTACTAATATTATAAATGTGAAAGTTTGTGAGGATGTTTGTTAGTCTATCACGTAAAAACTAATGAACGGATTTCGATGAAACTTTACAGTAATATAGCTTACACATTAGAATAACACATAGGCTACTTTTTATCCGAGTACCACGCGGGCGAAGCCGTGGGCGGAAGCTAGTGGATGTTTGTTACTCTTTCACGCAAAAACTACTGAACGGATTTTGATGAAGAATCCTCTCATTACAGACGTTGTCTGGAAGAGATCGCTTCAACGCGATTTCAAAATTCTCTCAGGGCGAGCTGGCTCTTATCTTAACTCAATAACATTGCCATTCAGCGTGGCAATGCGGACAGTATTTTGGGAACGCAACCGTCTGGTAGTGATCTTGTACAGGAGAGCTATCTATAGATCGTTTACAGCAACTATCTAAAATAGAGAAATGAAAAGGAAAAAGTGTTAAAAAACACTTTAAAAAAAAAATACGATAACTCCCTTATACGTTAAGCTTAAGTTTTTTTTTAAATTGTATTTTCTGTTTTTTTTTTTATTTTCAGACGTTTTCAAAGCCTTCAAGTTATTGCAGCCGTTGACGGGACACGCGGATTTCGACGGCATTTTTGAGATCCTGCAGAAGATGTCCGGAGAGAAATGTAAGTTATCTTAAACATTTTATAAAGAAATATAATGCAATAAAATTTAGTTAATTTTGCAAAAACACGATACAAATCCTTCCTACTATAATATTATAAACGCGAAAGTTTGTGAGGATGAAGTTTTGTTACTCTATCACGTATAAACTTATATACATCTATACTAATATCTATACTAATAAAAAGAAAAGATTTTTTTGTTTGTTTGTACCGAATAGGCTCCGAAACTACTGGACCGATTTTAACAATGTTTTCACTAATAGAAAGCTAAATCATCAGGAAGTAACATAGGTTATAATTTATAATCATAAAATTAGAGATCCTTGAGAAAATTGCAATAATGTAAGCCAAAGTAGCAAAATTTTGCCTATAAAATTCATTATTTGGCGTGCGCTGATAAAACTATTGATGGGACATAAAAATGATGTACTACATGATTAAAGTACTTATTATTACCTACAAAAAAGTCCTCGAGAGAATATATCTAACTATCATAGTTAAGTCACAATAGCAGCTTTTGTGTTCTAAAATTTAATTAGATCGCGGGTAGAAACAAAAGTTGGTTACATTTGTATCGTAGTATTGATTCTTATTCAAATAAATAGTTTTATCATCAAGGATATTTATGTAGCAGTAAAATACTTTAGTAAATTCGAATCTGACATTTATTTTCGATGTTACCACGAGTATAAAATCGAAACTTACGCGGGTGAAACCGCGGGGCGCAGCTAGTTTTAAATAAAATTTGAATGGAACGGCAAGACGCCATTTTGTGTGGCGCTTAAATAACGCATTTTATACCTGGAAAAATAATTTCTTGTTTAATTTTCAGATATTCACGAAATATGTGATTATTTCAAGCACAAAACTAATGATCCTCGCGATGGTAAGTTGGCGATGGCATAGTGGATGGTACCTCGGCTTCTGATCCGAATATCGTGGGTTTAAACGACCTTTAATCATACTAACAAAATGAGAATGGGAAACTGGTTTTGACAGACTTAGATTTCATTGTAGTTTTGACATGACAAATTTATGAATAAAAAAATGTAACGTCAAAAACATCTAAAACTTCAAAGTTACGAAATGATTTGCTCAAGTACGCAATCAGTGTTGTCACTCGATGCATGGCGTAATTGGCCAACGCATTACCGAGAAGATGCGGGTTCAATTCCCGCTGAAACTGAACTTTTGGGACACATTTCAATTTTAAATTTTCTTTTAAACTGTCATTTTCTTTTATACTATCTCTTTACGCGGACACAATACTAAATGTAATGTTTGGACGTGCCTCTGACTAGTCCCTTACTTGGTACCCTCAATGATCTGCTGAGTATGTATCTGAGGATGTCCATCAATAGAGTTGTGAGCGTGTTTGTATATAAATATATCTTATCCTACTAATATTATAAATGCGAAAGTTTGTGAGGATGGATGTTTGCTACTCTTTCACGCAAAAACTACTGAACGAATTTCGATGAAACTTTACAGTAATATAACTTATACATCAGAATAACACATAGGCTACTTTTTATCCGGGTACCACGCGGGCGAAGCCGTGGGCAGAAGCTGGTATATATGTAAATTGCTTCGGAATCATGTTGGTCTTAACGCTAGGCATTTCTACCAGTGCATTGATGTTTCAGGAGTGGCAGGGGTAAGACAGGAGATCCATGATATGACCGGTGGTCTCGGCCCCGCGGAGTTCCCGAAGGTTCTACTGGTGATGCTGCCTGAAGTCGGTAAGAGAAACCTTCGTCACACTTTTGTAGAACTAATGCTCGACTTACACGAGGCTAGTTTCCAAAAGCTAAGATAGTGTTACGAGCGAGGGTTCGGGATAAAATAATTAAGTCCAATTAAACACCAAAATTAACGCTGTATTAATAAATCACTCAATAAAAATGTCAACAGAACAAAAAACCCAATGAAACTACACACTTGGTACAACATTAGCGCAACTGTCACTTCACTAGTAACTGGGTATCGCTTATTTATCACTTCAAGTAATTCACTTTCCAATCTTGAAAAGAAACTGTCTCTAACGGCCGCTTGCCACGCTTATATATCTCGTAAGACGTCTCTTCCAGAACAATCTCGTAGGGGGCGTGGCCCGTATGCTCGCTCCGCCCCATCTCGTACCGTCCCGAACATTCTGTAAACTTCCGTCCTATTCTAGAGCGGTTAGTGCTGATGGCGGTAACAAGTAGTGCGTCCACTTGATAAGAGATGGCGCTAGCGTACCGTAAGTTGACGTTTCTATATGATCCTTGTGATTTAAATGAATAAAAACCTATTTTTATTCATTTAAATCACTTTGACTTAGACGTAGTTAGTTAGGCCGCGCTCGTTACAATAGGAAGCTAATTATGTATTTTTATATTTTTCTCTTCTTTATTTATGTTGTATCTAGTACCTAGGGTACTAGATACAACAATAATTACTCTCTAATAATAAAAATAAAATATATTTTCATATTGTAAAAACGGGAATTTTCACGTACTGCACTATCGGTCTATCTAATAAATAGAGCTCTTAGGTTGTGTGACCCACAATACGTGGATGCTGAACTGTCACATGTGAAAGAGGTGTTAGAGAGAAACGGTTATGGTTGGAGACAAAGTTTTCGGATCGCAAACACGTCTATGAGGTCACGCAAGGCATCGGTAGAGAGAGCTGTAGCATACTTACCATTTGTTAAGGGAATAACAGATAAAATCGGGCACGTCTTACGTCGAAAGTACAGCATAAAAACGATATTCCGACCCCTGACACAATTGAGACAATTGCTACGTTCTCCCAAGGATAGAGACCCATTAGGTGTCCCCGGTGTCTACAAGATTCCTTGTGACTGCGGTAAATGCTACATCGGCGAGACAAAACGCAACATTTCTACAAGGCTCACCGAACACATACGCGCTGTGAAGAACTTAGATATCAACAGTTCCGCCATAGCAGAGCATTCGCTGGTCACTGGTACGACGCACTATATCCGTTTTGATAAAGCCCGGGTCTTGGCAAGAGAAAAGTTTTTCGTTCCTCGCAAGATCCGCGAAGCTATCGAGATAGGTCGTCTACCAAACTTTAACAGAGACCGTGGATGGGCTTTACCCCCCGCCTGGAAGTCATGTCTGTATGGACTGCATGATAACGGGGGAGTCGAATCTGACATTGCCACAGTGAGCGTAGCCTGTCTGGCTCCTCCAGGAATAGGTTATTGCATCGACGTGAGCAGTAGCGTAGACGATGTAGCACCCCTACCACCAGTAGTTACAACAACGCTACGAACACAATCGCCCCCTCCACTCGCGCGCCTTTATAACCGCGCACAACGTGCGGCAGCGCGTATATCCCCGACTACTCGATCGAGTCACCCGTGTTGAAAACCCTCCGTAGACCAAGACACGTTCTTGGTGACCCCGATGACCCCATCAGCACCGCTAACGCGGTGGTGACGTCATCAAGTCCCGACAGAGCAAACACTCCACAGATACACCGAGCCCGCCGGCGGGCTCGACGAGTCCCCACTTCCGCCTACTCACGGTACAGATATGTACCGGGGCGTTTCTCTCCTATTCCACCCCCTCTGGCAACGGCCCAAGCCGAGGTCCGTACCTAAGTGGTGCCCTTGTGCTAGTTGCCCCATCCTAACTTTTTACAGGCTGAGCGCCTTCTGCGCTCGCCGTAGTCCGGTGACGCTGACCAAGGCCATCTGCGGCCCTGCAGCATTAAAGTCCATTCAGAAAAAAAAAAGGCAGCGCGTAGTGCACGGCGCGACGCGGAAGGAGAAAGTCGCAACCACTCACCCTGATGAAGACTCTCGGAATGAGTCGAAACTTAGTCGGTGCCTTCACCGATAGTGCAGTACGTGAAAATTCCCGTTTTTACAATATGAATAGTCAAGTTCACGATAGTTTTTGGAATAAAATATATTTTATGACATAATGAAATGTTACAAATTTTATATGAATCCATAGGCTCCTGAATAAGTAGAAACTGTATTTCAGGACCCATTGCCTTCTCCCAAAGAAAGTTCTAAATATTATGTCTTAAATTAATTTGCTATTGTAAGTAGGTACCTAGGTCAAATAAATACTTATACATATTCTAAAACCTCGGTATACTATGACTCCATAAAGTTAGTGAATCGTTTAAAAGGCATGGTGTACGCTTTTATGACAAACTCCCAAGAGATATACAAATTGTCAATAAACAAATTTAAAAACGTAATTAAACAAAAACTCTATAAAAAACATACTATACCTAGAATATCTGATTATTTAGATGATAAAAACTCTTGGGATTGAAAATACTCCTACTCGATAAAAAATCAGGTTCCTATTTTTTTGTAAAAGGATCATTAAAAAGAATAACCAGCCTTGTTTTCTTGCCTTTCTTTCCTGGCTTGGTCGCGGAGGAACAGGCACCTAGATAAAAACCGACTTTTCAAAGTGATCCTTGTGATTTTAATGTGATTTTAATAAATGAATTTTGACTTTGACTTTGACTTATGTCAGATAATCTTAATCTTAAGTACATTGCAGTGACTAAAGATAACGACACGGAAAGAAAATAAATAAATAATGCTGGACATTTTCACACAGCATCATCTAGCCCCAAACTAAACAGAGCTTGTATTATAAAAAACACGTCGAAAGTTAGAAAAAACACAAAAAATATATATTTGGTAAGTAAATAATAAAAACATATTAGTAATTAAAATTTACCTATATTTGTTTCAGATATGAGAGGCGCCTTTAACCTTCTCATTTTATGCACGAGAACTGAAAGTGAGTACCTATATAGTTATAGATGGTGTGATTGGCCATTCTTTAATAATTATTTAATACAGGTTGTCCCAAAATAAGTATTCTATACTGAAATATATGTTATATTATATCCTACTAATATTATAAATGCGAAAGTTTGTGAGGATGGATGTTTGTTACTCTTTCACGCAAAAACTACTGAACGGATTTTGATGAAACTTTACAGTAATGTAGCTTATACATCAGAATAACACATGCTACTTTTTATTCGGGTACCGCGCGGGCGAAGCCGTGGGCAGAAGCTAGTAATATTATAAATGAAAAAATTTCTGAGGATGGATGTTTGTTACTCTTTCACGCAATAACAACTGAACGGATATTGATGAAACTTTACAGTAATATAGCTTATACATCAGAATAACACATAGCCTACTTTTTATCCGGGTACCACGCGGGGGAAGCCGTGGGCAGAAGCTAGTTACACATGAAAGTGCTATCTCGGGTGTAAATTATCGCTTACTCTTTTATCAAAATATACTATTATCTTTAAGTAGTCAGTATATATGTCATGTAGTTCCCATAATACAAGCTCTGCTTAGTTTGGGGCTAGATGATGCTGTGTGAAAATGTCCAGCATTATTTATTTATTTTATTTATCTTTCAGATCTCGGCGCAGCCATTAATAAGTTTGTTACTATATTAAGAGTAAACTCCTTCTCAGAAGCAATTCAGCTGATTAAGAGAGTCACTAAGCAGACACGTAAGTTTCTATCTATTTCTAGAAATAATTAAGTCAAGTTATTCTCATACTGTATTCAAATGATAACAGTGGCTTATTCCACAAATCCCCTCTGAAGGGGATTTCTAGACTTTTTGTCCAGAAATCCCCTTCCGGTACACAAAGTGGAAGCTAAGGGGATTTATTTATTTATTAATTCAGAATACATATTATGACATCATTACGGTTTTTTAATCCTAAAGCGATGAAATATGTAAGTAGGTATATAATATATAAGCTAGGTATAATAATCTATGGTTTCTAAACTACCTGTGCAAAAAAAATAAAAAATAGACAAGATATTGAGCAGATAGATAGCGAGTGTCAGGGGGGCAAACTTAAGTAGATCGGTCCTACAGTAAGGCACCTCAAGCATGGTGGGGTGGCGCCAGCACCTCCGGGTGGGCAAGAGTTCCAGAAATACCCTGATACATTTATTTACACCACTGTTCCTCAAAGTGGGCGATAACGCTCCCTTGTGGGCGCTTGAGGCCTTCAAGGGGGCGGTAGAAGGCTCTAGAAGATATTGAGGGCGCTAAGGCAGTCTAGAGGGGAATGCATAGGTTATGCTTAAAAAACTTTGGGGGGCGCTACGATTTTTTATTCTCAAAGTAGGCGGTGGGAAAAATAAGTTTGAGAACCTGTGATTTACACTGTAAAAAAGGCGTTTAAACATAATCAAAGGGTCTGCAACGGGAGTGTTATGCCTCTGCTGTTGCAAGCATCCGTAGGTTACGGTAACCGCTTACCAACAGGTGGGCCGTATTCTTGTTTGCAACCTTGATTGTATAAAAAAAATCTCATGCTAAATTACATAGTGGACGGGGTTGTAATGAATCTTAATTTTAGTAAAAAAATAATAATTTGTATATCATGTTTTTTTT
Source organism: Perizoma flavofasciatum (assembly GCA_958496245.1). NCBI lineage: Eukaryota > Metazoa > Arthropoda > Insecta > Lepidoptera > Geometridae > Perizoma > Perizoma flavofasciatum. The sequence continues at coordinate 426,218 of OY292448.1, forward strand.
AGAATTCAAATACGCCCTGGAGGAACTAACGCAAGCTACTAATAAAGGAAGTGAGTATTTATTTCTACATTATTTTTTTTATTAATACAAAAATAACATTAAATACGCAAGCAATCTATAATTATGATCTCAGGCAATAAACAATGGCGGAATTAATTAAGACCGCAGGTAGTTATAAATCATCATCATCATCATCAGCCTATATTAGTCCACTGCTGGACATAGGCCTCCCCTAATGAGCGCCATAGCGCCCTGTCTTCAGCTTGCCGCATCCAGCATCTGGCTGCAGTGTTTCGCAGATCGTCATCCCACCTGGCCGGAGGGCGTCCTACACTACGTTTGCGGAGTCGCGGTCTCCACTCAAGAACACGTTTACCCCAGCGGTTGTCGGTTCTTCGCGAGATATGACCGACCCACTGCCACTTCAGCTTGCTAATTCGTTGAGCTATGTCGATAACTTTGGTTCTCTGACGGATGTATTCGTTACGAATCCTATCCTTCAGAGAAACTCCGAGCATAGCTCTTTCCATAGCTCGCTGAGCGAGTTATAAATGGCGAGACCTATTCTATAAATTACCACAGACAATTATAAATGATGCGACCTATTTTAATAATGACACATGCAGTTATAAATAAATAAATATAATTGTTTATTACCAAAGAAGAAGAATACAGATTAACAATGCATACAGAATATTCAGATAGGTAAGGTATTACATAATAAGTGAAATTTCTACCGATACCTTAAACTAAGCGTGAGCTTGTATCTTGGGTATCAAGAGAGTACTTACAGAAGATGACATTGGTAGACTGAAGGTCGTACTGCTCGGGATTTTGATTCTATTGTTTTATAAATAATACAGAGAAATGGCGGGACCTATTTCAATAATGACTACATATAGATATAAATGCTATATACTTACCTACTACGTAAGCACTGGCTTTCACTCATATATTATCATACCTATTATTTTATGAAGAAATTAGCAAAAATGTTTCTACGAGCTCAAACCTATTATTAGCCTTACTTTATAATGTTTTATATATATTATTTATTACACTCAGTATCCCCGTTGTTTTCTCTGATAAATAAATAAAAAATTAAAATAAATTGCGGGACGTATTTCAATAATGACCACAAGCAGTATTAAAAAGGAGGAACAGGGATGATTAAAAATATTTTGTGTTGATTTCAGGTATCAAGGCGATCGTACATAGCTTTTACAAAATCACGGGCAAAAATAACTTGGACGAGGTGCAAGCTGTATTCCTAGAAGTTTTCGATTCTGACAGTACGTTTTTTTTTAATTTGAAAATAAATAATGCAGGATATTTTTCACACAGCATCATCTAGCCCCAAAGTAAGCAGAGCTTGTGTTATGGGAACTACATGACTGATATACTTCTTATATACATTTTTTTTGTAAATACATACACATTATACATAGAAAACACCCAGACCCGAGATAAATATGTGCAGATCATACAAACGTTTATCCCACGGTGGGAATCGAACCCGCAACCTTATGTGTCTTAGGCGGGCTTTCGCCCACTGCGCCCCAGAGGTCGTCAAAATAACATACTCTTAGCTTTGAAACGTCAGCAAGAGAATAGTAAAGTACGTGGTAATTTTTTAGATTCCAGTTTTCCCCCTAAATGGGGACATCAAGGCGGAATTCTAGACTTTTTTAGAATCCCGTTTCCCCCCCTAAGTGGGATTTTTTAGGGGGGATTTGTGGAATAACCCGTACAATCATAGGTAATAATATTCTTAAAACTGATTGTACTATTCGAACAGGCTCATAACGATCTTATGGCCTAGTTGGTAGGCCCCCGTCTTAATCATTCCCCGTCTTATGTGAGTTAATAAAATAAAATTATAATCAAATTATTTTATTCCAAAAACTATCGTGTACTTGACTATTCATATTGTGAAATCAGGAATTTTCACGTACCGCACTATCGGTGAAGGCACCGACTAAGTTTCGACTCATTCCGAGAGTCTTTATCAGGGTGAGTGTTCGCAACGTTCTCCCTCAGCGTCGCGTCGAGCACAGTGCTCGACTCTCGGAATGAGTCGAAACTACGTAATTAAACGTAATTAAACAAAAGCTTTATAAAAAGGCATACTATACAATAATATCTGATTATTTAGATGACAAAAACTCTTGGGATTAAAATGCTCCAACTCGAACCTATTGTTTTGTAAAAGGATCATTAAAAAGAATAACCAGCCTTGTTTTCTTGCCTTTATTTCCTGGCTTGATCGCGGAGGAACAGGCATCTAGATAAAAACCGATGTTTCAAAGTGGTCCTTGTGATTTTATTGAATAAATGAATTTTGACTTTGACTTTGACTTAGTCGATCCCTTCACCGATAGTGCGGTACGTGAAAATTCCCGTTTTTACAATATGAATAATCAAATTATTGTTTATTTGAACATTGTATATTTCAAAAGTTATTAAAAAATTGCATTTTCATTTATTCATTAATATTAGTTAAGTTAAATAGTAAAAATTTAGTATAAGTTAGTTAGTAGTGAGTATAAGTGTGGTGTAACTTAATAATATTTAGTTAAGTTACAAAGAATTTGTACCGTTCAAATGTAAAATTACCCTTATCTTAATCTTATCTTATATTTATCATAATAATTATTATTATGAGCCTATATTGTCCCAATGCTGGGCAAAGGCCTCGATCCTTCTTTCCACACTTCTATATTGAGTGCCGTTGTTGACCAGTCCTTTTTAAATAAATTTATAGACAAATTTATATCATTCACAAATTTATTTGTAACTAGCTTCTGCCCACGTCTTACCCCGCGTAGTACCCGGATAAAAAGTATCCTATTTGTTATTCTGATGTATAAGCTACATTATTGTAAAGTTTCATTAAAATCCTTTCAGTATTTTTTGCGAGAAAGAGTAACAAACATCACAAACTTTCACGTTTATAATATTAGTAAACTGATAAATTTATCTTAAATTTATCATTATCTTATCTTTCAGATTTGGTTAAAGTCATCCATCACGTAAACAGAGTGACGAAACTGCAAAACGCAATTTACTTCCTCACATCTCTACTAGATGTCACCCAAACTGATTGTATACAGGACGCCCGGACAGTCATACTCAGTCTTACTATACGGAAACGTGAGTAATTATAATAATAAATAAACATAGACTTTTACATAGACAGACATAGTCATAGTCATAGACATAGACATAGACATAGACATAGACATAGACATAGACATAGACATAGACATAGACATAGACATAGACATAGACATAGACATAGACATAGACATAGACATAGACATAGACATAGACATAGACATAGACATAGACATAGACATAGACATAGACATAGACATAGACATAGACATAGACATAGACATAGACATAGACATAGACATAGACATAGACATAGACATAGACATAGCCATAGACACAGACACAGATACAGGCACAGACACAGCCACAGACACAGATACAGACACAGACATAACATTTATTTCCTACCACAGTTGTTATTTTATGTATACCCCCGCCACTCTCACAACCTCTTACTATCCTCTCCATCCAAAGGTTCTCTGGAAGATATCGCTTTTAAGCGATAAGACCGCCCATTGTACTTTCTTTAGAATAAGATTATGTTATTTGTTTAAGGTGTACAATAAATTATTTTCATTCATTCATTCATTCATGTTAGTTTTTAAAAAGCTTCTATTTTAACCTTTAGTTGCTAGGTACTGCTCGCCCACTTAGACTTGTGTAGTCAAAGTCAAAGTCAAAATTCATTTATTCAATAAAATCACAAGGACCACTTTGAAACGTCGGTTTTTATCTAGGTGCCTGATCCTCCGCGACCAAGCCAGGAAAGAAAGGCAAGAAAACAAGGCTGGTTATTCTTTTTAATGATCCTTTTACAAAACAATAGGTTCGAGTTGGAGCATTTTCAATCCCAAGAGTTTTTGTCATCTAAATAATCAGATATTTTATAGTATGCCTTTTTATAAAGCTTTTGTTTAATTACGTTTTTAAATTTGGTAATTGATAATTTTTGTATATCTCTTGGGAGTTTGTTATAAAAGCGTACACCGTGCCCTTTAAACGATTTACCAACTTTATGGAGTCTACAAGTGGCAACAGCGAGTTTATCTTTATTTCTAGTATTAACATTGTGATTATCGCTTTTTTTCTTAAACAAATTAATATTTTTGTGAACATACATCAGATTTTCATAAATGTATTGACAATGGAATGTCATTATATTTATTTCTTTAAACTTTTCGCGAAGTGATTCTCTGGGGCCCATATTATAAATTGCTCGAACAGCCCTCTTCTGCAGCACAAAAATGGTATTGATATCAGCAGCACTCCCCCACAGCAGTATACCGTACGACATAATGCTGTGGAAGTAGCTGAAGTAAACTAGTCTAGCTGTGTCAACGTCTGTATAAAGACGGATCTTTTTGACTGCATATGCCGCAGAACTAAGTCTCTTCGATAACCCATCAATATGAGGACCCCATTGAAGCTTATTATCATAATCATCATAATCATAATTTTTATTTATCTTTTGACATGTTACATGTACTTAGAAACGTCAAACACAAAATTACAAAGTAGGTACTTAAGGTAGGTAACAAATGTAACAAATCAATGTATGAATACGATTATTAGTTAACATCACAAAACAAATGTTTATCAGCAAAAGCTTCGTCAATTTTATAATAGCTTTTAAATAATAATTTATTTTTTACATACTTGTAAAATTCAATGTCACTCTTATTTCTTATGTCAATAGGAATAAAGTTATACAATTTAATAGACATAGAAATAAAACTTTTCCCTGTTTTTGCAAGTCTAGTACGTGGCACTACAATGTTTTTCTTGCGTCTCGTGTTATAACTATGAGTGTCCTCTTTTAATGTCATATGGCTTAGGTTTTCTCTTACGTATACTATATTTTGGTATATAAATTCACATGTCATGGTCATAATACCCAACTCTCTAAATCGATCTCTACAGGAGTCCATTCTTTTCAAACCTAATATGTACCTAATTGAGCGCTTTTGGAGTACAAATATTTTATTTGACTCAGCGGCTGTACCCCAAAACATTATACCATAGGTCATTAAGGAATGAAAGTAGGCGAAATATACATCTCTCGCAGCTTTAACACCACCAAGTTCCTTAATTTTTTTGATAGCATATGTTGCTGATCCCAATTTCTTTGTCAACTCCTCTATATGTACCACCCATGTCAATTTCGAATCTAGCCAGACTCCTAAAAACTTTATACGATCGGTACTAGGCAAAGACAAATCAATTAGTGTATTTTTTATCGATGTATGTGGCGTTATGCTAGTACCTAACCAGAATTCTATTACATGTGTTTTATCAATGTTCAACAATAAATTATTAACAGAAAACCATTTTTCTATATTGGGCATAACATTCCTAAACTTATGACTAAGACCATCATTTGTTTTGTCCTTAATAATTAAACTAGTGTCGTCAGCAAATAATACCATGTCAATATCCTTACAAACTACAGAAACATCATTTACATAAATCAAAAATAAAAGAGGACCCAATATTGATCCTTGTGGAACGCCTAATTTAATGTGACATTTATTTGATCTTACTCCGTTCAATTCAGTGACTTGTTCTCTTTCATACAAATATGATTCAAATATTTGCAATTCTTTGTTACGAACGCCGTAGTGCTCCAGCTTACTAAGTAATATTTTATGAGAAACACAGTCGAAGGCTTTTGAGAGATCACAAAAAACTCCATAAGTTTTCTGTGATATCTCGAGCCCTAGAAGAATATCTTGCATAAGTCTTGTTATGGCATGTCTAGTGGATTTTTTCTTCTGAAATCCAAACTGTCTATTATTCAAAAAATCATTATCTAACATAAAAGTTATTAGTTCTTCAGCTACATATTTTTCGAATATTTTACTTATACTAGGAAGCACGGATACCGGTCTATAATTATTACATAAAGAAGTCTTGCCTTTCTTGTGAAGTGGCACAACTTTTGCCATTTTCATTTTGTCAGGGAAAACCCCTTTTTGGATACATTCATTTATAATGCGCATAAGTGGTACAGCAATTACACATTCCAACTGTTTCAACAAATAAGGCGAGATATACCAAAAATCGTTAGATTTTTTAGATTTAATGTTACGAATTATTTTTATGACTTGACTTATATTTATGGGTTTTAATACAAAATTATTATTAGAGGGTGGAATATATTTGGATAGAAAACTTAAAGAATTATCAATAGAACAATTTAGATCACATGTCAGGTCATTTGCTATATTCACGAAATAATTATTAAAACAATTGGAAATGTCAAATTTATCGTACACTTCTCGGTTATTTTCATCATTTCTTACTTTATTACAGATATTGCTGTTATTACCACACATTTTTCCAGTTTCTTCTTTAATTATTTGCCAGACACATTTAATTTTATTTCTAGAATTTTCGATCTTGTGCGCTATATGTATTTTTTTTGCATTTAAACATACATTCTTAAAAATTTTACTATACTTACTCACATATGAATTTAAAATATCGTTCTGATTTATGTTTCTGAGTGCATACAAATTAAACAATCTTTTTCTAGATATGAGAATTCCTTTCGTGGCCCATTTATAAAAATAAGTAGAAGAAGATTGACTCATTTCTACAACAGGCAAGTATTGATCCAGGTTTCCTAACAAGTGATTAAAATAAGTATCATAGTCAGTGTAAAGCAATGGATTTGACAGGGAATGCCTTAAACTATCTTTTAATTTTCCTAAATTATAATTACTTATTTTTCTAAACTTAACATTATCTGGCTTTACTACGTCTAAATTCAATGTCACATCAATGGATTGAGCATAGTGGTCAGATTCAACACCAGGCAATACTCTAACATTTTTAGTATCTAAGAATACGGTGGTGTCCACAAGAGCCAACTGTTCATCTTTGATTTTGATATTTGCTTTAACTTGTGTAACATTGGGTAGTATAAATCTAATACACTTTCCATATTGTAAAAACGGGAATTTTCACGTACTGCACTATCGGTAAAACTAATACACTTTGTTTTATTTTCATTAAGTAGGAGATTGTTAACGTTGAACCATTTTACAACCTTAGAGATTGCATTGTTTACATTGTCAAAATTGGTTTGTCGTCGCTTTAATTTAAATAAAAGTGACGTGTCATCTGCAAACAATACAACCTCATGATCGTCCCTTACAAGGTGGGGTAGATCATTAATGTATACTAAGAATAAAAATGGACCAAGAATTGATCCCTGCGGTACACCGATAGTAACCAGAGACCCCGGAGACCGTTTTCCATTCACGTCAACTCTTTGTACTCTGTCACTTAAATAGGAATACGGCTTCTCCCGCGTGGAACCCGGATGAAAAGTAGCGTTCGTGATCAAAATTGGTTTCCACAAAAAGCCCTTTTATTTTAACGGGATATGTACAGCTATGTCCATGTCCGTTCTAACTATTGTTAAAAGATTTTTTGAGATCGGATGAGCAGTTTCTAAAACTACCCCCTACATAGAATACCCCCCCCCCCCCCCGCATACCCCCAGAGCGTTTACAAAATTCTTTCAGGGCGGCTGGTCAAAGTGATGCGGGACCAGAGAGCTGGCTCTTATCTGGGTCAACGCATTAGCATTGCCATTTAGCGTGGCAATGCGGCCAGTATTTTAGGAACGCTTCCGTCTGGTAGTGATCTGGATCAGTTGAGCTATCTATGGATCGTTTGCAATGGTCGTTAGATGGCTAGCTTGTAAATAGTTGTATGAATCAATGTATTCTAACACTTAAAAAAAAAAGTAGATGGTAACAACAGATGCTGAGCTGAATAAGTCGTGATGTTTTTTTTAATTTATATTTTTCCCGTTTTCAGTTTCATTTCTGGATGTTTTGGAGCAAATACGCATTAAATCAGGCCATGAAGACATCTTGGATTTCTTTAAGAAGCTTATCCTGTTTACGGGCACCAAATGTAAGTCTATTTTTAACCTCAAATATCAATCGTCAAAACGCCGCTTTAACAAACAGCAGTTACGTAAAAGAACGGATTATATGTTTTAGCTACGATATACATACATATTTGTGTAGTACTTAGTAGATTTACTGTAGGTATTAATTTCAGTAGGTAGCTAAATAGTAAAAAAATGTCGCAGCTAAATTTGCTAAAGCAAGTATTGTAAATGTTAATAGGTAGAATAATTTAAATTCAGGTACTCATAGGTACTTAGGTTTTGTAATCAATATATCTATTCATTCACCTCGATTCTGTAGAACACTAACTAAACTAAATTTAAACTGTCGCTCTCTTTTACTGATAGTGTATGCAAGAAAGACATGGCAAGAATTTTACTGCTGTGTGCTGCTGTCAAATCAGTTTACGCGCCGCTTTTCTTCGTGTTTATAGTCAGCATGTTTTGAAATCACGACAAAATTTGTATGGAAAACTTAATGCTGACTAATTTGACAGCACTAAAATTATCTCTATCTCTTTCTTGCTTGCACTGTCAGTAAAAAAGAGCGACAGTTTAAATTTAGTTTAGTTAGTATACTACAGAATCGAGGTCATTATGAAACTACACACTATAAAAAAATATCCTGGTTTGCTATCTAATAACATTAAAAACACACTGTCTATGTCTACGATAGACACGTGTGTTCATCGCAGACGTAGTCCCTCAAAAGAGTGCCACGATGAACGATCGGCAACCTCACATCTAACGTCTTCCCGCAGCGTTTAAGATGTCCATCAGTTTTAACAGCGGAATTTGTCCATCGGTTTTAACATCGAAATTATCTTGAAGTATAACTTTTTTTCAGCCGTGTCTCAAGCCTGGGAGATTATGAAGCAAATCACTTTTATACCTGGTAAGTGTTTTTTTTTCTTAACATTCTCAAACTTTTTTTATTAAACAGAGCTTGTGTTACGGGAACTACATAACTGATACTACTTATGTACATTTTTTATTTGTATATATATACATATTACACATAGAAAACACCCAGAACCGAGACAAATATTTGCATTATATGATCATACAAACATGTCTTGCGGCGGGAATCGAACACGCAACCTTCTGCGTCTCAGGCGGGCCTTCGCCCACTGCGCCACAGAGGTCGTCAATTTATTAATCACAGGTAGGTACTTCACAGTGAAAAAAAAAATACCTACATAGGTTGGCTTTCCAATTTTAGATCTATTTAACTCTAATCTGTCCTTTCTAAACAATAGTTTGAATCATAGTCAAAGTCAAAGTCAAAGTCAAAATTCATTTATCAATCAATCAATCTATTCTATTCAATAACTGTTTCAATAGTTTTTTTAATCGTTCGGTTCTTATCTGGGTCGAAGCATTAGTACTGCCATTCAATCTGGATCAGTTGAGCTATCTATAGATCGTTAGCAACAGCCTTCAGATAGCTGCTTTCATCTGTATTTTTGGTATATACTTACTTGTACATACTTGTAGAAATAAATCTTAGTACCTATTCAAATAAATAAGGTTTTTATGTAAACTGACAATTAGTCAGACTTTTTTATTTTTTGAATTAATATTTGTTATTTTCGCATCATAACTATCCGTCCATCTTATAGGTACTAACTTTCATAATTTTATTTGTTTTTTTTTAATTTCGTGCTAAATAAATGTCCTAACACTTAAGTTTCAACTTAAAAAAGGTATTCTATTTAATGACTAAATATAATAATACTTAAATGTATTTTGTTAGAGTTACGCCTTTACAATAAATAAATGTTGTTTCATTTAATTTAATTTAGTCTCTTACTTATGACAACTTAAAAAAGTCAGCTATTTAGTCATACTTAAATATTGTTTTTTTTAGTTACGCCTTTACAACAAATACATTTTGTTTCAATCTATTTTCTTATTTAAGACAACTTAAAAAAGTCAGCTATTTAGTCATACTTAAATAATGTATTTTTAGTTACGCCTTTACAACAAATACATTTTTTTCATTTCATTTAATTTATTTTCTTACTTAAGATAACTTAAAAAAGTCAACTATTTAGTCATACTACGCCTGCGTTTTACAATAAATATTTTTTGTATCATTTAATTTAATTTATTTTTTTATTTAAGACAACTTAAAAAAGTCAGCTGTTTAGTCATACTTAAATAATGTTTTTTTAGTTACGCCTTTACAATAACTTGTTAATTATTTACAGATATATTCGTTTTCTTCGAAACGGTGTCCAAATACACGAGTGCTAGTGTGATTATATTCATGGAGACGATATTACGGGTAACGAGCTCAACGAATGCCAGCATCGCAGCCGCTATGCTATGCGAGATATCCAACAGAAGAAGTGAGTAACATTAAAAAGAAATATATCTACTTATTTTATTTTCAGTAAAAAACTTCCGACTTCCAATAACGGGAAGTTAATAAAAAGTCCAATATTAAATTTCATCGTCCATTTTTTCACACTTGGGTGGGATTTTTTCATATAATTTGTTGATCCCATACAAATTTTATGAAAAAATCCCACCTAAGGGTGAAAAAATGTTGATTCCATACAAATTTTGTGAAAAAATACCACACAAGGGTGAAAAAATGTTGAATCCATACAAATTTTGTGAAAAAATCCCAAGGTTGAAAAAATGGAGGATGAAATTTAATATTGCACTTTTTATCAACCTCCCGCAATTTCCCTTGAAGTATACCTACCCTACCCATGAGTGCCAAATATTTTTTTGGACGTACCTCTGACTACCCTCTACTTCTCCCGATCCCCAAATATTGCTCCGACAAAATGAAAATCTTTCCGTTTTTGAAGTAAAGAAATAAGTTCCTAATTGATAACAGCGGGATTCGAACCTGTACTTTTGTCTCTAACCGCGAATGCGTAGGTAGACAATTTCGCCATAGATCGAGCTGACTGACTGAATATCTTGTGATATTGTTTTAGAAATTCTTATTAGACTTTATTATTTACAGGTTTTTTCGAAGTCATTGAAATTATACACAAAATCGTTAAAATGGGTAAGTTTACAAAATCATCATTATCCCAGCCAGCGAAGTCCACTGCTGGAAAAAGGCCTCCTCTAAAGAGTGCCACGACGAACGAACCCAACGGCTTCCTGCAACCTGTAATATAGTAACTATCGTGTTTACTCGCTCTTTCACTCTCACTTTCTCTCTCATTTTCACTCTTTACTTCACCTTCACGTTAACTCGCTCTTTCACACTCATTTCCATTCTACTTCAATATCACCTTCACTCTGATTTCCACTTTTACTTTTAATTCAATAATTTATTTTTCAGACACATTATTATATTGAACATTAATAAAATATAATATTGTCCATATTAAAAGGTTAATTAAATTAAAAATACACTATTACATAAATTAAAACTACAGAATTTAAAAGGTAACTCTTACTTTCATTCTTTGCTTTACTTTCCTTTCGAGTTCACTCGCTCTTTCACTCTCATTTTCTCTTTCACTTTCACTCTCACTTTCATAACCTGAGTTTTATTTGTTTTTTCAGATATCGTCCGGTTCTTTGAACTAATAATCACTATCTCCAAACGATTCTGTAAGTATATATTTTTTTATATAAGTTTATGAATTAAAATACTTGATTTAAATAACAAAATGGATAAATCTTATAAAGTAAAAGGATATCTATTTTTCCCTGTGGTGGGTGAAATTATATCTCATTATAAGATATTACCAATAATCATATTATTCACACAGCATCATCTAGCCCCAAACTAAGCAGAGCTTGTGTTATGGAAGCTCTGCTTAGTTTGGGGCTTTATATACATTTTTTTGTAAATGCATACAAAATTTTGTAAATACATATTATACATAGAAAACACTCAGAACCGAGACAAATATTTGCAGATCATACATACTTCCACAAATCCCCTTAGCTGGCTCTTCGAGTACCGGAAGGGGATTTCTGGACAAAAATTTCAGAAATCTCCTACTTCCCTATTTAATAGAGATCGAATATCGATTAAAGTTTAATTTTTTATTTATTTTTCTTTTCAGTGTTCGAAGAAGTAATTATTCTTATTGAAAAATACACGGATACCTCAAGTTAGTATTAAGAATAAGTTAACTAAATAAATAAATAAAATACCATATAAATAAATAATAAACACCCAAATCGAACTTTTTTTCCCAACTTTCACCCTAGGAGGACAGAGCAGGGTGACAGATGGGAATAATTCACAGCCACAGCTATCTAAGCATGTCCATCACGGAGATTCCAGTCGTTAGCGTGTTTGTTTTGGTTTTGTTAAATACAAAGTACAATTACAGTCTTACCGTTTAAAAGTGACCTCTTCCAGGAAACCTTTTTGTCATTCTGGTTTTACTCATAGTTCTTCGACTTTGACTTTGACTTCGACTTTTCCATTTCAGACTTCATTGACGCTTTGCGCGACCTACCCCGAGCGACAGGACAGCCAAGTAAGTAAAAAAAACACAAAAAAAAAAAAAAGGTGTTAGTACTTTACAAACTGTTCAAGGAGAAGACTAATATCGGGCGATATGCAATACTAGCTTCTGCCCACGGCTTCGCCCGCGTGTTACCGGGATAAAAATTAGCCTATGTGTTATTCTGATGTATAAGCTATATTACTGTTAAGTTTCATCAAAATCCGTTCAGTAGTTTTTGCGTGAAAGAGTAACAAACATCCATCCTCACATCTATTACTTATAACTTTCACGTTTATAAGTAATAGAAGTAGGATAATGATGGTAATAAGATAACAAAAATAAAAAATAAAATTATTTAATAAATTCCAGATGTCATAAGAGCAGTCGAACACATAAGAGAAAATAAGCCGAGAATCGAGAGACCAAGGACTACCACTACTACTACGGAAGAAGCAACGAATACAGAAATAGTAACCGAAGAACCGACAACGGAACATGTAACTACGGAAAAAGATGCTACGGAACAACCAGAAAAAGTAACTTCGGAAAATGCTTCTAGAGAACAAGCAACAACGGAAAAATATTCTAATGATAAAGCCACAACAGAATACCCATCCACTGAAAAAGATAATAAAGAACAAGCTAAAATGGATAAGTTTACTACTGAACAACCAGAAAACTTAACTACTGAAAATGCTTCTAAAGAACAAGCAACAACGGAAAAGGATACTTATGAAAAAGCCACTGAAAAAGCCAGTTCAGAATACTTAACAACTGAAAATGCTAGTAAGGAACAAGGTACAGCAGAAAAAGTTACGACTGAAAAAGATACTACTGAACAGCCAGAAAACTTAACTACTGAAAATTCTTCTAAAGAACTACCAACAACGGAAAAAGATACTAATGATAAAGCCAATAACGAAAAAGCAAGCACAGAATACGTAACCACTGAAAATGATAATACAGAAGCTAAGACGGAAAATAATTCTATAATAAAATCCACTACTGAAAAACCCAGTACAGAATACATTACCACCGAAAAATATTATAAAGAACAAGGCAGTAGAGAACACGTTCCTGCTGGACAAGATACAACAGAACAAGGGACTACGGAAAAAGAGACGAAGCAAGCTAGTACAGAACACATAACCACCGAAGAGACTTATACTAAACCAACCGGTACAGAACAAGTAACAACTAAACAAGCTACAACTGAACAAGAAACTACATTAAAGCCTACCAAACTAGACAGTACAGAACACATAATCACCGAAAAGGATTATACAAAACAAATGTCGACTGAACAAGCTATAATGGAACAAAAAGCTACAGAAAAATATAATACCCAAAAAACTGGTACAGAACAAACTAAAACACAAGTTACAATGGAAAAAGCGACTACTAAACAAGCCAGTACAGAATACATAACCACTGAGAAGGCTTATACCGAAGAAGATGCGACTGAACAAGCTAAGACGGAAAAAGAAGCTTCAGAAAAATATAATACCAAACAAACCGGTACAGAAAAAACTATTACACAACAAGTTACAACGGAAAAAGCGACTACCAAACAAGCCAGTACAGAATACATAACCACTGAGAAGGCTCAGAATGAACTTTCTGAGCAAACAACTTCTGACAAACCAACTACTTATGAAGTTACTGAAAATGACAATAAAAGTACTACTGAAGCTATTACAGACTATAGTGAAGCTACTGGTCATACTACTCAACGTGGAACTACTGATCGAACTACTTCTGACCGACAAACTACTAATAAAGTTACTGACGCTACCAGCAAATATTTTACAACAGGAAATATTGCAGTGACTACTGCTAATCCTGATCAAGATACTACTGAGCAAACAATTACAGACCAAAAAACAACTGATAAAGTTACTGACGATGCCAAGAAAAGTACTACTGAAGCTAATACAGAAAATAGTGAAGTAACTTCTAGAGTTACTGCTTATATTAATCAACGTGGAACTACTGATCAAACAATTCCTGACCGACAAACTTCTGATGAAGTTACTGACGATACCAACAAAAGTAATACTGAAGATAATTATACTACTTCTGAAGGTACTATTACTGATTCAAGTCCTAAATCAACTGTTGACTCAGAGGGTAGGGGTGTGACTAGGGGTGCTTCTACAAGCACTCTAGTACCAGGATTAGAAACAAGTAACCACACTACTAATACAGAAAAGACCACAGTTTCTAGTAAAACTAATAAAGTTGAAGCAACAACTAAAAAAAATTATGTGAAAGATAATACAATAAGACAACCCACTACTTCAAAGTTTGACCAACAACAAAATACTAAAACATCTGACCAAGAAGATACTACGAGTGATAAACCAACATACCAAATCATATCATCTGATTCACCGGATGTTTCTAAAATAACTCCAGGTTCTTCTAGTGATTCTAGTGATTCCAGCAAGGCTGCTACTGAAGCAATTACAGCAAACAATACTACTGCTTCTAATTATGAAACGACTACCCAAACTGAAAAAATGACTACTATAACAACCGAATCAACTGTTAGTGATGTTTCTAGCTATAAAAGTTCCGGCAATACCAGTGATGATACTGCAGACAAATCTAATGAATCAACGCTGTCTTCAAATCAACCAAAAACAGCAACAGAAAAAACTACTAAACAACAAATAGCTGATAAACCTGGAATAACTGATGTCGCCCACGAAACTAAACTTGGTGAAACTCCAGGATCTCAATTAGACGACACGGAATCTACAAACCAATCTGACCAAAGTACAACTTCTAAATCTTCTGATCAAAATGATACCACAAGTAATACATGGTTAAATGAAGTAACAGGTCCAACAAATATTGACAACACAACTCAAGCTGAAAGTGAAACAGTATTACAGCCGGAACCTACTACAACTTCTTATTCACCAAATAAGGAAAAAGAACCAACAAATTCTTATGAGATTTCTAATAACTCTGGCAGCACTACGCAAACTATCGATACTACTGCGAAGTGTACTGAAACTCCTTGCGATCAAGAGTCTACACATAGTCATAGTCAGGCTGTTGAGGACCGAACTGATAGCCAACCTGACGTGGTTACTACAAAATATGTAAAAGAGGTACAATCACCATCATCTAATGATAACGCAGTTGATGATAATACTACTAATTATTCGGGTGTTTCAGAAACGACTACTGTTACACAGACTTCGCAAAGTTCGACTGTTTCCAGTTCAGCGAAAGAAAATGGAAAACAAAAACAATCAAAAACCAAAGAAGGTACTAGTGATGTTGAACCTGATGATATAAAAACACTAAATGAATCTGCCAATCAAACCACAATTACTGATACAGAAACAGCTACCCAGTCTAGTCGGTCTACTGACACTCAAGTCACTGAATCTACTACTGAATCTGCTCATGCTTCGCAATCTCCCGATACTCAGAATACCACAAAACCGGCTAACAAAACAGAATCAGTAGCTGACAAAGAAACTACTACAGAAACCAATGGTGCTTCAAAATCTACTGATACTCAGAATTCAGAAATTTATGATGATGGAGATACTAAAACCAACAAAGGTTCCATCGATTCTGAGAGCATTACAAACTCGCCAACCACAAAATCGCCAGACACAATTATAACGAGCACCACAGAAACAGCTTCTCCCAAATATTTCAATGATGATGATAACGACGTAACTGCTGGTACTTCAGATGTTACAAATGAACAAGCAACTGATAAATACGAAGTTACTACAGGCTCAAGTCATACTAAAAAAACAAAACACAACACACCTTACCAAGATGATCAAACAAATATAGTAACTAAACATATTGATAACGGAATTACTAAATTCTACACTACCGATGATAAAACAACTGAGAAATACTATGACGAAACTACAAAACCCAATAGTGTCGATGATCAAACAACTGAACTCAATAATAATTGGGATGATGGAACTAATAAATCTAACACTATTGATGATCAATCTATCAAGGTACCTGAGGAATCTGGTGACGAAACTACTAAACCCAATACTATTGATAATCAATCTACTAGGGTACGTGAGAAATCTAATGAGGAAACTACCAAACCTTACACTATCGAAGGCAAACCTACTAAGGTAACTAATGAATCAGATGATGAAACTACCACACCCAGCCCTGTTCATGATAAATCTACTAACAAACCCAATACTATTGATGGCAAACCTAAAAAATCTGGTGACGAAAGTACTAAACCCAAAAATATTGATGATCATTCTACTAAAGCACCTGAGGAATCTAATGAAGAAACAACCAAACCCAACACTGTTGATGGTCAACCTCCTAAGGTACCTGAGGAATCTGGTGACAAAACTACTAAGCCCAACACTGTGTATGATCAGTCTACTGAGGAAACTGGTGATGTAACTACCAAACCCAACACTATCGATGGTAAACCTTCTAAGGTTTCTGAGGAATCTGGTGACGAATATACTAAATCCAACAATATTGACGATCAGACTACTAGGGCACCTGAGGGATCTGATGACAAAATTACCAAGCCCAACACTATTGATGGTAAGCCTTCTAAGATACCTGAGGAATCTGTTGGCAAAACTATCAAGCCCAACACTGTGGATGATCAGTCTACTAAGGAAACTGGTGACGTAATTGCCAAACCCAACACTAATAATGATAAACCTTCTAAGGTACCTGAGGAATCTGATGACAAAACTACGAAGCCCAACACTCTGGATGATCAGTCTACTAAGGAAACTGGTGACGTAACTACCAAACCGAACACTATTGATAATAAACCTTCTAAGGTACCTGAGGAATCTGTTGGCAAAACTACCAAGCCCAACACTGTGGATGATCAGTCTACTAAGGAAACTGGTGACGTAACTACCAAACCCAACACTATTGATGATAAACCTAAGGTACCTGAGGAATCTGTTGGCAAAACTACCAAGCCCAACACTGTGGATGATCAGTCTACTAAGGAAACTGGTGACCTAACTACCAAACCCACCACAGTTGATGGCAAAACTACTAAGGTACCTGAGAAATCTGATGATGACAATTCGAAACCAAACAATATTGATGATCAATCTTCTAGAGCACCTGAGGAATCTAATGAAGAAACTACTAAACCCAACATTATTGATGGTAAACCTTCTAAGGTACCCGAGGAATCTTATGAAGAAACTACTAAACCCAACTTTATTGATGGTAAACCTTCTAAGGTACCTGAGGAATCTAGTGACAAAACTACCAAGCCCAAAACTGTGGATGATCAGTCTACTAAGGAAAGTGGTGACGCAACTACCAAACCCAACACTGTTGATGGCAAACCTACTAAGGTAACTGAGGAATCTAGTGACAAAACTATCAAGCCTAACACAGTCGATGATCAATCTACTAAGGGAACTGGTGACGTAACTACCAAACCCAACACTGTTGATGGCAAACCTACTAAGGTAACTGAGAAATCTGATGACGAAAATTCTAAACCCAACAATATTGATGATCAATCTTCTAGAGCACCTGGAATATCTTATGACAAAACTACCAAACCCAACATTATTGATGATAAACCTTCTAAGGTACCTGAGGAATCTGATGACAAAATAACTAAGCCCAAAACTATGGATGATCAGTCTACTAAGGAAACTGGTGACGTAACTGCCAAACCCAACACTATTGATGATAAACCTTCTAAGGTGCCTGAGGAATCTGTTGGTAAAACTACCAAGCCCAACACTGTGGATGATCAGTCTACTACGGAAACTGGTGACGTAATTGCCAAACCCAACACTAATAATGATAAACCTTCTAAGGTATCTGAGGAATCTGATGACAAAACTACGAAGCCCAACACTATGGATGATCAGTCTACTAAGGAAACTGGTGACGTAACTGCCAAACCCAACACTATTGATGATAAACCTTCTAAGGTACCTGAGGAATCTGCTGGCAAAACTACCAAGCCCAACACTGTGGATGATCAGTCTACTAAGGAAACTGGTGACGTAACTACCAAACCGAATACTATTGATGATAAACCTTCTAAGGTACCGGAGGAATCTGTTGACAAAACTACCAAACCCAACACAGTCGATGATCAGTCTACTAAGGAAACTGGTGACGTAACTGCCAAACCCAACATTGTTGATGGCAAACCTTCTAAGGTACCTGAGAAATCTGATGTCGAAAATTCGAAACCCAACAATATTGATGATCAATCTTCTAGAGCACCTGAGAAATCTAATGACGAAACTACCAAACCTAACATTATTGATGGTAAACCTTCTAAGGTACCTGAGGAATCTAGTGACAAAACTACCAAGTCCAACACAGTCGATGATCCGTCTACTAAGGAAACTGGTGACGTAACTGCCAAACCCAACACTATTGATGATAAACCTTCTAAGGTACCTGAGGAATCTGTTGGCAAAACTACCAAGCCCAACACTGTGGGTGATCAGTCTACTAAGGAAACTGGTGACGTAACTACCAAACCCAACACTATTGATGATAAACCTTCTAAGGTACCTGAGGAGTCTGTTGGCAAAAGTACCAAGCCCAACAATGTGGATGATCAGTCTACTAAGGAAACTGGTGACCTAACTACCAAACCCAACACTGTTGATAGCAAACCTACTAAGGTACCTGAGAAATCTGATGATGACAATTCGAAACCAAACAATATTGATGATCAATCTTCTAGAGCACCTGAGGAATCTAATGAAGAAACTACCAAACCCAACATTATTGATGGTAAACCTTCTAAGGTGCCTGAGGAATCTGTTGGCAAAACTACCAAGCCCAACACTGTGGATGATCAGTCTACTAAGGAAACTGGTGACGTAATTGCCAAACCCAACACTAATAATGATAAACCTTCTAAGGTATCTGAGGAATCTGATGACAAAATTACGAAGCCCAACACTATGGATGATCAGTCTACTAAGGAAACTGGTGACGTAACTACCAAACCGAACACTATTGATGATAAACCTTCTAAGGTACCTGAGGAGTCTGTTGGCAAAAGTACCAAGCCCAACAATGTGGATGATCAGTCTACTAAGGAAACTGGTGACCTAACTACCAAACCCAACACTGTTGATAGCAAACCTACTAAGGTACCTGAGAAATCTGATGATGACAATTCGAAACCAAACAATATTGATGATCAATCTTCTAGAGCACCTGAGGAATCTAATGAAGAAACTACCAAACCCAACATTATTGATGGTAAACCTTCTAAGGTGCCTGAGGAATCTGTTGGCAAAACTACCAAGCCCAACACTGTGGATGATCAGTCTACTAAGGAAACTGGTGACGTAATTGCCAAACCCAACACTAATAATGATAAACCTTCTAAGGTATCTGAGGAATCTGATGACAAAACTACGAAGCCCAACACTATGGATGATCAGTCTACTAAGGAAACTGGTGACGTAACTACCAAACCGAACACTATTGATGATAAACCTTCTAAGGTACCGGAGGAATCTAGTGACAAAACTACCAAACCTAACACAGTCGATGATCAGTCTACTAAGGAAACTGGTGACGTAACTGCCAAACCCAACATTGTTGATGGCAAACCTTCTAAGGTACCTGAGAAATCTGATGTCGAAAATTCGAAACCCAACAATATTGATAATCAACCTTCTAGAGCACCTGAGAAATCTAATGACGAAACTACCAAACCTAACATTATTGATGGTAAACCTTCTAAGGTACCTGAGGAATCTAGTGACAAAACTACCAAGCCCAACACAGTCGATGATCAGTCTACTAAGGAAACTCGTGACGTAACTGCCAAACCCAACACTATTGATGATAAACCTTCTAAGGTACCTGAGGAATCTGTTGGTAAAACTACCAAGCCCAACACTGTGGATGATCAGTCTACTACGGAAACTGGTGACGTAATTGCCAAACCCAACACTAATAATGATAAACCTTCTAAGGTATCTGAGGAATCTGATGACAAAACTACGAAGCCCAACACTATGGATGATCAGTCTACTAAGGAAACTGGTGACGTAACTGCCAAACCCAACACTATTGATGATAAACCTTCTAAGGTACCTGAGGAATCTGTTGGCAAAACTACCAAGCTCAACACTGTGGGTGATCAGTCTACTAAGGAAACTGGTGACGTAACTACCAAACCCAACACTATTGATGATAAACCTTCTAAGGTACCTGAGGAGTCTGTTGGCAAAAGTACCAAGCCCAACAATGTGGATGATCAGTCTACTAAGGAAACTGGTGACCTAACTACCAAACCCAACACTGTTGATAGCAAACCTACTAAGGTACCTGAGAAATCTGATGATGACAATTCGAAACCAAACAATATTGATGATCAATCTTCTAGAGCACCTGAGGAATCTAATGAAGAAACTACCAAACCCAACATTATTGATGGTAAACCTTCTAAGGTGCCTGAGGAATCTGTTGGCAAAACTACCAAGCCCAACACTGTGGATGATCAGTCTACTAAGGAAACTGGTGACGTAATTGCCAAACCCAACACTAATAATGATAAACCTTCTAAGGTATCTGAGGAATCTGATGACAAAACTACGAAGCCCAATACTATGGATGATCAGTCTACTAAGGAAACTGGTGACGTAACTACCAAACCGAACACTATTGATGATAAACCTTCTAAGGTACCGGAGGAATCTAGTGACAAAACTACCAAACCCAACACAGTCGATGATCAGTCTACTAAGGAAACTGGTGACGTAACTGCCAAACCCAACATTGTTGATGGCAAACCTTCTAAGGTACCTGAGAAACCTGATGTCGAAAATTCGAAACCCAACAATATTGATGATCAATCTTCTAGAGCACCTGAGAAATCTAATGAAGAAACTACCAAACCCAACATTATTGATGGTAAACCTTCTAAGGTACCTGAGGAATCTAGTGACAAAACTACCAAGTCCAACACAGTCGATGATCAGTCTACTAAGGAAACTGGTGACGTAACTGCCAAACCCAACACTGTTGATGGCAAACCTTCTAAGGTACCCATTGATCAACAAATTGAAGTTACTGAGAAATCTAACGATGAAACATCTAAAACTATAACTTCTCCAGACCAAAGCAAAACATATGTCAGTGACACTACTAATCCCGGATCACTCGGCAAGGATACCACAGAACATACCAAAAAAGGCAAACCAATAGACGATGATATCACTGAATCCACAGATGTTCCAAACATAGCGGTATCTGATAATCCTAAACAATATAAAACTATTGATTCTGACCAAGAAACTACTGTATCAGATGATGACTCTGGCAAGAGACCAAAGATTGAAGACCAAAGCACAGATAATACAGAGACAGGGAAACCTGTCTGGTTCCCTCAGCCCGCTCCGCCCGGTGGGCCGATACCGACACTTCCTAGCGGGCCGATATCTACTAGCGGATCCACTAGCGGGCCGATCCCGTTACCAGTATCTACTATCGGATCCACTAACGGACCGATCCCGTTAACGATACCTACTAGCGGTTCCTCTAGCGGGCCGATGCCGACACCTCCTGGCGGGCCGATGCCGACGCCCACAAGTGGACCAAACACGGATGTCGATCTCTCAGCCGACGGCAAATCTGGAGGCAAACTGGCTTTAAACCAGGGCAAACATGGTAAGTACCTACCGAATTGTATAACGCTTACTCAACATTTAAGTAGAGTTAAAGATATGGCGATATCTACATTTCAAAAAAATATTAATTTGTTTTAGAAAAATAGCGATAATCACAATGTTAATACAAAAAATAAAGATAAACTCGCTGTTGCCACTTGACTACATAAAGTTAGTAAATCGTTTAAAGGGCACGGTGTACGGTTTTATAACAAACTCCCAAGACATATACAAAATATGACAATTAACAAAAAAACATACCTAATTAAACAAAAAGTTTTTATATAAAATATCTGATTATTTAGATGATAAAAACTCTTGGGATTGAAAATGCTCGATAAAAAATGTAGGTACCTAAGTACCTATTGCTGTGTAAAAATATCCTTTAAAAAAAAACCAGCCTTGTTTTCTTGCCTTTCTTTCCTGGCTTGGTCGCGGAGGAACAGGCAGTAGATAAAATCGACGTTTCAAAGTGATCCTTGTGATTTTAATTAATAAATGAATTTTGACTTTGACTTACATTAATATTATAGAGATGTACTCGTATATAGTTTTTAAGTAATATTACCTATATTTATACCGGATCAGTAGTTTTACTCTCGTAAAACTACTGATCCGATTTCAAAAATTATTTAATCAATATATACCTAATATATTGGTATATATTGATTTGCCTTCAGGGTGGACTAGGCTGTAGGTATCCCGTTAAAATAAAGGGCTTTTTGTGAAAATCAATTTTGCAATGTAAATCGACGAATAAAACGGTCGAGTGAATCAAAGTCAAAGTCAAAGTCAAAATTCATTTATTCAATAAAATCACAAGGACCACTTTGAAACTTCGGTTTTTATCTAGGTGCCTGTTCCTCCGCGACCAAGCCAGGAAAGAAAGGCAAGAAAACAAGGCTGGTTATTCTTTTTAATGATCCTTTTACAAAACAATAGGTTCGAGTTGGAGCATTTTCAATCCCAAGAGTTTTTGTCATCTAAATAATCAGATATTTTATAGTATGCCTTTTTATAAAGCTTTTGTTTAATTACGTTTTTAAATTTGTTAATTGATAATTTTTGTATATCTCTTGGGAGTTTGTTATAAAAGCGTACACCGTGCCCTTTAAACGATTTACCAACTTTATGGAGTCTACAAGTGGCAACAGCGAGTTTATCTTTATTTCTAGTATTAACATTGTGATTATCGCTTTTTTTCTTAAACAAATTAATATTTTTGTGAACATACATCAGATTTTCATAAATGTATTGACAATGGAATGTCATTATATTTATTTCTTTAAACTTTTCGCGAAGTGATTCTCTGGGGCCCATATTATAAATTGCTCGAACAGCCCTCTTCTGCAGCACAAAAATGGTATTGATATCAGCAGCACTCCCCCACAGCAGTATACCGTACGACATAATGCTGTGGAAGTAGCTGAAGTAAACTAGTCTAGCTGTGTCAACGTCTGTATAAAGACGGATCTTTTTGACTGCATATGCCGCAGAACTAAGTCTCTTCGATAACCCATCAATATGAGGACCCCATTGAAGCTTATTATCTAAAGTGATACCTAAGAATACGGTGGTGTCCACAAGAGCCAACTGTTCATCTTTGATTTTGATATAAGTTCGTAAGAATACGTCTCTTACGAACGCTACCAAATGGTAAAAGCTACATTTCCTAACCATTATCCGGGTACCACGCGAGCGAAGCCGTGGGCAGTAGCTGGTCATAGATATATAGATAGATAACTCTTTATCGTATGAGATGTACCAGTTATCTGGTGTAAGCGCCAGAATTAAAAAAAAAACATCAGTCGGTATTATTATCAACATTCGTCCTCAAAGAGTGTCTTGACGAACAATCTTGGGCTACCTACATCCACCGGCTTCCCGCAATCTTTACAATTTAATTGGTTCTGGATGGGGGGCCTTTCTACACTGTGAAATCGTCCGATTCGTGGTCGCAATTCGAGAACCTTTAAGTCATAGCGTTTGTCGGTTCTCGAACCCGTAAACTCGTCAAATAACTATTTGTCCAGCCCATTGCCACCTTAATTGAATAATTCTAAAAGCTATGTATGCAATTTCTATAGATTTTTCTTTGTTCTTTAATGTATATAAACTAAATTAAGATTTACAAAAGGTAGAATGATTGACATGTACAAAAGCAAGCTTTACCCAAAAAATACTTTTTCATCCCATCTATTCGAAAAGAGGCGAAGGGTTCCTCGATAAGCAAAATGGGTCATTCCGGCGCACTTAACAGTGACGAAATGACTTTTGAATTTGGAACATTTTAATTAAAAAGTTTGAACGCAATTCGCTTCGATAAAGTCCTGGCTGGTTATAAAAAAAACGCACCTGTCGACGCGGCATTGGTTAACTAAATTAAAAAAAAAAACGCGGGAACTTCTTATTAGTATTTTTATAACTTTTTATCAAAATACTTATTACAGAAAATTTTAATTTGATTCATACAAATTGAATAAAAGATGAGTTCTAGCAGTGAAAGTGGAATATTAACACCAGAAAGTGTAAAATTAAACGCAGAAACTGTCATAAACAATTTACTACCAAACAAAATAATCGAAAGAAAAATATCTTAAAGCCTATGAAAATTTAATTAAATTTAAAACATGGAAAAATGAACAAAAACCAAAGTTATTTTCAGAAATTGTATTTGTAATTTGGTTATATACCTAAATATTAATATTCGTCACTACTAAAAGCATATCTTTATTTATTTTTCTCATAGAGGGGGATGAAAAGCAGAGTTGTGCCACACGGTACCAAAATTATTTAACCTCGAGAGACGTAGGTACTTTGGATCCCTCGCTACGCTTGGGATTCTACTCTAGATTCCTTCGCTTCGCTCTGGATTCAAACAATCGCTCTCGCCCTCGATACATTATTTTGGTCCCTTGCGACTTATTCTACTATTAATTGCCTACTTAGGTGCCTAGAGTTAAAAAATATATATTTCCTCATATAGTCCTTGATTGACACTCTGTAAAACGTTTGTTCCAGAAATAATGCATGCGCTAGAATCCAGTATGAATCTGAAGGTTCTAATTTTGCCCAACGGTCCCGCGGGCAGAAATTGCTTCTGTACATGTGAATCGGACGGCGCGCCCAAACTTATCCCCATGGATTCACTGCCGGAAGAGCTAACGCAGGAATAGACAATCCTCTCATTACTCCACTATCCTACAAAACTATGCAATCATCGTATGTGTAAATGATAACTTCGAAATTAAATTGTTTTTATGTCACTCTTTTTGATTTTTCATTTGTTTTATCATTCCCCCTAAGAAAATGGCATGTTTTAATGTATAATATGGTCATTATTTCACTGACTTATTTCAGAGTGACCAAGAAATAACTGTATAACTACCTATGAGCTAGTTTTCCTTTTATTGCGAAGGCAACCTTGCACAAGGCCGTGTGCTTGGGCTTGCTGGTCTGCTGGGTGGCTTTAGTGCGTTAAAGGATAAATAAAATCTTATGGCTTATGCACACAAATGTACGTTTAAATAGCAGAACATCAAAGGCACGGATGGACGGTTTATATCAATACGTGTAAATAGCGCAATATCTGCCCGTAACGCCAATCGATTTAATTTGGTTGGTTTGCGAACAAAGTTTACGGCAATCATTAAAGATTACTAAAATACAAAATCTATTAAGAGAAAAACTACAGTTGAAACTATATTTTGACACTCAAATTAGATGTATGTTCATTCATCTTTACTTCTAAATGAGTCTACATGTACAAGCAAGTAAGTCATCTAGTAAAAATTATGTTAAAAACTGATACTGATTTAGAAACGATACAAAATTGATTCGACTTTTTTTTGTGACACTTAAATGCCTTCTTCAGAAAGGTATACAAGGTATTAATGATGCCGAAACATAAAGTTACACACAATATATTGTCAACCACCTTGCAAAATAATATAAACAATACCGCTGAAGTATTTATCAAAGAGGAACCCTTGGAACTTGAAATAGAAATAGTAAAAGATAAAAGTGTATATAAAGAAAGACATTTAGCTATAAAAGAAGAACAAGTGGCTACCAAGGAAGAAGTAGCAAATGAGCAAAATAATGTAACTACTGAGGAAAAACATGTAACTACAAAGGAAGAACAGATAACCATTAAGTTAGAGAATGTAGCTAACGAAAAACTAGAAATTACTATGGAAGTTGAGGAAAAAACACTTGAGGATAATGAAAGCTCAACAACTGATTTTGATCTACAAAGATCAAAATCAAAGATTACATCAAAAGATGAGTTAACACACCAAATCGGTCTTATACAAAATACATTCAACAACAAATGTTATACAACAGCTCCCAAAAACGATTTAAACAAGCAAATTCACATCAAGAAAAACTACATATGCGATGTTTGCAACAAAATAGTGGCTGACCGAAGTAATCTAAGAAAACACAAGCGTATCCACACTGGAGAACGACCATACTCCTGCAAAATAAACAGCTGCACGAAAACATTCGCTCAGATTAGCCATCTGAAGACCCACATGCTTGTCCACACGGGAAAAAGACCATTCATCTGTCAAATTTGCAGCAAGACTTTCACGCAAAGCAGTAACTTAAAGAAACATATGATCCATCACGAGGGGATCAAGCCGTATTCCTGCCATAACTGTGATAAGAGATACGCTGATAAGCGAGCGCTTATTCTACACTTAAACACGCACAGCGAACAAAAACCCTTTGCCTGTAGGAATTGTAGCAAGAAATTCAACCAGAAAAGCACATTAGTCAGTCATCTGCGGATCCATACGGGGATTAAACCATTCACTTGTGATAATTGTGAAAAGACATACTTGGAAAAGAGTAATTTACTTCGTCATATGAGAATCCATACCGGCGAGAGACCTTTTGTGTGTAGGATTTGCAGCAAAACTTTCAGTCAGAGCGGTAATCTAACTGTACATATGAAGACACATAAAGGGAAAGTATATAACTGCAGCCCATGTAATAAAAGTTTTATTAAGAAAACATGCTATTCAATGCATATGAAACAACATGAAGATTTTATCAGGTTTGGGACGGATAAGAATATGGAAATATTGGGATTATAACTTTATGATTTCGTTGGCGAGTCAGAGCTGCGATATAAGAAGTGCTGGTTCATTTCCCGCTGCAGAAAAAATGATTTCATGTTCTGCAGATATTCGTTCCGGGTCTGGGTGTAGTACCACAATACTCATAGTTCCTGATACCCACGACACAGAGAATCCTAGTGGGGTCAGGGCTAGGTATGTGTTCGTGTTTATTAAAAAAAAAACTTAAAGCAAAGATCTTTAGTTTCTTCATAGTGCCAAGTTGTCCTTATTTATAGTGTCACCGATTCTTGGTCACCTTGTAGTAGGGCAGTGATCTGACCAGCCCCCTAATTACACTAGCAAAATGGCAATGGAATCGCGACTATGGCAATCACTTTGCCATTCTTAAAAATGACAAAAGTTTAAAAATAGGAAAGTCTAGGGTCAAATATCTCCGGGTTTGGAGTTTTAGAAGTTTTGAACATTGCTAAATCTGTCAAAAGTGATTGCCATTGCCGCGATCCCATTGCCATTTTGCTAGTGTAATTAGGGAGCAGCGGGGCGATCACACTAACTCATGGCTATCAAGATGGCAATCAATTTTGACACTAGTTTATTATTTTAATGGCCCATCCATCCAAAAAACGGAAAATCGAATATAAAACCAATTTTGTTCATTCGCATTGTCCATCTACGGCTCATCCAGCTTACAAATTAGCGTGATACGATTCATCCCATCTGATGATACCAGCCATGGGAAATTAGTGTGATCGTTCCGCTGCTCCCTAATTACTATTGAAATGGTTATGGGAAACAACACATTTTTATGCGCTTGGCAATGGGTAATACTTCTCTAAAAGTTAAAAGACCTAAAAATTCCTTATTTCAAGTTTTTGAGGACTTTTCACTTGTCATGTGGAATGCTATTTGCTAAACGCAGATATATGTGCCAAATATAATACCCATGACGAATGACGTATATGTAAGCCCGGTATAATGTTTAGACGTGTCTCTGAACACACCCTGGTTGGTGCTCACAGATCTGACAATCCATTAGGAGTTAGTCAGGCGGTGAGTCTTTTTTTTGTTTGGACATTGGCAAAATGAGTGCCATTTAGATAGAAGGTAGAACATACTTCATTGCACACCAAATATTTCAACTTAATGGTACAAACTTTGACATTGTTGTACAATGAGCGGTCTTATCGCTAATTAGCGATATCTACCAGATAACCTTTTGATGGAAGGGACTGTACGAAAGCTTACAAGAGGTTGTAAGTGGTGTACAATATACTATGATTATTTTACATAATTACTTACTACACAGCATAATACCTACATCTTTAACTATTCTATAATACATTAAGAGGCCTGCGGAGAATGAATTGTCCATACAAACGTAATACCAAAATTATTTGTAATTAGAGCTTATTTCCACAATATTATGCTATTCTTTGTTTTGGAATAGTATTTATCTAGGTACCTAGATAAATATTTTTTTTAAATACTCACCTAAAATGAAATGTAAACGAATCGCATATTTCTACGTCATACATGACATATGTTCATCTTGTTTGTTTCGTATTAAAAACAAAAATATCTTACGTATAGTTTGGTTAGGTACATAGCTTATATTATCTAGTTACAGAATAACAAGACGATGTGAAAAATACAAGTTTTCAGTCATAATTTTTGGTATTACGGAACACCATCAAATTTATAAAAAAATCTGAATCAGCCAAAAAGAGCTTTGAATTCATGTTTTGAGCGCTGTCCGCCGGATCCTTAAGTAAGCCAGAATTAACTCGATTCCATAGCCATTTTGCTAGTGTAATTAGGAAGCAGTTTGAGGTATAGTGGCCCTGAAAAGGGCTGAATGACCAATGGTGACAAAACCAATGTGATGAAAGGTAGTATTAGTATGTAATGGCTATAGGTACCGATTTGGATAAAAATATTAGACAGCGGCCGCGGAAGTGGGGGGCAGAGGGGGCCAAATGCCCTCCCTAAAATCACATAGGTACCCGCCTAACAAGCCAGGGCTTAAGTTTAAAGGGGTGACCAAAGAAATTTGCCCCAACCCCCCCACCCCCGTCACCGAGTACTTCCACGGTTCCTGTTATAATAGGTATCGTCTGGGACCTAAAATAGGCTCATAGGCACCACGCGGGCGAAGCCGTGGGCAAAAGCTAGTCATACTATTCACAGTAATATTATTGCCTATACTAATATTATAAGAGGTAAAGTTTGTAAGATTGTATGTAGGAAACAATATAAACTACTCAACCGATTTTAAAAAATATTTTAGCAATATTCAGAATGTACCTTCAGGATGGACGTAGACTGTATATTATCCCGTTAAAATATATTTCCGTGTAGACCAAAGGGGACAGATCGAACTTTTTTTCCCAACTGTCACCCTAGGGGGACAGAGCAGAAACTTGATAGTGGCGCCCCCAGCGTTAGACATAAATTGTATAAAAAAACTCACTAAAATATAATATAATGGGTTGAATTTTTTGTGAACGGGAGAATAAAAACCCTTAAGTAAATTTAATTTATAAATCAACTCGAGTGCATTCCCATTCAGCTGCTCGCAGCGCTTTTCGGAATGCACCCTTTGGATGTGTTCAGAAACCAACTGGGCGTTTTAAAATCAAATGAAGAATCGTTAGAACGGGCGCTGGATGCTAGGAGCGTTGTTTCACAAAGCGTTGCAAAAAAAGATTTCTTTTTCAAATATATTGTATTATGGTATTGGCGCCCTTTGAAACTGCCGCCCGGGGCAGGTGCCCCGGTTTGCCCCCCCCCCTAGATCCGAGGCTGGGACAGAGCAGGGTGACAGATAGGAATAATTCATTTTGCAACGCAAGTCGACGTAAAAACGGTCGAGAGAATGCGTGATAAAATGAAACGAACGCTGCCTTAATGGAAAGAGATACTTTTCATTCAGGTACCACGGGCGAAGCCGTAGGCCGTAGCTAGTTCGCAATAAAAGAGGGTAGTTAGAATTTTCTGCTATTTATGTCAAGGGTCGATAACTCGCGAGCGATACCTTCGATGTTGCAAACGTCTACAGGTTACAGTAACCGGTTACCAACAGGTGGGTAGTAAGAAAAACATGTTTTTCCAACCCGGTTTTGTTCAAAATTCTATTCAATATATTTAATTCCATTAAGATACAATTATTGTACACTTGGAAATGTCATTTATCATATTAAGGTGGTGAGGTTTGTATAATTTATAATATTCATTATAAGTACATAATACATTCTAGAGAAGAAAAAAAAAAACAAAAGAGTATGATTACATACAAAAGTCATCTGCTAAAGCTTCGTCAATATCATAATATGATTTTGACATTAAAAAAACACCTTATTTTTGAATTAAATTCCTTAAAATTATTATCATTTTTTTTTTCTTAAAGATCGAGGTAATTAGGTGGATGAAGGCGGTCTGATATCGTTCATCGTGGCACTCTGTGAGGTTTATGACTTCTACATGCTGATGATAATTTGTATTAAAATTGAGTATTACTTTCATGTAAGGTATTTATTTGATGTAAATAAAACGTATGGTGTGAAATTAATCGCATTTTCCTTTTATTACTTAAAATAAATAAACACTTAATAACAATGAATATAAACATGTAGGTAATAAGTTTTAAATATTATACATAACCTGCCAAAATTAACACACAACATAGCTACGTATATATAGCAAGTGTATAGATAAAATTCCTAGGTACAGTCAACGTCAGATGGATATAAGCGTCTAAGGTACAGTCGGCGGCGACATAGGTTTTTCATAACTCAAATATTTGGTTATTCTCGTCGGCCACCAAACTGCGGGACAGAGAGCAGTTTTGTCTGGGGGACAACGCGAATTTATTTTTTCCGTTGTCCCGCGATTCACACTTTTGCTATCTAGTTTGAAATCGAAGATGGCGAACACGAATTTTGTGTACAAAAATTGAACATAATGGGTTCAAGTTAATAATTTTCAGATTAATTCGAAGAACCGCCTTGCTCTTAACTATTTGCAGTTATCTTGTTATACATCATGACTATTTGCAGTTATCTTATTATACATCTTAACTATTTGCAGTTATCTGCGTTACACATCCAGTTATTTTAACTATTTGCAGTTTTCTGTTTTATACATCCAGTTATCTTAACTATTTGCAGTTATCTTGTTATACATCATGACTATTTGCAGTTATCTTATTATACATCTTAACTATTTGCAGTTATCTGCGTTACACATCCAGTTATTTTAACTATTTGCAGTTTTCTGTTTTATACATCCAGTTATCTTAACTATTTGCAGTTATCTTGTTATACATCCAGTTATCTTGTTACACATCTTAACTATTTGCAGTTATTTTGTTATACATCCAGTTATCTTGTTATACATCTGAACTATTTGCAGTTATCTTGTTACACATCTTAAATATTTGCAGTTATTTTGTTATACATCCAGTTATCTTGTTATAGATCTGAACTATTTGCAGTTATCTTGTTACACATCTTAACTATTTGCAGTTATTTTGTTATACATCCAGTTATCTTGTTATACATCTGAACTATTTGCAGTTATCTTGTTACACATCTTAACTATTTGCAGTTATTTTGATATACATTCATACATTTGGGGGGGGGGGCAAATTTCTCTGATCGCCCCTTCAATCTCGTCTTGGCTTGGTAGGCGGATATCTATGGCCCGAATTCATAGTCAAATAGGGGCTCCCCTAGGGGACTATTCAGGTGCTGTGTGTCTGGAACATAGCACCAGGTTGTCTGGAACAGATCGCTTTAAGTGATAAGACCGCCCATTGTACTCACGCGATTAGCTTGTAATTTGCTCCGTTAGAATTTGTAAGCAACATAATAAAGTGGTGTACAATAAAGAGTTATCTATCTTCACATTGTAAAAACGGGAATTTTCACATACTGCACTATCGGTGAAGGCACCGACTAAGTTTCGACTCATTCCGAGAGTCTTCATCAGGGTGAGTGGTTGCGACTTTCTCCTTCCGCGTCGCGCGGCGCGGCGTTAGTGCGCGGCGCGACGCGGAAGTAGAAAGTCGTATCTATCTATGCGAAAATTAAAGTGCGAATTTAACTTTTATGCAACAAGCCATAAGGCAAATGCTGAATGATGGATTTTGAGAGACTGTTCAACCCCCAACTATGAATTCAGGCTTACGTGATTTTAGGGGGGCATTTGGCCCCCTCTGCCCCTCCACTTCCGCGGTCGCTGTTTAAGTGTACAAACGGGCTCTTTTAAAATTTGCCATTACTCAGATTTGAACGGCGTCTTAGTCGTCGCTGAGTAAGGCAGCAAATTTGTTGGCCATAGCGTGCGTTGTTTCCGCCGTTTCGCCGTCAGAGGACTCCTCAGTCGCGCTGTCGGTGCCTTCGCTCTGCGACGCCTGCTCGTCGTCGCACTCCGCGTCGGAGTGCACGTCGCTGTCCGCAGTGAGCGCTTGCACCCACTCTATGTATTTGATCTCGTCTGAGTTTTCGAATTGACCTGGAAATAGAGAGAAAATATGTACATTTTTTTTTTCTTTTTTATCTATCTCTCTTAGTTAGATTTTGAACTTCGGTGGCGCGGTCGTGAGAGCTACGGGTTCGATTCCCGCAGCGGCTGTCAATTTATTTACTTATTTTAACATAACATTTTTCACACAGCATCATCTAGCCCCAAACTAAGCAGAGCTTGTATTATGGGAACTACATGACTGATATACTACTTATATACTTTTTTTATATATACATACATAGAAAACACGCAGACCCGAAACAAATATTAAAGAATCGAACCCGCAACCTTCTACATCTCGAGCGATCCTTCGTCCTTTGCGCCACAGAGTCCGTCAATCCTATCTTAATAATATTATAAACGCGAAAGTTTGTGAGGATGGATGTTTGTTACTCTCTCACGCAAAAACTACTGAACGGATTTCGCTGAAACTTTACAGTAATATAGCTTATACATCAGAATAACACATAGGCTACTTTTTATCCGGGTACCACGCGAGCGAAGCCGTGGACAGAGGCTAGTATACACGGTTATTATACCTTTCTTCTCGGTGTATCCGGGTGGACGCAGCCATAGACATATCTTGCCGTCCAGCGCCATCCTAAGAAGGCTGTTGGCCGCGCGGTATGTGTCCAATCTGAAACGAATTAAAAAGAAAATTAAAAACAAAAAACGTTCTTACAAATACATACAATCCTCTCGATCCCAAGGTTATCTGGAAGAGAGCGTTTTCAAGCGATAATATCGCCCATTGTACTTTTAGTTTAAGTAATGTTTTTGGTTTATTTTGTTACTAGCTTCTGCCCACGGCTTCGTCCGCGTGGTACCTGGATAAAAAGTAGCCCATGTGTTATTCTGATATATAAGCTATAATACTGTAAAGTTTCATCAAAATCCGTTCAGTATTATTATTATTATTATTCAAATTTAAATACGTATTTTAATTGTATTATATCTTTTTTCTGTCATTTTTTATTTTATATTATATTTTATATATTATTTATATATCAATTTAATCTTACTTATCCTACTAATATAATAAATGCGAGTATGTGTGTGTGAATGTTTGTTACCACGTATCTCCGTAACTACTAAACCGGGTTTGATGAAATTTGTAATGTAGATATTTTAGGATTTGGAATAAAACGTTGGCTAATCTAATTTTCGAAAATCGACCCCTAAGGGGGTTAAATAGGGCGGTAAAGTTCCTATGAAAAAAAAAATTGTTTGATTCGCTCAAAACTCTGTACAAATAAACTTTAAAGTAAATAATGAAACACGTATTTTTTTTTTTTCAAAACTACCCTTTGGGGTGTGCAATTGAGTTCTAAACTTTGTATAAATTGTAATCCTTGGTTCGATTCATTCAAAAGTTGGTGGACATAGTTTGAAGCCTGGAGACGGTCATATGCTACTTTTATCGACATACCACGCGGGCGAAGCCGCGGGCAACAACTAGTTTAATATAAATCTCTTCTTAGTAGGTAGGTGTCTAATATTTGCACGACAAATAACGTTTCATAAGAACCAATGTACCTGTATTCGAGTAAATAAAGTTTTCATTCATTCATTCATTCATTCATTCATTTCATAAGTTCAATGGTAGTTGATCTACAAATGTGTTCTTATATGACAGTAGATTAAACCATCGATTCAACGCATTAGCATTGCCATTCAGCGTGGCAATGCGGCCAGTATTTTGGGAACGCTTCCGTCTGGTAGTGATCTAGATCAGTTGAGCTATCTATAGATCGTATGTAACGGTCTTTAGCTGTTTCATCTGTGTGTTTTGTATATACCTACTTGTAAATAGTTGTATGAATAAATATATCACATGTATAAAAAAAAAAAAACATTGATTAACTTTTATCGCACATTAACGAAATCCAAAGTTTAAACTACTATTAATCTTATTAACTCTTTTTTTTTTGTTACTGTCAGTAAAAGAGGGTGATAAGAAAAAATCAGGCTATTTTCCCCCGTTTTACGGTTCCTTCGAGGATTTTTTTCCTCGTTGTCCCCCAATTCACATTTATAATGGTATCGATGGATGGATTTTTCGATAGATGAAGCTATGGATGAATCGATGGATATATCAATGGAAGAATCGATGGATATATCAATGGAAGAATCGATGGATTGATTGATGGATGAATCGATGGAGATCGATGGAAGAATCGATGGAGTGATCAATGGATAGATAGATGGATGAATCGATGGAGATCGATGGAAGAATCGATGGAGTGATCAATGGATAGATAGATGGATGAATCGATGGAGATCGATGGAAGAATCGATGGAGTGATCAATGGATAGATAGATGGATGAATCGATGGAGATCGATGGAAGAATCGATGGATTGATCAATGGATAGATAGATGGATGAATCGATGGAGATCGATGGAAGAATCGATGGAGTGATCAATGGATAGATAGATGGATGAATCGATGGAGATCGATGGAAGAACCGATGGAGTGATCAATAGATAGATAGATGGATAGATAGATGGATGAATCGATGGATAGATAGATGGATGAATTGATGGATGGCTAGCTTGATGGATGGATTTAGTTGGTGTACAAGGGAATCGACGCCACAATGTACCTGGCAGCTTTGGCGGTGAGGTATCCTCGCTTCTTGGCCCACGCGTCGCAGATGTCCCTCGGAGACCAGCTCTCGTCTCTGTCAGGATGCTCCAGCCGCAGCAACCTCGGGAGATCCAGTCGCTCCGCCATGTACCTAGTCATATAAATAGTCAGCCATGTAATGACATATATTCTAACCGACTTCAACAAAGGGGGAGATTTCTCAATTCGACTGAATATATTTTATTTTTACTCTATATCAGGAAAGTCCGCTTGGGACGCAGTTGCGGCTTTGATTCCCGCCGCGGGACAAATTATACTATGATCTGCAAATATTTTTTTCGGATCTAGATGTTTTATAGTTGTAAATACATATAATATGTATGTATTTACAAAAAAAAAACAATGTAATCAAATCTTGGAAGTCAATTTTAACCTACTTCTTGTCGTATTAAATGAAATATTGTATGTTTATGTAGTTCGGAGGACAATACTATAATTTGGTATCTTGGAGCTGATCTGATGATGGAGCCAGGAGGTGGATGGTGGAACTCTTCAGTGGCTACTAGTGAACCCCTCGAGTTTCGGCTCATATGATTCGTTTTTACGAGTCCAATAGATTGAGCTTGGTAACGAGGGTCTGATGATGGAGCCAGGAGGTGGATGGTGGAAGTCTTTTTTATATTTCTATTTAGAGCGTAATAAATTTATTTAAACTAGATAGTTTTTTATATAATTAGTTTAAACTCGGTAGATATGTAAATGAAATAAAAAATGAAAAATCGTTTATCTTGACAAATTTAGATACAAAAGAGACGTACCTTATTATATACAGCAGGCTCTTTAAAACTAGAAACACGTTACCTATGTATAGTATTATAATATACTAGCTTCTGCCCACGGCTTCGCCCGCGTGGTACCCGGATAAAAAGTAGCCTATGTATTCTGATGTATAAGCTATATTACTGTAAAGTTTCATCAAAATCCGTTCAGTAGTTTTTGCGTGAAAGAGTAACAAACATACATCCTCACAAACTTTCGCGTTTATAATATTAGTAAGATATGCGTATTTACCTATTACATGATAAATAATAAGTAAATATCTATACTAATAATAAAGGTTAAGAGTTAATTCTTTTTTTTTTAACGAACAATCTCCGGAACAATAAGTCGGGATTTAATTTTATTTTTTCGTATTCTTTAGCCCAATTCCAGATACCTCTAGATCGCAGGTTCTCAAACTTATTTTTCCCACTATGAGAATAAAAAAAGGGCCCCCCAAAGTTTTTAAACATGATCCAATACTTTCTCCTCTAGACCGCTTTCGCGCCCCCAATATCTTCTAGAGTCTTCTACCGCCCCCTGAAGGCCTCAAGCGCCCACAAGGGGGCGCTATCGCCCACTTTGAGAATCAGTGCTCTAGATGAATCGATGGATGGACGAATGGATCGATGGATCAATCGATGGATCAATCGATGGATCAATCGATGGATCAATCGATGGATCAATCGATGGATCAATCGATGGATCAATCGATGGATCAATCGATGGATCAATCGATGGATCAATCGATGGATCAATCGATGGATCAATCGATGGATGGATCGATGGAAAATGGTATCGATGGATCGATTTTTCGATAGTTGAATCTATGGTATGATATAATATCCCCTCTCTCCTTTTGATTACCGAGCAAAAGGTGCAATAGCGCGGGCGGGCGTGTGATTCGGCTCACCTGATGGTAGTGTACGGCTCCCTCAGCTGCGCGATGGGATACGAGCCCATCAGTATCTGTATGGGCCGCGGCACGCACGACGGAAACACCAGACCGGGACAGTCGCAGAACCGAACCTGAAAACGCGAGAAATATATGAAGTTAGCAGACCGGCATAGAAACTAAAATAAATTAAAGAAACAAAACACTAGACCAGGACAGTCGCAGAACCGAACCTGAAAACGTGAGCAATATTATGAACTTAGCATGCTGACATTGAAACGAAAATATATTAAAGAAACAAAACACTAGACGGGGACAGTCACAGAACCGAACCTGGAAACACAAGCAATATTATGAAGCTAGCAGACTGACATTGAAACGAAAAAATAGATTAAAGAAAGAAAACACTAGACCGGGACAGTCGCAGAACCGAACCTGAAAACGTGAGGAGACTGACAAATGTAAACCGATAAAAATGTAGGTACCTATTGTTTTTTAAAATGTTAATTAAAAATAATAACCGGGCTTGTTTTCTTGCCTTACTTTCCTGGCTTGGCCGCGGAGTAACAGGCAGTAGATAAAACTGACTTTTCAAAGTGATCCTTGTCATTTTAATGAATAAATGAATTTCGACTTTGAACGTAGCAACGAAAAAAAAGATTATAAAAACAAAACACCAGCCCGGGATAGTAGCAGAACTGAACCTAAAAACGCGAGCTATTTTATGAAGTTGAAAGACTGACATAGAAACGAAAAGAGATTAAAAACAACAAAACAACAGCACGGGATAGTCGCAGAACCGAACCTGAAAACGCGAGCTATTTTATGAAGTTGGCAGACTGACATAGAAACGAAAATAGATTAAAAACAACAAAACAACAGCTCGGGATAGTCGCAGAACCGAACCTGAAAACGCGAGATATATAGTTAGCAGACTAACTTTGAAACCTTTTTAAAGAAAATAATAAATAATGCTGGACATTTTTCACACAGCGTCATCTAGCCCCGAACTAAGCAGAGCTTGTGTTATGGGAACTACATGACTGATATACAGTGCAGTTTTTGTCGAGCAGTGTTTAATATGAACAGGGGTCTAGGAGACGGAAGCGATGTATGAGACGGGAAATAACCGAGGCGTGGTATAAATGATCTGAAAGGACTTCGTATGTCCAGGGGTCTAGGAGATTGAGGGGTCTTGTAGACGGAGGGGTCTTTTAGACGTAGGGGTCAATGAGTCGGGGCGTACCTATGGCGTGGTATAAATGATCCGGCAGTGCTTTGTATGTCCGGGGGTCTAGGAGACGAGGGGTCAATTAGACTGTACATACCTGTGGCGTAGTATAAATGGTCTGGAAGTGCTCAGTATCTCCAAAGGTCTAGGAGACGTGGGGTCTTGTAGACGGAGGGGTCTATAAGACTACATACCTGCGGCGTAGTATAAATGGTCTGAAAGGACTTTGTATGTTCAAAGGTCTAGGAGACGTGGGGTCTTGTAGACGGAGGGGTCTATGAGACTACATACCTGTGGCGTAGTATAAATGGTCTGGAAGTGCGCAGTATCTCCAAAGGTCTAGGAGACGTGGGGTCTTGTAGACGGAGGGGTCTACGAGACTACATACCTGCGGCGTAGTATAAATGGTCTGAAAGGACTTTGTATGTTCAAAGGTCTACGAGACGTGGGGTCATGTAGACGGAGGGGTCTATGAGACTACATACCTGTGGCGTAGTATAAATGGTCTGGAAGTGCTCAGTATCTCCAAAGGTCTAGGAGACGTGGGGTCTTGTAGACGGAGGGGTCTACGAGACTACATACCTGCGGCGTAGTATAAATGGTCTGGAAGTGCTTAGTATCTCCAAATGTCTAGGAGACGTGGGGTCTTGTAGACGGAGGGGTCTACGAGACTACATACCTGCGGCGTAGTATAAATGGTCTGGAAGTGCTTAGTATCTCCAAATGTCTAGGAGACATGGGGTCTTGTAGACGGAGGGGTCTACGAGACTACATACCTGCGGCGTAGTATAAATGGTCTGGAAGTGCTAAGTATCTTTGAAGGTCTAGGAGACGTGGGGTCTTGTAGACGGAGGGGTCTATGAGACTACATACCTGCGGCGTGGTATAAATGGTCTGGAAGTGTATAGTATCTCCAAAGGTCTACGAGACGTGGGGTCATGTAAACGGAGGGGTCTATGAGACTACATACCTGTGGCGTAGTATAAATGGTCTGGAAGTGCTCAGTATCTCCAAAGGTCTAGGAGACGTGGGTTCTTGTAGACGGAGGGGTCTATGAGACTACATACCTGCGGCGTAGTATAAATGGTCTGGAAGTGCTAAGTATCTTTGAAGGTCTAGGAGACGTGGGTTCTTGTAGACGGAGGGGTCTATGAGACTACATACCTGCGGCGTAGTATAAATGGTCTGGAAGTGCTAAGTATCTTTGAAGGTCTAGGAGACGTGGGTTCTTGTAGACGGAGGGGTCTATGAGACTACATACCTGCGGCGTGGTATAAATGGTCTGAAAGGACTTTGTATGTTCAAAGGTCTAGGAGACGTGGGGTCTTGGAGACGGAGGGGTCTATGAGACTACATACCTGCGGCGTGGTATAAATGGTCTGGAAGTGCTTGGTATGTCCGGGTGTCTTGGAGACCGACAGTCGCTTCTTCCCCAAGACCGCGTTCATGAGCGAGGACTTGCCCACGTTGGGTTGGCCGACGCAGCCGATCGTTAGAACGCCATTTTTGAATTTCTCATGTGTATAGTATGAAGTATCAGGTTTTTCTATGATCGTTTCGCCTGCAATTAAATTAATTAACATAAATAATAATAATAATGCTCACGATAGTTATTCCAAAAACTATCGTGAACTTGACTATTCATATTGTAAAAACGGGAATTTTCACGTACTGCACTATCGGTGAAGGCACCGACTAAGTTTCGACTCATTCCGAGAGTCTTCAACATGGTGAGTGGTCGCGACCTTCTCCTTCCGCGTCGCGCCGTGCAGTGTCAGTGCGTTTTTTGAGTATCAAAATAAATGCCACTAACCGATTTCCACTTCGTTATCCTCCCTCTCGAGCTGCATCTCCTCCCGTATTTTCTGCTCCCACGGCGCCAGATCCACGTGTCCTCCCGCGATGTCTTTGCAAGCCTCCAGCAGCTGCGTCGCTCCCTCCACGCACATGCGCTGCCTACCCTTGCGTCGCCGGACTTGCAGACCTGCACGTACGGCAACACCAGTGTCAGTATACGGCAACACCAGTGTCAGTGTACGGCAACACCAGTGTCAGTGTCAGTATACGGCAACACCAGTGTCAGTGTACGGCAACACCAGTGTCAGTGTACGGCAACACCAGTGTCAGTGTACGGCAACACCAGTGTCAGTGTCAGTATACGGCAACACCAGTGTCAGTGTACGGCAACACCAGTGTCAGTGTCAGTATACGGCAACACCAGTGTCAGTGTACGGCAACACCAGTGTCAGTGTACGGCAACACCAGTGTCAGTGTACGGCAACACCAGTGTCAGTGTACGGCAACACCAGTGTCTGTGTGGTCAGTGGCGGTGGTCAACCTCGGTGGCGCGGACGCAAGAGGTGCCGAGTTCGATTCCCGCCGCAGGACAAATACTTGCACGTTCTGCAGATATTTATTCCGGGTCTGTTGTTGAAATAAAAAGGCTTTTCGTGGAGACCAATATCTAATGTGTCAAATAGCCTATAACCTTCCTCATGAATTGGACTATCGAAAGCATTTTTTTTTTTAAATCAAACTGGTTGTTCGATTGATTAGCGCGTCCAAACAAACAAACTCTTACATAACTAGCCTCTGCCCACGGCTTCGCCCGCGCGGTACTCCGACAAAGAGTAGCCTATGTGTTATTCTGATGTATATGCTATATTACTGTAAAGTTTCATCAAAATCCGTTCAGTAGTTTTTGCGTGAAGGAGTAACAAACATCCATCCTCACAAACTTTCACGTTTATAATATTAGTAAGATTTACTTAATATAATGTCAATTAGTTCTATTTTGGGGGAAATAACGGGTTTTTTTTTATAGATTAGGGATAGGTACCAAGTAGATACCTACCTATAAAAATTCGTTTCAATAGATATTTCGCTGTTTGTAACAAAGTAAGTTGTCTTATAGAAGATGAATGAATGAACGAATGAATGAATGAATGAACGAACGAATAAATGAATGAACGAATAAATTAATGAATGAATGAACGAATGAATGAAAAATCTTTATTGTACATACGATAACGGTACAATGGGCGGTCTTATCGCTATTTCCGAAGATATTTTTAAAACAACTCTGCAGTTCCAACAAGGCAACCTCTGTGGCGCAGTGGGCGAAGGTCTGCCTGAGAAGGTTAAGGGTTCGATTCCCGCCGCGGGACAAATGTTGGTATCTGCGAATATTTGTCTCGGGTCTGAGTGTTTTCTATGTATAATATGTATATATTAAAAAAAAATATATAAGTAGTATTATATCAGTCATGTAGTTCCCATAACACAAGCACTGCTTACTTTGGGGCTAGATGATGCTGTGTGAAAAAAAATATAATTAAATGTTGCCATATCTCGCTGACTTTTTGTGTGATTTAGTCCCTAATTTTTTTAATTACATCAACGTATTTTCGCTTAAAAGTGTATTTATGAAATCCTGCACCTACTAGGCCTGTACCTGCTTTATCGCTGGTAGGTCCGCGCAGGTTGTACGCGGGGCAGGATGTGAAGTAAACCACCTTTAGACCGGCGTAACTGCTCGTGAAGTGATCCTTCCATGCCGCGACCGCGCACGCCGGCACCAGATCTATCTACAACAATTATTATTATTATTTAATAATAATAATATATACGACATCTGTAACAATTACTATTGAATAATAATATATACGACACCTGTAACAATTATTATTTAATAATAATAATTACGACATTTGTAACGATTACTATTGAATAATAATATATACGACACCTGTAACAATTATTATTAAATAATAATAATTACGACATCTGTAACAATTACTATTGAATAATAATATATACGACACCTGTAACAATTATTATTTAATAATAATAATTACGACATTTGTAACGATTATTATCAAATAATCATAATAATTACAACGTCTGTAACAATTACTATTAAATAATAATATATACGACAGCTGTAATAATTATTATTAAATAATAATAATTACGACATCTGTAACGATTACTATTTAATAATAATAATATATACAACATCTGTGGCGCAGTGGGCGAAGACCCTCTGAAACGCAGAAGGTTGCTGGGTAGATTCCCGCCACGAGACAAATGTTTGTATGATCTGCAATATTTTTGCAATATTTGATATTTGTCTCGGGTCTGGGCGTTTTCTATGTATAATAAATAGTATTTACAATAAAAAATGTAATAAAATTAGTATATCAGTCATGTAGTTCCCATAAAGAGCTGCATTAAAGTCCATTCAGACAGAAAAAGCTGCATTAAAGTCCATTCAGACAGAAAGATCTGCATTAAAGTTCATTCAGACAGAAAG
This sequence comes from Perizoma flavofasciatum, assembly GCA_958496245.1. Taxonomy (NCBI): domain Eukaryota; kingdom Metazoa; phylum Arthropoda; class Insecta; order Lepidoptera; family Geometridae; genus Perizoma; species Perizoma flavofasciatum. The sequence goes on from OY292448.1 coordinate 468,840, forward strand.
AGCTGCATTAAAGTCCATTCAGACAGAAAGAGCTGCATTAAAGTCCATTCAGACAGAAAGAGCTGCATTAAAGTCCATTCAGACAGAAAGAGCTGCATTAAAGTCCGTTCAGAAAAAAGTTGGGCCGTTCCATCGTTGGCAGTCGCACTGTAGAGTTGTGCCCGAGTGTTTATCGTAAAGTAAAAAGTTGTTAAAAAAGTAAAGTGGATTTTATTGAAGTGTTTTACAAAAGTAAAGTAGATTTTACTGACGAATACTGTGACGTGCGCGGCTTTGGTAACTACGGTACGCTAGCGCCATCTCTTATCAACTGGACGCACTACTTGTTCTACCGCCATCTAGTATTGTCTGGCACTAACCGCGCAATAAAAGGTGGTCGAATGTTTGAGGCGCAAGGCAGCGTGCAGGCCACGCCCACCTTCAAGAATGTTCCGGAATAAACACCTTACGGGATATATAAGCGCGCCGAGCGATAGCGACAGTTCTATTCAAGACTTTGGATGTGAATTATTTGAAATGATAAAGAAGCGATATTCAGTGACTAGTGAAGTGTCAGTTGTGCTAGTGTTGTACCTAGTGATACAGTGTTTTAGTTTTAATTGTGTAGTTTTGTTGTGCTATTTGTTTTGTTGTCATTTTTATCGTGTGATTTTACTAAAACAGTGTATAATTAAATAAAGCTGGACATTTTTCACCGAACTAAGCAGAGCTTGTGTTATGGGAACTACATGACTGATATACTACTTATACTTTTTTTTGTATATACATACATACATATTATACATAGAAAACACGCAGACTCGATACAAATATTTGCAGCTCATACAAACATCTGTCCCGCAGCGGGAATCGAAGAACTGCATCTCGGGCGGGCCTTCGTCCACTCCGCCACAGAGGTCGTCATAATTAGACTTGATTACTTCATCCTGAACTCTAGCTCGTAACAATATAAAAATGATACCTTGTTTAATACGAGAATCATATCCTTGCGTTGTTCCTTAACAATGTAGTTGTAAAGGGATGGCGGGAACATCATCCCCTAGAACAGAAACATGACACAAGTTGAATCCTATCCTACTATAATATTATAAACGCTAAAGTTTGTGAGGATGGATGTTTGTTACTCTCTCACGCAAAAACTACTGAACGGATTTTGATGAAACTTTACAGTAATATAGCTTATACATCAGAATAACACATAGGCTACTTTTTATTCGGGTACCACGCTGACGAAGGCGTGGGCAGAAGCTAGTTTAAAAAAAATCGCTTGTGTTTCTGTAATCTTCTGCAGCGGCCCATAGTGGCTGCTTAAAGAAGTAATAGCGCGGGCGGACGCTGCGACGCGATGGGTCGGTCGGATCGTAGGCGGCCGTGGCACAGCTAGTCCAAATATAAGACTGAGAAGAAGAAAGAACTCAAAAAAAAAAAAGAACTCGTTCTGACAGTAAAATGCATTGGCTTCGAAGAAATATTTTGTTTTCGAAGATAAAACTTACCACAAACGCATATACGTCCTCTACATAGAAAACATCCAGAGCCAAGACGAATATTTTCAGAACATACAAACATTAGTCCCGTGGCGGGAATCGAACCCGCAACCTTCTGCGACTCAGGCGGGCTTTCGTCCACTGCGCCACAGAGCTCGTCTAACAGAAGCACACGCTCCTGCGTCCTAGTTCTGTAATGACTCAAGGCGTATCTGACGTAGTTACGATACGCAGAAATGATTCGAAATTATTCTTACGTAGTTCTGTAATGACTCATCCAACGTAGTCTTAAAATAACTTTGACGTAGTTCTGAAATGACTCATGGCACATCTTACGCAGTTCTGGGGGTCTAGACAAATACCACTTTCTGTTGGCGTTAACGGCTGCGAAAAGATTGAATTGTATGGAAATGACATTAGCTGTGGAAATATCACGTGACTGCTGCCAAGTTTTAAATAACCAAGTTTGCGTTAGCGTGAAAGGAAAACTAAGCGTGAGGTATTCTTCTAGACCCCCAGAAAGGACCAACGGCGTATCTGAAGTAGTTCTGAAATGACTCTTGGCACATCTTACGCAGTTCTACAATGACTGAAGGCGTATCTGAAGTAGTTCTGAAATGACTCTTGGCACATCTTACGCAGTTCTACAATGACTGAAGGCGTATCTGAAGTAGTTCTGAAATGACTCATGGCACATCTTACGCAGTTCTGCAATGACTCACGGCGTATCTGACGTCGACTATCAGCAGCAGTATGTCGCACATCTCCATGACGCGCCACAGCTGACGCCACGTCTCCAGATTCAGCTCGAAGTAGGACATGTCGCGCCAGTAGCTGGACGCTTGGAGACTATCAACGTAGTTCTGAAATTAACGCACAATTAACAAAATGAATGAATGAAAATACTTTTGTTAATTAAATACTTTTATTATTTTCATTCATTCATTCCAGGAGTCCAGAGGGGTATCTTTAGTAAAAAAATAACAAAAAATATACAATTTTGACTTAATTCCCCATGATAGATATACTCAGATGCATACCCAGTGAGTACATCTTATACCAAGAATAGGGTAGTCAGATGCACGTCCATCACATCTGGGACATGTCCGTGCTCCGCAAGTAGCATTCCGAGTGACAGGTTGCAAGCTTATAGCCGCTTATTGGAACACTAACCGATGGCACATGCCTTCGAGTTTTTGGCCAGTTTCCTCATGATGTTTTTACATAACCGTTTTTGACGTGTTAAGCACGTGTTAACGCGCACATACATTCATCGGTGCTAGACCAGTTTCAAACTCACGACCTCGAAATCTGAAGTCGGGATAACACCCACTAGGCCAACACTTCTTTTAGCGCCAGGGATTGAATGCATTTTACTTCTTACTAATATTATAAACGCGAAAGTTTGTGAGGAACTATTTTTTACTTTTCCGGGTACTACATGGGCGAAGCCGTGGGCAGAAGCTAGTTACAGTATAAAGTTAATGTTACCTTGAAATATCTCTGCTCTTGCGCGTCTAACTGCGCGGGGCTCATGGAGAAGTCCCATGGGGGCCTCGTGGGGAAAGAGAGTCCCGGTGGAAAGTGCACGGAAGGGTCTACTTCCAAGTCTTTCTCTGGTACCGGATTTAGTTGCTTGCTGTAATATAAATTAGCATTTCTTGATGAGAGTCGAAATGGCAATGGGCAGGCCATATAGCTTGCAGAACTGGCAACCGCTGGGTAGGAAAAGTGGGGATGATGCAGGAAGGCCGCCCACCGCGGTTGCGGAAAGTCCGTGGATATGGCTGGCCCATTTGAAAGACCTTTCATTGTGTGGTGTATCATTGAAAAAACTTTATTTATTAAAGAACTGTTTAATAAATAAAGTGTTTTTCAAAATAAAAAAAACTTCAGATATTTTTTCCGCCGCTGTGGGCAGATGCCAGTTATTAATAAGATCAGAAACTTACAGTGCCTCTTCTTTCTTAATCTTGAGTTCTTCATCACTCTCGCGGTAGAATTTAAGGGCATATCTGTTGGAGTGCGCTCGGGAAGTTGGTTGGTAGTTCATAGAAACTATATGATCATATGGATTGGCTGACGTTGATGCTGTGAAAAATATATATATTTATAGACTTTTTTAGTTTTAATAATATATTAAGAAATGAGAATTTTAGGTTTGTGGGAAGAGTTTAGAGCACAGGTTCTCAAACTTATTTTTCCCACCGCCCACTTTGAGAATAAAAAAAAATCCTAGGGCCCTCAAAGTTCTTAAACATAACAACCTATACTTTCCTTCTAGAGCCTTCTACCGCCCCCTTGAAGGCCTCCAGCGTCCACAAGGGGGCGTTATCACCCACTTTGAGAAACAGTGTTCTAGACCCTTCTACTGCCCCCCTGAAAGCCTTCAGCACCCACAAGGGGGCGATATCGCCCACTTTGAGAAACAGTGGTTTAGAGAGAAATAGAGACTTTTCTGGTTCTTCATTGTATTGGTATTAGCAAGCACATTACTCACTTGGCATAAGAATCACCTTGTTCTGTTTCTTATCTTTTAATTGCTGTTTCTTCGCCTTGCCACTGAACGGTGTCTTCCTACGGGCTTGTGGCATCTTTCCACTGTACTGGAACATTCCAATGGAAACATAGGTAATTAAGAAAAGTGTTGTAGTCAAAGTCAATAGGTTTTTTTTCATTGAAATCACAAGGATCATATAGAGTAGCGATATGATACATGCGTTTTAGGGAAAATCTATTTGTAAACAAATCAACGATGCGGCGGATAACATGCGGTCTTCGCCGAAACGTCATTGCATGGAAAAATCAGCCGGGCTGTTTTGCCAAATTTTTCTTCCACTTTTCTGGCTCAGTCTAACATTTTTCGTATGTTTGATAGTACAGGGAGATGCGGTCAGCTCCATAATATAATATGCATAATATTTGTAAACAAATCATCGATGCGGCGGAGACGTCATGCGGTCTTCGCCGAAACGTTTTTGCATGGAAAAATCAAAACATGACTGATTGACCGACAAGTAAATAAGAAATCAAATAAACTCACCCGATGTTAGTAAGTTGTCTCTAAACGAAGATGGCAGAGAGAAAATTGCCGATAATTTTCTTTCAAAATAAAATACTCCGTTTCTTTCTGATGTGATGAATGTACGTAGCTACGTAGTATCTCCTAGTCTGTGGGTGATAGAATTAAATAAACGTAGTGGCTATTTCCTCTATTTAATGGCTATTTACACGTATAGAGGTGATTGAAGACCGTTCTGGGCCTTCAGGTAAATGTAATTGTTATTTTATCTATGGACGCAGGTAGGGGAACGCCTAAAGTAACGTATGCCGCCCGCCTGGCTCTGGTAGTACCTCTGGAATCACTTCACTTCAAAGTAATAATCAATAAGTGATTCCTGAGAGGTGTGTCAGGGCCAGGCGGGCTTTCGTACGTACACATACGTAGAAGTACGTAAGCCTACGTTGGAAGTGTCTTCGTGGCTTCTAAAGAAGACCTTTGCGACAGACCTCTGAAAGGCTTATCAGATCCCACTTTATTGACTCCGTTTCAAATAATAGTTCCTTATATCGTCCGTCCTTTCTAAGCTTCTTGGCGTTGTAACACGCCAAGGTCAGGGTCGTTGTTTTTGACGTGATAACGTCTTATAAATCGATGAACGCCGGCTGCACGCACGAAAAATTTTCACTTTCCGCCTGAGCCTGAGCGTGCAAGCGAGAGCGCGGAACAAGCGATAGAGAGGCACGATCGGCCCAAGCGTTGGCTTGTGACAAGCGTTCTTTATGACGTTATCACGTAAAACTATCGTCCGTAAACCGACTTTACAGACAACCAATTTTTTTAGTAGCTGGGAAACTTCTAGTGATTCTTAGCACTCTATGCCCTGCCGGAACCGTAACCGCTGCCAGAGGTAGGAACAGCAGGGCTGCTGGGGACTGAGGGCCGAGGCTTTTTGGCATTCATCATGAAAGGGTTTGGCTGTAAAACGCCAAGCTGGCCATCTTGGCGAGTTGTCGTCAGAGTCATGTTCGCTCTTAGGCAGGGTTTACCACAGGCCGGAGAAGTCGAATTGGGCGTCTGATGCCACCCATAATTACCTACGACGTAAAATGTCATTGTCATGTGTCAGTCATTAATCCATGTCACGTTCATTAATTTCAAATTTTCACTTTTGTTTTGACGTTGCTTACTTTCTTTTTCGGTTAGTTTGTTTGTTGTACAAAATTCTGATAAATCAAATGAAATCTTTACATATTCTAATCAATAAAGTTTGTAATAATAGGACAAAACAAAGTACCTACCTACTCCAACATTATATCGTAAAATTCAGTGCCTTTAGTGTCAAACTCAGAAACAAGCCACTAGCAAAAGTGCCTACGTGTTTCTTCGAGACGTTACAAAAAGAATGAGCCAGTAAAATCGAGTAAGCATTAATCAGCTCTGCTTATCATGAGTAAGAAGCCAGGCAGAACCGGTCCCAGGATCCGAATCACTCGCCCCGCAAGAATCAAAGCAGACGACAGTGACTCGAAATACATTTACACCTGCCAGTATTGCTGCCTGAAATTCACTCAGAACAGCCAGTTCTTTCGTCACATGACCGCAAATCACGAGATTCAACAGAAAACTGCAACATTCGAATGCGATGACTGTCAAATTGTTTTCACGAAAAAGAGTAACTTGGACCTGCACTGTCAGTCGCACCATCAGTTGAAAAGCAAGTCCAAATGTGACAGTTGTGAGATAACTTTTAAATCCAGGTATTGTCTCCGTCGGCATCTTAAACTGAAGCAACTGCTGTTGGAGAATGCATGTCTCAAATGTCATAAGAAGTTTACGAGCAAAGCGGGGCTCGCAAAACATGTTTTAAACAAGCATACTTATAAAAATGTGACGTTCCAGTGTGAACTGTGCTCCCTGAAGTTTAAAGCTAAGGATTCACTGCGGAGTCACTTGAACCGTGTGCACAAGCTATGAAAATAGTACTCAGGTTTGGTTTGAATTTCACCGGATTATTTGAATGAGCAAAAGTTAGGTTAAGTTTGACAAATGTGACTGATTTAACAATTGGAGTTTGAGAGGAAATGTTGGTTGTTACAAAAATCTATATTTCAAGATGATTAACTTAGATGATATTGAATGAAAAAAGAACTTCTTACTTAAAATTTCTTACTCATTTCAATAAATTCATTTATTTGACTGTCCGTCTGGCCACAGCATTATATCACTGTACATCTTGGACAACCTCATAACTTATTTCTAAACTGCAAAACGTTTACTACTTGAAAAGCGTGGGCATGTGTCAAATGTAATGTTTGGATATGCCTTTGACCTACTTGGTATCGTCAAATATCTATGCACTGAATATCCTCAGATACAAATGAGGATCCTAATCTAATTCTAATTCTAATTCTAAGTGGGGGAACCAAGGTCTGCACTGACGTCCCGCATTGGGGTGTATTGTGCATTATCCCCCTTCTAACCTGACCCCAACCAGCCCAACTCCTTGAAGTAACGGAGAAGGACTCTGGGTTGATGACAGCAGTGTTCCAGTGTCCCTGATCTCTTGTCAGTTAGTGATGACGGATCGCATGAGTTCATAAGCTCTTGCAGTCCCGTTTTCGACCTGACTTCATTTGTGGCGGTGCAGTGTATTACCACATGCTCCACAGTCTCTTCAACCTGGAGGCAACCTCGACAGAGTCCACTATCCGTGGCCCCTGTCTTAAGGAGATGGTGATTCAGATCACAGTGTCCCGTGATGATGCCCACCATCATCCTCAGGTCGTCGCGTTTCATTTTTAGTAAGGTGTTCGTTATTTTACGATTTTTTGTCGGTAGCAACGTTTTTGTATGTTTGCAGTCCGGTCGTTGATCCCATATTTTCTGGTGCTCCTTTTCGGAGTTAAGTTTCAGCCTGTTTTTTATTTCTGCCGTTGTAGGGCTAGATAGGCTGATATCGTCTGGGGTTGGAGTAAGTTTGGCTCCTTCCTTCGCCAAGGAGTCGGCTTTATCGTTATCTGGACAGTTGCCGTGTCCTCTTGTCCATCTTATTGTTACCGTGTGTTTTTCAGCTAATTTTTGGAGCGCATTGTGGCACTCTACTACGGATTTCGATCTGGTGTCAGGTCTGCCGAGTGCGTTGATGAGTGATGCGCTGTCTGTTGTAAAGATTAGCTGTGTAGGTGGGTTTTCACTTGATATGGTTTCAGTGGATGGTAATATTTCTGTGGCTGCCAGGAGGAGTCCTATGGTTTCCGCCTGGAATGCCGTGGTTGTTTTGTTTAGGGCTTGTGCTCTTGATAGTCCAGTCTCGGGGCAGTAGAAGCCACAGCCTGCCCCTGTATTGTTTTTGGCACCATCTGTGTAGATGTGAAGGGCAGAGGGTGTTAGAGGGTCCTATGAGGATCCTATCATGGGATACACTGTCATGCGTATGTTTCTTTTTTTTTCTAAATTCAACCCAGCTTTATTTTAAAACAAAGGGCCAGTTAATGATACTTGCCCTAAATGTTGTAAAAGGGTACACAATTTAAGCTTTTAATATCTCTACTTAGGTATTTAATTCAACTGACTTTTACAGAATCTCTTAACCTGCTCAAATAATGTGTTATTCTGACAAAAAAGAAACTATAGTAGTTGGAGATCATTTTAAAATGAAAAAAACAGCTTATTGCCACTGTTTTATGTTTATTTCCTGTTTGTTCTTAGCAGTCTTAAAACTATAAACAAACATGTGTTTTTTTATTAAAAATAAAACAAATGCAATGCAGAATGGAAAACAAATAGATAATACACACGTGATTCTCACAAACAATACTTACATACTAGCGATAAAACTGTGCCTCGCGATACCTACCAATATGCAACAATGCAAATTGGCGTTCAACTCAGCATTTGTTGTGGTAACCGCCAACACAGCGCTGATCTTCTTAGCTAACCTAACTTTTCAATTGGAAAAGAAATGCAACATCAGCGGATAGATGGAAAACAGTGATATTTTCATTTTTTTAACTCTGCTTTTTAAGAACTTCCGTTTATTTAAAATAAATGTATTTTCTTTCTTTCTTTCTTTCTTATTTTCGACAATGTCAGTTCTATCATACCCTCGTAGACTACATCAAACATTGTCATGAACCAGCTCGTATATGGACCGGTAGAGCATGATTCCTACGCTTGAAGTTTGCGCAGCTAACATGCAGGCCCATGTCGAGTTGATTAACATTGAAATTCCTAATCATATTTTCCCTCATCGTTGCACTCCAGACACCTCTAAAAGGTGTCTGGACTATCTACTTTTTTCTATTGTTTTGAACATTAACTCAATTAATAACAAGTAATATCAACTATGCGAGCTTAATGTATTAGTTTTAGTAAATTAAACTAATTTAAGTGACAAATATCAATTTACAAGAGTTTCACGAATAAAAAGCGGTTTTTACACATCACATAAGATTTTGCACTTGTGATATGTGATTATTAATAATAACTATAAAGAAACTGAAAGTAATTTTTACATTTTAAATGTATTTTCTTGTGTTTTTACTACTTAAGCACCTACATGCTTCACTTTATATGTTTCTTGTGTTATTTTTTTTTGTTAGGTTAATTTATTTTTGTACATAAAACTTAGTACAATGATGATAGATATCATCACATATTAAGATGAGATTTTTTTTTTACAAAAATTAGGGCTACAAACGCACTGTTTACCTTAGTTTTTAAGTTACCCTTTATATTTAAAATGTTAACCTAAGGACCTTTCTCATCAAGTTAGTCTATTCCTGGGGGTCTAGACAAATACCACTTTCTGTTGACGTTAACGCCTGCGGAAAGATAAAATTGTATGGAAATGACATCTGCTGCGGAAATGTCACGTGACATTTCCATAAAATTTTATCTTTCCGCAGGCGAAAGTGAAAGTGGTATTTGTCTAGACCCCCTGCTGGGTAAACTTTTATAATCATGCTTGCAAAAGAGGGTGAGGTAGCAGGGAGGGGGTAGTTCCCTCCTCCCTGAGATGGCAGTTTTTCAACCTCTTAAATGGAGGAGATTCTCAATTTGTCTTTATTTTTTTCGATATCTTTGCCAATTGTGAACAGATTTAAATATATTTTTAATGGGTATGCTTCAAGCACGGTCGCATATACATTTATGAAAATAATACCACACTTAAGTTTAAAAAAATGTGTGTTGAAATTTCATATTGAAGTTTTTATCAACTTTCCGTTATTTAAAGTAGATTTTTATTTTTTTCTGAAAAAATATACTTGTTACGTTCTAAACGCGATAAAAATCCGTATAAAATTTATGATAGAATTAATTTAAACGCGATAGTTTGAAAGAAGACAGTAAATGTCAAAGTCATTGTCTTAGCTACCTGCAGACGTTGGCATCGTTTCAGAATTTTTTACTTAAAATTTCATCAGAATCTGATGAGCCGCTCATTTTCGAGTAAAAATGCCATCCAATCAAACTTGTTGAGCAAGGTCCAACCAAGGTACTCGTAAAATAAATCGAGATATTGTTTTGATAAGTATTTATTTAGTTAATTTGTAAACAATAAATGTTAATTTATTGTTATTTGGAGTTTTATTTGCCCAGAGGCATATAATAATAATAATAAAAGTGTGATATAAGTGTATATAGATATTTATCTATATATAAAAAATAAATAACCCAAGAGACACATGATCCTGGGTATCAGAAACTACAGAACCAATATCTGCAGAACATGCAAACACTTGTCCTGCAGCGGGAACCGAACCGGCACCTCTTAGCCGCCGAACACTCGCACGCAACTTACTTCTTTCAAGCGCAAGGGCATAAATTCAATACTAGCGATGCAACTTACTTCTTTCAAGCGCAAGGGCATAAATCCAATACTAGCGATGCAACTTACTTCTTTCAAGCGCAAGGGCATAAATCCAATACTAGCGATGCAACTTACTTCTTTCAAGCGCAAGGGCATAAATCCAATACTAGCGATGCAAATTACTTCTTTCAAGCGCAAGGGCATAAATCCAATACTAGCGATGCAAATTACTTCTTTCAAGCGCAAGGGCATAAATCCAATACTAGCGATGCAAATTACTTCTTTCAAGCGCAAGGGCATAAATCCAATACTAGCGATGCGAGCGCTATATGCACCTACATTATAGTGTAAAACCGTTTATTAGACGGACACAACTAATATATCCTTCATGGACAAATCTTCGTGGTAACAAAAGCTACTCAGTACCACCAGCAAAGCAAGAGGGGGCTCCCCTTACCTAAGCCACTGGGTCACTGAGGACATGTCAGACGTTATGGACATGGAGAGGGAACGTAGGGCATTTTCAGTGAGGTGCAATATGTTGGCTCGCAGTTTCGTTAACCGGGACGTTTAACTAACATTAAGAAAGTGGTAACTGAAACAAGTATTTTACGACTTCAATAAGTTTACTTGTTACCCGAATGCTAAAATTATTTATGTTAATAATAAAAAAATATTAATTTGTGAAGATGTTTAATTATGTAAGTAACACTTGGTATTTTACGTGATCGGTTTTTAGACAAATAACTACCTAAATAACTAGATGTGATCACGTGGCTTCTGTCAAGTTTTGCCTTGATAAATTTTCGTTACAAAGGAAAATTAAGCGTGAGCTATTTGTAATGTGAGTTTTTTTATAAATAATTTCATTTCTTTCATCGCATTTGGTTACTCTCCCGGCGCATCGCTCTCCAGCCATACCTACAGCTCGTTGGTGTATGGCAGTAAAAGTTGGAACACATGTTTGGAAACAAAAAACTAGATTCTATGCAGTTAAAATGAGAGCTTTGAAAGGTAGGTTGTGTGGTTTTGACTTTGAGCGAGGAACACTCTATCTCTCAATGATTTTTTAAAAAACGTTTCTGGTTCTACTTTGAGAGATAGAGTAAAGAACACTATCTATCTCTCAATGATTTTTTAATAACGTTTTGGTACCTACTTCGAATCAGGCGATGTAGGTATCTACCCGTTACTCAGTAACGAATAAGTACATACGGTTTGCTACAGCTCTATTATTATAGACGACCTTTGTGGCGCGGTAGGCGAAGGCCTGCCCGAGACGAAGAAGGTTGCGGGTTCGATTCCGCGGGACAAATGTTTGTATGCTCTGAAAATATTTGTTTCGGGCCTGGGTATTTTCTACAATACAAATATGTACCAAAAAATATAAAATTACAATACAATTATAGTTGCTGTTGGTCCCCGCACTAGGTCGAGCCTGCATCGCGGGATTCCGGTTACAGATTAATAGATTTTCATAAAAATGTATGATACATGTATTGATTTTTTTTTAATGTATGACGTACTTACAAAAAAATTTAGGTAACAAGAGGTAGTCATATAGTTCCCATAACACAAGATGATGATGTGTGAAAAATGTCAAGCATTATTTTGATAGGTACGTATCCATGATACGTAGGTAGGTATCCATGCTAGTTTCGTTGATATTTGATAAATATTGGCCTCGATTCTGTAGTACACAGACTAAACTAAATTTAAAATGTCGCTCTCTTTTACTGATAGTGCAAGCAAGAAAGAGATAGCTACAATTTTAGTGCTGTCAAATTAGCAGATTTAAGTTTTCCATACAAATTTAGTCGTGATATCAAAACATGCTGACTATAAACACGAAGAAAAGCGGCACGTAAACTGATTTGACAGCAGCACACAGCAGTAAAATTCTTGCTATCTCTTTCTTGCGTACACTATCAGTAAAAGAGAGCGATAGTTTAAATTTAGTTTAGTTAGTGTTCTACAGAATCGAGGGCAATGTCGACTTTTTATTCCATTATGCATGTGATTGTGTTGAAACGTAGCTTAATAATGTCACGAGAGATGTCGCTACAAACCGGTTGTCGGTCTCCGGTGGTCACGTGTGGTACGGCTGGCGGGTTCGGGGGTCACCAATTTGGAGAACACGGTTGCTGGTATATCCTCCATTTGCTGTGAGAAAGATCTTGCAGCGGGCTTATTCATCTGATGCACTTTATGCTTCTCAGACCTATACTTGTAGTCGGGAGGTATTATATATTACTAGCCTCTGTCCACGGCTTCACCCGCGTAAAGTAGCTTATGTGTGTTATTCTGACGTATACGCTATATCACTGTAAAGTTTCATCAAAATCCGTTCAGTAGTTTTTGCATGATAGAGTAACAAACATCCACCCTCACAAACTTTCACGATTATAAAAGTAGTAGGACTAGCTTCTGCCCACGGCTTCGCCCGCGTGGTATCCGGATAAAAACTAGCCTATGTGTTATTCTGATGTATAAGCTATATTACTGTAAAGTTTCATCAAAATCCGTTCAGTAGTTATTGCGTGAAAGAGTAATTAACATCCATCCTCACAAACTTTCGCGTTTATAACATTAGTAGGATGTTCAAACACCCGGAAAATGTCTTAACAGTTAACACAAAATTTGGTAATACTTAATACCTACCTAGGTACTTTATTCAATTTTGACACTAAAGAAAAAACTAACTCATACTTTTTAACTTTGTATACAAAGTTAGGGTTAAGATCCCCCTGACGTGTTTTTGTCTTAGTTTCCCTAGTAACTTACGGTGCTAAAACCAATCTAAGATTGTCTGGATGAAATATAATTGAGTTGTAAGACAGCCTATTATACATTTCTTTTGTTTTAGTTACTTCGAAAGATATATTTTTGTATCTTGTACCTACTGTAAAAAAGTGTTAATGCATAAAAAAATCATTCATCTATCTGAAAACTATCCTGGAAGTCACACAAATTAATTGCAAAAACCGCTTTAAATTGGATCAGCCGTTTCGGAGATAAAGTAACAGACAAATAAACAAACAAATTCTTACGTCAAACCACAGATCAGTCAAGCGCGATTGAAACTATTAGATGAATGTTCGAGCGCCATCTCTGTATTGTGTGCGGCATCACTAGCTATGCTCCGTTCGTAACCAGTAGGTACCTAGTTCATTGCTGTTCGCTCTTGCGTTGGTTGATGTAACCACATAACCAGTTAATTTAACTGGTCTGTGATATAACGTAGCTCAATTATGAGGTGAGAAAACGTCTTTGAGCTTTAATGGAAACGACATTTATAAATGCTGACATTTCTTAATTTGACATTTGTCATCTTGACGTTTCCGAATCTGGCGATTATAACTAGGTTTTAGTTCGGTTACATATCACAGAGTTCCATCCCTGGCAATACATAAATCACTTATAACTTCATTTTATAAATGACATAAGTACCTAGGTACAACTCATGGTCCCACTATCATTTATTTCTTCACGTGGTTTCGAATGATTTAACAAAATCGGACCACGGACACCTAGCCTCGTCTCAAAGATTGGATTAAAAGCAAACTACAAGACAAACACAGGAAGAAAGTTTCAAATTCATTTTAATATCTCCATAATACTTCTAAAATAATTCATAGGCATTTATTAAACAAACGGGACTATAACCGGTAGAAAAGCGGAGAAACACTTTTTTAAAACATTAAATTATACTAGAAAATTGATACAAATTAATTTAAATAAAAACGCCTTTCGGTCTAGCTAGAATCAAAGTCACCAATATCGTGGACTAAATCGAAAATATGTGCTTATTCTAAAAGAAAGCTTAACAAATTAATCTTAATTAGTTATTTCTCACTAAAGCTGTCACTAGTTAATAAAATCGCAAGACCCAAGGGCGTTTTATCTGTAGAAAAAACAAATCTCCTTTTATTAATGCATGAATTTATCAACAAAATTGATTCTATTTAACAAGAAACAACTGTCTATAAAAATATATAAATCTTTTCAAATAAATTTAAATTATATTAAAATGCCGACTCGGTGTTGCCAGCGAGAGTCAGCGATTTAGAAAAATCTATTTCAAAAATAAATTCAATGCACCGCGGCATTGCTCGGAACGTCCCAAACAAATCTCCCAAAAAGTGAGGAATCATGAAAATCACCAGACAAAACGACGGTGCAAGAATTTTTTTACAAACTTAATATATTGTCTAGCAACGTTACAAGTTATTTAGGTACTAGTTCATTATATAATATACTCAACTAGGTAGGTAATGAATTGCGCTACTTTTCGCTATTTTAAAAATTATGTTATAATTTTTACTAAGTATCTAGCATGACTTAGCGCTGAATGCGCTCGCACGAAAAATTTACTAACTCCGGCCCGCCGCCGCCGAATCAAATTGTAAAAAAATTTTTTTTTTCCGTATTTTTATTTTTTATTTACTAGGAAAAGTTCCAACGATTCACTATGTACATGCAAGTGAAATAGTGCCAAACAAACTCACTCGGAACGACGAGGGGATACACAGACTTCGAATTATATAATAAACTTCAACAATTCAATACCATATTCAAGTTAGCTATATTATCTCAAAAAGGACACGTCAAAAAATGTATCTCAAAGATGAATCATGGATCGCACGACACCGCTATGCCCCCCGTTTGCGATGCATTCACGCTGTGATATGCCAAACGACAAAATTACAATCTAAAATGAAAAATATAGGTACCTACTCGCTTCGCATTGCACACCTATCAATAGAAAACAGACAACTAGATCACGCCTAGAGGCGTACAAAACAATATATCGAGCATAAACAACCTACAAACTAACGAACCAAACGATAAAAATAACGCCTCGCAGCCTCGCAACGTAACATACACTTCCAAACTAACTAAAATACAATTCTTCAAACGTCTACAATTCATCTAAATAGGAAAAAACAGTCTAAACCTAAATACTGCGAGGCGACAGAGAAAAAAGCTTAACAAGAGAAACAGACTAAAGCAGAAACAGGAAAGTTGAAACTTCCTCCCCAAATTGAACTAAATAGTTAACCTGGTAAAACTCCTCCATCACGTTATTTGACAAGTCATTAGAACAATCTTCACAGAATACAGAGCACACACCTACTCCACGTATGTTCTATGAAGACGATGGGCACGACCTACCACAAGCTTATAGGCATGACATTGCATAAGCAGAACCACCGCAGACAAACCACATATCCCAAACACACCTCGGTCTTATAAAAATCTAACACCAATTTATTAAACGCTGGCTAAACACAGATCTTCAAGATTTTCGTGACTCTTATTAGAGTTTTAACTTCTATTTGGTAGGAATTGAACCTTTTTAGCTAGCAACACTTGAAGATCCGTTCGATCATTGAATCAATAGTTTTTACTAAACTTTAGTACATTGAACATGAACATTGGCCAAACGTTCATAGCTACATGTTGCGCTCAAAGTAAAAATCACGTTCCGAATTACACAAATCTTAAGTCGTTTTTTATAAAAATACAAAAATACAAAATGGGACAGTGCGACCATACAACATACTAGCTCACTCACGCGTCCCGCCCTGTTCATCAATCTCAACTAGGAGGATAGGGGGCACTATTACATTTACTAATAAAAAAAACATTGAGCAATTTCATACAAAAGAACCACCAAAACAAATCGTACGCACACCATTTAAAAGAAAATAGAAAACAAACCGCACTTAACAATAAATTTGTAAAAAAACCGTTATATTTGAAAATTATTTGATTACTAAATCGAAAAACCTACCAAAGAAAACGCAGTCAAAATCAAAAGCAGACAAAATTATGGATATTTCAAAAATAAACTGACGAAATGTACTTTAATGTTATAAAATAGAAATTTCATCATGTGCCAAGAGTGAAGAATGATTTTTCATAGGTGTGAAACGGGCGTATTTTAAAGGCGTGTTTTTAAGTATCTTCTATTATATTATCAAACTTTTAATTTATTTTAGAGAAAACCTCATACTTGTAGGTATTTTGCTATCATGTCGAAACTATTTTCCTATCAACTACTTATTAATAAACGCTCATGAGCTTGAAACGTAAACGCGTCGTGGACTCTTCATCAAATCTCACTATAAATAATAATTTTAAGAATATCAAGAAAATACCTATGAAAATTAATTCTCAAATATTTGACTACATTGCATAATACTTGAACATTTTGCGTCGCAGATCGTAAAAAGTCCTACAACGTGCTTACGTACACAGCATAGATTTCTCTACATAAAATTGTACCTACTTAAACTTTAGAAAAAATTGTTAATTATTGGGAGATACCCGTTATAATGATTTTAAATAGAAAACTTATCATATTATTGATGGCTTTGATGGGACTTTATAAAACAGCTCTGTGTGCGTCGTCCATTATCTCTTTGTAAACATGTGTTCCTATACTTCTCTCAACAATGTCAATAAAATTTCTGTATTAGCAGGAACGAAACGCGTGTCTAGGAGCCAGTGCACACAGAGTATTTTATACGCGCAGAGAACGAGCGTATCTCATACACGCGCGCACTAGACGCGCAGAAACAGTGCGTTTTTATCGATGAAACTGCACGTTTGTAGCAGAAATGTATTTCTATTTTAAACGCGCAGCTGAATATAATGTATTGACTTTTCAACGCTTTCAATGGCGTCGTACGCAAACGTACGTCATACGTGCGTTCTCTGCGCGTATAAAATACGTGTGCACAGACTCTGAGGGAAATGTCGCATCGCGATGCGCGCACAGAGAAAAACAAACGAAATTATCTTCTGGACAGACTTGTACTTAGTTTGTTTTATGTGTCTACAAGTCTGTCTGAATATATACGTCTATCAAACCATCAGTTGCAGGGAGGCTGTCTACCAAACCCATACGCCACGACAAGGCACAATCAAGCCTACATCACCGAATTAAATTTTCAAAAAAAATATCGAGACAACACGAAAAAACTTCCTCGAAATAAAAAAAATATATCAAAAAATCGCGCAAGTCTTTTTACTACAGTCTATTTAAAGTCCGTGGTCTTTCGGGATACGAAGCCTACACTGGGCCGAATCTAGTGATCTAAGGGGGGGCTTAAAAGTTAGCTTAGAGTTAAAATTTTACAGCCTCACACATGAAAATCCGTGAAAACAATGCCAGAATTAAAAAATTAAAAAAAAAATACAAAGATAGATCCATTTTTGAAGTCAACATTTTGTAATTTTAATTTTTAACGATGCTCATATTTAAATAGCCTTAGAGTAAGGCCCTTAGCCTATTAAAATTTCAAGGTAAAATTTTTATATTATCAACTGTGGAACCCTAAGACCCGCGCAAAGATCTTAATCCCGGGGAACCCCTTTTAGATTTGACCCATTTCTTGAGCTCCAAATATTATCATTTATATTCCAGTACCGTTAAGTACTCTCAAAATATTTAACTATATTCAGAAACCAAAAACTGAAAAAAAAACAAGCGTATATTTTTTTTCTAATGAACGTAAATTAATTTGCTTTCATTGTTAGATTGAATCACGCTATCATTGGTCCGTAAGGAATTATCAAATTTAAAAAGTAAGAACCTAAGTGCCTTCAGACGGACGATATCTCAACCACACGAGAGCGACAACAAAGTTATCGAACGCGCAATTCGTCTGAATACACGAATTATAAACGACATGTGCATTCCTACATCAACGTGTGAACGAAACCGACCACAACGCAGCCACATCCCAGTAGCTTTTTCATAACTCCTCCCTTACTCCGCTTCTTTGACCGTCGCGCGTCGGTTCAACCGTCTGTGGCTGTTAACTATGGCGTGGTTGCGGTGTGGTCCGTCTAAAGCAACTCGTAAAAAAAAACATGTTTCAATAATACCTGTCAAAGATGCTTTTACGAAATTTTGAAAATAAAATATGTCCGCAAAAGCCACTCGTGTCCCGCCCCTTGTCTTTCACTAAATTAATATTCTTTTAAATACTAGAAAACGTACTAACTACCGTCTATTGCACTATCCCGGCGTTTCCAAAAATATTATCAATATATTACTATAATTTTAACTAAAAATAGGAGAAACTACAGCCAGATTGGTAACTGTCAAAATATTTGTACTGAAAACCTACTACCTACCTCCCGTAGTCAAAAATCGAACCGCGAGCCGAAAAAACTTGCCAGAAACAAAAAACAAAAAGGACAGATCAGCAACAATATCCAAGTAGAGGAAAATCTATGGTATTTTAAGTAAAAAATTCTTTCTAGCTACACAGGTACAGTATTTTTTTTTAAGAAATCAGACATTCCACTTATGCCTTAATAGTATAACAAACGAGCGTTTCCTACACGCGTGTGTGTGAACCTACCTATCGACAAAACAAATGGACAACTAGCTAAGTATTTTGGGTAAATATTTGCTTAAATCGACACTAGTGCTAAATTTCCCCCAAAACTTTACAGCCTTACTTTATAAATGCTATTTTTAAACTGTAATTTATCGTCTCGTTTCACGCATCTAGTTATGAATGCCTTGATTCGTTCAAAAATCAAAATATTTTTTTTTCTTTGGATAAATTTAACGCCAACTTTAGACTCAAAGTGCGTTCAGAATACATTTTTAAATGGGTAAATTTAACGCCAAATTTTAAGTTAAGACTCAAGATGCGCCAGTTTTGAGTCAAAAAGTGGAGTAAATTTGAGAAACGCTTTATTTAAACAGCTTTTATAGGCAAGGCCGTGAAGCTGCACTGGCAAATTTTATAGAAAAATCGCGGAAAAACGCAAATTTTCCACAAAATTCTACAAATTTACACCAGATTCAATATCTGGGAGAAAATTCAGCTTTCTTGTACTTGAATTCTATATTTTTTCTTAAATTTAAACATTGGATAATGTTGCATTTCACTAATTTAATCCGACGCTATCGTCGAACTAGCAATCCGCTGTCGACTATGTCCGTTATCGCCATTAGATTCAAATTCAGTAGAATTTTTCTACCAACATGTCGAATCTCGTCCAATCAACCAGTTACAGAGACTACCTGTCCTAGGAATAAGTTGTAAGGTAGTGGAAATATCTTTAAAATAGTCTTAATTATTCTATAAAACTCTGCTCTCCGTCAAGTTGGTTGGAAAAGATTCACTGCATTGCATCCGACGTGTGATTTGCTAGGCAAAGTGGAAATACCCTCAAAATATTTAGAATTTGCGAGAATTGAACTAAGTGGAGTGTATACTTCGAGGTATATTCCCACTTTGCGAGTAGTTGCTGCGGCGTGGGAGGGTAGTGTCGTTTTACCGCGAGGTAACGTTTGGGAAGTTAGAAGATCATTCCGAGCGGGGTGGAGCTGGGTAGTTGCCGTTCCCGCATCAAACCTGCTTTGCGCAGTCGGGTAGTAAAGAGGGATGAGGGTAGATTTAATTTTTAGGCATTCCTTGTAACATATTACTAAAACCCCAATTATTTCACTAATCCCCCTACAATCTCTCAATAAAACCCCCCTCTACGTTGGTAGAGGGGGGTTTTATTGTGATGACACTAACACCCCACTTAATTCACTCCCACTAAGCTTTCTTACTACACTAAGGAAGATGGATGGTAGAGGGTTAGTGAGATAGTCTCACTAACCCTCTACCATCCATCTTCCTTCCGAGTACTCCCTTACTACCCATTTCTTCTCCTTAGTCCCTTCTCTCTGACCGCACATCTCAATAACCCCCTTCTCATTTACTCCTTCCCACTCACTTACCCCCTTCCTTCTCTCTAGACCACCTTAACCCCCTTCCCTTTCACTACCCCTCCCCCGCTACATCCCCCGGCACTACCCAGCTCACCCATCCCCCGCTCAGAGCGCACTCCCCTGTCGCATCGCCGGCTGGCACTAGCACCAGCGGAAGGGCACGGCGCGCGGTCGATCGGCGCCCTCCTTCACGAGCGGCTTGTGGAACTCACGCCCCGGCCGGGAGTGGATCGTCGCCCAGCAATGCTCGCAATAATACTGGAACAATAAATAAACAAATAAATATCCAACAACCACATACATAGTCCCGATCACACACTAGGATCCCCTGTGTCGTGGGTATCACGAACTACGAGTGCTATGGTACCACACCCATGCCCGAGAACAAATATCTACATAACATGTAAGCATTTAATAGGCAGCCCATTATAGCTGGCAGAACCGCCTCGAAAGAGGGACATTGGGTCGAGCGACCCTCAAAGGATCAGAGATACTGACCTGCAGGCAAGTCACGTTTGCGCAGAAGAAAGGCGCGAACTTGGAGCCGCACCGCGCGCCCGCGCACTCGTCGCACATCTGATCGTCAAGCACGTACGGCTTCACCTACAAATGGAACGTTGAATCAAAAGTCAGGCATCAATGTATTTATCAACTACCCGCTTGATACTTATCATCTTCGTGACAAGCAATAGTCTACCCATTCAATCCACTACCTAGTTAACTCTGCTACCCAATCACCCCCACTTACCAGCCACTCCACTACCCAGTTCACTCTGCTACCCAGTCACCCCCACTTACCAGCCACTCCACTACCCAGTTCACTCTGCTACCCAGTCACCCCCACTTACCAGCCACTCCACTACCCAGTTCACTCTGCTACCCAGTCACCCCCACTTACCAGCCACTCCACTACCCAGTTCACTCTGCTACCCAGTCACCCCCACTTACCAGCCACTCCACTACCCAGTTCACTCTGCTACCCAGCCACCCCCACTTACCAGCCACTCCACTACCCAGTTCACTCTGCTACCCAGTCACCCCCACTTACCAGCCACTCCACTACCCAGTTCACTCTGCTACCCAGTCACCCCTACTTACAAGCCACCCTCACGACTCCGTCACCCACAATGAACTTGATCACTGGGTCAAGTCTGGGTGTTAAATGACGTTTTAGACAACCTACTACCCAGTCGACTCACTGCCACTAACCCAGTCATTCCACAACCCAGACATCCCACTATCCAGTCAGCCCACTACCCAGCAGACCCATAACATTAGCATACCTCAACACGCTTGTCGATGTCACCGTGCTGCAACTGAACGAACCGCGCCGAGATAGCAGAAATGTAAGATTGCTGATTAGAGAAAGCCACGCGGCCCGCACCCTGAAAGCAACGCATATATGAACTCAAATTCATGCAGTCAAAATAGTGCAGTCGAATTTGTGACGTCAAATTCACGAAGCCGAAGAAGTCATGGGAGTCAAGTTAGTGAATTATGCATTCAAAATCATACAGTCGATTTCATGAAGTCAAATTCATGCAGTAAAATTTGTGACGTCAAATCCGTTACAGCCATGAAGAGAATTCATTCAATTAAATTACTGAAGCTGAATTCATGAAGCCATAAAAACGAATTCATGAAACCAAATACATGCAATTTTATTCCAAAAACTATCGTGAACTTGACTATTCATAATGTAAAAACGGGAATTTTCACGTACTGCACTATCGGTGAAGGCACCGACTAAGTTTCGACTCATTCCGAGAGTCTTCAACAGGGTGAGTGGACGACTAGTGGATGAAGACTCTCGGAACGTACTGCACCGATAGTGCAGTACGTGAAAATTCCCGTTTTTACAATACAAATACATGTAGTTGAATTCGTGAAGTAAAACTCATGAAGTCATCGAAATCGCCGATTTAATCATAAATTGAAATCAATTCATGAATTCAAAACCATATAATAACATAGAGCAAATTTATAATTCTTAAAGTGAAAAAAATTGATAAAAATTGAAATTTTAAAAGTCCGGACACGGAGAACTAAGAAATTAGGTCAGTGACACGCATTCTTTATCTCCTTCGCACGCGTACAAAACATATGGATATCTCGCTCGCACCGCTACGTGACTGTAAATTTCGTGTCATGACCCAACTTCTTCCTTCTCAGTGTCCGGATTCTTTTTTAACTTTAAATGCCGACTAAACAAGCTATATTCCACATGATGGACAGCCTCAGATACATACTCAGTGCGGATACCAAGTAGGGGGTAGTCAGACGCACGTCCAAACATTGCATTTGACACAATATGCCCCTGTTACAAATAGTTAGCATTCCACGTGACAGATTGCAAGCCCATCGCCGCTTATTGGAACACTTAATTAAGGCACATGCCTTCGAACTTTCTGTTCTAGGGCATGCCGGTTCCTCATGATGTTTTCCTTCACTGCTTTGTTTAAGCACGAGTTGGTGCGTACATACATCTCTAGTGGAAGAATCTATAGGTGCACTATGGGGTTTGAACCCACGACATCCGGATTGGAAGCTGGCCCATAAGCCAACAGGCTCATCTACCCACTAATGTTTTTTTAATGTATATGCCCCCTTATGGTGGGCTGACCGTCGCCTATTGAAATCTGAATCACCTGGGGCATGGCCTATACATTGTCTGCTGAGAAGGGTTTTTTTTGTTGAAGCGGGTATTTACCTTGGGGTATTTGAGTTCGGGATCAGTGTCGATGCCGGCGTAGCACACGCCTCCGTACAGCCGGTCCATTATCATCGCGAGCTCCACTTGAAACAGACGGGAGATACGTCACGTCAAAATACTGCAGCCGATTCCACCACAAGCTATCATCAAAATCACTGATTCCTCCGATCTGATAGGGCCATTTGTGAAACAGAGATTTCACTATCACTGTTCGTTTAAGGCTTCTACAGTGAATTACATGAAGAAACCAGCCCCTCTTCTTTCAAATGTAAAAAAATATCGTTATATTACCATTTCTTAGTGATGAACATGGCAAAATTTCAGAGAGTAAGCCCATTTCTAGTGATAATCATGACAAATTTTCAGGGAGTAAGCCCATTTCTTATTGGTAATCATGATACATTTTCAGGGAGTAAGCCCATTTCTAGTGATAATCATGACAAATTTTCAGGGAGTAAGCCCATTCCTTTTTGGTAATCTTGTTAAAATTTCAGGGAGTAAGCCCGTTTCTTAGCGTTGATCATGACAAAGTTTCAAGGAGTATGCCCATTTCTTAGTGATAATCATGACAAATTTTCAGGGAGTAAACCCATTTCTTATTGCTGCTTACAGGGTTTGGAGTCTCATTATTGGTAACCATGATACAATTCATCGGTAAGCATTATACAATTTCATGGAGTAAGCCCATTTTTAGTGTTGATAATATCAAAGTTTCAAGGAGTAAGGTCGTTTCTTAGTGATGATCATAACAAAAGATCAAGGGGTAGTCCATTTTTATGGTATGATCATGAAAAAACAACAGGACGTAAGCCCATTTCTAAGTTATGGTTATGACAAAAGAATTGGGGTAGGTATCTAAGCTATTGGGGTAGGTGAGGTTTGTGATCAGTGAGATCAGGGGTTAAGCCCATTACTATATTATGATCACAATAAAATAATAAGGGTAAGCCATTTCTTAAAAAAACATCAGAGGAAAGTCCAATTATAATTAATGATCATAACAAAATGTCAGGGAGTAAGCCCATTTCGTAATGGCGGTCACGACAAAGGATTAGCTCAGTTCTTGGTCACGAATTATAATAAACGAATAGGAATAAGCCCATTTCGCTTTGATGATTTTAATAAGAGATCAGACGTTAAGCCCAATAATGTTATGAATAGTTGGGGAAAACCATTTCTTAGTGTGATCGTGGAAAAGTTCAGGGGGAAATCTATTTCTAAGTTATGATCATGACAAATTTTCAAGGAGTAAGCCCATTTCTTAGTGACAAACAAATAGGGGTAAGCCCATTTCGCAGTGATAATCACGACAAAAATATCGGGGGCCTAACCCATTTCTAAGTGCCACTTGCGTGACCCATATTTGTCAAATTAATTCTGGGTTAACATACAACGTTGGTCATTTTGTACTGGGCTAACGTCAAATGTAAATCTTAAGTTACGATGCTAGGTTAAAATACTAGATCGGCATCACGCAAATCCCTAATTAGAATGCTTAAGATCAGGGGTAAGCCCATTTTAAAGTGAAATCATGACAAAAAAGTTAAGATAATTTATTCATTTAAGCCTCTAGAAAACTGCGATACCACAAGAACTTACCGCTATGTTTTTTTGGTTCTCATGATAGATATTCAATTCAAATTCAAGAACTATGAGAGTTTTCTTCTTACATATACTTACGAACTTTCAGATGACAAACGGCGCCTATTTAAGACTTAGGTTAAGTTAATTTGGTTTAGGAAGTGGTGGTGGTTTGCCTAGTATATCCACTAGGTTTAAGCTATAAATTGGATGAGTGGCCGTTAGTAGCATCTTGCTTAAGAGGAAAAGAAGAAAACGCTAAAAGCAAACTACCAAGGGAAGTACTTACATTATAGGGTTTAAACTATTGAACAGACGAATAGTCTTCAGATTTTCCAAAGTTATACCTCAGACAACGGAGTAATGAGTTAACGTTTTGATATCCAGCGTTCTTCTCCAGCAGCAGTCTAATGAAAACTTACTTGCAGATAGCCTTCGCAGTGAACCGTACAAATCGTCAGACTTCAGACACCGTCTTCGTAAATCGCGGAATAGGTCGTTCACTTTCAAAATGTACCACTTCTACACTTGTCTACTTTCAAACTCGTCAACTCTCAACTCGTCCACTTTCACTTACACTTTGCAGCTTCGTCATCTACCCACTTTAGGTTTACCTTTAAGCGGGAATTGAAAGTACACCTTCGCATTTAATTGGAAGGATGTAAGGAAATTAATATGATAGGTGAAGATGCGGGTCAAGTCCCGTCGAATTAAGTTTTTTTGGGACACAATTAAGTTCACCTTATTTGATTGGCCAAAACATGGCCGATCATAAAATAAACAAGACAAGATATATCTTTATTTAGCATATATAATATCTGCATTTAGACATTCTCAACGACGAAATGGTACCTCTATAGGTAAAAAAATAATAATATAGGTATAAAGTCTATACTTTGACGTTGACTTTTTAACGTCAGAGAACAACATCACGTTAATTCCGAATTATTTAGCAAGCATACTAAAAAAAGACCCTTTCTCGTGCATTAGGTTCGGTGGATTACTTGGACGACTTAGGAATGGCCGAGTAAAAGTGGATGATTTAAGAGTGGACGAGTTAAAAGTGGACGAGTTAAGAGTGGATCAGTTAAAAGTAGACGAATTAAGAGTGGACGATTTAAGAGTGGACGAGTTGGAAGGTGGACTACATAAGAGTATACGAGTTGGGAAGTGGGCAAGTTAAAAGTGAACATCTTTTAAAAGTAGACGAGCTGGGAAGTGGACAGATTTTGAAAGTGGACGATCCTATCGGCGACGTTTGCGTCCTAGCGTACGAGGCTAGGTGTCTTTAGCAGATTTTCTAGGAAGACTCACCAGCTTTCAGAGTACGTGGAACCCCTCCAACAAACACAGTCCTTCTTGGCTTTAGTCCCCGAAAAGCTGGAGAACGAAGGAACTCTATAGCAATAGTCTACTGCCTGGATGTGAAAGAGTGACCTAGGGAGAACTTACCGGCTTTAAGGGGGCGCGGCACGCCGCCCACGAAGACAGTCTTCCTAGGATCAAGCGGCATGGACGCGTCCAGGACGAAGTCGGCATCAGCGAGCCGCCAGGGTCGGATCTGGACGGGTTTGTCGCGGATGGTGGGGGACGACACGCACAGGTACAGCTTGTCGTCGTCTGTGATGCATGCTTCCATCAGCGCGGCCACTGAGCTCTCGTCCTGGAACGTGAGATGGGCGTGTTAGACTGGTTTTTACGGTTTTTGTTCCTAAACTGGATACAGTGATCTTAAACTGAATAAAAGTTTATATTATGGTAAGTGGATAGTGATCCTATAGGATGCAGTATATTCTTTAATTAGATACAGTGATTCTAAACTGGATGCAGTGTTCCTTAACTGGATGCACTGTTCCTAAACTGGATACAGTGATCCTAAACTGGATAAATTGTTTATATAATGAAAAGTGTTTTTATAATGGATAGTGATCCTATAGGATGCAGTATTCTTTGATTAGATAGTGATTCTAAGCTGGATGCAGTGTTCCTTTATTGGATGGAGTGTTCCTAAACTGGATACAGTGATCCTAAACTGGATAAATTGTTTATATAATGGAAAGTGTTTTTATAATGGATAGTGATCCTATAGGATGCAGTATTCTTTGATTAGATACAGTGATTCTAAACTGGATGTAGTGTTCCTAAACTGAAAACAGTGATCCTAATTTGGATAAATTTTTTATACACCGATATTTTTTGGTCAGTTTAAAGCCGGCGCCCAAGTTTTTTATTACTTAAACGTGTTTGTATCGTTGGTTTAGTTTTCGAATTTAATTAGTATTTCATTATTTTTTTTTACTTTTAGGATTTCTATGTTTTCATTCAAGAAATTATCAAATTCAATGTTTCCTTTCTACCTGCTCTTAGCACATCCCTAACATCAACAAAACAGCTGCTTAGATGACTTTTGAGTGTGACTATATCATGTACTTCACTATTAGTTCCCGTCTCACACGCGTGGTCGCGGACGGTGCTCATGAGGAAGGACCTCTAAACGGTCAACGAAACGTCAGCAGGAGAATAGTAAAGTACATGGTATAGTCGTAATAATATTTTAAAAAGTATTGTACACATTAAAGAATATATGATATTTTTATTAATTCAAATGTTTTTTTTGACCCAAACCCGTTCTGAAATAATTGTGCTGTTTCAATGACTCCGAATAAATGAACAGATTTATTATGTAGATTTCTTTTACAAAGTTTGACTAAACCAAATGTAGGAACTTAAAGTGAAGTTCCTACGGTGAATAAATTAGTATTAGGTACGAGTAATCACTTTTACTAAAACAACATTAAGTCTACCTTCAACAGTGTCCTATGCATTCTGTTTTCGGGTGTATCCCACTATTTCCATAAGGTATTTCTATTGATAGATATACTGGGACTGATTCTCCCCCTGTTTCCATTGCTGGCGGCGGCGGCAAAAAAACACTGCATCACCATTAACCATATTATTAATCATCAAAAAACATTTTTTTTGTTTTTTTTTTTTTTTTTTTTTTGATAACAGATTCTCAAATAACACAACTGCGTTTTTTTTGGCCGCATAAGAAATAATGTGATATATTTGAAAAAAAAAAAAGCTAGTCCCACTTTTTCTATTTGTATTTCCATGGGAATAGTGGGATACACCCGTTTTTTTATGTTAGATAACGAAATTTTCATTTTCAATCTAGCGGTTTGCGGGAAACACTGGTCCCCGCAGATCTTGGGAGTTCTAGCAGTTGGAAACTTTGGTCTCATGTACTCACTTGGAATAGTAAGAAAGCGTATCCCTTGGGCGGGAAGTAGCTTTTGCTTTCGGCCTTGTGAGGCCAGTCCACCACTAGCGGCCCGAAGCGACGGAACGAAGATGTGATCTCATCTGGAAATACACAAAATAAGCAATTAAAATACTAAAATATTAATTATTTTATCTAATCATGAATTCCTTTATAATAAGTATAAAGGAATTAATGATTAGGATAAAATAATTAATTGAAAAATACTTTTTTTAAAACAAGCTTTTATTCTGTTCAATTTAGTGACGTAATTCTGTTTTTCATATTCTTCTCAGCAAACCCTTTCATTTGATACCCATATCCCATATTATGGGGTGCATAAAAAATAATTGATCCGATATCTTTGGGCAGGCTTTTGGTGTGCCTGAAAAAGCCAGAATCGCATATTGTCGTAAACAAAAATGCCTGTTACACCAAAATTACATTTTGAAATTAAATTTTTAACACCATCATGAAAAAATCTACAATGATGACGCCTCTTGAAATTATGTAGAACTTTTTCAGTTTTTAACGAACGTCAGTACGCGACTTTTATTGTAACCCCTTCCCTTATTTATTTATTTATGAAACAAAATCCACAGCCCTTATTGTAAAACAAATAATTCTTACGAAACATATTTTACAGCAAATATATACCTACATTTTTTGTCGATCTCTCGTAAAATGTTAGATGCATTTTAATGACAAACGAAACGTCATCGGCTTAACGACACGACGCAAGTAAGACCCGGGTAAGATAGCCCTGAAGCCTTCGAAGATTCGATTCCCGCCGCGGGACAAATGTTTGTTTTGAGTTTTTTGTCTTGAGTCCGGGTGTTTTCTTAGTATAAAATGTATTATTTACAAAAACAAAATGTTTATAAGCAGTTTATCAGTCACGTAGTTCCCATGGCACAAGCTCTGCTTACTTTGGGGCTAGATGATGCTGTGTGAAAATGAACAGCATTATAGACAGTATGTTTGCATATGCCGTTGCCACGCAACCGATGGTCGACATTGATACGCTTATGGGTCACATGGATCGACAGCGATTAGTATTGGAACACGATTTAATTATTTCAGTGAAGTACTGTATACACGGATATTGGTTCATTGCAGGAATGTGTGATGTGCATTCATGTTTTTAGCCTAAAACTCCAAGCTAGGGCTGTACTTCCAAGCCTCGGAAGAGTACCATGCGCGGACGTTTTCAGTAATATAGGTAATTGCTACATTACGCGTCTGTGATAAGACAGTAAAACGTCAGCAAAGCGAAGAAAATTGTGGCAATAAGCCCAGTAATGTAATAGCTACCTGAGGCGTTCGCGTTTAGATTAGACAGAAAAAAGTCGCCGTCGACAAAATAACATTAATACCTAATTAGCAGAATTTTCAGTAATGTTAGAAATCGCTATAGTATAGGGCGTTCGCGTTCATATAGTAAAACGTCATTCAATCGACGAGAAACGGTGGTAATTAGTGTTTGCTTTCTGGGTCATGTAGTTGCTTTCTGGGTCGTTTACGTAGAGACAGTAATACGTCGTTTAATCAACAAAAACAGTAGTAGTTCGCCATGTTTTTATATAATTGCCACCTAGGGCGCTCGCGTCCAGACAGAAAAACGTCGACAAATCGACGAAGAACAGTGATAAGAAGCAGTGTTTACAATAATACTCCAGGGTCGAAAAACAGGGATGTTAGGCGTTATTTCAGTAAATATGATGATTGCTAACTTTTAACTATTATCTATTCTAAACTGACATTAAAACTAAATTGACATGAAATAATATGACCATTACTAACAAAATAATGCACTTATACCCATCTTCTGAAGTACCTACTTTGACTACCTACAATGAAAATAAAACCTCGGTCTGCCGTCATACCCTAATACAAAGTTCATTTGAGAGACTTAACTTTATTTACTGTAGATATTAATAACTAGTTTGTTTACGCAAAACCTCTGCCTGCCTACCTATCTGTTGCTATACTCTTAGACAGGGTTCATGTGAGATACCTACCTATAAACACCATCTATGTACCTACCATGTGAAAGCAATAAATGTATTGAGTATTGAGTATTCTGATATACAACCTAGTTAAGTTTGTATAGAATAATTTCAATTGCGTTTCCCATTCTGTCCATTTTGAATTAGACTCACAATTAGCATCCTATCATATCAATGGCTGTCGCGCCACCGCCGCCCCGTGTCGGATTCCCGTTGTCGGTATCTGGGTCATGACGCGATTAGCAGAGACTGTCTCCCTCCGGCTTTTGTTCGCGAACTGGTATGATGTCGAATCGCAGTGCATCATATTTTATTGTTAGAAAATACATTATTGTGTGACAGAAATTCAGTTTCGTACCCGCGCCGCGATGGAGAGCCTTAATACACAATTAATTCAACCCTTTTCTGTAGTTACTTAACATAATATAATAAGCGTTTAGTTGGACAAGACAATATTTCTTTGTTATTCATATATAGGTATTCCTTTTGTTCCATTTTTGTATGTCCGTTTGCCAGGTGGCAAAGGCCTCCTTCAATCTTCCTAACACATAATTATTGCTAAAACCGAACATATTTTTTAGCAATAATTATGTGTTATTATATTATTACATTTAATTAAAGTTTATTTCAAATGGAAAATGACAAAGCAGTTAATACTAAAGTCGTTATTTTTATCACCCTATCTATACACTAAACTTGGTAATACCTACTTTAATCAATTTTGACATTGGCTAAGAGACTATTTTATTATTTGAATAATACTCGTTCTCAATAAATGAGTTCATCTTGTTCGATTGGCACCACACTTTAGCTGAATGGAGGATCATAAAAAAACCAAGGAGAGTTTGTTAACTGATTCTTCTAGCCTTGGTCGCGAGCGACGTAAATTCACTTTAAAATTTTAAATTAACGTAGTTTTTAAGCTGACGTTTCTATACGATCCTTCTGATGGCTTTACTTATTTAAAACATGTGATGATATTTAAACGTGTTTTAGTTTTATCACCCCCCTTATTACCCCCGTCATTCTTTTAAATAGTTCTCTCCATCCTAAGGTTGTCTGGAGGAAATCGCTTTCAACGATAATACGGCCCATTGTGCATTTCTTTTTCTTTTTTTTATTATTATGTTTCTGTGTTTGTACTATATAAATTGGTGTTATGCACAATAAAGAGTTTATCTATCTATTTATCTTATTTTTAGTATAGTCTGAATACAATGTTTCGACGACAGTAGTCTGATTCTGGTTTTATCAGACTACTGTCATCGAAACATTATACCTTGTGAAAGAATGAATGAATACAAGCATGTGTTTTTAAAGTAAGTAGATAGAACTCACCCTCATCAATGTCTGGCGGCAGACCACCGACGAAGACCTTCCTGCTGAATCGCTCCCCATGCTCAGAGCCCGCAGATACTGGCGAGGACCGCGCCGGCGAGCCGAGCGCGCTCACGCACATCGGGAGACCTGGAAACGGGGGGGCTGGACTTGAGAATAGACGGGAATCTTCACGGTGCCGCAAGGAAGGGGGGTCAGTCAGTCCGTTGGTTGCTGTTCTGATGCAAGCGCATTCACAGCAGAAAGCAGGTGTTGTTTGAAGCTTAGATCAAGCTGAGGAAGGTCTAGCTAGGTCATCGGAAGACCTGGTATGGAGAAGCTCGAGTTTAGATTAGAAGGGGACTATTGGTTATTGTTCTGGTGCACACATTCACAGGGGAAAACAGGTGTTTAGCTGAAAAAGACTTGGTCCTTTGTCTTAAAGTCTGGATCATTGATAGACCTGGGAAACAGAGGAGCTAGACTTGCGAATGAACGGGAATCTTTACGGAGCTGCTATGTGTATTCACAGCTTGAAACAGGTGTTGCAGTATTATAGGTGATGTTTAAAGCTCTATGTTTGGCTAAAGAAGGTTTAAAACCTTGGTACACCTGGATTTAGAGATGATGAAAATCTTCACGGAGATGCTGTAAAGGGTGCCTTTTGAATGTTGTTCTGGTAAAAGTTTATTCGCAGGAGAAAAAGAAGATCTTGCTGGTTTGTTTAGTTGATAAAAGCTGTGCTTTTTTGGCTCAGAAAGGTTTAGAATTATTAGAAGTCCTGGAGGTAAAAGAGGCTAGATTTGAGAAAAGACTAACACTTTATTGGATCCATGGGGTGGGAAGACCGTCTGTTGGTGGCTGTTCTGGTGCAAGCATTGAAACAATAGAATAGCAAAGCTAAGAAATAACGGATTCGGGTAACAAAGCGAAACCAAAACGTGCGCAAACTATTGAAGAATTGTAATCTAGAGATTTCATACAAAAATAGGACAACTACTAAACTATATAAAAAACAAGGTGAAGAAATAATTACATAACTGCGCATGGAAACCATTTTTGAGGCCTGCTATCTCCCAAGAATGAGACATTAGAAAAGCGCCCAGAGTTATCTCATAATACGCTCTGTGGTTCCTAACCCAGTCTTTGTTGACGAAAATAAAGCCAGAAAAGGTATGATAGCAATCTTTTAGATGGCCTTTCCTAAAGTTAATGTAATGACTGATTATTTGATTGGTTTCACCCTGGAATTTAAGCTCGAAGATCAAATTGCTATCCCTGGCCACTGCCTGAATGGAAGTAGCGTCCTAAACTAAAAAGGATTGATGGTCAGATCCGCACTAGCAGCAAAGAGACCACATTCAACACTTTCTTAAATTACATTAACCTCCCGGACTTTAGGCAACTTTAGACAAGGGTATGTCTCTGTACAGTCTTAGTTCAAAAAGTGGTATATTCTGCCTAGCCATTGGTTATATGAAAGTTGCGTTCTAAACGGATATGGATAGTAAATTTCCACCAGCAGGAAATAAAATTCTAAACCCTCAAATTTCAATAACACTCTGGGTCTCTAGTCCAAAAGTCGTTGTAATTGCTGTTCCGGACATTGTTTACATGGAAGTTGTATTGTTCTAAAGGAACCAGCAGCACTGAGCACAGAGGTAACATTTAGAACCTTCTAGGATTCAATTGCCACCACGATATTCATGTCTCTAAATCTCAGGCCAAAAAGCCATGATGCGTCCTGAAGTAATATATATAATCTACCACAATGTCCTAGATTCTGTTGTCATGGCCATTTTTTGTATCGAAGTTGCGTCCTAAACTAGAAGGGATATGGAAAATAGATCCTCATCTTTGGAAACAAAAATTCTGAACCCTCAAATTTCAATCACACTCTGGATCATTAGTCCAAAAGTCGTCGCCTAGCCATTGTTTGTGGAAGATGCGTTCTAAACTAATAGGATATGGAAGGTAGACCCTCACCAGCTGCACTGAGCCTGGAGACCACATCCTGAGCCTGTTCCGGTCCCAGGGGCGAGCCAGCGCCGGCCGCACCGCCCGCCACGCCCGCGTCTTCCACGCCGGGGAAGAATGGCGACTTGCCTGAGGACAAGAGAGAAAATAATTAGGTGAGATGTTGCTTGGAGGCAAACGGCCATACAATCGCAATCGCACTTAAGACAAACAATTTTGAGACGAGAAAAGGTAATATATTTTTTTTCAGTAAAAATTAAAAACCTATTTGAAATAACGAGAAGTTGATTAAAAGTCTAATAAGAAATTTAATCCCTTATTATATCATCTTAAGCGAAGGTATTTTCCATAAAATGTGTTTAGCACCACGCTTGAAGTATACCCTACCCATTTAAAATCGGTTCATAATTTGCGAAGATATCGCGTAGCATACACACATAAAGACGAATTGAGAACCTCCTCGTTTTTAAAGTCTGTTAAAGAGATATAAACATATCTGTCCCTCTTTTGTCTTACGAAAAGGAAAGACAAAAAATCATGTTTGGCTTGTCTTCTTTTCCGTCGACAAATCCGTTGTTAGGTCCAGCACTCATGCTACTCTGTATAAAATATTGAAAGGTGAGGAATAGTGCACTATCTTAAAGGAAAGGAGAGACAGAAATAATGTTTGCCTTCATTTCCGCCGACAAAATCGTTGTCTTGGATCTAGTATCGCTACTATGTAATATGATAAATTTGAATTGAAAGGTGAGGAATATTTCACTAACAAGTTATAGAGTTAACGTGTCACTTAACAATCATTTACTAAATAACTCGTGATTTCTGTATTTGGGGAATGTTAGCATAAACTGAACTTTATAACGGAGCGCACCTTGATCCTTTCAGCGCACTGGTCCTTTTACCAACAGACACAATGAAATGTAGGTACTCTTGTGAACAACGGCATTTTAGGCATATCGGTTGGTTGAAGTTTGTATGGAAAAACCCCCATGTTTATTTGTATTCTTTAGCCTAGTCACTTCCGCAACATCACTCAGTCTTTCACCGTCGAAAATTAAGAAATATCGGACGAGTCAACGGCATAATGATGAAATATTAGTCAACTATTTGGCTGTCAGCCAAACGATCACAAATATTTGGATATGTTGAAGAGTGAGATTGTTCCAAAACAACGCTAACATAGGGTACCAACTTTAGGTTTTTACAAGCTTTTATTTAACTTGCAATGTTTATCTGTTAGTTAGTTTGTTTAGATCAAATCTTGCAAGCTGAATAGAACCACTTCCTCCTACGGAGTTGTTTTTTACATGTTGGTTCAGTTCCGATGACAATGCGTTTTTATGGTAAGCATGACCGAAATATCCAGGATTAGCTTCAGATAAAGGAACTCTTCAACAGTCAACAGCACAGACACGAAATTTTGTGTACGCATTTTATTATGATAATTAAAACCTATAAGCAGTAGGTTTTAATTTTACCAAAAATGTTTACAAAAATGTGTTTTTTACCTAATTTTTATTTATAAATATGGACATTTGTTTACCTTAAATTAGATTACACATACCTCTCCTATTTGGAGACATTTTGTGCGGAGGGTGGTCAAAGAAATTAAGTGGAGTGAAATCAATATGATTTCATTGTTTGATCATCTCCCGTCACAGTATGTCTTTATGTACATATCATCATTTACCATAGCAGAATTTATTTAAAAAAATCTTAAGTATCTATTAACAAAATGGATTGTGTTGTCCGAAAAATAAACTTTTGAATTTGAATTTGAAAATTTAAAAAATATATTATGTAAGCAAAATTTGCATCCCAGATATTGGGGAATGTGAGCTAAATAACTTTGTAACTTTGCAAATAAATGTATTATTATTATTACTCCTACTGCTTTAGGGCATAAAAACGCCAGCGACTCGCGCGGTTCCAACCGCGCAGTGTGGTCGCTCTCATCTATTTACATAGGTACGTTTGTTTTCTCATAATGAAGCTATGGAACACGAAGCTAGCTGCCACGGCTTCGGCCAGCCCCAGACGAGTAATAATAAATAAATCAATAATTCTGGACATTTTCACACAGCATCATCTGGCCCCAAACTAAGCAGAGCTTGTATTATGGGAACTACATGCCCCCTGGCGGGAATTGAACCCGCAACCTTTGCGTCTCAGGCGGGCCTTCGCCCACTGCACCACAGAGGTCGTCAATCATAACTCTCTTCAACACAAACGTACATCAAACGCAATCTAGAATCAAAAGTAGGTAAGTAGGTAGTCATCTCTTTGGGCCCATTTCTATTGATCAAAAAAATCTATGCTGTTTTCGATTTGAGATTCGTTTTCGAATACTGACCTAGGAATGAGAGTTCTGGTCGTAATTCGTATGTAACTCTTCAATTGATCTAATAAAAAATTAAGTTCCATCACATTCATTATTACTTTTAAAGTTATTTGTCAAAGTTAAACATCGGAAAGGTCAGCTACCTACCTACTTCCTAGCTCCTTTAGCTACCTTTTGTAGGGTAGGTATAGACAAATTACCATTTGCGATATAAAATAAATAATATTTAAATTTAAACATATTTTATTCAATAGATTTTGCGTACCGTCCAGAGAGTTGACATAATAAGGAGTGGACAAATCCAGAAATAGTCCTCGTTATAACTAGCTATAACAAGAAGTCGAATCCAGAACTCATCATATCTAGAAGAAGGCCTTTGAAGAAATGGACACCAACCGCCTAAACGTCTTATTTGCGTAGATTTTCAAAGCAAGACAAGACATTTAAGTTTAGAACAGAGCTGTTCGACGGGGAGGAGACGTTAAACGGCCTTCACACTTTGGCAGCAGAGTTGGCCTCTTTAAAAATTAGTGAGCCAAAATATTCGCTCCTAGAAAGTAGTCATTGAAAAACTCGAAATATGACATCATTTTATCGAAAAAAAAACAGTTTACTGCAGCAAAACCAAAGGAAGGATTAGATTTTTTGCGCGTTTCGAATAAAAATATTTTTTCACAAGTAAAATGCATTTTTGATTTGAATACTATACCTACTTATAATCTAATAGTGGTATGATGATTTGTCATTGATCTAGCAACGATTATGCTATTCCCCTATGACCCCGAGGGTCAAAAAGGGTCAAAATGCAGGTCGTCGCCCGCCAGTTTCATACTGTATGTCGTCGTGTCGACGCGGGCCACGGTTTTATGGCCTCATCCACGCTGCAGCGCGGGACATACCGAGTACAAACACTTTTAATTAAGTGACTCTTAAAATGTCTTAATTTATAGTTAATTTTTCAACAAAGTCTCAATTTAGGTTCATAGGCATTTTTCTCTCACTAACTTTAATTTTCCGCTGCATCTACTAGGGGCTTTACGGCTATGATAAGATACTTATTTTTAGTTTAATTAATTTATTAACTTAATAGCTTCTGTCCACGGCTTCGCCCGCGTGGCACCCGGATAAAAAGTAGCCTGTGTTATTCTGATGTATAAGCTATATTACTGTAAGGTTTCATCAAAATCCGTTCAGTAGTTTTTGTGTAAAAGAGGAACAAACATCCTCACAAACTTTCACCTTTATTAAGTAGGATTTACATTTATTTCTCTGTTAAACGCACACTCTTCATTACACAAAGGTTAGCTGGAAGAAAATGCTAGTTACCATTAAGTTCGCCTATATACTTGTTCTATCTTGTGCAATAAAGCATATTCCATCTCTCTATGTACCAAAAATATAAACTCAGGTTGGTGTTGGTCCCAGCACTAGATAGAGCCTGTATCGCTAAAGTCCATTTACAGATAGAGCGATTGTTAGTCGTTTCGTAAAACGATAAACATTGCTTAAAAAAATGTTTAAAAATGTATTCCTTCGGATAAAGCCATATATTGACAGTGCACATTTTAAGTCATGTATAAACTAACACGGTAATATTTTTATTTTTATTTTAAAACTAGGACGGGAGGTAAATTCCCTTCCAATGCCACAAGCGCCTGCACAAATGTTAATAGTGTTACGATCACCTTATAAAGCATTATCTTCATATATAAGCACTCTTAAAATTGTAAATTAGTCCCTAAGTTTTTTGTGTGAATAAATGTATCTTATCTTATCTATCTTACATTGAGCGCAGTGTGTCTCAGACGTAACTAAAAATGGCTACATTCAGACGGTCCGAGCATCTTTTCACATTTTCCAGGGTTTTAACACCGTCTATATTGCTAACTATGAAGTGTACATGATCTGAGGGAACCAAATAAAGACCATTGGGGCTTGGGATGTTGTCTAGTTTAAGGCTAGAAATAATGCGGGAACAAATCCAACTAATATTATAAACGCGAAAGTTTGTGAGGATGGATGTTTGAGACTCTTTCACGCAAAAACTACTGAACGGATTTTAATGAAACTTTACAGTATTATAGCTTATACATCAGAAAAACACATAGGCTACTTTTTATCCGGGTATCACGCGGGCGAAGCCGTGGGCAGAAGCTAGTTATTAGTATAGTTGTAAAATATATCTAGAGAGGTTCACCTGTACCGTCAGAATTCACGAGCAGTCTTGTTACACCCTAAATACCTAGTTACTGGACCAATACGTCCTTGTATCGATAAAACGCATGACCGACTTGAATCGATTCGTGGGTAAATGAACTTACCTTGCCTTAAAACTGTCAATTCATGACAAAAAATGTAGATCGGCCGAAAAAATGCCGTAACTAATCCAGAGTGTTATGGAACCACTGTACTCATAGTTTCTGATACCCTCGATACAAATACCAATAACAAATACAAATATATTTATTTACCAATTAAGAATGCTTAGATTTTACTATTCTTGTGGTCCTCGCACGAGGGCTAGCCTGTATCGCGGGAGGTTACATAGGATGCATTACCAAATTTGCTAAGTCACTGTACCAGCGCAAACAACAATATAAAATAATATATACCTACTCGAAAACTTTAAATTTTACGCACTAACTATCATACCATAACTTTTTATATAACGAAGCAAGAACAAATCTTTGTATACCTAAACATCACTGAAATCAGATATCGCTTGCGTGGGTATTAGTAATGTTGTGTGAGTGAGAGTGAAACGTATATGTGAGAGTTTGTGTGTGTGCGTGAAGGTTTGTGTAAATGCGTGATACAGCGTATCCTAATGTGTTATTTATTTAATGTTATCTCAACAAGCAAGCTTAGACGCTTACTTGTGGACAGATTCTTTTTAGACAGTTAAGTTATTTATTAATGATTATTAATTAATTGGTCATCTTTCACACAGCATCATCTAGCCCCGAACTAAGCAGAGCTTGTATTATGGGAACTACATGACTGATATACTACTTATATACGTTTTTTTTGTAAATACATCGACTCGAACCTTCGCCCACTGCGCCACAGAGGTCGTCAATCTTGTCTTTGAAAACTATATAACTTCTTATCTTTTTTTTCTGTCTGATCCGTTGTCCACCAGACTGTAGTTTTAGCATATATATTTTTTTACCTATAAATGGAAACTTTGAATTGGCCCTCAGCCTACCTACATGCGCTTTGCATGTAAGTATTTAATTAAGTAATTTCTTGTGTACCTAGCTATAAGTTTTCTTAAAATTCAAAAATAACAAACTAATCAAACTAAATGTTACCAATATATTCCATCTTTGTACACACAGTAAGACATCATCATCATCAGCCTATATTAGTCCACTGCTGGACATAGGCCTCCCCTAATGAGCGCCATAACGCCCTGTCTTCAGCTTGCCGCATCCAGCATCTGCCTGCAGTCTTTCGCAGATCGTCATCCCACCTGGCCGGAGGGCGTCCTACACTACGTTTGCCGAGTCGCGGTCTCCACTCAAGAATACGTTTACCCCAGTGGTTATCGGTTCTTCGCGAGATATGACCGGCCCACTGCCACTTCAGCTTGCTAATTCGTCGAGCAATGTCGATAACTTTGGTTCCCTGACGGATGTATTCGTTACGAATCCTATCCTTCAGAGAGACTCCGAGCATAGCTCTTTCCATAGCTCGCTGAGCGACTTTGAACTGGTGGACCAGCCCTATCGTGAGTGTCCACGTCTCAGTAAGACAATAAACGATTATTCTGTTTTATTCTAATCCTAACCAATCCTAATTAGAAGGATAAAGCATCAGTATGTTTGTTTGTACGCGCTAAAATCTGGAACTACCGGTCAGATTTGAAAAAAAAAATTCATAGCCAAATCTTTAAGGTGTTTAATATAGGCTATTTAACATCACGCTATGTCCCTCAGGAGCCGAGCAAAAGAAGTAATAGCGCAGGCGGGCGATGCGCGGAGGCAAGGGCGACTGTCCCAGAGATAGTTGTATAAAAGTAAATTATGGCAATTTTTTAAGACAATTAGATGGGTTTCCATTAAATCACCATACTGAAAAACTCACTGAACGTAGGATGTCCAAGAAAGACGCAGTAATCTACCTTCAAACTAAACTATTACGTATATAGCCGTAACTTGTAGGCAGATACTATTTACAAAGAAATATCTGTAATACCTAAATACGCACTTTAGATAATGTAGGTATTTAGAAAGATAGATAGAGAAATCTTTATTTCACATAGTAGGCGAACTTAATGCTGAAAATCTCTTCCAGATAACCTGTATATTGTGAAAAATGAAGAGTGGGCAGTGTACATAATAATGTTAGGTAATGTTTAACGCGAATATCTAAATACACCCAGATGATTATTAGTATAAGTATATAATAATTTCGCATTGTATGTCGTATTTAGAAAACGATAAAAATGCCCTGAGCACAGTACAGGAATCAAACCCACAGCACCGAAGAATACAATACGAAGAATAGTCTAGGTTCTAGAATAACACATAGGCTAATTTTTTACCCCCTGAGTATTTTAATAATTGAGAAATATAATTTCTTCATTTTTTTATTTTTTCATTGGCTGTACATCAATCCTGACGTCATTCAACTTTCGGACATAACAGTATTCAGTCGTTTTGGCTTTCAGGCATTTTGGGAAAAGATTTTTTTGGGATTCGGGTGTATCGAAAACAAGGTGTTTTGAAATTCGGTCCTAACGTCACGTTTCTGTCATAGTTTCCAAATCTCGAAAAAATCTAGAAGTGAAAATCGATGTGACCGCTTCCTTGAGTTTTGACGACCACCAAAAATGTCAACTGGTTGACAGAATCTGTCATGACATCGGATGCCATGAAAGCAGTTCTGAAGAAGATTCCAAGAAAATCTAGTGGGTAATATTTCAACATCAATAAGTGATGCTGAAAATCGTTTAAAAATCGAGTAAAAAAAACGAAATAGGTGTGAAAATTTTGTACTCACTTTTTCTATACGGAAACCTTGGACCTCTGATAAACGGCGTTACCAATGGAATCGTATGAACCGACATAATATCACACGCGGTACAATCGAAAATCACTTTTTCTTGAAATAAATCCGAGACGGACAACCTCCTGAAACGCGAAGGAAAACTCGAATGGAAAAAAACGACGATCGTTTTCGAAATATGATTTTGTTTTTCGAAAATCGAGTCTGCCATGCCAGTTTACTGTCAGTGGAGTAAATACTCTTTTGATCGCGCCAAAAGTTTACTAGCAGAGGTTACAGTGTAAATTATATCGGTAGAGCAGTAAGAATAATTACCTATGATGCCAATAAAACTGATGTAGGTAGATAATATATACTTAATAAAATAGATTATACTTAATGATAGAATAGAACCGACTCTATTAAACGGATTAAACCTCGTTTATATCCTCGTGATGAAGATCCTCAGATCCATACCCAGTATTCAGATCTGTGAGTAAACCAAATAGAGACAAGCCAGAGACACGTCCAACAATATTTTAAGTTTATCCCCGCGTTTTGTAAGTTACTAGCTAGTATATTCCAAGTGACAGTTTGCAAACTCAATTTTTTTTTTATATTTTATTCATTTGGAGAAATCATTTGATTGAAACAGAGTTAAATATTTGTGCCAAAGTTGTCAAAGTAGGTATCTTAAATGATACAAAAAAAAAATAATATCAGAGAGGAGTAAAGACTCTTTGTATGGCGCCAAAAAGCTTTGTTACAGAGGTCACAGTGTATTGGTAGAGCAGCAGGAAGAAATGTGCTGATAAAAACAGGTATTTTGAGGAATTTAGTAATGTTAATTGCATGATAAAACTGAGGCTTAGGAATGGATTTAAGATGAAAATATTTTTAATTAATCAGAGTCCAGTCAGTTATATTTATTCCACGAATGTTATGTTTTGGAACATTGTAAAAAAAAGTTAACTGTCAGAGAGGATTAAAGACTCTTTTGATAGCGCCTAAAAGTTTCTACCAAAGGGAGTTTCTGTATAACTGTTTCAAATCTATGAAGTATTTATGCAAAGTAGAAAGCAAAATTAAATTCAGTTTTTATAATTTTCCTCCAAAAATTATGATTAACCTCTAGAGAATTATGACCGTACGTCATTGCACTCTATAGGAGAAGCCACGGGTCCAGCATTGGTCTACTACAGACTGCAATTTTTTCTGCAATTATCCTTGGAAGGACATAAAAAAAAAACAATTCAGGATATTATAACGACTATACCAAGAGAATCGTAAAGTTCGTGTTATACTTAGTCGACAATAAGTAATCCTACTAATATTATAAACGTGAAAGTTTGTGAGGATGGATGTTTGTTACTCTTTCACGCAAAAACTACTGAAAGGATTTTGATGAAACTTTACAATAATATAGCTTATACATCAGAATAACACATAGGCTACTTTTTATCCAGGTATGATGCGGGCGAAGTCGTAGGCAGAAGCTAGTACAAACAAACGCTGATGACTTGATTCCTATTGATAGACATCCTTAGATATATAATAAGTTATTTTTTTTATTTGAGTTGGAAAACTAATGAAAAAAAACCTTTTGTGAGAGACTGGTGCCTGAGATAGGTTTTGAAAAAACCTGTAATTACAGATCACCAGTGCTCCCACTCCGCGGATTTTACCTTCACCATATAATTAGTGAGAAGATACTAAGTATGGGGTAGTCAGAGGCACGTCCAATCATTACATTTGGCACATGCCCGCGTTTTGAAAGCAGTTAGCATTCCACGTGACAGGTTGCAATCCTATCGCCGCTTAGTGAAAATGAAACTAACCAATGGTTTTAGTGGGTATTTTTGATTCTAGTGTACGTATGTGGGTGTATATATAGGATATGTATATATGTAATTTATGTAGGTATTTATTATTATATATTATTATAGGTTTAGGAACTCGTACACCGCCGTCTTTTGATTCTATTTTATCCTGACCATCCAAAGATTGTCTGGAAGAGATCTCTTTTAGCGATAAGACCGCAAAATTTACCTCATATTATTATAAATTCCTTTGTAATTCAATAAAGAGTTTATCTGTCTATCTACTCTCACGATGTTCTCCTTCGCCGATTCTTCAATTAATTCGAGTTTAATTGTATTTGTTTCCTCTAAATTATTTAGAATTTCGACTGTGCACCTATTTTTTTGTAAAAGGATAATTTAACAGAATAAAAAGCCTTATTTTGTCGCGGAGGAACAGGCAGTAGATAAAACCGACGTTTCAAAGTGATCCTTGTGATTTTAATGTATAAATGAAATTTGACTTTGACGTTGACATTTCACTCTTATGTCAGAAGCCTCATGTCTTCAAACTGTTGCAAAATGGCGAAGAAAATTAAAACAAAATAATACAACATTTCCAGTCATAGATATAATCACAATGGGTCGTGAGAATCTTTATAATTTGTCAAAACAAACCTAAATCCGATTAACGTAGGATCTACGACCTTGGCACAAGGTACAGAATTGCGTGTTTACTGTACCTACCTAGCTGCAATGGCCCGCCAATGTCATATTGCGCCAAAGGTGCAAAATGTGCCAGCAATGGCGCAACCCAGCACAAACACTGAACGATTCGTCAAAAATGGCTTATGCCGACGTAACATTCAATAAATCTATACTAATATTATAAAGAGGAAAGATTTTTTTGTTTGTTTGTATCGAATAAGCTCCGAAACTACTGGACCGATTTTAACAATTTTTTCACTAAATGAAAGCTAAATTATCAGGAACTAACATAGGCTATAATTTATTTAAAAAAAAATAGAGATCCTTAAGAAAATTGCAATAATGTAACCCAAAGTAGCAAAATTTTGCCTATAAAATTTATTATTTGGCGTGTGCTGA
Organism: Perizoma flavofasciatum; assembly: GCA_958496245.1. Taxonomy (NCBI): domain Eukaryota; kingdom Metazoa; phylum Arthropoda; class Insecta; order Lepidoptera; family Geometridae; genus Perizoma; species Perizoma flavofasciatum. Next base: position 511,995 of record OY292448.1, read on the forward strand.
GAAAACTATCAATGATACATAAAAATAATGTACTACATGATTCAAGTACTCATTATTATCTACAAAAAAGTCCGGAGGGGAGTATATCTAACTATCATAGTTAAGTCACAATAGCAGCGTTTGTGTTCTAAAATTTAATTAGATCGCCGATATTCCCACGGAATCGAAACTTACGCGGGTGACGGGGCGCAGCTAGTTAATAATAAAAAAACATTTTCAAAACAAGCTGAAGTGCAGCAACCATGGTAAATCTTGAAATCAGGGGCCTAACCATCAAGTCTTATTGCGATTCAGTTCAGGCAATCTAATCCTGCTTTGCGAACAACAAATGCCATAGCGTCCTCAATCGCTAAGCGGAAAGAGACATCTTCGCCAGAACTGACTCGCTATCGCTGGAATTCATAGTCGGGGACTGAAACGTCATTCAAAATCCATCATTCAGCATTCGCCTTATGGCTAGGTGCATAAAGGTTAAATCCGCACTTGATCTTTTACTTAGCGCCTGAACAGTCCCCTAGGGGAGCCCTATTTGACTATGAATTCGGGCTTATAAGACTTCATGGTTAGCCCCCAGCTATCATAATAAAATGCGTACACAAAATTTCGTGTCTGTGCTGTTGACTGTTGAAGAGTTCCTTTATCTGAAGCTAATCCTGGATGTAGATTCAGGTCATGCTTATCATAAAAACAAAATAATGCACTTATACCCATCTCCTAAAGTACCTACTTTGACTACCTACAATGAAAATAAAACCTCGGTCTGCCCCCGTACCCTAATACAAAGTTCATTTGAGAGACTTAACTTTATTTACTGTAGATATTAATAACTAGTTTGTTTACGCAAAACCTCGGCCTGCCTACCTATCTGTTGCTATACTCTTAGACAGGGTTCATGTGAGATACCTACCTATAAACACCATCTATGTACCTACCATGTGAAAGCAATAAATGTATTGAGTATTGAGTATTGAAAAAAATATTTTCATCGGAACAGAACCAACATGAAAAAAATCAACTCCGTTCTAATTCAGCTTGCAAGATTTGATCTAAACAAACAAATATACAATGATTGCAAGTTAAAAAAAAAGACTTTTCTTGTAAAGATTTAATATTAAGTTAACACACGAACTCATAGGTAACAGTGAAATTACAGACACGAGAGACTTTTCATCCGGTCATGGCCGGCAACGAGTGATACCTCTGCTATTGAAAGCGTATGGACGCTTGCAATAACAGAGTTACGGTAACCGCTTACCAACAGGTGGGGTATTTGCATATGTATAATATGTACCTATCTAAGTAGTATATCAATCATTTTTATTCCAAAAATTAACGTGAACTCGACTATTCATATTGTAAAAACGGGAATGTTCACGTACTGTGCACTATCGGTGAAGGCACCGACTAAGTTTCGACTCATTCCGAGAGTCTTCATCAGGATGAGTGTGCACGGCGTGACGCGGAGGGAGCAAGTCGCGACAATCATGTTTGTTACTCTTTCACGCAAAAACTACTGAACGGATTTTGATGAAACTATACAGTAATATAGCTTATACATCAGAATAACATATAGGCTACTTTTTATCCGGGTACCACGCGGGCGAAGCCGTGAGCAAAAGCCAGTATTATAAACGGGAATATTTGTGAGGATGGATGTTTGTTACTCTTTCACGCAAAAACTACTGAATGGATTTTGATGAAACTTTACAGTAATATAGCTTATACATGAGAATAACATATAGGCTACTTTTTATCCGGTACCACGCGGCCGAAGCCGTGGGCAGAAGCTAGTATTTAATATTAGTACTATTAATTTTTCTTTCTTTCAACGCAACGCCGGCGCCGCTCTCATAATATGTAGGACGGCCGCACCGGGGCTCGGGGCGTCGAAAGATACCGCTGCATCATCGTGTGGCCTCACTCATAGATAGTTACATAAATTACGCGTAATAGTCCTGGAGGCCACGTTTAATGGAGCGTTTCCTCTTCAGAGCGGTTTAGCCAACTTCCGAGGGGGAATGTTGTTGCGCATTTTTGGGGACCATAGTTCCTGGACTATGTCGATATAACAAGCACAATGTCGACTGTTATTCCCGTGGTGGATAACGCGGCGGGCAAGTAATAAGCTGAGACAATAAATAAATAATGCTGGACATTTTCCACACAGCATCATCTAGCCCCGAACTAAGCAGAGCTTGTATTATGGGAACTACATGACTGATATACTACGTATTATATACTTTGCTTGAACAATGTTGACGACCGATGTGGCGCGGTGGGCGAAGGTCCGCCTGCGACACAGGAGGTTGCGGGTTCGATTCCCGCCCTGGGACAAATGTTTGTACGATCTGCAAATATTTGTTCCGGGTGTTCCGGGTGTTCTGGGTATTTTCTATGTATAATAAAAAATATATATCTATCTATGTAATGTATTGTATTAAGTATATCAGTCATCTAGTACCCATAACACAAGCTCTGCTTAGCTTGGGGCTAGATGATGCTGTGTGGATTGTCCAGCATTATTTATTTATTATTATTATTATTATAATGTGCATGTTCTGAAGATATTTGTTCTGGGTTTTGGTGTTGTTGGCACGGTACTCATAATCCCTGATACCCACGACACAGAATCCTATTGTGGTTTCAGGACTATCCGACTAATATTATAAACGCGAAAGTTTGTGAGGATGGATGTTTGTTACTCTTTCACGCAAAAACTACTGAACAGATTTTAATGAAACTTTACAGTAATATAGCTTATACATCAGAATAACAAATAGGGTACTTTTTATCCGAGTCCGACGTGGGCGAAGCCGTGGGCAGAAGCTAGTGTAGTGTATATAGGCTATGTTTCGACATTTTATATTCACGTAGTTTGTAAGCTGACGTTACTTTATGATCGTTATTAGCTTCTGCCCACGGCTTCGCCCGCGTGGTACCCGGATAAAAAGTAGCTTATGTGTATTTTGATGTATAACTTATATTACTGTAAAGTTTCATCATAATCCGTTCAGTAGTTTTTGCGTGAAAGAGTAACAAACATCCATCCTCACAAAGTTTCGCGTTTATAATATTAGTAGGATGATTTCAGTGAATAAGCCCTATTGACTTTGACTGTTTGTTTTTAGGGTACCGTACCTGAAAAATAAAAAAACGAAACCCTTTCAGGATCAATTCGTTGCCTCACCATCACAGCCACACCCAATAAACCCTCCATAATACTTTCAATGGGCAAGATATTGATTTTCCGTCGCGCCTCGACCTACAAACGATGGCGGCCATGGCAGGTCACGTCCTTACACCCATACCTACCTACAGTACCTACATAACTTCAACATGAGGTTGTCCTTTGACTAAAAAACATACAAACACGCTCACTACTGTACTCTCCCGTGAGATAAGATAAAGTTTATTCAGTAAATGACTTCGAAAACACATTAAATTGTACATCAGTATTGTTTAGTCCGTTTTTACAAAGAAGTTTATTCAATAACTGAAGTCACAAATACATTAAATTGTACAAGAGTTTTGGTTTACCTACACTATATGGATGAATGCATGAATGAATGCATTGATGAATGAATGATATTTATTTCCAAGAATATAGGTACATTATTATTATTACATAGGTATAGTTAGCTTCTTATATTCGATATTTTGGTGGACGTTTGCAAATCTCGTATCTACCTAATATTATAAATGTGAAATTTTATGAGGGTTGGATGGTTTTTGGTCGATGTTTGTTCCTTTTTCACGCAAAAACTACTGAACGGATTTTAATAAAACTTTATAGTAATATAGCTTACATCAGGATAATACATAGGCTCCTTTTTATCCGGGTACTACACGGGCGAAGCCGTCGGCAGAAGCTAGTAATAATATAAACGTGATAGTTTGTGAAGATGTTTGTTACTCTTTCACGCAAAAACTACTGAACGGATTTAAATAAAACTTTACAGTAATATAGCTTATACATCAAAATAACACATAGGCTACTTTTTATCCGGGTACCACACGGGCGAAGCCGTGGGCAGAGGCTAGTATTTACATATAAGTAGGGAAATAGATAAAATCTTGTAAGTTTTGTTGTAGGAGGTAATATTCAAAATTAGGAAACTAATCAAAAAAAAAACCATGATAGTTTCAAAAGTTATATCGGAAACTACTCATCTGATTAAAAAAAATATTTCATCAATATTTTAGAACGGATCTTCGGATGGGCATAGGCTGTGTATTATCCCGTTAAAATAAAAGTACTTTACGTGGAGACCTATTTTGCAACGTAGGTAAGTGGACGAAAAAACGGTCGAGCGAATGCGTCTCTTAGCGTTGGATGAATTGCCCATACAAACGTAATACCATAGTCATTTGTAACTAAAGCTTATTTCAACCATATTATGTTATTATTTGCATTCGAATAGTATTTATACGTACCTTGCTATATATTTTTTCAAAATACTTACCTAAAATAAAATGTAAACGAATCGCATTTTGGATATTTTTACGACATACATGACATGTTTTCTTCTTTTTTGTTTCGTATTAAAAGCAGCAATACCTTACGTATCGTTTGGTTAGGTACATAGATTATATTGTCTAGTTACAGAATAGCAACACAATGTGAAAAATACAACAAGTTTTCATTCATCTTTTTTGGTATTACGGAACACCAGCAATTCTGAACGGCTAATATTGCTATCGCGCAAGCACGGGCGGACCTACATCAGTCAATAAGAGAAAGCTATATTTTTGGACGCGCTTCGAAATTAAGTTATGAGCGCTGTACGCCGGATCCTTAACGGTAAGAGCTACTTATCATCGACCACTTCGCGGCCGAAGCCATGGGCAGTACCTAGCTATTTTTTTACATAATTGAAAAACTCATTTTTGCTAATGATTATAATTCTTTAACAGTTTCCACTTATGGTAGAAGTTTTTTCTTGATACATCTAAAGTGGCAAAAAACCTTACGACCCACCTGTTGGTAAGCGGTTACCGTAACCTTCCATAGGTTACGGTAATCAGATCACTCGCGCGTTGTCGACCTTGAGATATAATCCCATTATTTCATAGTATTTAAAAAAGTCTAGAATTTCCCATTGATATCTCCCTTGAGGGAGAAAACTGCAATCGAAAAAATGCTTATTCCACTTTTACCCTTTAAAATTCGACCTCAGGGAGCAAAAGTGGCCTCTAAAAAAAGAAGGCTTGAATTCCCCTTGAGAATCCTGTTTAAAGAGGAAAACTGGAATTGAAAGAAACGGGTGGAAGGTCTCATGTACCTTCAATATCACCGACACCCTTTAAACTGGAACTTGCAGAAGTAAAATACTGTGTCACAAACATCAGATATTTTTTTTTAATATCATAAAATCTGCGTGAAATAAAAAAGAGTAAACGCCTGAGAATTTCCTATTGTGTAAAATGTAGAGATTACCTGCCCTGTTTCTGTTTTTACATAACTATTTGGAAAACTTATAGTATTATTATCGCTAAAATCTACAATTTAAGTTTTAATCTAAGATAGTTAGCATTTGGTGCCAAACTTAATATTTTTTTAAAATAAATAGTACAAAATTCTAATCTTAAATTCGAATAATTCTAAATTGGAAGGGATTTAGCCTTTGACAGAAATCGAAATCGCACATCTTGCGGTAAAACTCAGCGATTATCTGCTCTGTTTCTGATGGCACTGTGCTTATTTTCCCGATCACTGCACGTCAGATCGTTAGATGCGCAGTTCCGTCAGTTAGTGGTAACTGGGTCAGAGCCTCGTCAATGAGGTCAGGCCGGGGCTGGGATGCATCCAAGCTACACTACCAATGCAGCGACATTGTAAGATACACCTACATACTACATTTTTTTACATACTGCTTGGTGGCATAAATAGATGATAGAAAGAAAGAAATAAAATATATTAATTGACCTCAATACAACACTACAGGTGACATAATACAGAACAAATAAACACAAACACAAAAAGGTAACATTAATCATAATAAAAAATAAAAAGATGTGTTGTATGGGGCCAAAAGGTCGCTATCTCAGCATAAGCTGCACCAAACCTAGGAAAGATGTAGCGCTGATTTTCGGGCAGGGCCATCGTGATGTCACGAACAACGGAAATTTACTAACTTACAGTATTTTTACTTGAAGAAAAAAAGTATGCTGGACATTTTCACACAGCATCATCTAGCCCCAAACTAAGCAGAGCTTGTATTATGGGAACTACATGACTGATATCCTACTTCTATAATTTTTTTTGTAAATAGATTTCTTTCTTTGATATACACGTATCATCTGCGTGATTATCTGCTCTGTTTCTGATGGAACTGAGATTACCTGCTCTGTTTCAGATGGAATTGAGCATATTGGCCCGTTCACTGTACATCAGACTGAGACTACCTGCTCTGTTTCTGATGGAATTGAGCATATTTGCCCGATCACTGTACAACAGACTGAGACTACCTGCTCTGTTTCTGATGGAATTGAGCATATTTGCCCGATCACTGTACATCAGACTGAGATTAGCTGCTCTGTTTCTGATGGAATTGAGCATATTTGCCCGATCACTGTACATCAGACTGAGATTAGCTGCTCTGTTTCTGATGGAATTGAGCATATTTGCCCGATCACTGTACATCAGACTGAGATTAGCTGCTCTGTTTCTGATGGAATTGAGCATATTTGCCCGATCACTGTACATCAGACTGAGATTAGCTGCTCTGTTTCTGATGGAATTGAGAATATTTGCCCGATCACTGTACATCAGATCGTTAGATGCGCGGTTTCGTCAGTTAGCGGTAACTGGGTCAGAGCCTCGTCAATGAGGTCAGGCTGGGGCTGGGATGCATCCAAGCCATTTGCTCACTGTATCCACGTCATTGTAAGGTATATCGACCTACTACATTTATATCTATCTTACTAATATTATAAACGCGAAAATTTGTGAGGATGGATGTTTGTTACTCTTTCACGCAAAAACTACTGAACGGATTTTAATGAAACTTTTCAGTAATATAGTTTATACATCAGAATAACATATGGGCTACTTTTTGTCCGGGTACCACGCGGGCGAAGCCGTGGGCAGAAGCCAGTTTATATCTATACTAATAATAAACCTGAAGAGATCTCTGGAACTAGCAGTCGGATTAGAATTTTTTTTCATGAGGAAGGTTTTAGGCTATACACATCACGCTAAGACCTTAAGGAGCCAAGCAAAAGAAGTAATAGCACGGACGGGCGATGCGACTCGGTTGGCTGGGGGCCGAGGGCGGTTGTGGCACAGCTAGTTTATACATTCATATAATCACGCCTGTTTCCCGGAGGGGTAGGCAGAGACCAAGGATTTCAATTTGCTACGATCCTGGCATACCTCTTTCGCTTCATTCATCCTCATCACATTCTTCATACAGGCTCGGCGATTTAGTGTACTTCTGACCTGGCCTTTTTTTTTTTTTTTCTAAAACGTCTCCAATTTGGTCAGAGTACGTTCGCTGAGGCCTTCCTCTACCAACTATCCCATTCACGCTAATTTATAATATAAACTATAAATATTATATACAGTGTATTCAGTGTGGAAACTCATGTTGAAACTCTGGGTCTGTGGGGAACGCGATTCGAGGCGATGCGACTTGGAGAGTTGGCTCTTATCTGTGTCATCGCATTAGCATTGCCATTAAGCTTGTTGATGCAGCTAGTATTTCGGGGACGCTTCCGTCTGGTAATGATTTGGATTAGTTGACCTATCTATAGATCGTTCGCTACGGTCTATAGTTAACATGCAAGGGTTAAAAAACCATATGAATCTATGTTTATTTATATATTTGTTTGTTGGTATTATTTTTTTACGGCTCGTCAGATTGTAATAGGATTTTTTTCAATCGATTTGTACGTCTTCAAGCATTTTTACAAGCTTTTATTTATCTTGCAATGTTTGTCTGTTAATTTATTTGTTTAGGTAAAATCTTGCAAGCTGAATCAGAACCACTTCCTCTTATCCTACGGAGTTGAATTTTTACATGTTGGTTCAGTTCCGATGACAATCAATTTTTATGGTAAGCATGACCTGAATCGACATCCAGGATTAGCTCCAGATAAAGGAACTCTTCAACGGTCAAAAGCACAGATACAAAATTTTGTGTATGTATTTTATTATGATAGCTAGTTTTAAGTTTTATTAAGGTATGGCTGCTGCACTCAGAAAAAATACCATATTTTTTTTAAAGGTTTTAACGCCAGTAGTCTATAAGAAACGCTGGAATTAGATAGATAGATAGATAAAACATTTATTCGTTGCTACAGACACACACCAATATACATTTTTTAATAAAAAAAATTGAATTTTTGAATTAATGACGAAATACTCGACGGAAGTTTTGAAATCTAGTAATAAATCACTTGTGACTATCTCGGTAGCGTGGCGGACGATTTTCTGTGTCGTAGGTAACAGAAACTACGAGTACGAAGGTACCTACCACGATATCCAGAGCCGGGACTATCTGCAGCAAATGCAAACACATGCCCCGCTGAAAGAAGAGAGAAAGAAAACTTTACTCAAAGATCTATTTATATACTTCGACGATGATTGATGAGACATTTTTTTGGACCACTGCTGGGAAGGAGGGTCATTGACCCGACACGTGCTGTTCTGGGCATGCGCGATGGACGTCCTTGAGAATCACAAAATGACTTTTGAGATAAGATTATAGAACTCTTGCCTTCTGCAGGTTAGTTTATACCCGCCTGTAATCTGTTTTAGGTTTATGAGTTTCGAGCCAAAGACAAAGTCAAAAAAGTATTCGTTGAAATCATACGGATCATTTGGAATCTTAAATACTAGCTATTAATAGATACTAGCCTCTGCCCACGGTTTCGCCCGCGTGTTATCTGGATAAAAAGATGCCTATGTTTAATTCTGATGTATAAGCTATATTACTGTAAAGTTTCATCAATATCCTTTCAGTAGTTTTTGTGTAAAAGAGTAACAAACATCCATCCTCATAAACTTTCGCGTTTATATTAGTAGTCGGATTATTAATGTATGAACGAATCGTTTCACCACACTAGTTCTCTAATAGCACCAGAGAGAGGTCACGAAGAACGAATGTCCAGTGCGTAAACCTACCATGCAACCTATAAACCAAATTGGATTGTCTTATAATAGCCACGAGGCGCGAGTAAAATGGATTACTTAAGTTAGTTACATGTCATGCAATGTTTTCATTCACTGTTCCATCATCTTGTCCTTGCCCCATATTACTTGGTGTCGGAATAACGTGTTTTCTTTTTCTACTCTCCTCTATCAGCCGTCATCTCAGTGCTCACTCCTCTCTTATAAAATCTATTAATATTTTCTTTGGCTTAACTCTGCCCTTATTTCCATCCACATTCATATTTAACACTATTCTCGTAATGAGATATTCTTCTCTATTCATGACGTGTCTATACCACGCTTATCTAACTCCTCCTCTTCATTCACTGGTGCTACTTTCAGACTCCCTCTGATACACTCATTCCAAGTCTTGATTCATTCCAACTCAAGATTTTCTATTTATTCTGAATACTCACAATTTGTTTCGTTGTTACAAGTTTGATTTAATTCTTTGGCATACTTATGATTAATCATGTATTTTATAAATGGATTATTATGAAGCTTCTGTCCACGGCTTTGACCGCGTTGTACCCGGATAAAAAGCCTATGTATTATTCTGATGTATAAGCTATATTACTATAAAGTTTCATAAAAATCCGTTCAGTAGTTTTTGTGTGAAAGAGTAACAAACATCCATCCTCAAACTTTCGCGTTTATAATATTAGTAGGATAGGATAGTAGGATATCTGTGTTTTGTTAAAATGACTTATCTAAGAACATGTAATTGGTCAAAAGATGAAAAAATAAATTGAAAACTCCACACATCCGTCTAATTTGCTTCCCATCCACGTGCACTCCTCTTTCTCAATCCCTTTGGTATAGAATAGGTTAGAAGAATCGTTTATTGTCTTACTGTGTGTACAAAGATGGAATAAATTGGTAACATTTAGTAACAACAGTTGCCCTTCCTGGGCATACCTACAATAAAAAAAATGTACAAAAACAATGAAAAAATAATATACATAAGAAAGTATCATCAAAATTTTCATTTAAGTTGTAGAAAACTATTGGCATCCGCCATTTTATAAAGAGTTACAAACATTGGAGCATTTAAACTTTTTATAGCAAGTGGTAGATTATTAAAAAAATAATCGCTGAGTAGAATGAACTGTTTTGATGGAAGCGGAGGAGGAATACATTTATGTTAAACTAGCGTCTGCCCACCGAAACGCCCGCGTGGTGCACGGATAAAAAGTAACCTATGTGTTAATCTGGTGTCTAAGCTATATTATTGTAAAGTTTCATCAAAACTAGGACTATACTCGTTAACTTTTAAAGACTACATAGATTCTGTAAAAGAATAAAATGATCAACAGTCCACTGTCGGACAAAGTCAAAGTCAGAATTCATTTATTAAAATCACAAGGATCACTTTGAAACGTCGCTTTTATCTACTGCCTGTTCCTCCGCGACCAAGCCAGGAAAGAAAGGCAAGAAAACAAGGCTGGTTATTCTTTTCAATGATCCTTTTACAAAACAATTGGTACCGTTTTTATCGAGTTGGAGTATCTTCAATCCTAAGGTTTTTTTTGTCATCGTAATAATCCCATTTGTTAGAATATGCCTTTTTTTTTGTCTGATTATATTTTAAATACTTTAATTGTCAATTAATCAATAAATAAACAATCACCTAAAAAAAAAATGGATTTCTCTCTACTTGCACACTCCAAAATTATAAAGTATTAGTACACCTCCAGCCATTATTAGAATCTCATTAAAGCCTCTCCATACAAAGGTTTCCTGGAAGACATTGCTTCTAAGCAAGAAGATCACCCATTGCACTTTAAGTTTTTTGTAGTTTTGTTAAGTTTTTATCTTATTCTTCTATTCTTATCTATTATCTTTATGATTATTAAATCTATTTTTCTTATGGTGTACCTACAATAAATTATTTTCATCCATTCATTCATTCATTCTCTTGGGAGTTTATATAAATTCATTCATTCTCCTGGGAGTTTATTTATAAAAGCGTACATTTGCTCTTTAAACGATTTACTAACTTTATGGAGTCTACAAGAGATAACGCCACTTCAGCTAGCTAAATCAAATATCTATGTGGATGACATATTAACGCGAAAGTTTGTGAGGATGGATATTTGTTACTCTTTCACGCAAAAACTAAATAACGGATTTTGATGAAACTTTTCAGTAATATAGCTTAAACATCAGAATAACACAGGCTACTTTTTATCTGGGTTCCACGCGGGCGAAGCCGTGGGCAGAATTTAGTAAATTATAATACCAAAATCCTTAAGCCTTATCACACCACGCCTTATCAGTGACGTCACGGACGCATGCGCGTACCATCGGAAATGCAACATGGCCGCCGTCACCATAGCAACGGAAACTAGGACAATGGTAACACTGACCTAAAATAGATTTATACGAAGTGACTTATGAGGTAATGTTACCTTGCAGGTGTATTTACCGCCGAATTCTGAAACGCTATTATCTTTTTTGCGCCATATTTTTAAATTTATTCTTAGTTGTCGCTGTCGTTGAAAATGGATGCTTATACCCTCCATTTTTATTTTTGTAAAAAGCGGTCTCTTTCCCCCTTATACTATACTAGCTGCGCCCCGCGGTTTCACCCGCGTAAAAATAATGAATTTAAAAGTATTTTACTGCTACATAAATACCCTTAACATAAAACTATTTATTTGAATAAGAATTAATAATTAGATAAGAATGTAACCAACTTTTGTTTCTACCGGCGATCTAATTAAATTGTAGAACACAAAAGCTGCTATTGTGACTTAACTATGATAGTTAGATATATTCCCCTAAGGACTTTTTTGTAGGTAATAATGAGTACTTTAATCATGTAGTACATAATTTCTATGTATCATCAATAGTTTTCTCAGCGCACGCCAAATAATGAAGTTTATAGGCAAAATTTTGCTACTTGGGGTTACATTATTGCAATTTTCTAAAGGATCCCTAATTGTTTTGAAAATAAATTATAGCTTCCTGGTGAAAAAATTGTTTAAATCGGTCCTATTCGGTACAAACAAACAAACAAAAAAGTCTTCATAATATTAGTATAGATGATAGCCAGTTTCTCTTTTATCTGGCTTATGTAGTCTATTTACTACCTTCCTCTTCCTCGTTTTCCTTCTATATTTTCTTTGTGTTTGTTATGACGCTGTCATTTTTTTATACTAAAGTGGCAATCATCATACTGCCCATCTGTTAGTAAGCAGTTACTTTAACCTATGGATGCTTGTTACACCAGACGTATGACTCACGTTGTCGAAGACATAACGGGTGAAAAGTCTGATGTGACTATTATATCACCGGCACCCATACACCTACATACATGGGTAAAAAGGATTTCTTTGAATAAGAAAGACTGATTTCTCGAAATATTTGGTTATTACAAAAATATATTTTCTTAGATTAATGCAATATTTTTAAAACAAAAATACTGCTTATCTTTTTTGAAGACAATATTTTTCTCAATTTTGTTCTTACTTGAAAATAAATATGTTTATTTCAAGACTTATTTTATGTCGTATCAAATAAATATCAAATAAATGTGTTAAATAAAACAATATGTTTCTTGAATTAAATTTATTTATCTCGTAACAAATAAAATAAAATGAGATGATTTTTTACTATTACGAAGAAATTATTGTCTAGCGTCTATAGGGAGAGAATTTTCTTGGAGGTAATAAAAATGTCTTAATGGAAAGCAATTTGTCTTTCTATAAGAAATCAGTTTTTACCGTTTACCCATACACAGCAATGCCAACATTACTGCTTGGCTTCAGAAATAGGCATGGTATATACTTCCCAAAACGAGCTGTTTCTTAAAGAGCTCTAGTACTTTACTAGTTTTTTTTTAAACTTACCGTAATACGCCATATTGCTCACCAAATGTTCGTTGATCATTTTAAAACGGCTTATCACAACACTGAATTTAAAACATTATAAGCACCAAAATATAACTGAAAAGTTTTATGTACAAGTAAAGAAAAGTGGAAAATAGGTACCTACCTACATAGGTATAGTTAGTTAGGTCGAAAGAAACTCGATGGAGTTGCTCTCTGATCTCTGGATTATCAAAATGCATTTTGTAATAGCTAAACAGCCAAAGTTAGATATTATTTAGTTTATTGTCTGTTGTTTGCCTTGGACCAATCGTAGACTTAATAAGTCGTAAATAAAATGCATTTGTGTCTAAATATAAATAAATAAATTTAGCTGTGACCCAAATAGTTTTATTACTAGTGAGGATGTTTCTTGATGGGGAGGATCACCCTTATAAGACCACCCTATGTCAATGTGTCTTAGCTTGAATAGTGATCTCATGTTACTATACATAATTAAGTTATATTATCAGTATTTATCGGCAAACGTAGTGTAGGACGCCCTCCGGCCAGGTGCGATGACGATCTGCGAAAGACTGCAGGCAGATGCTGGATGCGGCAAGCTGAAGACAGGGCGCTATGGCGCTCATTAGGGGAGGCCTATGTCCAGCAGCGGACTTATATAGTCTATGATGATGATGATGATGATGATCAGTATTTAGTACAAGCTTTTGTAAAGATGTGCCTATACCTGTATATTATATTATCTATATCCTACTATTATTATAAACGCGAAATTTTGTGAGGATGGATGTTTGTTACTCTTTCATGCAAAAACTACGGAATGGATTTTGGTGAAACTATACAGTAATATAGCTTATACATTAGAAATACACATAGGCTACTTTTTATATTGGTACCATGCGGGGGAAGCCGTGGGCAGAGGCTAGTATTTCTATAATAAACCCCTGTACCGCCAAAGAGTTTGTCTATCGATCTATACCCAAAATAGACCTATCTACTCGGAAATAATTTCAGTTAACTTTTACTCTATTATTTTGAGTTAATGTTACACAATTATAGTTCGTCTACTTTGTCCTATAATTAGGAGGACACAGATTTAAGATCACAATAGTTTGTACTGGATAATTACTGTTTTTTTAAAGAAATTTTATACATAAATATCGAAAAAGAAATCTAAATTCCAAAAAAACCTAGAATATTTTTTTTATATATGGAAAATATTAATCATATTAGCAGTTTTATTTTTTTTAATAACAATATGTATTTTTTCAACGAATTAATTAATAAATGATATTTATTTGCAGAAATACAAGATAAGTAATTACTTTAGGTATTTATTTACATACAGTAAGCTTGTTTATATCCGACATTTATTTACATTTAAGTAGGTACCTACAATTAAATATAGGTATTGATTTATGAAAGATTAATTATGTCAAATACAGAATTTTATAAATTAATATTTCCAAATGCCATGCAAGCTTATTAAGATAATCATGCAGATTATTATTTATTGAAAATGTTTTTTTAACAATTTATTTTGAAATGAAATCAAATCATTTATAACGAATATGGGTATACACAAAGAGAAATTTATAAATATAGGAGCACCGTAAACAACTTAAAAGCATTAAAACATTAAACTGTGATTATTGTTTAGAAACGGAACTAAATCAGCTCTATTTAGCTGATTTAGTTGTTTCGGTCAGTAAAAATAAACTAATTAAGGCCAGCCTTGGCCCCGCTATCGATAACATCGACACATCACTAGTTGAGCAACGTTGCCCAATGAAGGCCAGGCGTATTTGGACTGCACTATTTGACAGTTAGCATTTGACTGCGCAAGAGCATGTTTTTGATAACAATCTCTGTACAAAAGGAGCGTTTCCTATATCTTAGCGTACTGATTTACCAAAATTGCTAGACTAATTATGGCTCTGATCTAATTATCAGAATAATAGGCAAAGGAAAAATACATAGTCCTGATACCAGACTAGACTTTTCTGTGTCGTTGGTATCAGTAACTATGAGTACTATCGTACCACAATGCCGAGACTTGGAACAAATATCTGCAGAACATGCAGACATCTAGCTATCTATCTAGATGAAACAGCTAGCTATCTAAACACCGTTGCAAACGATCTATAGTTAACTCAACTGATCCAGATCACTACCAGACGGTGACGTTCCCAAAATGCTAGCTGCATTGCCACGCTGAATTGAAATAATTGTAAAAAATCTTGATATATCTCATAAGTGTGCTACAATAAATGGCCTTCATCTATCCTTTTAACGATTCGGTTAAGCGACTTCTTAAGTCTGCTTCTTAAGCGTGTCTTCTTAAGACAAGACACGCTTAAGTCTGCTTTAGCTTTCGGAGTCTGGTGCGGGCGAGCCTGAGTCCAAGGGAGGGCGCTGGGAGTCGGGATGCAGTTATTCTCATCCGACCCTTAACGCACCATCTCATAAAATGTGTACCCCAATTATTCATACATAATTATTTAATCGCAAGATCTATTGTTAAATACTAGTTATTTGTATTGGTATCTACATAGTTTAAATAATATATTATTTTCATGTGATTTGAAATAATTCAGCATTATTTAACTTAATGTACTTCTGTGTGACTTTGAATACCTATTTTTTTTAAAGTGGCAAACAATCATACGCCTACCTATTGGTAAGCAGTTACCGTAACCTAAGGAAGCTTGCAACAACAGAGGTATCGCGTTTTGCCGACCCTGAGACATAAGCCGTGAAAAGTCTCATGTTCCCTCAATTTCCCAGGCATTTTCCTTCAACCCGGAAGCTTGTCGGCCAAGATAGGTAGGTTATGGACGAAGTGTTTCTTAAGGAGCTCTTTTTATTTATTTATTTAAGCCTTAAATAGTAGTTTAAACTTAATTTATAATTATTACATACAAAATATATTTTTAAGTTCATCCCACTGCTGGGCAAAGGCCTCCCCCTTCTTTTTCCATTCTTTCTTATGCTTTGCAGTTTGATACCACAGTACGACTTCAAAATCATCAATCTCGTCTCTCCTTCTTTTAGAATATTTTGGGCACCACGCTATCGCTATGCTACTCCATTTCTCATTGCTGGCTCTTGCCATGTGACCTGCCCAATTCCACTTTCCTGTTTTAGCTAATCTTTATACTTGCTTTTCTGTCTCATATATTTTTTCGAAATCTTATCTAGTAATTTGATTCCTAGAAGGCTTCTCTCCATCTTTCTTTGTGCTATTTTAAGTTTCTTTATAGGGAGCTATAGTACCATCTATAAAATGATTCGCCACAGATTATACAAAACCTCATTAAAAGAATGCTTCAATGGTATTGAATGACCGTGGTTATTTTTTTGAGACGTGTCACCTCGAAGTTATACCTACTTATTTTTTATGATATATTTTTTCTTTGTTTTATTCGATGTCAAGGATAATAAATTTACTCACCTAGTTTTAAATCATCTACCTACACTAATATTATAGAAAGGTAAAGTTTGTAGGTACGTTTAGATGTAAGTAATCTCCGAAACTAAACATCCAACTTCAATTTTTTTTTCAGCAATATTTAGAATATACTTTCAGGGTGAGCATAGGTTATATATTATCCAGTTTAAATAAAGGGGCTATTCGTGGAGACCAATTTTTGGAACGTAAGTCGACTAAAAGACGTTCGAGCGTATGATTCCGATTAATTATATTACAGGTCTATGATAAAATTAAAAAACAACATTGCATTATTTGAGAACGTAAGTTAAAAAAAGCAATAATTTAGTATACAAGTTATTTAACTTAATTTTTAAGCTGATTTCCAAAAAAGAAGGTTCGTAATCTATATTTTTCCGTTAAAGATTCAACCCTTTAAAAAAATTTACTTACTGATATAAATGATTTGGTATGTTTACTTTATTTTTCAGACGTGTGAATAATTCTAAACGTATTTTTAAATTACGTACTTTATAAGTACCTTTATAATTTTATACACTTTCCTAAAAATTTAAATGAGTTAAAACCTAAAAAAAAATCAGTAGCGACTGATATTTCAGTGCTAGATTTCCACGCTCACACATTTTCATCTGACTGAAAACCGAACCTTGAAAAATTACAAATTTTCCACTTCTCTATACCTTTCAGCATTTAATTTGAGGTCACTGCACTCCAGAGTACGCACTATGTATTTTTTTTACAAAAATAGACTGAACGTACCGCCCACAGCACGGAATTAGAATTTAAAAAGTTGAATTGTCAAACAACATTCGCGCGTTGTCTACTTCAACTTACTGTAGCTCGTTCCAAACTCATCTAACCCGGCCATTTCAAATCGGCTGTGCCATCTCCCGAAATACGACTATAATCCTGCCTTCGAAATTCAACTGCATTATTCTCTAGCTGTTAGACAGCCATTTTGAAATATCACCTGTCCTTTTAGTCCGCTGCAGGTTTACTGTCAATGATATTTAGCCGTGTTATTTATCTAGTCGCACCTTTCGGCTGATTTGGGTAGAGATGCGGTTGAGTTCGGTTCCGTGGATGTGAGAGGTCAGGATGGGCTGGTTTATTTATGTATAGACAGTCACGAGATGCTAGTTAGATTTTAGTCTATGGTTATTTTTAACTGCGATGCGAGCCAAATGTCGAAGTGTCATGCTAGAGTTATAGCTGGCTGAGGGAAGTTTACTTTTTTTTTTAAACAATAATAGTTATTTCTATGAATCCACTTTTCATCGGACTCACCCCTTGACCGTAAAAACCTATAAAATGTATATCTATAGGGTGACCCTGAATATTATGTTTTCATGGGATCGTAAAAATATTCACAGCTAATAAAAGTGAAAATGTTTTCCGAAGAAAAGCCGAAGTTTAAAAAAAATAAGTAAAATAATATGACCCTTTAACAGCTATTTTTGAGATTTTTATATCTTAAGCAAAACGTACCTAATGGTCTTCTAATCTTATTTACTTTATAAATAAACGGCTTCACCCCCGTAGTGCCTATATGAAAAGTAGCCTATGCGTTTTTCTAGTTCACGGGTTGGACTTACTTCAAAATTCATCCAAATGATTTCAGCCGATACAGAGATAATAAGCAAAAAACATCAGAACTTTCGCATTTATTAAATTTTATTTAATTTCATTTCCATCATCATTGGATCATTTTGTTAATAACAATTTTCTTAATCTAGCGTTAGTTATCAATAACGATTATCAATTCAATAATTAAAAAAACATTCTACCTACCTATTGTACACACAACATGGCCATTTGAGAAATTGACACATCATCCTACTGCTATTATAAATGCGAAAGTTTATGAGGATGGATGTTTGTTACTCTTTCACGCAAAAACTACTGAACGGATTTTGATGAAACTTTACAGTAATATAGCATATACATCAGAATAACACATAGGCTACTTTTTATCCGGGTACCACGCGGGCGAAGCCGTAGGCAGAAGCTAATTCTACATATTGGTGAGAGAATATTTGAAATCGGATGAGTTGTTTCTATCTCTTTATAATAATAGTATATTTTAGTAGAATAACTACCATGAGTAAAAATTTAAGTACAAAAATGTCCTCAAATAATTAATGTCTGAGGCTTTGCTAAACACAGTACTTTAGAGTAATCTAGTGACTTCACGTATGCAAAAGTAAAAATCTCCGTAACGTAGGTAGCTAATTATTTAACAATGCTCTACCAAGGCCGACTTACGCAACGCTATTGTGTGGCATGGATCCAAAAATTATGGAAGCGCTTTAGTTTAGAGAGCGTGGTTGGTGTAACTTTCTGAGCGTGGTTTGGACTATCGCATTTTAACTTTTGGAGTGTTACATAAATTAAAGACTAATTAACTCCCAAGAGATATACAAAAATTATCAATTAACAAACTTAAAAACGTAATTAAACAAAGCTTTATAAAAAGGCATACTATAAAATATCTAATTATTTAGATGACAAAACTCTTGGGATTGAAAATGCTCCAACTCGAACCTATTGTTTTGTAAAAGGATCATTAAAAAGAATAACCAGCCTTGTTTTCTTGCCTTTCTTTCCTGGCTTGGTCGCGGAGGAACAGGCACCTAGATAAAAACCGACGTTTCAAAGTGGTCCTTGTGATTTTATTGAATAAATGAATTTTGACTTTGACTTTGACTAAAAAAAAAGTTTAATAGTCCTATTAGAATAACTAAAAGTAGTAAATAAATATACGTAGTCCTAACCCCACAGTATTTCCTTTGCACTATCGCATTTGTATCTACTTTAGGAGTGTTACATACATTTTAAAAAATAACCAATAGTTCTATTAGAATAACTAAAAGTATTAAATAAATATACGTAGTTTGACCCCACAGTATTTCCTGTGTCGTAGGTATCTGGCGAGCGCCACGGTTTTTTTTAATATTAATTTCTGACTTAAGATTTTTGTTTTAATTTGATGTCAGTTTTTTTTTTGCTATAATAATAATAACACTAAGGTACTACGCACTAAGGTGCCATTTTGATTTAAAAAAATCTACAATGTATATAGACTAAGTAGTCCAAAAAATAATTTAGCAAGGTTAGATAAAAGTGAAGCGTCATTATGTTAATAATTTATTTTAGATAACTTGATAGATCTACCTAAGAATTGTATAATTATCCAAAAAAATTCGTCATAAAATCAGCCTCAACGTCACTTTGTCTCCTAAGCAAAAGTGATGCCAATTCAGAGCAAAACAAATAGAGATTTTCTTATTAAATTTCGTTGTAATCCTTGAAAGTAAAATTAAATAAGTAATCTTTTGATTTTTCGAAATGATTTCAATTTCATCAAAGATTCTCGGAAAAGTTAAAATACACCTATTGAATCGGACAGTGTTTTTACTGTACGTGAATTCTGTCTTTCGTTGTAAAGAGAATACGTACACAACAGTATCGAAGGGTTTGAAAGTGGGTGGTGGTTATTATGCTCGTGGGGTGTGGGTGGTTTGCTCTACCCCTGATTGCAAGAGATACGTTTTCATTACGCCGGGAAGGCTTGCGCGTGGGAAGAAGTGTCGTTCTAGTATTATGGCTGACATGCGGAAAATGCAGTACGTATTTTTAGAAGCTAATATTTAAGGCGCATCTTTAAGTTGATTGGTCTAGTTTGAATGTATTCTTCTCTCTGTAGAGACAAATCTAAAACAAGTAAATTGTTGTCAATTTTATACCCTGTGGGGTCTAGACAAATACCACTTTCTGTTGACGTTAACGTCTGTGATTACCGTTAACGTCTGTGATAACGTCTGTGACGTTAACGGAAATATTGAATTGTATGTAAATGACATTAGCTGTGGAAATGTCACGTGACAGCTGTCAAGTTTTACCAAGACAAATTTGCGTTAACGTGAAAGGAAAATTAAGGTACATATTTGTCTAGACCCTATAGTGACTTATGACGAAAACCTGTCTAAAAATGATTCTTTAAGTTATACAAATCGATTGCAAAAGATCGCATTTCAACCGGATAAGCTGTCTCAAAGATATTTACATAAATTGTATCAGATAAATATAATATACACACAAACAAATAAGATCTTACTGCAAACGTATATAGGCTTTTATGTTGCGGGTATAAAAATGTATACCAACAATTGTATTTATTTCCAGAGTTGTTCATTATATAACATCCTAACCTTTAAAAAAATATTATTATTATTTTCATTTAAAAAAAATAAAAAAATTAAAGTAGTGCACAGCATCATCTAGCCCCAAACTAAGCAGAGCTTGTATTATGGGAACTAAATGACTGATATACTACTTATATTATACTTTTTTTTGTAAATACATATGTATACATAGAAAACACCCAGACTCGAGATAAATATTTGCAGAACTAAAACGGGATAAGAGGAAGAAAGAGCGGGTAGATTTTTTGCAACGGGGGGACAGATATAACTTTTATAAATTTAAAAAGTTCTGTCTTTCTCAGGCAGAACTATTTATTTCTGCCTGTCCTTTAATTAAAAAAATATTTTAATAGGTACATCAAACTTGTATGTAAAGAAACTCCTAAAGAAAAGCTACTTTTGACATAAATTTTGATTCAATTCAATGACATATCATAAAGTGTACTATATAAAGTATTTTCATTTATTAATTCATTCATAATGTTGCAACAAACACGCTCATGATTGTCACATACATACTCATCCTTACATACAAACTCTATGTTTAAATATTTCAGGATACTAAGTAGGGGTAGTCAGAGACACGTCCAAACATTTTATTTGGCACATGCTTGCATTTTGCAAGTAGATAACATTTCAAGTACAGCGTCGCGTATTGTAATTCAATTCAATTCAATTCAATTTATTTCTCAGAAAGCACATAAAATCATTGCACTTAAGAAAGTTAACTTTACAATATAAAATTAATAATAATCAACACATTAATATAGGTGAAATAAAAATAAAATCACATAGATAATATGTCAATAATTAATACATTAAAAATAACATTATACTTATGTAACTAGACTTTAAAAAAACATGTCAACAAAATGAAATGAATAATAACTAATGCTTTGTCTGTCAGTTTTTTTTAATATCACACCAACACATTCGTTGGTTGATTGGTGGAGGCTTTTTCCTAACGATGTTTTCCTTCACTGTTTTCAGCACGTCTTAAGAGCAAAACACAGCAACATCCATTTTAAAAATATTTTTTTCATCAGCTATCATTCTGCTAATCAAAATCTTTTTTTATCTGTTGCCACATCTAGAATCTATAACTCACAAAAATCTCTTTACAACGCTCCCCGCTTACAGTCAACAAAACAAATCGTGTCAAGTTTGAAACAATTATGCATTATTCTGAACGTCTGTTTCTTTGACAGAACAGATAATGACAAAGTTTATAAGCAAAAAGTAGACCGGCTTTTGTACTAAAATGCATAATTTAGGTCTAGAGGACGTAGTGTGAATGTCAATCGATGGACATTATACCACACGGTACGTTGAGAGAGGTCCGTGTATGGAGCAATGTTTATTTATTGATTTATTTCAAAATTATCAAAGGTTTATCTTTTAGCAGTTATTTGTAGTCAAACTTCTTTTTGAAATGTCAAATAGAAGTACGGTTATTATATTATAGCATTCAATTTTAAACCTTGTTTCCTTTGAACAACAATTTGTCTTAAAAATCAGGAATCAAAAGTCTAAAAGATAAACTACCGATTTAAACCATCTTTCGTAATGAGACCCTATGAAGTTATTTACTGACCCTACGTACAGTCACTAAAGAGGAAGTCACGGTTGACATATTAGTACCTACCTAGTTAGAAGTAGAACGATTTCGTGTTGTTTGAAGAGTTCAAAATGGGTACAAATGACCTATCTATTTCAGCCGCTAAGCAATAATTCTTGCATTGCTGTGAACACACCGGGTTCATGGGTGCCGGTGGAATCTTTCATCTTGGTATAACCACTCATGCGTCCCTGGAAGTATCAGTCCAAAACGGCGGAAAATTGGCGCGTAGTTTTTAAACGTTTTATGGTTTTACGGCATATTTTAGGCATTAACTGACGTTGACATGTAAATAGATTCATTTCATGCTGAAAGTATGAATGCCGATATTGGAACGCAACCTGGTCTCAGTGAACAATGTGCTTGGAAAAATGCAATTTAATTTCACTCTGTGGTCGGATGCAATTTTTTTTATGAGTGAGGTTTTTGGAAGAGGTGATTAGTAAATAAAATAAATAATGCTGGACATTTTCACACAGCATCATCTAGCCCCAAACTAAGAAGAGCTTGTATTATGGGAACTACACGACTGATATACTACTTAAATACTTTTTTTTTGTAAATACATACATATTATACATAGGAAAACACCCAGACCCGAGACAAATATTTGCAGATCTTACAAACATGGAAAATACGTAGAGGTTTTTAAATTTCGCGTGAAAGAGTAACAAACGTCCATCCTTACAAACTCTCACGTTTATAATATTAGTATGACTAGCTTCTGCCCACAGCTTCGCCCGCGTGGTCACCGGATAAAAAGTAGCCTATGTGTTAGTCTGATGCATAAGCTATATTACTGTAAAATTTTATTAATATCCGTTCAGTAGTTTTTGCGTGAAAGAGTAACAAACGTCCATCTTTACAAACTTTCACGTTTATAATTTTAGTAGGTTAGAAAGTATGATAGCATTATTATTATCTGTGGAACTTACCTTTCATGTGTTCCGATGTGTCTTGTCTCATGAAATCTGTCAAATAGTGTTCCAAAGTCCTCATGTTTTCAAGTCCGCCCCTTTCCTGTAACAAGGGAGATTTCACAGTTTTACAAATTGCATTTTTTAAAAAAAACACGCCTTCACAACTTTATTACCCGTGACGGATATCCTTGATACATCCTCAGTGCGTAAATAATTGAAAAGACCAAGTTGGAGGTAATCAGAGGCACATAAAAATATTATATTTATAATAAATAAATAATAATTAATAATGCAGGGCATTTTAACACGGCATCATCTAGCCCCAAACTAAACAGAGCTTGTATTATGGGAACTACATGACTGATATATACGACTTACATATATACACATTTTTTTTGTAAATACATACATATTATAAATAGAAAAAACTCTGCTTAGTTTGGGGCTAGATGATGCTATGTGAAAAATGTCAAGCATTATTTATTTAATTACTACTAGCTTCAGCCCACGGCTTCGCTCGCGTGGTACCCGGATAAAAATTCGCCTGTGTGTTATTCTGATGTATTTAAGCTATATTACTGTAAAGTTTAATTAAAATCGGTTCAGTAGTTTTTGCGTAAAAGAGTAACAAACATCCATCCTTACAAACTTTTTGATTATTTTGTGTCAAAGTAAGCTTTGAAAGTTTGAATCCAGAATTCCAAAGTCCTAAGTAAATGCTTCAATGGCCGAACCCACTGACCCAATTCCCGCCATACGCAGTGTGACGTCACTACAGCATTGCGCCATAACCAGGCCCGCATCTTCAACCTGAACTCTATCTTATCACAACGGCATAAAGCAGACATTCTCTTACACTGCGGCTATAGAATTTCGTTGTCGAAAATAGGTCTTGCTTATGGAATATAAGAACTTTTTTTGAACGAGGCACAGATTAAATAATCTAGGATACTATAGTTTTGAACTAATTCTTGAAGTTTAAGTGTAGGGTTTATTTTTTGATGTTATTGGTACCTAGTTTTCTATGAGTCTGGGTGTTATGGTACTACTAGCTTCTGCCCACGGCTTCGCCCGCGTGGTACCTGGATAAAAAGTAGCCTATGTGTTATTCTGATGTATGAGCTATATTAATGTAAAGTTTCGTCAAAATCCGTTTAGTAGTTTTTGCAGCCTTTTTGTAGATTCTGACACATTTTTGTTAAAGTAATGTTATTCGTTTCTTAAAAATGCAGCATTTCAGATTTTAAAACTAAATCGATACATCTTTTAATGCAGTAATCCACATATTGCTCACAAGAACATAAAATATACACCTATTGCACAAATGAAACATACTTTATAAATTGGATAAAGTATGTTTACAACATAACATAACAATAACAAATAAATTAAAATAAAAACTGTAAATAATAACCTCTTTTGTAGAGAAAAATGACTAAACAAGAAAATTTGCTACAGGTATCTTTCTACTAAAACAAAACGTAAAGTACACCCCCAGCCACTCTCAAATTCACATAAAATCCTCTAAATCCAAGGCTGGCTGGAAGACATAGATTTGAAGCGTTAAGACCGAACATTGTTCCAATTTTAATATGATTTTGTTTATCTCAAAAGGTGTACGATAAAGTATTTTAAGTATTTTTGCATTGGGTGTTATGGGGTTACTGCAACGGTCTAAAACTGGGTCACTGAGTAGAACCTACGTCACTGTAACGAATATCTTGGTCATTATTTAGGTCACTGATTTAGTGACCGATGTTGGAAGAACCAGTGTGGTGAAGGATTCAGACCGACATCGACAGAGAGAGGCGCCTTTCTAGCGTGTCACATTCAAAGATTTTTCTAAAATAAACTTCAAGCCAACTTGCGTGGGCTTATTGGGAGATACCCCGATTTCCTAATACAGTTGTGAGCGCGTTTGTTTTTTTGTATGTTTCATAACCTTCAAAAGGCTACTTTATGTATATACTAGCTTCTGCCCACGGCTTCGCCCGCGTGGTACTCGGATAAAAAGTAGCCTATGTGTTATTCTGATGTATAAGCTATATTACTGTTAAGTTTCATCAAAATCCGTTCTGTAGTTTTTGCGTGAAAGAGTAACAAACATCCATCCTCACAAATTTTCGCGTTTATAATATTAGTAGGAAGTAGGATTTTTTGTATATTGAGGGTACTGTACAATGTGCTTGGCACAATAGAGAGTATAAAATATATATTAGTGATTCGCTAGTGAACCGAACAGTTTGCCATTCAGAATTTACAGATTAACCCGACAATAAGTTCAAACTAGCTACCTCCTGTGAGCGGCAATATTTCACCATATTCAGTTTCAGAATTTAGATCGAGAAAAACATTGAAAAAGTAAAATAATATACCAACTTTCACTATATTTTTTTAAGTTTAATTAATTTCGCTGGCAAGATTTAGCTTCCAAAAAATTTATAAACATATCTTTTGAAAAAACATAAGCATCATAAAATCTGCAGAACGCGTTCAAGTTATTTGTATAAAAAGGTAGTTAATCGTTTTTTTTTTGTTTGCACACATTTTAAAAACGGATTGAACGATTCGATCAACATTTCGTTTTGGGCACAAAAACCCGGCCTAGCTAGAACCCATATAAATCGTCACAGCTGGGAAAACTCACAAACCGGAAACAAAGTCTAAAATTTGGTGTATCCTATCGTTATTACATTATTAGAAAGAGATGTTCTACAGGAATGGTCCTAGCCATTGTAGAGCGAACAACGAGCTAGTCTTAGAAAAAAACGTGCTATTATGTAGATTGACAAACAATTTGTAGAAATGATCGTTCAGAGAACACTAAAGACATACATTATAAAATGAATACACAACACAGTTTGGCTGTTTGTTTTGTATAAGCACAACTGAAACGAGGAAGCTGTAAATGTCAAGATATTCTTAGATAGGACGGAGGTACTTACACACTGGTGCAATGTAATACATTCAATGTCATCTGCCGCTAAAAAACGGGCTCTGCGGTATCAGCAACAGCATCCTAAATGCGGTTGCAGAGCAATTTGGTTGTACACTGCCATGGAAACTTATACAGAGGACCAAATAGCCTAGCTTTAGATGTCTACTAACAAAATGGACTGATTTGTATAAATATTATATGGTATTAGTATGATATACCTACATCGTCGCAACAACTGGCTCTTTCCTGGTAATCTTGCGTTTAGCCAGTAACCATCGAGATACGTGATAGTTAATGGTGAAAAACACCAGTGTAGAGAAAAGTATCAAATCAATAATGTCCAGCCATGTTTACCATAATAAGATTATTACAATTCTTATTATATAGAATAGATAAACATATCTCTTCTTCATCAAAAAATATTTAATACGCCTTATAAGTGTATGCTCTAGTAGGTACATGTACGTACCTTTTTGTAAGTACCTACATGTGTTTGAATTGTGGGTACTTACAAAAAAAAAGATTATATATTATATCGTTTAGGTTTGATCTTCCCGCCACGCCACATTAGTCCATCAACTGATTTGTCATATTTACATATTATAGACATTACCTATCAATTAAATTATCATGGATATGAACATAAATTATATCAAAAAACAAGATATATCCTGTATAATACAGGATATATCTTGTTTTTTGATAAATAAATATATCGTTGGTAATATCCCGTTTAGTAAAAATTTTAACCATTAAATTCTGCCCCTGTTAAAATAAAATAGCAATACAATATTGTTGCACTAATATGTTATTGCTATTGTGTTTGGAATGTTTTTTTCGTTAAATAGTTTTGCGAGTTAACCTCTACACATTAGTGTGGTATTTGTTAGATAACACAATATAGTTGCATTTTTTTTTGTAGGTATGTGAGATTGACAACTTTTTATTTGCTAGGTACGGTGACAGCCATAGTCACACGTACCTACCTACTTAAGTCTCTGAACATTTCAACAAGAAGAGGGCTGTTCGAGCAATTTATAATATGGGCCCCAGAGAATCCCTTCGCCAAAAGTTTAAAGAAATAAATATAATGACATTCCCTTGTCAATACATCTATGAAAATCTGTTGTATGTTCACGAAAATATTAATTTGTTTAAGAAAAAAAGCGATAATCACAATGTTAATACTAGAAATATAGATAAACTCGCTGTTGCCACTTGTAGACTCCATAAAGTTACTAAATCGTTTAAAGGTGTACGCTTTTCTAACAAACTCCCAAGAGATGTACAAAAATTATCAATTAACAAATTTAAAAACGTAATTAAACAAAAACTTTATAAAAAGGCATACTATAAAGTATTTGATTATTTAGATGACAAAAACTCTTGGGAATGAAAATGAAAACTCGAACCTATTGTTTTGTAAAAGGATCATTAAAAAGAATAACCATCCTTGTTTTCTTGCCTTTCTTTCCTGGCTTGGTCGCGGAGGAACTGGCAGTACATAAAAACTGACGTTTCAAGATGGTCCTTGTGATTTTATTGAATAAATGAATTTTGACTTTGACTTTGAAAAAGATACATCTTTTTTTCAAAAAGGATACCTACCTTATAAAGGGTTCATAAAAAAACTAAGCAAGTTTCTTGTCTGGGTGATTCTTTTAGAGGACCTTATGAACTTACGTAGGAACTGGTGTATTTTTTTTAAATGTACCTACTTATATCAATTTATTATACTATTATATTACGTCTGTTAAATATTATTTGAATATGTTCACGATTAATTGGTGTAAATGGGTTATCCCGTTCTAATTAACGAAATAAATATATAAATGTAAATCACGTTATTTATGATAAAAACCTACTTATTGACTATCGGTCTCATTACGAAACGTGGCCTAAACTCGAGTTCAACTCGAGTTCTGTCAAAAACACTAAACCAAAAATATACCTTATCGAAAAAAGCGAATAAGGTCTACAACCGCGGGATGTCAATATGATTTTAAAACATTTCAAAACCAAAAAAAAATACACATAATTTTGATTGGCTACCAAAAGAAAGTAGGTTCTCAAATAGAGGTTGAGTTATGATAGAAATAAACTAGGTGACCGCCTGGTTTATCTTTTAGCAGTTATTAATCATCAAACCTTTTTTTGAAACGTCAAATAGACTGTCGGCAATTTTATTTTAGCATTCAGTTTTAGACTTTGTTATAACAATTTGTCTTGAAAAATCAGGATTCAAAAGTCTGGTCTAACTTTGAGAGATAAACCACCGATTTAAACCACGTTTCGTAATGAGACCGTTGAGTTTTAGCACGCTTAGTAAATGGAACTCGTTGGCAAGTTCATGTGGATATGTTGCAGTTCGTGCGTCGCCATTTTGGAGTAAACACCAAGTAAGTTGCAGTATGTGCGTTCTACTACGAGGCGAAAAAAATACCTAGTACGAGTATTTAAGAATAGCTTGAACAAGTAATACCATAGATATGTATCCTACTGTTCTGTACTTTAGAACTTGGCACAGTGTCGCTGGAAGGCTGAAGAACTGCAGTTATAGACAGCCTTGACCTGGTGCAAGGCCAATGCAGCGCTGACTGCGGCATGATGCTGCCAAAACAAGAGTGTTACTTCTTTAACCGTCAATCTAAACTGAAGGTCTATCTAATTCCATAGTTTATAGCACAGATATTGGCCTCGATTCTATAGTTTACAAACTAAACTAAATTTAAACTGTCGCTCTCTTTTACTGATAGTGCAAGCAAGAAAGAGATAGTTACAATTTTAGTGCTGTCAAATTAGTCAGATTTCAGTTTTCCATAGGAATTTAGTCGTGATACATGCTGACTATAAACACGAAGAAAAGCGGCGCGTAAACTGATTAGACAGTAGCACACAGCACTAAAATTCTTGCCATCTCTTTCTTGCGTATACTATTAGTAAAAGAGAGCGACATTTTAAATTTAGTTTAGTCAGTGTACTACAGAATCGAGGCCATTATAATACAAGTAGTTATGGTAACCGTTTACCAGCAGGCGGGCTGTATGCTTCTTGCCACTTTACTAAGTTGTATAAAAAAAATGAGTTCGACTTACAATGGTGGAGTATGTAAGACTGTAAGCTGGCGGAACTCGGATGTAGGAAAGCCAAAGATTAGCCTTTTGGGTACCCTGCCTGCTGCAATCGATAACTTATATAACTCTGTAGTCCTATTACTATAGGTAGAGAACAGTCTTCTTTTCGCAGTTCAATATTATGTAGATATATTTTTTTTATGTTTTTTAAGTGGTTACAGAATAATACTATTCTGTTGTATAAACTAGCTTCTGCCCACGGCTTCGTCCACGTAGTACCCGGTATAAAAAGTAGCCTATGTGTTAGCTATATGTAAAGCTTCATCAAAATCCGTTAAGTAGTTTTTGCGTGAAAGAGTAACAAACATCCATGCTCACAAACTTTCACGTTTAAAATATTAGAAGGAAGTGTTGATAAAAGTTGGAATATTACGATGTTGGTACTTCCCCGCTCGAGCTATAGAATGAGCTACTAGAAGGTACAGGTATCTGAAGAAGGCTACTAGAAGGTACTTTAGGTTAAAATCAATCAACCTGTCGGACATACTTCACAATACTTATCTATTATTATCTGTACATGATAAGGTTCTGCCGATACTAGAGTACAGCTGTATAGGAAGTAAAATGCAGAGATTTTTATACAGCTAAAGAGATACTTATTATGTGTATATGTTATTCTGATGTATAAGCTATATTACTGTAAATTTATATCAAAATCCGTTCAGTAGTTTTTCGTGGAAATGTAACAAACATGCATCCTCATAAACTTACTCATAAGTAGGTTCTTGTCAAGTATTTTTTGATAGAACACCGTAATTCTAAAACTGGGAGGTAAAAATGTAGACCTTATCTCTTATCAGCTTATCAACATACTGATAACAGATGGATCACAAAGATTCGTAGTGTGCTCTTAACACAGAATAGATTCTTCAATATTTTTCCAGTCACTTTTATACTTAAAAGTGAGTAAGTACTAGTAATTAAATGAAATGGTTTATCTGTTATAGTTTCACATGTTTCACCAAACAGATTGACATGCAAATGTTTAGCTAAGTTAAATAGAATCAATTTTGTTGATAAATTCATGCATTAATAAAAGGAGATATGTTTTTTCTACAGATAAACCGCCCTTGGGTCTTGCGATTTTATTAACTAGTGACAGCTTTAGTGAGAAATAACTAATTAAACTATATAAAATTATATTTTAGGACTTATCCGTCGCGGATATAAGTCGTTGAACCTAGCCGATAAATTTGTTAATTTAGCTCCACTTGGAAACATTTTTCAGTGTTATTTATAAACGATTCTAGATACAGTGAAGTTTTATTTAAACCTGCGACGGATCTGTTGTTGACGACCAACCAAGCCAGAATAAAGAGAATACTCTTTTTTAAGTATTTTTATTATTCTTTTTATGAATTAACATTTTTCATTTTTTTTTATGCCTTTTGTGTTTGGACGCAGTTGAAAATACAGAGTGGACCTGATAGGGTTGTTTTGTAAAAAAAATGGTTTATAGGAATTTAGATTGTTGTTAGCTGGTCAGGTCTCTGTTCCAAACAGACGTAAATCTGCATTTTCTGTTTCTGTTCGTTTGTTTAAACAAATATTTTTCCCAAAAGCGGCTTAATCGATTGAAAAGCGGTATTTCGCAACCGTTTTTAGAGTTCCGTACATCAAAAGGAAAAAATGGAACTCTTATAGGATCACTTACCATTACATAGGCTCTGCTTAGTTTGGGGCTAGATGATGCTGTGTGAAAAATGTCCAGCATTATTTATATATTTATCACTTAGTTGTCCGTCTGTCTGTCTGTCTGTCTATCAAGGATCACGTGGAGCTATCAAGTTGAATACCACTGCTTTTCAACTTATGAGCTACTTTTCATATGCTACTTTTGATCCGGGTACCATGCGGGCGGAGCCGTGGGCAGGAGCTAGTCATTTATTATACAGTTCAGTGAGAGAGTATCCTACTATCCTACTTAATCCTACTAATATTATAAAGGTGAAAGTTTGTGGGGATGTTTGTTACTCTTTCACGCAAAAACTACTGAACGGATTTTGATGAAACTTTACAGTAATACAGCTTATACATCAGAATAACGCATAGGCTACTTTTTATCCGGGTACTACGCGAGCGAAGCCGTGGGCGGAAGCTAGTAGATATATAATAGTCAACTTGTTAGAGCAGTTAAGTAGGGTAAATAGTGAACTTGGTGAGCGAAGCGAGTCGAGCAAATTGATACAAATTGGTAAATTGGTACTATCTAGAAAACTTTCAAAGTATGTTTTTCCAAAAAAAAACAACTCGTTTATTTCATAATCTATTGCAACGCCATCTATTGAAATGTAACAAAAAAGCATAATAAAGAACTTTCCATTAAAATCTCATTTCATTTCGTTTTTTCTTTTTTGTATTTCTACATTTTTGGAGCATGAAAATAACGATTTATTATTTGATTATAATACATTTATTTACAGGTCAGGATGCTAGCATGTAGAAATCCTTGGTCTCTGCCTTCACCTTTGGGAAACAGGCGTGAATTTATGTATGTATTATGGAGTTAAGACTCTACGTCTGTGGGGAAATTGGGCCCGCGTTTTCTAAATTCTTTCAGGGCGACTAGTCGAAGCGACGCGTGACCAGAGAGCTGGCTCTTATCTGGTTCAACGCACTATTATTGCCAGCGTGGCAATGCGGCCAGTATTTTGGGAACGCTTCCGTCTGGTAGTGATTAGGATCAGTTGAGCTATCTAAAGATCGTTTGCAACGGTCATTAGGCAGCTGGCTGTTACATCTGTATTTTTTTTTATGTACCTAATACATGTACATAGTTGTATGTATGTATTCAGTTGTATATACTTTCGTCACAAGTTTCCTAGTTGATTCAACTGCGTTACCGATAACAGATCCGTCACTTGTCAACGCTCTTTGATAAGATAAAACCACCCAAATAATCACAATTGGCCTCGATTCTGTAATACACTGACTTAACTAAATTTAAACTATCGCTCTCTTTTACTGATAGTGTACGCAAGAAAGAGAAGGCAAGAATTTTAGTGCTGTGTGCTGCTGTCAAATCAGTTTACGTGCCGTTTTTCTTCGTGTTTATAGTCAGCATGTTTTGAAATCACTACTAAATTTGTATGGAAAACTTAAATCTGACTAATTTGACAGCACTAAAATTGTAGCTATCTCTTTCTTGCTTGCACTATCAGTAAAAGAGAGCGAAAGTTTAAATTTAGTTTAGTCAGTGTACTACAGAATCGAGGGCATTGGATTAAATTTGATGCTAAATTTTGTCTGTAACCAGATTTTAGATTCTAGAGGTAGATTCTTGTTGCTATAAACATTGATGTAGGTAAGTATTTAGTTTCTTTTTTTGTAACCAAAATATACTAAAATATATTCATAGATTTTGATTAAACTTTACAGTAATATAGCTTAGTAGCCTATGTGTTATTTTGATGTATAAATACATGTATAAATACATACAAATAATCTGGT
This sequence comes from Perizoma flavofasciatum, assembly GCA_958496245.1. Taxonomy (NCBI): domain Eukaryota; kingdom Metazoa; phylum Arthropoda; class Insecta; order Lepidoptera; family Geometridae; genus Perizoma; species Perizoma flavofasciatum. The sequence continues at coordinate 544,701 of OY292448.1, forward strand.
TACAGACAGAATTTAGCATCAAATTTAATCCAATGCCCTCGATTCTGTAGTACACTGACTAAACTAAATTTAAACTTTCGCTCTCTTTTACTGATAGTGCAAGCAAGAAAGAGATAGCTACAATTTTAGTGCTGTTTTTATCCGGGTACCATACGGGCGAAGCCGTGGGCAGAGGCTAGTAAAGAATAAAGTTGAATGAAGGATCATAAAAAGTCTAGCCTAGCTAGTTCATCAAAATCCGTTCAGTAGTTTTTGCGTGAATGAGTAACAAACATCCATCCTCACAAACTTTTAGTAAGTAGGATTGTAAACATTTAACATGTATAAAGGCTAGCTTAACCCTAAAAAGAGAGTTCTTCCAGCAAACCTTGAGCTAGAGAGAGGTAATTATAGAGGTGTTTAGTGTGTTTCCAATCGACACCGCCTTACGGATCAACAGAGGTTAACAAACTCTGTTATCTACGTAAATTTTACCAGAACCCCGTGATGATAAGAGCCTACCTGTGCTCACATGGCTTTACGTTACAGTAAGTAGGTACCCTGTTTATTGTAAGTAGGTACCCTGTTTATTGTAACAGGTGAATTGATAACCTGATTGTATAGGAAACAATGCGAATGGAATTCTATCTATATACCTAATAAAATACAGATTTTAAAGTGGATATATAACTTTACTTTTGGATACTATATCACGTTCTAAAAATAATAACACACATTCTACGATAACTTAAGAGAATGTTATAAATATAAATATACTTATATTTTATTAGCTTCTGCCCACGGCTTCGCACGCTTGGTACTCAGATAAAAAGTAGCCTATGTGTTATTCTGATGTATAAGCTATATTTCTGTAAAGTTTCATCAAAATCCGTTCAGTAGTTTTTGCGTGAAACAGTAACGAACATCCATCCTCACAAACTTTCGCGTTTATAATATTAGTAGGATAAGTAGGACTAACCGATCAAAAAAAAAGTTTTTTATTTAAATTACATGATATGGGTTGGGAGCTCTTCTTTTAAGTTGATATAACCTGTGTTAGAAGATAGATAAAAATAAATACTAATAAGTAAATAATATTTTAAGTGGAGTGTATGTAATTTAATATATTATAAGATAATGTAGTAATAGATTAATATAGTATAGTATATTTATGTATGTTATTTTAATTTTGTTAATACAATAGATCTTTCTTTTTTTTTAATTTGTTTTGATCATGTGGGCCTTGTCTTAAAATGAAGATAATCATCTACACTAAGTTTAAGATCTAATTTATAAGAAGGTTATTTTTACTAAATATACCTAATATTTAGTAAAAATAACGATAAAGGAATTATTTGTAAGTTGTTAGGGTTAATAGGACCGATGGTGCATGCCTTCGAATATTTGGTTCTAATGGCATGTCAGCAGTTACCTCGCGATGTTTTCCTTTGCACACAGTCGGTTAAACAATCAACTTTCAGTACAAACATGAAAAAATACAACACAAGTATAGAGGTACGTCTACCCATCTCATTCTAACGCACGCATTCAGAGTGAGACAGAGATAGCACGTGCAAACAAAAAGCCTTGAAATTACTGATAACATGAAAATTGCTAGCGTTCTCACTATTGAGTTTAGATGTAGGTTTTCAGTTAGAAAAGAGCTAGTTTTTTCATCAAGCTGGTTCTCTGCTAGGGAACATGCCAAGGCTTTTTCAGGGGTTTTTTACAGTAATATTATAGCTTATACATCAGAATAACACATAGGGCTACTTTTTATCCGGGTACCACACGGGTGAAGCCGTGGGCAGAAGCAAGTCATTATATATTTTTACTTACTTAATTTTTATATGACCAATCCTGGACCCACATAGCACAGAAAAAAAAACATTGTTTTGGTCACAATTAAAGTAGGTACGCAAGTAATGTGTACATAACTTACTAAGCTTTAACATAACGAGCAAGTTAAACCAAGTATTGAACAGTTATCTACAATCTACTCACTACCAACAATCTTCTACGAACTTTATAGGATTGTGGAGTAGACACAAAGATATATATCTAGATAAGTAGAACTTTTATTTGACACACCACACAGACGAGAAAAAAATGACAAGAAAAAACGGTAAGTCACCATCCAAACGATGTCTGGAAGATATAGATTTTAGGTAAAAAGATCGTCCATTGTTCTTTTGATTTGAATGTGTTTTTATAAGGTGTACAATAAAGTATTTTCATTCATTCATTCATAAGGTACCTACAATAAAATCCATAAGATAAATTTGGTAAATAGGTATAGTACACACCCTATATTCAATCAATATTAAAAATAATAATTAAAAACATTTTTGAATCAAAAGGCGCCTCTTTTTGAGAAGTTGGTTAAAAATAGCAGAGTTTACACGTGACACGGCAACCCCATTCAGCCGCAGGCCGCGTGACCTACTTTCAATCCGCAGTGCGGCGCCCTGATTGGCCGAGAACGGTGTTGCTAGCTAAAACTAATTAGCAGGGTAGTTTTTCGGGAGATTGCCATTTTCATTATTAAATACATTCTAATTGAAAGACAGTAGCTCAGTTAAAACTATACCTTTCCGTACAAAGCCGTTCAAGTCTAGCACTGGAAAAGAATAGAACATGATTTATGGTTTTTCTACAACATACTTAGTAATTACATACATCTATACTAATATTGTAAAGAGGAATGATTTTTTTGTTTGTTTGTATTGAATAGGCTCCGAAACTACTGGACCGATTTTAACCATTTTTTCAACAAATGAAAGCTTAATTATCATGAAGTAATATAGGCTATAATTTATTCTCAAAAAAATAGAGATCCTTAAGAAAATTGCAATAATGTAACCCAAAGTAGCAAAATTTTGCCTATAAAATTTATTATTTGGCGAGCGCTGAGAAAACTATTGATGATACTTAAAAATACATACTACATGATTAAAGTACTCATTATTACCTACAAAAAAGTCCGCGTAGGAATATATCTTACTATCATAATTAAGTCACAATAGCAGCTTTTGTGTTCTAAAATTTAATTAGATCGCCGATATTCCCACGGAATCGAAAATTACGCGGGTGAAACCGCGGGGCGCAGCTAGTTCTATATATACTAGCTACTGCCCACAACTTCGCCCGCGTGGTAAAAAGTATCCGACGAAAAATAACTTTTCAGTTCAGGCAGTTTTCCTAAGAAACGTTTTGTCGAACATTTTATCGTTGACTTACGTTGCAAAATTGGTCTCCACGAAAAGCGCTTTTATTTTAACGGTTCAATATAGGTGCAGCCTATGTCCCTGAAGGTACATTTTAAATATAGATCAAATAAATTTTGAAATCAGATGAGTAGTTTCAGAATACCTCCTACAACCAAACTTACAAAATTTACCTCCATAAAATATGACTAGTTAAACCACGGCCGACCTCGGCCCCTAGCCCACCGCGCCGCATCGCCCGACCGCGCTGTTACTACTTTTTCTCGGCAGCTAAGAGTTGTAGCATGATGTTAAATACCCTATAACCTTCATCGTGAATTGGGCTAAATAATTGCAAAAAGTTTTTTTCAAATCCGTCTGCTAGTTCTAGAGGTTAGCGTATTCGAACAAAAAAAACGCTTCAGCTTTATTATGAATATATTACTCTAGAAGATAACTTTTCAGTCTTAACTTTAAAAACAAGTGCGAGTCGGACTCGCCCACCGAGGGTTCCGTACAAATTTATAAGTACATATTATAAATAGTTCAGGAATCTTTCAGTTTTTTCGAGCTTTTTCCGAAATTCAAAAAGTTAATCACTTATTAGCTCTCATGCTCGAATCCTACAAAGTTTAAGTACCTAATCAGTCTCCCAGCTGATTAGGTACTTAAACTTACTTACTTTGCGAGGTTTTGTTCTAATACCAGTATAGAGAATTTCAACATGAAAATAGTCTATGAACATTGAAAGATCCGAGAATGCCTACAATTTGCCATAGAGACGTAAAACGTAGTACACAACGCGCTATTTTTTACTGGCTGCTCTAGTCGCCATGGACTGTCAAGCGTATCCGAGTTCTGGCGACTAGAGCAGCCATGGACGTATGAGTGGATATATTATATAGAATATTTAGTAGTCTATCAATTATTATCTATAATTTGTTAGGTTAGGTTATGTAAATAGGTATATGTAATTGTGTTTATTTAGGGAATAGTGTTTGTGTTTTATTAATAGATTAACTCTAGCGTATAATTTATAATTTATAACTTTCTTATATTCATGCACTACCTCGAGACTCTTCTCCATTAAAACAAAGGTTAGCTGGAAGATAATTCTATCTAGCATTAAGTTCGCCTATATACAGTACTTTATAGTTGTGCAATAAAGAATTTTCTATCTATCTATCTAAATTTAGTTTCCAAAACCACGAGCAAATAAAAATGTATAGTTTTCAGATTTTTCCCTGTTCTTGTAGTATAAACGATATAAGACGATATTACTTGCCAAATTTCATAGTTCTAGGTCAACGGAAAGTAACCTATATATTATCATTCCCTTATGAGTGTCGAAATATACGTTTTTTGCGGCATAAGCGTCCGTATCTTCTTTTTACGTTAACTTAGAATCTTGATTTTTTCACAGCTTCAAGGGACTGCAGACCTGAGTATATAGTTTACCGGAATAACGATTTAGGTCAATAAAACCGTTGTAGAAACGTGATTAGAAACGAGTATAAAAACGTTATCAAATTATAAAAATACTGATTGTAGGAACTGTTTATTTACCTTATTGATAAGGAGCGTGATTCATTACGAAACAGATTTATATAACTCTCTTCCGCCATTTTTATGATCTCCCCGATGGCGCGGCGGACGGGTCGCAAGAGCTGCGGTTTCGAATCCCGCTGCGGGACAATGTTTGCATACTCTACTCGCAGTTCCTGATACTAACGACACAGGGAATCTTATTGTGCTAGTGTGGTGTCAGGATTAGAAGTACTAATATATAAAGCTGGAGAGTTTGTTTGTTTGAACGCACTAATTTCTTAGACTAACAGTCGGATTAAAAAAAATGCATTTGATAGGCCAATTCTTAAGGAAAGATAGGCTATTTAATGATGCATAAATAACCTGGTTTATGTCTCATTATGAAAAACTAGCTTCTGCCCACGGCTTCGCCCGCGAAGTACCCGTATAAAAAGTTGCCTATATGTTATTCTGATGTATAAGTTATATAAGATTAAAACTATATTAAAAAAAGGTATTATAAAGTTTCATCAAAATCCGTTCAGTAGTTTTTGCGTGAAGGGTAACAAACATCCATCCTCACTAACTTTCGTCATAAACAAGATTTATCTATAGAAGATAGACCAGTCTTTTGAATTAACTCAGAAGATTTCATACCGGGCAGTGGGCGAAGGTCCGCCTTAGACGCAGATGGTTGCGGGTTCGATTCCTGTTACGGGACAAATGTTTGTAAGATCTGCAAATATTTGTCTCGGGTCTGGGTGTTTTCCTATGTATAATATGTATGTATTTACAAAAAAAAAGTATTTATGTAGTATATCAGTCATGTAGTTCCCATAATACAAGCTCTGCTTAGTTTGAGGCTAGATGATGCTGTGTGAAAAATGTCCAGCATTTATTTATTTATTTATTCCAACCAATACTCTACCGGTAGTTCCACGGGGGAATTACCAAAATATTAAATTCAAATTAACTTTATTTTGCGATACTTGGGTAATTTTATTGCAATAGATATAAAAATAATAGTGTTTTATGATCGATCACTAAAAAATCATGCAGAAATTTAACATCAGAGGTCCTACGTCCTCTACGGGCTGTCTACGCCATCCGTAGCGGTGCTACGCCGTAGCTTGAACGTAGGCATCGTAGCTGAGTACCTTAAGATAAAAACACGGAGGTAACTCTTTCATTCATAGTTTTACTGGTTATTTCTTGGTCACACTGCGTAAGGTCGAAGAACAAGTACGATTTCTGCGAAAAATTATACAATTTCAAATTTCGTTCTTATGAACGTCTAAATCAATCCTTTTTTACTCGTGATGGCAGGAGCTGGTATATGCATTCAAGTTGGTTTACTTAATAATAATATATAAATAATGCTGGACATTTTTCACATAGTATCATCTAGCCCCAAACTAAGCAGAGCTTGTATTATGGGAACTAAGTGACTGTTAAAATACTTATATACTTTTTTTTGTAAATACACTCATGTTTAAATATAAAACATCCTATATAAATTTGTGTTTGTCTAATTTGTGGTACCATTAAATTCCAAAACGGTTTATCCGATTCAAATGCAGTTTTATGCAATCGTTATTTGTGACTCCAACGAAGGACCTTAGGTTTATCGCCACAAATCACTAGGGGGCGCTGTAAAAGACAATGGAAAATATTCGGGGCTTTAAAATTATGCAAAAAAAAAAACAGTTTTTATATTGTAGGTACAGTTGGAAAATAATTTCAAAATAGAAATAAAATGGAAACGCTTCCGCCTGGATCTGGATCTGGATCAGTAAATCTATCCATAGATAGTTTTCAATGGTCTTTAGATACCTGTTTCATGTCTATGTTTTGCACATCTTAAAAATATATATTTGTCTCGGTTCTGGGTGTGTAAGATGTATAATTTGTATGTATTTACAAAAAAATGCATATATGTAGCATATCAGTCAATTAATCCACATCCGGCTCGAAGGACCATAAACAATCTCGCAGACTGATTCCGGGTGCTAGCTACTTGCATTAAAAATAAAACAAGTCAACAGAGTATATATTGCTGTATTCAAGTAGACAAATTTAATAAAACTCAAAAGTTTACTTATGTCCAAGCTAGAACGCATCGATAGCGCGTTCTAGCTTTTAGTCACATTTTTTAGCGCCATCTAGTTTTAAAAACAAAATACTAACGAACACTAATGATAGGCCAACCTAAGAAGAGCTAGATGATGCTGTGTGAAAAATTACCAGCATTATCATTATTACCTACTTTTTATATACATGGCTACTACCGACCGTTTTTTCACGACCTACGTTGCAAAATTGGTCTTTACGAGAAGTCCTTTATCGGGTTAGTATACCTGAAGAGCCATCGGCTGAATAGTTGTTGATTACCCTCTACATCCAAGCTTACAAACTTTACCTCATTATAAAGTACTAGCCTCTGCCCACGGCTTCGCCCGCGTAGTACCCGGATAAAAAGTAGCCTATGTGTTATTATGATGTATAAGCTATATTACTGTAAAGTTTCATCAAAATCTGGTTAATAGTTTTTTCGTGAAAGAGTAACAAACATCCATCCTCACAAACTTTCGCGTTTATAATATTAGTAGGATAGTAGGATAGATCCCACACAGATTTAAAATTTATTCCGCTTCAATGTCAACACGTTTAAAACGTCATAACCCAGCAACGGAAACGTCATATATGATTTTAGAACGGCAATGTCGCCATTACTGAAAAGTCCCACGAAGAATGCATAATTTTTAATGTTGCCATAACGCCGTCCGGCCGGCGCGATAACACGAAACAATGTGTATTGTTGTACTCAGTACATACGTAAGTGTATGTACTTATGTATAAGTACATTAGGTAGGTTTGTGTTTTTCAAAATATATAAGGTTTTTGCTGAGTTCGACATTAATATTGCTATTTCCCCTGACATTATTGTCAAAGGCCGCTATTTTAATCTGTGCCGTTATGTCTATTGTCTGTTATGTCTATTATCAATTACAACATATTGGGTTGGCTGGTAGAAAATGCTTTAGCATTAAGCCCGCCTATTGTTCACTTTTAATTAAATGTGCAATAAAGAGTTAATCCTACTAATATTATAAACGTGAAAGTTTGTGAGGATGTTTGTTCCTCATTCACGCAAAAACTACTGAACGGATTTTGATGAAACTCTACAGTAATATAGCTTATACATCAGAATAACACATATGCTACTTTTTATCCGGGCACCACGCGGGCGAAGCCGTGGGCAGAAGCTGGATCTCTTTTTGACTGATGCAGGCCCGCCCGTGCTTGCGCGATAGCAATATTAGCCGTTCAGAATTTATTATAAATTTGGTGGTGTTCCGTAATACCAAAAAAGATGAATGAAAACTTGTTGTATTTTTCACATTGTGTTGTTATTCTGAAACTAGACAATATAATCTATGTACCTAACCAAACGATACGTAAGATATTGTTGTTTTTAATACGAAACAAATAAGAAGAAAACATGTCATGTATGACGTAAAAATATCCAAAATGCGATTCGTTTACATTTCATTTTAGGTAAGTATTTTGAAAAAATACATAGCAAGGTACCTAGATAAATACTATTCGAATGCAAATAATAACATAATATGGAGGAAATAAGCTCTAATTATAAATGACTATGGTATTACGTTTGTATGGGCAATTCATCCAACGCAGGCCACTTAAGTAAGTAGGATATGATGACTGCGCGATTGATCTTTTATACTTGCGAAAGTTTTGATAGGACGGTTGTAGTAATTATTGTCTTGATCGAAGTCTGACTTTTACTTTTAGGTTCATTTTAACCATGTTGTGAGTTAATCGAAACAGGGAATATTTTTTTCCATACAAATTTCAGAACTTTATTGCAATCCTCCTAGAGGTAATTTTGTTAAAGTAAAAATATGTAATTTATTATTTACTTTATAGTTCATTTAAACTGAGTTTTGAGTGAATCGAACCAAGGAATAACATTTTTCCATAGAAATTTTACCACCATAATTATTCCCTGTAGGATATGTTTTTTTAAAAATTAGATAAAATTAATCTATGTATTATTCCAGGACCTAAACTATCTACATTACTGAGATACGTGGTAACCAACATTCACACACACGAATTTTTGCATTTATAAGTATACTGGAACATAATATATTTAACTAAAACAGAAAAGATAAGGTTTTGCTATTGATCAGATAAAAAGTTGCTCTATATTGTCTAAGGTAGGTACATCCTACCTCCTTTGGAAGGGCGTAGCCATCTCAAGTTGGAATTCTTTGCCAAAAATGTACTTAACTTACTTACAAAGGATATATTTTTATTCCAAAAACTAACGGGAACTTGACTATATATTTTTATTTCATATATTGTAAATAAAAATAGGTTTATTTTCCAGACAGATTTCAACAATATCTTTTTGATAGTCGTATATCATTTAGAAAATATAGGGCGCAAATTCTTGCTCCCAAAATCCTTAAATACATAATAAAATATTATAAATATTTATATTATAAATATTATAAATTAATATAGTACAATTAATCCTTTTCTATTTGAATATTATTTAAAAAAGAATATAATTACTGTTTACTAGCCTCTGCCTACGGCTTCACCCGCGTGGTATCCGTATAAAAAGTAGCCTATGTGTTATTCTGATGTATAAGCTATATTACTGTAAAGTTTCATCAAAATCCGTTCAGTAGTTTTGCGTGAAAGAGTAACAAACATCCATCCTCAGAAACTTTCGCGTTTATAATATTAGTAGGATTCTGAGCCCCGTTAATTGAAATTTTCGAGACAGTTTTGTTATTTGATCGTTCTATACTTGTTTTTTTTTTGACAGCTTGAATAAATTTAATATTTATGTATCTATTTATCGGTATCTAGATAGACACTCATTTGAATAGAGTAGTGATCATACCTATAGCTGTCAGCTGATGTATTTCCATATCCATACAATGGTGTTACTGTACATTATGTATTCATTTCTTCTACATGGCCTCATGTAGAACGATAGTAAGCAATTTTATTTACAGACAGAATAATAAAACTATTTGAAAAGCGTCAAAACCAATATACGTAAAGTTGTATTTTTTGAAAACGCCTGAATTATCATATTTGTTGGTAAGTACTTCTATGGTTTAAGGTAGGAATAGAGAGTAGTTACAGCTCTCTCAATAACGTAAGACTATTTCAAGGTATTGAAAACGAATGAAAAAAAAGATGTCTCTACAATTTACACAGGTTACATGAAAAATAAACAATACATATAACATTGACTTTCAGACCATTTCAGCGTACAGAGCGCACAGAAAAAACGACACGTCACCTACTAAAAACCTACTCTACCAACTGAAATAAATTCCACCTCTGAAAACTCAGAGTCAACTTCTCAGTCATAAACAGTTACGCGTAATTGTCTTACCTGATAGGGCTCGTCAGGTTTACCAGGGTACGAGACACTTCTGCGATAGTCTGTCTGGCGCGGCGGGGCGGGGGCCCTCCGCCAGGGGGCGAAGGCCGACGGCTGTGGAGCCTGCGGCGTCGGCCACCTGTACTGCGGTGCTTTGCGGAACGGAGCCCTATATTGCCTATCGTCGTCCGCGCACGGTGCGCCCGGGTATTGGAGTTCGCCCATCAAGCGTGCGTTGCCGACGGGGCTCCGTCAGCTACTGGAGATAACACGCCGGGTCGATGATAGTGCGCGCGCAACCTGCCCTCACTCGCGAGGAACACCGATTTTTTAACAGCCTTTTGCGGTGTCATTTTTGACATTAGAAAATGGTTCTGAACTGACCTGTATTTGGATCTCTGTGACGATATCAGTAATTTAGTTTTACATTATAATTGAATAATTAGAATCTACGTTAAGTAGTGTATATTTGTATATTGTAATAATTTGTATTTTTTTCATTCCTAGATAGGTATATATGATATTGTTTTATCATAAAATACAAATACATTAATAGATAGATATATCTATACTAATATTATAAAGAGGAAAGATTTTTTTGTTTGTTTATTTGTATCGAGTAGGCTCCGAAACTACTAAACCGATTTTAACAATTTTTTCACCAAATGAAAGTTAAGTTTCATCAAAATCCGTTCAGTAGTTTTTGCGTGAAAGAGTAACAAACATCCATCCTCACAAACTTTCACGTTTGTAATATTAGCTTCTGGCCACGGCTTCGTCCGCGTGGTACCCAGATAAAAAGTAGCCTATGTGTTATCCTGATGTATAAGCTATATTACTGAAGTTTCATCAAAATCCGTTCAGTAGTTTTTGCGTGAAAGAGTAACAAACATCCTCTAAACTTTCACGTTTATAATATTAGTAGGATAGGATGTCTTGAATGAACCCCTTTCCGATTGCCATATACGCACCTACGTATTCTGGGATAACCAGCACACTGATATCGACAAATCATGGTCCCATGGGACACTGTGTCAGGGGTCACAGAGTTGACCTGAATTGCAATGCGTACACATTCTGACCCATATTTTAAACAAGACATACAACTAACGAGGATTTTATCTTTTTTTATACAGCCATAGTTTGTGACATAGAATAAACACGTGAACTACTTTTAATACGGATACCACGCGGGCGAAGCCGTGGGCAGAAGCTAGTAGGTTACCTATATGTTCCAGAAAAAATATACATGTACTTTTTTACTATTAATTAATTTATTTCAGATTTAATCCATAGATACCTACTTAATATTTAAAAACACAAATTACTCACAAACAAGTTACTATTACAAACGCGAAAGTTTGTGAGGATGGATGTTTGTTACTCTTTCACGCAAAAACTACTGAACGGATTTTGATGAAACTTTACAGTAATATAGCTTATACATCAGAATAACACATATGCTACTTTTTATCCGGGTAACACGCGAGCGAAGCCGTGGGCAGAGGCTAGTAATAAATAAAACGAACTAAATTATATTACAACTAGCTTCTGCCCACGGCTTCGCCCACGTGTACCGTGATAAAAAGTAGCCTATGTGTTATTCTGATGTATAAGCTATATTACTGTAAAGTTTCATCAAAATCCGTTCAGTAGTTTTTGCGTGAAAGAGGAACAAACATCCTCGCAAACTTTCACTTTTATAATATTAGTAGGATGGAACTCACAAGGTCGCGTTATAATAAAAAAATATATTAAAAATGACAATTTTTTTTACATAATAGTATACTATTTTGTTTATTATTAATACAAAAAAGCAAAAACATAATCATATTATTCTATCAATATTAGCTCTGGTATTGCAAGCTCTATAGGAAAACTTAAATTTTCACCACTTAGTCGAGTTTTTAAGTTTTGGGTCGAGTAGGTCCAAGTTGCCACCAGAGTCTTCCCCGTTCTACAGGCCGATTATTAATATTATTTTATTCGACCTGGGGCTAAACATATACCTCACGCTTTCTTTTCCTTTCACGCTAACGCAAATTTTTCATTTTTTTTTTGCATTTTCATTCAATCGTTCATTTGCTAGAACACGTAATATTATTTTAGAACAGGAGGCTAGACAAATACCTCACGCTTACTTTTCCTTTCACGCTAACGCATATTTGTCACGGTCAAACTTGGCAGCTGTCACGTGACATTTCCGCAGCTAATGTCATCCCCATACAATTCAGTCTTTACGCAGACGTTAACGACAACAGAAAGTGGTATTTGTCTAGACCGTTGTCGTTAACGCCTGCGGTAAGATTAATTTGTATGGAAATGACATTAGCTGTGGAAATGTCACGTGACAGCTGCCAAATTTTACCTTGACAAATATGCGTTAGCGTGAAAGGAAAAGTAAGCGTGAGGTATTTGTCTAGCATCCTGTTCTAAAATAATATTACGTGTTCTAGCAAATGAACGATTGAATGAAAATGCCAAAAAAACTTAAACAGATTTATTTTCTAGGTAACTGCACTCTGCAGAAATCCACTATGTATTTGCGCATTGCCTATATTTCTATATTATATAAGCATGTATATAGGACTTGGCAAAGAGCTAATGCGGTTTTTGGGTCTTCCATCTTGAATTCGATAAATATTTTAGAGGTCGAGGTTATAAATTAAACTCCTAAATATATATTCTCTACTAATCCTATTAATATTATAAACGCGAAACTTTGTGAGGATAGATTATGTTTGTTACTCTTTCACACAAAAACTGCTGAATGGATTTTGATGAAACTTTACAGTAATATAGCTTATACATCAGAATAACACATAGGCTACTTTATATCCGGGTACCACGCGGGCGCAGCCGTGGGCAAAGTAGTTTTAGATATTTGTCGAAATTCGTTTTTTCGACGTGTGACCAGTAAATTTTCGGTCAACTACCTCACTATCTTCCTAAATCCATAAACACAAGTAATAGAGTGACCAGAGAACTGGCTCTTATCTGGATCAACGCATAAGCATTGCCATTCAGCGTGGCATTGCGGCCAGTATTTTAAGAACGCAACCGTCTGGTAGTGATCTGGATTATTGAGATATCTATAGATCGTTTGCAACGGTCTTTAGATAGATAGCTGTTTTATCTGTATTTTTGTATATAGGTACCTTCTTATACATAGTTGTTTGAATAAATGTTTATCACTTATTTTTATTGAAAAAAAGTAATATCTATATTAATATAATACCTACCTATTACTTGTGCGAAGAGTTTTTTTTTAAAACGCGCTCTCTCTATAACTACCAGTCAAATGTGAAAAAATATTTTCGCATTTGATAGCCGAATCCTTGAGAAAGGTTATAGGCTATTTAACTTCACTCTACGACTCTTAGGTGCCGAGCAAAAGAAGTAATAACGCGGACAGGTGATACGACGAAGTGGGCTGGGGGCGGTGGGCGGCCGTGGTATATTTAGTAACAAGATAATTGCAGATCCAATTTTTTTTTATATATCCACCCCTTGGAATTTGTCTTGTAGATTTTTTTATATACCACTAGCTGATGCCCGCGGTTTTACTCGCGCAGGATAGGTAATTGATAGGAAAATCAAAAATAATCCCATGCCTTGCACCCACTAAGGCTTTTTTGAATACCCTGATACATATTCAGTTCTTTTGTATTTTAAGTATCCAAACTAAGTTTACCGCAAATCGCATCATTTCTTAAACAAACTTATCATACCATCCTACCCCCTTTGAGGGGTAGTTTAGAAAAAAAAAATCTTTTATCTATACTAATATTATAAAGAGGAAAAATTTTTTTTTGTTTGTTTGTATCGAATAGGCTCCGAAACTACTGGACTGATTTTAACCATTATTTCACCAAATGAAAGCTAAATTATCAGGAAGTAACATAGGCTATAATTTATTTTCAAAAATAGAGATCCTTGAGAAAAATGTAACCCAAAGTAGCAAAATTTTGCCTATAAAGTTTATTATTTGGCGTGCGCTGAGAAAACTATTGATGATACATAAAAATGATGTACTACATGATTGAAGTACTCATTATTATCTACAAAAAAGTCCGCGAGGGAATATATCTTACTATCATAGTTAAGTCACAATAGCAACTTTTGTGTTCTTAAATTTAATTAGATCGCCGATTATTTCCCACGGAATCGAAACTTACGCGGGTGAAACCGCGGAGCGCAGCTAGTCATTTGGAAAGAAAAATATTTATGCCGAATTTCAAACAAATGAAATTAGACATAGTTACTATCGACGTAAATTCACTTTAACATTTTAAATTCACGTAGGTTTTAAGCCGACGTTTCTATATGATCCTCGTGATTGCTATATAAAAACCTTTTGACTTTGATTTTGAAAGAAAGAAAGAACGAAAGAAAGAGTATTTTTATTTGAGCCCAAAAACACAAACATGGTAAAAAACTGGAAAAGAATTAGCTTATAGAAAATGTGTTGCTTGGGGTCAAAATAGGTCCCTGTCTCAGCTTGATGCAGCTTCGTGTTAGTAGGTTGCTGCGCTGGTTTTCAGACAGGCCCTTTTGTGAGGACACGAACATTTACGAACATTTTTTGATTCTTGAGTTGACATTATCGTGAATTAACCTACTGTTTTACAATTATTTCGATCATTATGACGGTATTCATGAGGAAGGATCTCTAAATGGTCAACGAAACGTCAGCAGGAGAAGAAGGCGTATCCTAGAACGTAGGATATATAGATGCCTATTCTGTAAAATAATCAACTAGCTACCTAACATATATTTTAATAGCTCTGCCCACGGCTTCGTCCGAGTGGTACCCGGATAAAAAGTAGCCTATGTGTTATTCTGATGTATAAGCTATATTACTGTAACGTTTCATCAAAATCTGGTTAGTAGTTTTTGCGTGAAAGAGTAACAAACATACATCCTCACAAACTTTCGCGTTTATAATTGCAGTAGGAAGTAGGATGTATAAAAAATACGGCCCTGAAACAGATCTAAACATGCATTCTTTCATTTTTACCTATAACTATGTTAGTAAATAAAAATCAATTTTATAATATTACTAGCTACTGCCCACGGCTTCGCCCGCATGGTATCCGGATAAAAAGTAGCCTATGAAGTAACGTATTCGCTCGACCGTCTTCTCGCCGACTTCGATCGTCAAAGCAAAATTGGTTACCACGAAAAACCCTTTCATTGTTACAAGATAATATTAGTCTATGTCCACCCTGAAAGTCAATTTTAAATATTGGTTAAAGGTTTTGTTTCATTGGTTGAGTAATTTCGGATATTACCCCTACTTATGTAGGGTACAAATTTACAAACTTTACCTCTTTATAATATTAGTATAGACTAGCTTCTGACCACGGCTTCGCCTGCGTGATACCCGAATAAAAAGTAGCCCATGTGTTATTCTGATGTATAAGCTATATTATTGTAAAGTTTCATCAAAATACGTTCAGTAGTTTTTGCGTGAAAGAGTAACAAACATCCATCCTCACAAACTTTCGCGTTTATAATATAAGTAGGATTATAATCTACTTACTTGTATTGCAACTATTTAGAGACGGCGAAAAAATGGCCCAATTGTTTTATGGATTATTTGCCATGAAAATTTCTAACGGATTAGATACCTACTTTTACAAAGATACAGTCATGTATCTGTTACATATATCTATGTATAGACAACCTCTGTGGCGCAGTGGGTGAATGTCCGCCTGAGACGCAGAAGGTTGCGGGTTGAATTCCCGCTGCGGGACAAATGTTTGTACGATCTGCATTATTTTTTCTTGGGTCTGCGTGTTTTCTATATATATTATGTATGTATTTACAAAAAAAAATATAAGTCATGTAGTTTCCATAACACAAGCTCTGCTTACTTTGGGGCTAGATGATGCTGTGTGAAAAATATCCAGCATTATTGAATTATTTTTTTATTATACAAGACAGTGTAGCTTTTTTGTAAGGCCATTAATTTCCAGTTTACTAAACTGGATGTTACACATTGGCCTCGATTCTGTAGTACACTGACTTAACTAAATTTAAACTGTCACTCTTTTTTACTGATAGTGCAAGCAAGAAAGAGATAGCTACAATTTTAGTACCGTGTGCTGCTGTCAAATGAGTTTACGTGCCGCTTTTCTTCGTGTTTATAGTCAGCATGTTTTGATATCACTACTAAATTTGTATGGAAAACTTAAATCTGACTAATTTGACAGCACTAAAATTGTAGCTATCTCTTTCTTGCTTGCACTATCAGTAAAAGAGAGTGACAGTTTAAATTTAGTTAAGTCAGTGTACTACAGAATCCAGGCCATTATTTGCTAGTCATCAAAATTACGAAGAATAGCAGAGATGATATATAGGTAACATCCTTCTAGAAGTATGCACAAGAAACATAGTAATATGGTCCCGTTGGCACACTTTCGGAACCCTAAAACTTGGCTGTTCTCTCACAATAGCAGGTACCAACCTGACTAGTAGGCATTGCAGTGCTACATTTTCTGCATTGACCTAAATTACAATGCGCATCGAGTTCTATGGTCAATGCGTCTATGCGGAGGAATTAGTACGCCATTTAATGATTATAATCTGTGGTCATACCATAGAGTAGTTTAGTAGACTAGTTTAGAAACTAGTGTTGTCCATTGAGGATTATACAGTCTTAAAAATAATATAACTAGTTACAAGATTACAATACATGTACAATGTAACTTATTTAGTTTGTTATATTTACAACAGCAAAAACACGTAGAATCCGCTCCATCTTAAGGTAGAAAATTATTATTTATGGCACATAGGTGAACTTTAATGCTAAGAAGCATTCTCTTCCACATAACCTTTATATATTGTGGAAAAAGATGTGTTAGTAGTGGACAGAATTGTTAAAACAAAAATAAAAATATGTAGTGATTATGTAACGCATTTTTTTTATGTAAATACTAAGGACAAAATTACATAAATAAAATAAAATATAGTTAAATAAGGTTGCTTGGAAGAGATCGCTTTTTAAGAGTAATGATCGTTAATTTCTGAATCCTTGTGAATGACGCCCTCTGAGGCGCAGTGGGCGAAGGCCCGCCTGCGACGCAGAAGGTTGCAGGTTCGATTCCTGGAGCGGGATAAATGTTTGGATGATTTGCAAATATTTGTCTTGGACCAGGGTATATAAGTGCCTAGCTCCCATAACACAAGCTCTGCTTAATTTGGGGCTAGATGATGCTGTGTGTAAATGACTAGAATTAGTTACCTATTCATTTATTTTAATGAATACATGAATTTCGACTTTAACGTTGAGTTGTTCCTATAATTCTAATGTGCTATTTAAGCCCACGGCTTTTCCCGCGTAGTACCCGCATAAAAGTAGCTTATGTGTTATTCTGATGTGTATGATACTGTAAAGTTTCATCAAACTCCGTTCAGTAGTTTTTGCGTGAAAGCGTAGGTAACAAACATCCATCCTCACAAACTTTCACGTTTATAATATTAGTAGGAAGGATAGTAGGATTTCGTTGTACAGTAAAGTAAGTATTTTCATTTATTAATGCAACATTTTAAAGATTAAAGATCATTATATTTAATTAATTATAACGTATAAAGAATACCTATAATTGGCACAAAAAAATATAAAATATAATGGCTATAGTTATATAGGTCGATAACTAAAAGTAGAGGCACTTAGATAGGTACTTTAAATCTAAAACAATAACAACAAAATTGATCGATTTCAATTTCAAACCAGCTCCTGCCCACGGCTCCACCCGAGAGTAGCCTATAGTGCTCAAAGCGGTGAAGGAAAACATCGACACAATACAGGCCAAAAAAATCGAAATCATATATGTGCCATCATAATGTTCCAATTATAGGCGATGGGCTTGTAACCTGTCATGTGGAATGCTAACTATTTACAAAACGCAGACATGTGTCAAATGTAAGGACGTGCCTCTGACTACCCTCTACTTGGTATCCTCAGACTACGCACTGAATAATATGAATCTGAAGATGTCTATTATGGGTATAAAGTCGCGAACGTGATTTTTTTATTCCATTAAATAACAGGGCATTTCTTGGAGACCAATTTTGCAACGTGCATATCTAAGTCGAAGAAAAAACGGTCGAGCGAATGCAAATCTTATGAACGCTGCCTTAATGGTAGGAGCTACTTTTCATCGACAAGGTACTTATTATCCGGGTACCACGCGAGCAAAGCCGTGGGCAATAGCTAGACAGGAATAAAGAAACATAATCATTTTAGGTTACTGACTAGTATGTTACCTATATATACTATAATAACAATACAATTACATTCATACATTTATTTTATTCCTATATAGGTACCTAAAATTTAAATTAAAACTAAAGTTGCTCTTGGTCCCCGCACTAGGTCGAGTCCACAGACTATTAAGAGATACTTCGTATCGAGTCTGTATCGCGGAAGGCCGCGGCCGGTTACATTTCAATTTCCCTAAAACTAATAAAACCTTGTACCTTGTACCTAACCTTGTAAAAATTAGAAATGTTTTTTTTTTCGATAATGAGATAAAATATTAAAGATAATTCTGTGGGGGTCTTGGAACTATTTAACAGACATCATCACCATAATGCAAGGACCATTGGCCTTGCATTATGTAAATAATTTAAATTTTAACTATATCTTTAATATTAATTTTTAATGTTATCTGTGACTATACGTTCTGAATAGAGAATGTTGTGCAGCGACATCTCTCGCCACATAATTGAGTTACGTTTCATCACATCAACGCAAAAGAAGCGTACCTACTCTACACTTCCAACAACTATAGCAAATAACTGCTGACATACGAAATGGAGCTACCTACATAGTACAACATACAATACACAGATGGCGTTTGAATGTTCATCGAATGGTCACAATTCAATTTATTTCTCAGAAGGCACATAAAATCATTGCATTTATAAAACAACTTTGCAAAATAAAAAATAATAATAATCTTCACATTAATATAGGTACAATAAAATCGCAAAGATATGTATAATGTTAATACTTAATTAAATATAAAAATAAAATTACACTTACATAATGTAATTAAATTTAATAAACGCGTCGAATCGCGCTTACGATATTTTCAGGGAGTTGAATAAGTTAATAATACTACAAAACCTACTTCAAAATTAACCTCATTTCCATAATCAGCATCCCCAATGATTTTTTGAATATAAAATTCGTGTTCGCCGTGATTGATTTCCTACTAGATGGCAAAATGATGAATATAGGGCCATTTTTCTGTTTTAGCGTAGGTAGTATTAGGTAATTATCTTATAATGGCATCGACAAGTAGGTATACTAATTTGATAGGAGTCAAATTCATGCCATCCCTTTCTTGCGTTTTCTAACAGTAAAAGAGAGCAACAGTTTAAATTTAGTTGGTTTATAAGAGAATCGGCGCCAATAGCTAGCTACTATAGGTATCTATCGACACAAACTTGTTGGATGTTATCTATTATTTTTACAACGTTATTAACTAGCTATAATATGGATCTTTCAACGGCACAAAGAAAAGCTGAGTAGGTTCGTTTGAAAAGATGGTACAGTCAGTAAAAGTTGCGTTAATTACCTACCAGCAGTGGCTAGGTATATATATCTCATCATGTAACGGGCATGTGCAAAATAGTACTTACTCAGATTAAGTAGTATCGCAGGTTGTCTATCATCACATCGTCTTATGTGTTTGCTTTTATAAATAATAAATAACTAACAATGTAATCAAATCTTGGAAGTCAATTTATACCTACTTCTGATTGTCGTATCGAAATGAAACTTAGTATGTAGGTAGTATAAGAGTAAATGTAAAATGTAAATGTAATGTAAAATCACAAGATGGCTTAAAACCTTGGATTACCAGAAAACCGAAGACATACTTTCCCCCCCACAATTGCACCCTACTCAGAAGTTTCAAATCACAATCATTCACTACATACACACATACACCTTATACACACAAACACTTCTTACACACATACCCTCCTCCACTCTCCCCTCATGATTACTCCTACTACATATCTGCGATAAGCAGAAGAATCAATTCCAAACACATCCCCACTTAACACTCAATAATAATAATAATAATAATGCTGGACAATCCACACAGCATCATCTAGCCCCAAGCTAAGCAGAGCTTGTGTTATGGGTACTAGATGACTGATACACTTAATACAATACATTACATAGATAGATATATTTTTATTATAGATAGAAAATACCCAGAACACCTGGAACAAATATTTGCAGATTAAATATTTACATACATAATATACAAATCTATAATCTTACCCGTCCCACCTCCTGTATTTGTCTACAGGTTAATTTTTACTTTTTATTGTTTACTTTGTGTTTGTTCTTAAACGTTTATTTATTTTAGTAGGAGTTCTCACCTGCTACCATCATCCGTGGAGTGAGAGCACTGGTGACCAGTAATACAGGTTTCAAAACCTTTCTCTGGCACCAAATCTCACAAAACTGTTTTTTTATAAATTTAATGTAAATTTATCTCTTAACTTAAGAAACCTATGTGAGAGAAATAACTGATCTTATTATTATTATTATTATTATAGTATTATGTAGGTAGTTCTGATGGCAATGCTAAAATTTGGTATCTTGGAGCTGATCTGATGATGGAGTGAGAGTAGAGTTTATAAAAATAATTTACTTAAATTAGCATTCCCAAATTAGTAAACTGAATCTTTTTTTACCTTAAACTACCCGATTTAAAAAAAACTGTGTCCGCCATCTTTGTTTTCAAACTAAATGGTTAATGAGTGAATCGGTCAACAGGAAAAAAAATCACTTGCCATTGCCCCCCTTTGTTAAGGGATAACGAGAATAACTCTCAATGAGTAAGATGATAATTAATTGATCGTTGGATTGTGTAAGTACCAACAACCCAACAAACTATTCTCATCTCATTTGTACCTGCTATTCACCTCGCCTTATCTATGCCTTGTTTATTGACTTTTATCAGAGTTTAGATATTATATAATTGAGCTACGCCCGTACGTAGCCAGTTCACGCTCGATATTGCGAAGAGTGGATGTCTGTGTATTTGCCATGAAGGAATTTGACCCTGTTGGTAAGATTTGCAGTGCAATTGTATATAATTTTCCAATATAGTCCAGTAGGTAGTTCTTGTATTGTAACAATCTTGCAAAGATTTCGCCCTTCAAGGCTGTTTCACAGATAATATATCACCACAGACACCGACACTGACCACAGAGCATCACATGTCAACGTCATTCTGTCAAACTCCAAGTAGGTTGGATACTACTGATTTTGGATTGCCGCTTGGTTAATTTTTTGATAGATACCCTCTGCTCCAAAGAGGTTGCAAGCTACGCGCGCCACTTTTGTATTGTTTAAGGGACAGCTGTGTGATAAATAAAGTTCCATAGCCTAACTAACTACCACATATATCTTGGACTATCTAACTAAATCTATTTCTAAATTATCTTCATTATTTCAATGAATAAAAACCCATTGAGATTTTGACGATACATCCATGGAGAGTTAAAAGATACAAATCAAAGTCAAAGTCAATTAAATTTTCATTCATTAAAATCACAAGGAATATTTATTATCAACTTATTAACTAGGAACACACGTTAAATACACGTAATTTTTTTTATTGTGAAAACTTTACACGCGCGCTCCTAAAGACACTTTTAAACTAAAAAGCATAGGTATGCTTTATTATTTTACCTGAAAATTTTTCAGTTGTTTAATAATGCTAGATTAGTATTTTGTATGTACGGTATCGGGTATTCAAAGAGCAGTTTTTATTAACCTCTTGAGCTGAATTCGTCCCGCTCCGGGACCGACTTTCGTTTATCTTACTCAAATTAATCGAAAAACCTCTCCTCCCAATTCAGAGCACCAGCATGTCCGCTACAATCCGCTGCGAGACGAGTGGCTCGTGGTGTCCCCGCATCGCTGCCGGCGACCATGGAGCGGACAAACTGAGCCAACGGAGGATCAGCCACCGGACCCCAACAACCCGCTGCGAGCCGGCGCTGTTAGGTCTAACGGACAGGTGATTATCTATCATCTTTCATCTCGTATCCATCATTTTCTCTCTTTCATTTTTCATCGACCATCCATCTTCTGTCAATTATCATAATTATATTACTATTTATTCTATGCTATTTAGTAGTAGTAGAGCTCCTTGTGAAACAGCTCTTCCGGGAAAATACTACCACCATAACTATTTATGTAGCCAAGAAGTTAATGCTTGCATTGCTGTGTTCCGATTAGATAGGTATGGGTGCCGTTAAATTACAGGCAAATAAGACTTTTTACCCTTAATGTATCAGAGTCGGCAACACGCGAGTGATACCTCTGGCACAGATAATATAATGTTTTACTAGATATTGCAAGCGTTCTTATGGTACGGTAATCGCTTACCAACCGTATGCTTGTACCTATGCTTGCATACGGTACAAGCGGTTTTTTTATAAAACTAAAGTTGTATAAATAACTGCAGTCCTTTATGCATTCCCTATTATCTGTCATCCACCATCTTTCATTTTTCATCTCGAATTCAATATCAAATTCTTAGCTGCTCTAGCAAAAGAGTAGCTTGCACTTTATGTATTATTTCATATATATATTTAGCTACCTACTTACCTATTATAGTTTTATATTCTGCTGTGTTAAGTATAATTTATGATGTGTACACAATTACACATGTTTTGGAATATTGTATGGATCGAATTTTTTGTTTTTATTTATTCTATTTTTGTATTTGTCTGTATTCTGTTTTGAGTGTCATATTAAATAAATAAAAAAATCATTCCAATTAAATTTCAGCGTAATCCGAACTACGAGTCGACATACGTGTTCCCCAACGACTTCCCCGCCCTGCTTGAGCGCGTCCCCGAGCCGCCGCCCGCCCAGCACCCGCTTTTCCAGATGGGTCCCGCGAAAGGTACTTGCAGGTACCTAAATCATGTTCTTATCTGTCAATGTCACTGATTCATTATACAGTGCGATTTATAGTCAGCCATTGATAACTTATGTTAAGAAATTAATATAAATTATCTGTTTGTAATGTGTCCTGTTTTGTAAATTGGTAATATTGCCGTCACAATTAAAGTTAAATGAATAAATAAGATCGTGGCGGACGAGTGACAGATGAAAGACAGATGATGAATGGAGATGTAGAATCAAAGATGATGGATGAAAAATGAATAATTAATTTGAAAGTTGAGAAATTATGGTTACAGATGAAAGATAGATGATTATGGAAAGAAGATGGTGGAGGATAACGGATGAAGGTTAAAGATTAAGAATAATGGATGGAAAATGACTTTTCTATCCATTATTAATTTCAGTGACTTTTCCATTATTTATTTCTTATTTGATTTATATATTAAAAGGTAGCTAAAGGTTGGGAATGTAGGACGAAAGATGATGGACGACATGTGCTGAATGTAGAATTATGAACAAAGGATGCATTTTGAAAATAATAAATGAAGAATTTATACAGTAGCGGATTCGTGATAGACGAAAGATGGATATAAGATGCAGTATGACTGTTGAATATAAATTTCACATCACATTAACAACGCTCCAATGTGTGGCGACTGGCCACCATAATTCATTAATAATTTAGCGGGATGTTAAGTAAAATTGAATTAATTAAAGAGATCAAACAGATTAACAATGATTTAATTTCATTAATATGGTATAATTAATTAGTCAGTCATGTAAAAGATATATTTAAAATACCTATCTCTATATATATAAGATTAACTAATTAATTCTTATACTTTAAATAGGTGATCTAGATAGATGATAGATTGATGAATATCTTATTAACAAATTCTAATGATCTGATCAGAGTTTTTTTTTTACTTTAAAGTACGAAAACCCTCTCTTTAGGTTTTTTGATACATACATATACCATGTAAAAATAAATAAATATAAAAAATCATACATAGATCTGACTCCACACTAGGATTTCCTGTATCGTGGATATCAGAAACGATGAGTACTTACCATAATACCACAACACCGGACCCGTTACAAATATCTGCAGAACATGAAAACATTTGCCCCGCAGTGGGATCGAACCCGCGCCTCTGGCGTTCAAGCCAGCTGCACACCGCGCGACACCGAAGTCAACAATGTATTGTGATGTTTTTTTTAAATTCCAGAGTCATGTGTTTTCATCCAGACTCAACTATGACCATACCATTGATGTCAGTCAAAGAAATTCAAGCAGTTATTGACGAGTAAGTAGATAGATAGACAGATAGATAGAAAATAATTCATTGTACACCAAATAACACATCAGCTTATTAAAGTACTATCAACTTTAACAATGTTGTACAATGGGCGGTCTTATTTAAGTATCTAGATACCTATATCTAACTATCTCTCTGTGTCTATAACTAATCTATCTATCTGTGTTTTTGTTGTATCTAGTAGATATTGTTTTGTTTCATTTTGTTTTTAGTTGTGTTGTATTTTATGTTTGTTTTGACGGAGGTAGCATAGCCGCTGTTTTACTAAAACTCCTTAGATAGTAAAATTGCTTCTCGGGAGAAAGGCTTCTGGTACAGAACGACGCAAAGCGAGCCACCTCATATACCATAGTTTACCAACATTAAATTAAATAGGAAATTCATTCTAATCGCTCATAGACTGCGCTCCGGACACATGCCGTTAAATAGCTTCAAGTATTTGATGAAGAAAGTGGACAGTCCTAACTGTGAAGCCTGTGGGGTCAGAAATGTTTACCACCTTCTGATGGAGTGTGTCCGAAGTGCGTCTATGTGAGAAGAATTTTATAAATTCTTGAAAGCTAACCAGCTCGATGTGGGCCTATTCCAGAACGTGCTATCTGCGCCAACTTCTGACATAGCAAACATGCTCTACCGGTCCATATACAACTGGTTAAAACTGGTTAAAGAAACTGTATCGTGAATAAGTAATAGAGAACGATCGAACTGACATGGTCGAAAATCGACAAAAGTTCAATAAAAAAATAATATAAAAAAAGACAATAAAAACACTTATTTAAAAACAATCTAACTGTGTAATAGCAAGCGGTAGGATAGATAGATAGATTCTTTATTCAATACATACGGATGCAGCACAGACAAGTAGGATGACGGAAAAACAGTATTCTCAAAAAGCAAAAAGCAGTTCTTAATCTTTAGATTAAGAAGTAAAAATGTGGTAAATAAGTTAAGTAAAAGCAGTACAATTATAGGTATATGTGTACCTACTATCTAGTCACCAGTGCTAACGAGATGGCAGGCTATACTGCAGTGGTATAGATCGAAAAGGTCCAGCAGCAAAAAGTTCCTTTTTTTGACACCTCTATTAGTTCAGTGACCTTACTACCGTAAGGTTTTTGGGTCATAAGGTACCCCTACCGCCCAAAAACCTTCCTATGTAACAGATCTACAAAACTAAATTAGCTTTAATTTAAGAAAACCCTCAAAGACTCAATGAATTGAATTTAATATTGTCATTACAATAATTGTCCATTTAAAAGAACGTTGGGTTTACTATAAGAAGAGTCACAATCTATCTTTGCTTCACTAGTAGACTAGAAAGATAGAAAAGAAAGAAAGAAAATATTTTTATTTGCCTTAAAAACTACTACACAAATGTTATGGTACCTGCTAAATATTTATATATACATTTTCTTAATTGTGTGCGTAGCAGAGTCTGAGGCAAATATGGCCTCCACTCAGCGTTGTGCTGGATAAACACTATGGGTGTCTACCCAGCGCTGGGTTTTCAGTGGAGTCCAATGGCAAGCCAACGCCACGACCGCCGAGGGTGGTACACTTATAACGAAAAAGATAGAAAAAAAAAAACAAAATAAATAAATACAAAAATTTTAAAATAGAAAATTCAACTTAAACCATAAACATACATTCTCTATCTATCTATCTGTGTAAGTTAAATTAAGCAAAAGGAATAATTAAATCTTAAAAATCATAGTTTTATTTATTAAAACTAAGGCTGACGCCTCGTCTGCTGGTGGTGAGTGCAGTGGCTCGACAAGATCATCATTAAATATTGGTCATACTGTCTACCTACTTTAACGTTATTAAATAACAGATCTATCATTATCTTTTAAACCTTCGTCCTCCTTCTGGGCTAAAAAGAGAAACCGTTTTAATTTTAATTTAAAAGTGTGTATATTTTGTATATCTCCAAAACCAAATAAGTTTGTCATACAGATAGGAGGGCGCGCCGAACTTAATGACACCAAAAAGAAGAGTGGCTAGGTGGAGTTTCCGGCGTGCCTTCATTCTAAGGATGTAGTGTTGGTTCAGGGAAGGAGTAACATGCTCCCGAGGTGGTACAGCAAAGCAAAACCTGGCGCAAGCATTTTGGACTCTCTGGATAAGGCGCTGAGTACGTTTTAAAAGACGGGGGCCGAAAACTGTGTCAGTGTAGTTAAATTTTAACAAAACTAGGGATTCTATTAGCTGGACCCGAAGATCTTCGCTCAAATGTGATCTAATTTTATATAAAACTTTAAGTCGATAGAAACAGTTTTCAACTGAATCCGTTATGTGCTTTTCAAATCTGAGGTTGTGAGGACTAGAATATGTCTTATTAAAAGCAACCATTCAATTTGGTTAAAATATATATGTTTAGTTCAATTTATATCCTGTAGCTGTAAGTTATAAATACTTACTATAAGAAGAGTCGCAATCTGTCTGTGCTTCACTAGGATATGTCATATTGAAAGCAACCCTTCAATTTAAGTCAGCAGTACTAATAAGTACTGCTGTAAGTTATTAGTATGCCTTACCACAGATCATCCTAGTTTGGGTACTAATATTGTACATATACCTACCTACATGTTATTATGTTTGTTGTATTTTTAATAAATAAATTTCAACTTAATTCATACAAAGCTTTATACATATTACAATGCATCACAAGGTTAAAAAAATAAAATGTGACTACTTACAAAATGATATCATGTAGTTTAAAAACTACCCATATTGTCTGAGTTTATTGCTCACGCTTTCACATAATGGCGTCTAGCGTACAATGTACCATATTTAATGTCCTGTACCTACCTACCACAAGATACATTTACTTAGTTCAAGTTGGAATGAAATGTGACGCCCTGACTTATCAATAACATGACTTAGTCCTGGCATTTGAAAAACCTGTCAAATGTCCCATATAACGGACCATTTTAATTATATAATTTTTATTAAACAATTTTGTTTTTAATTTGTATGCGCTCTAATTTTATATAAAGCAAGATATGGTTATCATTTAGTTACATCTAAATGTATTGTCTTTTACTTTGCTAATCGTAGCCTATGCATGCGCCTATATATATATTGTGTTTTGTATGTCAGTCATCAACTGATCCTCATGTATACAATGTCCCCACAGATAAAAAAAATATGACATATAATTTCAGATGGATCAACCAGTTCAAAGAGCTGGGTCGCAAGTACACCTGGGTCCAGATCTTTGAGAACAAAGGTGCTATCATGGGTTGTTCGAACCCACACCCTCACTGTCAAATCTGGGCTGCCAGCTTCCTGCCCAATGAAGCCAAGGTCAAAGACAGGTAAAATAATATTATAAAATAAACTATATTGAAGTTATACATATAAAATAATATAGTTAGATAACATTTTAGGCATAAGCATCTATAGGTATATATATATATATATATATATAGTCTTTTTGTATTATAAATTTGATATGAATTGTATCATACCAACCGCCAATCTCAAAAAATAAGTTGGCTGGTAGAAAAAGCTTTAGCATTAAATCCGCCTATTGTCACTTTTCTAAAATTATGTAAGAGTTTGATTGTTTTTAATTTTGTTTCTTTGGTTAATCTCTGGAAATACCTACCGATTTGAAAAAAACATTTTTTGTGAAAACGTGTACGTAATCGTAAAATCATAGAATCTTATCAACTGCCACTAAAAACCCACTGCTGGACATAAGCTTCCCTCAAAGAGTGCCATGACGAACCATTTTGGGTCCATATGTACAAGAGTGAGAAGTCTGTTGGAAGCTGAAGATGGTACACGCTACTTAAGTGTGCGTTTCATTTAATTTCAATATTTTTTATTTTTCTATAATTTCCAGGACACAAAAAGAATATTTCGAAAAATATGGAAAGAACATGCTCGTGGACTATATGGAAAACGAATTGGAAAAGAAGGTATTTCAACTTATAGGGTACCTAGGTCCTATAGATATTACCTATATATAGATAACTATAATTTATTATTTAACATATAACTATCTATAATAATAATAAAGCTAAAGAGTTTGTTTTTTTTGTTTGAACGAAGGTTATACGCTATTTAACATCACGCTACGGAAAGAACGCTAAGCGAAGACGAAGTAACGTGCAATTATTTATTTTGGAAGGTCTTAGCGTGATATTAAAAGCCAACCTAGTTTAGGTTTTAAGATATTACTAACTTACACTAGTCTATACTAGTTCTATTAATAAGCGCGTGCAAAAAAAAAAACAAATAAACTCTTCAGCTTTATGTAGTATAGATATACTTAGGTTATACGTGAAAACAGCATTTAAATAGGTTCCTAGCTAATTAGAATAATCTATACAAAACTAATTTTAGATATTTAAAGAAATAATAATTATTTGAAATTACAAATACCTACAATGAATATTACTATCATAGTTTTAAAGACCTACTGTCACAGGATTATAATACTAGGTAAACTTACTTGTGGTACTGTCGCTTATACATTTTTTTTTAAGGAACGAATTGTCCATAAAAATGCCGAATGGGTGGCCCTAGTGCCATACTGGGCCATGTGGCCTTACGAGACAATGCTGTTACCACTGAGAGGACAACCGCAGCGGCTAGCGGATCTCAGCGAGCCTCAACGGACCGGGCTAGCGGACATAATGAAGGGGCTCACCACAAAGTATGATAACCTCTTCAAATGCAGCTTTCCCTATAGCATGGGGTTCCATGGTAAGTCACGTCAAAGTTTACTTAGTTTTCTAGCGTAAATAATATTTTCTTCAACTGGAAAGATTTATTCAACAAATGGTAATTGGTTTAATGTTGCTGTTGACTAAGTAAAGTACTTTTTTCACTGTGGATCGCTATCAAATCGCCATTGCAAACCGCGTCAGTTTGATTCAATTTCAATTTTTTTTTTATTCATCTTTTGACAAATTTCATGTTCTTAGATAAGTCATTTTAACCCACAGATTAAAACTTTTTGGTTTGATCTGGTAGTCAAGTAGTTAAAATTAAACAAAGGTTGGAATTTTCCTAATAAATTAGAACATTTAATGAACCTATAATATAATAATGTTTTTTATTCAGACAACATGATCCAAGTGTTAGTAAGCTTAATATAAGGATTAGAATACCTAATACCTAACCTATTATATTTGACGATTTTTTTTGTAGATACAGCCTTCTGGTTGTGTTTCAGGTGCACCGACGGGCCCCGCCGCTGAAGACTCCCCCCACTGGTTGCTGCATGCGATATACCTCCCCCCCTTACTGCGCTCCGCGACGGTTAAGAAATTCATGGTCGGCTTTGAGTTGCTCGCCCAGCCGATGCGTGATCTCACGCCGGAGCAAGCTGCTGAGAAACTGAGGGAATGTAACCATTTGGTGCATTACAAAAATGATAAATAATAATGATTTATATATGTCGTTTTTAATAACGACTTGTCTACAGACTAGTTAGGAATACTACGTATCTGTGACTACTCTTTGATTATGATTTTAAAGCAAACACTAAAGACAGGCAATAGAATTATATGGATGCTTTTTGTCAACTTTTCTACATAGTACGTGATACCATTCATTTTCAAGTCACCGGCTATCTCTGAACAAAAAAATTAGGGCATGGAAATTGATTTAGCATTAAGTCCGCCTGTTATTACTATTTTTTTTTATATTGAGCAATAAGTGTACTTTTGTACATGAATAAAAACTCTTGGATTTTCTCCACATCATTTCCTAATTTTTCCCTTTTGACATAATCATTCAATTCACAAAAGCTTCTCTATTACTGCCATCTAGTGTTGGGTACCTGTATGAAACTCTTCATAGTCAGAAAATTACAGGTTACTTTGCAATAACTTCCGTACACCAGCGGAGTCCAATAAACGATGATTTTTTTTTTAAATACAGGTACCTATGTTTGATTTTACTCTACAAAGAAGTTAAAATATTGGCACGAGTGAAATGCAAAATTATTTATATCGTACCTAATAAAAGTCCATTTAATTATTTTATAATAAAAATTATAAAGTTCAGCTTTTTTTTTATATAAACAATTTTTTTTTAATCAAAACATATACACCTCTGGACAGAAACTATCATAGCCAATGTAATTTATTTTTTTGCTACCTACTTATTTGTTCCTACCCATTAGATAAAAAATATAAAAATATATATCTGTCTATAAAAATATTAAGGTCTTTTCATCTTGATCGAACTTTCTCAGGATTCATCATTAAATTTGCTTTCTTGAAAACGTTACCTACGTTTTCAAGACATGACGTCCACATCTTTCAAATCGAAACACTTTAAAGGTAATGTTATTCCCGAGCTGATACGCAAGAGGTGCGGGTTTGATTCTCGCTGCGGGACAAATGTTTGCATATCAATTAAGTCCTTAAGATGAAAAACACTACTGTAGCGTGGGTAGGTTTCCTGAAGTAGAATAATACCACTTGTTACAATAATCTTCTTTTATTAGTCAACAGTCCAAACAAATATTTACTAATAACAACCTGAAGTAGTTAGGAAGTAGGTAGGATTGTTGGTACGTTGTTCCCGACGAGTTCGTGACGCGAGATGCGATACGAAGCAGCGTTAGGATGCAACCGTAGGTGAGGGTAGGGGGGAAGCGCCTGTACTAGTGACCACCGTTCCACAGTACTGGATGCGGCGGAGCGCTAGCGCAGACTGCTCCATTTCCTTTTTTTTTTTTTTTTTCTGAATGGACTTTAATGCTGCAGGGCCGCAGATGGCCTTGGTCAGCGTCACCGGACTACGGCGAGCGCAGAAGGCGCTCAGCCTGTAAAAAGTTAGGATGGGGCAACTAGCACAAGGGCACCACTTAGGTACGGACCTCGGCTTGGGCCGTTGCCAGAGGGGGTGGAATAGGAGAGAAACGCCCCGGTACATATCTGTACCGTGAGTAGGCGGAAGTGGGGACTCGTCGAGCCCGCCGGCGGGCTCGGTGTATCTGTGGAGTGTTTGCTCTGTCGGGACTTGATGACGTCACCACCGCGTTAGCGGTGCTGATGGGGTCATCGGGGTCAACAAGAACGTGTCTTGGTCTACGGAGGGTTTTCAACTCGGGTGACTCGATCGAGTAGTCGGGGATAGTGGAGATTAAGGGGTTCGGGTGGGATGAGGCCAGTTCATAATACCGCTGAGAAGCGGTTTTTATGAATTTGGCTATGGACTCGAGTTTGGTGTCTCGGTGGAGATCTATGTTGCGCGAATACCACGGCGCACCGGTGGCCTTGCGCAAGAAACGATTTTGGACAGCTTGGAGTTTTTTGACATGAGTGGAGTGGCCGAAGGCCACTGCGGCATATGTCATAATAGGGTGGATGCACGTTTTGTAAAGTGTCACCTTATTTCTAAGGGACATTTTGCTCTTCGCACAGATGAGAGGGGAAAGGCGGCCAAGGATGAACTTGGCGCGGTTGCTCACTTTCGTAATGTGAGTGAAGAAGGATAGACGTCTATCAAGGATCACTCCTAAGTAACGGGCTGACTTAACCCATGGGATGGGTTCGCCAAAGAGTGAGACCGTTCTTGTGGGCAAGCGGTTTCTCCGAGAAAAGAGCACTGCTGCACTTTTCGTTGGATTGACCTCTATGCGCCATTTACGGAACCATGCACTTAAGGTGTCGAGAGCGGTTTGCAGCTTGATGCGCACTCGATCAGAGTTCTTATCGGATGCGTATAAAGCTGTGTCGTCCGCGAAAAGGGCAAGTTCGACTTGATGAGTCCGAGGGATATCGCTGGTATACAGCGTGAACAGGAGAGGAGCAAGGACGGAGCCCTGAGGGACACCGGCTCTTATGGGTCTGGGGTCAGAAAGAGTACCTTCCACGCGATAGCGGAAGCTTCGATTGTGGAGATAGTCTCGTAAGATAAGCACGAGTCTGTCTGGCACTCCGAGTTGGAATAGCTTGTAGATCAAGCCATTGTGCCAGACTTTATCGAAAGCTTTCGCTACATCGAGGAAGATTGCACCTGTATCTGCAGGCCAGATAGCGTGCCTCTTGGATAGGATGTGCTCCGTGATGCGGAGCACTTGCTGGGGGCACGAGTGTCGGGCTCGAAAACCGAACTGCTCGTCCGGGAGGAGCCTGAACTCGTTTACGTGGGACCAAAGACGATTCAGAAGGAGTCGTTCGTAAATCTTCCCCAGGGAACTGAGGAGACTGATAGGGCGGTAGCTGGAGGGTTCATTTGCACTTTTGCCGGGCTTACGGATGCCGATGACGATGGCTTCCTTCCAGGCATTAGGAAATGAACACGAGGACATGGCTGCATTGAAGATGCTGACTAAGAGATAGATGAGGGGAACTGAGAACTGCTTGAGTACTCTGTTGCTGATGCCATCTGCACCAGGGGATTTCTTAGGGCGGAGATCCTTGATGATCGTCATTACCTCTGAAGCTTTGACAGGGGGCAGAGCTGGGGCAGAGGGGGGTAGGGAGATAAGGCGCGTGACTTCACTGTTCACCGTATCGAGGTGAGCAGGGTCAACGGGGTAGTGGCTAGGAGTGCATTGGGCTTCTAGGCTTTCAGCCAAGCAGTTGGCTTTATCCTTGTCATCGAATGCGGGAGGCTGATTGGGTCGGTTGAGGGGCGGCATCGTCGAGATCATGTCTGATTTCATAGACCGAGCCAGTTCCCAGTAAGCCAGGTGACTGGGTTCGATCCCTGAAAGTAGACTGTCCCATTGAAGTTGGCGGAGATCTTTAATGCGCCTCCGCACCTCGCGGTGTAGAGAGCGCATTTTGACTCTATTAAATTCGGTGGGCCAGCGGCTGTAATAGCGGGTCGCTGCGTTTGACTCCGTGATCAGGCGCCTCACATCATCTGGCAGGACCAGGCGGGAGTGAGCCACCACCGGGACCTGTTTCGATGATTCGCTAATAGCGTTTGTGATGTGACTGGTCAGAGAGTCAACCGCGATCGAGATATCACTAGGGGTCCTAATATCGTCGGGGATTTTATCTAAGTCGGGTGAATGTATAGACTTGAGAGCTTTCCCAAGTTTATGCCATTCTACCACAGTCTTAGTTGGAGGGGGAAGATCGGTGGGGGGGCCTAGCTGTAATATTACAGGGCGGTGATCGGAAATAAGCTCGTGGTGAACTTCTATTGAAGATAACCGTAGGGCTACATTCTTTAGAAGTGCTATGTCGAGGACTTGGGGTGACTGCCCCGCGATTGCGGGGTAGCGGGTCGGGCACATTGGAGCGATAAGGTCGAAGTTGAGAGATTCGACAAGGTTATCGAGAATGACACCGTTTCGATTGTTTTGCGTACAATTCCAAAGGGTGTTTTTGCTGTTAAAATCGCCAGCCAGGATGACGGCGCTTCCTAGGTTGAGGAGGGCTTCGAGGTCGCTTTTGAGCAAGACTCTCGGTTGGGTAGGAGAAAGATAGCAGGATGCTATAATGATCGGTTGATGACCGGTCATCCCGAGTTGACAGATAGAGGCTTCTAAGTGAGTAAGCGGAGGGGGGTCAAGAGGGATGCAGTGCAGGGATCTCTTGAAATAAATGACAGTACCGCCTAAGGCGCTTGGTCTATCATTCCGGACCATTTGGTAGTTCGCAATCCTAGGATTGCGGGTTCCGGGTTTCAAGAAGGTCTCCTGCACTAGCATGATATCGACTTGGTGTTTGACTAGAAAGTCTTGGACAAGAGGACGTTGATGGGCAAGTCCGTTAGCGTTAAAAAACGCTAACTTGACGGAGCGGGGTTTTAACCTTTCCTTTTGTATAGACATACTAAAAGTCAAAGTTTTCAACGTAATTGACGATGTCCATGTGATCTGCAAGGATCATCATTCTTTCAAGGCCTGATTTGGCTTGTTTGAGTTTACACAGAACCATCTTGGCCTTAGTAAAGTCAATAACCTTGGACTCGGGGGAAGCGGGGACTAGGTCCGAATGGCTAACCATTTTGGAGCGAGAAGCGACTGCTGGAGCCGGGGCAGGGGCAGAGGGGGTGAGAGGTGCCTTTGCCTGAGGGGCACGGCTAGTGTAGGGTAGGGGCTTAGCCCATGCCGAGGTGGAAGGCATCGGTTTGCCCTGGGGGACTAATGCCACTTTGGATGTGACATTGGAGTATTGACGGGGGGGAGGGACACGATCGGGGGCCCGGCGGGTCACCTTTTTGTTGGCTTTGGGTGCCATAGGACAGCCGCGATAGTTCGCGGTGTGACCCTGAGAACGGCAAAGCACACAACTCGGTGGCTCGGGAGTGTCGCGTGTGCGGGTGCAGTCAGCGGTGCCGTGGTCACCCAGGCACTTGACGCATCGCGGGCGGGCGTAACAATTTTTAGCTGAGTGCCCATAGAGTTGACATCTATGGCACTAGCTAGGGGAACCGTTACGATGTGGGGCCTCAATACGTAGTCCGGAGAGGCGGTTGACCGTCTTCAGGTTGAAGATGGCCTTACCTTCCGGCGAAAGGTCTAGTACGACTAGTACTAATTCATACGGGACTTTGGTCTTGCCGCTGTACATGCGGTGGACTTCCCTGACGGGGAAATTCTGAGCCAAAAGGTCGGCTTTAATTGAGTCCGTACTGTGTTCGGCGGGGAGTCCGCGGATCACAACACGGAGGAGGCGTTCATCCTCAAGAGCATAGGTGTGAAAACCTATGGACTCTTGTCTGAGGATGGAGGTGAGGCGGCGGTGGTCGTTCGAGGTTTGCACCTGAACTTTGATACCGTCCTTGGTATTCTGGGCTTTGGTGAATTCGATCTTCTTGAGGACAAGAAGCTTCGAAACATTGTCCCATTTAGCCTTCTCGCGAAGGTAAATGGGAGGAGGGAGTTTCTCCTTTTTAGCCGCGTCTGAAGGAGCGGAAGGAGGAGAGAGGGGCGAGACCGGACGATCTGTTGCCGGAGGGACAGTCGTCTTAGCGGGCGGGGCTGAGTCGGACTTGGGAGACCGCTTCTTCTTCCTCTTACGGTCGACAACCGAGAACGGAGTGTCGTCCGTAGAGTCCGAGTCGGAGGTTATCGGGCGAAGGTCGGGGTCGGTCTCCATCGCCGCGTCCGGAGAGAACGGGTGAGCGGGAGATGCGTTGGGGGACTCCGGAGAGTCGGGTAGTGGTGCGGCCTGAGGGGCCTGAGGGGCGGAGGCTGCCTGAAGGGCATTGCGAAGGGCTTCGGGATCGAACGTAAAAACAGAGGGGTAAGCCTCGTTTAACGCACGAAGAAGATCGCAGATGGACTCGAGGGACAAATTGGAGATATCCATCTTCTCCCGGGGGGTGGCACCCGGGAGTGTGTAGGTGAGTGACCCTCCCGTCGGGTTAGACGGGAGGGGGTGAGGCCTCAGTGTCCTACCTAAATGGTGTGTCCCAACTGCTGCTCTTACGGAGCAGAAGGGGTGTGTCCTAACCGATATCTGGTGTCGGCGAGGGTAGACCCCAAGGCCGGTGGTACCAGACCCAGCCGGATTCTGCGTTCCTCAGAAGGAGGAAAGCAGGCACTCCGGGTCAGCGCCCAACCCAGTTCGTTGGCACTGTTAAGTATCCCTGGGTTGACCACTAAGCGTGGATTTGGACGTTTTTGTCAAATGAAACAAACAGAGAGGGTCGCCTTGAGAAAGGCAACGATCTCTGTGCTTGTAGAAGCACGACGTCACACAGCTTGAGCTGCGTCGGCGGCGGCAGGCGTCGATGCAGCGAACAGGTAGTCGGATTGACTACCTGCGTGGCGGCTGGAGCGGGCTATCGGCGTGGGAGCCGGCGGCGGGCTTTGACGAGGCGAGCAGGTAGTCGGGATGACTACCTGTGTGGTGGTTGGAGCAGGCGACCGGCGCGGGGGCCGGCGGCGAGTTCCGGGCGGCTAGCAGGTAGCCGGGTCGGCGTACCTGGCAGGAGCGCAGAAGGGACGTGTTGCCGGCTCGGGATCCGGCAGTCGAGTGTGATGATGTGCTCCATTTCCGTCGGTCACCGAGGCGTTATATAGTCGAGAGGCGCCAAGATGGCGTCGCTGTGTGCCGACGACGCACGAGTGATCCCGATGATGAACGAACGTTGTCGTTGCTTGCGTTTAATCAAATAGTGATGCTACAGTCTCCCCCTCTGTCTACGAAGTCGTCCCGACGAGAAAGACAGGATAAATGCTGTAACTGATCTGATATATGAATGTTCACGCTGTCCATGACAGTTCTTCTGTTTGATCTTCCATCTCGTGGCTAGAAAAGGGTAGTTGAAAGTTGACGTCCCTTCTCTGATGCTGTCGCTTGGTTCGGCAAGGCTTCGGTATCGGTGTAAGCTAGGTGATCAGGAGGGTATTTGATACGCCCTCCCCCTGCTCGGAAGTTACGCTGAGTAAATTAGCTTCCGTTCAAATGATGTGCGGATGGCTGTCATCAGCTTGTGCTTGTGATCCTCATGGGTCTACATAAACTTCTCTGTAGACCTAGTAGACGCACACACTCCTGGTGGAAGCGTCTTTTGTTTATCCGATGATTCTCCTTAAGGCATTCAGAGTTTCATATCCTGTATGCTCGTTCTCATGCTGATGTGGCAAGTATGTTAGAGATTCGTCTTCTTCTAGTAGTTCAAAGTTCCCTCGGTACCACGTTCTGAGCCAGTTTGTGACATAGATGCGTAGGTATTTAGGTAGGTACGTTCCCGGCGAGTTCGTGATGCAGGGCGCGACACGAAGCAGCGTAAGGATGCGACCTTTGCAGTGCAAGCTAGTAGGACCACGGTTCCACGGTACTGGATGCGGCGGAGCACTAGCGCAAACTGCTCTTTGAGAATCAGCAGGACGCTCTTGATGGCATCTGTGTCAGAGATTTCCACTGACAGATTCATTCTTCACTCTCATTGATTTTGCTCATGGGCTAGCTTTTTTATAGCTTTACGTTGGGCGTCAGTTTGTAGCGTGGGTAGGTTTCCTGAAGTAGATAGGAAGTAGGTAGGATTGTTGGTACGTTGTTCCCGACGAGTTCGTGACGCGAGGTGCGATACGAAGCAGCGTTAGGATGCAACCGTAGGTGAGGGGTGGGGGGAAGCGCCTGTACTAGTGACCACCGTTCCACGGAACTGGATGCGGCGGAGCGCTAGCGCAGACTGCTCCATTTCCGTCGGTCACCGAGGCCTTATATAGTCGAGAGGCGCCAAGATGGCGTCGCTGTGTGCCGACGACGCACGAGTGATCCCGATGATGAACGAACGTTGTCGTTGCTTGCGTTTAATCAAATAGTGATGCTACACTACTAAATAAAAAAAATCTGTAAGTTAATACAACCAACATCTGCAGTCTTTCAACTTTTAGTAAGTTATTATAGGGAAAAAATAAGAAAGTAAAAAAGGTTATTTTTCACACCATAAGGGAAGGTAATTTTTATTATTATCTATTTTAGGTAACTTTTGTTATAACCCGAAAGCTGGCAGCACTGCTGTGTCTTTATGGTCTGTTACTATATTCTTTGCATAGTGGAAATAACCACTACGTTTAAATAGCCGAGTGCTGCTGTGCGAGTATGTTTTCTCATGTTTCTCATAAAAAGTTGTTATAAATGTTATAATTCCTCTGTGCAATTCTCAAGATGGCAGAGTTAAGTGAGAAAGATTATTTTTAATAATAATTGTTTGAATTTGGAAAGCAGATTGAGGAAAACAAGTCTATAACATGTATTCGGTGTGCCGAGTATGTCTCGCTGGTGATATAAGGATGCATGACTTTAAGAACATCCAAATGCAAGAAACATACGAAAAACTCACAAATCACAAGGTAAGTTTTATCCCGCCAAGCCTAATCGGTTCAGTGGGTAGGTTGTTCATTTTTATTGTAAACAAACCAACTTATTGTTGAACAACTATAGTAACATTTTTTTATGAAAGTCCAGTAAAATATTACAATCACGTTTCCATCATCAAATTAGCTCACTGTCACTTTAATATTACATTGCAACTTCATAGATAGGTACACATATATGCATAAAATCAATTAAATTGTACCTATTTCTGAACCAATATCAAAGTTGCCTTGCAAAATTTTACAACACTATGAACTTAAATTAACACCTCTTTATAGTTACAGTGGATATTAATTTCAGCTCAACTTGGAAGATGGGCTGCCAAACACAATATGCTACATATGTTACTCTCGGCTGCAGAGATACCGAACATTCTCTGACATGGCAATCAGATCAGAAAAGATCCTCAGAGATCTATTGCCGGAGGGCATGGATTTGACACACAAGAGTATTTCCATGCTCGACCTAAACATCCCGGAAGAAATGCATAAATCAAATTTATCTGCATCTACTACACTATCTTTTGATGTTTTAAACAATGAATGTATTGGAAATCTTTCTGATAATTACATAAGCGTTCATGATAGCTCTCAAGTAAATTTAAAAGAAGAAAATTTAGTTGTAAAAGTTGAAAAACTTGCTGTCAAACAAGAAACAATGTCTGAAAAATTTCAGACTACAGAAACTATTTGCAAACTGAATGGCTTGCGGAAACATAGAAATATTGGTACTCGAGTAAAGCCATATGGTTGTGATATTTGCACTATGGCATTTAAGTTTAATTATAACCTACAACAACACAGAAGAACTCATACTGGGCACAGGCCATATCCCTGTGATGTGTGCGATAAATCTTTCAATCACAAATATGACTTGCACAGACACAAAACAATCCATACCGGGATAAAGCCATATGTTTGCAAACTGTGCAATAAAACATTTCGTCTCAAATCACATTTGCAAGTGCACATGAAAATTCATGGGGTAAAGTTTTACGCCTGCAGTCAGTGTAGTGAGACATTCACTAATAATGCTTATTTAAATGAACACAAGAAAGGCCATGATGCAGAAAATCTTACCTGTTGCCAATGCAACAAAGCATTTTCCAATAGAAAACTGTTACAAGGGCATATGCATATACACAAAGAAAAGTCATATGCTTGCAATCAATGTGACAAGGCATTCACTATGAAAATAAGATTGATAAGACATATGAGTATTCACACAGGAGAAAAGTCATATACATGTGATAGGTGTGCGAAAGCATTTACCACTGGCAGTAGTTTACGGCAACATATGATAATTCACACTGGAGAAAGGCCACATACTTGTGACCAGTGCCATAAATCATTTGCACGAAAGTTCGAGCTTAAGCTGCATTCCCGTGTGCACACTGGAGAAAAGCCATTTGCTTGCGACGTGTGTGATAAAACGTTTAGCCAAAGTAGCACGTTAAACGTTCACAAGAGAACCCACACAGGCGAGAGGCCATTTACCTGTGAGATTTGCGGAAAGACATTTGGTGATAAATACACTCTGCAGAAGCACATGGCTCTCCATAGCGGCGCGCGGCCGGTCGCCTGCGAGCTGTGTTCTAAAACATACACCTCCCGGAGTACTCTTTATGCACACAAAAAGACGCACAGAGACTCCCCGGAGGAGAAACCATCGTGCAACAAATGTTACAAGAAGTTTACTAATAAAAGCCATTTGACACGACACATGAAAATCCACCTTCGAGATTCTCTGCAATAATGCCGTCTAGTCTTAAGCACGTCTAATTCATCAACGGCTTTAGTGCACCTTTGAAACTGAACTAGTTTCAGTTTCAGAAGCGAGGCTTTTGAATAGAAGAGGGTGGTAGCTGGTTCTCGCAGAAACCAAACGGTATTAGCTTTCGAGAACCAGAAGCATCTTTAAAACTATTTTTTTCAGAAGTTTGTTTTTTATATATTTTGAGTCCATTAGGTACCTTCTTACCTATGTTTGATGGAAATTGATGACGCCATATAAGTCTATAAACTTATGGTACCTAGTTTTATAATAAGAACTCATATAACTATATATAGTACTGACCCATAAATTATTTGTTAAGTATTATGTAAAAACCCCATACCTACTGGCAAGCCTGAATGATATAGGTACCTACCTACCTAATATGCTGTATTCTAGTAGATTTATTTTTAATCATGCAAATAATGATCGGGACATGATCCCGGAGGATGACGAACTCTACACCCGGCCAATCGATTCACATGACCGCGAAGAGTGGAAAAAGAGTGAAAAAGAGTTTGCCCTACAGTGGATCCCAATGCAGGCCTAGACAGGCTAATTAGATTAGATTAGAAAAATGATCTGTGCAGAAAAAATGTCAAGTGACAGATTATTGAAATAAAATTGTTATCGTAGATAAGTACGCTACGAGTACACAACGTAATGCAAAACAAATTTTATGAAATGCTATATTTTATTACCTTCCCTCTCTTCCCTAAGTATGTACCTAATTGTCGGCCGTTTTCGCACCCGTGAAGAGACCTCTCACGGTTATACTACAGGAGGCCGTTTTCCGTTTTCGTAAATTCTGCTGCCGTACCTACCAATCGAGCTTTCAGAAACACTTAGGGAACCGAATCGTACTGCTACATTTTCGATCAACGAATACCCGATTAAAGATCATGGTCGCGAAAAGAAAAAAATCTGGCATGACATGAATAACCATTAGGTACATAGATAATACGTACGTATGTAGTAAAGAAAGTATTCCTCTAGTAACAATAATAGATACGAACACCACGGATTCAGATTAGTAGTATGCCACCCTACACGACACTAGATGGCGGGCTGCGAAATGAGCTGTTTCACACAAGGTGCGCGAGAGAGACCAAAGATCTTGGATTGGACTGATGCAGACGATGTTGCCCCTCGCTACGGAGACAATCGGTTGTTAAAATAGCCCTTATGATCAGTATTTTGCGAAATAGCTGCGTACGTAAAAATAGCAATCTCACTCAATTGTTTATTTAGTTTCGTTCGTGTACTTAAGAATTTTGTTTTGCAACTCTTAAGCGCAGACACCCTTTTTAACAGTAAATATAGGTAATTTGGGAAAAGCTAGAAAAGACTAGGGCATGTCTTTTGTATGCCGAATATGTCTCACCTACGATGTCAGGATGCATGGCGTTGAAAACAGCAAACTCGAAGAGGTATATGAAAAACTCGCGAATGCTAAGGTAAGAATGAATCTTCTAAACTAAACGTTGCATGACTGGTTGAATTTCTTTATGCACAATGAAAATATAACATAAGCTTCTTCATCATCATCAACAGCTTGTGGAGGTCAACTGGACTGGCCTAAGATAGGCCTCTCAAAGATTATGTTCTTTTTTTAAATTTATTTAAAATTATATGTAAACATACTTTAAGAGTGCTGTAACCAAATTATCTTGAGCTACCTCCATCCACTAACATCCCACAACCATTATGATTTCATTGGTCCATGGGTGAGGGAACATTTCTCCCAATGGCCTTTGGTTCTGCTATATGACCTGCTTGAATGACACTTCAACATGCTAGTCCGAAGAGCTATGTCAGTGACTCAGTTAATTTTATCCATTTATTTCAGCTCAACTCAGAAGATGGGCGGCCTAACACAGTATGCTACATTTGTTACTCTCAGCTACAGAAATGCCAAACATTCTCTGACATGGCAATCAGATCTGAAAAGATACTTGGAGATCTATTGCGGGACAGCATGGAGGTGACACCCAAAGATCTTACCATGCTTGGCTTAACAAATAACCTAGTAAAACAAAACTTAAATTATGCCATCACCTTTTCTTTGGATGTTTTGAAGAATGAAAGCTCTGGGAATCCATACTCTCTGCCATGTACGGGCAATGAAAATGAGTACAATTATATATGCATGTATGACAGCACTCCAGTCACCGTGAAAGAGGAAATACAAAAAGTGATGAAGGAAGAGAAAGTTTCTGTCAAACAAGAGACATCATCAGAAGAAGATATTGGAGATGAAGATATTAAAGAATCTTCTCAATGCCTTAAGAAACATACTCCAGTAAAACATAACAAAGAGACTAGCAAAAAACAGAATGCTTTAAGGACTAAAACAGCAGAAACACCTTTTACCTGCCATCGATGCAGTAAAAAATTCAAACAGTTAAAAAACCTGGAAATTCATATGAGAATTCATACAAAAGAAAAGCTGTTTGCTTGCAAGATTTGTGGTAAAACATTCCTCCACAGTTGTCATTTAAAGAAACACACACAACGTCACACTAATGAAGGGCCAATGACAGGGACAGATATTCGTCCATACTGCTGTGATCGATGTAGCAAAAAGTTTAAGGAATCATGCCATCTTAGAGACCACATGAGAACTCACACAGGGGAAAAACCATTTTCCTGTGATACTTGTGGTAAAAAATTCAACCAAGTTGGAAACCTAGCGTTGCACAAGAAAATACATACAGCAGAAAAAAGCTTTGCTTGTGAGGTGTGCGGTAGGACATTTCTGCTTAAGTGTCAGTTAAAAAGCCACTACCAAATCCACTCCGAAGAACGGCCATATGCTTGTAACCGATGTGCTATGACATTCTCATACAAATGTGCATTAAAAGAACACATACGAAGAATCCACTCACAGTTAAAGCCGTTTGCCTGCAGTCGATGTGGCAAGTCATTTGATCAAGAATGTAGTTTAAAGCGACATTTACTAATTCACTCTGCTGAGAAGGTTTATACTTGTGATATATGTCGTAAAAGTTATACTAAAGCTGAAACTTTACGACGTCACGTTTTAACTCACAGTGTGGAAACGCCATATTCTTGTGACAGATGTAATAAAGCATTC
Source organism: Perizoma flavofasciatum (assembly GCA_958496245.1). Classification (NCBI taxonomy): domain Eukaryota; kingdom Metazoa; phylum Arthropoda; class Insecta; order Lepidoptera; family Geometridae; genus Perizoma; species Perizoma flavofasciatum. Next base: position 587,760 of record OY292448.1, read on the forward strand.
AAAGTGATGAGATACTTGCAGCAACATAAAATGACAGCTAAATGCAAGGCTGCCTCTGTGTAGTTGCTTTGTGGAGCACAGAATGGACACTATTTTTAGGTGGTTCGTAGTTTAAAACTAAGTATAGTATGTAGTACCTAAAGTAAATTTGGATATTAATACCACAGATATTATACTAGGTAATACTAATTTACTTTAGGTACTATAGAACTGATATTGAACAATGAAAGTTCTTAAAAAACAGGCACTCTGGCTTTCTCTAAACATTGTTCAAACATAGAGTTATGAATGGAGCATTCAAAATCAGTGCTTTGATAGTTTTTTTTTTCAATTTGTATCTGATAGTATTTTCCCAACTTTTAGCAATCAGCCATAGATGTTTATGACATAACTAGAAAATATTTAAATACACAAAGCATTGGTTTTGCTTAAATCAGATATTTCTATGCTACAATGAGAACTCGCCCTGCTGGACTTGGGTTCTGTACACAAAAGATCCTGTGTCTTACCTAGAATTATTCACCTGGTGGCCAAATGACATAGTTTACTGGAGAAGAATTGCAATTTAGTCTAGTTTATATGTATTTCTATTACACTATTGAAAATAATAAAACATCATTTTTATTTAAAAACATGCGTTTTCCTTTAGGTATGTATTACAGCGCCGTAATAACGTTGAGTCGTTTAGGAGAATTATAACAAAAAACCTCTTACCGGAAATGCATATAAGTATGTCAGATTAGCCGTTTAACTTGGACTGCTAGTATGTGCTATAACCATAAGTAATTCTGCATACTTATACAGAATTACATATGATTCGTCGTTATGATTATCGTGAAAAAAAATAACGACATATTACATATTAGGAGAATCCACTCGTAGTTAAAGCCTCAATACATGTGGCAAGTAATTTGAACAAGAATGTAGTAAAGCGACATTTACTAATACACCTAGCTGAAAAGGTTTATACTTGTGATATATGTCATAAAAGTTATACGAAAGCTGAAACTTTACGACATGTTTTAACTCACAGTATGGAAACGCCATATTCCTGCAACAGATGCAATAAAGCATTCAAAATCAGGAAATACAGCTGCATAAAATGACGGCTTAATGCAAGGCTGCCTCTGTGTAGTCGCGTTGCAGAATACATAATGGATTTTTTAATACAGCCCTAGTTTACAATGGTACTAATCATAGAACTGATAAATGATGAAGTATGTTTATGAAAAGAGTCATAATTAAATAATTTGTTTATAATTTAAGTTTATCTTTAAAAAACCCCGAATTGTCTTCCATTACATATTACAGCCCACCTAATTACGTTTGTCGTCCAAAAAAATAATTATAAAACGGTAATGATGACGAATTAAAATGGCAATTTATTTCGTAATGGGTACGTGAAAATAGCCACTTGTTTTAGCGAATGAATCTGGTTACCGCCCCGCCATCTATTGTTGAATAGTTAAAGCTCTAATTCCATCGAAATATTTACTGTCCTTCAGATTTAGACGTGAAAATAGCCACTTCCGTTCAGTGAATAAAATTGTTATCTATTAAGTAGTAAAAGTCGTTCGGCACGTAGAAATATCCATTTATTATAAGAATAAGCGAGCAAAATTAATTTAATATAGAACTTTCGTTTCGATCACAATCTAAACTAAAGGTTCTAAAGGTCAAACGCAGTGGCCTTGGCGATTAGTAGTAGATACATTCACGCGAACTTTCACGACCGCTTAATAAAATTATTCCCGTTTTATCACCACCGCCCCTGCGTCAGTTTGACAGTTTGGCCCTTAGATGGTCTATTACTAGATTTCGTTCCACGAAACAAGTCCCGTAGACGCAGACATCAAAATATTTATATGCAACCTTATTTTCCACTAGCTGATAGGTATTTAGTTCCTCAAATCAAATGGCTGCGGAACTTCTTTCGAGGAATGAACTCTATAAAAAACTATAAAATAAAAATAAAATACACTAAAATGTCAAAAGTGGCAACGCCAAGAAGAAAAAAAAACCCTTTTCTAAGGATGTGCAATTTATTCTACTGTTGTAGTCTGTTATCTAACTAAACAAAAGATAGTGAAAATAACCAAATTGTTTATTTTTGTAATTGTTTGCAAACAATCAACATTCAATTAGCAACAGTTGAAATGATTTTTGGTTGTAAGAATCTCGTGAACGGGTTGCGTGGTGTGTGTTGGCGCGTCGCGTGCGGGGCGCAGTCGGCCGCGAACACGCTGAGATCCGGCTTGTCGATCTTCGAGCACGGGACTAGCTCCAAACTGAAAGAAGTGTATTTAACATACCTAACTAGGTCTTAAACTAAACTAAGTACCTACCTAACGATTTATTTTGTATGAAAGTACCTAAAATCTTTCAGTAAGTCAATAATACCATTATTAGTCATTATTTTAAATAGTTCTCTCCTTCCTATAGTTGTTTTGTTTTAGAGTTGTTTTTTTGAAGAAATCGCTTTCAGCGATAAGACAGCCCATTGTGCATTTCTTTTATTTGTTATTTTATTATATTCATTGGTGCTATGCACAATAAAAAGTTATCTATCTAAATACTTCAATAAAAACTTGATTAAGTCTACAATAAATGTGTACCTATATTCTATATTAGGTAGGTAAAAAGTAAAGCTTTATTTTTTTATCGGATATTAGTTTATTAGGTAGAAAAAGGCTTTTTTTTTACAAAGGCGCCTGAGAAGTAGAAGGTTGCTGGTTCAATTCCCGCCGCGGGACAAATGTTTCTATGATCTGTAAATATTTGTCTCAGGTCTGATTATTTTCTGTATAGGTACTTACAATAAGTAAGACTAATATAGGACATACCGGTTTACTCACGATATTTTATTTACCGTTTAGAGCATTGCGAACATAGGCACATTTGCCACGTTGAAAATCCATTGGTGCATGACGGGATTCGAACCCACCACCCTGTCCATCCAAAGTCGGACTTTAGCTGCTACATCGTCATGTTATTATTTATATAGCTTCTGCCCAAGATAGTACAAAATATACCTATATAAATAATTAGATTAATTATTTATATAGGTATGTATATTGTAAAGGATAGGGGCGTGGAGTGGTGTTAAATCGTAGATTAAGAAGACTTTTTGTAACTTTTGAAAATGGCGACTGTTTGCGCGACGCGAGACAGGTAACCGTTCGACCGTATCAACTTGCTCACTACTCAAGCCTGGTCTCGCTCCCGCGCAAGCGGACGGTGGATTTTATTTAATAAGGTAAGTTTTTTACATCTACCTACATGTGGCGACGACCGATGTGGCGCGGTGGGCGAAGGTCCGCCTGCGACACAGGAGGTTGCGGGTTCGATTCCCGCCCTGGGACAAATGTTTGTACGATCTGCAAATATTTGTTCCGGGTGTTCTGGGTATTTTCTATGTATAATAAAAAAATATCTATCTATGTAATGTATTGTATTAAGTATATCAGTCATCTAGTACCCATAACACAAGCTCTGCTTAGCTTGGGGCTAGATGATGCTGTGTGGATTGTCCAGCATTATTTATTTATTTATTTATTTATTTATATTACTTTTATGCTTGAAAATTAACATTATTTTATATGATTGCAGATTCGCGAGGTACGTCGTCTACATATATATTGTACGGCTTCGCCTGCGTGGTACCCGGTTAAAAAGCCTATGTTTTATACCGATGTATAAGCTATATTACTGTAAAGTTTCATCAAAATCTGTTCAGTAGTGAAAGAGTAATAAACATCCATCCTCACAAACTTTCACATTTATGTGTTCAGTGGAATTATAGACACATGAGACTTTTCACCCGTTATGTCTCAGTGTCGGCAACCTCTGGCGCAAGTGTCCATTGGTTACGGTAACCGCTTACCAGCAGGTTGATAGTAAGCTTGTTTGCCACAAAGTTGTAAGTATAAAACAAACCCATACTCGTTCGTATCTATACTACCCATAATACGGTTATGTATAATAATGTGTATGAGTTATGTATGTATGTATGTAAGTACCCGGGTCTCGGCAGGCGATACGCGCGTCGCTGTATGTCGCGGACTCCGTCGGCATGTTGGCACAAAAGCGCCGATGTCGTCATACGTCGAATCTCACGCAGCTGATCTGTAAAAAAACACGCTCACTACTGTAATTACCCCGTGATATCGAGGCCATTAACGCCACAAGTCAATAGAGGTCAGTAGTGGAGAGTCACACACACACACACACGCACACAAACACATATTCTTATGAGACTGGTGATTTGCAGGAGACTTGCACACCCACACAAACTTACATTATACAGTTACACACCCACATATTCTCACACTTACACTATATACATACGGTAGATATTAACCTACTTTCATAATTTGATATACTTACTTTCTTACCATAGATATTTCTTGTACTTTATGATTATTAACTGTGTCTAATTTAATTGGGATAGAACAGTTTCCTAGGCCACAGCTCACGCTTCTCCGGGAAACAGGGACTCAACTATATAGGTGAAAAACTACAATTTGGCTAAATAAAACATTTAATTATATTATTAAGTTACCTCGTGTGAACGCCTGAGGGTGGTCCGGATGCTCGTACCAGTAGCGGTCCGCTCTGCGCCAGCGTCTCAGCTGGTCCGCCATCAGGCAGGCCAGCGTCGGCGGCACCAGCGCGCGTGGCCGGCCGCGCTCCGCCATCACGCCGGCCATCAGGTCGACGTCTTCCACGGACTCGTAGTGACGCTCCAACGCGTCAACTTGCTGCAAAAACAAAGACCTAATTAAAAAAAAACTTGCTGCAAATCATACGAATCTGTACTAATATTAGAGTGGTAAAGTTTACCTCTTATTCATTATAAAAAAAAAATGCTGGACATTTTTACACAGCATAAATAAGCCCCAAAGTAAGCAGAGCTTTTGTTACGGGAACTACATGACTGATATACTACTTATACATATTTTTTTGTAAATACCTACATACATATTATATAGAAAAAAAAATATACAAATAAATTTTGGTAAAAATACTGTTCGGTACAATTCCAGTAGCTAATAAAAGATAAATTATCTAAAAGATGTCATCTCCGCTTAGAAGATTGTATCATTATTAAAGATAAGATTGTCTTATACTATTTTATCATCAAATACCTCGTCGTCCATCCACTGCCTCAGGTCATGAAAGCTGGCGGGGGTCGGCAGGCGGCAAGTCCGGCGGTAGCGCGCGTAGGATGGCAAGCCGAGCAGTCTACCCTTCAGGATGTCGGCTGCGAGCACGTCTGACGCGAACTGTAGACGCCCTAGCACTCTCTCACCCATCTGAACAACAGAAGGACTTTAACACTAGAACAATATAATTTAAATTATAATAATGATAGACATTTTCGCACAGCATCATCTTAGCCCCAAAGTATGCAAAGCTTGTGTTATGGGAACTACATGACTGACATACTACTTCGATATATTTGTAAATACATAGAAATTATACATAGAAAACGCCTAGACCCGAGACAAATATTTGCAGACCATACAAACATATGTCTTACGGTGGGCATCGAACCCGCAACCTTCCGCGTGTCAGGCGGGCGTTCGCACATTGCGCAAATCATACCATATATTTGTCGCCACATAATTTGTAAAGAGATACGTATCTCTCGAAACTCAGAGATTGGTTTAAAGGAATTTTGGAGGGAACTGAAGTTACCTAGATTAATACTGTTGTGGATAATCTGTGGTAAGAATATTTTTTTTAATGATATGTCAATGTCAAAACACTTGTACGAAAACAGGCACGGCCGAGAAAAAAAAACATTTTGTAAAAAATGACGTAAAATAATAACACCATGTTTGAAGAAAAAGCCTGTTTCGTTTAAATCCAGGACAGATACAGAAGATAGGTTTTGGTTTGTTTGGTAGCATTCTTCAACTAACTTCGCCGTCACAACCGATGAAGAACTGCTTGGGTGATACTGGCAGAATCAGTAAAAAAAAAGACTGACAACCAATGAGTGACGGTTACCTATTCATGACTAATGAAGTGATGTCTGACAGCTAATCATAACTGCTGAACAATATCAATAATAAAATTATTATTATTTATTGCAGACACACGACCCATAGTTACGAACACAAAATACACACAAAAAAAACATATTTTAAAATATTATAAAATATTACACGAATCAACCCTGGACTTAAAAAAGACGCCATTATTTTTTTTTGGATGGCATTGAAAGAGTTCGCGCTGAATCTTTCAATGCCATCCAATGTCCTTTATTCCTCTTTACATCGTGGAAGTGGTACAATAGGGCTTTAGGCCCATCAGGTGTCTGAAGATGTTATTGTAGGCCACTCTGATACCATCGTGTGACTTTTTGGTATACTCAGTCCAGAGTTGACACGATGACTGACGGTGATGCTGACTGACGGACAGTGATGACTGATAGCTGATGATGACTGATGTGGTATGACTCACGTCCGGGTCGACGACGGCGTCCGCTGCGGCGCCGGGTTGGCGGAAGGCGCCCTGCGTGAGTCCCTCCAGCGTGTTGTTGAGAGCCAGGGCTCCGGTGCGCAGCGTAAAGTCTACTATCAGCTTTTCATCGTAGAGAACGCCTTCTTGAGTATACAACCTGTGTCAAATCAAAATCACGTTTACAAAACTAACTTGTTTTTTAAACAAAAAACCATTATCTATATTAAAATACATATAAAGGCTAAAGAGTTTGTTTGTTTGAACGCGCAATCACTGGAACTACCAGTTAGATTTGTAAAAATATTATTGTACTAACTTCTGCCCACGGATTCGCCCGCATGGTACCCGGATAAAAAGTCTTATGTGTTATTTTGATGTATGACTGTAAAGTTTCATCGAAATCCGTTCAGTAGTTTTTGCATGTAAGAGGAACAAACATCCTCACAAACTTTCACTTTATAATATTAGTAGGATTTGATAGATTTGCAATTGATATACTATTGTAGAATTGTGAATAATAACAAGGGCTTTGGACTTTATTAAACAGTTTATTGAATTAGATTGCGAGCGGAAAAATAGAACGTGGCAGACATTGCCGATACGAGCGTGCGACTCCCATAAGTAAATAAATAAAATAAATAAATAAATAAATAATGCTGGACAATCCACACAGCATCATCTAGCCCCAAGCTAAGCAGAGCTTGTGTTATGGATACTAGATGACTGATATACTTAATACAATACATTACATAGATAGATTTTTTTATTATACATAGAAAATACCCAGAACACCCGGAACAAATATTTGCAGATCGTACAAACATTTGTCCCAGGGCGGGAATCGAACCCGCAACCTCCTGTGTCGCAGGCGGACCTTCGCCCACCGCGCCACATCGGTCGTCTACTTACATTCTACACTTACAAGTAGGTGCATTTAGTTACGTAGCTTCGCTATTCCTAACAGCCGTTAACATTACGCTAAGATCCTTAGAAGCCGAACAAAAATAAAAAAGGTCACGGGCAGGCGATGCGACGCGGTGGGTCGGGGGCCGAGGGCTTCCGTTGCACACCTACTCGTAGTTATAGATACAGCAGAGGTTTATTCAACCCTTGTACAGAGAGCTCCTCGCGTACCAAGCAGTATACACAACTAGTTCTGTCATCGGAACACCTGCCCAAATATTAGTTCCGTCAGACACAACTTGGCACAACTGAAAAAACCATCCTGGGCAGATCTGACTCGGATAGGTTAGGTTGTATGTAACGGGTACATACTCGGTAACGAATATACGGTTGGCCACAGCTCTAGTTGGAACTATATTTAAAAAAAATATCGCATTTACACACTCGTCGTTCGCGCACGAATGTTCACTAGGTACTTAGAACTGCGCACGAATGTTGACTGGATACTTAGAACTGCGCATATATGTTGACTAGGTACTTAGAACTGCGCACGTATGTTGACTAGGTACTTAGAACTGCGCACGAATATTGACTAGGTACTTAGAACTAATCCGTGATAGAATACTCATACATTTTCGCGATTCAGTTCAGGCAAAGATGTTACTTTTCGCTTTGCGATTGAGGACGCTATGACTTTGTCATTCGCAAAGCGGTATTAGAAATTTTTGCCTGAATTGAATCGCAATAAGACTTGATGGTTAGGCTGTACTCAGTAGTCGACATTCGACCGAGAATTATGTGTTAATGGAGTGTTAAATGCAAAGCCTCACTTGAGCCGGCCTTCCTGTATCGTGTGGAACCAGCGTGTCCCAGTCACATACTCGATGGAGACACGCGGCTCCAGAGCTGGGTCGTAGTCATCCACGTGTCCCAGGGTCTCGAAGATCACCTTATTCTCCAAAAGGTACTCCGAACCTTGGTGTCAGTCAGCAATCATTATTATTTCTATCAGTGGTGCGGTGGGCGCTACTGGACAAATTATAGCATATCCTACTAATATTATAAACGCGAAAGTTTGTGAGGATGGATATTTGTTTCTCTTTTAAGCAAAAACTACTGAAGGGATTTTGATGAAACTTTACAGTACATAATATAACTTATACATCAGAATAAGGCTACTTTTTATCTGGGTACTACACGGACGAAGTCGTTGGCAGAGGCTAGCATAAACGCGAAAGTCTGACCTCTCTGACGAAGTCGCTTGGGTGGTTTCCCGTCTTTTAGTCATCAGCCCGAGAGTCCCATCCGAGAATTTGGACTTCTTGCCAGTACGCTGCTTTTGACAGAACTTGATGCCCTCGTCCCTTAACGTTTCGACCAGATTGTGTAGGGTCTCGTCAGCGTCATCAGTGGGTTCCAAGGCAACAAATCTATCACCGAGAAGCTGCTGGAACTTCTCAGTGCCCGCCATGATTTGGATTGGATTAGGTCGGAGCGTGGACTTCATCAGACGGTTTCTTTCAAGCTTCAAGTTGATATTCAGAGTAACACATAGGCTACTTTTTATCTGGGTACTACACGGACGAAGTCGTTGGCAGAGGCTAGTATAAACGCAAAAGTTTGTGAGGATGGATAAATGTTTGTTACTCTTTCACGCAAAAACTACTTAGGATAAAAAGTAGCCTATGTGTTATTCTGATGTATAAGCTATATTTCTGTAAAGTTTCATCAAAATCCATTCCGTAGTTTTTGCGTGAAAGAGGAACAAACATCCTCATAAACTTTTATAATATTAGTAGGATTTATTCTACAGATAACCTACCCATGATCTCAGGCAGATACTCATAGTAGAATATCTGGTTCGCGAATGCAATGTTGATTTCCCTCGCTGTGTAGTACAGCTTGTCATCGTCCCAGCAGGGGTTGAGAGCTTGGAGCTCGCGTACTATGCCATTATGCTGCCGGTAGAACCATAGAAACAGCAGGTTTATGCCGAAGAGGGAGTTAGAGCCGCCTGATGCTGGAACACAAATGATAGAAAGAAAGAAAGTTCATATTGTTAAAACGGGAATTTTCACGTAGGTGCCGTACTATCGGTGAAGGCACCGACTAAGTTTCGCGTCGCGCCGTGCACTGCCTACACTGAACGTGCACGACGCGACGCGGAGGGAGAACATCGCGATCACTCACCCTGAAGACTCTCGGAATGAGTCGGAACTTAGTCGGTGCCTTCACCGATAAGTGCGGTACGTGAAAATTCCCGTTTTTACAATATGAATAGTCAAGTTCACGATAGTTTTTGGAAAAAAAAGAAACAAAGTTATATAATTGACAATAACAAAGCACAAAAAGGACAGGTACATAATAAATAAATAAACACTATAAATAGGTATCTAAGATTTTTAACAAAAACACAGTGACAAAGAGAAGAGTTTTGTGCTAATTAGTTCCATCCAAATAGCTCCTGTCTCAGCTTAGTGCTGTTCCGCACAGTAGTGAGAAGCACCGAGCATTTTAAGACAGGGCCTATAGGAAATGATAATAAATAAATAAAAAAAGCTTTATTTTTCCTATACACTACACTAATTCTATGCTTAGCCTACCTTACAGATATTCAAAAAAGACAAAACTTTTTAATTATCTGATAGACAAGACATTTTATTCAATGAAAGAATTTGTTGACCACAATGACTAAATTACTGTTTGACATTACATATATTTTATCGTTTGATTATTCGACATTATTTTAATTATATTGTAAATTAATCTTTTTTGTATGATATTAAGATACGCATTCATTATTAAATTTATAATGTTGTATACCTAAGGGCAAATCACAGTGCACAAAAATACTCTGTAAGAACTCCAATTACCTGTGTTTACAAATAAAGATTTGAATTTGAATTTGAAAAAATACTAATGTTAAAAATATAGATCTAAATATGTATCTATGCAATTACTTATTCTTCTTATTTAATACTATTTAATAAATGGTGATGACTCTTTAGTGTATGGACCGTCTGTAGCGGTAAAAGCCTCCTCCATTTTTTTCCACTTCTCTAGGTTTCTTGCTATTCTAGACCATGGTTTTCCAGCTACTTTTACTTTTTGGTCTTTTTGTTGGTCTACCTCTTCTGCGTTTTTCGTCTCAGGGGGTCCAGTTGGTAGCTATATGATGTATAGGAAATGATACCACAAATTTAATTCTCTCGACGGAGAGCTGGCTCTTATCTGGGTAAACGCATTAGCATTATCATTGAGCGTGGCAATGCGGCCAGTATAAGGGAACGCTTCCGTCTGGTAGTGGATCTGGTATCTGGATCAGTTGAGCTATCTATAGATCGTTTGCACCGGTTTTTAGATAGCTAGCGATTTCATCTGTATTTTTTGTATATACCTACTTGTACATAGTTGTATAAATAAATGTATTACCATTACAAAAAAGAGAGAAAAAGAGAAAAAGAGTGAAAAGAGAAAAAGACCCTAAAAAGAGTTAGGGTCTCATTACGAAAGGTGGTTTAAATCGGTGGTTTATCTTTTAGACCTTTGATTCCTGATTTTCAAGACAAATTGTTGTGCAAAGGAAACAAGGCTTAAAATTGAATGCTATAGTATAATAGCCGACAATCTATGTGACATTTCAAAAAGAGGTTTAACTACAAATAACTGCTAAAAGATAAACCAGGCGGTCACCTAGTTTATTTCTATCATAACTCAACCTCTTTTTGAGGACCTACTTTTTTTTGGTAGCCTATCAAAATTATGTTTTTCTTTTTTATTTTGGTTGAGAAGTGTTTTTTAAATTAAACGGTCATCCCGCGGTTTTATTTTATTTTTAAATTGTCCACCGTAGTGGCTTTGCAATAATACTTTTTTTCGGATTTAAACCATGGTTTAGTGGATCTGACAGAACTTGAGTTCAACTCGAGTTTAGACCACGTTTCGTAATGAGACCGTTAGTGTTTGCTTCTTGCGCCTGTGACGTCACTGCGTAGGGTCAGCAGAATACCAGCACCAAGTAGATAGTCTACCTAAGAATTATTCTGAGCTAACATATTTTTGGCACGACATTGAATTGTTAGTTAATTAATAATCTGTTTATTATTAATTAACTAACACGATTTTACAGACCAATTACACTAGTTACATAGGATTAAAAACATAATTTATATCTAATAAGTTAAAATTATGGTATAACATTTTATAAATAATAAATCAATACAAAATAAATAACCTTAAAAATAAAACAGCTTTCAATCAATGTCTAAATTTTGCTTCTTTTATTCCTTATTAAAATAAAATTGTCACCAGGATCAGGGTTCTCGACAAATACCCCACGCTTTGTTATCCTTTCACGCTAACACAAATTTGACAAGGTAAAACTTGACAGCTGTCAAGTGACTTTTCCAATGTCATTTCCATATAATTTTTACCGTTAACGTCAATAGAAAGTGGTATTTGTCTAGTCAAATGAACCCGGAAAAGAATAACCAGCCTTGTTTTCTTGCCTTTCTATCCTGGCTTGGTCGCGGAGGAACAGATAGTAGATACAATACAATATATTTAATAATAGTGAAGGTTATTTTTTAGATAGATAGATAAAATACTTTATTTGCACCTTCAGACACACACATACAAATTACATCAATTATACTGTACACCAATAATACCACCAATGTAAAAACAAACAATAAGAATGTAAAAACAAACAATACTGTACACCACCAATGTAAAAACAAACAATAAGAAATTACAGTTAACTATTATCAATAATATAATTAAAATCTAGACATAAATGTCCAACATAAATTTATAATAATACTTCATCATAATTTAGAAACCCATAATTTATAATAAAAAAACTAAAAAAAACTACTATTGACAAATTGGTAGTTCGAATTCGTTAATTGAATAGAACGACTTTTCTAGGATCCATTTGCGTATATATACATACATACATATATAGGTACATACATATAGTCACGCCTGTTTCCCGGAGACCAAGGATTTCCACTTGCTATGATCCTGGCATAACCCTTTCGCTTCATTCATTCTCATCACATTTTTCATACAGGCTCGGCGGTTTAGTGTACTTCTGACCTGGCCTTTTTCTAAAATGTCTCCAATTTGGTCAGAGTACGTTCGCCGAGGCCTTCCTCTACCAACGAGGCGCGAGGAACCGGCGTAAATTCACTTTAACATTTGAGATTCACGTATAGTTTTTAAGTTGACGTTTCTATATGATCCTTGTGATTTCAATGAATAAAAACCTATTGACTTTGACTTTGACTTTGACAACTATCCGTATTATATAATCACTTTGAAACGTCGGTTTTGATAAAACCAACGTTTCAAAGTGATCCCTGTGATTTTAATGAATAAATGAATTTTGACTTTGACCTAAAGATACTAGAAAGAAAGAAAGAAAGAAAGAAAATATTTATTTAACACGACATAAAAAAAATAATATATATATACAACAAATTTTGTAAGTAAGAATGGTGGGATAATTTGTGGGAATACATAATAATAATAATTTATGCTTGGACAACCTACTTATAAATAATACCTATAACTGAAACAGAAACGCCCCACGCACCATACTGCCTAATCCATCTACCTAGACAGTTTTTTACTATTGTGTGAGTAGGTAAATAAAATGGGTACTCACGAATATCGTGGCATCGTGTCTCGTTCGGTGCAACGTTGTTCACGCAGAGGGGGGACCCACTAGGAGGCCATTCTTTGCCTCGAATCATCTGTCATTTAAAAAGGGAAATAAAGTAATTGAGAACACTAACAAAAAAAACTAGGAGTTTTCTTTCTTTGCGTTCAAAGGAGTTTTCTTTTAGAAAACATAAATTTATAGTAAAAAAACATTTTCAAAAAACAAGCTTTTAACGCTGAGTGGAGCAACCATGCCATGGTAAAACTTAAAACCAGCTAACATAATAAAATGCGTACCTACACAACATTTCGTTGACCGTTGAAGAGTTCCTTTATCTGGAGCTAATCCTGGATCAGGTCATGATTACCATAAAAAAGCATTGTCATCGGAACTGAACCAACATGTAAATTGTAAAAAATCAACTCCGTAGGATAATATAAATAAATAAAAAAGACAACATACTAGAACAGTTTTTTTTATAAAAAAACCTTTTGAGACCGGTCTTGCTGAAACGGTAAACATCGCGAAGAAACCATATGTCCACTAACTAAAAAAAGGCTTGCGCCAAATATAATTTTGTGTTGATTGATAGGTCTATGCAAAACCTGGGAGTGTGCCAAATGAAATGTTTGGATTTGCCTCTCACTACCCTCTATTTAGCATTCATCCGCACAGATTTTACGTACTTACAATACAAAAAGGGCGTAGTCAGAGGCAAGACCAAATATCTAATTTGAGACAATCCTACGTTGACGGTGTTTCAATCTAATAGATTTTTAGCACAGATGCTAAAAAAATATACTACGTCTGTTTTAATAAAAATACTCGCAAAATATATTATAATTAATATATTTATAATTTGACGACCGATGTGGCGCGGTGGGCGAAGGTCCGCCTGCGACACAGGAGGTTGCGGGTTCGATTCCCGCCCTGGGACAAATGTTTGTACGATCTGCAAATATTTGTTCCGGGTGTTCTGGGTATTTTCTATGTATAATAAAAAAATATCTATCTATGTAATGTATTGTATTAAGTGTATCAGTCATCTAGTACCCATAACACAAGCTCTGCTTAGCTTGGGGCTAGATGATGCTGTGTGGATTGTCCAGCATTATTTATATTATTTATTTTTTTATTTATATTTTTCTAAGTATTTTTGTTCAATATTTTTCGTCATATCATCGGCAAAAAAATGAATAGAAAAATAGTGCAAGTAATGTTATAGAGTACCTAAGTAACAAGTATATTTTTTAGGTCATTTTTTAATATATATTTCGTTATATCATCGCTGTGTATTTACGCAAATATTTCTTGTTGTAGAGTTATACTCTACCTCTGCCCGCATCCTGCCGCCCTCCCAGAGCCGCCCCCTAACGGCGCCTGCTGCTTCATTCCCATACACGCCGGACAGATCCAACATCGGAGCCACCATGTTTATCTGCACAATCAAACACATGTCTGAATCATGCAAAAGTCACATAACAGATGTTGCATGATTGAGACAAGATAGCAAGATAGACCATGCTAGATAGCAAGATCAATAAAATTATAATATACTAGCTTCTGCCCACAGTTTCGCCCGTTTGGTAACCAGAAAAAGCCTATGTATTATTCTGATGTAACCTACTAATATTATAAACGCGAAAGTTTGTGAGGATGGATGTTTGTTACTCTTTCACGCAAAAACTACTGAACGGATTTTGATGAAACTTTACAGTAATATAGCTTATACATCAGAATAACACATAGGCTACTTTTTATCCAGGTACCACGCGGGCGAAGCAGTGGGTAGAAGCCAGTTAGCTATATTACTGTTAAGTTTCATCAAAAACTAAGTAATGAACGTATTTAAATTTCATTACTTAGTTTTTGCGTGAAAGAGTAACAAACACAAACTTTCACGTTTAAGATTACCCATACTACTGACCTTTTTGGTTTGGTAACATTTCTTCTATTCTAAAGGCATCCAATTTGACAAAGGTATCAACCGGGTATAGCTTAACCTAAGAAATCCCTTTTGTAAAAACTGATATTGAGCCATTGCTAGGTATTAAAGTTAAAAACTAGCGTAGGTAGTGTAGGTAATGATATTGAGTACACACAAAAATTATCAATTAACAAATTTAAACACGATTAATTAAACAAAAACTTTATAAAAAGGCATACTATAAAATATCAAATTATTTAGATGACAAAAACCTCTTGGGATTGAAAATGCTCCAACTCGAACCTATTGTTTTGTAAAAGGATCATTAAAAACAATAACCAGCCCTGTTTTCTTGCCTTCCTTTCCTGGTTTGGTGGCGGAGGAACAGGCAGTAAAAAGAGAGGCAGATAAAAACCGACGTTTCAAAGTGATCCTTGTGATTTTTTTGAATAAATGAATTTTGACTTTAACTTGAGTGTTTGTTTTTCAATTAAAAGCGAAATGCTCACTCGCTCCGGAGGCACGTCGGCACCAACACAGCCTAGATCCTGGTAGGTGATAGGCGTGGTCAGGTTGAGGCATCGCACGGCGCTCCTGCGCAAGTGTAGATCGTCGCTCGGCACGCTGATTGGCGCGCACCTCGGATCTGTCTCACGACCAGCCTGGCAGCAGTCAAGCGTTGCAGCGACGTAGTTCACCGTGTCGTGGACAGATGTGATGTCTCCTGGATCCAGGGTGGAGACAACAGGTTACAATAAATAAATAATGCTGGACATTTTCACACAGCTTCATCTAGCCCCAAACTAAGCAGAGCTTGTATTATGGGAATAACATGACTAATATAATACTTGTATACATTTATTTTTGTAAATACCTACATATTATACATAGAAAACACCCAGACCCAAGACAAATATATGCAGATCATACAAACATCTGCCCCGCGGCGGGAATCGAACCCGCAACCTTCTGCGTCTCAGGCGGTACAATGATATAGGAGACCGTATTGTACGTCCATGGAAAGCGCAACCATGGAATGCACACCCCTGGAAAGTACAGCCAGTATTACAAACCATTTGGTTTGAATTATCTGGGTGTGCTTTCTATGGTCGTACAATACGCTCCGTACAAACTAAACACATGACGGTATTGCACACCCCTGGAATGTACACCCCGGATTACGAACCAAAATTCTCGATGCTCATCGGTCGAGAGTTCATCATATCCTTGACCTCTCATAGGTCGATGCGAAGTAGTCGCATGACGAAGACGAGCCTCGTTTGCACTGGGCAAGTTCTAATATCTTCGACCAAGAGTTGCCATTGATAAGTAATGCAAACAATAAGTTAATGTTGGCCTGAAAAATCCTTCCTAGGCAAATCCGTCTTGGATTGGTTAGGTTATTAGGTTTTTTTTTATTACCACTCAGAAAAGGAAGATGTCTATCCGAACTTTACCCAATAAACTTGGGTTTTTTTTTAATTAATAAAAAAACTTTTATAAATAAATAAAACCAACCGGTTAATTTATCTGCAAAAAACGACATAAATAACTAATCTACTTACATTAATTTACTAATAGCGTTAAATACTATGGCAACACAGCACTTGCCCCTTGATAGCACTCGCACATGTAAATAGAGCATGAAATTGGTTCGTATTCCATGGCTGTGCGTTCCAGGGTTGTACAAAACTGGCCGTACAAGGTCAAGACGTGTAGGGAATGCACGCCCAGGAATGTACGCCCAGTATTACAAACTAATTGGTTACAATACAGGGACTCCAATGATATTATGCTAGTTCGTTTTTTATCCGCAAGGAAACGGGAGTAAGTTTGCTTTGTCAGTGAAGTTAAAGATAAAGATTGAAAAACTGCACTATAATCGGATTGTTTATTGTTTATTATGTAACTAACACAATTTTACAACTCAATTACAATAAGATTTTCATTCGCATTAGCATTGCCATTCAACGTGGCAATGCGGCCAGTATTTTGGGAACGCTTCCGTCTGGTAGTGATCTGGATCAGTTTTTTATTTTTTTTATTTATTTATTAACATATTAAGTAGGTACAATAGTTAGTTAGTAGCATCTTTAAACCTATGTTAGGTTTATCTAGACACTAGGTTCTCGATGTGTTACTGTATTTGAGATAAAAATGCACAACAAAAACATCAGTGAAATTATAAGTAGGAGTAATAAGTAGGTATGCATTAAAACTAACATTATAAACTTTACTGTAGGTAGGTACATAATTATAATGAAGCGACCGCACACAAAAATAACGACACCGTCATGGAATGTTTTAGTTGAACTATCTATAGATCGTTTGTAACGGTCTTTAGGTGGCTAGCTGTTTCATCTGTATTTTTTGTATATACGAGTACCTACTTGTAAATAGTTGTATGAATAAATGTAATTTTCTGTAGATTTTCATTATATTGAAATGATTGATACTAATTAAATTAATATTAACAAATAGACAAGCATCCTTTCATTATTCACTCTCGCAAAACCTCAGGCATACCAACATTAAACTCTTCCATTTATCTGCGAAGATATCGCACTCTGGGTTCTGGTCGAGAAGTCTGTTGAGTCCGGCGAGGGTTCGAGGCAGTGGGGAGTTGGCCCGAGCGACGGTGCTACTGAAGGGCACAGAGAAAAGTCTGTGGCTTCTGTTGCGAAGGTAATAGAGAATCAGGAAAGTAGAGCCGTTTCGGCGGTAAATGGTAGCAGATACATGTAAACAAACAGCTTAGATTGCTAAAAACCGTGTGGGATTTACTAAAATCACAGAACAACATCGAGTAACCATCCGTATCTTGTCATTAAACCACCCATTCGTGCTAAAAGTTTCGGTCCCACCTTTAATGAGAACGGCGAACGAATGGAACAAATTACCACCGTCTATCTTTCCTGAAAAAAAAATAGCTCGTGTGTTTCTTCTAGACCTTTATCGTTGGTCATATCATCACTTACCATCAGGTGATATTATGGCCAAATTAAAAACTATTCTTGATTTAAAAAACAAAAAAAAAGAACTTTCCCAGGAATTCAACCTGAGCGACACTTTGGAAGTCTGGCCCTGAGTTCGCCGAAACAATAACAGATGGTTAGGTCCTAATCAAAGCTTTTTGACACATGTTTTGATAGGAATCTGTCATCATAATCAATGGTTAGACCTGACCGTCCGTTTAACTTTGTTAGTGAAGTCTAAGTATCTGACGCGTAGCATATGAATTTACAGGTACATGAGACTTTCCACCCGTTATGTGTCAGAGTCGGCAACTATACTTGCCGGTTACTTTTGTACTTAACCTTTTAGGTGATTTTTTTGAATTCGTAGAATTAGTTGGTAGATATTAAATTTAATACATTAACATAAATTAAAACAGAACGTAGTAGCGCTCTTTGCTGCATATTTTTGTACCAATGTTGGTAAAAAATAGAATAGAAAAAATGGGTTAGAAAAAGATTAAATCGTGAAACGCAACTTAAGATGGAAAACACTACTTAATTATCATTTTTTCTATAAATATTTTTTTTTTTTAAATAAATAATGCTGGACATATTTCACACAGCATCATCTAGCCCCAAACTAAGCAGAGCTTGTATTATGGGAACTACATGACTGATATACTACTTATATACATATTTTTTTTTGTAAATACATACATATTATACATAGAAAACACCCAGACCCGAGACAAACATTTGCTAATCATACAAACATTAGTCCCGCAGCGGGAATCGAACCCACAACCTTCTGCGTCTCAGGCAGGCGTTCGCCCACTTCGCCACAAAGGTTGTCAATATCTATATGTCTATATGTTAATACAACCAACACCTTTTTATCAACTTTTAGTACCTTATTATAGGGGAAGAAATAAGAAAGGTTACTTTTCACACCAAAAGGTTACTTTTTTATCTATTTTACCTACTTTTGTCATGACCCAGCTGGCAACACTGCTCTGGTATCGCAAGCATCCATAGGACGCTTTTTCGTCACTTATTGTATAAATAAATTCGATTAACCTGTAATGAAAACAGCAAAGTTGACGACCATCTGTGTAAATTCCCTGCTAGCGATCCGTCCATCAGACATCAGATCGACGCGGAGCGCGCGCACTGGAGGCAGCGGTCTTCCAGACGCGGCTGTTCTGGGCTTACCTGGAAAATAAATCTGCAGCTCATTCCACTAAAACAGGAAACTCATATCACTTGAACACAATGGGTCTTTTCCTTATTTTCCACAGATACATAATCCTAGGTCTATTAGGTATAGGTAATAAATTTTTAGAGTTTGGCGTAAGTCCCTGTGCCCATACAACACAGGTTCTTTGAGACCTAGTGTAGGGAACAGCGCTCCTTATCTTAATTTTTTTACTGATAGTGCAAGCAAGAAAGAGATTGCTACAATTTTAGTGCTGTCAAATTAGTCAGATTTAAGTTTTCCATACAAATTAAGTCGTAATTTCAAAACATGCTGACTATAAACACGAAGAAAAGCGGCACGTAATCTGATTTGACAGGAGTAAAATTCTTGCCATCTCTTTCTTGCTTGCACTATCAGTAAAAGAGAGCGAAGTTTAAATAACCTAAGTTTAGTTGGTGTACTACAGAATCAGCGCCAATATGTTAAGTCATTAAGTTGTACAATATGTTAAGTCATTAAGTTAAGTCTAATGTACAAGTATATACTTGTATTATCTAGAATTGTACCAAACTGTATTCTTGAACAAATAAACGTTATCTTATCTAGGTACTCGAACAGTTTTCTTACCATCATTGAAGTCTGCGGGCAGCATGCGACTGAATGGGGTGGAATAGGCCCCCCGCGTGGGGTACTTCAGATTATTGCAGCTGAGGTCCATACGCCGCGGTTCCTTCGGGATACATCCAGCAACTTCAATCGCGCACCATCTTCAAACAGTGAAGTTCTTTTAAAACAGTGTGAAATTGCTAAATTTGGAGTTTAATTCATCAGATATTTGTCCCTAAAAAGCATTGGAGGTCTGAACAAATGTGACGCGACATTTTTGGAATTAGAATAAGTTTTCACGCTAGGTCCAAGGGGTCTAGACAAATATTTATTAGAAAATTAAATCCTACGAATCCTACTAATATTATAAACGTGAAAGTTTGTGAGGATGGATGTATGTTACTCTTTCACACAAAAACTACTGAACGGATTTTAATGAAACTTTACAGTAATATAGCTTACACATCAGAATAACATATAGGCTACTTTATATCCGGGTACCGCGCGGGCGAAGCCGTGGGCAGAAGCTAGTATTATTATAAACGTGAAAGTTTGTGAGGATGGATGTTTGTTACTCTTTCACGCAAAAACTACTGAACAGATTTTGATGAAGCTTTACAGTAATATAGCTTATACATCAGAATAACACATACTACTTTTTATCTGAGTATCACGCGGGCGAAGTAGACATGAGTTCGATATATCGAAACGTAACTGATATCGGATATGGGTTAGATATCGATACCATATCGATATTTAAATCCACATAACCGATATTATGACAACTTATCAAAACCTCAACTGTTACAGACACGAACAAAACGAAAACTTCACAAACCAAAAACCAAACGAAACGACATATGGAGCGAATATGACTAACATTAGCCATGATTGCATGATAATGGCGTGCGTAAAAATATATTATAGATAGCTGGCCATATGGTTTACTTTCTATTGTAACTCTTTTTGGTCTATGTTTTCACGCAAAGCATGAAGAGAAATCGGCGTAATTACAAGTTGCTAAACTGATAAATAACTGAACAAGTTTGCATTTGTCGTTTCGTTGTTAGTTTGCCTATCTAAAAACCCCTGCGACTGATATCGATATCTGAAAACCGTTTTCTATGCAAACTGTATATCGGTTACATAACCGTTTGCGGTAAAAAACGAAAACGCCCATGTCTAGGGCGAAGCCGTGGGCAGAAGCTAGTCTATAATATAGGCACTATTTTACTCACGGTACTAATCTCAGATTGCGAAGCTCCTCAAATCTCTTCCTGGGTATTTTAACGCCGGTAAAAGTGTCGTAATAATCACTTTTCACTGATGTTACATAAAGTAAAGTTATAACAAACGAATAAAACATCATCATCTCTGTTCACAGATGCCGCTGTTTATGAAAAACTAATGAGAACAAAAGAAAATCAGGAAAAAATAAAAAATACTTCAAATAACCGAAAAGTTGATAGAAAGTCCAATATGAAATTTCATCACTTTATTTTTTTACCCTTAGACGTGGATATTTTTTCATAAAATTTATATGGGTATAAAAATATACCCTACACTTTAAATCATTAAAATCTGTTCACAATTTTGACGAAGATACCGCGTAACATACACACAAAAAACACAGACAGAACACAGACAAATAGAAAATCTCCTTCTTTTTGGAGGTCGGTTGAAAATCCCAATATTTTCTTGAATTTGTGCAGGTACATATATATATAAATATACGAAAGTATTTTAAGTATTAAACGAAGGAACTTTAAACATAAAAGGTACAAAGGGCGATCATCTCGCTGAAAGAAATCTCTCCACAACTTAGAAAATGTTATATTAGCCGTCTTTCGTTTCCCTTATTCCTGTCCATCAAAAGGTTTTATCACTAAAAAACGGGATATTTACCATAGTTTGAATGTTCTTCTATACTTTATTGTACACACGGAAATATAGAAAAAAAAAACTTATAAATAGGACACGTACAAAGGCGAACTTAACCCTAACAAGAGTTTTCTTCCAGCAAACCTTTGAGGATAGGGACAGCTGAAAAATAATGGTGGGTAATATTTCCCGTTTAATATATATTTTTTTTGTATTTTTTTTTCAAAACTATGATCGTTTCAAAAGTTACATTCAAAGGTTGTCTGGAAGATATTGCTTTTAGCGATAACACCTTATTATATTGTACCTTGTATATTTATTAATTCCTGTATTTTTAATTTTATTTGGACATAAAGAGTTTATCTATCTATTAGTCTGTAACGAACAAGTTTTATGATAAAACTGAATAAATAAGTAGGTTATGTATATGATAGGTATTTACTTAGGTACAGTCAGCGTAAAAAGTAGATCAACAATTTATTTTGGATTTTTTAGATCTCTTCCTTCGCTTAAGAAATTGTAACTTAAGAGTGCAAATATTTATGAGCCAACCAAGGTGGCTAAATAGTATTTTTAATTGATGAACTCTGAGGCGCAGTAGGCGAAGGACCGCCTGACACGCAGAAGGTTGCGAGTTCAATTCCGGCCGCGGGACAAATGTTTGTATGTTTTTAAGTTGACGTTTCTATATGATCCTTGTGATTTCAATGAATAAAAACCTATTGACTTTGACTTTGACTTATGGTCTGCAAATGTTTATCTATGAGTGTTGTAAAATGGAATAAAAAAATAATGCTGGACATTTTTCACACAGCATCATCTAGCCCCAAACTAAGCAGAGCTTGTATTATGTGACCTACATGACAGATTTTTTGTAAATACATACATTTTATATGTTTTTTCTATGTATAATATCGTCGGCTAGCAAACAACACCGCTCAAGTCAAAATATTGCAGTTTTAACATTTTGATGCCATTTGATAGATCATTTCACTAAGCTTCTGTCCACCAATACAAACAGTTTATTTCAACCAATCACAGGCAGTTATTCAAAGACAAGAATTAACGCGAAGTCTGCAAGGTTTTCAAACACCGCCCAAGTCTCTAACCTCTACATACATAAAAACTGTAAGAGATGTCAACTTTGTGGACTTGCGCAGTGTTGCTTAAACAGTTATTTGCTTCTCCTGAAAAGTCACGAAAACCGATTTAAGCGGTGTTGTTAGCTAGCCGACGATATAAAATAAATAAAAAATAAATAATGCTGGACATTTTCACACAGCATCATCTAGCCCCAAACTAAGCAGAGCTTGTATTATGGGAACTACATGACTGATATACTACTTATATACATTTTTTTTGTACTTAATATACATAGAAAACACCCAGACCTGAGACAAATATTTGCAGATACAAGATTTGTCCCGTGGCGGGAATTGAACCCGCAACCTTCTGCGTCCCAGGCGGACCTTCGCCCACTGCGCCACAGAGGTCGTCAATGTATGTATTTACAAAAAAAATGCTGGAAAATGTCCAGCATTTTTTATTATTAAGTATTTATATTTATTAATTGAGGTATAAGAATCGAAACTGATAATCTACCTTTGACGCTGACTGTACCTAGCTCGCATGTTCACTTTTCATCGCGTGTGTACCTAGCTACGTATTTATAGTAATTTGGGATATCCTCTATCAAATATTGTAGGAGAGTCTTCTTGGCCTTGTGTGCTGTGTACCCTGACTTCCGATCTGAAGGCCACAAGTTCGAATCCATTTCATCATAAGCGGGTCGAGCAAGAATGACATTTTTAATCGACTTCAAAAAAGGAGGAGTTACTCAACCCGGATGGTTTTTTTTATGTTTTTTACTTGTTATTATTCGCCAATTTGCTTTTTCTGTAAATGCAATTGCTAGTTTTCCCGTAAAACTAAATAAATAAATAATATAAATAATGCTGGACAATCCACACAGCATCATCTAGCCCCAAGCTAAGCAGAGCTTGTGTTATGGGTACTAGATGACTGATATACTTAATACAATACATTACATAGATAGATATTTTTTTATTATACATAGAAAATACCCTATTATACTCAAAAAAACATCATCATCTTATGGGATGACGACGTCTGTGCCGCAGTGGGCGAAGGCCCGCCTGAGACGCAGAGGGTTACGGGTTCGATTTCGCGCGAGACAAATGTTTATATAATCCGCAAATATTTTTCTCGGGTCTGGGTGTTTTCTATGTATAATATGTAGGTATGTCATCATCATCATCCACAGCCTGACTTCATCCACTGCTGAGTATAGGCCTCCCTTTCTTTGCGCCACTCCTCACGGTCCAGCGCCAACCTCGTCCGAACAACGTGTCTATGTGTCTGCCCATCTTGCCGCAATATATATATGTATGTATATACAAAAAAATATGCATATAATTTGTACCTTCATTTGGCTATAATCTCACCTAACTGTCAAAGTGATGATATGTGGAACATGAAGGTCTAAACTAAAAGATACCTATTCGCCCTTACCATAAAGTCCTATTCACTCAAACCTTGAAGTCCTATTCACTCAAACCTTGAAGTCCTATTCACTCTAACCTTGAAGTCCTATTCACTCAAACCTTGAAGTCCTATTTACTCTTACCTTGAAATTGTTTAGGCTTGCGGTTTAAGCCTTAAAAATATTCGCATTAATATGTAATGTTGAATCTATAATTAAACGAGGAAATTAATTCAGCCTTGATGCCTCTAGCACAGATATATACTAGCTTCTGCTCACGGCTTCGCCCGCGTGGTACCCGGATAAAAATTAGCCTATGTGTTATTATGATGTATTAGTTATATTACTGTAAAATTTCATCAAAATCCGTTCAGTAGATTTTTCGTGAAAGAGTAACAAACATCCATCCTCACAAACTTTCACGTTTATAATATTAGTAGAATAGTAGGATTACTTTCCAGCCTTAAGGCGCGGACAGATGCCGAAGTAGCATATCAATAGGTAATCAAAGATCACCATACTTACGTACCGAATATACGTTTTATGATATAGAACCGTGTTGGCTTAGTGAGAGGTACTTCCGATCAGGTTGTGGGTTCGATCTGGTCGTGCGGATTTTTCTACTAGTGAAAATGATGTTCGCATTAACACTTGTTTAAAACGGTGAACAAACATCTGCAGAACATGCAAACATTTGTCCCGCAGCTGGAATCGAACCAGCATCTCTTGTGTTCAATCAGATTGAACTAATCAAATAAGCAAATACATAATCTCAAAATATTGAGATTATTTGCTTATTTGACAAACATATTCGTACCGAATTCAAAACGGACATTTTCCGGCGTGACATTACCGTCCGCCATTTTGTCTGCGCGCGCGTCTCTGGCGGGTTTACCTCGTGTTGTGTATTGGGATAGGACTATGTCCAGCAGTGGACTGATGTTGGCTGATGATGATGATGATGTGCGTCTCTCGTGGGAAACGGGAACGAGTGAAATAAGTTTTCCTCAGGATAGATGACAATATTTATTAATTTTTCTTATAAAATTGTATATTCGGCGGTGTTCGTTTACTTTTATCAGCACCATCTATCGGTAATTCATCGGGCTGAGGTTTTTTCAGATATTCGTCGAGGTCTAAAGGCATCAGTTTACCATCAGGACCGGTCGTGACATCCAAATTAAACTCTGTCAAGACTTTATCTATATCCTCTTCTATGTCTATACCAATATCGCTAATATCGTTCGCTAAAATGTGTTGATTTTTATCTTCGGGAATACTAATATTTTTAATTTTCTCCGTGGTGCTATCTATGCTATCTGGTTTTGTTGTAGTAACATTGTCTGTTTTATTTTTGTCGATTCGTAAATGCACTTGACTTTGTAAAATTATATTGTTTTTTGATTTAATATCTGTATTTTGACTATTATTTGAATCACTTAGCAAAATTTCTTTGTTTATTAATGTCGTATCGGTAGTTTGAATTTTATTTGAATCTATCTGTAAAACTTCATTGCGTTTCAAATGCATGTCCTGCATATTGTTTGAACCACTTTGTAAAACATCATTGCTTTTTGAAGTTATATCACTTTTCGTTGTATTTAATTGAGTAAAGTTTTTAATTGCTTCTGTACTAGATTTTGTCATTAAAGTGGTGCTAAATGTATTATTATTTATAGAAGTAGATGTGCCTAACCAGAACTGTAATGGTTCTAAATCAGCTTCATGCGATAGTAAATTGTTGTCATCGACTGTCGTCAATTTCGTATCAATTTTATTCTTCACCTCTGCCATTTGCTTTTCCAAGTCGTTTATTCTTCTTAAAACATTTAGTTTTAATTCGTTCTGAGCTGAACTATCGCTGGTATTGTATGTTTTCATTGTTCGCCTTTTGATTTCATACCCTTCTATAGACATTCCTTCTTCGGACAGCGGAACATTATCTACTGGGATATGTTTTCTGAATTTAGCATTGGTTGTTTTCTTGTGTTTCACTTCTGTTGTCTTCGTCTTGTACCACTTGTAGGGATTTTTCGTCGATTTAGATTCGCTGGAAAAAATAAAATACAATCAACCTACTATCAATACGAACCACAGATTATTTTTCTTAACATATTCTGTCTTTGATGGCGTTCCAATGTAGTATTAGACCAACGTGGTTCGAATGTATTCAGATCGTCTCGCCGGGTAACGAGTTTTACTCAACGTTCTGGTCAAAATAATAAACAATCAAATTTTTTTCAGGTTTACTCTATCGTAACTCATGTCGTGAGGTAGTTATAAATAATAAATAATGGTGGACATATTTCACACAGCATAATTTAGCCCCAAACTAAGCAGAGCTTGTATTATGGGAACTACATGACTGATATACTACTTATATACATATTTTTTTTGTAAATACATACATATTATACATAGAAAACACCCAGACCCGAGACAAACATTTGCTAATCATACAAACATTTGTCCCGCAGCGGGAATCGAACCCACAACCTTCTGCATCTCAGGCAGGCGTTCGCCCACTGCGCCACAAAGTTCATCTATAAGCATCGTCATTCACTGAGGCAAAGCAGTTAACATTGAGATAAGCCTCCGTTTTTTATTGATCTGGATTAGTTGAGCTATCTTTAGATCATTTGCAACGGTATTTTTAAATGTTTTAGTGTCTGTGTGTCAGTATGTTTGCTTATCACAATTTTTAGTGCCAAACCATACGCCAGCCATACAAGCCAGAGTTTGTAATTTGTATTTGGTATTGGTAGACAAAGCAAAGGGAAGATTTATAGAATTTACCTGTATTGTCTCATCTTAGGTGCATCATCTTCCAAAGACATTCCAGCTCTCTTTACATTGATGATCATGTCAGCATCTGAAATAATTCTCGGTTTGTCTGCATTAATTCTCAGCTTCGATGGTTCATTTTTCTTGTGCTTACGTTTCTTAAGTTTAATTTTCTCTTCCCATAAAGTGTATAGCTTTGATTTCTGTGTTGTCGATTCAATTTTAAAAAGCTTTTTTTTAGAACTGAATCTTATTTCTTCCGGATAAAGGGTTATAAATGACGATAGTTTCTTATGATGTTGCATTTTCGTTTTTTTTATTTTTTTATGTTTCTTGCTGCTTGGTTTATAATGCGTTTCATATCCTTCAGTGTCTGACATTTCAGAAGAGACATCTCTTTTTGTATTTTGCGTCCTCATTGTATGTGTAACAAGCTTTTGTTTTACACTGTCGGTAAAACTCTTGCCGTTATTGTATTTGAAAGTGTTATAATGATCCATATTTGTTAATCCATATTTCAAAGTCCACACTTTGTGGTTGATTCTCTCTGGGTGTTTAATATCTCTCCAGCTTGTTTCGAGTTTAATCTTCAAATCTCGTCTTGCATTTGCATTCAGCTCTGAATAATGATCAAATATAATAGATCTGATGCCATCCCTAATTACTTTGATGAGGTTTAGATTAGCTCTCTTAGATTTGCTTCTGTAAGTTTGCAGTTTATCAAGGAATGTTCTGAGCTTGTCGCTAGAATCTTGTCTGTATAGTGAATTTATGTAATCTATAAATTCATTCTGGCCTGAGCTAAATTTAGAGTCTTCGATAGCTTCGCTAACTTTATCTAAGTTCTTTCTAAGAAGCCGAGCAGGTTTATCTTTGACGTAGTCTAGTTTATTTGCTACAAACCTTCTCATACTCTGATTTTCTACTAGCTCGTAGAACTTGCAGCCTCTGTAGTGGTATTTCCTGATTTCGTCATCAAACACGCCAAATACGTCTTCCAAATCATCGTCATCGTAAGTTTTTAGGACGTCTATAACAGATTTAATGAATTCTGTGAATTTTATTTGTTTAATTTCAATGTCGTACCGCCGAGCTGTTATGTCGTTGCCTAGAGCTGTTTTGACTTTATCTAAAACCTGTTGGACGTTATCTATAAACTTTAGATCTGCCGTATTGTCTTTATTGTTAAATTCTAACACTGTTTCCAAAGCAAGATTCACGCTTTTTGGCTTGGTTGTTTCGATATACGCTAAAAAAACAAAAATCCATTAAAATATGATTAAATCCAAACAAAACCTCACCACTTGAATTCAAGACATAGTGTCTAGTGTCTTGAAGTCTAGTGTTGTAGAGCTCTATATGTAGAGCCTATCTTAAATAGAATTACTAAATTAATTAACTAATTAAGAATTATTAAATCTTTGTAGAATACGTACTTATAAATTTGAGAAGTACCAACAAACAAAATGCTTTCATTTTTATTTTTTTAACCCGAGATAGATTTATGTTTGTGCTATAACATTTTCAGGAACATAAATAAGCTATCAAAATATAAACTTTAATAGAAAAAGTCATAAAACACTTAGTTACTGATGCGTATTGCGTTGAAAAACTACAAAATTGAAACTATTTTAAATATTTGAAACTGAAAATACGTTTAATCGCCACTGTTTGTGATTGTTTTCAACAATCCACCGTAGAACGAAGAAGCACCAGCGGTGAAGAAGCATCAGAAATCATGATGGATTTCTTTCTTTTATAACTAGTTTCAAAACTTATGCAAATCGATGAAAACACGGCTGTTTTCGTCGATTTCGAGTCAGACGTACCAACATACCCATCTACTTTCAAATTTAAAAAGATTTACCTACCACTATTACCTAGCTATAGTTCAATTTTGTTGGTTTAATATGATTTTTATTTTACTTCTGTTTACCGTGGAAGCATTTGCAATTTATCACAGTAAGTAGGAAGTTACCTAGTTCAATTTATGTCCGCCATCTTGACCATCATTTTCGTAAACGACACCTATGGGGCCACCATCTTTGATATTAGGATGTTAGCATCCTCCATTTTATTGAGATGGGGGGCTACGTAAAAACATCCACGGCGATAGCCAACTTCCAAAACATGTGGCCAAACAAATTAGGTACTTACTTAGAGGTCATTTCTTTTTGAAACTATCATGGTATGAACATACTTAGTTTATACACTACATACGGAATATTTACCATTTTTTAGAGTTTGATTGTTTACAATATTTTGGCACAGTTGTTTAAGTAGATACGTGATAACGGGAGGAAATTAAGTCGGTGCAGGTACCTAGATATTATTGGCATAGGAATCGATCTACACTCTTTTATTGTGAACGATAACCGATATTTTAATAGTAGGTACACGCTACTGTGCCAAAATATCGGGAAACACTAAAATTCACAAATAATGTTAAAAATCTCTTTTTCGTAAATAATATAAATAATAAATACGGAAAAGAATTATTTCAGCAAAAACAAAGTATCAGATTAAACAAAGACCTTTATAGATGGAGAACTGGTAACGCTGGTGCGTTGACTGGCACCTGGGCAGCAGTTGGTTGATGGATGACTGGTGTTGGAAATGTCAATAGGCGACGGAAACCGCGCACCATCAGGTGGGCCTAGGTGGGCCTAGGTGGGCCGTATGCCTGTTATATCGATATAACATAAAAAAAAATTGTGGACGTTGAATACGTTCTCGTTTTCAACTGAATTCAAATACATAAATAGTAAAAAAAAAATATTAAAATCAGCTTTTAACCCTGAGTGCAGCTACCATGTCATGGTAAAACTTAAAACCAGCTATCGTAATAAAATGTGTACGTACACAAGATTTGGTGTCTGTGCTGTTGACCGTTGAAGAGTTCCTTTATCTGGAGTTAATCCTGGATGTCGATTCAGGTCATGCTTACCATAAAAATGCATTGTCATCGGAACTGAACCAACGTGTAAAAATTCAACTCCGTAGGATAAGAGGAAGTGGTTCTGATCCAGCTTGCAAGATTTGACCTAAACAAATAAACTAACAGACAAACATTGCAGGTTAAATAAAAGCTGGTAAAAAAGGATGAAGTTCTCAATTCGTCAGTATTTTTTGTGTGTATGTTAGGTACCTGATATTATCGCCAATAAGGAACCGATTTTAATTATTCTTTTTTTAATGGGTAGGGTGGTGCTTTTTTTTTATGTTTTTTTTTTATCTGACAGAAAAATCATAGTATCGCAGAGTCTTGTCTTGCTCTTTTACCGACGTATTATAATGTGTATTTATATATGTATATTTGTAGTAAATCTGTGGGTATGTATCTTAACATATTTATTATATATAATAATTATTGTACTGTGTAGTTAATATTCTTTTGTTATTTTATGTACACCCCCGCCACTCTCACAATCTCTTACTATCCTCTCCATCCAAAGGTTGTCTGGAAGAGATCGCTTCTAAGCGATAAGACCGCCCATACTTTCTCTAGTATAAGATTATGTTATTATGTTTTTTGCTTAAGGTGTACAATAAAGTATTTTCATTCATTCATTTCCTCACCTAAGATTGAAAAAATGGGGGACGAATGTTCATTTTGAACTATTTCTCAACTGCCCGTCGTTTGAAGTCAATTTTTATTTTTTCCTGAAGAAACTTTGGCATGTTTTGACATTGAGAGTTTTCAGATAAAACGAGACGAAAATCAAATCACTATGAGTCATACGAATGGGATAAGGGTGGTGACGGGGTGCATGAAGACTATGGCATCACCAAATTCTGGTGGGAGGACTTTGAAACCATCGTCGCCACCACTGTGCCCTGGTGGAGCAGGTAACTAACCTTTTATGAATATGTTCCCATAATACAAGCTCTGCTTAGTTTAGGGCTAGATGATCCTGTGTGAAAAATGTCCAGCATTATTATTAATATTAATCACGAAGATGAGTGAAACATAAACTAATTTGACAGGAGTAAAATTCTTGCGTGCATCAGAAAAGAGAGCACCAGTTTAGATTGAGTTCAGTTGTAGGTTTTTTTTTATAATTTATTCATTTATTTAAATCAAGATTGGATCATAATAATACGGTGTTAGTTATAAGCACATAAATAATAATAATAATACAAAACAACATTACAGGTGAACAAAGAAATAAGTAAATAAAATTGAAAATGTCAAAAATTTATTTTAATAGAAACAAATAAATTGAATTGGAATGGTCAAAAATGTTATGTCAAAAAGTTTTAAGAAAAGTAAAGAAAAATATAAAGAATCGCGCCATTTTTTTGGTAATGAAAAAAATATTTTTTGTCCTTCAGCATGAACATTAGCAGTGTCTTAAGTGGCACGAATCCCGCAAGTCTCAGTAACGTGACTTTGGAGGTGACATTGCCGACCGAGCGCGACCCGCTTAGTAACATCACTCTACCATCACAACTGCTGGAACAGCTTAGAAGGAATCCAGAATACCTTCTGCAAATGGTACGCCTTGTCCGAAAACCAGAAGTTGTTTAAAGTTTAGAGAATATGCTTTTAGGTACGTTTAAAGCACAGGTTCTCAAACTAATTTTTCCCACCGCCCACCTAAAACCTATAGGGCCCCCAAAGTTTTTAAACATAACACCTCTGCTTTCCCCTCTAGACCGCCTTAGCGCTCCCAATATCTTCTAGAGTCTTCTACCGCCCCCCTGAACGCCTCCAGCGCCCACAAGGGGGCGTTAACGCCCACTTTGAGAAACAGTGGTTTAAAGGATAGGGGACTTATATGTAAGTTTATCGTTTACGGAATAATGAGGAATACGTTGTATGTTATGCGAAGATATGTTGCTCGTCTAAATAATAAAGGAAATTATCGTGGTTTTATACTAAACTAGCTTCTGTCCACGGCTTCCCCCGCATGGTACCCGGATAAAAAGTAGCCTATTTGTTATTCTGATGTATAAGCTATATTACTGTAAAGTTTCATGAAAATTTGTTCAGTAGTTTTTGCGTGAAAGAGTAACAAACATCCATCCTCACAAACTTCTCTTAACTCTGCACGGTAAAAACTGATTTCTTATAAAAAGACAAATTGCTTTCCATTAAGACATTTTTATTACCTCCAAGAAAAT
Source organism: Perizoma flavofasciatum (assembly GCA_958496245.1). NCBI lineage: Eukaryota > Metazoa > Arthropoda > Insecta > Lepidoptera > Geometridae > Perizoma > Perizoma flavofasciatum. Next base: position 619,785 of record OY292448.1, read on the forward strand.
GATTCTCGCCCTATAGACGCTAGACAATAATTTCTTCGTAATAGTAAAAAATTATCTCATTTTATTTTATTTGTTACGAGATAAATAAATTTAATTCAAGAAACATATTGTTTTATTTAACACATTTATTTGACATTTATTTGATACGACATAAAATAAGTCTTGAAATAAACATATTTATTTTCAAGTAAGAACAAAATTGAGAAAAATATTATCTTCAAAAAAGATAAGCAGTATTTTTGCTTTAAAAATATTGCATTAAACTAAGAAAATATATTTTTGTAATAACCAAATATTTCGAGAAATCAGTCTTTCTTATTCAAAGAAATCCTTTTTACCCGTGTGGCAGGGTGAAGCCGGGTTGCAGAGGCTAGTTAATTATGTTTACAGGTAGAGGAAGTGACTCGGAAAGTATTTGGAATAGATACGCCTGATCTACGCGCTCGTGTTTATACTTGGATGATGGAGCTCATACAAAACTCTGAGGTAATCTATTTACTGCTTAAGTTCGCTGCGGCTTGAGGTCGAAACTGTCTCAAGGTAGATTTGAAAACTCGTGTTTTCTCTGGGTTATTCCACGAATCACCCTTGAGAAATACCCGTTAGGAGGGAAAACTGAACTCTTAATGTTAAAAAAGTGCAGAAATCCCCCTCAAATGCTACACATTAATTCTAATCAAAAAAGCGTATCAGTGAATCAAACAACCGGATGAGTTTTACTGTAATTTCTGTGTGTGACTGTAATGTATTTTGACATTTTATATTTTATTATCTATCGTTATAAATTTCAGTGTCAAATTTCAGTGTCTACGGACAGAATTTTGTGTTACAAAGTTTTTAATTTACCACTTTTATTTAAGTCCTAAATTCACAAACAATAGATGACTTGATCTGATAGATTTCGACTTTGCCGTCCTGGGTGCTATCACTTCCGCCACCGCCGTCGCCACCGACGAAGAACATCTTCGATCTGACTTCGAAATACACTGGCGATCCTTACGCCACCTTACGGCAAGGGAAAGGTAAGAAAATTATTCACCCCATTAAGAGAGCGGAACGATTAATTTTAACTTTTTTTTTAAGCGTAACTTTTGGCCCTAACAGCATTTTTTTAATTGTTTTCGGAACGACAAACAGTCATACATCCTACTAATATTATAAACGCGAAAGTTTGTGAGGATGGATGTTTGTTACTCTTTCACACAAAAACTACTGAACGGATTTGATGAAACTTTACAGTAATATAGCTTATACATCAGAATAACACATGGGCTAAGTACTTTTTATCCGGGTACCACGCGGGCGAAGCCGTGGGCAGAAGCTAGTTAAGTTATAAGTTACAAAATAGAGTGAACATTGTTAGGTTAATGTTTGACCCACAGCGTCATCCACAGATTATAAACAATTAAAGAGGCAAACAAGCTTTCGGTTCACTTGTACTTGCTATACCTGATCTAAACAAATACCACTTTATGTTGGCGTTAACGCCTGCGGCAAGATTGAATTGTATGGGAATGACATTAGCTGCGGAAATGTCACGTGAAAGCTGCCAAGTTTTACCTTGTCAAATTTTACCTTGACTTGAAAGGAAAAGTAAGCCCGAGGTATTTGTCTAGCCCCCCTGGGGTCTAGACAAATACCACTTTCTGTTGCCGTTAACGCCTGCGGAAAGATTGAATTGTATGGGAATGACATTAGCTGTGGAAATGTCACGTGCCAGCTGCCAAGTTTTACCTTAACGTGAAAGGAAAAGTATCTAAGCGTGAGGTATTTGTCTAGACCTCCAGAGGTATCACTCGTTCGTTGTCGACCCTGAGACATAACGGGTGGAAAGTCTCATGTACCTGTTATTTCACCGGCATCCATACTCTCCACTCCTACTACTCTATACTCTCCACGCGGAACACAGCAATGGCAGCAGAAATGGCTGCAGTATGGAGGTAGTGCTTCCCAGGACGAGCTCTTTATAAGCAGCTCTACTTCTGACAACGATGACTGATATGCGCTTTAAAAATCCTTGGTTATCTTCCGGCAACGGGGGCAATTATCAACCTTCATATTCCTAGACATTTCTGTATATATTCCTCCTCTCCAACTCGACTCAGGGTGCCTTTAGTGGCATTTTCAACTAAAAATACCACAATAAATCAGACTCAATTGAGTATTGTCTCGAGTTGCAAGTTGGAGTGGAGTATTTACGTCATCATACGTTAATAGTTTGAGGGAATTTATATCAAGCCTGCAAAACTTTTGTCTATGGTACAACCTGTTGATGATGATGAAATATTCTTCTGAATATTCTTTTTCTTTAGATCACGTCACTCCTTGGTTTCTCCGGAATATGAATGGGAAAGGCATACCGCAGCGGATTCCAGGATTTAATGGGCCTCCTAGGTTTAATAGACCTATTAATGGACCTCCTAGGCTTAAAGGAGCATTGCCACCAGAATACCCTGTCGCCCCTCCAGGAAATAGAATCCCGCCAGGTTTTAATGATGGGGTCCCACCGGAGTATCATCATGTACCACCAGGATTCAAAGGATTTGGACCAGAATCAAATCAAGGAGTTCCGCAAGGCTTCGAACGACTACCACCAGGTTATCAAGGTTTCTCACCCGGTTCCAAGGGAATTGCATCCGGTTTTCCCGGATTCTCACCTCAGCGCGTCACACCAGACCTTCGGCAATTCGCAGCATCTCAAGAACCCTCAATAGTTCCTGCGGTATCCCGTTTTGAAAGAATCCCTCCAGATTCTCAAGGTTTTCCGCCAGATTCTCCGGAAACCCCTCCAGGTACTCGGGGATTCTCTCCAAGTTCTCCGGGAATCCCGCCAGACTCTCGCGGCTTCCCGCCCGATTCTCAGGAAGCGCCTTCAGGTTTTCTGGGGTCTTCTCAGGGATTTGCGACAGGTTCTCCGAGATTCCCACCAGCACCTCTGGGCGAACCAGTTTTTCCGGATCACTCTCCAGGTTTTATGGGCCGCAATCCAGATTTTCAGGGATTCCCGCCAAAGATGAACCCATCAAGACAACATCTAACGGATCCACATAACCCCAAGAATCCAGATTTAGATTTCTCCCAATCTATGGGGGCATATGGAGTCAAGGGTAAGTAGGATGACCTAACTCAAGATAAATAGCTTTTAGAACAGCCTCGAATCCATTATTTACAATTTAATTTGCAGTGCCCCCTAGGGACGTGCAGCGTCGACCGTAAGGATGTGAACATTAAAGTTACTTATAAGTTTTTACTGATAGAGAATTTGATGGAGGTCGCTGTGACCTCGCTATACAGACCAGAGATCTCTAGCTCTCTAGAAAGGAGCTCTGGGTCCAGCTTATCAACAAAGATTTTTACAACTCATTAAATAATTGTTGTACAAATATACAAAGTACAAAGTGTCTGGGTACATTTTGTTCCTAGGTACTTGTGTTGTGTTAGATTAAGTTGCTTTATTCTCTGTTTTTTTCTTTTAGTAGATAGGTACCTAAGTAAATTAAGTTAACAGGTAAGCACACTTGTGCTAATATATATATTTAAGTTGATACGTACTTATAAGTAGGTCCTTAAAAGTTTTGTTTTCTCATTTAAGTGAACTATAATTATGTTCTTTGAGAAATAAAGAATCTTTAAACCGAAACAAATAAACTTTAAGTACTTTACTACTTAATTCCATTTCTGTGTTCTTCAGGTGTTCCACAAAGTCCCAGGCAAGGCCCATCTCCTCAGTCAGACCCGAGATTCCAAGGAGGTCTTCAAGGGAATCCAGGTAAGATAGAATTAGTACTAGGAGTTGTTTAAATAACTTATCATAATAATAGATATAATAATTAGCTCCGAGTTAGTAGTTTACAGTCCGTGATCATGACCGGATGCGTTAAAGTCATGCGTAACACCCACCACTGCTTGAAATGGCAATGGGCAGGTTATTTCAGTACCTACTGTCAGTGAAAATGACGCTACTCGAAATGCCAAATATTTTTTTCATTTTCTGGATATGTGATAAAGATAAAGATTAATTTTTTTGCTTAATATAATGTAGGTTACAGTTGTAGGTCTTAAATATATATTATATGTTTCAATTATGTTCTACCTTAAAATTAGGCATGAACATATTTACAATATATTTGTACTAGCTTCCGCCCATGGCTCGCTCGCGTGGTACCCGGATAATAAGTAGCCTATGTGTTATTCTGATGTATAAGCTATATTACTGTAAAGTTTCATAAAAATCCGTTCAGTAGTTTTTGCGTGAAAGAGTAACAAACATCCTCACAAACTTTCGCGTTTATAATATTAGTAGGAAGTAGGATAAGATGAAGTTAATTGTTCATAAAATTAAATGGTCAAATTTTCAGATTGTTAACAAAAAAGTCATTAATATTGTAATAGCAATATACAATATTAATCAAATAAATACAATAAATTAAATGATTTTGTGATTTACACGTGTCTCTATGCAATAGCACCATCCCATACTCTTCCACAGTTCTCTCCTAAACATGTCTGGAAGAAATCGCTTTCAGTGATAAGACCACCCATTGTATCTCCTATTTGTCTTTTTTACAAGCTTTTATTTAACTTACAATGTTTGTATGTTAGTTGGTTTGTTTAGGTCAAATATTGCAAACTGAGAACCACTTCCTCTTATCCTACGGAGTTGAATTTTTACATGTTGGTTCAGTTACACTTTTATGGTAAGCATGACCTGAATCGACATCCAGGTTTATCTCCAGATATAGGAATTCTTCAACGGTCATCAGCACAGACACCAAATTTTGTGTAGGTACGCATTTTATGATGATCCTGGTTTAAGTTTTACCATGAGATGGTTGCTGCACTTAGGGTTAAAAGCTTGTTTTTAATTATTTTTTTTACTATTAATTTATATAGGTTTATCTAAGTTTTTGTACGTTGTAAGTACTGTAAAACGGTGTTATGAACATAAAAGTTTTATCTAGATATCTATTTCCATATCATACAACTAGCTGACTCGCCCCCTGCTTCGTTTGCGTGGATTTCATATTCTCGTATTGAGTAGATATGGGGCATTTTTGTTAATCCTTTGACCCCCGTTTTAGGACATCTTAAGATGTGAATTATCTAAATTCCTTAGTACATACAACCTCCAATGCCTGATTCTCTTCTTCATCAATTTCTTTCCCTGCTGTAAACTTTCTTCTTTGCAGTGTAGGGATGGGGGAATGGGAGATATGCAGTTCGTTGAACCTCAGGTCTCTATAGGACATAAGTTTTAGGCTGGGCGTTGATCCTTCAGCCAGTCAATCAATCAATCAGGCAGGACTTGTTATTTTATTTTGTATATAGGTGTGCTAATTTGTTATTCTAATTTTTTATCAGGAGTATACCATTTCATTTTAAATGTCTGTTTTATCCAGGTGTTCCGAAGAGTACGATCAAGGGCTCACCACCTCGGTGGGACGTGAGGTTCCAAGGCAGTCCTCAAGCTCCCAATAACCTGGGACCATCTGGACCAGGAGTTGAAGGCAACCCTGGTCCAGGCATAGATCCGCATGTTGGGCAGTTCCCTCCTGGAGGACCTCAAGGTATCGCATCATGGGCGTCTCACCTCTAACCATGTTTGCCAAGATATTTTCCTAACTGGATCTTTTAATTTCGAGTTAAAACCTAACCTAACAATTAGGTGTTCTGAAATATATACCTTAGTACCAACATAGAATATTTATATTCGATCCAGGTCGTCAACTACAGGAGACAACTAACCCCACTCCAACGACCTTAACCCCCATCCCAACGACCCTGTCCCCCCCAATGGTCCTGACTCCCATCCCAATGACACTGCCCCCCACCCCACCAACCTTAACCCTTACCATACCGACTCCGGAGATGACAGAACAATCCACACACGACCCTCTCTACACGGCATCGCCCCCCCCGGCGACCGCCGCGGGTCGACAGCTGATCGACCCTGATTACTACGGGATAGAAACGCCAGATGAAATGGGTCTCTATAAAGACGTGCGGCCGTCTCTGGCGCCCCCTGATGCCAGCATTATTTACGAAGGTACGTTATATGTTACGTGGATCATAACACCTCTGTGGTGCTGTGGGCGAAGGCCGGCCTGAGACGCAGAAGGTTGCGGGTTCTGCGGGTTTGATTTCCGCTACGGGATAAATGTTTGTATGATCTGTAAATATTTGCCTCGGGTTTAGGTGCTTTCTATGAGAATCCTTTATTAGAATATGATATCTTATATTAACGTTTATTTGCCAGAACATAATAAATATGTATAATGTCTTAGAATGGTCATCATAAGAAAAATAAATATATTTTTTTGCAAAACTTAAACTACCTACAATGGTCGGTCTTATAGCTTAGAAACGATGGAGAGGATTCTATGAGATTGTAAGAATGACAGAGGATTTTCACAAGCTTAAAATTGTTACATGTATAATATAGAATGTATTTACAAAATCACATGCATACAGGTAGTACATACATACCTACAATACAATTACTTTATTTGTTCGAAACATAGGTAGTACAGACAGGTCTTAACATGTAGATTTAGACCGGCGATGTTTCGCCGTTTAACTGGCGTACAAATACTTTATTAAATATATATACTAATCATTACATTTTAAAATAAATTTCAACACATTAATCACTATTATCTAGTCCCATCATAATTTGTCCGTCAAATATTCTTGAATGCTATAGTATGCTTTAGCTGTCAATAACTTGTGTAATTTGCTCCGAAATATATTTAAATTGTCCAATTCCTGTACATTTTTCGGCAGCTTATTAAATCAGTCATGTTGTTCCCTTAACACAAGCTCTGCTTACTATAATAGGGCTAGATCACTGTTTCTCAAAGTAGGCGATAACGCTCCCTTGTGGGCGCTGGAGGCCTTCAAGGGGGCGGTAGAAGGCTCTAGAAGATTTTGGGGACGCTGAGGAGGTCTAGAGGGGAAAGCATAGGTTGTTATGCTAAAAAACTTTGGGGGGCGCTAGGATTTCTTTATTCTCAAAGTGGGCGGTGGGAAAAATAAGTTTGAGAACCTGTGGGCTAGATGATGCTGTGTAAAAAATGTGCAGCATAATTATTAAATTAAATTTTAAATGTAATTAAAACTCCACTGCGTTAGTTTGACCGGACCTTTAAACTTTGACAGGTGTGACATGGCCAACTACCGTCACAATGCATCCATTGATAGAAGACTTGAAAAAGGAAATGGCCTCAAAGTCCGTCGGATATTTCACCGTTTTCGTAACCAAATTTATGGAGCTTTTGGCTACCATGGAGCGGGATGACGCCGAACGCATCGTCATAGGCACAGACGAAGCTCTCAACGAGTGAGTCGTTAGAATGAATGAATGAATGAATGCAAAATACTTTATTGTATAGGTTACTTCCCGATGATCTATAATCGTGAAATTTATCAAGAAACAAGGTCTGACAGCACAAGTAAATTTACTTTTTCATTTATGAAAAAGTTGTTAATTTGTAGTTTTATCACATACTCTGTCCTTAGCAGCGATGCGAGCGATGCGACGCTGTGGGCTGGATGGCCGTATGTCACAGCTAGTTTCAGATAAGGATTATAAACGAGAAAGTTTGTGAGGATGGATGTTTGTTACTCTTTCACGCAAAAACTACTGAACGGATTATGATGAAACTTTACAGTAATATAGCTTTATACGTCAGAATAACACATAGGCTACTTTTTATTCGAGTACCACGCAGGGAAAACCGTGAGCAGAAGCTAGTTTCAGATAAGATGATTCAGAGGTTGTGTTGTAGGTTGGATCGGCAGGGGTACGTGCGCGGGATGGGCACGCCCTTATGGCCAGCGACCCTGAAAGGCTCGCAGATAATTCGCAGTGTGCCACCAGAAGTCATGCAGAGTGAGTATACAGCTTCCTCTTCCACTTCCACTTCTTTACCTGTTTTCAGTTGTCTTTCCCTAGTGTGGGGTCAGGTTAGGTGTTTTTTTCACTTTCTATCTACATTTCCTTTTCCTCTCTCTTTCTTTTCCTGGTGCTCTTGCTTATCCGTAGGTATCCCTTTTCTTATTCTTCTACTTAATCTCCTTTCCCATCTTCGCCAATCTTCCTCCTCTTCAGCCTCGTCCTCTTCATCTAATGTCTTTCTTCGTATTATTTTTACCCGGGACGACAGAAGCTCGAATATGTATCTGCCATAAAATGTTGTTCGTCTGTTCTCCAAGATGACTTAGTTTTGGAATAGGTTAATATGTCTTCAATAGATATTTTTATCACTGGGTGGCGCTACAAACGATGATGGAAATACACGTGGGGGTTTTAAATGTTATAACAAATAATTAATATTCCTCATCTTCTTTACGATGAAAGTATTTATTATATTTCGATCTGAGTTAAAAACATCATGCCCTTTTCGTCATTAACTTTATAGTCCTCATATTCGTCCGGTTCGTCTTCTTATTTTCCAACTTGCTCATCCTCTTCTGATTCAAAAAGAGAAGAGGCTCATTCTTCAACCTATTCTTTTCATCGCTCAACCCAGGTCAAGCCGGGGTAGCTTTCCAAATGTTACAACATAAGGACAACGCGCTCGCCTCGGACATGAACGACATCATCAATATGCTGGACATGGTGTACATGAGGGAGGAAGGTGGCGCGCTGCTGGCCTCGCTCGTTGATCTGGACGAGTACCCCGCCAACAACAAAACCGCGCTTACGGTCAGCGGCAATTTTTACCTGCTTATTCTCCAGCTATTCCCATATCACCCCTAGCCTAGATTAGAACACTTTTAAAACATCTAGGACTTGACGGTTTTGTCACGTTTCATAGTTTTGTTTTTTCGAGTGGGAAACTCATTAGTTCATGACAAGTTTTGAATCTTTTGAGGTACCACCCGCTAGGAACACTTTTGCCTCAATATTGATTCAGGACCCACGACCGATCGGAAATACTTCTAAAGACAAACAATCCTTTCAGATAATGAGAAATCTGTTATCAGCTGTGCTAGCGCCGTACTTACGCCTAAAAGGTACCGATCGTATGAACTTGCTCCTTGACAAGATCAACGTCGCCATAGAAGACCGCTATGGTGGAAACTTCCGCCGCAGAAAGATCCATCAAAAAGCAGCTGTAGACGAATCCAATGAGATTGACAAAGCTCTTGATTCTTCAGGAATCGGCAATAGCAAATTCAGAGGCATGGCACGATCAACAAGTATATTTAGCAATCACAAAGCTAAAATCAATTCAAAAGAATCAAAAAACAGCTATCACAAAGGTAAAACCATTGTTTATGAACGTACCAAACCAGAAGTCAGAGATAAGGTATCAAGAATGGGTAATGACAATTTAAGAGATAACATACAACGGTCAAGAAGCATATTTAGCAATCACAAAGATAAAATCGATTCAACAGAATCAGGAAACAGCTTCATCAAAAATAAAACCATTGCAAATGAATATAATAAACAAAAATACAGAGATAAACGATTAAAAATTGCCAATGGCAATTTCAGAGATGATATTGAACGATCTAGAATCAGAAACAGCATGATCAGAGCCAAAGGAGATTTTAAAGAATCAAAGAATAGCTACCACCATGGCAAAACCATTACAAAGGAACACACTAAAAATAAAGATGGCCGAACACACAAATTTAAGGACAAAAGTGATAGATTAACTGTCAGTACTTTTACTACAACTGCAAAAATAAAAAGAAACAAGTATGATAAACATTCAGATAAGAAAGAAATTGAATCAAAACATAAAAGTTTGGAAGAGTTTTGGAACAAAAAGAAAAATAAATTGAATAAAAAGGGACTGACTATTGAAACTGGTAAGTAAAGCCTACCTGATAAAGGCAGGGGTAAATGCCAAACATGCGCATTGACAAGATTAATAAAGTAACTTGTTTGAATGGAGGCGTACATTAAGGAGTGTACTCTGAATAGAGTTTGAGGTGGGTCGAACGTATTCACAGTATGCCCCGTCCTTTATATATTTTTAATAGTTTAAAAACGAAGGATCTATAACTTAGATTTTATTCTATAAAAAAAACTAAATAATTTTAGGGTTGAAATAGGGCTGATAAAAAAATTTGAGCTTCTAAAATAGTATTGAAGGTTTGACATAACTACAAAAGTAGGTTTATGTCAAAAATTACAATTAATTGAATTTATTTATTTTCCTTACAGATAGAGATTTTACGTTTGTTAAACATAAGGAAACTGAAGACAAAAAACATGCTAAACACATAATAAAGAAACATTTAAAAACCAAACATCATGAACTTTATGAAAATCTACGAAATAGACATAGACAAGCCAAAGAACGAAAGAGACACAAGAAAAAAAGCAAAGGCTCATATAGACATGGACATAACTATGAAAAACTACTGAAAACCAGATTGCAAGAAGATGCAAAGTTGGACATTAAAGAAGCCAAAACTATTATTAAAGGTCACGAAAATGGTCTGAAACGTTCAACGAAATTAACAAACCATCAACATATGGTGTTACAAAAGAGATTTAGCGTAGTCGATACATTTAATCGAAACATCAGTAGAATGGACAAAATGAACACCAAATCATCAAAACAAGGCGTACGTGGAGCTTCTGAAGAAACTAATATAAAAAAATCACAATACATAACAAAGCCTGTCACTGATTCAAGCATACAATTTAAAGGTTTTGACGAAAAACATGAGCTTCAGAAAAAAACAGATAATAACAATAAAATAAGAAGCAAGAAAGGTGTCATTAAAGATTCCGCTTCTAGTGACGATGAAAGTGATTTGAAATTTATGCTCCAAGATACGATAAGACACGGAGACAGAATATTTGCTGAAAGAAGAAATCTTGAAACCAGGAATCGGATGAATATAAATGCAATGTCAAGTTACAGTGACGAAGAGGGTGTTCTGAAGAAGAACATTTACAAAGTATTTGGATATGATGAGCGCCACATGAGATAGGTAGATAGTCGCATTGTACCTAGTCACATTTGTTTTTTCTCATAAAGCATTTAAATAGTTTTAATCTTTGATAGAATTTGTAAATTTGTAGCATGCTTACCGCCAATCACAACAAATTAGGTTGGCTGGTAGAAAATGCTTTAGCATTATGTCCGCCTATTGTTCACTTTTAATTAAATGTGCAATAAAGAGTTAATAAAGAAATAGAAACTAGCCGGACTACTATCTAACATGGCAACACCATACACACCTAGTTAAGTCACAGACAATAAAATATATATTTTTTTCAGGTTCAAAGTGAGCCGCTAAAACCAGTGCATGCACAGCAAGCACAGCGAACTACACTGTATTTTGAAAATCCCGTTCTCATAAAAAACCCTAGCTTCATAATTATTAACATAACACATCGTAACAGGTGTTATGTAACTCAGTAATAAAATAAACTCTTAATTCGCCACGAACTGACATTTTTCACCCTACTAGCGAAAGGAGGGTTACGACTTACAGTTTAACAGTAGTTGCGATGAACATGCCGATGTTTTCCAGCGTGATTTAAAAAAATACACTTTACTAACGAATTTTATTGCTGTTTTTTTGTTACTAAAAATAAAAACCTACTCTAAGTAGGTGAGCTAATGAGCTTATACAAAGAAACTAAACTTACCTACTAACTAAACTTAGTAGGTACCTATTCAAAAATATGTGTTATTTTGTATATATCATTTCTTTTGTATCGATATCCTACCTCACTTATTTCCTGGTCTCTCTGGGACCTCTTACTCGTATGTTCTAGAGATGTGCATTTTGTTCAGAAGATATAAATCACTCCTGTAACAATAATAATAATATAAGCCTTTTATTTCAGATAAATTACATACTTAATACAATATTTAATATTTTACATGACATCGACACTATTATCTGTTTGCCCTTTTAAATCACTCTTACAAATCTTTAAATCTCAAACAACTCAGTAATTCAAACGACAAAATTTGATTCACATATTATCTTCAATCAAGCATTCTCTATTATATCCACCGATTACAATTGATTTTGCACCTTGTTTCAAAGGCAGTAGAAACAGTTAAAATTTAACTGAATATTGCTGTAGGTACGCAATACCCATGCGCAAACTTCAATCATTCTCTGTCTCTTTTTCATATTTATAATCCTGCATTAGGCGCCCACTCACTTTCAATCTACATCTTTTCATGCTTCAGTTAATCTTATATGAACCGTAGCCTCAAAGATTTAAAGATATATTTAGAAAACATAATTATGATTTATTGATTCAATCAATATTTTTGACGTATGTACATCTGTTTTACCAATCACTCTTTACGGGTCTATAGCGCGTTTACCTTTTTTATTATTTTCCCGACGTGTTTTATGATTTCCCGTGCCCGTGTAGTTGCGGCTACTGCCTTTATCCCATAGTTTAGTCATCCAGGAAAGTAATAAAAAAGGTAAACGCGATAATGACCCGTAAAACTTATAATTATCTTATCTAATCGTGAAAGTTTGAAAAATAATATCACTAGCAAATTTTATTGGTATTTTGCACGTCAGCTAGCACATCATTAAAACAGCCTATTTCAAATTAATCCATGAAAAATCAGCACAGTTACTCAACACTAGATGGCGTTAAAGTGTATTTTATGTTCATGTAAATAAGCTTTTTCTGTCAACTTATCTATCCGAATTTTTTTATCTGTGACTTGGTTTTTGACACGCCTGTGTTTGTGAAGTGTTTGTGTGCAAATATTTTTTGTTTTCTCGTAGGTAAAACAGTTGTGTTTATCCGAAACTCAGTGTGAATTGTCATAAAATTCATTAAATACTGTTAAGTGATCATTTAATTTGAGTAATTGCTGAGGATCACTGAAAAATAGCAGGTAAAAGGGAATGTAGCAGTATTTTAAAATTACTATCCAGCCAAAATAAAAAGTCTCGAATGGCCTTAAAACTTCGATGTGGTGTGTTTGTTTCTTATTTAGTCGGGTTAAAGGGCGCAAGCTTTGGATTAAAATTTGTTTAGTTTATCTTTCTGGAATTTATTGTTATACTTTCTTTATATATTTTATTCAATCTAAAGCATTTTACAAGTATTTGTATAAGTAGAATAAATATTCGATGACACAGACGAAAGCCATTGTTTTTTAACATGACTCATTCAACAATCATTTCATTGATAAATAAGTACCTAGGTAACTCTGAGAGAAACGTAGTTTTCGTGTGAATTTCTCATCATTCTGACCCTATTTCATGCGTAACAGGGTCATACGAAAATGTCTTGACTTTTCTGCTTCAATACTAATATCCTTTGTGCTAAAAAAACCCATGCAAGGCACATTAAATCCTGGTTCTATACTCAGTATTCAGATCTGTGAGGATAACAAGCGGGAGAGGGGGGACATGTCCAAACACAATCCTACTAATATTGTAAATGCGAGAGTTTGTGAGGATTAATGTTTGTTACTCTTTCATGCAAAACTACTGAACGGCTTTTGATAAAACTTAACAGTGATATAGCTTATACTTCAGAATAACACTTAGGCTACTTTTTATCCGGGTACCACGGGGGCGAAGCTGTGCGCAGAAGCTAGTATTTAATAAATAATAATAATGCTGGTCAGTTTTTACACAGCATCATCTAGCCCCAAAGCAAGCAGAGCTTGTGTTATGAGAACTACATGATTGCTAAACTACTCAAACACTTTTTTTGTAAATAAATACTTATTATACATAGACCCCAGACAAATATTTGCAGATCTTACAAACATTTACCCCACAATGGGAATTAAACTTGCAACTTTCTTTATCATTTAGTACATATCTGCGATGTGAAAATAGTTAGTAATCTACACTGCTTCGTTCGTGATTGACAAAGCCCTTTGCAAGGTACTCCATACACAATCAGACTTTAAGATAATCTACACTGCTTCGTTCGTGATTGACAAAGCCCTTTACAAGGTACTCCGACACATTTAGACTTTAAGCCTCTTTTAAGTTAATTTTAACCTACTTCTAATTGTCATATTGAAATGAAACTTTGTATGTATATGTAGTTGGGAAGACCATGCTATAATTTGGTATCTTGGAGCTGATCTGATGATGGAGCTAGGAGGTGGATAGTGAAATATTTTTTTATAATCTTTAATGTGTGATAAAAGCATATTTTTTTTATTTTTTTATTCTGCATTTTTAAGAACTTCTATTGATTTTTGACGATGTCAGTTCTATCATACCCTTGTAGACTACATCAAACATTTTCATGAACCAGGTCATTTATGGACTGGCAGAGCATGATCGCTTGAAGTTTGCACAGCTAACATGCCCTAAAAAAGGCCCTTGTCGTTTGATTGTGTGTGTTTTTTATTTTTTACACATTTTATTAGTGTGAATGTTAATTGAACTGGCTTTCCAAACATTTGACTGACCCGATGTGATTGATTAATTAATTACCTAAATTACTACCATTATACCGATTAATTATCTGAATGACAACCATCATAGCGGCCGCGGAAGTGGGGGCAGAGGGGGCCAAATGCCCCACATAGGGCCAGGGTTGCAGATTGAAGGGTTGACCAAAGAAATTTGCACGGAAGCGCGGAAGTAATCACGGAATACTTCCGCGGTCCCTGATACCGATTAATTACCTGAATTACTACCATCATACCGATTAATTACCTGAATTACTACCAACATCACGATTAATCCTGAATTACTACCATCATACCGATTAATTACCTGAATAACTACCAACATACCGATTAATTACCTGAATAACTACCAACATACCGATTAATCCTGAATTGCTACCATCATACCGATTAATTACCTGAATTACTACCATCATACCGATTAATAACCTGAATAACTACCAACATACCGATTAATCCTGAATTACTTCATCATACCGATTAATTACCTGAATAACTACCAACATACCGATTCATTACCTGAATAACTACCAACATACCGATTAATTACCTGAATAACTACCAACATACCGATTAATCCTAAATTACTACCATCATACCGATTAATTACCTTATTTACTACCATCATACCAAGTTCTGCTAGCTCTTTGTTTATCATTGGTTCATTGCTTTTCGCTCTGCATTGATGTGATCTAACATAGCTCAATCATGTGGCGAGAGATTTCGCTACATGCCAAATATTAGGACGTGCCTCTGACTACCTCCTTGTTTGACAGTGAGCCATGGCCCTGACGGAGACGTACAGTCAGACGGGCACCCTGACCCTGAAGTGGGATCCACGCAACCTGGAGATCCGCACCATGTCCGTGGAGCGCACCCTGGAGCCCCTCGTACTGCAAGTCACCACCCTGGTCAACACCAAGGACCGAGACGCTAAGAAGAAGAGACGTTAGTATATATCTTTTTACCTGTGATTTAATAATAATAATAATTCATTTATTTCAGGCAACATAGTAAAGTACACATACTAATACAGGGCCCATATAATATATACCTAAAAAAATATAAAGGTTGCCTGGAAGAGATCGCTTTCAGCGATAAGGTCGGCCCTTGTACCACTAGGTGTTATTTTAATTTTTCGTGATTCTTTTGTATTTCCTGGTGTACAATAAAGATATATCTTATCTAAGAAAATACATTTATTTATATAGCACGTATTACCACTATCTGTGTCACTATTGAGAGCTGTGTGATTTTGGTAAATAAATAAATAATAGAATGGTCGAGCGAAAAGCCTGAGGGCAGAATTTAGTGACACAGATAGTTTAAATTTACCACTATCTGTGTCACTATTGAGAGCTGTGTGATTTTATTAAATAAATAAATAAAAGAATGGTCGAGCGAAAAGCCTAAGGGCAGAATTTAGTGACACAGATAATTTAAATTTACCACTATCTGTGTCACTATTGAGAGCTGTGTGATTTTGTTAAATAAATAAATAAAAAAATGGTCGAGCAAAAAGCTTAAGGGCAGAATTTAGTGACACAGATAATTTAAATTTACCACTATCTGTGTCACTATTGAGAGCTGTGTGATTTTGTTAAATAAATAAATAAAAGAATGGTCGAGCAAAAAGCTTAAGGGCAGAATTTAGTGACACAGATAATTTAAATTTACCACTATCTGTGTCACTACTGAGAGCTGTGTGATTTTGTTAAATAAATAAAAGAATGGTCGAGCGAAAAGCCTAAGGGCAGAATTTAGTGACACAGATAGTTTTGATTCACCACTATCTGTGTCACTATTGAGAGCTGTGTGATTTTGGTAAATAAATAAATAATAGAATGGTCGAGCGAAAAGCCTGAGGGCAGAATTTAGTGACACAGATAATTTAAATTTACCACTATCTGTGTCACTACTGAGAGCTGTGTGATTTTGTTAAATAAATAAATAAAAGAATGGTCGAGCGAAAAGCCTAAGGGCAGAATTTAGTGACACAGATAGTTTTGATTCACCACTATCTGTGTCACTATTGAGAGCTGTGTGATTTTGGTAAATAAATAAATAATAGAATGGTCGAGCGAAAAGCCTGAAGGCAGAATTTAGTGACACAGATAGTTTAAATTTACCACTATCTGTGTCACTATTGAGAGCTGTGTGATTTTGTTAAATAAATAAATAAAAGAATGGTCGAGCGAAAAGCCTAAGGGCAGAATTTAGTGACACAGATAGTTTTAATTAACCAACTTGATGTAATACCTAAATTCACAAACAATAAATGATTTGATTTGGTCGGATGCGTAACTTAAGAATGCTGTCTTAACAAGCCTTTAAGCCTTGGCAGTAGCTAGTATGGTGGAATTCTTGTCTATTCCAGCGGGCAAGTCGAAACGCGCCAGCGCATTAGTGGCTACTGTGGAGCGAGCTACTGAGATATTCATTGAGCGCGGGCAGAGCATCGCCCTCGAGAATCCGGAGATCACGCAGCAGATGCTGACCGCTGTGGAGGACGTGCGCAAGGCTGGTAAGCGGTACACAGGGGCAAGTCCCAACTGAAGTGGTGAACCAAGCATACAGTTCACCTGGAGTGCTAGACAAATACCTCACGCTTACTTTTCCTTTCACGCTAACGCAAATTTGTCTTGGTAAAACTTGGCAGCTGTCAGGTGACATTTCCACAGCAAATGTCATTTCGATACAAATTGATCTTTCCGCAGGCGTTAACGACAACAGAAAGTGGTATTTGTCTAGACCCTTATTTGGTAAGGGTCAAAAATAAATAAAATAAAAAATAAATTAACAGGTACAGGAATTCGGGTGTTTTTTAAGATTGTACTTTAAATTAAATTTTGTTACTTGTTATTTTAACAGAACATAATCAATTTTAAATTTATTAATTTTAAATTTTGTATGGTTAAAGAGAAAATGGATGGATTGTGTGAAGAATGATATGATTAAGAAAGGAGTGAGTACTGAGATGACGGCTGATAGAGGAGAGTGGAAGAAGAAAACATGTTGTGCCGACCCCACGTAATGTGGGATAAGGATAAGAAGATGATGATGATGAGAGCATAACAAAGCGCATACAAATATACTCTGTGACTTCTTCTATAATATGTGTTTCACAAATAAATAATTGAATTTGTGTGTTTATTTTGCGGGTACTTTTAAAGCGAATGTGGTCATCCACAGGCGCAGCGATGAGCGTAGCGGCTAGAGAGTTCTCTGAGGAGCCGTGCGCGTCTTCCGTCCGCGGTGGCATGGTAAGACAATGTTACAAGCAAGATCTTTCTTAAACTACCCTATTATTATTATTTATTTATAATTATTATTCCTTTTTATTTATATAAAATCTCAGGCTTATGCCTGGAGCCTTTATATGCATTAGTGGAGACGAAGCTAACACTAAGAGGCCTTTTTGTACAATACAATATATAAAAATCATTATTTTCTGGATGGCAACTAAAAAAATGGGTTTACTGTCGACCATTATGGAATTTTCTATGTAATGAAAGCATAAAATATATTAAATAAAAAAAATCCCAAAGAAATGTCTGTCAAAAGCGGTGACTTCTTTTAAAATTATTATTATTTAGCCATTGCAGGGCAAAGGTCTCCCTTCCATTCTTCTACCCTTCGTAATCCAACCCCTTTTCATCCCTCCATCTCATTCTGGGCCTTCCACGTCGTCGCCTTACATTTGGTGGGATCCACTCTGTAATTTTTACCCTACTAGACCTTTTTTCAACCGACTTCCAAAAAGGAGGAGGTATTTTTATTGTGTGTTTGTTACGCGATATCTTCGCCAATAATTGTGATGCTATTTTAATACTTAATTCTTTTTTTATGAGTAGGGTATACTTCAATTTGCCGGTATAAATTTAATGAAAAATTCCCACCCCTGAGGGTGAAAAATGGGGGATATCATTTCATATTGAACTTTTTATCAACCTCTCGTAATTTGAAGCCGGTTTTTATTTTACCGTATTTTAAGTATGTAAACTTTTCTAAACCTACCCATCAAGACTTTGTTTTTTTACTTTCATTTTTCTTTTTTTTATGTTTAACACTTTAAAACCAAATAAGACACATAAGATTCTTATCAAAAATCATTGAATACTTCTTCCTAGACCTACAAAAGAAAATATACTTTTCACTTCACTCCACTAGCGGTACTCACTGCCATAGGGGTGTATGTAATCATAGAGAGGAGTTTCCTTATTGATCTGTTGCAGTCCAGTTAGACAAACCACTGCCACAGAAAATAAAAGTTAGTTTTATGTTATAGGTTTCTTCTTATTTATTAAGAAAATTCCAACCTTAGTGCAACTAGATTGAAGACCAATATTGTATGTATTAATTTATATTCTTTATAAACAGTTGTTGCATTAAACTTTACTTAAAAACAAATAAATAATAATAATAGAGTATAACATAATGATTGCAGGTGCGGTGTGCGCGCGCGCTGCTGAGCGCCGTCACGCGGCTGCTGATCCTGGCCGACATGGTGGACGTGCACCTTTTGATCTCCAATCTAACAACTGTAAGTGATTGCCCTACTTCCGGACATACAACTGAAAAACATCATCTGATCCATTGGTATGCGAATGGTACGGAGGAGATCTTATCCGTTCTATTCAAAAAAACCAACGCAACATTGCTAAAGTATAAAGGGCTATTTGTGAATGATGCAAAAGCTCCGAGACTAAAATTCTTACCGTAACCCCAATTATGGAATTTCTTTCAGAAAGAATAAGGTTATGATAAAAAATAGACTTATATTTCAAGAAGCAGATGTTTTTTAACTGACATGTCGATTTTTTTGAATATAACTTACGGAAATGATTCAAAATTATAAAACGTAGTAGAACAAATAGTAGAAAAATGGTCCAAGAGCGTTTACGTGCTATGATAAGACAGAATAAAATTCTCTTTACCTTTGTTCAGGAGAATGAAAGAGAAACTTACTAGGAATTGCGTAGTGGCTTTCGGAACCGGAACCCTTCTGCTTAAAAGCACTAAGTTCACGTAGTTGCAACGCCTTTCATATCGCAGTCCGCACTGCCAACTGCAGCTTGAGTAAGTTAAGACAGCTAAGTTACGTGAGCTAAGCGATTTATCGCCTGGACTCTATCCTAGCACCTCGTCGCTACCTCCTTTAGGTGTAAAAATCTATAAAAGTAGTATGATCCTGGTTAAGTGGCACCTTGTTGTAAGCAACATTATCGTGTTCAGGTGGAGTCGGACTTGGAGAAGCTGAAGGCGGCGTCATCGCAGGCGGAGCTGGCGGAGTGCGCGGCGGCGCTGGGCCGCTCGGCCGGCGCGCTGGGCGCGAGCGCGGCGCGGCGCCAGCACGAGCTGCGCTCCCCGCACGCGCGCGACCAGCTCGCCGCCGCGCGCGCCATGCTCAAGAAGCACTCCACCATGCTGCTGTATGCCTCCAAGGTATGTCTCTGCCTGTACAAGCTGCGCGCGCGACCAGCTCGCCGCCGCGCGCGCCATGCTCAAGAAGCACTCCACCATGCTGCTGTATGCCTCCAAGGTATGTCTCTGCCTGTACAAGCTGCGCGCGCGACCAGCTCGCCGCCGCGCGCGCCATGCTCAAGAAGCACTCCACCATGCTGCTGTATGCCTCCAAGGTATGTCTCTGCCTGTACAAGCTGCGCGCGCGACCAGTTCGCCGCCGCGCGCGCCATGCTCAAGAAGCACTCCACCATGCTGCTGTATGCCTCCAAGGTATGTCTCTGCCTGTACAAGCTGCGCGCGCGACCAGCTCGCCGCCGCGCGCGCCATGCTCAAGAAGCACTCCACCATGCTGCTGTATGCCTCCAAGGTATGTCTCTGCCTGTACAAGCTGCGCGCGCGACCAGCTCGCCGCCGCGCGCGCCATGCTCAAGAAGCACTCCACCATGCTGCTGTATGCCTCCAAGGTATGTCTCTGCCTGTACAAGCTGCGCGCGCGACCAGCTCGCCGCCGCGCGCGCCATGCTCAAGAAGCACTCCACCATGCTGCTGTATGCCTCCAAGGTATGTCTCTGCCTGTACAAGCTGCGCGCTCGACCAGCTCGCCGCCGCGCGCGCCATGCTCAAGAAGCACTCCACCATGCTGCTGTATGCCTCCAAGGTATGTCTCTGCCTGTACAAGCTGCGCGCGCGACCAGCTCGCCGCCGCGCGCGCCATGCTCAAGAAGCACTCCACCATGCTGCTGTATGCCTCCAAGGTATGTCTCTGCCTGTACAAGCTGCGCGCGCGACCAGCTCGCCGCCGCGCGCGCCATGCTCAAGAAGCACTCCACCATGCTGCTGTATGCCTCCAAGGTATGTCTCTGCCTGTACAAGCTGCGCGCGCGACCAGTTCGCCGCCGCGCGCGCCATGCTCAAGAAGCACTCCACCATGCTGCTGTATGCCTCCAAGGTATGTCTCTGCCTGTACAAGCTGCGCGCGCGACCAGCTCGCCGCCGCGCGCGCCATGCTCAAGAAGCACTCCACCATGCTGCTGTATGCCTCCAAGGTATGTCTCTGCCTGTACAAGCTGCGCGCGCGACCAGCTCGCCGCCGCGCGCGCCATGCTCAAGAAGCACTCCACCATGCTGCTGTATGCCTCTAAGGTATGTCTCTGCCTGTACAAGCTGCGCGCTCGACCAGCTCGCCGCCGCGCGCGCCATGCTCAAGAAGCACTCCACCATGCTGCTGTATGCCTCTAAGGTATGTCTCTGCCTGTACAAGCTGCGCGCTCGACCAGCTCGCCGCCGCGCGCGCCATGCTCAAGAAGCACTCCACCATGCTGCTGTATGCCTCTAAGGTATGTCTCTGCCTGTACAAGCTGCGCGCTCGACCAGCTCGCCGCCGCGCGCGCCATGCTCAAGAAGCACTCCATCATGCTGCTGTATGCCTCTAAGGTATGTCTCTGCCTGTACAAGCTGCGCGGCGGCGCTGGGCAGCTGCCTTTGCCGAGCTAATCAGCTGACTTGTAATGTTATATTCGCAGGTGTATGTGCGTCACCCGGAGCTGGCCGCGGCGAAGGCGAACCGCGACTATGTGCTGCGCGCGGTTTGCGCCGCCGTCGACACCATCTCCAACGTGGCGCACGGACGCGACACCCAGGTTCACGGTCAGTGTCATCTTACCACCGTCCCTCTATCACAATACATATAATTACATAAAACAAAAAAATATTCATCTAGCACGTAATGACTGCGACGCGGCCGCGGCTGTGTTCGGTAACCGACCCCAGAAATACCGATGATTATATAACACAAAAACTTATTTATCTAGCACGTAGTGACTACGACGCGGGCGCGACTTATCTAGCACGTAGTGACTACGACGCGGGCGCGACTTATCTAGCACGTAGTGACTACGACGCGGGCGCGACTTATCTAGCACGTAGTGACTACGACGCGGGCGCGACTTATCTAGCACGTAGTGACTACGACGCGGGCGCGACTTATCTAGCACGTAGTGACTACGACGCGGGCGCGACTTATCTAGCACGTAGTGACTACGACGCGGGCGCGACTTATCTAGCACGTAGTGACTACGACGCGGGCGCGACTTATCTAGCACGTAGTGACTACGACGCGGGCGCGACTTATCTAGCACGTAGTGACTACGACGCGGGCGCGACTTATCTAGCACGTAGTGACTACGACGCGGGCGCGACTTATCTAGCACGTAGTGACTACGACGCGGGCGCGACTTATCTAGCACGTAGTGACTACGACGCGGGCGCGACTTATCTAGCACGTAGTGACTACGACGCGGGCGCGACTTATCTAGCACGTAGTGACTACGACGCGGGCGCGACTTATCTAGCACGTAGTGACTACGACGCGGGCGCGACTTATCTAGCACGTAGTGACTACGACGCGGGCGCGACTTATCTAGCACGTAGTGACTACGACGCGGGCGCGACTTATCTAGCACGTAGTGACTACGACGCGGGCGCGACTTATCTAGCACGTAGTGACTACGACGCGGGCGCGACTTATCTAGCACGTAGTGACTACGACGCGGGCGCGACTTATCTAGCACGTAGTGACTACGACGCGGGCGCGACTTATCTAGCACGTAGTGACTACGACGCGGGCGCGACTTATCTAGCACGTAGTGACTACGACGCGGGCGCGACTTATCTAGCACGTAGTGACTACGACGCGGGCGCGACTTATCTAGCACGTAGTGACTACGACGCGGGCGCGACTTATCTAGCACGTAGTGACTACGACGCGGGCGCGACTTATCTAGCACGTAGTGACTACGACGCGGGCGCGACTTATCTAGCACGTAGTGACTACGACGCGGGCGCGACTTATCTAGCACGTAGTGACTACGACGCGGGCGCGACTTATCTAGCACGTAGTGACTACGACGCGGGCGCGACTTATCTAGCACGTAGTGACTACGACGCGGGCGCGACTTATCTAGCACGTAGTGACTACGACGCGGGCGCGACTTATCTAGCACGTAGTGACTACGACGCGGGCGCGACTTATCTAGCACGTAGTGACTACGACGCGGGCGCGACTTATCTAGCACGTAGTGACTACGACGCGGGCGCGACTTATCTAGCACGTAGTGACTACGACGCGGGCGCGACTTATCTAGCACGTAGTGACTACGACGCGGGCGCGACTTATCTAGCACGTAGTGACTACGACGCGGGCGCGACTTATCTAGCACGTAGTGACTACGACGCGGGCGCGACTTATCTAGCACGTAGTGACTACGACGCGGGCGCGACTTATCTAGCACGTAGTGACTACGACGCGGGCGCGACTTATCTAGCACGTAGTGACTACGACGCGGGCGCGACTTATCTAGCACGTAGTGACTACGACGCGGGCGCGACTTATCTAGCACGTAGTGACTACGACGCGGGCGCGACTTATCTAGCACGTAGTGACTACGACGCGGGCGCGACTTATCTAGCACGTAGTGACTACGACGCGGGCGCGACTTATCTAGCACGTAGTGACTACGACGCGGGCGCGACTTATCTAGCACGTAGTGACTACGACGCGGGCGCGACTTATCTAGCACGTAGTGACTACGACGCGGGCGCGACTTATCTAGCACGTAGTGACTACGACGCGGGCGCGACTTATCTAGCACGTAGTGACTACGACGCGGGCGCGACTTATCTAGCACGTAGTGACTACGACGCGGGCGCGACTTATCTAGCACGTAGTGACTACGACGCGGGCGCGACTTATCTAGCACGTAGTGACTACGACGCGGGCGCGACTTATCTAGCACGTAGTGACTACGACGCGGGCGCGACTTATCTAGCACGTAGTGACTACGACGCGGGCGCGACTTATCTAGCACGTAGTGACTACGACGCGGGCGCGACTTATCTAGCACGTAGTGACTACGACGCGGGCGCGACTTATCTAGCACGTAGTGACTACGACGCGGGCGCGACTTATCTAGCACGTAGTGACTACGACGCGGGCGCGACTTATCTAGCACGTAGTGACTACGACGCGGGCGCGACTTATCTAGCACGTAGTGACTACGACGCGGGCGCGACTTATCTAGCACGTAGTGACTACGACGCGGGCGCGACTTATCTAGCACGTAGTGACTACGACGCGGGCGCGACTTATCTAGCACGTAGTGACTACGACGCGGGCGCGACTTATCTAGCACGTAGTGACTACGACGCGGGCGCGACTTATCTAGCACGTAGTGACTACGACGCGGGCGCGACTTATCTAGCACGTAGTGATTACGATCCGGGCGCGGCTAGATTCAATAACCAAACCCGGAAACGTCGATAATGAAATAAAACAGAAACTTATTTATCTAGCACGTAGTGACTGCGACGCGGCTGGTTTCGGTAACCGACCCCTGAAACTTCGATAGACGATTTCTTTAGATTAAATAAAACAAAAAATGTATTATATAAAAAAAAAAAATCCTTTCAGGTAACCGCCCTGTGGAGGGACCTGGCGAGTTGGCCCAAGCACTGGACGATTTCGATGTAAGTACCAACGAAGGTTCATAGAGGTTTCTTCTGATACCTTCTTTTATCTATCCTACTGACTACTAGTTTGTTAAAAGTTTGTGAGGATGGATGTTTGTTACTCTTTCACGCAAAAACTACTGAACGGATTTGATGAAACTGTACAGTAATATAGCTTATACATCAGAATAACACATTTACTTATACAAACGCTACTTTTTATCCGGGTATCACGCGGGCGAAGCCTTGGGCAGAAGCTAGTCTTGTATATCTTCATAGATAGATAGATAGATAGAAAATACTTTATTGTACACCAAATAACATATCAGCTTAGTTAAGTACTATCAACTTTAACAATGTTGTACAATGGGCGGTCTTATCGCTAAATAGCGATCTCTACCAGACAACCTTCGGATGGAACGGACTGTAAGAAAGTTTAAAAGGGGTTTAATTGGTGTACTTACCACATATTATGAATATATTATAATACACAATTTATTATATACAATATACCTACATATTTACATATTATATACGTCATAATTTTTGTATGATCCAAAACATAGATAAACCAGAAACAGGCAACAGTTAGTGACTCGAGGACAAGTACTGTTCCTTGACCAAAGATTTAAAAATAGATAATGATTTAGCACGTCTCATGGTAACAGATAGTTCATTCCATAAACGGACAGCCTGCACTGTAAAGGAGTTATCATAGTAGGAGGAGGTGTGTACAGGTGTCAGAAGTTGAAAAGTTTCAGAAGAGCGCAGGGATCGAGCATGGGAGAGATGAATATATTGGAAACGTTCTTTGAGATAGGAAGATGTGGAAGGATTGAAAATAATGTTATATAACAGATTTGGGATATGAGTATTCCGGCGAAGGCGTATGGGTAACCACTTGAGCTTACTGCGAAACTCAGAAACGTGATCTTACTTGCGTAAGCCAAATATGAAACGTATACCGAAGTTTTGCAGGCGCTCAAGTTTATCCAGCTGCTCAAGTTTATTCATACTTTTTCTTTTCCTCGGTTAACTTATGAAATAACCTTTAAACAAGAATTGAGTATGATTTTTTATTTTATTTTAGGAGCGTATGGTGATGGAACCCTTGGCTTACTCGGAGCTCCGGACCCGACCGTCTCTCGAGGAGCGGCTGGAGTCCATCATATCCGGGGCCGCTCTGATGGCTGACAGCTCCTGCACCAGGTATGCCCTCCACCTATTGAAGGAAAAACAAGTTATTCAGTATGGAACTAGTTTTAATTTCATATTGTAAAAACGGGAATTTTCACGTACCGTACTATCGGTGAAGGCACCGACTAAGTTTCGACTCGTTCCGAGAGTCTTCACTCTTCAGTCTGCACGACGTAGTCGCGTCGTGCACGACGCGACGCGGAGGGAGAACATCGCGATCACTCACCTACTTTTACTTTATTTTATTTAATATCATTTCAGTTAAATAAGTACACACCATTAACTAACTCTGGGCCCATACAGAACCTATATTATTAGTATAGATATATATAAATTGTGATTATGTTTCTGTTTCAGAGACGAGCGGCGCGAGCGCATCGTGGCGGAGTGCAACGCGGTGCGACAGGCGCTTCAGGACTTACTGCACGAGTACATGAACAACGTGAGTTTTACTTATTACACTATCCATCTATTCATTTAATTACATTTATTCATACAACTATGTACAAGAAGTTATATACAAAACATACAGATGAAACAGTTAGCTACCTAAAGACCGCTGCAAACGATCTAAAATTAATATTTTTGAACTATAACAGATAATACATAAACTTACTAAAACAGGATGCCAATCAATGGTTTTCAAGTCTAAAATCAACTTACGAAACAACCAAAGTATGAATAGCCCGCATTGGATAGCCAACACGTTCTAGAAGGTAGTTAAAAAAATATTAATAACAACCTACTATAATATACGCAATATAGATATATATTATAAATAATATAATATACTTACATAGTTACATTCACACAAAACAGATATCATATACAAAATTAAACGAAAAAAATACTAAGTAGGTCTTAGCTTTGTGCTGTGTGGGGTCAAATAGGTCCCCGTCTCAGCATTATGCTGCACCAACGCCTAGGTAGGTCAGGTGCTGGTTTTCAGACGGCACTATACAAGCACTGTCTGACCTATAGCTAAAGTAATCTAGAAGGAAACTCACTAAATATTCATAAGATGCTTTCTTGACACCAAACGGGATTTCGAGAAACTCAAAGTAATCACTCAGAGCATTCGCGATCAAACTAAAATGCGAACTGACTAGCGGCGTTAGGTTAGGTATTGTTTTGTAAAAGGATCATTAAAAATAATAACCAGCCTTGTTTTCTTTCCTGGCTTGGTCGAGGAGGAACCGGCAGTAGATAAAACCAACGTTTCAAAGTGATCCTTGTGATTTTAATGAATAAATGAATTTCGACTTTGACTAGCGACTCGATCTCACTTCCACAATCTATTCTAATACTATTAAAATCACGAACAATGAAAGGGAACGTTGCTATGCCGACCGCCTAGTACAGACGGCGGTCGATAGTGAACATCTCGATGCGGGAACGAGAGCCGCTTATTGCGTGTGACAGAGACATCAATCTTAAAACACCCCTCTTTTTGCATGGGGGGTTTAAAACCACGAACCATAAATAGGACTAAATTACGACATCAATCTTATAAAAATGGACAAAGCAGGATCCGAGAGCTTACAGTATAATCGATAATATCGATTTACCCTTCGCGAAATCACATTTGGTTGAGCGAGACGGTTGCTTTTACCAAAACTCCGTTCTGACTGAACAGCATGAAGACCCAATACAATGTTTTGTCTACGAAAGAGAAGACAAAAACTTTCTGTCGTCTATTCTGTCTATGATAGACAGAATAGACGACAGAAAGTAAAAGAGAGGGACAAAATATTTTTGTTTTCGATCCCTGTTCCTAAATGTTAATTTATTTATTTATTTAAGGAAAACCAGCAGCACATACAAAAAATTTAAAATAAAGTTAATAGAAACAAAAGGCCGTTAAAAGGTTTTTTTTAACAAATATTCTAAAAATTAACTACAATAAATTTGCGTCTACCCTCACAGACCGGGAAATCGGAGCAATCGTCTGGTCTCGAGCGCGCCATCGAGAACATGTGCCGTAAGACGCGCGACCTGCGCCGGCAGCTGCGCAAGGCAGTTGTGGACCATGTCTCCGACAGGTGAGCTACAGATCGGTGGTACACAGTCGACAACCCTATGTATCGAGTACTAGGCAAGGAAGGCTAAGGAATTATACATTCGCGCTATCGATGTGTTTCGGTGAATCATTAACAAAGGATACATTGTTATAATAACGTGAGCTCGATCGGTGTCTTTCTACTTTATGTGATAAATATTCGATGCGAAGTTAAAGTGCCTTTTTCATCTATTTGGGAGCGATCTATACATGGTCCTTAAGTACCCTTATCTTAAGCTTACCTAAGACTTCTTAACTGTGTTCTCGTTACAAATGTCCAGTAAAAAAAAACACCTTTATTATTATTGTAGTTTCCTGGAGACCAACGTGCCGCTGTTGGTGCTGATGGAAGCCGCGAGGAACGGGAATGAGAAGGAGGTGGAGCAGTACGCTGTGGTCTTCACCGAGCACGCCAACAAACTGGTCGAGGTATGCCTTTAGATTTATGGCTCTTTGAGCGGTTGGAATGGCCCGGGAACCGTAATAAGGCTCATTAAACGGCCGCTATAGTCTGAAATGGCCTGTGGACCATAATATGATTCGTCAAGTGGTCTATTTAACTGTTTAAAGCCCGCCAATAAGTCTAAAAAAGCCTGTGTGCTTTAATATGGTCCGTCGATTAGTATGAAATGTCTTATAGAAAGTACCCCGCTAAAGGGTATGAAATGGCGCGTCGCCGACTACCTTAAAATGGTCTGCGGACCGTATTGTGATACGCCATGTGGTCTGAAATTGGCAAACATTTATTTTGCCAATGCCGCAGCGGGCATCGAGCCCGCACCTCTTGCGTCGTACTGGCTACTCACCCGCCGCGCCACTAAAGCCGTGCTTTATCTATCTATGGAGATTACAGTTGTGAGCATGTTTATTACGCAGGTGGCGAATCTCGTGTGCTCGATGTCCAACAACGAAGACGGTGTCAAGATGGTCCGCCACGCCGCAGAACACATCGAGTCACTGTGCCCTCAGGTAATAGACTATGAATCACTGTGCCCACAGGTAATAATAAAGACCAATCATAGAATCTAAATTATAATAAACTAGCAACTGCCTACGGCTTCGCCCGTGTGGTACCCGGATAAGAAATAGCCGATAAAAAGTAGCTTTTACTTTTAAGGCAGGATTCGTAAGAAATGCCTTCACTCAACCATTTTCTCGTCAACTTCGTTGCAAAATTGGTGCAGCTGATAAACGCGATGCGCGTGTTGAGCGCCCGCCACCGGTCGCGTATGGCCGGAAACTAAAATACCAAAGTTCAGAAGGGTGCTATTTTTAAGCCGAACGGCATCCATTTGTACTCGAAATTGCCGAATAAAACAAATGCTGTTATTTTATAATAGAATTATTCACCGTTCGAGTATGGATAGCCGTTAATTATTCACGCACACTCTAGCTACCTACCTGAGACTAAAAGCAATTTGCCTAAAGTTTTGAAGGGTGACATTTTTAAACCAAACGGCATCCGCTTGTACTCGAAATGATCCAGATGTGTTGCGAACGTAGTCTTTGAACTGCCCTCCTAAATCCCGTAATTTAAAGTAAAGTTTTGACAAAAAGTATTACATAGTTATCTGAAAATAGAGTAAGACAGTGATTGAAAGTGCAGTAGTAATGTAGTTATAATGTGTGTGCAGGTGATAAACGCGATGCGCGTGCTGTGCGCCCGCCACCGGTCGCGCGTGGCCGGCGAGAACGCGGGCGCCTTCGCGCGCGCCTGGGAGCACGCCGTGCGACTGCTCACCGACGCCGTCGACGACATCACCACCATCGACGACTTCCTCGCCGTCAGCGGTAACTACCACTCACTATACACAACCATAGCGAGAACGCGGGCGCCTTCGCGCGCGCCTGGGAGCACGCCGTGCGACTGCTCACCGACGCCGTCGACGACATCACCACCATCGACGACTTCCTCGCCGTCAGCGGTAACTACCACTCACTATACACAACCATAGCGAGAACGCGGGCGCCTTCGCGCGCGCCTGGGAGCACGCCGTGCGACTGCTCACCGACGCCGTCGACGACATCACCACCATCGACGACTTCCTCGCCGTCAGCGGTAACTACCACTCACTATACACAACCATAGCGAGAACGCGGGCGCCTTCGCGCGCGCCTGGGAGCACGCCGTGCGACTGCTCACCGACGCCGTCGACGACATCACCACCATCGACGACTTCCTCGCCGTCAGCGGTAACTACCACTCACTATACACAACCATAGCGAGAACGCGGGCGCCTTCGCGCGCGCCTGGGAGCACGCCGTGCGACTGCTCACCGACGCCGTCGACGACATCACCACCATCGACGACTTCCTCGCCGTCAGCGGTAACTACCACTCACTATACACAACCATAGCGAGAACGCGGGCGCCTTCGCGCGCGCCTGGGAGCACGCCGTGCGACTGCTCACCGACGCCGTCGACGACATCACCACCATCGACGACTTCCTCGCCGTCAGCGGTAACTACCACTCACTATACACAACCATAGCGAGAACGCGGGCGCCTTCGCGCGCGCCTGGGAGCACGCCGTGCGACTGCTCACCGACGCCGTCGACGACATCACCACCATCGACGACTTCCTCGCCGTCAGCGGTAACTACCACTCACTATACACAACCATAGCGAGAACGCGGGCGCCTTCGCGCGCGCCTGGGAGCACGCCGTGCGACTGCTCACCGACGCCGTCGACGACATCACCACCATCGACGACTTCCTCGCCGTCAGCGGTAACTACCACTCACTATACACAACCATAGCGAGAACGCGGGCGCCTTCGCGCGCGCCTGGGAGCACGCCGTGCGACTGCTCACCGACGCCGTCGACGACATCACCACCATCGACGACTTCCTCGCCGTCAGCGGTAACTACCACTCACTATACACAACCATAGCGAGAACGCGGGCGCCTTCGCGCGCGCCTGGGAGCACGCCGTGCGACTGCTCACCGACGCCGTCGACGACATCACCACCATCGACGACTTCCTCGCCGTCAGCGGTAACTACCACTCACTATACACAACCATAGCGAGAACGCGGGCGCCTTCGCGCGCGCCTGGGAGCACGCCGTGCGACTGCTCACCGACGCCGTCGACGACATCACCACCATCGACGACTTCCTCGCCGTCAGCGGTAACTACCACTCACTATACACAACCATAGCGAGAACGCGGGCGCCTTCGCGCGCGCCTGGGAGCACGCCGTGCGACTGCTCACCGACGCCGTCGACGACATCACCACCATCGACGACTTCCTCGCCGTCAGCGGTAACTACCACTCACTATACACAACCATAGCGAGAACGCGGGCGCCTTCGCGCGCGCCTGGGAGCACGCCGTGCGACTGCTCACCGACGCCGTCGACGACATCACCACCATCGACGACTTCCTCGCCGTCAGCGGTAACTACCACTACACAAATATATCTACAAAAAAATAATGTTTGCGGATATGATTCCCGCCGCGGGACAAATGTTTGTATAATCTGCAAATATTTGACTCAGGTTTGGTTGTTTTCTATGTATGTATTAACAGAAAAAAGTATATAAGTAGTATATCAGTCATGAAGTTCCCATAATACAAGCTCTGCTTAGTTTGAGGTTAGATGATGCTGTGTGGAAATGTCCAGCATTATTATTATTAATTATATGCTTTTCAATAAAACAAGTGTATCTCTTGTGTCTCAGAGAATCACATCTTGGAGGACGTCAACAAATGCGTGGTAGCGTTGCAGGAAGGTGATCCGGATTCTCTGGAGCGCACGGCGGGCGCTATACGCGGCAGGAGCGCTAGGTAACAACCATCCTGACCCTCAGATCAACCTCGATTAAACATTTACTACCTATTGTTTTGTAAAAGGATCATTAAAAAGTATAACCAGCCTTGTTTTCTTGCCTTTCTTTCCTGGCTTGGTCGCGGAGGAACAGGCAGTAGATAAAATCGACGTTTCAAAGTGATCCTTGTGATTTTAATGATCAACCTCGGCAAAAAATTTAGGTGTTATGTGTGTACCCAATTTCCAAACAAATGGATTTTTTTATATTTTTTAAATTTTAATTCTCATAATAACAGATAATTGTATCCGCCTGTTTGTGTACAGGGTGTGTTCAGTAATGAAGTGCAATTCTCTTCCAATGCACTCAAATCTCTATTTACAGAGTGTACGATTGTATTCAACCGTTTGTGTACAGGGTGTGCTCAGTGGTGACGCAGGAGATGGATAACTACGAGCCGTGCATCTACACGAAGCGTGTGTTGGAAGCTGTGACCGTGCTGCGCGATCAGGGTGAGTACTCACTCATCACATAAATATTATCAAATATTTGTTCACTCATACAAATAGATAGAAAAGATAATACTTTATTGCTATCGAGCAGTTAACCCCGATAGGCGTCATATTGAACCACACTGTTCTGTCAACACAGCAGTCTTTTAGAACTGATGTTGGCAAACGCGGAC
Source organism: Perizoma flavofasciatum (assembly GCA_958496245.1). Classification (NCBI taxonomy): domain Eukaryota; kingdom Metazoa; phylum Arthropoda; class Insecta; order Lepidoptera; family Geometridae; genus Perizoma; species Perizoma flavofasciatum. The sequence continues at coordinate 651,874 of OY292448.1, forward strand.
ATTGTCAATGTCATTGCGTAATGTTGCCTGATGTGCTCTGATTGGTTAAATCTACAACCAATCAGAGCACAGCACGCGTGGCGGGGCTCGCACTACACTTGACAGAATTGTTTCCTAGCAAATTATCAAACATTGCGTCTCTTGAGGCAGTCTACTCTATTTTTATTGCACACCAAATATTTCAGCTTAAATAAATAGTACAAACTTTGACATTGTTGTACAACGCTCGGTCTTATCGCTGATTAGCGATCTCTATCAGACAACCTTTGGATGGAACGGACTGTACGAAAGATTACAAAGGGGTGTACATACTATGAAAATACTATATTACCTACATAATTACTTACTACACAAATACAAATATATTTATTTTTATAATAAATAAATACATTTTCTGGACATTTTTCACACAATGACAACATCATCTAGCCCCAAACTAAGCAGAGTTTTTATTATGGGAACTACATGACTGATATACTACTTATTTGGTTTTTTTATAAAAACATTAATATTATCGGTCGACGGCGACCTCTGTGGCGCAGTGGGCGAAGGCCCGCCTGAGACGCAGAAGGTTGCGGGTTCGATTTCCGCCGCGGGTCTATATATAATATTTAATATTTTCTGGTCTGGGTGTTTTCTATGTTACAAGTGAAGGTAATATATTAAAAACAACATGTAAATAGTTTGCGACATTATTTTATTAATTCTTATCACAGTACAATTTGTCAATATTTAATCCTACATTTTATTAAACTTATGTCTATGGCTTAAGCAAACACTAAGGCATGTCTCGAAAGAATTCCATAAAAAAACATGAGTAGGATACGCCTGAGTTATTGCTTAGTGCAGACGATCATTAAAGGCACATTGTGTTTCTCAAACATACCATTACAGTAAGTATAAGCATATTTTTGTTGTGTTAGCTTGATTTAAGCAAATCTACTTAATTTCAGTAAGTTTACTTAATTTAAGTAGGTTTACCTGTTTTAAGTGGGTTTACTTATTTAAAGTAACTGAAACTAGCTAAAAAGCCTCGTCTACCAACTGAGTACAGGGTACCTAACTCTTACGCGGCATCTAACTGATATCGAATTGACAGTTCTCCGTATTAAGCTGTCAAAAACCATGAAAAACAAACGAACACGCAGACATCAACTGAAGATATACAACAAATCAAAATGCATCTTTCATATGGAAACGTATTGAGAATTTCAGAATTCCACACAAAAATGTTTTTTCTGGTAAATTAAAATAGTCATAGGATCAGAGAAAACCGTTTCATAGCTCTGACAATGAGTTTAAGTTGTAGTTTATTTGTTTTAAGTAGGTAACTAAGTTTCTTAAAGTGTTACCTCTGATCTTATATCTATTCCGTTTCGCCAATTTTGGTGGGATCTGGGAAAAATTAAAGTTATTTAAAAATTAGTTTTAAGTAGAAGCTTATTTGTATTAAGTAGTTTACTCATTTTCCTGTTTTGGGGGGTGCGTTCGGATGTATTCGAGCGAACGAAGAATCGCTTCTGGGATCGGCGGCGACGTCGGTATATGGGAACCCTGAAATGAATCTACTATTAAAAAAACTTATGGTCTGAGACACAAGTTAACAGATAATTGTATCCACCTGTTTGTGTACAGGGTGTGTTCAGTAATGAAGTGGAATATTCTTCCAATGCACTCAAATCACTGTTTACAGGGTGTATGGATGATTTAATTCTGCCGTTGGTGTTGGTGTGCTCAGTAATGAAGTGGAATTCTTTCCCAATGCACTCAAATCTACAACCGTTTGTGTACAGTGAATTCCACCGTTTGTGTACAGAGAATTCCACGTCATTACTGAGCATACGCTCAGTAATGACGTGAAAAACAACCATCATAAATTTTTTTATCGTTAATCATCGCTACTTACTGACTTGTTGCGATAAAACTCATCTAGGAACCATTGTAGACGTAAAAATAAATTGCAAAAACCGCATGAGCGTTTCGCGTTTCCCAAAGCGTCTGACGATGTGTAGCCGTTTTACAAATGCCGTTTTGTATATTTTTTTAAACCTTAGAGGATAGGCTTCTCTTCTGTTAACATTATGACTATACATTGCTAGCCTTTTTGTAAAACGTCAAATAAGCAAAACAGCACTGGTTGTAGACAAATACCACTTTCTGTTGGCGTTAACGCCTGCGGTTGAAGATTGAATTGTATGGAAATGACATTAGCTGTGGGAATTTCACGTGACCTCTGCCAAGTTTTACCTTGACAAATTTGCGTTAGCGTGAAAGGAGAAGTAAGCGTGAGGTTTTTGTCGAGAACGCCAGTTTTGTAAATGTAAGAGCAGATGTGGTAAAAGATGTGCAGATGCTTGATTAGGAACATAGTGGGATAAAAATCAACGGGGTATTCTTGTCACGTCTCAGGTTTGCAGATTACTTGATCCTTTTTGCTGAAAGCCTTGAAGATCTTCAATGCGTGCTTCAAGAACTTTATGATAGCTTGAAGGGTCAAGTTGGTCTAAACAGGAATATGTCCAAGACAAAAATTATGTCGAGTGTCTGCGGTTTTTCAACCCCAGACGTTAGAAGACGTGCTTCGGTCAAGAGAGATACTTCAATGCCTGAAGACCCTCTTTAAACAGTGTGTCTTGCCAACCCTCACTTGCGGTGCTGAGACGTGGACGCTTTCGAAGGAGACTGTACCGAGTACGAGTTGCACAAATGGCCATAGAACAAGCCATGCTCCACATAACCAACACTTCTCGACCGAGTTCGCAACACTGAAATCCGACGTCGAACGAAAGTCCATGACGTTGGTGACAGGGTGATAGACCTTAAGTGGAGGTGGGCAGGACACTTGGCCAGACGTGGTGATGGTCGTTGGAGTAAATCTTTGACTGAGTGGTGGCCAGACAGGCCGAAGAAGTCCGGGTCGCCCGACAGCGCGGTGGGTCGACGACATCGTCAGAGTCGCAGGGCATACTTGGATGCGAGACCCACAGGACAAAGGAGGATGGCAAAAGAAGGCCTATACCCAGCAGTTGGTAAATCCGGGCTGAAATTATGATGATGATGATGATGATGATGTTGAAGAGCATATTATTAAGTGTTGGTTACGACAAATATATAATCTATGTACCTGTGGCTGGTATCCATGCTCGTCCGCGATGTACTGCAGGGATATTTGCTCACCCCCGGGAGACGTCCACGATGCCTCACCTTGTACTACTTGCGCCGCGTTCTCCTGCAACAGATCAAGAAATGTTCTAGGAAACACTAATTCAACCCGTCCACTATGTTATCAAATATGTTTCAAAGTGATCCTTGTGATTTTATTGAATAAATGAATTTTGACTTTGACAGAGTTGGGGTCAGTGATCTCTCCCTTAGCTCCCGCTGAGATGTCGTATGTTAGTAGGATTGTCGCGACGTCTTGATACTTACAGAGTTGGGGTTAATGATCTCTCTCTTAGCTCCCGCCGAGATGTCGTATATTAGTAGGATTGTCGCGACGTCTTGATACTTACAGAGTTGGGGTTAGTGATCTCTCTCTTAGCTCCCGCCGAGATGTCGTATATTAGTAGGATTGTCGCGACGTCTTGATACTTACAGAGTTGGGGTTAGTGATCTCTCTCTTAGCTCCCGCCGAGATGTCGTATATTAGTAGGATTGTCGCGACGTCTTGATACTTACAGAGTAGGGGTTAGTGATCTCTCTCTTAGCTCCCGCCGAGATGTCGTATATTAGTAGGATTGTCGCGACGTCTTGATACTTACAGAGTTGGGGTTAGTGATCTCTCTCTTAGCTCCCGCTGAGATGTCGTATGTTAGTAGGATTGTCGCGACGTCTTAATACTTACAGAGTTGGGGTTAGTGATCTCTCTCTTAGCTCCCGCTGAGATGTCGTATGTTAGTAGGATTGTCGCGACGTCTTGATACTTACAGAGTTGGGGTTAATGATCTCTCTCTTAGCTCCCGCCGAGATGTCGTATATTAGTAGGATTGTCGCGACGTCTTGATACTTACAGAGTTGGGGTTAGTGATCTCTCTCTTAGCTCCCGCCGAGATGTCGTATATTAGTAGGATTGTCGCGACGTCTTGATACTTACAGAGTTGGGGTTAGTGATCTCTCTCTTAGCTCCCGCCGAGATGTCGTATATTAGTAGGATTGTCGCGACGTCTTGATACTTACAGAGTTGGGGTTAGTGATCTCTCTCTTAGCTCCCGCCGAGATGTCGTATATTAGTAGGATTGTCGCGACGTCTTGATACTTACAGAGTTGGGGTTAGTGATCTCTCTCTTAGCTCCCGCCGAGATGTCGTATATTAGTAGGATTGTCGCGACGTCTTGATACTTACAGAGTTGGGGTTAGTGATCTCTCTCTTAGCTCCCGCCGAGATGTCGTATATTAGTAGGATTGTCGCGACGTCTTGATACTTACAGAGTTGGGGTTAGTGATCTCTCTCTTAGCTCCCGCCGAGATGTCGTATATTAGTAGGATTGTCGCGACGTCTTGATACTTACAGAGTTGGGGTTAGTGATCTCTCTCTTAGCTCCCGCCGAGATGTCGTATATTAGTAGGATTGTCGCGACGTCTTGATACTTACAGAGTTGGGGTTAATGATCTCTCTCTTAGCTCCCGCCGAGATGTCGTATATTAGTAGGATTGTCGCGACGTCTTGATACTTACAGAGTTGGGGTTAGTGATCTCTCTCTTAGCTCCCGCCGAGATGTCGTATATTAGTAGGATTGTCGCGACGTCTTGATACTTACAGAGTTGGGGTTAGTGATCTCTCTCTTAGCTCCCGCCGAGATGTCGTATATTAGTAGGATTGTCGCGACGTCTTGATACTTACAGAGTTGGGGTTAGTGATCTCTCTCTTAGCTCCCGCCGAGATGTCGTATATTAGTAGGATTGTCGCGACGTCTTGATACTTACAGAGTTGGGGTTAGTGATCTCTCTCTTAGCTCCCGCCGAGATGTCGTATATTAGTAGGATTGTCGCGACGTCTTGATACTTACAGAGTTGGGGTTAGTGATCTCTCTCTTAGCTCCCGCCGAGATGTCGTATATTAGTAGGATTGTCGCGACGTCTTGATACTTACAGAGTTGGGGTTAATGATCTCTCTCTTAGCTCCCGCCGAGATGTCGTATATTAGTAGGATTGTCGCGACGTCTTGATACTTACAGAGTTGGGGTTAGTGATCTCTCTCTTAGCTCCCGCCGAGATGTCGTATATTAGTAGGATTGTCGCGACGTCTTGATACTTACAGAGTTGGGGTTAGTGATCTCTCTCTTAGCTCCCGCCGAGATGTCGTATATTAGTAGGATTGTCGCGACGTCTTGATACTTACAGAGTTGGGGTTAGTGATCTCTCTCTTAGCTCCCGCCGAGATGTCGTATATTAGTAGGATTGTCGCGACGTCTTGATACTTACAGAGTTGGGGTTAGTGATCTCTCTCTTAGCTCCCGCCGAGATGTCGTATATTAGTAGGATTGTCGCGACGTCTTGATACTTACAGAGTTGGGGTTAGTGATCTCTCTCTTAGCTCCCGCCGAGATGTCGTATATTAGTAGGATTGTCGCGACGTCTTGATACTTACAGAGTTGGGGTTAGTGATCTCTCTCTTAGCTCCCGCCGAGATGTCGTATGTTAGTAGGATTGTCGCGACGTCTTGATACTTACAGAGTTGGGGTTGGTGATCTCCCCCTTAGCTCCCGCCGAGATGCCGTTCTCTGTTTTGATGAACCACTGGTAGGATCCCGCGGGGTTTGAATCCAGCTCTTGCTGTAAGATGGCGGCGCGGGCTTCGTCCTTGCCCACTATGTGGGCGACGTCCGCGAACGCGCACGCCGCGCACAGAGACACGATTAGGAGTTTCTGCAATTAAATAAAATAAATAATAAAACAAGTATACAAGGCGAGCGTGAATGGGATAGTTGGTAGAGGAAGGCCTCGGCGAACGTACTCTGACCAAATTGGAGAGATTCTAGAAAAAGGCCAGGTCAGAAGTACACTAAACCGCCGAGCCTGTATGAAGAATGTGATCAGGATGAATGAAGCGAAAGAGTTACGCCAGGATCGTAGCAAGAGGAAATCCCTGTTCTCTGCCTACCCCTCCGGGAAACAGGCGTGACTATATGTATGTATGTATGTAAAATAAATAATGCTGGACATTTTTCACACAGCATCATCTAGCCCCAAACTAAGCAGAGCTTGTATTATGGGAACTACATGACTGATATACTACTTATATACATTTTTTTCTTTAAATACATACATATTATACATAGAAAAACACCCAGACCCGAGACAAATGTTTGCAGATGATACAAACATTTCTCCCGTGACAGGAATTGAAGCTGCAACCTTCTGCGTCTCAGGCGGACCTTCGCCTACTGCGCCACAGAGGTCGTTTACGCTATGTATAATTATGTATGTATTTACAATATATATATATATATATATATATATATATATATATATATATATATCCTACTACTATTATAAACGCGAAAGTTTGTGAGCATGGATGTGTGTTACTCTTTCACGCAAAAACTTTTGAATGGATTTTGATGAAACTTTACAGTAATATAGCTTATACATCAGAATAACACATATGCCACTTTTTATCCGGATACCACGCGGGCGAAGCCGTGGGCAGAAGCTAGTATGTTATAACGAAATGGTCAATAAATTAATCTGTTTTTGAATCTGTTAAGATGACTACCGTTCACTTAATGCCGGACGAAAATCGCGATCGCTCAAACACCACGCCAGGGGCTAAATATATTCACAAGTAAACAGATGTTGCAATCCATATCCTCTTAGATTACAAGTCAGCATCGTTTGAATGCAAAGGTCAGACGTGTTTCCGAAAGCGGCGAATGTCAAAAGGTTTTAGCGATGTATTTCGTAAACACTTTTTACGTCTTTCTGAAACAAAAGCTTTTGATATGTTTGCTTTTTTTTTCATAGAGCAAACATATCAAAAGCTTTTGTTTCAGACAAAAACCGACGTTTCAAAGTGGTCCTTGTGATTTTATTGAATAAATGAATTTTGACTTTGACTTTTACTGACTTTTAGCCCTTAGGTAGATTGACCTTTGACCTTAAGCATGTTACTTAATGTGTTATGGTAAAACTTAATTAATTTATTTATAATCCACATCTTATTACAGAATGTCAATAGCACAACTGAATATAGCCCTTACGTTACTTGACCTTTGACCTTTAGCCTGTAGCGTTATGGTAAAACTTAATTCATTTATTCCTAATCCACATCTAATTACAGAATATCAATAGGACAACTGACCTTAGCCCTTATGTCACTTGATCTTTGACCTTTTGCATGTTACGTAACGTGTTATGGTAAAACGTTATTAATTTATTCCTAATCCACATCTCATTATAGAATGTCAATAGGACAACTGACCTTAGCTCTTAGGTCATTTGACCTTTGACCTTTAGCATGTTACGTAATGTGTTATGGTAAAACGTTATTCATTAAATCCTAATCCACATCTCATTATAGAATGTCAATAGGACAACTGACCTTAGCCCTTAGGACACTTGACCTTTGACCTTTAGCATGTTACGTAATATGTTATGGTAGATCGTTATTCATTTAATCCTAATCTACATCTCATTATGTAGATTTAATACAAAATGTCAATAATAGACAATTGACCTTAAACTCCTAAAGTGACCTTGAACTTTGACCTATTCTGTCAATTCTTATGTTTTGAATGAATGAATCACGACCTCGATGGCGCGACGGTCGAGCAGCTAGCCGCGACGTATGAGGTGGTGGTTCGATTCCCGCTGCGGGACGAATGTTTGCATGCTCTGCAGATATTTGTTACGGACCTGGGTATTGTGGTACCGCGGTACTCGTTGTTCTTGATACCCATGACACAGGGAATCTTAGTGTGGCGTCAGGATATGGGTCTGTACGCTGTTTTTTTTTTTAATTAAAAAATATTTTTTTCCATGAACAAGAACAAATAAACAATATTTTTGCTAACGTGCAACGGGCGGTCTCAGCGCTTTAAGTGATTCTCTTCCATAGATTTCGTCTTCGTTTTGTTTCGTAACTATTTTAAGGTTACAAACTAGCTTCTGCCCACGGCTTCGCCCGCGTGGTACCCGGATAAAAGAAGCCTATGTGTTATTCTGTTGTATAAGCTATATTACTGTAAAGTTTCATCGAAATCCGTTCAGTAGTTTTTGCGTGAAAGAGTAACAAACATCCATCCTCACAAACTTTCGCGTTTATAATATTAGTAGGATTTACTGCCTTTATGTACTGTTTGGACGTACCTCCGAGTACGGGTTAGGTACTTGATATCCTCAAAAATATATGCACTTTTTTTTTTGTTATGTATCTTAAGACATCTTAAGATGGATTACAGTTGTGGGCGTGTTTTTTTTTTAAGACGTTCGGAACTAAATGGCAACAGACAGACAGAAAAACCAACTGCAAACAAAACCAGAACCAGTAGTGTTAGTCTGTCGCTTCCGTCTGCTAGTGATCTGGATCAGTTGAGCTATCTATAGATCGTTTGCAGCGGTCTTTAGATAGCTAGCTGTTTCATCTGTATTTTTTTTGTATATACCTACTTGTACATAGTTGTATGAGTAAATGTATTGTGTTAGTTTTCAATATAATTTATGTTATGGACCTTCTTGACTTCGATTCTCTAGTAAACAAACTTAACTTAATCGTATCTATCGTTCTCTTTTACAAACAGTAACAAATGAAAGAGATAGCAACAGTTTTAGTGCTAAATAAATAATACTGGATATTTTTCACACAGCATCATCTAGCCCCAAACTAAGCAGAGCTTGTGTTATGGAAACTACATGACTGATATACTTCTTATATATATTTTTGTAAATACGTACATAAATTACATAGAAATCACTCAGACCCGAGACAAATATTTGCAGTGCATACAAACATTTGTCCCGCGGCGGGAATCGAACCCGCAATCTCCGTCTCAGTGATTTCAGTAGTGATTTCAAAACATCTTACTCAATATTATAAACGTGAAAGTCTATGAGGATGGATGGATGTTTGTTACACTTTCACGCAAAAACTACTGAAAGGATTTTAATGAAACTTTACAGTAATATAGCTTATACATCAGAATAAGACATAGGCTACTTTTTATCCGGGTACAACGCGTGCGAAGCCGTGGGCAGAAGCTAGTGCTGACTATAAACACGAAGAAAGCGACACGTAAACTAATTTGACAGGAGAAAAAAAAACCATTCTTTCTCGCGTGCACTATTTTGACAGGAGTAAAATTCTTGCCATCTCTTTCTTGCGTGCACTATCAGTAAAAGAGGGGAAGTTTAAGTTAAGTTTAGTTGATGTATTGGAGAATGGATCACGGCTTCAGTTTTTTTAATGTCGTTGCCTGATATAAATGATAATTATCCCATCCGTTATAAACGCGAAAGTTTTTAAAGATGAATGTTTGTTACACTTTCACTCAAAAACTACTGAATGGATTTCGATGAAACTTTACAGTGATATAGCTTATACATTAGAATAACATATAGGCAACTTTTTATCCGGATACCACGCGGACGAAGCCGTGGTCATAGACTAGTCCTATTACTATTACAAACGCGAAAGTCTGTGAAGTTTTGTATGGATAGATGGATGTTTGTTACACTTTCACGCAAAAACTACTGAACGGATTTCGATGAAACTTTACAGTGATATAGCTTATACATCAGAATAACACATAGGCTACTTTTTATCCGGGTACCACGCGGGTGAAGCCGTTGGCAGAGGCTAGTAATAAATAATAGTAAGCTCACCATTTTTGTATCGTTTCGTGCACTTAACTGCGAGGATGGACACACGTACGGCTATATAAAGCTACTGTATGTTGGAAGATCCGCGCGCGCAAGGTCGGCTTAGCTTGGCTCAGTACCCATATTATACCAACTATAGGCGGGCTTAACGTCAGAATATGTCGCACTTTCTTCCAGTTTCACAGATATATTCAAATAGCTTTGTTCACGGCTTCACCCGCGTGGTACACAGATAAACTCTTTTTAGGGTTAAGCTCGCCTTTGTACATGCCTCACCTAATATCTTGTTTAATATTTCTGTTTTATTTCTGTGTACAATAAAGAATTATAGAATAAAAAGTAGGCTATGTGTTATTCTGATGTATAAGCTATATTACTGTAAAGTTTCATCAAAATCTGTTCAGTAGTTTTTGCGTGAAAGTGTAACAAACATCCATCCTCACATACTTTCGCGTTTATAATATTAGTTGGAGTGCACGGCGCGACGCGGAAGGAGAAAGTCGCAACCACTCACCCTGATGAAGACTCTCGGAATGAGTCGAAACTTAGTCGGTGCCTTCACCGATAGTGCAGTACGTGAAAATTCCCGTTTTTACAATATGAATAGTCAAGTTCACGATAGTTTTTGGAATAAAAATATTAGTTGACTAAGTACGTATCTATCTGGTCCTTTTTGAGGCACTAGCTGTGCTTAGGCCGGTCTCTGCTCTCGAACCGCGCGGCATCGTCCGCCCGTGCTATTACTTATTTTGCTCGGCTCCTTTGGGTCATGGCGTGTTGTTAATTAGCCAATAACCTTCCTCATTAATTGGGCTATCAGATGCAATTTTTTTTTTTAAATCCGACTGGTAGTTCCAGAGATGATTGCGTTCAAACAAAAAAAAAACTCTTCAGCTTACTATAGATATAGATAACATTCTCGCTTTATCTATGTCCCGCAGTGGGACTCGAAACCGGCATCTCTTGCGTCTCAGCCGGCTAATCGCCGGCCTGGCCATTGAGGTCTCTTATTTAATAACACGTTTCATGAGTTGGTATTTAAGATTTATTGACACACACTTCTCAAACAATGTATTATTGCGTAGTAACGTCAATAATTTATAATTAATTAAAACTAGACTTTCTTGTATCCAAACCGTATTATTTGACATTTATGATTACGATTTCGTTACTATTATTATCTCATTTTAAATAAATATTAACTTAAACTTGTACTTCCATACAGCTGTTTTAATAACCTAAGCTAATACCAAAGCTGATGTACATTTGAGCAAGAATAAATAAATAATGCTGAACATTTTGCACACTGCATCATCTAGTCCCAAACTAAGCAGAGCTTGTATTATGGGAACTACATGACTGATATACTACCTATATGCCTTTGTTTTGTAAATACATACATATTATACATAGAAAACACCCAGACCCGAGACAAATATTTGCAGTTCATACAAACATTAGTCCCGCGGCGGGAATTGAACTCGCAATCTTCTGCGTCTCAGCCGGGCTTTTGCCCACTGCACCACAGAGGTTGTCAATAAATGAATATGAAACAGGTAATATTGAATGATTTAAAAACTCGCCCCCTACTCACTTAAAGCGTAAAACCCTATATAAGAAACCAGTCTAAACATAGAAATCGATTGCAGAAAACCGCATCGCAATCCGATAAGCCTTTTCGGAGGTAAGGGACCATCCATAAATTATCTCACACGTTAAGGGGGTAGGGAGTGGGTCAACAAAGTGTGCCATCAACTTCTACTCTAGCGAAAAACTATATTGGGTCCCCCCCATGTGATAAGGACGGGGAGGGCTTTCAAGAATCATGAAATTAGTGTGACGTAATTTATGGAAGCTCCTAACCAATAAATGAACAACCTATTCTGGCAAACGCATATACGGTCTCTTTCGTCACGGGTAACAAACACGCTTACAACTGTAACTCTCTGATCCATACTCAACTCGTAGATCTGTGAGGATACCTGGAGTAGTCAGAGGCACTTCCAAATATTACATCCGTCCATAATTAGCATTCCACGTGACAGGCTGCAAACCGATCGCCGCTTATTGGAACACTAACAGATGACGCATGGCTTCGATCATTCTCAATGTTAGGTCAATGCCGCCGGTTAGGTAATCATATCATACTGATATTATAAACGCGAAAGTTTGTGAGGATGGATGTTTGTTACTCTTTCACGCAAAAACTACTCAACGGATTTTGATGAAACTTTACAGTAATATAGCTTATACATCAGAATAACACATGGGCTACTTTATATCCGGGTACCACGCGGGCGAAGCCGTGAGCAGAAGCTAGTAAGTTATTGTGCTGAGTTGATGAGAGGTTTGCGCAACTTTCTTCATCAGTGGCCGATTTATCATAAATGATATGTCGAGTCATACACTAGAGCTGAAGAAGTGCACAGAAGGGACATTGAATTAATGAATGAAAATACTTTAATTCTTTATTTTTTACTAGCTTCGGCCCACAGCTTCGCCCGCGTGGTACCCGCATATAAAGTAGCCCGTATGTTATTCTGATGTATCCTATCCTACTATAATTAAACGTGAAAGTTTGTGAGGCTGTTTGTTACTCTTTCACGCAAAAACGACTAAACGGATTTTAATGAAACTTTACAGTAATATAGCTTATACATCAGAATAACACACAGGCTAATTTTTATCCGGGTACCACGCGGACGTAGCCGTGGGCAGAAGCTGGTAAGCTATATTACTGTAAAGTTTCATCAAAAACCGTTCAGTAGTTTTTGCGTGAAAGAGTAACAAACATCCATCCTCACAAACTTTCGCGTTTATAATAATAGTAGGCTTGTACACACAGATAATACAGACAAAAAAACGTACATAAAGGGCATGTACAAAGGCGAGCTTAAACCTAACAAGAGTTATACTTCATTATACACCTTATGTAATAAACAATAACACACTTATACGTGAAAGCTTTTTATTGGCCTTCTGTGTTTCCCTAAAAAAAAAAACAATGATATTTATTTATTTATCTAAGCACACATTACACGTTACAAACATAAAAAAAAATACAATATCTAAAATACAGTTTTGATCTGGTTAGGAACATAACTTATGTGCGCACACAAAGACGATAAATGAGTAACAATGTTGAGCAGACAAACAACTATGTAGTATGTTTGAGGACCAGATTCTCAAAAAAATATATTTAAAAAACAATATAAATGAAGAAAAGCAACTTTACTTTACTTCATTTACTCTGTTATTTCTCCTAGAAAGTACCTACTAAGGTACTAAAGACAAAAACAGATAGATAGATAGTTTTTTATTCAACACATACAATACAGCACAGACAAGTAAAATTAAAAGAAATACAAACAATAAAAAAAAAACAGTATATTACAAAAGAGTACAATACATGTGTTAGCTAAGCAGTGCTAACGATGGCAGTCTACGCTGCAGTGGCAGGTATGAGTCGGAAAGGTCCTATCTCAGCTTATCTGCTGCTCCGCCAAGGCGAAGCAGCGCTGATTTTCAGTCTATGGGCAGTCTTATCGCTGGAAAGAAAGAAAGAAAATCTATTCATTTTATTCTTCCCCAAACAACACAAAAGTTAAACAAAAATAATAATAAAAACACAAAACAGATACTTAAAGTACGACATTTTGTGTGTTAAATAGATCCCCGTCTCAGCATTATGCTGCGCCAGAACCTAGATGGGTCATTAGCAGCGCTGGTTTTCAGACTTTCAGATTGAAAGCGATCTCTTCCAGACAGACCTTCTGTGCGATCCTAAATATTCTTTGACAGGCGTCTGCCATTTATTCATAGCGTGTTGAAACAGCCGGCGGCGGTACTGACGGGTCCCGAGTTGCGGAATCTGACGACCAGAATCCCAGCATATGTATCTTAGTTGACATTCGATATAGCTAAATTATGATATTTTTGACGACTTAGCAGTGCCATGTCGCATCGCCCGCCCGCGCTATTACTTTTTGCTCGGCTCCTGAGGGTTGTAGCGTGTCAAATATTCCGTAATCATCCTCAAAGCATTTGTTTTTTTTCAAATCCGACTATCAGACTTTAGCGTGTTCAGACATACATATTATACATAGAAAACACTCAGACCCGAGACATATATATGTAGGTCTTACAAATGTTGTTCCCGTGGCGGGAATACAACCCGCAACCTTCTGCGTCTCAAGCGGGCTTCCGCCCACTGTGCCATAGAGGTCGCCGATAAGGGGGTTTGATTATAGGGATGTAGGGAGTTACACGCTACCGATCTCGCCTTAGTGCGATTTAATCGATATTTAATGCAAAAATATGTCGATCAGTTCTTACATGCTACCGATCTCGCCATAGTGTGATTTAATCGATTTTTAATCTAAAAATATGTCCATCACTACTACATGCTACCAATCGCGCCATAGTGCGATTTAATCGATATTTAATGTAAAAAGATGTCAATCAGTACTTAAATGCTACCGATCTCGCCATAGTGCGATTTAATCGATATTTAATGTAAAAATATGTCGATCAGTACTTAAATGCTACCGATCTCGCCATAGTGCGATTTAATCGATTTTTAATGTAAAAATATGTCGATCAGTTCTTACATGCTAGCGATCTCGCCATAGTGCGATTTAATGTAAAAATATGTCCATCGCTACTTACATCCTACTGATCTCGCCATAGTGCGATTTAATCGATAATAATGTAAAAATAAGTCCATCGCTACTTACATGCTACCGATCTCGCCGTAGTGCGATTTAATCGATTTTTAATGTCAAAATATGTCCATCGCTACTTACATGCTACCGATCTCGCCATAGTGCGATTTAATCGATTTTTAATGTCAAAATATGTCCATCGCTACTTACATGCTACCGATCTCGCCATAGTGCGATTTAATCGATTTTTAATGTCAAAATATGTCCATCGCTACTTACATGCTACCGATTTCGCCATAGTGCGATTTAATCGATTTTTAATGTCAAAATATGTCCATCGCTACTTACATGCTACCGATTTCGCCGTAGTGAGATTTAATCGATTTTTAATGTCAAAATATGTCCATCGCTACTTACATGCTACCGATCTCGCCATAGTGCGATTTAATCGATTTTTAATGTCAAAATATGTCCATCGCTACTTACATGCTACCGATTTCGCCGTAGTGAGATTTAATCGATTTTTAATGTCAAAATATGTCCATCGCTACTTACATGCTACTGATCTCGCCATAGTGCGATTTAATCGATAATAATGTAAAAATAAGTCCATCGCTACTTACATGCTACCGATCTCGCCGTAGTGCGATTTAATCGATTTTTAATGTCAAAATATGTCCATCGCTACTTACATGCTACCGATCTCGCCGTAGTGCGATTTAATCGATTTTTAATGTCAAAATATGTCCATCGCTACTTACATGCTACCGATCTCGCCATAGTGCGATTTAATCGATTTTTAATGTCAAAATATGTCCATCGCTACTTACATGCTACCGATCTCGCCGTAGTGCGATTTAATCGATTTTTAATGTCAAAATATGTCCATCGCTACTTACATGCTACCGATCTCGCCGTAGTGAGATTTAATCGATTTTTTATGTAAAAATATATCGATCAGCACATCCGTGGTCGCCTTCCTGCTGACATAAACGTATATCAACAACATAATCGTAATTTTAAACCAGTTGCTGTGATGTATCAGTTCGTGGGTCAGCCGTGACCCTGATATAATAGGTACATTTTACACGCCTTTATCTACGACTTAAGCTTTGCAGGCTTGAGAAAACGCAGACAGATCTTAAATGGAAAAATAATTATATCCTACTAATATTATAAACGTGAAAGTTTGTTACTATGGATGTTTGTTACTCTTTCACGCAAAAACTACTGAACGGATTTTGATGAAACTTTACACTAATATAGCTTATATATCAGAATAACACATAGGCTACTTTTTATACGGGTACCACGCGGGCGAAGCCGTGGGTAGAAGCTAGTAATCTTATAAACGCGAAAGTTTGTGAGGATGGATGTTTGTAAATCTTTCAGGACAAAAATACTGAACGGATTTTGATGAAACTTTACAGTAATATAGCTTTTACATCAGAATAACACATAGGCTACTTTTTATCCGGGTACCACGCGGGTGAAGCCGTGGGCAGAGGCTAGTAAAATATAAATACACTCTGTTGGACTAGAGGGCTGTATCCCGACTTTCGATACGATGTCGTGAATTCGTACCCGATCATAAGCAAATGATTTTTTTTTAATTTATGTGACTTAGGGTACTCCTCTAGGTACTCGTAGTCCCTGATAACCACGACACAGGGAATTCTAGTGTGGGATCAACGCTATGAATGATGAAACTGTTGCGTAGGAAAAATAAACTTCCAATTGTGACATTTTTCGCTTAAAAATGATTCTTCAGACATTATTACAATCTCATTAACTCCTCTCCATCCGAGTTTGTTTGGAAGGGAGCGCTTTTAAGCGATAAGGCCGCCCACTGTACTTTTTTTTTTAGTTTTTTTAAGTTGTTTATGTGTAATAGTATTTTCATACCCTAACCAGAGACGCCATAAACAAAAGTTGAAGTATTTTCATAATTAATTCTTCGCCACTTCTATTTATATTTATCTCTATATTTATGGAAACCTTGACCTTTCCAATACGAATTGTGTATACAAAATTTGTTTAAGTGTTTGCAGTATTTAAACTATTTATATTAAGATACGTTACCTTAATACGCTAGACACGTGCTTTTTATTGAGATAAATGATTCCGGATTCTGGAACGACACACATAATATAATATTACTAGCTGCTCCCCGCGGTTTCACCCGCGTGAGTTTGGATTCCGTATTTTACCTGCTACATGATGATAAAACTATTTATTTTAATGAGAATTGATACTGCGATACGAATGTAACCAACTTTTGTTTCTACCCGCGATCTAATTACATTTTAGAACACAAAAGCTGCTATTGTGACTTAACTATGATAGGTAGATATATTCCTTCGAGGACTTTTTTGTAGGTAATAATGAGTACTTTAATCATGTAGTACATAATTTTTATGTATCATCAATAGTTTTCTCAGCGCACGCCAAATAATAAATTTTATAGGCAAAATTTTGCTACTTTGGGTTGTATTATTGAAATTTTCTTAAGGATTGCTAATTTAAAAAAAATATATAGCTAGAAAGCTAAATTATCAGGTAGTATGTTACTAACTGATAATTAAGCTTTCTTTTGGTGTTTTTTTTTTAAATCGGTACAGTAGTTCGGAGCTTATTCGGTACAAAAAAAAACTAAAAATCTTTCCTCTTTATAATATTAGTATTTATATATAAAGAGGAAACTATTCCTTTTTCATAAAATCTTTCAACAATATATAGAATGTACTTTCAGTGTGGACATAGGCTGTATATTTACACGTTAAAATAAAAGGGCTATTAGTGGAGACCAATTTTGAGGCGCAGATCGACTAAAATACGGTCGAGCAAATTCTTACATTCTTACATTTCTTACTAGTTTCTGCCCGCGGCTTCGCCCGCGTGGTATGTTAATAAAAGTAGCGTATGAGTGAATCGAACTCTGAGTGATTACAATCCATAAAAAGTTTAGAACTCAATTGCACACCCCAAAGGGTAGTTTTGAAAAAAAAAATACGTGTTTCATTATTTATTTTAAAGTTTATTTGTACCGAGTTTTGAGCGAATCAAACCAAGGAATATTTTTTTTCCATAGAAACTTTACCACCCTGTTTAACCCCCTTAGGGGTTGGTAGTTACGGAGATACTTTGTAACAAACATTTACACACACACACACACACCGCCAGGCACACACGCACACACACACACACACACACACACACACACACACACACACACACAGACAGACAGACTTTCTCATTTATTATATTAGTAGGATAGTAGGATGATCGTTTCCATCAAACGCCCTACCGCCCCACTCTTCATAGCACAAAAGTTAGCTGGTAGAAAATGCTAATTAGCATTAAGTTCGCCAATTTACTTCTTTTATCATGTGCAATAAAGCATTTACAGCGCTCATAACTTAAGTTCGAAGCGCGTCCAAAAATATAGCTATCTCTTTTTAACTGATGCAGGCCCGCCCGTGCTTGTGCGATAGCAATATTAGCCGTTCAGAATTAGTTAAAAATTAGGAACTGGTGTTCCGTAATATCAAAAAAGCTGAATGAAAACTTGTTGTATTTTTTACATTGTGTTGTTATTCTGTAACTAGACAATATAATCTATGTACCTAACCAAACGATACGTAAGGCATTGTTGTTTTTAAGAAACAAAAAAGAAGAAAACATGTCATGTATGACGTAATAATATTCAAAATGCGATTCGTTTACATTTTATTTTAGGTAAGTATTTTGAAAAAATATATAGCTAGGTACGTAGATAAATACTATTCGAATGCAAATAATAACATAATATGGTGGAAATAAGGTCTAATTACAAATGACTATGGTATTACGTTTGTATGAGCAATTCATCCAACGCAGACCTGAGCTACTTTTTATCCGAATACCACGCGGGCAAAGCCGTGGGCAGTAGCTAGTGTATTATAACAAAGAGATCATTTAAACTAAAAACTCAGCTCTTAGAATTAGCCCGTCGAAGTGGCTATGGACAAACTACATATAGAGGTACATATGTATATTACATATGGACAAACTATATTGTAATATAGAACGAATTTGAAAATCATAAAACACCTTCGGCTCAGCCGAAGTCGGGTTAATAACTAGTGTGAATTTATAATTAATGAATGATCAATCGTCCAAGGTTCTGTTGAATTATTGATGTTTAAGATTGCGCAGTTCGACATTGAACTAGGTGACAAGTTTATACGAGGAATCGGCGTTCATTCCCTTTTAAAATTTAAATTCTCTTTTTTCATATGAGTTTATGAGTTTTTGAGTTACGATAGAAAGTCGCACCTCTTGTCCTTATCCCATCTTATGTGGTTTATATGGGATTTTCTGGACTCAATTAAACTCCGTGACACAGAATGAGGATTATATTTTTTTGTACGTTCAGTTATAAATCTACCCACTTCAGCTGAGCGAGTGGCATACACCTCAATGTGGTCAGCACAACTCGGTTTTCTTCCAAAGTCCTCTATCGGCCGTCATTTCTAAATTCATCTCTTTCTTACCCATGTCATCCTTTACGCAATCCATCAGTTTTTTTCTTTGGTCTATCCCTACTTTTACATCTATCATTATTATTTACTAGCCTCTGCTCACGGCTTCGCCCGCGTGGTACCCGGATAAAAAGTAGCCTATGTGTCATTCTGATGTATAAGCTATATTACTGTAAAGTTTCATCGAAATCCGTTCAGTAGTTTTTGCGTGAAAGAGTAACAAACATCTATCTTCACAAATTTTCGCGTTTAAAATAGTAGTAGGATGTAGTCTAATGTAGGCACCAAAATTTTGCAATATTGCCTTTGTACCTTAAGTAAATACGATTTGATTTATTGATAAAATAAACTAGATTTTTATTTTTACTTGGGCACATGGTGCGACATTGGCCTCGATTCTGTAGTACACTAACTAAACTAAATTTAAACTGTCGTCGCTTACTTTTACTGATAGTGTACGCAAGAAAGAGATGGCAAAAATTTTACTGCTGTGTGCTGCTGTCAAATCAGTTTACGTGCCGCTTTTCTTCGTGTTAAAGTCAGCATGTTTTGATATCACGACTAAATTTGTATGAAAAACTTAAATCTGACATATTTGACAGCATTAAATTTGTAGCTATCTCTTTCTTGCTTGCACTATCAGTAAAAGAGAACAACAGTTTAAATTTAGTTTAGTTAGTGTACTACAGAATCAAGGCCATTGTTCTACTTAATGTGTATCTTTCATTAGCTGTGGCACAGCGGCCTTAGAGCTCCTTGGCCCCCAATCCACCGCGTCGCATCGCCCGACCGCGCTATAACTTATTTTTCTCGGCTCCTAAGTTTCGTAGCGTGATGTTTTGTCTGTAAACTTCGTCATGATTTGGGGAAAATCCGCTGGTTGCTCTACAGATTATCGCGTACACTTCAAACCAAAGAAAACTCTTCATCTTTATTATTAGTATTTTATAGACTAGTAATGAATGATTCTGATTCTGTTGACAATTGAAATGTTAGTGATAAACATAAAATAGCAATTTATAAAAATACCTACACTAGAAGTTTATTTGATGAGTGATTCTATATGATCCTTGTGATTTCAATGAATAAAAACCTATTGACTTTGACTTTGACTTTGTAGGTTCATCCAACGGCACCTTTTTGGGCAATCCCCAACAAGGTCATTGCCAATTTATGCCATTGGATAGATCTTTTCACTGCGCTTCTGTTCACCAATACAAACATCAACCAATCACAGTTTTAATTTCAGCGTTAGCGATTTCAATTCTGTGGACTTGTGCGGAGTTGATAAAACAGTTTTTTGGTTCTGCTGAAAAGTTAGGAAACTCGATTTACGCGGTGTTGTTAGCTAGCTGACGATGTGTTAGTAAGACTTAGGCTATGTTAGACATCAGCAAATGTATAATCAATCAAATACATGAAATAAGCGAGCATTCGAATGATCTATGATTCTTGTAATCGTGAATTTATCGCAGCGGGTTCTTGGTTCGTTTTTCTGTACTTAAAAAACTGCCCAAAACGTTTCAACACACGGTATATTACACGGATAAAAAGGTTTTCTTTGAATAAGAAAGACTGATTTCTCGAAATATTTGATTATTACAAAAATATATTTTCTTAGATTAATGCAATATTTTTAAAACAAAAATACTGTTTATCTTTTTTGAAGACAATATTTTTCTCAATTTTGTTCTTACTTGAAAATAAATATCAAATAAATGTGTTAAATAAAAAAATAAATCTTGAATTAATTTTTTTTATCTCGTAACAAATAAAATAAAATGAGATAATTTTTTACTATTACGAAGATATTATTGTCTAGCGTCTACCTCGTGTGTTCATAAGTTTTGAGATGAACTTATTTAATTAATTTAAAAAGAAAGTAATTCATGCAACCTTTTTTAAACTTTTAAAATTTTAAATTTCGAATGTTTTGAATCAGAAAAAATATACATTTGAATATTTGTTTCATTCTCCGTGAAAATGGCGCCAACAAAAGATTTGCGTGCGACTGTAATTTCACTGTTTCAAGCAGGAAAAAAACCAATGCAAGTTTTTAGTGAAATCCAAAGTTTGGGATATAGTCGGAACTTTGTGTATTATACCATAAAGAGGTACAAGGAGACCGGCTCTTTAGAAGACCGTGGAAGATGTGGCCGCCCGCTGTCTGTAAGGACGCCCGCCAACATCAAAGTAATCAGAGAGCGAATTCGTCGCAACCCTTGCCGGACTCAAAAGAAATTAGCTCTGCAGACCAACATTTCGCGAATATCGGTGAACAGGATACTTAAATATGATCTTAAACTAAAGGCCTACAGTCGAAGGAAAGTGCATTATTTAAACGAGCGTCTTCGTAAATTGCGACTGGAACGATGTCGGAACCTATTGAAGAGACACGATCCAAAAAATATCCTGTTTACCGATGAAAAGACCTTCACGGTGGAAGAAAAGTTTAACCGGCAGAACAATAAGGTTTACGCCAGAAGTTCAAAGGACGTCCAGCCATCTGTACGCAATGTCCAGCGCACTCATCATCCAGCAAGTGTGATGGTTTGGTGGGGTGTTTCCTACGAGGGGGTCACTTCGCTTCATTTTTGCCAGCAAGGCGTCAAGGTGAAGGCACAAAATTACCAAACCGACATATTGGAAGCGGTGGTTAAACCATTAAATGATACGCTATTCGCTGGAAAATACTGGGTTTCCCAACAGGACTCTGCTCCCTCCCATAAAGCTAAGACTACCCAACGTTGGCTGGAGGCCAATTTGCCAGGCTTCATTCGGAGCGAAGATTGGCCCTCGTCAAGCCCTGACTTGAATCCTTTGGATTATTCTTTATGGACGGAATTGGAGCTGAAGGCATGCAGAAAGTCTCACCCAAACCTGGATTCTCTTAAGCGAGCCCTTATTAAAGAATCGAAACGGATTCCCATTGAAAAGATTCGTGCCGCCATAGATGAATGGCACACGCGTTTGAAGGCCTGCATTGAATGCAAAGGCGGCCATTTTGAATGATTTATTTTTAAATACAGATCTAGATGTCAGTAGTTTTAATTTTAATATCCAATAAATGAATACTCAACTTAGCTCCAAAAATATTTTAGTTTTACTGTGTCTCAAGACTTATGAACACACGAGGTATAGGGAGAGAATCATTTTCTTGGATGTAATAAAAATGTCTTAATGGAAAGCAATTTGTCTTTCTATAAGATTTTACCGTGTAGGAGTGAGCTAAAGTTATGTGAGTAGGTACATTGTATATACCTAAATCAGATAAGTAAATAGTGGTGTACCTAGATGTAGTTGAATGGAAGATTGACTAATAAATATCTCCCCTTTTTCCAGTGATGTCGAAATTCGCTGTGCGCGTGGACGCAGCGGTTTCCGCTCTGGGCGGCGGCGCGGGCGGGGCGCTCGACGAGAACGACTTCATAGACGCCTCTCGGCTTGTTTACGACGCTGTGCGCGAGATCCGACGCGCGGTGCTCATGAACCGGGTAAGAGAGAGAGAGAGACGGACTGCGTGCGATGGATGAGAGAGGAAAGAGCGAGAGGGAAGTATAAAGAGGCGACTGTCGATTGAAAATGAGACGAACTTTTAAATGGAATCTTCCCCGGCTTCAGCTATTTCGTGAACATGAACCGAGTTAGAGAGAGACGGACTGTGAACGATGGATGATAGTGGAAAGAGCGAGAAATACCTAAGTATTAAGGCGAGACCGTCGTTTCAGTGTTTTGCCGATAGATCTACAGGTTGTTCCAGAACTAGTATGTTGTTCTTAGGGGGGCGATTCTCGACACTTACGAGAGCAACAAATGCTCTACGACTTTTTTTTAATTTCGATGTTTTTCATTGAAGAAAATGATAGTCAAAATCAACTGTTTTCTGTAAAAAAACTAATAAATTAGCTGTTTTAGATATGATTTCCAATGTCAAACATCTTGTTTGAATAATAATAATATAATAATAATAATCATTTATTATCATAATGGGACAAGATGTTTAAGATTTGTAGATTACACGAAATAGCTATGGAAGTGTAAATTCGTTAAAAAGAACGAGTGGTGGTATTCCTGAAAAATGAGTGGAATTTTCGAAATTTTACTTTCCTGAAAATAATTTGAAATTGTTTGAAGGGCTTTATCAGTTGTATTTTGGACTGATTGCCAACTCTAAGATAACTTTTAAGTTTTCTTAGAGTTGGCAACTTATAAAATTAATTTATACTCTGTATTATTAATGGCGACAGGAAACGAGACAAATGCTAAACGACTTCACACTTCCTAAGCTGTTTCGTGTATTTTTTCGTGATCATGAACCGAGGAAGAATGAGATGGACTATATTAAGAGAGCGAGAAAGAAATGTTGAAAGGATAACGAGAATAAATGACGAATAACTTTTATTTAAATAAACAAAATAATGAACAGAATTAACTGTCACAACTATAAACAGTTAAAAATCTCTTAAATGGCAAGAACCATTGGGGAGCATGCTAGATATATAAAAAAAAACTAGGAACATGTAAAAAAGGGTGTTTCTCCCATAAAAACTGTTTTGGTTGTCAAATTGACGTTTCGTATCTGTCACGTTCAAGAACAGAGCAGTCGGACAGCTAGTTTTTGATTAAAAAAAATACCTCTAACTCGAAGTTGAAATTCGTGTTAAAGGACGAAACTAGGAACATGTAAAAAAAGGGTGTTTCTTCCATAAAAACTGTTTTGGTTGTCAAATTGACGTTTCGTATCCGTCACGTTCAAGAACAGAGCAGTCGGACAGCTAGTTTTTGATTAAAAAAAATACCTCTAACTCGAAGTTGAAATTCGTGTTAAAGGACGAAACTAGGAACATGTAAAAAAAGGGTGTTTCTTCCATAAAAACTGTTTTGGTTGTCAAATTGACGTTTCGTATCCGTCACGTTCAAGAACAGATCTGTCGGACAGCTAGTTTTTGATTTAAAAAAAATAACTCGAAGTTGAAATTCGTGTTAAAGGACGAAACTAGGAACATGTAAAAAAGGGTGTTTCTCCCATAAAAACTGTTTTGGTTGTCAAATTGACGTTTCGTATCCGTCGCGTTCAAGAACAGAGCTGTCGGACAGCTAGTTTTTGATTAAAAAAAAATAACTCGAAGTTGAAATTCGTGTTAAAGGACGAAACTAGGAACATGTAAAAAAGGGTGTTTCTCCCATAAAAACTGTTTTGGTTGTCAAATTGACGTTTCGTATCCGTCACGTTCAAGAACAGAGCTGTCGGACAGCTAGTTTTTGATTAAAAAAAAATAACTCGAAGTTGAAATTCGTGTTAAAGGACGAAACTAGGAACATGTAAAAAAGGGTGTTTCTCCCATAAAAACTGTTTTGGTTGTCAAATTGACGTTTCGTATCCGTCACGTTCAAGAACAGAGCTGTCGGACAGCTAGTTTTTGATTAAAAAAAAATAACTCGAAGTTGAAATTCGTGTTAAAGGACGAAGAGGAACTAGACCCTGAAGATGTTGAGCTGGACGAGCACTACACTTTGGAAACGCGCAGCAAATGTGAGCGCTAACATTCTCGATTGACATTTGTCTAGATCTGCTCGTTCGCGCTTTCTGTACGTTAACTGCGTATGTGTGCGTGTATGTTCCATTGCTTGTGTATGTGTGGGTGATATGTGTTAGCCTGTCCTGTGTGTTTTTGTGTTCTTTTTCTCATTCGCTAATGTTTTAGATCTCCGACCAAAGTAAATAAACACCTAACGTATAGGTACATAAGTCCTGACCAAAACAATAAAAATAAACACGCGCACGACTGTGATCCAACAAGGTTGTCTGGAAGAGATTAAGCGATAAGACCGCCCATTGTACGTTAAGTTATATTCCGTTTTTGTTTATTTTATTATCTTGTGGAGTACAATATATTATTATTATTATATTATTTATCCCCATGATGGAGATTCTCGGATCCATACCCATAGTCTTGATCCCCATGTAAAAAAAACTATCTACTTAGATCTTGAGTAGCGTTTCAGTATTAGGTGGTAAGTTTATCTATTTTGGTCGGAAGTCTAGGCGCCATTTTTGTATATAACATTGGTGTTCATCGCATGTACCTACATAATTAAAAAAAAATAAGTCCGTTTATTATATACTTAGCCGCTAAAATCTATTCGGGACTGAATTCATTTGTTAAGCCCAAAACTTTCTGGTGGCCGGATGGGTTTTAAAATAAATCCAGCCTAAATTACCCTTTATGGCGGCATATGGGAATATACACTTGCAAACCGGGAGTTTACAATCGTCAACCCTATCAATCTAGTACCAGGACGGATCATACATGGGGCGAAAGAGAACAAAAAATAACGTATGCTGCCAGTATGCACACTATGCACAGTCTTTGATTTAAAATGGATAATTTCCTGATTCCATAATCAGCAACCAAAAAATAGTAAAAAATTCGTGTTCGCCATTTTTGATCTCAATCTAAATCTTTCGATAATCCCCGATGTGGCAAAAGGTCGAGTATAACCCGATTTAATAAACACTTTTTACAACAGACTTAAAAAAAGGAGGTTCTTAATTCGTCTTTGTTTTTTCTTTTGGTGTTTATGTATGTTACGTGATATCAAATAAAGCAAATAAAATGAAATTAAATTTATTATATATATTTTACTAGTTTCTGCCCACGGCTTCGCCCGCGTGGTACCCGGATGAAAAGTAGCCTATGTATTATTCTGATGTATAAGCTATATTACTGTAAAGTTTCATCAAAATTCGTTGAGTAGTTTTTGCCTGAAAGAGTAACAAACATCCCCACAAACTTTCACATTTATAATACTCGTATTAGTAGGATTCTACTGGACATTAAAATAAGATTGTTATGTAAAGTATAGCTTTATTCTCTGTGTATGTGTACATACATGTAGACATGAAAGCTAACCTGCGCCCTGTATGCCCTGGCAGCATACATGCATTTTACGTAATTTTTTGTCCTCTTTCACCCAATGTATGGACCCATCCTGGTACTCGATTGATAGGTTCGACGGCTGTGAACTCCCGGTCTATAGCATAGCCCCTCTGAAGTTATAAGTTGTTACCATTTTCATCCATAACGGCTTAACCGATTGCTGTGTCTTTTTCGTAATAAAATTTGTAAGAATTCTAGAAAGTTTCTCAGAAACTATCGTGAACTTGACTATTCATATTGTTAAAACGGGAATTTTCACGTACTGCACTATCGGTGAAGGCACCGACTAAGTTTCGACTGTTTCGTGAATTTAAAATTTGTAAGTGAATTTACGCCGTTTCTTTATGTGATTACTTTAGTTGATTTGATTTATCGTAGTAAATTTAAGAGTGGCTTGATATCAGGCAAGTCAACTCAGCTTTTGCGGGCCAGATTAATGGTGGTCACGAGCAGGTGACCGAGGGCCGTGGTTTGAAGAGCCCTGTCTTATAGCTTCGTGCGTCTCGGGGGAAAATTGAATAACTTCAGGGCGGTCATGTTTCCAATGTAAATCGTCTCAGCTAAACCCATAATGTAGTGACCGCATGTTTGTGTGTTTGTACATGGCTTTTAGAACAGCGACGATCTGGATACGGACACTGAGTTCGAACCCGTCGAGGATATGACGATGGAGACGAGGAGCCGATGTGAGTATTATTAATTGTTCCTCTTCTTTTTGAATAATCTCAGGCCTTTACAGCTAATAGTGGAGCTGAAGCTAACACTAAGAGGATTTTTTGTACAATACAATATATAAAAAAACGTTATTTTATGGATGGCGACTGATGAAGCTATTGGAAATATTGTGTGATAAACTGGACTATTGCAGTAGTAGGATGAAAGGACATCTGCCAATTCTGACTCAAATACTGATCAAATCATAGGCACGTGAAGACTTTCATCATCTTCTTGCCCTTATCCCACATTACGTGGGGTCGGCACAACATGTTTTCTTCTTCCACTCACCTCTATCAGCCGTCATGTCAGTACTCACTCCTTTCTTAATCATGTCATTCTTCACACAATCCATCCGGTGAAGGCAGGTGAAGACTTTCCATCCACTAAACTTATTATTGTTATTATTCAGTACTTTCTGTCCCACTGCTGGGCAAAGGCCTCCCTATTCATATTGTAAAAACGGGAATTTCCACGTACTACACTATCGGTGAAGGTACCGACTAAGTTTCGACTCATTCCGAGAGTCTTCATCAGGGTGAGTGATCGCGATTTGCTCCCTCCGCGTCGCGTGCGCGTAGTGCACGACGCGGAATGAGTCGAAACTTAGTCAGTGCCTTCACCGAAAGTGCAGTACGTGAAAATTCCCGTTTTTACAATATGAATAGTCAAGTTCACGATAGTTTTTGGAATAAAAAGGTCACCCTACCTTCCATCGCGATTTGAAGCTGCCACAGGCCCACGATTTCAGATGCGTCCAGCTCGTCCCTCCATCTCATCCATGTTCTTCCACGTCACCGCCTTTCATCAAGTGGGATCCGATCTGTTCCGATCTGGACATGCAATCAGACGTGTCCACTTCCCACCTACTGCCCTCAGAATATCATCTGACGATCGGCAGGTGGTCTGCCTCGAGCCCGCCATTCCGTGACTGCTTTGGTCCATCTGTGATCCTCCCGCCTTGCATTCTAAGCTGCCAGCTTTTTGCACCCTTTTTTAAATTAACTTTTACTGACCACTGCTGGATAAAGGTCTCCCCTTTTTCTTTCCATACCACTTGGTCCATAGCCACCTCTAGCCATTTGGATTCGAATGCATCCAGGTCGTTTTGCCATATTTTTCTTGGTCTTCTGCGGTGACGTCGTCCATTATTCGATTTAACCCTTATTTAAATTTATTTAGTTCTTAGCTGTGACACGGTCGCCAGTCCCGGATCTAAGATTTTTCGAACGGGGGCAGAAACTTCATAGTGGCGCCCCCACACTACAGCGTTTGACTTGATATAAAGTATAAAAAAATTACAAAGATGGGTGGCTTTTTTTGTGACCGGAAGAATAAGAACCCAATAGTAAATTACTTTCATAAATCATCTTAGAGTGAATTCCCATTCGGCTGCTCGCAGCGCGTTTCGGAATGCACCCTTAGGATGTGTTCAGAAACCAACGGGGCATTTTAAAATCAAATGGATAATCTATAGAACGTGCGCTGGATGTTAGGCGCTTTGTGAAACAAGTTTTTACTAAAACATATTGTGTTGTGATTTTGGCGCATCTGAAACTACCGCCTAGGGCAGGTGCCCCGGTTTCCAATGCCCACCTCCCTAGATCCGGCGCTGATGGCCACCCTCGGTCTCCCGACCCACCGCGATACATTGCCTCCCTCTCTTGGTCGAGAACGCATTCCCCGCCTGCACGCATTAAGCCTGTATTATAAAGTGTTGTGTGGTGTGTTGCAGCGAGCGCGCACACGGGCGAGCACGGCGTGGACGAGTACCCCGACATCAGCGGCATCACCAACGCACGGGTACCTATCCTAGACCACCAGCAGAATCTCCAATCACACACATATAATACTGGACATTTGTCACACAGCATCATCTAGCCCCAAACTAAGCAGAGCTTGTGTTATGGGAACTTCATGACTGATATGCTTTTCAGAAGAACCAAGTAACCGTTTTAATTAAATCCGCGCAGGTCCACAAAATTGTAATCTCTAAGTTTTTGGGTAGAGTTGGAGATTTGGGCGGTGTTTGAAAATCTTGTAGACTTACGCGGTACTTCTTGATTTTGAATAACTGCCTGTGATTGGTTGAAATGCACTGTTCGTATTGGTGAATAGAAGCTCATTGAAATGATCTATCCAATGGCATCGAAGTGTAAAAATCGCAATATTTTGATTCGAACGGTGTTGTTAGCTAGCCGATGCTATGCTTTTTCCCGTTCATTAAAAAAATCGTTACAGTTGGTAATCGGCCACTTTCTCCCCCCGTTATACAATGTCCTATTGCCATGGAGGTCGTCATATGCCTCTGTCTCCACAGGAAGCGATGCGCAAGATGACGGAGGAGGACAAGCGCAAGATACTGCAGCAGGTGGAGCTGTTCCGCCGCGAGAAGATGACCTTCGACGTGGAAGTGGCCAAGTGGGACGACGCCGGCAACGACATCATCATGCTGGCCAAGCACATGTGCATGATCATGCTCGAGATGACGGACTTCACCAGGTGAGGCTGCAGCTGATGTTAATAGAAGCTGTCAGAGGTGACAGGTGCCTGGCAGAGGTGACAGACTTCACCAGGTGAGGACGTTGACAGGAGCTTTCATAGGAGACAGGTAGCTGGCAGATATGACAGCTGTAGATGAGGGACTTCACCAGGTGAGGCTGCAGCTGATGTTAATAGAAGCTGGCAGAGGTGACAGACTTCACCAGGTGAGGACGTTGACAGGAGCTTTCATAGGAGACAGGTAGCTGGCAGATATGACAGCTGTAGATGAGGGACTTCACCAGGTGAGGCTGCAGCTGATGTTAATAGAAGCTGGCAGAGGTGACAGACTTCACCAGGTGAGGACGTTGACAGGAGCTTTCATAGGAGACAGGTAGCTGGCAGATATGACAGCTGGAGATGAGGGACTTCACCAGGTGAGGCTGCAGCTGATGTTAATAGAAGCTGGCAGAGGTGACAGACTTCACCAGGTGAGGACGTTGACAGGAGCTTTCATAGGAGACAGGTAGCTGGCAGATATGACAGCTGGAGATGAGGGCCTTCATCAGGTGAGGCTGCAGCTGATGTTAATAGAAGCTGTCAGAGGTGACAGGTGCCTGGCAGAGGTGACAGACTTCACCAGGTGAGGACGTTGACAGGAGCTTTCATAGGAGACAGGTAGCTGGCAGATATGACAGCTGGAGATGAGGGCCTTCATCAGGTGAGGCTGCAGCTGATGTTAATAGAAGCTGTCAGAGGTGACAGGTGCCTGGCAGAGGTGACAGACTTCACCAGGTGAGGACGTTGACAGGAGCTTTCATAGGAGACAGGTAGCTGGCAGATATGACAGCTGGAGATGAGGGACTTCACCAGGTGAGGCTGCAGCTGATGTTAATATGAGCTGGCAGAGGTGACAGATTTCACCAGGTGAGGACGTTGACAGGAGCTTTCATAGGAGACAGGTAGCTGGCAGATATGACAGCTGGAGATGAGGGACTTCACCAGGTGAGGCTGCAGCTGATGTTAATATGAGCTGGCAGAGGTGACAGGTGCCTGGCAGAGGTGACAGGTCGAGATGAATCACTCAAATCCGAGGACGGTGCATTTGCGGTCGCGTGGTGCGTTCGCGTCGTTTGTTTGCAACTCCTTCCCACCGAACCCACGCTGGCGAACGTGTGCCTATACAACGAATGGTGCAAACGTATAACGAGCGATTCATTGACATCGATATCTTGTTTTTGCCTGAGTGCACTTTTAAACATTTGATTTGGAAGACCCTCAATTTTCAATAAGTGTTTTTGATTTTGTCATTATCTACAATGCGCGATAATGACAAGTTCCTCCGCGACAAAGCCAAGAAAGAAAGGCAAGAAAACAAGGCTGGTTATTCTTTTTAATGATCCTTTTACAAAACAATAGGTTCGAGTACATGAAAATATGCATAGTCAAGTTCACGATAGTTTTTGGAATAAGATCGTATCTTTATCTGTGTATTGATATTTCGGTGTATAAATGATCATTTCATCATCTGTGTATAGCTATTTCGGTGTATAAATGATCGTATCTTTATCTTTGTATTGATATTTCGGTGTATAAATGATCGTATCTTTATCTGTGTATTGATATTTCGGTGTATAAATGATCATTTCATCATCTGTGTATAGCTATTTCGGTGTATAAATGATCGTATCTTTATCTGTGTATTGCTATTTTGGTTTATAAATGATCGTATCTTTATCTGTGTATTGCTATTTCGGTGTATAAATGATCATTTCATCATCTGTGTATAGCTATTTCGGTGTATAAATGATCGTATCTTTATCTTTGTATTGATATTTCGGTGTATAAATGATCGTATCTTTATCTGTGTATTGCTATTTCGGTGTATAAATGATCATTTCATCATCTGTGTATAGCTATTTCGGTGTATAAATGATCGTATCTTTATCTTTGTATTGATATTTCGGTGTATAAATGATCGTATCTTTATCTGTGTATTGCTATTTCGGTGTATAAATGATCATTTCATCATCTGTGTATAGCTATTTCGGTGTATAAATGATCGTATCTTTATCTTTGTATTGATATTTCGGTGTATAAATGATCGTATCTTTATCTGTGTATTGATATTTCGGTGTATAAATGATTTATCTTTATCTGTGTGTTGATATTTCGGTCTATAAATAATCGTATCTTTATCTTGGTATCGTTTTTCAGAGGCCGCGGCCCCCTGAAGACCACGATGGACGTTATCAACGCGGCCAAGAAGATATCCGAAGCGGGCACCAAGCTCGACAAACTGACCCGCGAGATCGCTGAACAGGTTTTTTTAATACTTCTTTTTTTTATTTAACCTGTATCATCCCACTGCTGGGAAAATGTCTCCCTCAAATTCTTCCATTCATTCCGGTCTCTAGCAGTCTCCCACCACTCTCTCTCAGAGTCCAGATCGTCTCACATTGTCGTCGCCTTATTTATTCTATTTATAATAACGAGAAAACATTTTACATTTTTTTTAATACTATTTCTTATACATTGAAAACACTTAGACCTGAGACAAATATTTGCCTATCATACAAACATTTGTCCCGCGGCGGGAATCGAACCCGCAACCTTCTGCGTCTCCTTCGCCGGACTGTCAGGCCTTCGCCTGACAGTCATAGGGTTGTCAAATATATACTCAGATTCATGTGCACTGCGTAGTTCTTTGAGAAGACGAACAATATTCCACCCCCTATATGCAATGTTAAAAATAAGTATACTTATAAAATAAAGTTTAAACGGTTTTTCACTCAGCCATGGCCTTTTATGTGTGCTGCAACACACACAAACACAAACTTACTGACAATAAAATGTATATTGGTGTGTGTCTGTAGCAACGAATAGATGTTTCATCTATCTATCTATCTAAGACGCAACCAGGGGGCAGTCAGAGGCACGTCCAAACGCTAGATTGCTAATATTCTTATTATTTCGTTTGCAGTGCCCGGAATCGTCAACGAAACAGGATCTGCTAGCGTATTTGCAGCGTATAGCGCTTTACTGTCACCAGATACAGATCACCAGCAAAGTGAAGGCGGACGTGCAGAACATATCCGGGGAACTGATCGTCAGCGGGGTACGTACCGACTTATCGTCAGCTAGTATACGAACTCATCGTCAGATACAGATCACCAGCAAAGTGAAGGCGGACGTGCAGAACATATCCGGGGAACTGATCGTCAGCGGGGTACGTACCGACTCATCGTCAGCTAGTATACGAACTCATCGTCAGATACAGATCACCAGCAAAGTGAAGGCGGACGTGCAGAACATATCCGGGGAACTGATCGTCAGCGGGGTACGTACCGACTCATCGTCAGCTAGTATACGAACTCATCGTCAGATACAGATCACCAGCAAAGTGAAGGCGGACGTGCAGAACATATCCGGGGAACTGATCGTCAGCGGGGTACGTACCGACTCATCGTCAGCTAGTATACGAACTCATCGTCAGATACAGATCACCAGCAAAGTGAAGGCGGACGTGCAGAACATATCCGGTAAACTCATCATCAGCGGGGTACGTACCGACTCATCGTCAGCGATAAACATACTATATTCATTAACATGGTAGAAAGGGTGACATTCAAGGATGTTTTTTATCGTTTTAAATTCGCCAAGAACTTACTTTCACTGTGTGTACAAACTAATCATCGACTTAACGTCAGCAAGTAACACAGATGCGTCTACAAATGCCTGCAATCTCATCGTCAATGAACCGAAGCTGACTCATCGTCAGCGGGTTACGCGATAACTCATCGACAATGAACTTACTTGGAGCTCTGTTTGCAGCTGGACAGCGCGACCTCACTGATCCAAGCGGCGAAGAACCTCATGAATGCAGTCGTGCTAACGGTGAAGGCTTCATACGTCGCCTCCACAAAGTACACGCGGCAGGGCACCATCGCCGTAAGTTAATATTCGAATTAAAACAAATTAAAAAAGTAAGTTTTAATTAAAGTTAATTTTAATTAAAACTTACTTCAAATAACGGGATAAAAAGTTTAATACGAAGTAAGTGCACGGCGCGACGCGGAAGGGGAAAGTCGCAACCACTCACCCTGATGAAGGCTCTCGGAATGAGTCGAAACTTAGTCGGTGCCTTCACCGATAGTGCAGTACGTGAAAGTTCCCGTTTTTACAATATGAATAGTCTAATATGAACTTTCAAATTCATCAAAAGTTCAATATGGGACTGTCTTTAAATTATGTATATATACTCCATATAGGTAAATAATCTTATACCTATATCTTCTAGTTTATTGGTTGTCGTCCATTTATTGGTTAAGTACATAAAATGTAAATTCTTAATTGGCTGTAAGAAAAGTGTTTATTGGTTAAAGTTATCAATCCTTGAGAGCTCTGTGTGTTTGTTAAATAAATAAATACCTTACCCAATTAAAAATAATCATTTAAGAAAACATATACGCAAAAATAAACGTCACAACGAATTGAGAGTCTACTTCTTTCTTGAAGTTGGTTGAAAATGGCCTACAGTATCGATTTCCGTAAAAAAAAACAAGCATCTATATTTTCCCCATAAAAATAGTCTTTAATCGCCACTACTTTAGTCCGTTTGACAACTCTCTTTGCCTCTGTTACAGTCGCCGATAGTGGTATGGCGCATGAAGGCTCCCGAGAAGAAGCCTCTCATCCGTCCCGAGAAGCCGGAGGAGGTGCGCGCGAAGGTGCGTCGCGGCAGCCAGAAACTGCAGCCCAGCCCCGTGCGCGCGCTCGCCGAGTTCCAGAGCCCCGCGCCGCATGTCTAGGGTGAGTTGTAACTGGTGACCCTGATATTGAGAGGACGAAGAATAAGTTATAACTGTTTGTGGCAGTTGTAACTGATGACCCCGATATTGAGGGGATGCAAAATAAGTTACAATTGGAGATCCCAATGTTTAGTGGTAGAAAATAACAGTTGTAACTGGTGACCCCCATGTTTAGTGAAATACAAAATAAGTATTTCACTAATGACAATACTAAATAACTGACTTATAGGGGACAAAAAACTAAGTAATAACTGGTGACACCAATGCTGTGGGGGCGAAAAATAATGTATATTATTGACCCCTAAACTAAGTTATAACTGGTGACCCCGACCTTGAGAGATCAAAAAAAATAGTTAAAACTGGCGACCCCGATGATAATAGTAATAAAACTAAGTTGTGAATGGTACCCTCGTGGATTAGGGTACTAAATAATGAGTTAAATTGGTGACCCTCTCATCCAAAGACCGCGCAAGCTGATGACTTATAGAAATATTTTCATTTCAGTTGGCGGTTCAAGAAGTTAAACAAAACACGAGACAGTATTTAATCACATTATAATCATAGTATTTATAATCTTTATAACAAAAATATGCCTTTCAGTTTGCACTGGCTAGTATCTTGCATGATTTTGTATGCTAGGTACCAGCTAATGCTATATGCAAGCGTAGAACGAGGTTTTAATTGTAAACCGTATGCTAGTACTTAGTATGCTAGGAGATAGGAAGCCGTTTGATTTTATCAATGTCAGTTACTGGCACGCCGGCTTGCCATGCCAGTTATTAAAACATTGAATATTAATTGTGGTCTTTTTTATGTCTTTAACTACATAAAAAAGACGCACGAGGCGTATAAATTTGACACAGAATGCTAGTTACTGGCACGCTGGCTTGCAAGTGCCTGATATGCCAGTTATTAAAGCATTTAATATTAATTGTGGTCTTTTTTATGTCTTTAACTAGCACGAGGCGTTCTGGAAACTGGCGTGTAAGTGTATAAGTTTGACACAGAATGCTAGTTACTGGCACGCCGGCTTGCCAGTGTCTGGTATACCAGTTATTAAAACATTGAATATTGATTGTGTTCTTTTTTATGTCTTTAACTAGTATGAGGCGTTCTGGAAACTGGCGTGCAAGTGTTTAAGTATGACGCATAATGCCAGTTACTGGCACGCTGGCTTGCCAATGCCAGTTATTGAACCTTAAATATTAACTGTGGTCTTACGTTATGTTTTTAACTAGCACGAAACGTTTCTAGATGCAAGCTTGTGCCAGCTAAAGACGTGTATTAGTTTGACACAGAATGCCAGTTACTGGCACACCGGCGGTTTGCCAGTTATTAAACCTTTGAATATTAACACTGGTCTTTTTTATGTCTTTAACTAGCACGAAACGTTTCTACATGCAAGAATGTGTCAGCTAAAGACTTATGTATTAATTTGACACAGAATGCCAGTTACTGGCACACCGGCGGCTTGCCAGTTATTAAACCTTTGAATATTAATACTGGTCTTTTTTATGTCTTTAACTAGCACGAAACGTTTCTACATGCAAGAATGTGTCAGCTAAAGACTTGTGTATTAATTTGACACAGAATGCCAGTTACTGGCACGCCGGCGGCTTGCCAGTTATTAAACCTCGAATATAAACAGTGGTAATTTTTATGTCATTAGCCTCGTGCTAGACGAGGCGTTCTGGAAACTGGCGTGCAAGTGTATAAGTTACACACAGAATGCCAGTTACTGGCACACCGGCGGCTTGCCAGTTATTAAAACTTTGAATATTAACTGTGGTCTTTTTATGTCGTTAACTAGCACGAGGCGTTCTGGAAACTGGCGTACAAGTTTAAGTATATGTTTAAGTTTGACACAGAATGCCAGTTACTGGCATCCGGCTCACCGCTGGGATGCAAACCGTCAAAGAATCTATGCTTGTAAATTCCATAGATTTGTCTTAAATGCTCGTTTTAAATTCCAAATTGTGATGTATTTATAAAAATCGAATTGCGGCTCAGAGTATATAGTTTAGTAGTAAATAGGACTATGCCTAATTATTTAAATTTAAATAATTTTATTTAAATATTATTTTTTTCTTCTGAAGATTTCTTCGTAAAATTAATTGACAAAACCCAATGAAAATATATTACGAGGCTTTATATTTTAATATATTCTAAAATTTAAGTATTTTATTAGTTTTGCATGGATTTATATAGCATACGGGATACCTTGTTTTTTTTTTAAATTTGATTTTTTCATACAATTATCAACAAGTAGTATATATACAAAAAATACAGATGAAACAGCTATCTATCTAAATACCGTTGCGAACGATCCATAGATAGCTCAACTGATCCAGATCACTATCAGAAGCGTTCCAAAAATACCGGCCGCATTTGAATTAAATAAAAAATCGGTTTCGCTATTCGTTCTTCGTCTGATAAAGTAGACATATGAAAGTAGATGTGACTTTTTTTTTAATGTATTCTGGTACATATGCCTGTGCTCTTAACACGTGCTCAGAACGGTGAAGAAAAACATCGTGTGGAAACGCAGCCGGCTATGGAAGCGAAAATTCGAAGGCCTCCTGAGGAATGCCTCCTCAAAACTCTGAGTAAATAACTCAGAAACTGGGAAGATTGTTTTTTAATTGAAAAATATATGTTTGATTATTTTTTTTTGAAAATGAAATTCAAATTAAATATAAATATTGCTGGACATTTTTCACACAGCATCATCTTTTTAAATACATACATATTTATACATAGAAAACACCCAAGCCCGTGACAAATATATGCAGGTCATACAAACATTTGTCCCGCGGCGGGAATCGAACCCGCAACCTTCTGCGTTGGCGGGCTTTCGCCGACTGCGCCGCAGAGGTCAAAAAATAAAATAAACTTTACTCTGCAGAATTTTATTGTTTTTTTTTTTTTAGTTTTAAGTGATTCTTTATGATAAATCTAAACTTAGAAACTTTTATTATTAAGTTTTTTGACAAAAATCGTACAACTTTATTGACACATAATAAAAACATTATATGCAGTTAAACATGGGTACATGCCAATCGTAATGCTCGGACTTGCCACTGACTACTCCCTTATGAATACCGAGTCCTGAGGATCTGAGGATGTACATCATGGAGGAAACAGTCGATAGCGTGTTGGTACAGACGCTGCCTCCATCCCGCGATCAGTTAAAATAACTTACATTTCATCTCTTTAACAAAATTGTGCATTTATATTATACTAGCTTCTGGCCACGGCTTCGCTCGCGTGGTACCCGGATAAAAAGTAGCCTATGTGTTATTCCGATGTATAAGCTATATTACTGTGAAGTTTCATCGAAATCCGTTCAGTAGTTTTTGCGTGAAAGAGTAACAAACATCCATCCTCACAAACTTTCGCGTTTATAATATTAGTAGGATAAGTATGTACTTATTTAAGTACATATTTTGGATATGTATTTAAGTATTTTTTTTTGTATGTAATTGACTTTATATTACTTTAATTCATTTATTCATGCAACTATTTACAAGTTATATATACTATATACAAAAAATACAGATGAAACAGCTAGCCATCTAAAGACCGCTGCAAATGATCTATAGATAGCTCAACTGATCCAGATCACTACCAGACGGAAGCGTTCCCAAAATACTGGCCGCATTGCCACGCTGAATGGCAATGCTAATGCGTTGACCCACGCGTCGCTTCGACCAGTCGCCCTGAAAGTTTTTTGAAAACGCGAAGGGCCCCTAACAAGTTTTAAGTAGCTAGTTATTTAACCTACTAATAATATAATAAATGCGAAAGTATGTGTGTGTGAATGTTTGTTACCACGTATATCCGTAACTACTGAACCGGTTTTGATGAAATTTTAATTTAGATAGTTTAGGTGCTGGAATAGATACGTATTTTTATTTTTTTCTAAATTACCCCTAGCGGGGGTGCAAGGGAGTTCTAAAGTTTGTATGGTTTTTTTTATTTTGGTTCGATTCACTCAAAACTCGGTTTAAATAAACTCTAAAGGAAATTATAAATTACGTATTTTTTATTTTTTCAAAATTAACCCTAGCGGGGGTGCAAGGGAGTTCAAAAGTTTGTATGAAAAAAATATTTCCTGGTTCGATTCACTCAAAAGTTGGTGGACATAGTTTGAAGCCTGGAGACGGTCATATGCTACTTTTATCAACATACCACGCGCGCGAAGCCGCGGGCAGAAGATAGTTTTTAATAAAAACATCTCTTATTTTGGTAACCCTTTAAATGCCCTACTCTTCATTACACAAAGGTTAGCTGGAAGAAAATGCTAATTAGCATTAAGTTCGCCTATGTTTTACTACATCTTCAGGTACATACTTAGAGCGTTGTAAAAAAAAACCAGCACTAAATTTATTTGATTCGTATGAAAAAGTTCACTCCCTTATTGTACCTACATGTCACTAACGCAAAAATAAAACGTGTTTAAAAATGAACTTTTCTCACGACTGTGATGATGGAGATGCTCGGATAAAAGTGCTTACACATGCGTAAAGTCACGTCTGTTGCCCGGAGGGGTAGGCAGAGATCAGGGACTTCCTGTTGCTACGATCCTGGGACACCTCTTCAGTTTCATTCAGTTTCTAATCACAATTCTTCATGCAAGTGATAAACACTCCGACAGTCCCAAGTATTTATGTACTGACCCCAGGATTCAGTGAGACACTGGAGGTTGCGGGTTCGATTCCCGCCACTCAGGTCTGTGTTCTATGTATATGTATGTATTTACAAAAAAAAGTAGTATATCAGTCATGTAGTTTCCATAACACAAGCTCTGCTTACTTTGGGCATAGATGATACTGTGCGAAAATGTCCAGGATTATTATTATTATTATTATTATTTCCTGTGTCGTGGGTATCAGGAACTATAAGTACCAACACCCAAACGGGACAAATATCTGCAGGGCATGCAAGTTATTGTCTCGCGTCGGGAATGGAGTCCGCATCTTCTGTGTCGCAGCCAGCTGCTCGCACGCAGCGCCATCTAAGTCGTCGATATATGTTCCGGGTTTTGTGGTGCCACGGTACTCGTGTCCCTGATACCCACGACACAGTGAATCCTAGTGAGTGGTCAGGACTATGTATAAATACTTGGACTGTAGGGGTGTTTATTTTGTAATGCGATGTTTATGTTAAAAGTTCATTCATTCATTCGTTCTTTTCATTTAATTGAATGACAGCTGTCAGACTGGTTGTTTATTATTTAATAGCTAGTGTGTCCGCGCCTTTTTGGATCACACAATGGATTTTATATTTAGATATGGATTAGTGGATTTTTGATATTAAGATTGTCGCCATTTTGTAAGAGGCAGCCAAATTTTAGTATTGATAAATATGAATAGTTTGTACTTAGTTTAGATATCACTGCTAGGTAGGTTAAAATTGCGCTAGCATCGATTATTTTGTGATGACCCGTGGTCCCACTGTCAGGCTTAGTGTGGCCATGCAGCTTATGTTTCCCGTGGCCTCACTAATGATTTAAGACACGGTTACCGGTAGTTAACTTGGCCCATGTAATCGGTACCCGTGACTCCATTAATGGAACAAGCTTCAAATGTAATTGTTTTAAAAATGCGATGCTAGCGCCATATTATGTAGATTGCTTTGCGTTGCCTTTAAGATAGAAATGATATGTATTATGTACAGTCAGAGCCAAAATAACTTTAGGAATTCTTCACTAAAAATTCAAACTGCAAAATAATGTAAGTTTTTAGGACTTAAAAGGAGTTCTTTTAAGTATTAAAAACTAACCACGCCCATTAATAGTCGTTATACGTATAATGTGTAGTCGGAGCCGAAATGACATTTAACATTCTAATAACATGGCTATACAAAGTAATTTTTGTCTTCGACTGTACAGATTTTTTTTTCTGTTGTTTTCAGCCATTTTGATTGAACACAGAATGGCTGCTAGCTTGAATATAACTATATCCAATTGTTATATCTTCAAAGGTTTGCTGGAGAAAAACTCTTGCTAGGGTTAAGCTCGCCTTTTTTACTTCTGTGTTTTTTTTATAATTCTGATTTAATTTAGATTAGTATTCTAGATTAGTTCGTGTCATTTATTTATTTATATCTTTAACAGAAAATGTAATCGATATTTTGTACCCAAGCAGCTGTTTTCCAATTTTCTACGAAACATCCTATTTATAGTTTAGTAATATAAAGTTATGATACCCCAAAAGCCTGTTGTTTTTTTTAAACTGAAACCCGTACAAACCCTCTAGACCACAGGTTCTCAAACTTATTTTTCCCACCGCCCACTTTGAGAATAAAAAGATTTTAAACATAACCTTTGCTTTCTCCTCTAGACCGCCTTAACGCCCCTAATATCTTCTAGAGCCTTCTACCGCCCCCCTGAAGGCCACTTTGAGAAACGGTGCTCTAGACAAATGTAGGTATACATTTCAGTGCTTATAATACTAATCTGGGTGTCTAGACAAATACCTTTCTGTTAATTAACGTCTATGGAAATGTCACATGACTAAGTATTGTGTATTTGTCTAGAAGCCCTGGGGCTAGACAAACACCACTTTCTGTTGACGTTAACGCCTGCGGAAAGATTGAATTGTATGGGAATGACATTAGCTGTGGAAATGTCACGTGACAGCTGCCAAGTTTTACCTTGAAAAAATTGCGTAAGCGTGTTAGGAAAAGTAAGCGTGAGGTATTTGGATACCTAAAAAAGGAAAAGAACTTATTTTTTTATTCAAAACCGTTTATTTCTCCTTCAAGACGGGGCAAAAAATGCATTCAACAAATTTCTTAAATTAATCTAACTTGTAAAAAAATTACAAAAACTGACCCCACTCCGAAACGTCATTAAGGTTACGACGGCTATTTACCGTTATTTAATGACAGCGGTACCCAGACGCTTAAATGAAAAATGTATCATATACCCTAACTAACCATCATGAGTGGTACCGAGTATGGGTCTGCGGGGTCACCAAACTAATTTCTATGGCTATCGAGATTGAGGCACGGCAATAGCGTGATTCGATTACTTGTTAAAATCACAAGTTTGGTTCGTTCATGGACGGTTCATGACCTTCAGTTTAGTCTGGGTATGGGAATCAAACGATGGGGAATCAATATAATCGCAATTTGATGGATGGGCCATTCAAATGGGGAACTAGTGTCAAAGATTGATTGCCATCTCGATAGCCATGGGTTAGCGTGGAAGACCCACTGAGTATATCCATTGGAGATTACGTGAGCATGTTTTTTTACAGTCACATACCTACTGGACCCCACACTAGGATTTCCTGTATCATCGGTATCAGGATCTAAGAGTCCCTGGGTTTTTTTTTCATTTTTACATTTCATAAAAATCTGTCTTGAAAACACGCCAGGCAAAGAGCCTAAGTTTAGTTTTAAAGGCATCATTAATTTATGTACTTAAGAATCTATGTACTTATAAAGATTCTGTTCTGTCTCTTTCTGATGTGCCTTTCAAATTTAGCGGTACAAAACACTGTTAACCGCTAGCTAACTAACTGCTATTGTTTAGTACACCTTTTTACACAATACACAAGTTATCTGGAAGATAATGTTTTCAGTGTTAAGTTCGCCTATGTACATAATTGTCTATATATATATATATTTAAACAGTTCTAAGATCTGTTTAAAGATCTTATAAGGACATAGAAATTAAATAGGTTTTACCTTAAGTTATATTCAGTCACTTATTTACTACAAGTACATACAAACAAAAATACCAACGAAAAAGATATAAATTCTTTTAAAACGATGGTATGACTCCGCCAGGACCGACAGCTTTACGTGCCCTCTGAAGCGCGGAAGAGCTAAATTTAAACTGTGAAGTTCTTTCAGCAAAGACTGTGAACACGAATAATCAAGCACACTTACTGAACTTAACTGTCGCTTTACTGATAGTGCACGCAAGAAAGAGATGGCAATAATTTTACTCGTGTCAAATCAGTTTACATGCCGCTTTTCTTCGTGTTAAAAGTCAGCATTTTTTGAAATAGCGACTGAACTTGTATGGAAAACTTAAATCTGACTAACTTGATAGCATTAAAATTGGTGCTATCTCTTTTGTTAGTAAAAGAGAGCGATAGATAAAATTAAGTTTAGTTTGTGTGTGAATCGACGATTGCCATAGAAAAGTAAAGCTGTCGCTTAGCAACTGGTAAATTAACAGTTATTACGACTTTCTGCGGTCTGCTGTTGCAGTCGGTCGCCGTCATTGGAATCATAACTCAGCTCAGCTACTGAACGGATTTTTGAAACTTTACAGTAAAATAGATTATACATCAGAATAAAACATAGGCTACTTTTTATCCGGGTACCACGCGGGCGAAGCCGTGGGCAGGAGCTAGTAATAAATAATTCTAATGATGTTGATCACATTGAATGCGCGAGGTATGATTCGCAGCTAAAACTGTCAATTTCATAGAAAGTTGCTATCGCTTGATGATTATATTTAACAGTTACTACGACTTTCTGCGGTCTGCCGTTGCAGTCGGTCGCTACTGCCGTCATTCGAATTATAACTCTGAGGTATGATTCGCAGCTAAAACTGTCAATTTCATAGAAAGTTGCTATCGCTTGATGATTATATTTAACAGTTACTACGACTTTCTGCGGTCTGCCGTTGCAGTCGGTCGCTACTGCCGTCATTCGAATTATAACTCTGAGGTATGATTCGCAGCTAAAACTGTCAATTTCATAGAAAGTTGCTATCGCTTGATGATTATATTTAACAGTTACTACGACTTTCTGCGGTCTGCCGTTGCAGTCGGTCGCTACTGCCGTCATTCGAATTATAACTCTGAGGTATGATTCGCAGCTAAAAACTGTCAATTTCATAGAAAGTTGCTATCGCTTGGGGATTACCTATATTTAACAGTTACTACGACTTTCTGCGGTCTGCCGTCACAATCGGTTCAATCGTTACTGGAGCTCACTTGCACATTTTGGAACCGTTCGCTCGCGAAATAAATATCAATTTTAGGCGCTTGTTTCCCCACACTCGGATAGTACTCCTCTACCAAAACTCTCTCCAGATTAAACTCTTTTTTATGATGTTTCTTCATATGAATATGGAGAGATAGTATCTTGAACTGAAGACAGCACATCTTGCATTCTATGTATTGTTTAGGATCCAAAGTTTGATGTTTAGTTATGTGTTTGTAGCACGAGTTCTGATTCAGGAAATACACATTACATTTGTTGCACTTGTAAAGTTTTACATAGTCCGTGCTAGTTGATGTTTTAGGTTTGTTAACTTGCGTTGAAGTGGCTTCAACCTCGTTAGACTTTTTGTGCACAAGTTCTATTGTTATAATAGTGTCTTGACTATGATGTTTACATAGATGACTCACTAAAATGTTTGTTGGGAAAAGCAGTCCGCATCTACTGCAGTTTTCTTTCGATATTCTATCATCGGTGTTGCATATCTCTATGTGTGTTTGTATGCTCCTTAAAGATGTGTAGTGAAGTCCACAGTCGCATTTGTATAGTTTAGCGGTTTTTATGTCCTCTCCTTCTAGAGCAGTATCACTGCTTGCTTCCCTTATACGCTGTAAGCTTTGACTGCGTTCGGAACTATTGACTTTCTTGGATGCGACAGCCTTATCATCGGTTATCAGATTAACGAATGATTCGAAACTGTCAACCGATGATCTGATTTTAGAATTAACAGTTCTTGCAGTTCTAATAGCAAGTCTTGGCGGCTTACTTTTAGAGCTGCTAGATTTTGTTGGTTTTATTTTAGAGAATAAGCTGTTTGGATCGGTTTCAGACTTTTTCGAAACTATTTTTTTACTTGTATTTTTGCTTGAAGCTGCGGAATCGCCGCGGAGTTTTGCTTTCGGTGGCCTCTTTTTTAGCTTACGTTGAGCCTCCGGAATCGGTTCAAAGTCAATAATTTTGATGTTTTTAGCCCTGAACTGAGGCTGTTGTGAATGTTTTATTTTGTGAGACCCCATTTGCCGAAAGGAGAAGTTTTGTTTGCAGATTTTGCAGAACGCCAGATGATGATCTGGCGTACAGGCGTGGTATTCCACGCTCATTTTCAAATGCACGCAGGCGGAGCATACCAGACACTTGTAGAGCACAAATAGTGAAACTTCCGCTTTCTTAATCACTTTTTTCTTCTTTTCTGAGCCTAACTTCTTCGAGTTCACTACAGATTTCTTTACGTTTGCCTTTATATTTTTATTTTTTAATTCTTTTGTATCAATATCATTAGAAATCTTCACAAAATGCACGATTCTGAACTCTTCTTTCTTGATTCCCTTTTGGTGGAGTAGTTCATGGAAGTTGAGCGTGTTTGCAGCATCAAAAGCGATGTCACATTTCCTACAGACCTGTTTGGAGACTTTGCATTTCGCTTTGACATGATCGAGTATGCTATTGTTGTCGTAGGCGACTTTGCAGGAACTGCAGCAGTACACAGTGAATTCTGGAAGGCCGTCCTTGACGAGCCTCATTTTAAGACTACGCTCGCTTCCGAATACGCTCCGATCGATGATTTGTCGGATTTCCTTCTCGGGTAAGTTCTCAAACATTTGGAACCAG
The DNA here is from genome assembly GCA_958496245.1 of Perizoma flavofasciatum. NCBI lineage: Eukaryota > Metazoa > Arthropoda > Insecta > Lepidoptera > Geometridae > Perizoma > Perizoma flavofasciatum. Next base: position 696,402 of record OY292448.1, read on the forward strand.
GATTCGTCGAGCAGTTGGTTGGGCGCGTACTTCAGTATTTTGAAGTCTTTGCGGTTGATGCTCATGCGAGAATGCAACTCGCTATGTTTAGACCAGCAACTCTCATCAAATTTCAAGTTGCAAATGTAGCATTTAATGGTGTTGGGCTGTGAATGTTCTTTCTTTAAATGCGCCTGACTGTGTTCCACCGCTTTGTTGTATAGATCAGTGACTAATTCACATTTGCCGCAGATGAATACAATGTTCCAGATTGCGTTCAAGGATTCGTATTTCATCATTAGCTCCGGGATCATCTTGGTCGGGCTGAGCTCGTTTTGAGCAGGCTTGCGATTCTTAAATCGCAGTTTATGGAACGGTATGTGGAGTTTAAGTGTGGATAATTCGAATTTATCACCGCAATATTCACAATTATCGTAATCTTCGCCGCAAATATGGTCTTTGCTCATACTTTGATCGAGGAAATGTATTTTACATTTCTTGCAGCTAGGGTACTCCGGTATAGGAGGGGTGATCGGTTTAAGTGTCTCGATGTCATAGAAAGAAAAGTCTTTTAAGCTTAAATCCTTTTCTGTGTGCATTGCTTCATGTATCTCGCGAGATCGCATTGAAAACTGCAAGCCGCATCCCTCACAGTTGAAAGAGTAATTTTTACCTAATGAACATTTCTTCATCAAATGATTTTTTATAGATCTGGCGATATTTTGGCATCTGGATAAAAAACGTTTACAGCGATTACAGTAGAATAGACTTATTTTGTCATTTTCGAATGTCAGTTTATTTATAATTTTCAACCGTTGTTTTTTTACTAATACAGGTTCTCTCTTCACCGTTATTCCTGGCTCGACTTTGATCTGTCTAACTATAGTTTTTTTAACGGGTTTTTTATCAACAATTTTATTATGACTTTTCTTGATAGCTAACATTTTTGGTTTAGATTTAGTTTTATCATTCACTACCGCATAATCGACAAAGATGAAGTCTGTAGGCTTCAATTTCAAAACCTCATGCTTAATATTGTGGTTGGATAATTTATGTCTTGCGAGCAGTATGTTGCATCTCTTGCACTTAGCGGTGGGAATTTTCCCGCATTTATTGATATGCGCTATAAGCCGTATATAGGCGAAGTGTACGCCGCACTTCAAACACTTGCAAAGCGTCCTTTCACTGATGTTTTTGGTAATTTTATAAATTTTCATTTTCGTACTGATCTCGTGTTGCTTTCGGTGATAGTTTTGGTCTATTTTACGCAGTTTCTTCTTGCAAGTAGGACATGACCAAGTCCGTGCGGCACCGCATTTGTTCCCTGCGATATGAGCGATTCCAGCTGTGCAAGATGCAAAATGAACGCTACATTTCGAGCACTGGAAAAGCGCTGATTTTGCTATCAAATCGAAGGATTTGTCTTCATTTTTACCAGCTTTTTGCTTTTTCACATTTTTTATACTACTTTTACTGTCTTCTTCATATGTAATTTTATCTTTCAAGTTATTTGGGCTATTTTTTTTAGCTTTTAGTCTTTCAAACATCATAGATCTTTTCCCACCTATCTGCGTTTCTGGATGAGAATATCTATGTTTGCGAGCTAGACCATAAGTACGTAGTATAAGATTGCAAACCATACATTTATATCTCGACAACCATTTTTCTAAGTAATCTGTACGGGATTTTATTTTCACGGCCTTACTTTCAACTGTTTCAGCACTTTCAATATCTGGTTTAGGATAACTTCGTTTTACTGCTTTAACGTCGGTATTCGCTGCAGGACCAATTTGCTTTTGCTCTTTAATCAACAAATTCCTAAGTATAGGATTCTTATCCGACTTCTTTTTAGGTTTCAAAATTCGCCTCGATTCTACTTTAACGTGTACAGAGTTGTGGTTAACTAGATCGTTTTGAGTTTTGAAAGATTCATTGCAGTGGTTGCATGTGTACTTCTTAGCGGGCAATAATTCATACAAATGTTTAATCAAAGCTGTGTGATCTTTAAAAGTGACATTGCAATGATAACAGTATGTGGAATTGGATAATTCTTTGTTTTTAACACATCCTGTACTTTTCTTAGCTATATTTTTGACTTCTGCACTTTTGGTAGATTTAGCTGTGCTTTTGACAGCTCTGTTAGTAATCGGAGCTAATAACGAATGAGCTATCATTCTATGGGCATCCAAAGCGTTAGGCGTTGTGAATAGTATTTTACATTCGTGACAAAAACTGTGACTTTGGTTTAGGTGTACGCCCCAATCTTCTAACAACACTACTAAAAACGACAAGTTTCGATTTGGAACATTTAAATTGCTGGATTGTACGCGTGGACTAGGTTTTGATCCTAATATTATTTTATTATTAAAATGATTATCTATTGGCAGTGATTCGTCACTCCTAAATGTTTCGTCTGGAACAGTTTCATCGAAATTAGTATAGATTCTCGTTTCATAGTCAACGTCGATTTCTTCTTTAATAGGAAGATCGTAAATTTCTTCTTTTATAGGCACATGTGGGTATTCGTGTAGATTTTTTACTTCCTCTGAATATTGTGAGACAGTTTCGATGAATCCATTTCGTTCAGGGGAATCTTTAACAACTGATTTATTGGTTCCATATTTTTCATTTTTAATGAATGCTGGAGGTTCTCGAACAAATTCATCACTATTTTCGTGAGTTTCTTCAATTTCAATACCATTTTCAACTGTATCTTCGAAGTCCTTACCTTTTTCTTGTTTTTCATCTATGACCACAACAATTTCAGAGTTTTTTTCAATGTCCAACACATTTTCTAGAGTATCCCTACAATCTGCACCATTTTCTAATGCCACTCCAGTGAATTCATCATCATTTTCTGGAGCATTTTCATTCTCATCAACGTTATCCATCTCTTCTCTCTCTCTGCTTTCTTCATCATCAGAAATCTGGTGAACATTTTCCACCAATACTACACCTAAATGGCGTTCTTTCAAAGTTTCATCTTTGCTGTTTGACGAGGTGGCGATTTCATTAGACTCTTTGTCAAACTCATCTATTCCAATTTCTTCTGCATTACTTACTACTTTATTAGCTGCGCAAAGTTCAGCATTGTCTAACGATTCCTCATCGGAAATTTCTTGTATCTCATCAACTAAATTATTTTCTGTTTCATGAACATTATTAGTAAGTTTGTGTTTTACAATTATTTCAGTACCTGTTAGTGAGACTTCGTCGTTGCGATTCTTATCAGAGATTTCGTGAGCTTCTTCTAAAACGTCATTTTCAAATAGTGTCTCTTCCAAGAATTTTTCTTCCAAATTATCTTCCATAAGGTCACCTGCATAAACCTGAGCTGTGTTTGATAAGTCATCATCTGTTAATTTGCTGTCAATATCTTGAGATATTGCCTCTTGAAAATAATTTTCCGCGTAATCCCGTCTCTCTACTAGTAAACTTTCGAATTCTTCCGCGTGTGCTGAGGTCTCATCAAGGAATGAAGCTGAAACAAATCAAAATGATACTAGGGGTCAAAGAATTGTCTTTTAAGAGCATGCAGCAATTAAATAGCATAATAATTTTAATTGACGACCTGTCAGATGCTGGTTGAGGATGCAGGACAAAATGTTTATATGATCTGTGAATATTTTTCTCGGGTGTGGGTGTTTTCTATTAACAATATGTTTACAAAAAAAATGTATTTAAGTAGTATATCAGTCATGTAGTTCCCATAACACAAGCTCTGCTTACTAATGGGCTGATGCTGTATGAAAATCTAGAATTACTTATTTATAGTTTTTAAGTGTCAAGGCTAGGCAGGCCTACAGATAATGAACATCAAGCTTCTATTATCGAAGCGCTCTTTAGTAACCTGTGAAAATAAACCCTATCTAAGAACCACCCTTGAAGAGACAAGACAATTACCGCCACAACCGCATCACCGCCTAAGCCATTTTGGAGGCATCATAACAAACGAACAAACATCTCTTACCCCAAACTGAATGTATATAGCATTATATAGCAAAAAAAACTTCATAATGATGATGAAGCTATATTGGTCAATTTCACACAGCATCATCTAGCCCCAAAGCAAGCAGAGCTTATGGGAACTACATGACCAATATACTACTAATCTACATTTTTTGAAAACACCTAGACATTGCTTCCTCCGCGTAGCGCCGTGCACATTGCGGAGGGAGAAAATCACGATCACTCACCCTAATGAAGACTCTCGGAATGAGTCGAAACTTAGTCGGTGCCTTCACCGATAGTGCGGTATGTGGAAATTCCCGTTTTTACACTATGAATAGTCAAGTTCACCTAGACACGCAGCTGGAATCGAAACGGCAACCTTCTGCATTTCGAGAGGTCATCAATAATTTAATTTACCTCCGGTGTGGACTTCTATCTGTATCTTGGAAAGATCAGGGAAGACAGCTTTCACTTGGGGATGTTCCAGGATATCATGCTCCTCAATTTCGATCTCATCGTCCATCATAAGAGTTGGCTACTGAAATAAAAAAAACAAGTTGGTCACTTAAAAGTACTTTATAAGACTTTCGTATTTAGGTGACATCAACATCACCAAGGTCACCACCGCTGGGGTTAGACTGATGTTAAATGAGTAGAAATTATTTTTAAGATTAGTTGTGTATGTGTATACTTTAAGGATAGATAAGACCGCCCATTGTACAACAATGTTAAAGTTTGTACTAATCAATACAGTAATACGACGACTTACGCTACCCCGATTTACGCGAATTCGGAGATACACGGTTTTTATTTTTGATCATCGCGCGCATCGGTGTGTTCGGATTACAAAAGGGGTAACAAATTTTAGAAAAAATAGATTCCAATGAAGAGCGCGTGTCTACTACAAAACGGGAAATAAAAAAGTTACTGGCATGCTACGACGAAATTTTACGTGAAGAAGAAAAACTTAACTCGTCAGGTGACATTGTTAGAATATATGAAGCCTTCGACATCAAATTACACAAACTTTATACGTATTTATATGCAAGGTTGAACCCCGACTTACGCGAATTCGACTTACATGGCTATCTCTTGGTCCCACCAATCGCAAAAGTCCAGGGTATTACTGTACTCAATACATTTATTGCTTTCACATGGTACGTACATAGATGATGTTTATAGGTAGGTATCTCACATGAACCCTGTGCTATTTATTTAAGCTGAAATATTTGGTGTGCAATAATGTATTTTCTATCTTCTATCTATCTTATCTGCTGCATTTAAGCACTAAGCAGGACACGGGCAATCTGGGTCCATTTTTGCTTTAATTAAGGTCAGCATTACATGGCGCAGGTACCCAGCGCAACACGAGTTTATTCCATGAAAATGAATGAACACTGCTGCTTTACGAGGGTCACAGACAGGTTCAAGGTTGTACCAAAAAAAAACAGCCATCAGCATTGCTTTCAAAAAAAATGAGTCAGCTATTACCTTTTTAGTGATTTAATTATTTTTACAATATCTTCTGCTCAACTCATGGCTTCAGCTGAGACTATGGATACTTCATATATCTCATATACTATACCTTATCTAAGTTACATCGAAATTGGTTTGGATAATCATGAGAGGATAACAATACTTTTCCATTTATAAATCAATATTTTGACAACCTCTGTGGCATAGTGGGTTGAAGCCCGCCTGAGATGCAGACAGTTGCAGGTTTGATTCCCGCCGAGGGACAAATATTTGTCTCTGGTCTAGTGTTTTCTGTGTAAAATGTGTATGTATTTACCAAAAAAAAATATGAGTAGTATATCAGTCATGCAGTTCCCATATTACAAGCTCTGCTTAGTTTGGGACTAGATGATGATGTGTGAAAAATGTCCAGCATTATTTATTAAAGTATGGAAAGGCAAGATAATATAGCTTAGGCACTGAAAATTTTATGTTTGGCTTCAAGAATTGGTGCCTATGTTTTGGCAGGCATGATTATGAAAATATACCTTGCCACAGGCCGTAGACGGCTCAAATCTGTAAAACGCGCCGCATTCGAAGTTTTAGAAGTGGTTGCAGGTGCGTCAAATCTAGCCAACACGCCGACAGCGAATGAACCATTAAAATCTTGGTTTAACTTAACTCTAAATAGCATTGGTGATTATGGAGGGAATCTTCTGCACTTTAGTATGATGATTATTCTGAGATTTATGTGTACTTTTTGAGCAAAAACAACTATCTAACGGTCAAATTCATTATCCTGACCCACGACAGAACAACACAACCTGACCTCACATTAGTTTTCCTGTATCGTGGGTAGGTATCAGTTCCTGATCAAAGTTACCTTCTTATGTAAATTATAATATATGTACAAGCGTTTATCAGGTTATTATACAAACCTGAACAGATCATTCATTGAAGATTTTAGATTATGTATTGCAAACACCGAAACATGAGCCAAATGTCAGTCGTTCAGAACATATACTGAAATAAAATCTAAACCAATGGATTTTACAGAAAGTTACAAAGTATACAACATCGCAAATTGTTCGTTTTTATGGAAAATCTGGGTAGTTTATGTTTAAAACCACTGAAATTATTGAAAAAAACTAAAAACTAAATACTACAAAAACACAACACAACGTAACGAACACAAATGGCACAGATCAAAAAAATTTAATTTGATGATTGGTGAGACTAAAACCAGAGATAAGAACTAAAATTACCAATACCAATTTAACCAATATGCACGTTTTAAACGTAGTGCTTATTTTTTCTATGGTTGTATAGAAAGTTATAATTACTAAATAGGTGGTGGCGCGAAATGCGGCACCTTAACGTGTTAGAAATAATTATCTGTAATGTTTATTACTTATTCTTTCATTCATCAATCAATGTCACAACACATGTATCTCTAAGTAGTCTGTGTCTCCAAGCCATTATAATCGGTTTTGTTCTATTTCCCGATTCCCGTCTATACTCAAAATCAGAGAAACTCTTTCAATCCGACAACCTGGGAATTAATATCATTATTGCTTGGATCCCTGGTCACTCAGCTATCCCTGGTAACGATATAGCCGACTCATATGCCAAAGCTTCTTCAAATGTAGGTACACTTGAGCATTTTAAGACTTTCTCCCGTGACCTATGCCTCCTTCCTAAATTTAATCGTAAAAAATCTTGGTCTAAACTTTGGAGTATTTCTAAGAAAACTATTTTTTTTTTTCAATTCGAAAGGCTAAGAAGGTTACTACCTCAACAATCTGTCGCCTTCGATTGGTCATTCTTGCACCCCAGTATTTTTGTCCAAACTTAGGATAAGGGATCATTCAATGTGCGAATGTGGTCTGGATGAAGGTAACATGGATCACGTAGGTCACTCTTTATACGATATCATCCCTCCTGAAATCCCCCGTACTTTCTCCCTCAAATGCCTTTTTATCCCTCACCTTTTCCCCTCTAATCAATTATATATTATGTAAATTTATTGATATGAATAACATAAAATTGTAAAAACAACTAATTGTAGTAAATCTAACTACTAATTTGTAGTTAGATTTGATTAAGTAGAATTGTCGTTTTATATGTTTGTTTTAGAAATTTCAAATTGGTTACAAAATTCTGGTCGATTTTCTATCATTACACCGACCAAATCCTTATTTTCACACGCTCTGTATTGTTTACGAACGTATCATGGATCAAACGGGAACGGCAGAATTGTGACAACTAGCCACAGAAGTCATAATTAAGAAGTTGAAGTTGAACTAGTCTGTGGTCAAAAGTTTTTGTTTACTGAATTGGCGCGCGAAATTAATCATTAGTAAACCTGCGTATTTTAGGAAATAAACTAACTTGCCTTTACGTAGATAGCTTCTAATAAATAACACTGTTAAAAATGGCGAGGACCAAAGCATCTGTTGGCGCCAAAGGTGAGAAAAACAGCTACAAAACTTTATTTTTATGGTTAATTTATGTCGCTCTTCTAGACAATGGTTTTATATTTTGTTTTCAGTATCTACAGGAAAGAGCAACAAAGCGAGGTGCAGTGCAGCGCCCCCACCGAGCGCTTCAGGCGGGTCCGGTTTGTACAGTGATCATTTTACAGAAACTATAATGTCTTCATAAAACCTTTAAAAAGTATTATGAATAGCGGACACTGGCAGGATTGTGGCAACTAGCCACAAAAGTAGGATACATAGCTTAAAGGTTAGAAAGTGGTTTCTTTGACAAAACAACAAAGCACAGAAAGGACAGGTACAAAATAAATAACATAAGACACTTTCAGGTTGAATTATTCCCATCTGTCACCCTGCTCTGTCCCCCTAGCGTGACAGTTGAAAAAAAGTTCAATCTGTGCCCCTTTTTTTTACAACAGGGTGACAGATTAAACTTTTATTAATTGAAAAGTTATGTCTGTCCCCGTGTTCGTAATGGGGGAACAGACAGAACTATTTATTCATGCCTGTTCATCAATTTAAAAAAACATTTAATAGATACACTATGTACACATAAAGCTATATTCATTCAGTCTGGCAATGGTAAAGTCACATATAATGTCAAGCCATAATTTACTGTCAATACTAGAACTAATTTTGCTTGCAACAGTAAGATTTAACAATTGGTATCCTTTTGCTATTCATTATTTGAAGTGCCTGTTAAGTGCCGGAAATCAGGAAGAAATAAAAGGAACTTTAATCAAAACCACAAACAAAAAAATTCTCCATATGGGCTAGTCACGGTGGAGGACCAATATGACTATCACCCTCTAACCATAATCCAACCAACAACACCTTCAATCAAAAGAAAACTTGCCAATCATCTCTATGGATAACAACTCTGAATACATTTTAAACATTAAAATCTGAAAAGAACATGAACGAGAGTTGCTTAAGACCAAGACAAGTGGAAAGGGTTGGTGGAGGCCTTTGCCAGTGGGTACACAGATATAGACATTAACAATGAATAATAAATTAAAAAAAAAAGCCTAAGCTAAGAGTGGATGTATAAATAAAAAAAAAATAAGCAGTTGATTTATTAGACACTGCTTTTTATGGGTTATTCCACAAATCCCCCCTGAAAATCCCCCTTAGAGGGGAAAACTGGTTTGTATATATGTGTCATTTTAAATTCAATAGAAGAAAATAAAACACTGTTAATCTAAACAAATACCAATATATAAAATCTTTAAGTAACACCCTAAGGCCCAAGTTCACCAAAACATTAACGAGTGGTTAGATAGCATTAAACACGCTGTTCCTCACTCTATCGCTCAAAGTTCCACACATACTTCTCAAAGCTCTCATCTCCACTGCATTCACTCGACTTTGATGTTTCTTCTGCCAAGTAACTTTCACTTCCATACATTAGTGTCGGCACTAAATTACATACACATCCTACTAATATTATAAAGATGAGAGTTTGTGAGGATGGATGTTTGTTACTCTTTCACGCAAAAACTACTGAACGTATTTTGATGAAACTTTACAGTAATATAACTTATAAATTAGAATAACACATAGGCTACCTTTACCCTTAAACTGCTTTTTACTTTTCCGGGTTCACACGGGCGAAGCCGTGCGCAGAAGAAATAATTGAACCTATACCTACAGAACATATGGTCAGGTCCCAAACAAAGCTTTTGTCATATTTTCATAAGAATCTGTTATGCTAATTAATGTTTAGACTAGATAGTCAGTTTATTTTGTTGATGCCTTTCTGTGTATTTTCTCTGTAGGAGGCTCGGAGAGGGCGTCGCGTTCAGCCGGAGGAGGGAATCCCGTCTGTCCAAGAGAGACGCCGAAATGGCAACGAGCCATTACCACATTCTTCATCAACAAAGCAACGGATAATGAAGAGAGTGGAGATAAAGAATCTGGTATGTATGAGTAAAAGCTTTTACTGCGATGCAAGCAATGCGGCTAAGAATATGCATATATATATATATATATATATATATATATATATATATTAACATGCAACAGACACACATAGTCCTGACCTAACACTGGGATTTGAGAGTTTTTATTTCTATACTGGTGAAAATCGATCAACAAAACTGAATTTATATGAGTTAAAAAATGACATTGTTAATGATTATGGACTTACTAGCTTATGCCCACGCCTTCGCCCGCGAGGTACCCGGATAAAAAGTAGCCTGTGTTATTCCGATGTATAAGCTATATTACTGTAAAGTTTCATCGAAATCCGTTCAGTAGTTTTTGCGTGAAAGAGTAACAAACATCCATCCTCACAAACTTTCGCCTTGTATAATAGTAGGATGTATAAAAAAATGAAGTCTGATTACCTTTTAGTAATCTGTATTTGATTTAATAAAATATGGTGTAAATAAATGGATCAGGGGATTTTTGGAACCCTGGTCCAGAAATCCCCAGTTCTTCCCATTTGGTACTGGAAGGGGTTTTTGCACAAAACGATTTCAGGTTATTTGTGGAATAAGCCTCCCTGAGTCGTGTATATCAGGAGCTACGAGCACAGTGGTGCTATAAAGCCCAGCCCAGGAACAAATATAATGATAATAATAAAAAGTCCTGACAACTTGCAAACATTTGTCTCACAACAGGAATCAAACCTGCACTTTTTGCTGTTATAACTTGTTACTTGCCCATCGCGCCATCAAAATCCTTGATTTTGAATATATATAGAGGTTTTTTTTGTTCTTGGCCTAGTGGGCTGTACTCTGACTTCAGATCCAAAGGCTGTGGAGTTCGAACCTGGCAGCCTCTTGTGTAACTAACGCATCATGGTAATAGCAGTAGTCTTCAATTTGACATTACACTTTGTCTTGAGACTCACTTAAATATGAAAAATTCCACAAATAAGTTTTTTTTTTCTTTAAATATTCCCCCGAATTTTGATAGTGTTTCCTCTTACAGCCGGCTCCTCGAAGCCGAAAGCCAAACGCAACATCATCGAGTCAGATGATGAGGAACAGGAAACACCAAAAAACACAGAACTCGACGAAACCATCAACTTGGAGCCGCTCAGCGGTGAGGACAGCCACAAGATAGAGGAGTATTACCCCAAAAACGGGGAAAAGGGCAAAGGGGTGGGGAAAAAAACGAAAGGCAACGACAATGGCAAGGAGAATTTGAATAATAATGTTGAGAGAAGCAATAAGAGGGAGAGAGAAGATACAACGGAAGACTCTGCCAGTAAAAAAGTTAAAATTTAACCACCTGTAAGCATTTATAGTTAATTTATTGAAGTTCGATTATTTTTAGGCTGCTACATAGTTTAAGTACAAAATCACTGTATTTTGTGGTCACTGCACGAAAGGCCTATTTCTCTTAAGATAAAAACGACGTGTTTTGAACACGTCGTTTTTATCTTCTTCGTGATCGAACTTTAAGTGAGAAAAATTTTAATTTTAGGATTCTTTTCATCATTGTTTATTTAGTAGTAAGTTATGTTTCTGCCCCAGAAAAAAAAATATACCTCTACCTCATATATACTTTTAATTAAAAAAAAGAAGAATAGCGAAAAAATGCCACTAACTTCAAACTAGAAGTAGAATATGTACAATTATAGTTTTCATACTTAAATCTTGGTTTCTTAGAAATAAGTTTGTACAAGGGTCTAGACAAATACCTCACGTTTACTTTTCCTTTCACGCTAACGCAAATTTGACAATGTAAAACTTGGCAGCTGTCATGCGACATTTCCACAGCTAATGTCATTCCCATACAATTCAATCTTTCCGCAGGCGTTAACGCCAATAGAAAGTGGTATTTATCTAGAACCCAGCGCTTAATTGTTTGCACTAATTTGCCGTACCCTGACGGGAACCTATGTATTGTAAATATCTAAGTATCTTTTGAAGTAGGTAATTGATAAGTTATTGATATATTAATAGGACCAAATAAAAATAAAATTGTTGTTTGTTATTGAGGACCAAATAAAACTAAATATAAAATTTCAAAATGGTTTGATTTAATTATTTAAAATATTCCTTAGATGCAATTTACATAATTATCTAGTCATCTTATTATATATTTTTTTATGATTTTAAAGCACTTACAAATCAGTCTCCATGTATCTGCAACAAAATATTATATTTAATTAAAACAAACGGTATATATAGTAAATACCAAATATACATGAAACAGTCTAGCCATCTAAAGATCGTTGCAAACGATCTATAGATAACTTGACTGATCCAGATCCAGAATTGCAATGTGAATGCATTGAACCAGACAATAGCCAGTTCTCTGGTTACTTAAAATAGCATAAAACACCCAACAGTCATCTATGTATTCTTGATCTATACTAATAATATTAATACCTATTATTAGTATACAGGTAAAGTTTGTATATAGGGAGTGATCTTCGAAACTACTTATCCGATTTCAATAATTCTTTCACCAATATATAAAACTAGCTACTGCCCACTGCCCACGGTTTCGCCCGCCTGGTACTCGGATAAAAAGTAGCCTATGTGTTATTCTGATGTATAAGCTATATTACTGTAAAGTTTGATTAAAATCCGGTCAGTAGTTTTTGCGTGAAAGAGCAACAAACATCCATCCTCACAAACTTTCGCGTTTACAATATTAATAAGATGGGCTTTCAGGGTGGATGTAGGATGTTCATTATCTCGATAAAATAAAAGGCCTTTTCGTGGTGACCAATTTTGCAACGTGAGTCGACAAAAGAACGGTCAAGCGAATGCGTACGAACGCTACTTTTCATCGGCGAAGCTGTGGGAAGTAGCTAGTTTATTTTATGAGAGTATATGTGACTGATTCTTTGTCACACTGTAGTAACCTTGCTGGTGCTGGTGGCTGGATTCAGTGTGCATTGCAGAGTATCTCTTGCTAAAAACGTTTTCTTCCAAGAAACCTCTGGATAGTATTTTTCAAACTTTCACGATAAATTAACATACTTAAACGTTTTTTACGGGTTTTTATCGCGTTTTTATCATTATAATTATCTAACGCCCCTCATTACATCTTCAGATTTATAAATCTGAAATGTAAAACAAACAAACACATGTTGATCACGGGATTCCAAAACGCAGAGTGTATAGCCGTCTTTACTATTGAAATTTGGGTACTTCTCTTAATAATAATTTATTTGATCTATAAAAATAGAACATTTGAAACTACATTACGCTACATTTGGTAGGTACATTTCAGGTTTGGTCTCCGGGCAGAAAAAATTAAGTTAAATGAAATAATATTTGTTTCATTCTCTAATAATATAACCAACCTCAGGGTGTCTAGACAAATACCACTTTTTGTTGGCGTTAACGACTGCGGAAAGATTGAATTGACTGGAAATTGCTGTGGAAAAGTCACGTGACTGTTACCAAATTTTTCCTTGACAAATTTGCGTTAGCGTAAAAGGAAAAGTAAGCGTGAGGTATTTGTCTAGCCGCCCTGGATGCGTAATTGTGGGATAAGTTTGACTTATGATACATACCGCATCAGCTATATCAATCCAGTCCATAGCTTTCACCAGGTTGTCATTCTTAGACGGCTTTTTGTCCCAGTTCCAATATGTGAAGTCTTTGAATCCACCAACAACCTACAATAATAAAAAAAATTGTATGAATGAATAGGTAAATAAACACACAATAATAAATCCACGGTAGCTGTATTAACCAGTGGTTTGGGTACGCTTGACAGTCCGTGGTAGGTACAGCTACCGCCAGAAATTGGCGCGTTATGTTCAACGTTTTAGGTTAATAGGGCATATTTTAAGCATTATCGGACCTTTCGGTGTATATAAATTATTTTCCACATAACAGGTTGCATGACCATTTAGAACGATAAGCAATGACACATGCCTCTGTTTGTTTTAAGGCATGCCAGTTTACCCACAATGTTTTTCTTCATTGTTTTATTGGTATTGTGTTGTGTTTCATTGTAGCACACAACACGATACCGGAAGTATCATTTAGCGTAAGGGACATTTTGGCCAAAATAAGTTATAGGAATTTTTCGCTATAACTTATTATATTATCCATTTATTTCAGATTATAAAAATCCATACAATATTATTATACAGAAACTTAACACTTTACATAGCAGGATAAAAAGAATTAAATAGAATTGAAATAATATATCAACTGACATGCTCAGAATTTGTATATCTTTAAAAAATGTCCCTTACCTTTCTTTTTAAAGCCAATAAAAAAAAAAAAAAATTTGACATTTACAAACATTTTCAGGGTAAATAAATGGATCAGGGGATTTCTGGAACTCCAGAAATCCCCTTTGCCTCCCCTTGGAGTACCGGAAGGGTATTATCGCAGGGAAATTTAAGTTATGATTTTTATGTACCAATTTTAAATGTAGGTCAAAATAAACTTACTTTACTTTAAATTGAGTAAAGTGAAAATACAAACTTGAAATCTCCTATCAGAGTCTTCGGCTAATGGTCTCTTTGCTTCTGTCACAACAACGGCTCGGTACCCTTCTGGCCAAGATAGCTTGGTACCGTCAAGTGGGTGACCGCGAAATGTAGCCGTCAGTTCTGAAACAATGGTTTTGAAATGAAATCTTTATAAGGCTGAAGCATTTATTTGTTTTTTGGACATGCTATTAACTGGGTATCTGTTAAAAGCTTGATATGTACAATGAATTGCCATTAGATATCACATGGCTTCCGCTTAACCAATTTAAAACTAAATTAAAGGAGTTCCTTGAATGTCACCCTTTTCATCATATTAATGAATACATGAGTTTTATTCCAAAAACTATCGTGAACTTGACTATTCATATTGTAAAAACTGGAATTTTCACGTACTGCACTATCGGTGAAGGCACCGACTAAGTTTCGACTCATTCCGAGAGTCTTCATCAGGGTGAGTGGTTGCGACTTTCTCCTTCCGCGTCGCGCCGTGCACTACGCGACGCGGAAGACGTTCATTTTACAATATGTATACATGAGTTGTTCATGATCATGGAGGATCTTCCCTACACCAAATGGAGGACACGCTACCAACCGTGTTCTCCATAAATCATTGGTTTAATGTTTTAGAAGTAATAGAGCTCCTTGTGAAAAAACTCGCCTCCTGGGAAGTACCAACACCACACCTATTTCGCTGCCAAGCAGTAATCCTTGCAACGCTGTGTTCCAGTTTGAAGGGCGGTTAAATTACCGGCACATGAGACTGTTCACCCGTTACGTCGGCAACGTGAACCAAAAACTAATAGATAGGTAAGTAAACTTTTTTTTTTTAAGGTTGTTAAAAAATGTTGCATTTTCTTGTCCTCCCTACCTGTACCTTTGAAGGTTCAAGTGTTACCTACCTGCTGAATGACATACCTCCATCGTTTTCTTTAACGTAAGGTTTGAAATATCTCTCAACATTTGCTGGACCGTCTTCCTCAATTTTGCAAGGCACATAGTGAGCAGCCTGCTCGAATAATTGCTTGTTCTCTGTATTTTTCAAGTTATTCTCCACTTGTATCGACATTTTACTTGGCTAAATATTGGCTAAAATTCTAATCGAAATTAAAATTTTATTAGCATTCCAAAACAAAACAAAGCAAGAAGCAAACAAGCAACATGAAGCAACAAATGAATGACATTGCTTTATGGTCTGTTACTAGTATAATCTTTGGACATGATATGTCCGAAGACACAGAGTAACATAGGTAGCACAATTAGTGCTTGAACAGTGTCAAGATTGAAAAATAACGGGAACAATTTTCCGAATATTTTAAGAATGTGCGCACTGTCATTTATGTTATGTCGAGCATGTCGTACATATAACTAAAATAAAATTATGCCATTGGTTATCCGTGATACATTTCTGAAATTTCTAATTCGATCGGTCGGTTGACCGATCCTGACTTCCTACCACAGATTAAAAATGTGTTCATACGACTATAGCCTACCCTAAATGAGTAAAAAAAAAAAATCTGACGGAGCACCGCCAAAGCCCAAAGCCCCCACCATCACAACCCAGTCACACAGATTAAAAAAAAAAATGTTTCTACAACCAGTCACTATCACTAGTCAGTAGTCAGTCTGTGGTTTTCGTTGATTTTCGTTTCGTTCGTTGGCTGTATTGTATTTTGTTAAAATTACTAATTGTAGTGAAATTCATGATGAAATAATCGCAACCGTGACGAAATTCTTATCAGAAAACAATAAACTTTAGTCATTTACGGTGATACAGTCGTTCCGCTAACATTTTGACCGATTATTGTCCAAAGACTTCATGACTTCATTTCAAACAGCATGAAATTACGCGAATTCACGTCATTCTAAATATTTTGGCCCGGTCCCTTGTTTGTTAAGCGTCAATAAGTTCACAAAGCGCCAGACACCGTGTTGGCAACAAGGAGATTTGCTTTTTCATTGACCTTGGGCACAAAAACAGCTGTTGTGAGTACCTGTTTCCTATTTTTACTAAAATACATTTTAACAAAAAAAGGTTCTTAAACAACATTTTTGCCTTTCTTGTGATCACTAAAAAAGAGAAGAACCTTTGAAAAAAAAATAGGTTCTGTTTTTTTTTCTACAAATGCTATTGCTTAGGTACCTACCTATTACTTGACCTTGGCTAGATGTCTTTCACCTTTTAAATGAGAATGCAACATTACCTTCTGTTGTGTTACACCACAACTGCTTGTAATTACCATAGGTATGTAATTTTCAGCTAGGTATTGTGAAATCACTGTGTAATACATATGCAATCTATATAATATCATGGCAACAAGATATTAATACAGTCAGTGGCAAAAGTAAATATAATTTTATGAGTAATATTTACCCACATTTCCATTATGCGTGCTCCGCGGGGAGCTGATCCACCCGGAGGTGCTGGCGGCGCTGCCATGCTAGAGGTGCCCAACTGTAGGACTAATCTGCTTAAGTTTGCCCCCATGTCACTCGCTATCTATCTGCTCAATATCTTGTCTGTGAACAGCGTCGATATTTTTTACGATAAACTGCCGAAACTCCTACAATTAGCACAGGTAGTTTTAGAAACTATAGATTAGTCTACAAATCTTATATATTATATTCTATACTATATACTTACATATTTCATCGATTTAGGCTTCAAAAAAAAACCTGTAATGATGTCATAATGTATTCTGAATAAATAAATAAATAAATAAATTATAAACTTGTCAAAGGCCTATGCTTGGGTCTAGATTCAGTTTTAAGATTATTTCTAGAATTAGTTGAAACCATCCTTGGTACCCGATCGACCCGCCGCATCGCATTGCCCGTCTGAGCTATTACTTATTTTGTTGACATGATGTAAAATAGCTCATAACCTTTCTCATGAATTAAGCTACCGAATGCAATTTTTTTTAAATCCAATTGTCAGAGATTGGCATGTTCAAACAAAAAAACGATCACTACCTTTATCATTAGTATAGATTGTGCCAGATTGTAAAGTAGCTTTAAACCGATCCCAGCTGTGGGAATAAATAAACAAAGTGTGAACGACCTCCAACATCAATATTATTGAAATTTGACTTTGAGATAATATTAGATTGTACCGCGTTATCTTACTAATCCACGTTTTGGCACATTGTCAAGGTCTGGGCTATCTCCCAATTTTAAATAACACAAACAATTAATAAATTTACAATATACTTGTAAAATTTTCAGAGACATTAAAGTGATTATCTATTTTATTTATAGGCTTTTTTTTTTAGTTGGTTAAAGAATTGTTAACATCAATGTTTGTGTGTCCAGTGGAAAGGCCTTCTCCAACCTTTTCCACTTGTCTCGATCTTGAGCAACTCTTGTCTATGAAGTGATAATTCTATCCTCCTTGTGGACTATTCCTCCTTTTTCTCGGCACCTGAGAGTAGTAGCGTGATGTTAAATAGCATATAACCTTCCTCATGAATTGGACTATCAAATGCAAAAAGAATTTTTCGAATCCGATCGATAGTTCCAGAGATTGATCGTTCAAACAAAAAAAACTCTACAACTTTATTATAAGTATATATAATAAATAATGACCAACTTTATTATAAGCATATATAATAGATAATGATGACCTCTATGGCACAGGGTGGATGCCCGCTTGAGATGCAGAAGGTTGCGTGTTTGATTCCCGCCCCGGAACAAATTTTTGTATGATCTAGAAATATTTATCTCGGATCTGGTTGTTTTCTATGTATGATATTATGTGTATATATTTTCAAGTATAAAAGTATATTAGTAGTATATCAGTCATGTAGTTCCCATAATCCAAGCTCGTTTGGGGCTAGATGATGCTGTGTGAAAAATGTCCAGCATTATTTTTTTATTTATTTATAAGATTTGTTGTGTTTGCAGTTTTATAATTAACTGTCTCTACTAAATACTCAATAATAATTTGTTTGACAGAGATGGACTTCTTAAGTCTGTTCGACCCTAGCGACGGCAACCAGGGCAAGTCCAAGAAACGCCACAAAGAACAGGATAGTGTGAAGAAGAAACCTGAAGGGGTGAAAGGTAACAGGAATACAATCTACCCCCCTCATTACACTAGCAAAGTTGCAATGGGAATGAGGCCATTGTCACTAATCTTGGCAGGTTAATGAGTAATGAAAACTTCCATAACTTAAATATGATAATGTTTTGATCAAGATATTATAAAATATATCTATAAGTCAAAGTCAAAGTCAAAATTCATTTATTCAATAAAATCACAAGGACCACTTTGAAACATCGGTTTTTATCTAGGTGCCTGTTCCTCCGCGACCAAGCCAGGAAATAAAGGCAAGAAAACAAGGCTGGTTATTCTTTTTAATGATCCTTTTACAAAACAATAGGTTCGAGTTGGAGCATTTTCAATCCCAAGAGTTTTTGTCATCTAAATAATCAGATATTTTATAGTATGCCTTTTTATGAATTAATGAATGAAAATATTTTATTGTACACCTTATAATACAAAAATGTATATAAGTAGTATATCTGTTGTGTTCACGTATTTTAGGATATATATCGCGTGAACACATTCAATAAAACTACAGAATGATTCCAACTGTCAGGTGTTATCGGGTGCGTCCGTCTGTCTCGAGTGCCCGTGCTCGACTGACATACTACGCACTACCGAAACACTTTAACTATTTATTCAAAACACCACAATATCCATATTGTAAAAACGGGAATTTTCACGTACTGCACTATCGGTGAAGGCACCGACTAAGTTTCGACTCATTCCGTCGTGTAGTGCACGACGCGACGCGGAGGGAGAAAGTCGCGATCACTCACCCTGATGAAGACTCTCGGAATGAGTTGAAACTTAGTCGGTGCCTTCACCGATAGTGCAGTACGTGAAAATTCCCGTTTTTACAATATGAATAGTCAAGTTCACGATGGTTTTTGGAATAAAAAAGTAGTATATCAGTCATGTAGTTACTCTTTCACACAAAAACTACTGAACGGATTTTGATGAAACTTTACAGTAATATAGCTTGCACATCAGAATAACACATAGGGTACTTTTTATGCGGGTACCACGCGGGCGAAGCCGTGTGCAGAAGCTAGTAAATAAATAATGCCGGATTTTCACACAGCATCAGCCCATAGGTAAGCAGAGCTTGTGTTATGGGAACTACATGACTGATATACTACTTATATACATTTTTTTATATAAATTCTATGGAAAAATAACATCTCTAAAGGTGAAACAATGGGTGAAGAAATTTCATATTGTAATTTTGCAAATAAACCATTTGATTCTATCAACATCTCGTTATTTGACGACCTCTGTGGCGCAGTGGGCGAAGGTCCGCCTGGGACGCAGAAGGTTGCGGGTTCAATTCCCGCCACGGGACAAATGTTTGTATCTGCAAATATTTGTCTCAGGTCTGGGTGTTTTCTATGTATATTATGTATGTATTTACAAAAAAAAAATGTATACCTCGTGTGTTCATAAGTTTTGAGACGAACTTATTTAATTAATTTAAAAAGAAAGTAATTCATGCAACCTTTTTTAAACTTTTAAAATTTTAAATTTCGAATGTTTTGAATCAGAAAAAATATACATTTGAATATTTGTTTCATTCTCCGTGAAAATGGCGCCAACAAAAGATTTGCGTGCGACTGTAATTTCACTGTTTCAAGCAGGAAAAAAACCAATGCAAGTTTTTAGTGAAATCCAAAGTTTGGGATGTAGTCGGAACTTTGTGTATTATACCATAAAGAGGTATAAGGAGACCGGCTCTTTAGAAGACCGTGGAAGATGTGGCCGCCCGCGGTCTGTAAGGACGCCCGCCAACATCAAAGTAATCAGAGAGCGAATTCGTCGCAACCCTTGCCGGACTCAAAAGAAATTAGCTCTGCAGACCAACATTTCGCGAATATCGGTGAACAGGATACTTAAATATGATCTTAAACTAAAGGCCTACAGTCGAAGGAAAGTGCATTATTTAAACGAGCGTCTTCGTAAATTGCGACTGGAACGATGTCGGAACCTATTGAAGAGACACGATCCAAAAAATATCCTGTTTACCGATGAAAAGATCTTCACGGTGGAAGAAAAGTTTAACCGGCAGAACAATAAGGTTTACGCCAGAAGTTCAAAGGACGTCCAGCCATCTGTACGCAATGTCCAGTGCACTCATCATCCAGCAAGTGTGATGGTTTGGTGGGGTGTTTCCTACGAGGGGGTCACTTCGCTTCATTTTTGCCAGCAAGGCGTCAAGGTGAAGGCACAAAATTAACAAACCGACATATTGGAAGCGGTGGTTAAACCATTAAATGATACGCTATTCGCTGGAAAATACTGGGTTTTCCAACAGGACTCTGCTCCCTCCCATAAAGCTAAGACTACCCAACGTTGGCTGGAGGCCAATTTGCCAGGTTTCATTCGGAGCGAAGATTGGCCCTCGTCAAGCCCTGACTTGAATCCTTTGGATTATTCTTTATGGACGGAATTGGAGCTGAGGGCATGCAGAAAGTCTCACCCAAACCTGGATTCTCTCAAGCGAGCCCTTATTAAAGAATCGAAACGGATTCCCATTGAAAAGATTCGTGCCGCCATAGATGAATGGTGCACGCGTTTGAAGGCCTGCATTGAATGCAAAGGCGGCCATTTTGAATGATTTATTTTTAAATACAGATCTAGATGTCAGTAGTTTTAATTTTAATATCCAATAAATGAATACTCAACTTAGCTCCAAAAATATTTTAGTTTTACTGTGTCTCAAGACTTATGAACACACGAGGTATAATTAGTATATCAGTCATGTAGTTCCCATAATACAAGCTCTGCTTAGTTTGGGGCTGGATGATGCTGTGTGAAAATGTCCAGCATTATTTATTATTATTATTATTTATTTATTTGGAATATGTTTTTATTTAAAAAAAAACTTTAATCAAATGATATTTCATTTCATTTCCTAACAGGTAGAAGGCGCGGTCGTCGGTGCAACGGTAAAAATGAGACGTTACCGGAAGAATCATCTTTTTTGAACGAGCCAGACCTGAGCACTGAGATTATGGTCAAAGATGGCAGCTACATTGATAGTTATATCGAGATCAACAACCAGTGTGGTGGTAAGAATGCTTTTTACCGTGACGACGGGAATGCGTGTATGCGTTCGCCGTGAGAGTTTGTTCGTTTCTATGTTGCCATTTCTCTATAGCTTAAGTGAATTAAGGATGCGGCGAACGCAATTTCAATTTGAGGCGCGTACAAAAATCGGCTCGAATATCGCTTTTTGGCTGATACAGACCCGCCCGTACTTGCGCGATAGCAATACCAAAAATGATGACTGAAAACTTGTATTTTTCACATCGTGTTGATTCGGTAACTAGATAATATTAGCTATGTATCTAATCAAACAATACGTAAGATATTGTTGTTTTTAATATGAAACAAATACGATGAAAACGTAAATATTAAATGACGTAAATATATCCATAATGTGAATCGTTTATATTTCATTTTAGGTTAGTATTTTGAAAAGATATTTATCATTGTACATAGATAAATACTATTACGAATACAAATAATAACATAATATGATGGTGGAAATAAACTCTAATTACAAATGTTTTTGGTATTGCAATTTTACATCATTTTTTGACTATAAGACTTAATAAAAGAGAAATAATCTCGTAAATAAATTTACAATTTATCGCTTAAACCCTCAGCCATTTTATTTTAAATTATTGCGAAAATGAATATATTCTATAAACCATAAGGATATTGGAACTTTATATTTTATTTTTCTCTAATTGGTATTACGTTTGTATGGGCAATTCATCCTCCGCAGGCCTCTTGAGTTGAAACTATATAATGAATGTTACAAGAATCTTCGCCTATGCGCCTATGGGCGCTATTCAATTCAATTCAATTTATTTCTCAAAAGGCACATAAAATCATTGTTCATAAGAAAGTCAACTTTACAAGATAAAAATTAATAATAATCTTCACATTAATATAGGTAAAAGAACATAAATAGCCGCGCGCACCGCGAGCGGCGCTCATTCTGTTCTTGGCTTTTGGTTGCGACGGACGTTTCTTGGTGCTCGTGATCGTATATCCGTTTAGTGTCATTGTTAGAAGTTAACTAGGTAGTTATTGTTCTGGTTAAAATCATCGAAAGAAATAGATGTTGGTAAAGATGATATGTAAGCTCTAAAAAAAAAATAGGTTGGTTTGTTTCCTGTAAAGAAAAATACGTGTTTTCTCGTAACTGGTATCGTACAAGAACGTATTATGTTTAGTTCGTAACTGGTTACGAAGCTCCGGTTTCGTAGACGGCCGAAGCGAGTTTGTAATAGTAGTTTTTTTTGCAGATACTAAAACTGAAGAGAAAAAACCGAGAAAACGTCATTCAGGTCGAAAATCACGTAGAAGGAAAAAGATATCGCCTGCCAAAGAGCTCTCGTTCGAGAAGATTTACACATCAAAAAACAACCTAAACAACAGCGTCGTTAAGCCCAAAATCGCAGAAAACATCGGCAAGAACGTGAACAACTTGACCACAGATGATTTCAAGGGGAAATACCGGATAGATAGTGATGGGAACGAGATAAATAGGGATGGGATGGATTACAAAGATAGGGCCGTGTACAATGTCATCGATAAATTGGAGAAAGTTAGTCTGAAAGATGATATGTATTTGGCGGGTGATTTCACGGCGCAAGATTTGGAGGGCGACTTCTTTTACTGCTCTGATGATGATGATGAATACGTTGATGATTCGTGAGTATCCTACTAATATAATAAATGCGAAAGTATGTGTGTGTGAATGTTTGTTACCACGTATCTCCATAACTACTAAACCGGTTTTGATGAAATTTAGAATGTAGACAGTTTAGGTTCTGGAATAACACATAGGCTAATCTTATTTTCGAAAATCTTAACCCCCTTAGGGTCTGGTAAAGTTTCTATGGAAAAAAAAAACTTTTAATTCATTTACTTTTTTTCATAAACTTTAAAATAAATAATAAAACCCGTATTTTTTATTTTTTCAAAACTACCCTTTGGAGGTGTGCAATTAAGTTCTAAACTTTGTATAAATTGTAATCTTTGGTTCGATACATTCAAAAGTTGGTGGACATAGTTTGAAGGCTGGAGACGGTCATATGCTACTTTTATTAACATACCACGCGGGCGAAGCCGCGGGCAACAACTAGTTCATAATACCTATGATCCGAGGGTGAAAGTGTTAAAGGCATAAAGCCGGGAGTAGCGTTTAGTGAAACTGCAGCACACCTCTCCACACCCTTTAGCCGTCCACACCAACGTTGCCTCTACGCTGCCTATCGTTGGCGGCACTTATGGAGCCCGTTAAGTGGACGGCAACTCATCACCTGCCTATGATTTGATCTGAATTTGAGTCAGAATTGGCAGGTGCCGTTTCATCCTACATAGCCAAGCAACCATTCCTTAAGCATATACCCCTGCAATAGCCCAGTTTATCACACAATATTTCCTAGTTTCATCGGTAGCCATCCACAAAACAACGTTTTTTATATATTGTATTGTAGAAAAAGGCCTCTTAGTGTTAGCTTCGGCTCCACTAATGCCTGTACAGGTTGCAGGCATAAGCTTAAGATTTTAAATAAATAATAATAAAAATTCTGGTAATTTTTCACATAAAGTCAAAATGCCTGAGACGCAGAAGGTTGCGGGTCCGATTCCCGCCGCGAGACAAATGTTTGTACTATCTGCAAATATTTGTCTCTGATCTGGGTGTTTTCTATGTACAATATGTATGTATTTACAAAAAAAAACATATAAGTAGTCATGTAGTTTCCATAACACAAGCTCTGCTTACTTTGGGGCTAGATGATGCTGTATGTACCTCGTGTGTTCATAAGTTTTGAGACGAACTTATTTAATTAATTTAAAAAGAAAGTAATTCATGCAACCTTTTTTAAACTTTTAAAATTTTAAATTTCGAATGTTTTGAATCAGAAAAAATATACATTTGAATATTTGTTTCATTCTCCGTGAAAATGGCGCCAACAAAAGATTTGCGTGCGACTGTAATTTCACTGTTTCAAGCAGGAAAAAAACCAATGCAAGTTTTTAGTGAAATCCAAAGTTTGGGATGTAGTCGGAACTTTGTGTATTATACCATAAAGAGGTACAAGGAGACCGGCTCTTTAGAAGACCGTGGTAGATGTGGCCGCCCGCGGTCTGTAAGGACGCCCGCCAACATCAAAGTAATCAGAGAGCGAATTCGTCGCAACCCTTGCCGGACTCAAAAGAAATTAGCTCTGCAGACCAACATTTCGCGAATATCGGTGAACAGGATACTTAAATATGAACTAAAGGCCTACAGTCGAAGGAAAGTGCATTATTTAAACGAGCGTCTTCGTAAATTGCGACTGGAACGATGTCGGAACCTATTGAAGAGACACGATCCAAAAAATATCCTGTTTACCGATGAAAAGATCTTCACGGTGGAAGAAAAGTTTAACCGGCAGAACAATAAGGTTTACGCCAGAAGTTCAAAGGACGTCCAGCCATCTGTACGCAATGTCCAGCGCACTCATCATCCAGCAAGTGTGATGGTTTGGTGGGGTGTTTCCTACGAGGGGTCACTTCGCTTCATTTTTGCCAGCAAGGCGTCAAGGTGAAGGCACAAAATTACCAAACCGACATATTGGAAGCGGTGGTTAAACCATTAAATGATACGCTATTCGCTGGAAAATACTGGGTTTTCCAACAGGACTCTGCTCCCTCCCATAAAGCTAAGACTACCCAACGTTGGCTGGAGGCCAATTTGCCAGGCTTCATTCGGAGCGAAGATTGGCCCTCGTCAAGCCCTGACTTGAATCCTTTGGATTATTCTTTATGGACGGAATTGGAGCTGAGGGCATGCAGAAAGTCTCACCCAAACCTGGATTCTCTCAAGCGAGCCCTTATTAAAGAATCGAAACGGATTCCCATTGAAAAGATTCGTGCCGCCATAGATGAATGGCGCACGCGTTTGAAGGCCTGCATTGAATGCAAAGGCGGCCATTTTGAATGATTTATTTTTAAATACAAATCTAGATGTCAGTAGTTTTAATTTTAATATCCAATAAATGAATACTCAACTTAGCTCCAAAAATATTTTAGTTTTACTGTGTCTCAAGACTTATGAACACACGAGGTAATTGTCCAGCATTATTATTATTATTATTCATTTATTCATTAAAATCACAAGGATCACTTTGAAACGTCGATTTTATCTACTGCCTGTTCCTCCGCGACCAAGCCAGGAAAGGAAGGCAATTTCTTTGCCAAGAATAACCAGCCTTGTGAAAGCAAGGCTGGTTATTCTTTTTAATGATCCTTTTACAAAACAATAGGTACCTGCATTTTTTATCGAGTTGGAGTATTTTCAATCCCAAGAGTTTTTATCATCTAAATAATCAGATATTTTATAGTATGCCTTTTTATAAAGTTTTTGTTTAATTACGTTTTTAAATTTGTTTATTGTCAATTTTTGTATATCTCTTGGGAGTTTGTTATAAAACCGTACACTGTGCCCTTTAAACGATTTACTAACTTTATGGAGTCTACAAGTGGCAACAGTTTATCTTTATTTCTAGTATTAACATTGTGATTATTGCTTTTTTCTTAAACAAATTAATATTTTTGGGAACACAGCACCATCTAGCCTATAATATCTCTGCCCAAACTAAGCAGAGCTTGTTTTATGGGAACTACATGACTGATATACTACTTATATGCATATTTTTATAAAAACATTCATAATATACATACCCGAGACAAATATTTGCAGATTATACAAACATGGAACCAAAAAAAAATAGAAAAAAACTATTTAGTACAGATTATTGAAGTGTTTTGGTTAATTTCGTTTCAGAACGTCTGACGGCGAGGACTCTGCCGGCGAAGTGGGGGGCAGTCTACCGCCCGAGCCCCGGTTCGGCAATGTCGAGTACAAATTGCGTCTTTCCACGCAATGCGAGCGTCGCTTCCAACATTTAGTCACGCAGGTATATAATATAAAAAATAATAAATAATGCTGGACATTATTCACATAGCATCATCTAGCTCAAAAACAAAGCACAGTTTGTGTTATGTATTATATATTTATCAACACACACACACACAAATGTGTGTGTGTGTGTGTTTTATTGTATTATTATCTTTATCATAGTTCAACTCACAACCCATTTTTTGTAGGTATATTCCTTGATCTAGTGAAGGCATTTGACACTGTCTCCATATCAATCCTTATTAAAAAGCTGGAACTTACTGGAGTTCGAGATAGCTCTCTAAGTCTTATCTCAGATTACCTAACAAAGAGGACTCAGAAAACTAAAATTTGTAACTTTATTAGTGGTGAAGAGTCTATGAGCTATGGAGTTCCTCAAGGTAGCGTCTTGGATCCTACCCTTTTCCTAGTGTACGTTAATGACCTGAGTGATCTTAAGTTGAGGAACGGAAGAATATTATCATATGCAGATGATACAGCGATTATCTTTGGAGGTCACACCTGGGAAGAGGCTAGGACGTATGCTGAAGACGGCCTTAAAACTGTAATACAATGGTTGCAATGTAATCTGCTGTCTCTAAATATTGATAAAACTAAATTTATGGCGTTCAGAAACATACGTTCACAAAACCCTGATATAACGTTTAAGGCATATTTTAACTTTTCAGTTTTAAGCAATTGTAACTGCCGAACCCTAGAGAGAGTCGATAACATCAAATACCTGGGTCTTATTATCGATGATAAAATAAATTGGAAAAAACATATTGAAACACTAGCCAAACGGGTTCGTAAATTAATATATATATTTAAGTATCTGAGGGAGGTTGCTGACCGTAAGCTGTTGATGAGTGTATACGATGCCCTATGCAAGTCAATTCTAACATATTAAGATCACACAGATCATTAACGTACACCAGGAAAAGGGTAGGACCCAAGACGCTACCTTGAGGAACTCCATAGCTCATAGACTCTTCACCACTAATGAAGTTACAAATTTTAGTTTTCTGAGTCCTCTTTTGTTAGGTAATATTACATAAGACTTAGAGAGCTATCTCGAATTCCAATAAGTTCCAGCTTTTTAATAAGGATCAATATGGAGACAGTGTCAAATGCCTTCGCTAGATCAAGGAATATACCTACAACAAATGAGTTGTGATCACAGTTGAAATGTGTTGTGATTGCAGTTGAAATGGCGGCTGGTGTCGGGCGGCGGTAGCTGCGTGTACGTGGTGGGAGTGCGGGACTGCGGTGCGCTGGTGGGACTGCGCGCCCGCGCACTGCGAGCGTCGCTGCGAGCGCTGCGGCGCATGGCGGCCGCGCTGCACGCCCACATCGCGCATCTCACCGCGCGCCGCGTGCACGCGCACAGAGCCGTCGCAGAGGTCTACATCAAGAAGGTACGTGGTGGGAGTGCGGGACTGCGCTGCGGCGCATGGCGGCACATCGCGCATCTCACCGCGCGCCGCGTGCACGCGCACAGAGCCGTCGCAGAGGTCTACATCAAGAAGGTACGTGGTGGGAGTGCGGGACTGCGCTGCGGCGCATGGCGGCACATCGCGCATCTCACCGCGCGCCGCGTGCACGCGCACAGAGCCGTCGCAGAGGTCTACATCAAGAAGGTACGTGGTGGGAGTGCGGGACTGCGCTGCGGCGCATGGCGGCCGCGCTGCACGCCCACATCGCGCATCTCACCGCGCGCCGCGTGCACGCGCACAGAGCCGTCGCAGAGGTCTACATCAAGAAGGTACGTGGTGGGAGTGCGGGACTGCGCTGCGGCGCATGGCGGCACATCGCGCATCTCACCGCGCGCCGCGTGCACGCGCACAGAGCCGTCGCAGAGGTCTACATCAAGAAGGTACGTGGTGGGAGTGCGGGACTGCGCTGCGGCGCATGGCGGCACATCGCGCATCTCACCGCGCGCCGCGTGCACGCGCACAGAGCCGTCGCAGAGGTCTACATCAAGAAGGTACGTGGTGGGAGTGCGGGACTGCGCTGCGGCGCATGGCGGCCGCGCTGCACGCCCACATCGCGCATCTCACCGCGCGCCGCGTGCACGCGCACAGAGCCGTCGCAGAGGTCTACATCAAGAAGGTACGTGGTGGGAGTGCGGGACTGCGCTGCGGCGCATGGCGGCACATCGCGCATCTCACCGCGCGCCGCGTGCACGCGCACAGAGCCGTCGCAGAGGTCTACATCAAGAAGGTACGTGGTGGGAGTGCGGGACTGCGCTGCGGCGCATGGCGGCCGCGCTGCACGCCCACATCGCGCATCTCACCGCGCGCCGCGTGCACGCGCACAGAGCCGTCGCAGAGGTCTACATCAAGAAGGTACGTGGTGGGAGTGCGGGACTGCGCTGCGGCGCATGGCGGCACATCGCGCATCTCACCGCGCGCCGCGTGCACGCGCACAGAGCCGTCGCAGAGGTCTACATCAAGAAGGTACGTGGTGGGAGTGCGGGACTGCGCTGCGGCGCATGGCGGCCGCGCTGCACGCCCACATCGCGCATCTCACCGCGCGCCGCGTGCACGCGCACAGAGCCGTCGCAGAGGTCTACATCAAGAAGGTACGTGGTGGGAGTGCGGGACTGCGCTGCGGCGCATGGCGGCACATCGCGCATCTCACCGCGCGCCGCGTGCACGCGCACAGAGCCGTCGCAGAGGTCTACATCAAGAAGGTACGTGGTGGGAGTGCGGGACTGCGCTGCGGCGCATGGCGGCACATCGCGCATCTCACCGCGCGCCGCGTGCACGCGCACAGAGCCGTCGCAGAGGTCTACATCAAGAAGGTACGTGGTGGGAGTGCGGGACTGCGCTGCGGCGCATGGCGGCACATCGCGCATCTCACCGCGCGCCGCGTGCACGCGCACAGAGCCGTCGCAGAGGTCTACATCAAGAAGGTACGTGGTGGGAGTGCGGGACTGCGCTGCGGCGCATGGCGGCCGCGCTGCACGCCCACATCGCGCATCTCACCGCGCGCCGCGTGCACGCGCACAGAGCCGTCGCAGAGGTCTACATCAAGAAGGTACGTGGTGGGAGTGCGGGACTGCGCTGCGGCGCATGGCGGCCGCGCTGCACGCCCACATCGCGCATCTCACCGCGCGCCGCGTGCACGCGCACAGAGCCGTCGCAGAGGTCTACATCAAGAAGGTACGTGGTGGGAGTGCGGGACTGCGCTGCGGCGCATGGCGGCACATCGCGCATCTCACCGCGCGCCGCGTGCACGCGCACAGAGCCGTCGCAGAGGTCTACATCAAGAAGGTACGTGGTGGGAGTGCGGGACTGCGCTGCGGCGCATGGCGGCACATCGCGCATCTCACCGCGCGCCGCGTGCACGCGCACAGAGCCGTCGCAGAGGTCTACATCAAGAAGGTACGTGGTGGGAGTGCGGGACTGCGCTGCGGCGCATGGCGGCACATCGCGCATCTCACCGCGCGCCGCGTGCACGCGCACAGAGCCGTCGCAGAGGTCTACATCAAGAAGGTACGTGGTGGGAGTGCGGGACTGCGCTGCGGCGCATGGCGGCACATCGCGCATCTCACCGCGCGCCGCGTGCACGCGCACAGAGCCGTCGCAGAGGTCTACATCAAGAAGGTACGTGGTGGGAGTGCGGGACTGCGCTGCGGCGCATGGCGGCACATCGCGCATCTCACCGCGCGCCGCGTGCACGCGCACAGAGCCGTCGCAGAGGTCTACATCAAGAAGGTACGTGGTGGGAGTGCGGGACTGCGCTGCGGCGCATGGCGGCACATCGCGCATCTCACCGCGCGCCGCGTGCACGCGCACAGAGCCGTCGCAGAGGTCTACATCAAGAAGGTACGTGGTGGGAGTGCGGGACTGCGCTGCGGCGCATGGCGGCACATCGCGCATCTCACCGCGCGCCGCGTGCACGCGCACAGAGCCGTCGCAGAGGTCTACATCAAGAAGGTACGTGGTGGGAGTGCGGGACTGCGCTGCGGCGCATGGCGGCACATCGCGCATCTCACCGCGCGCCGCGTGCACGCGCACAGAGCCGTCGCAGAGGTCTACATCAAGAAGGTACGTGGTGGGAGTGCGGGACTGCGCTGCGGCGCATGGCGGCACATCGCGCATCTCACCGCGCGCCGCGTGCACGCGCACAGAGCCGTCGCAGAGGTCTACATCAAGAAGGTACGTGGTGGGAGTGCGGGACTGCGCTGCGGCGCATGGCGGCCGCGCTGCACGCCCACATCGCGCATCTCACCGCGCGCCGCGTGCACGCGCACAGAGCCGTCGCAGAGGTCTACATCAAGAAGGTACGTGGTGGGAGTGCGGGACTGCGCTGCGGCGCATGGCGGCACATCGCGCATCTCACCGCGCGCCGCGTGCACGCGCACAGAGCCGTCGCAGAGGTCTACATCAAGAAGGTACGTGGTGGGAGTGCGGGACTGCGCTGCGGCGCATGGCGGCACATCGCGCATCTCACCGCGCGCCGCGTGCACGCGCACAGAGCCGTCGCAGAGGTCTACATCAAGAAGGTACGTGGTGGGAGTGCGGGACTGCGCTGCGGCGCATGGCGGCACATCGCGCATCTCACCGCGCGCCGCGTGCACGCGCACAGAGCCGTCGCAGAGGTCTACATCAAGAAGGTACGTGGTGGGAGTGCGGGACTGCGCTGCGGCGCATGGCGGCCGCGCTGCACGCCCACATCGCGCATCTCACCGCGCGCCGCGTGCACGCGCACAGAGCCGTCGCAGAGGTCTACATCAAGAAGGTACGTGGTGGGAGTGCGGGACTGCGCTGCGGCGCATGGCGGCACATCGCGCATCTCACCGCGCGCCGCGTGCACGCGCACAGAGCCGTCGCAGAGGTCTACATCAAGAAGGTACGTGGTGGGAGTGCGGGACTGCGCTGCGGCGCATGGCGGCACATCGCGCATCTCACCGCGCGCCGCGTGCACGCGCACAGAGCCGTCGCAGAGGTCTACATCAAGAAGGTACGTGGTGGGAGTGCGGGACTGCGCTGCGGCGCATGGCGGCACATCGCGCATCTCACCGCGCGCCGCGTGCACGCGCACAGAGCCGTCGCAGAGGTCTACATCAAGAAGGTACGTGGTGGGAGTGCGGGACTGCGCTGCGGCGCATGGCGGCACATCGCGCATCTCACCGCGCGCCGCGTGCACGCGCACAGAGCCGTCGCAGAGGTCTACATCAAGAAGGTACGTGGTGGGAGTGCGGGACTGCGCTGCGGCGCATGGCGGCACATCGCGCATCTCACCGCGCGCCGCGTGCACGCGCACAGAGCCGTCGCAGAGGTCTACATCAAGAAGGTACGTGGTGGGAGTGCGGGACTGCGCTGCGGCGCATGGCGGCCGCGCTGCACGCCCACATCGCGCATCTCACCGCGCGCCGCGTGCACGCGCACAGAGCCGTCGCAGAGGTCTACATCAAGAAGGTACGTGGTGGGAGTGCGGGACTGCGCTGCGGCGCATGGCGGCACATCGCGCATCTCACCGCGCGCCGCGTGCACGCGCACAGAGCCGTCGCAGAGGTCTACATCAAGAAGGTACGTGGTGGGAGTGCGGGACTGCGCTGCGGCGCATGGCGGCACATCGCGCATCTCACCGCGCGCCGCGTGCACGCGCACAGAGCCGTCGCAGAGGTCTACATCAAGAAGGTACGTGGTGGGAGTGCGGGACTGCGCTGCGGCGCATGGCGGCACATCGCGCATCTCACCGCGCGCCGCGTGCACGCGCACAGAGCCGTCGCAGAGGTCTACATCAAGAAGGTACGTGGTGGGAGTGCGGGACTGCGCTGCGGCGCATGGCGGCCGCGCTGCACGCCCACATCGCGCATCTCACCGCGCGCCGCGTGCACGCGCACAGAGCCGTCGCAGAGGTCTACATCAAGAAGGTACGTGGTGGGAGTGCGGGACTGCGCTGCGGCGCATGGCGGCACATCGCGCATCTCACCGCGCGCCGCGTGCACGCGCACAGAGCCGTCGCAGAGGTCTACATCAAGAAGGTACGTGGTGGGAGTGCGGGACTGCGCTGCGGCGCATGGCGGCACATCGCGCATCTCACCGCGCGCCGCGTGCACGCGCACAGAGCCGTCGCAGAGGTCTACATCAAGAAGGTACGTGGTGGGAGTGCGGGACTGCGCTGCGGCGCATGGCGGCACATCGCGCATCTCACCGCGCGCCGCGTGCACGCGCACAGAGCCGTCGCAGAGGTCTACATCAAGAAGGTACGTGGTGGGAGTGCGGGACTGCGCTGCGGCGCATGGCGGCACATCGCGCATCTCACCGCGCGCCGCGTGCACGCGCACAGAGCCGTCGCAGAGGTCTACATCAAGAAGGTACGTGGTGGGAGTGCGGGACTGCGCTGCGGCGCATGGCGGCACATCGCGCATCTCACCGCGCGCCGCGTGCACGCGCACAGAGCCGTCGCAGAGGTCTACATCAAGAAGGTACGTGGTGGGAGTGCGGGACTGCGCTGCGGCGCATGGCGGCACATCGCGCATCTCACCGCGCGCCGCGTGCACGCGCACAGAGCCGTCGCAGAGGTCTACATCAAGAAGGTACGTGGTGGGAGTGCGGGACTGCGCTGCGGCGCATGGCGGCACATCGCGCATCTCACCGCGCGCCGCGTGCACGCGCACAGAGCCGTCGCAGAGGTCTACATCAAGAAGGTACGTGGTGGGAGTGCGGGACTGCGCTGCGGCGCATGGCGGCACATCGCGCATCTCACCGCGCGCCGCGTGCACGCGCACAGAGCCGTCGCAGAGGTCTACATCAAGAAGGTACGTGGTGGGAGTGCGGGACTGCGCTGCGGCGCATGGCGGCACATCGCGCATCTCACCGCGCGCCGCGTGCACGCGCACAGAGCCGTCGCAGAGGTCTACATCAAGAAGGTACGTGGTGGGAGTGCGGGACTGCGCTGCGGCGCATGGCGGCACATCGCGCATCTCACCGCGCGCCGCGTGCACGCGCACAGAGCCGTCGCAGAGGTCTACATCAAGAAGGTACGTGGTGGGAGTGCGGGACTGCGCTGCGGCGCATGGCGGCACATCGCGCATCTCACCGCGCGCCGCGTGCACGCGCACAGAGCCGTCGCAGAGGTCTACATCAAGAAGGTACGTGGTGGGAGTGCGGGACTGCGCTGCGGCGCATGGCGGCACATCGCGCATCTCACCGCGCGCCGCGTGCACGCGCACAGAGCCGTCGCAGAGGTCTACATCAAGAAGGTACGTGGTGGGAGTGCGGGACTGCGCTGCGGCGCATGGCGGCACATCGCGCATCTCACCGCGCGCCGCGTGCACGCGCACAGAGCCGTCGCAGAGGTCTACATCAAGAAGGTACGTGGTGGGAGTGCGGGACTGCGCTGCGGCGCATGGCGGCACATCGCGCATCTCACCGCGCGCCGCGTGCACGCGCACAGAGCCGTCGCAGAGGTCTACATCAAGAAGGTACGTGGTGGGAGTGCGGGACTGCGCTGCGGCGCATGGCGGCACATCGCGCATCTCACCGCGCGCCGCGTGCACGCGCACAGAGCCGTCGCAGAGGTCTACATCAAGAAGGTACGTGGTGGGAGTGCGGGACTGCGCTGCGGCGCATGGCGGCACATCGCGCATCTCACCGCGCGCCGCGTGCACGCGCACAGAGCCGTCGCAGAGGTCTACATCAAGAAGGTACGTGGTGGGAGTGCGGGACTGCGCTGCGGCGCATGGCGGCACATCGCGCATCTCACCGCGCGCCGCGTGCACGCGCACAGAGCCGTCGCAGAGGTCTACATCAAGAAGGTACGTGGTGGGAGTGCGGGACTGCGCTGCGGCGCATGGCGGCACATCGCGCATCTCACCGCGCGCCGCGTGCACGCGCACAGAGCCGTCGCAGAGGTCTACATCAAGAAGGTACGTGGTGGGAGTGCGGGACTGCGCTGCGGCGCATGGCGGCACATCGCGCATCTCACCGCGCGCCGCGTGCACGCGCACAGAGCCGTCGCAGAGGTCTACATCAAGAAGGTACGTGGTGGGAGTGCGGGACTGCGCTGCGGCGCATGGCGGCCGCGCTGCACGCCCACATCGCGCATCTCACCGCGCGCCGCGTGCACGCGCACAGAGCCGTCGCAGAGGTCTACATCAAGAAGGTACGTGGTGGGAGTGCGGGACTGCGCTGCGGCGCATGGCGGCACATCGCGCATCTCACCGCGCGCCGCGTGCACGCGCACAGAGCCGTCGCAGAGGTCTACATCAAGAAGGTACGTGGTGGGAGTGCGGGACTGCGCTGCGGCGCATGGCGGCACATCGCGCATCTCACCGCGCGCCGCGTGCACGCGCACAGAGCCGTCGCAGAGGTCTACATCAAGAAGGTACGTGGTGGGAGTGCGGGACTGCGCTGCGGCGCATGGCGGCACATCGCGCATCTCACCGCGCGCCGCGTGCACGCGCACAGAGCCGTCGCAGAGGTCTACATCAAGAAGGTACGTGGTGGGAGTGCGGGACTGCGCTGCGGCGCATGGCGGCACATCGCGCATCTCACCGCGCGCCGCGTGCACGCGCACAGAGCCGTCGCAGAGGTCTACATCAAGAAGGTACGTGGTGGGAGTGCGGGACTGCGCTGCGGCGCATGGCGGCACATCGCGCATCTCACCGCGCGCCGCGTGCACGCGCACAGAGCCGTCGCAGAGGTCTACATCAAGAAGGTACGTGGTGGGAGTGCGGGACTGCGCTGCGGCGCATGGCGGCACATCGCGCATCTCACCGCGCGCCGCGTGCACGCGCACAGAGCCGTCGCAGAGGTCTACATCAAGAAGGTACGTGGTGGGAGTGCGGGACTGCGCTGCGGCGCATGGCGGCACATCGCGCATCTCACCGCGCGCCGCGTGCACGCGCACAGAGCCGTCGCAGAGGTCTACATCAAGAAGGTACGTGGTGGGAGTGCGGGACTGCGCTGCGGCGCATGGCGGCACATCGCGCATCTCACCGCGCGCCGCGTGCACGCGCACAGAGCCGTCGCAGAGGTCTACATCAAGAAGGTACGTGGTGGGAGTGCGGGACTGCGCTGCGGCGCATGGCGGCACATCGCGCATCTCACCGCGCGCCGCGTGCACGCGCACAGAGCCGTCGCAGAGGTCTACATCAAGAAGGTACGTGGTGGGAGTGCGGGACTGCGCTGCGGCGCATGGCGGCACATCGCGCATCTCACCGCGCGCCGCGTGCACGCGCACAGAGCCGTCGCAGAGGTCTACATCAAGAAGGTACGTGGTGGGAGTGCGGGACTGCGCTGCGGCGCATGGCGGCACATCGCGCATCTCACCGCGCGCCGCGTGCACGCGCACAGAGCCGTCGCAGAGGTCTACATCAAGAAGGTACGTGGTGGGAGTGCGGGACTGCGCTGCGGCGCATGGCGGCACATCGCGCATCTCACCGCGCGCCGCGTGCACGCGCACAGAGCCGTCGCAGAGGTCTACATCAAGAAGGTACGTGGTGGGAGTGCGGGACTGCGCTGCGGCGCATGGCGGCACATCGCGCATCTCACCGCGCGCCGCGTGCACGCGCACAGAGCCGTCGCAGAGGTCTACATCAAGAAGGTACGTGGTGGGAGTGCGGGACTGCGCTGCGGCGCATGGCGGCACATCGCGCATCTCACCGCGCGCCGCGTGCACGCGCACAGAGCCGTCGCAGAGGTCTACATCAAGAAGGTACGTGGTGGGAGTGCGGGACTGCGCTGCGGCGCATGGCGGCACATCGCGCATCTCACCGCGCGCCGCGTGCACGCGCACAGAGCCGTCGCAGAGGTCTACATCAAGAAGGTACGTGGTGGGAGTGCGGGACTGCGCTGCGGCGCATGGCGGCCGCGCTGCACGCCCACATCGCGCATCTCACCGCGCGCCGCGTGCACGCGCACAGAGCCGTCGCAGAGGTCTACATCAAGAAGGTACGTGGTGGGAGTGCGGGACTGCGCTGCGGCGCATGGCGGCACATCGCGCATCTCACCGCGCGCCGCGTGCACGCGCACAGAGCCGTCGCAGAGGTCTACATCAAGAAGGTACGTGGTGGGAGTGCGGGACTGCGCTGCGGCGCATGGCGGCACATCGCGCATCTCACCGCGCGCCGCGTGCACGCGCACAGAGCCGTCGCAGAGGTCTACATCAAGAAGGTACGTGGTGGGAGTGCGGGACTGCGCTGCGGCGCATGGCGGCACATCGCGCATCTCACCGCGCGCCGCGTGCACGCGCACAGAGCCGTCGCAGAGGTCTACATCAAGAAGGTACGTGGTGGGAGTGCGGGACTGCGCTGCGGCGCATGGCGGCCGCGCTGCACGCCCACATCGCGCATCTCACCGCGCGCCGCGTGCACGCGCACAGAGCCGTCGCAGAGGTCTACATCAAGAAGGTACGTGGTGGGAGTGCGGGACTGCGCTGCGGCGCATGGCGGCCGCGCTGCACGCCCACATCGCGCATCTCACCGCGCGCCGCGTGCACGCGCACAGAGCCGTCGCAGAGGTCTACATCAAGAAGGTACGTGGTGGGAGTGCGGGACTGCGCTGCGGCGCATGGCGGCACATCGCGCATCTCACCGCGCGCCGCGTGCACGCGCACAGAGCCGTCGCAGAGGTCTACATCAAGAAGGTACGTGGTGGGAGTGCGGGACTGCGCTGCGGCGCATGGCGGCCGCGCTGCACGCCCACATCGCGCATCTCACCGCGCGCCGCGTGCACGCGCACAGAGCCGTCGCAGAGGTCTACATCAAGAAGGTACGTGGTGGGAGTGCGGGACTGCGCTGCGGCGCATGGCGGCCGCGCTGCACGCCCACATCGCGCATCTCACCGCGCGCCGCGTGCACGCGCACAGAGCCGTCGCAGAGGTCTACATCAAGAAGGTACGTGGTGGGAGTGCGGGACTGCGCTGCGGCGCATGGCGGCACATCGCGCATCTCACCGCGCGCCGCGTGCACGCGCACAGAGCCGTCGCAGAGGTCTACATCAAGAAGGTACGTGGTGGGAGTGCGGGACTGCGCTGCGGCGCATGGCGGCACATCGCGCATCTCACCGCGCGCCGCGTGCACGCGCACAGAGCCGTCGCAGAGGTCTACATCAAGAAGGTACGTGGTGGGAGTGCGGGACTGCGCTGCGGCGCATGGCGGCACATCGCGCATCTCACCGCGCGCCGCGTGCACGCGCACAGAGCCGTCGCAGAGGTCTACATCAAGAAGGTACGTGGTGGGAGTGCGGGACTGCGCTGCGGCGCATGGCGGCACATCGCGCATCTCACCGCGCGCCGCGTGCACGCGCACAGAGCCGTCGCAGAGGTCTACATCAAGAAGGTACGTGGTGGGAGTGCGGGACTGCGCTGCGGCGCATGGCGGCACATCGCGCATCTCACCGCGCGCCGCGTGCACGCGCACAGAGCCGTCGCAGAGGTCTACATCAAGAAGGTACGTGGTGGGAGTGCGGGACTGCGCTGCGGCGCATGGCGGCACATCGCGCATCTCACCGCGCGCCGCGTGCACGCGCACAGAGCCGTCGCAGAGGTCTACATCAAGAAGGTACGTGGTGGGAGTGCGGGACTGCGCTGCGGCGCATGGCGGCCGCGCTGCACGCCCACATCGCGCATCTCACCGCGCGCCGCGTGCACGCGCACAGAGCCGTCGCAGAGGTCTACATCAAGAAGGTACGTGGTGGGAGTGCGGGACTGCGCTGCGGCGCATGGCGGCCGCGCTGCACGCCCACATCGCGCATCTCACCGCGCGCCGCGTGCACGCGCACAGAGCCGTCGCAGAGGTCTACATCAAGAAGGTACGTGGTGGGAGTGCGGGACTGCGCTGCGGCGCATGGCGGCACATCGCGCATCTCACCGCGCGCCGCGTGCACGCGCACAGAGCCGTCGCAGAGGTCTACATCAAGAAGGTACGTGGTGGGAGTGCGGGACTGCGCTGCGGCGCATGGCGGCACATCGCGCATCTCACCGCGCGCCGCGTGCACGCGCACAGAGCCGTCGCAGAGGTCTACATCAAGAAGGTACGTGGTGGGAGTGCGGGACTGCGCTGCGGCGCATGGCGGCACATCGCGCATCTCACCGCGCGCCGCGTGCACGCGCACAGAGCCGTCGCAGAGGTCTACATCAAGAAGGTACGTGGTGGGAGTGCGGGACTGCGCTGCGGCGCATGGCGGCACATCGCGCATCTCACCGCGCGCCGCGTGCACGCGCACAGAGCCGTCGCAGAGGTCTACATCAAGAAGGTACGTGGTGGGAGTGCGGGACTGCGCTGCGGCGCATGGCGGCACATCGCGCATCTCACCGCGCGCCGCGTGCACGCGCACAGAGCCGTCGCAGAGGTCTACATCAAGAAGGTACGTGGTGGGAGTGCGGGACTGCGCTGCGGCGCATGGCGGCCGCGCTGCACGCCCACATCGCGCATCTCACCGCGCGCCGCGTGCACGCGCACAGAGCCGTCGCAGAGGTCTACATCAAGAAGGTACGTGGTGGGAGTGCGGGACTGCGCTGCGGCGCATGGCGGCACATCGCGCATCTCACCGCGCGCCGCGTGCACGCGCACAGAGCCGTCGCAGAGGTCTACATCAAGAAGGTACGTGGTGGGAGTGCGGGACTGCGCTGCGGCGCATGGCGGCACATCGCGCATCTCACCGCGCGCCGCGTGCACGCGCACAGAGCCGTCGCAGAGGTCTACATCAAGAAGGTACGTGGTGGGAGTGCGGGACTGCGCTGCGGCGCATGGCGGCACATCGCGCATCTCACCGCGCGCCGCGTGCACGCGCACAGAGCCGTCGCAGAGGTCTACATCAAGAAGGTACGTGGTGGGAGTGCGGGACTGCGCTGCGGCGCATGGCGGCACATCGCGCATCTCACCGCGCGCCGCGTGCACGCGCACAGAGCCGTCGCAGAGGTCTACATCAAGAAGGTACGTGGTGGGAGTGCGGGACTGCGCTGCGGCGCATGGCGGCCGCGCTGCACGCCCACATCGCGCATCTCACCGCGCGCCGCGTGCACGCGCACAGAGCCGTCGCAGAGGTCTACATCAAGAAGGTACGTGGTGGGAGTGCGGGACTGCGCTGCGGCGCATGGCGGCACATCGCGCATCTCACCGCGCGCCGCGTGCACGCGCACAGAGCCGTCGCAGAGGTCTACATCAAGAAGGTACGTGGTGGGAGTGCGGGACTGCGCTGCGGCGCATGGCGGCCGCGCTGCACGCCCACATCGCGCATCTCACCGCGCGCCGCGTGCACGCGCACAGAGCCGTCGCAGAGGTCTACATCAAGAAGGTACGTGGTGGGAGTGCGGGACTGCGCTGCGGCGCATGGCGGCACATCGCGCATCTCACCGCGCGCCGCGTGCACGCGCACAGAGCCGTCGCAGAGGTCTACATCAAGAAGGTACGTGGTGGGAGTGCGGGACTGCGCTGCGGCGCATGGCGGCACATCGCGCATCTCACCGCGCGCCGCGTGCACGCGCACAGAGCCGTCGCAGAGGTCTACATCAAGAAGGTACGTGGTGGGAGTGCGGGACTGCGCTGCGGCGCATGGCGGCACATCGCGCATCTCACCGCGCGCCGCGTGCACGCGCACAGAGCCGTCGCAGAGGTCTACATCAAGAAGGTACGTGGTGGGAGTGCGGGACTGCGCTGCGGCGCATGGCGGCACATCGCGCATCTCACCGCGCGCCGCGTGCACGCGCACAGAGCCGTCGCAGAGGTCTACATCAAGAAGGTACGTGGTGGGAGTGCGGGACTGCGCTGCGGCGCATGGCGGCACATCGCGCATCTCACCGCGCGCCGCGTGCACGCGCACAGAGCCGTCGCAGAGGTCTACATCAAGAAGGTACGTGGTGGGAGTGCGGGACTGCGCTGCGGCGCATGGCGGCACATCGCGCATCTCACCGCGCGCCGCGTGCACGCGCACAGAGCCGTCGCAGAGGTCTACATCAAGAAGGTACGTGGTGGGAGTGCGGGACTGCGCTGCGGCGCATGGCGGCCGCGCTGCACGCCCACATCGCGCATCTCACCGCGCGCCGCGTGCACGCGCACAGAGCCGTCGCAGAGGTCTACATCAAGAAGGTACGTGGTGGGAGTGCGGGACTGCGCTGCGGCGCATGGCGGCCGCGCTGCACGCCCACATCGCGCATCTCACCGCGCGCCGCGTGCACGCGCACAGAGCCGTCGCAGAGGTCTACATCAAGAAGGTACGTGGTGGGAGTGCGGGACTGCGCTGCGGCGCATGGCGGCCGCGCTGCACGCCCACATCGCGCATCTCACCGCGCGCCGCGTGCACGCGCACAGAGCCGTCGCAGAGGTCTACATCAAGAAGGTACGTGGTGGGAGTGCGGGACTGCGCTGCGGCGCATGGCGGCCGCGCTGCACGCCCACATCGCGCATCTCACCGCGCGCCGCGTGCACGCGCACAGAGCCGTCGCAGAGGTCTACATCAAGAAGGTACGTGGTGGGAGTGCGGGACTGCGCTGCGGCGCATGGCGGCCGCGCTGCACGCCCACATCGCGCATCTCACCGCGCGCCGCGTGCACGCGCACAGAGCCGTCGCAGAGGTCTACATCAAGAAGGTACGTGGTGGGAGTGCGGGACTGCGCTGCGGCGCATGGCGGCCGCGCTGCACGCCCACATCGCGCATCTCACCGCGCGCCGCGTGCACGCGCACAGAGCCGTCGCAGAGGTCTACATCAAGAAGGTACGTGGTGGGAGTGCGGGACTGCGCTGCGGCGCATGGCGGCCGCGCTGCACGCCCACATCGCGCATCTCACCGCGCGCCGCGTGCACGCGCACAGAGCCGTCGCAGAGGTCTACATCAAGAAGGTACGTGGTGGGAGTGCGGGACTGCGCTGCGGCGCATGGCGGCACATCGCGCATCTCACCGCGCGCCGCGTGCACGCGCACAGAGCCGTCGCAGAGGTCTACATCAAGAAGGTACGTGGTGGGAGTGCGGGACTGCGCTGCGGCGCATGGCGGCCGCGCTGCACGCCCACATCGCGCATCTCACCGCGCGCCGCGTGCACGCGCACAGAGCCGTCGCAGAGGTCTACATCAAGAAGGTACGTGGTGGGAGTGCGGGACTGCGCTGCGGCGCATGGCGGCACATCGCGCATCTCACCGCGCGCCGCGTGCACGCGCACAGAGCCGTCGCAGAGGTCTACATCAAGAAGGTACGTGGTGGGAGTGCGGGACTGCGCTGCGGCGCATGGCGGCACATCGCGCATCTCACCGCGCGCCGCGTGCACGCGCACAGAGCCGTCGCAGAGGTCTACATCAAGAAGGTACGTGGTGGGAGTGCGGGACTGCGCTGCGGCGCATGGCGGCACATCGCGCATCTCACTGCGCGCC
The DNA here is from genome assembly GCA_958496245.1 of Perizoma flavofasciatum. Classification (NCBI taxonomy): domain Eukaryota; kingdom Metazoa; phylum Arthropoda; class Insecta; order Lepidoptera; family Geometridae; genus Perizoma; species Perizoma flavofasciatum. The sequence goes on from OY292448.1 coordinate 738,030, forward strand.
GCGTGCACGCGCAGGAAAACTATATTATACGTAGAAAACTATATCATGCATATAAAACTATATAATAGATAGAAAACACACAGAGCCCGAAACAAACATTTTCAGATCGTACAAACATTTGTCCCGCGTCAAGATTTTGTGAGCATTTGGTTTTCTGCTGTCTTTTTTAATTTTGCAATAATCATACAGTAAAACCTGTCCACTTATGCGCGTCCATTTTGTTTTCAGCTGGCGCACCCGCAGCAGAGCATAGAACTGCGTGTTGCCGTCATGGGCGCGAACGAAGCCGGGAAATCAACTCTTATAGGCGTATTAACTCAAGGTAAGTGGAAGTAGTAAGTTGGTCGCTCAACCACTGATGCTGATATGGAGTTAATATCGCACATATTTAATGCCTAAGAGAAATCGCATGACGGTTTAGGCGTTTTTTGTGATCTGTCCAAGGCATTTGATTGCGTAGACCATGATACATTAATCAGGAAACTACACAATTATGGTATTAGGGACGTTGCTCTAGATTTTCTCACTTCCTATTTAAGTGACAGAATACAAAGAGTTGATGTGAATGGAAAGCATTCTCCGGGGTCTCTGGTTGCTATAGGTGTACCACAGGGATCAATTCTTGGACCATTTTTGTTCTTAGTATATATTAATACTAAGAACATCCCCATCTTGTGAGGGGCAATCATGAGATTGTATTATTTACAGATGACACGTCACTTTTATTTAAATGAAATATCAAAAGAAATAAATATAATGACATTCCCTTGTCAATACATCTATGAAAATCTAATGTATGTTCACAATAATATTTATTTGTTTAAGAAAAAAAGCGATAATCACAATGTTAATACCAGAAATAAAGATAAACTCGCTGTTGCCACTTGTAGACTCCATAAAGTTAGTAAATCGTTTAAAGAGCATGGTGTACGCTTTTTAACAAACTCCCAAGAGATAATTGTCAATAGACAAATTAAAAAACGTAATTGAAAAGGCATACTATAAAATATCTGATTATTTAGATGATAAAATCTCTTGGGATTGAAAATGCTCCAACTCGATAAAAAAATACATACCTATTGTTTTGTAAAAGGATCATTAAAAAGAATAAACAGCCTTGTTTTCTTGCCTTTCTTTCCTTGCTTGGTCGCGGAGGAGCAGGCAGTAGATAAAACCGACGTTTCAAAATGATCCTTGTGATTTTAATGAATAAATGAATTTTGACTTTGACTATAGTAGATCACCTTGTGAAAGAGCTCGTCTTGGGTTATCTATACTTTAATAAGAATGTAACATTTCAAATTCTGTACATTGACGATATTTTGAAAAAAAAATTTGGAGCGCTCTCTATTATCGATACTGAAGCCAAAAATGTTATTTTTTTCATTTTTGTCTGTCTGTCAGAATCTGGGCCGCGCATAACGCCGAAACTACTGAACGAATTCAAATGAAATTTAGCATGATTTGAGTGCAAACTACGGGGTAGGACAAAGTATACTTTTAATCCCGAAATTCGGTAACGCGTAGTCCGATTTCATTCATTCTTTTTTTGTTAGAAAGGAGGTACTTTAAATATGATGGCGAACGAAGTAGTGGGTTCCTGCTAGTTAGGTAATAATAATAATAATGCTGGACATTTTTCACCCAGCATCATCTAGCCCCAAACTAAGCAGTGCTTGTATTATGGGAACTATATGACTGATAAAATACTTATATACTTTTTTTTGGAAATACATACATATTATACGTAGAAAACACCCAGATACGGGACAAATATCTGTACATCATAAAAACAGGTCTCGCGACGGGAATCGAACCCGCAACTTTATGCGTCTCAGACTTTGACTTTGTGCAGCTATAGCGACAGCGACAATAGGCTATGACTCCGTGTCTGTAGTACCAGCGGCCGCGGTTGTGGGGGGCAAAGGGGGCCAAATTCCCCCCTCCTCCCTAAAATTACAGGTACCCGCCTACCAAGCCAGGGCTGAAATTGAAGGGGAGACCAAAGAAATTTGCTCCACCTCATCCCTTTTATTATTATTTTCAGGTGAACTGGACAATGGGAACGGCTCGGCACGATTGAACATGTTCCGACATCAGCATGAGGTGAAGACCGGTATGACGTCATCGCTCAGCCACGAGATACTGGGGTTCGATGCTCAGGTGGGTGCATTTTTTTCACCACTGATTATGTTGCCATACGATTACCCCCCCATATGACCTGACATTTCATTACATCCCCTGTTTGGATATGTATAATTTCTTGACAAATATGTTTTAGTATCCAAACACAATTGTTTGAACTTCCAAAATCTACATAGCCAATGTCCCTTGTAAAACGTAGTGCATTTTTTCTCTGTGGTCACTTGAAAGGAATAAAGAAAACAGATAGTGTGTACAGTAATGCTGGTGTTTTAATTTACAAGAAAATCCAAAGAAATCGCTCTGTTTAACCGAACATCCCCTGTGCCCCTCCCCCCACATCTAAACTCTAATCAAATAATTAACAGATTAACAGACACATATAGTCCTGACCTCACACGAGGCTTTCCTGTGTCGTGGGTTTCAGGACCTACGAGTACCGTGGTATCATATCATTCAGGACCAGGATTCCTGGGTATAGTCTAGTAACTAGTCTATCCTGGGCATCCACTGGTTCTGGAGATATTGAAGTTAAAATTTATCTTTTTTTAGTTTTTATTAAACTTTGGTCCAAACAAACATTATCAAAATTTTCGAATTTTCTTAACAGCATTTGAAGTTGCAGAAATGCAATGAATATCAAACTCTGCTCGCACACTACGGCTTTGTCTCGTGCGTGTGTTGGATGGATAACGCACACATACGCGCGGTCAGCTGTGACCGCTAGAGTTCAACGACCTTTGAACAGGCGGTTACAGCTGACTGTGTGTGTGTGTGTGTGTGTGAGAGAGTATGTGTGTGTGTGTGTGTGTGTGTGTGTGTGTGTGTGTGTGTGTGGGTGTGAGTGTGTGTGTGTGGGTGTGTGTGTGTGTGGGTGTGAGTGTGTGTGTGTTGTTGGCGTAGTCGCGGCACCGCGCCCGCGTCGGTCGTTGAACTCTAACGGTTACAGCTGACTGGCTATGTGTGTAACCGCTAAAGTTCAACGACCACCGCCGGCACGGTGCCGCGACTACGTCAACAACACACACACACACACACATAACCAAGTTAGTTGCATGCTATACATTGCGCGCTACAAAACAAAAGGTATTTTTTTATGCCTAAAAATTTCGCTCTTTTTGTTATGTTACTCTTTAAGATGAACAGTATGCGTAGATTTCGGCTTGGTGATTGGTCTTTTAATACCCTGTATAGTTTCCTCATGTCCATCTACCTTCGTAGGGTAACGTCGTGAACTACGGCTGTTCCGAGCTGATGACGGCGGAGCGTATCGGCGAGAGATCGGCCAAGCTCGTGTCGTTCCTCGACCTGGCGGGGCACAGCAAGTATCAGCGCACCACGCGGCACGGACTCACCGGCTACTCGCCGCACGCAGCCATGCTCGTGGTGAGATATCACACGCACACACACACACACAACACACACACACACACACACACACACACACACTGCCCATTCCTGCCTAACTCTGCCCAACTCTGCCCATTCTTAGCAGATATCGGCCACTGTTTATTTTCATTATGACCATACCTGCCTATTCCTGCCTAACTGCCTATTCGTTGCAGATATCTGCCACTGTTTGTTTTAATTATGAACATCTCTGCCTATTCCTGCCTAACTCTGCCCATTCGTTGCAGATATCTGCCACAGCCGGCATAACTCCGATAACGGAGGAGCACATGGGCATACTGCTCGCGCTGCGGCTGCCATTCTTCATAGTGATCAATAAGTGCGAGCTGGCGCGCGCCGCCGTGGGCCCACTGCTGGACAGGCTGGCCCACATGCTGGCACACTACGACAAGGTAAGTACTCAAGGTTTTCTGATAGAGATTGCTTTTAGCGATGGGACCGCTCATTGTACCATGTTTATATTTTGAATTCTGTTTTTTTTTCTACTTAGCATCATCTAGCTCCAAACTAAGCAGAGCTTGTGTTATGGAAACTACATGACTGATATACTACTTATATGCATACTATATTTTTGTCAATACGTAAATATTTTACATAGAGAACACCCAGATCCGAGACAAATATTTGCAGATCATACAAACATTTGTCCCGCGGCGGGAATCGTATCCGCAACCTTCTGCGTCACAGGCAGAGTCTTTGGTGTGCGATAAGAAGTATTTCTATTAGATAGGAATAAAACCGCTGGCCCACTGTTGGGAGTGGACACACACTCTCTCACACACACACCCAGACACACGGACAATCACTGAAACACTACATACAGCACCGCTCACTCACACACCACCACCCATTTACACACACGCTTCCACACACAAACACTTATGCATGGCCACTGCACACCCACTTGCACACAACCACCAACTCACACATACTATACACTCATAAGGTCAAAGGTTACCCAAGGTCAATGTGACCAAAGGTCACTCAATGTTATGCACATTTAAGGGCAATTTCAAACCTATATCACCTCTAGATCACCTATTGTCAAGGTCACCAAACTTTTGAATGAATGAATGAACGAAAATACCTTATACTATTAAATATACCTAAATTAACAAAACTTCAATATTCAATTAGCGGTCTTATTAATTAGAAGCAATCTCTTCCAGGCAATCTTTGAATGGAGGATCAACGACATTTTGTAACTCAACATTTTGTAAAAAATATCGGCTAAACCGTTTTCGATTATTGAATGAATGAATGAAAAACTGTACTGTATGTAATACTGTACACTTTAAACAAATAACACATTCACAACTATTTACAAGTAGGTATATACAAAAAATCTAAAGACCGTTGCAAACGATCTATAGATAGCTCGACTGATCCAGATGACAATCAGACGGAAGCGTTCCCAAAATACTGGCCACATTGCCACGCTGAATGGCAATGCTAATGCGTTGTCCCAGGTAAGAGCCAGCTCTCTGGTCACGCGTCGCTTCGACCAGTCGCCCTGAAAGTATTTTGTAAACGCGAAGGGCTGCGGTTCCCCGCGGACCCAGAGTCTCAACACCAAAAGGCTCAAATAAGTAAGCTAAAAAAAAAACAATAACAAACTGTTTTTCTAGAGAAAGTACAATGGGCGGTCTTATCGCTTAGAAGCTATATCTTCCAGACAACCTTCTTCAAGAGAAATGTACGTTTCAGAAACCGCTCCTCATAACCGACGAGAGTTTGGCGCGAAATTGTTGCGGACCGCAGAAACTAATACTGGACTCCATCGAACCGGAACCGGAAACCAGTGATGAGCTGTGAGTAATAAAGAAAACGGACAAGTGCGAGTCGTATTCATAAGTCAAAAAATCCTACCTAAAACCCCAAGTTTTTTTGCTAGAGTTGAAGATGAAGTCACACTTTATTGACCCCCTCCCTCCCTTAACGTGTGACGTAATTTATGGATGCCCCCTACTAAGTATTATAAATGGGAAAGTTTGTGAGGATGTTTGTTTCGCTTTCACGCAAAAACTACTGAACGGATTCTGATGATACTTTACAGTAATGTAGCTTATACATCAGAATAACACATAGGCTACTTTTTATCCGGGTACCACGCGGGCGAAGCCCGGGGCAGATGCTAATTCACTTTTATGTATTTTTATTTGATGTCCGATAGAGAGTTTATCTATTTATAAATGACGAACTCTGCGGTGCAATGGGCGAAGGCCCGCCTGAGACGTAGAAGGGTGCGGGTTCGATTCCCGCCGCGGGACAAATGTTTGTATGATATGCAAATATTTGTCTCGGGTCTGGATTTTTTCTGTGTATAATACGTAGGAATGTATTAACATAAAAGTATATAAGTAGTATATATGTCATGTAGTTCCCATAATACAAGCTCTGCTTAGTTTGGGGCTAGATGATGCTGTGTGGAAAATGTCCAGCATTATTTATTTGTTTATTTATTATATAAACTTAGTTATTGCTAAATAATATATTGAGTGTGGAGATAAAAGGACCCCACACCCCATGCTATGAAAGTCAAAGTACAATTTAATATTGTACATAAAAAATATGCTCTCCATCATCCAGGGTCTGCGAGCCGGTTGCCGTGTTCCCGGTGTCTTGCGTCCGAGGTTTCGGCCTGAATGCACTCCATGCGCATCTGCTGGCGCTGCAGCCTCCCATCCAGGATATACAGCCAGCTCCTGAAGAGGTATGCTCTCCATCATCCAGGGTCTGCGAGCCGGTTGCCGTGTTCCCGGTGTCTTGCGTGCGAGGTTTCGGCCTGAATGCACTCCATGCGCATCTGCTGGCGCTGCAGCCTCCCATCCAGGATATAGAGCCGGCTCTTGAAGAGGTATGCTCTCCATCATCCAGGGTCTGCGAGCCGGTTGCCGTGTTCCCGGTGTCTTGCGTGCGAGGGTTCGGCCTGAATGCACTCCATGCGCATCTGCTGGCGCTGCAGCCTACCATCCAGGATATACAGCCGGCTCCTGAAGAGGTATGCTCTCCATCATCCAGGGTCTGCGAGCCGGTTGCCGTGTTCCCGGTGTCTTGCGTGCGAGGGTTCGGCCTGAATGCACTCCATGCGTATCTGCTGGCGCTGCAGCCTACCATCCAGGATATACAGCCGGCTCCTGAAGAGGTATGCTCTCCATCATCCAGGGTCTGCGAGCCGGTTGCCGTGTTCCCGGTGTCTTGCGTGCGAGGGTTCGGCCTGAATGCACTCCATGCGCATCTGCTGGCGCTGCAGCCTCCCATCCAGGATATACAGCCGGCTCCTGAAGAGGTATGCTCTCCATCATCCAAGGTCTCTCCATGCACTTGGTTCGATGGAGACCTCACAGAAGCTGAACCCATTGTTTTTTGCTGAGCTGAAGCTTTCTTCCAGACAACCTTAGGATGGAGATAGGTTCTATGACCACAAGTCACTAGGGGGCGCTGTGATAGACGATGAAAAAAAAATCTACGTTCTCGATGCTTTGTGGTATAGCCCTCGCGTACCAAGCGGGAGCTTGCGGGTTCGGATCCCGCCGAGTAAGAAATTTTTTGATACTATAAATTCTTTATGGTAAAAACGAAGGGTTTAAAACCACTATTTCTCAAAGTGGGCGATAACGCCCCCATGTGGGCACTGGAGGCCTTCAGGGGGGCGGTAAAAGGCTTTAGAAGATATTGGAAGCGCTAAGGCGGTCTAGAGGGGGAAGCATAGGTTGTTATGTTTAGAAACTTTGGGGGGCGTTAGGATTTTTTTATTCTCAAAGTGGGCGGTGGGAAAAATAAGTTTGAGAACCTGTGGTTTAAACGAAAAAAAATGGTATAGATGATGCTTAGAAACTTTGGGGGGCGTTAGGATTTTTTTATTCTCAAGTGGGCGGTGGGAAAAATAAGTTTGAGAACCTGTGGTTTAAACGAAAAAAAAAAATGGTATAAATGATGCTTTGTTCTTTCAGGAGACATGTGAGTTCCAAATAGACGAGATATTCCACGTGGGGGACAGCGGGGACCCCGTCGTGGGGGGGCTGTTGACGCGCGGCCGCCTCTACGAACGTGACCGCCTGCTTATAGGTACCTGTCACCATCTGTCACTACCTACCTTGTATCACTACCCGCCACTTGCTGTCACTACCTATCTTGTATCACTACCCGCCACTTGCTGTCACTACCTATCTTGTATCACTACCCGCCACTTGCTGTCACTACCTATCTTGTATCACTACCCCTCACTTGCTGTCACTACCTATCTTGTATCACTACCCCCCACTTGCTGTCACTACCTATCTTGTATCACTACCCGCCACTTGCTGTCACTACCTATCTTATATCACTACCCGACACTTGCTGTCACTACCTATCTTGTATCACTACCCCCCACTTGCTGTCACTACCTATCTTGTATCACTACCCGCCACTTGCTGTCACTACCTATCTTGTATCACTACCCGACACTTGCTGTCACTACCTATCTTGTATCACTACCCCCCACTTGCTGTCACTACCTATCTTGTATCACTACCCGACACTTGCTGTCACTACCTATCTTGTATCACTACCCGCCACTTGCTGTCACTACCTATCTTGTATCACTACCCCCCACTTGCTGTCACTACCTATCTTGTATCACTACCCCCCACTTGCTGTCACTACCTATCTTGTATCACTATCCCCCACTTGCTGTCACTACCTATCTTGTATCACTACCCGCCACTTGCTGTCACTACCTATCTTGTATCACTACCCCCCACTTGCTGTCACTACCTATCTTGTATCACTACCCCCCACTTGCTGTCACTACCTATCTTGTATCACTACCCGCCACTTGCTGTCACTACCTATCTTGTATCACTACCCGACACTTGCTGTCACTACCTATCTTGTATCACTACCCGACACTTGCTGTCACTACCTATCTTGTATCACTTCCCGGCACTTGCTGTCACTACCTATCTTGTATCACTACCCGACACTTGCTGTCACTACCTATCTTGTATCACTACCCGACACTTGCTGTCACTACCTATCTTGTATCACTACCCGACACTTGTTGTCACTACCTGAAATTAATCGGTCACTACTTGTCCTGTATCACTACCCGCCACATGCTGTTGATACCTGAAATGTATTTGTCACTACCTGTCCTGTGTCATACTCCCCACTTGCTGTCAATACCTGAAATGAATCAGTCACTACTTGTCCTGTATCACTCCCCGCCACATGCTGTTGATACCTGAAATGTATTTGTCACTACCTGTCCTGTGTCATACTCCCCACTTGCTGTCAATACCTGAAATGAATCGGTCACTACTTGTCCTGTATCACTCCCCGCCACATGCTGTTGATACCTGAAATGTATTTGTCACTACCTGTCCTGTATAACTACCCGCCGCTTGTTGTCACTACCTGTCATATATCACTAGGTACCCGCCGCTTGCTGTCACTACCTGTCATATATCACTAGGTACCCGCCGCTTGCTGTCACTACCTGTCATATATCACTAGGTACCCGCCGTTTGCTGTCACTACCTCTCACCCGTTGTCACTACCCGTCACTGTCTGTCACCTACCGTCACAAGTTAACCCTCGTTTCAGGTCCGCTGGAGGACGGTTCGTTCAGAGTGGTCGGTGTGCGCAGCATCTATCGGAACCGCGTCCCGTGCGGCGCCGCGCGCGCCGGACAGCCCGCCTCGCTCGGCCTGCAGCAGCCGTGCCCTCCCGTCAGTACATCACTTTATATAATAACATGTGCGGAAAATTATACGCTACGTATCTGTCTAAACAGCATTAAAATCTGTCAAGTAATACCAGATATTGACCGCCTCCGCGTCAGTTTGATAAAACTTAAAATTCGAATGTACTGACCGTCTTCGCGTCAGTTTAATCAAACTAAAGTTTTAAGTTTAACTTTGGTTCTATACAACTAAAGTTAAACTTAAAACTCGAGTCTATTGACCGCCTTCAAGTCAGTTTAATCAAACTAAAGTTTTCAGTTTAACTTTGGTTGTATACAACTAAAGTTAAACTTAAAACTCAAGTCTATTGATCGCCTTCAAGTCAGTTTAATCAAACTAAAGTTTTCAGTTTAACTTTGGTTGTATACTACTAAAGTTAAACTTAAAACAAGTTAAACTTAAGTCAAGTTAACTAAAGTTAAACTTAAAACTTAAGTTAAACTTAAAACTTAAGTTAAACTTAAAACTTAAGTTAAACTTAAAACTTAAGTTAAACTTAAAACTTTATTTGTATACAACTAAAGTTCCCTTTTTTTTTAATGGAGGACACACCCAACCGTGTCCTTTTATGATCTGTGGTGCTGGGTGTTGCAGGTGCGGCCCGGCATGGTGCTGCTGGCGGTGCCGGAGGGATACCGTCGCGCGCGGCGCCGAGCCTGGCCCGCCTGCGCCGGCGCGTGCCGGGGGGAGGACGAGGTGAGCGAGGGAGGGGGGGGGGGGGAGACGGCGAACAAAGGGTCATAGTTGTCGAGTTGCTGTCAAAGCTAGAATGTATCAACCGTCTCCGCATCAGTTCTCGGTATCGGTTGGTGTTCCAATAAGCAACGATTGGCTAGCAACATGTCACGTGAAATGCTAATTTCTCGCGGAACGCGGGCATGTGCCGAATGTAATAATACGTGCCTCCGTACACCCCATAGTTATATATTCCGTCGTAAATAAGGGTGCGTTATTCTAGTTATTTCTAGTAGAGGGGCGTGGCCTGCACGCTCGCGCCGCCTCAAATATTCGAGAAACTACCGTCTTACGACGATACTAGATGGCGGCAGAACAAGTAGTGCGTCCAGTTGATAAGAGATGGCGCTAGCGTACCGTAGTAAGCTAGCCGCTTACGTCACGATATTATTCATAACTATTTCTGCCGACGGCTTCGCCCGCATAGTACCCGGATACAAACATTTATCATACAAACATTTGTCTCACGGCGAGAATCGAACCTGCAACCTTCTGCATCCTACTGCGCCATAGAAGTCGTCATTAGTAATCAATTAGTAAAAATCATCAGGAGACGACTCTTGATGATTTTTATTCCTGTCTTAGTCGTTTGTCACTTATACTTAACTAGCTTCTGGCCACGGCTTCGCCCGCGTGGTACCCAGATAAAAAGTAGCCTATGTGTTATTCTGATGTATAAGCTATATTACTGTAAAGTTTCATCAAAATCCGTTCAGTAGTTTTTGCGTGAAAGAGTAACAAACATCCATCCTCACAAACTTTCACGTTTATAATAGTAATAGGATAGGTAGAGGCAATTGCTTAAAAAAAACATTAAAAAAAACAGTCATACATAACTTTGCACTACATTCCAGATATCGGAGCTGATCCGCTCGAAGCAGTCACCCGTCCAGAGCCGCACGTTGCGCAAGAGAAACAAGAACCTCCTTCAGGACATCGCGCACGCGGAAGAGGTGCTGACGAAAGACATCGCCAGCAATCAATGTAACATATACCACTCGGACAGCGACCGTCAGACGGACAAGGTGATTGTTAAATGAACGGCCAAGCGCGAGTTGGACACGCGTACGTCTCTACCGAATTTCAACCGAATCGGACGAGCCGTTTCGTTTTGACAGTGACAGTCAGACAGACAAGGTGTTTGTTAAATGAACGACCAAGCGCGAGTTGGACACGCGTACGTCTCTACCGAATTTCAACCGAATCGGACGAGCCGTTTCGTTTTGACAGTGACAGTCAGACAGACAAGGTGTTTGTTAAATGAACGGCCAAGCGCGAGTTGGACACGCGTACGTCTCTACCGAATTTCAACCGAATCGGACGAGCCGTTTCGTTTTGACAGTGACAGTCAGACAGACAAGGTGTTTGTTAAATGAACGGCCAAGCGCGAGTTGGACACGCGTACGTCTCTACCGAATTTCAACCGAATCGGACGAGCCGTTTCGTTTTGACAGTGACAGTCAGACAGACAAGGTGTTTGTTAAATGAACGGCCAAGCGCGAGTTGGACACGCGTACGTCTCTACCGAATTTCAACCGAATCGGACGAGCCGTTTCGTTTTGACAGTGACAGTCAGACAGACAAGGTGTTTGTTAAATGAACGACCAAGCGCGAGTTGGACACGCGTACGTCTCTACCGAATTTCAACCGAATCGGACGAGCCGTTTCGTTTTGACAGTGACAGTCAGACAGACAAGGTGTTTGTTAAATGAACGGCCAAGCGCGAGTTGGACACGCGTACGTCTCTACCGAATTTCAACCGAATCGGACGAGCCGTTTCGTTTTGACAGTGACAGTCAGACAGACAAGGTGTTTGTTAAATGAACGGCCAAGCGCGAGTTGGACACGCGTACGTCTCTACCGAATTTCAACCGAATCGGACGAGCCGTTTCGTTTTGACAGTGACAGTCAGACAGACAAGGTGTTTGTTAAATGAACGGCCAAGCGCGAGTTGGACACGCGTACGTCCCTACCGAATTTCAGCCGAATCGGACGAGCCGTTTCGTTTTGACAGTGACAGTCAGACAGACAAGGTGTTTGTTAAATGAACGGCCAAGCGCGAGTTGGACACGCGTACGTCTCTACCGAATTTCAGCCGAATCGGACGAGCCGTTTCGTTTTGACAGTGACAGTCAGACAGACAAGGTGTTTGTTAAATGAACGACCAAGCGCGAGTTGGACACGCGTACGTCCCTACCGAATTTCAGCCGAATCGGACGAGCCGTTTCGTTTTGACAGTGACAGTCAGACAGACAAGGTGTTTGTTAAATGAACGGCCAAGCGCGAGTTGGACACGCGTACGTCTCTACCGAATTTCAACCGAATCGGACGAGCCGTTTCGTTTTGACAGTGACAGTCAGACAGACAAGGTGTTTGCTATATGAACGGCCAAGCGCGAGTTGGACACGCGTACGTCTCTACCGAATTTCAGCCGAATCGGACGAGCCGTTTCGTTATGACAGTGACAGTCAGACGGACACGGTTATTTATGACGAGCTCGGCGTCGCACGAGGTGCGGATTCGATTCCCGTTGCGGGACAAATCAAAGTTAATGAACGAATCAAGGGTTCTTATTCATTGAAATCATATTATATAGAAACGTCAGCTTGAAAACTACGTGAATTTAAAATGTTTAAGCGAATGTACGCCGATTCATCCTACTAAGATGATTCGGGTGAAGCTGTGGGCAGAAGCTAGTATTTCATATTTATGTATTGTCTGTCATGTACACAGTTTAATATAGGTGTTAAACCAATACATAAGAAAGTAGGTAGGTACATGGATTATACGATGCAACTTTGAGTTCCATTGCTAAGTAACACTTTCTATCTAAGCTTGAAGTATAATTTAACTAGCTTCTGCCGTGGCTTCGTCCGCGCGGTATCCGGCTAAAAAGTAGCCTATGTGTTATTCTGATGTATGAGCTATATTACTGTGAAGTTTCATGAAAATCCGTTCAGTAGTTTTTGCGTGAAAGAGTAACAAACATCCATCCTCACAAACTTTCACGTTTATAATGTTAGTAACATTAAAATGATAATTTGTCGTAAGTTTTAAGAAATCATAAAAGTCACAGAAACATAATCAAATTGAATCAGAATCTAGTTAAGAATAAGAGAACGAAAACTGCTTTTTTTTTTTAAAAATATCTTTCATTCAGCTTTATTGTGGTGACAATAGAATGTATTTATCAAAAAAGATGTATATAAGTAGTATATCGGTCATGTAGTTTCCATAATACATAATACAAGCTCTGCTTAGTTTGGGGCTAGATGATGCTGTGTGGAAAATGTCCAGCATTATTATTTGTCTATATATTATTAAATAATAATGAATTAGCAAGCTGAAGTGGCAGTGGGCCGGTCATATCTCGCGAAGAACCGACAACCGCTGGGGTAAACGCGTTCTTGAGTGGAGACCGCGACTCCGCAAACGTAGTGTAGGACGCCCTCCGGCCAGGTGGGATGACGATCTGCGAAACACTGCAGCCAGATGCTGGATGCGGCAAGCTGAAGACAGGGCGCTATGGCGCTCATTAGGGGAGGCCTATGATTTTAAGGAATTTAATTCTAAAATAAGGTGTTTTTTAATGTCAAAATCATATTATGACATTGACGAAGCTTTAGCTGATGACTTTTGTATGTAATCATACTCGTTTGTTTTTTTTTTTTCTTCTTTAGAATGTATTATGTACCTATAATGTATTTTATAAACTATAATAACCTTAAAAATGATAAAATGACTTTTCCAAGTGTACAATAATTGTATCTTAATGGAATAAAATATATTGAATTGAATTGAATATGTCCAGCAGTGGACTAATATAGGCTGATGATGATGATGATATATTATTAACAAAAGTTTTTATTTTAATTTCAGGAGGATATAATATTCGATCAGGACGAGAATAGTAATAAACAGAGCGCGGAAGAGGGTTGCGTTTGCAAAGACCGCGTTATACTCGAGGACCCCAGCGATCCCAGGGGGTGTCTGTTCTTCCAAGTGAGTTATACTTTTTTTCAACCAACTTCAAAAATGGAGGAGGTTCTCAATTTGTATGTGTTTTTTTTAATCTTCGCCATTCATGAGCCGATTTCATTATTCTGTTTATATATTTATTCTTTATTCTTAATTCTTTATTCTTTGTCCTTTGTCATTTGTCCTTTGTCCTCTATCCTTTATCATTTATTCTTGATTCTTGTTTTTTTATTGTACACACAGATAATACAGACAAAAAAAACTTATATAGGACATGTACAAAGGCGAGTTTAACCCTGACCAGAGTTTTCTTCCAGCAAACCCTTTGAGGATAGGGACAGCTGAGAAATACAGCAACGAATAAATTATGATTCTTTAAAAAAAATATATATATAGAGATATTTTATGAGAATATCCTAAGTGTGAAAAAAAGGGAGATGAAATTTCATATCGGACTTTTCGTTAAATGAAGTCATTTTTTTCCCTGAAAGAAATGTACTTGTTATTCTTTTATGCAAACAAGCAATGCCAGCCTGCTTGTGAGCGGTTACCGTAACCTATCCCAGAGGTCGTTAGAGTCGACCTCTGCCTAATACATGATTATGGTTGTATGCATGTATGTTTGATTGTATTAAGTATATCAGTCATCTAGTACCCATAACACAAGCTCTGCTTAGCTTGGGGCTAGATGATGCTGTGTGGATTGTCCAGCATTATTTATTTATATTTATTTATTTATTGATTGTCGCAGGCGTCCGTGCACGTGATCCGGCACTCGACCGCGATACATCCCGGCTTCCAGTGCACCGTGCACGTCGGCAACGTGCGACAAACTGCTATCATAGAGGTAAATAGTCAAAGTCAAAGTCTAAAAGTCAAAATTCATTTATTCAATAAAATCACAAGGACCACTTTGAAACGTCGGTTTTTATCTAGGTGCCTGTTCCTCCGCGACCAAGCCAGGAAAGAAAGGCAAGAAAACAAGGCTGGTTATTCTTTTTAATGATCCTTTTACAAAACAATAGGTTCGAGTTGGAGCATTTTCAATCCCAAGAGTTTTTGTCATCTATATACTTATAAGGTGATTACAGAGGTAATATATACCTGTATCTATATTACGGATTGTGATGAAACTTTACAGTAATATAGCTTAAACATCAGAATAAAACATAGGCTACTTTTTATCCGGGTACTAGAGGGCGAAGCCGTGGACAGAAGCCAGTGGCTAAAAGTGTGAAATCTGAAAGTGATGGTAAATAAATGGTATATTTTGTTTCAGGGTATAATGTCGCGGAATAGCGTGGTGCGAGCGGGAGAGAGTGCCTCCGCACTGTTCCGCTTCGTGCGGACGTGCGAGTACCTAGCAAGGGGGCGGCAGCTGCTCTTCACGCAGGGACTTGGCACGCGGTCAGTGATAAGATAAAGATTTATTTACTAATACGAATTTAAGACGACTACCGTGGCGCAGTCGGTGAAGGCCCGCCTGAAACGCAAAAGGTTGCGGGTTCGATTTCCGCCACGGGACGAATGTTAGTATGATCTGCGAATATTTGTCTCGGGTCTGGGTGTTTTCTATATAATATGTATGTATTTATATAGTATATCAGTAATTCGTTCCCATAATACAAGCTCTGCTTAGTTCGGGGCTAGATGATGCTGTGTGAAAAATGTCCAGCATTATTTATTTAATAATGTATTATTATACATAATTAAATAATACAGTTTTATTTATAAACTAACAACCTTAACAAAGAAACAAAAATACTATTTAATATCTCACTTCATTAGTGGACATAGGCTGTATAATATCCCGTTAGAATAAAAGGGCTTTTTAGAGATAATTTTGTTACGTGAGTTGACGAAAAAACGGTCGAGCGAATGCATTTCTTCCGAACGGTGCCTTAAACGCTGAGAGCTAACTTTCATCAGATAATTTTATGTACCTATGTATAAGAAAATAAAGACTGTGATAACCTTAGACCTAACCTTTAGTTATCTGTAATTGATTAAAAAAAAATAGTGTAAATAAATCGATTAGGGGATTTCTGGAAATCTTGTCCAGAAATCCCCGTTGCTTCCCTTTTGGGTACCGGAAGGGGATTTGTGGAATAAGCCCTTTTATCCGATAGCCTTAGACCTAAACTCTAGTTATCTGTGATTGATTTAAAAAAAATTAAAATGTATCAGGGGATTTCTGGAATTCTCGACAAGAAATCAAGGGGATTTCTTTTGAGTACCGGAAGGGGATTTGTGGAATTAGCTTTTTTATCCGGGTACCACGCGGGTGGAGCCGTGGGCGGTAGCTAGTTTAAATAGATTTTGTTTGATAACCACATAAGATCCGGACACGGAATCGAAAGGATATCGGGCATTGACCCCTTATTTTTATCTATATTCGTTTGTTCCAGGGGTGTCGGAAGGATTACGCAAATATTCCCGTACGTGCCTTGAAGACGTGTTTCGATGGTATTCTATCTGACGTATCTCAACGAACGTCATCGAAAACTGTCAAGCCGATTTTTATGTACGGATTTGAATTAAAAATCGGTTTACCGGGACCTTCTTATACATCATAAAGAATATAACAATAAGCGGCGATGAGCTTGCAATATGTCACGTGGAATGCTTACTACTTGCAAAACACGGGCATGTGCCAAATATGATTGGACGTGCCTCTGACTACCCCCTACTTGGTAACCTCAAAGATCTACTAGATCTAAGCACTGAGTATGTATATGTGGGGGCACGTTGATTAGCGTCATGAGCCTAATATAATGTTTGTACATGCCTCTGACTGCCCCCTGCTTGGGAGTACGTTTATCATGGGGGCGCGTTGATATTAGCGTTTCAGTATTTGATTTAGCCGATTTAGACAATACTATAAAAAATATAGCATATACTAGTAAAACGAGGGCATGTGCCAAATATGTATGGACGTGCCTCTGATTCATCCCCTACTTGGCATCCTCTAAGATCTACGCACAGATTGGAATATCCGGGGATTTCTGGACAAAATGTCCAGAAATTCTCTTCGCAGTATATTATCGCAGGGGATTTGTGGAATAAGCCGTATCTGAGGATGTCCATCAGGAGGGGTACAGTTATGAGCGTGTTTGTTTTAGTTTGTTCTATATAGTAAATTCTAGAAGCAATGGTTGTACAATTTCGGTTATATACAAGTATATTATAATTATAAATAGGTTATATTACGACTGTACCATGTATTTTATAATATCCCAGGAATGCACAGTAAGCGGTATTCGAACTCGCGACCTCCCTTGGTTAGCAAGCGGTCGCAGGTTCTATTCCCGCCGTAATTGGCGGGGCACAAGCACATAGGCCATTTTAAATAAATTAATTAATCTACGATTAAAACTAGCTCTACTTGCTTGTAGTACATTTGTATGAAAGAGCATAATAATGCGACATTCTTAATATAACCAGAAGCTTTATATAATATAATAATATTTGGGCATATTTCAAATGTCATAATCGGACTTGCCGGTTTGTATGAAAAGAGCATAATAATGCGACATTCTTAATATAACCAGGTATTTGGGCATATTTTAAATATCATAATCGGACTTGCCGGTTTGTATGAAAAGAGCATAATAATGCGACTTTCTTGATATGATCAGATATTTGGGCATATCCCAAATGTCATAATCGGACTTGCCGGTTTGTATGAAAAGAGCATAATAATGCGACTTTCTTGATATGACCAGATATTTGGGCATATCCCAAATGTCATAATCGGACTTGCCGGTTTGTATGAAAAGAGCATAATAATGCGACATTCTTAATATTACCAGATATTTGGGCATATTCCAAATGTCATAATCAGACTTGCCTCTTACTACCTTATCACGAAATCACGGGTATCACGAAACTGTGTAGAGTAGACATATTTATTTTGTGCTTGACGTTTTTTTTTTAAATGATTTTTTATATTATGAAAATGACGTAGTACCGTCTCAGATACTTATCTCAGGCAACGACTTAGGTATGTCTTAAGTGAATGAATGAATGAATGAATAAAAATACTTTATTGACCTTGATTCTGTAGTACACTGACTAAACTAAATTTAAACTGTCGCTCTCTTTTACTGATAGTGCAAGCAGGAAAGAGATAGCTACAATTTTAGTGCTGTCAAGTTAGTCA
Organism: Perizoma flavofasciatum; assembly: GCA_958496245.1. NCBI lineage: Eukaryota > Metazoa > Arthropoda > Insecta > Lepidoptera > Geometridae > Perizoma > Perizoma flavofasciatum. The sequence continues at coordinate 756,186 of OY292448.1, forward strand.
GATTTAAGTTTTCCATACAAATTTAGTCGTGATATCAAAACATGCTGACTATAAACACGAAGAAAAGCGGCGCGTAAACTGATTTGACAGCAGCACACAGCACTAAAATTGTAGCTATCTCTTTCTTGCTTACACTATCAGTAAAAGAGAGCGATAGTTTAAATTTAGTTTAGTCAGTGTACTACAGAATCGAGGCCATTGGACACCTTAAACAAATAACATAATCACAAATTCTTATTCTAAAGAAAGGAAAATGGCCGGTCTTCCAGACAACCTCTACATACATACTTTCTTTTACATAGAAATCTGTCACTTTCTATGTAAAAAATGACAGTTCTTATGGTATCGCCACTGTCAAGTATGAACTGGCCCTAAGGGCCTTAAGGAACTCATAAAGTTCTAAGCAAATATGTCAACCGGGTTTCATTTTCGTAAAGTCTGAAAGATGCGAAGCGTATTCGCTTGTTTCGGTCGACATTTGTTCGCTGGAAGAAAGCTCTTGTCAGTGTTAAGCTCGCCTCTATACATGACCCTTATGTAAAATATTTTTTCTCTTGTACAATAAAGAATAAATAATCTTATCCTAGTATTATAAATGCGAAAGTTTATGAGGCAGTATGTTTGTTACGCTTTCATGCAAAAACTACTGAACGGATTTTGATGTTACTTTACAGTGATATAGCTTATACAACAGTATAGAACATAGGCTACTTTTTATCCGGGTACCGCGCGGGCGGAGCCGTGTGCAAAGGCTAGTAAAGAACGAAGCTGGGTTAATAAATTTTTTAGTAATGTTTCTAAGTGATTATGAGGTAAACCTCATATACATAATCACTTGCTTACTTTACAGCGTGCTATAAGTAGAGGAATAGAGTTAGCGACCTGGGGTCTAGACAATTACCTCACGCTAAGTTTTCCTTTCACGCTAACGCAAATTTGTCAAGGCAAAACTTGCCATTAGTCACGTGACTTTTCCACAGCTAATGTCATTTCCATACAATTCAATATTTCCGCAGGCGTTAGCGCCAACAGAAAGTGGTATTTGTCTACACCCTGATAAGTTAGCGAGTATTGTAAGGGGACTAGTCTTTAACTGAACTAAGGGCAGGCGGAATATAGTTTTATTAATAAATTTAGTACTTAATAGTACAAATGTTGCTTTAAATTTTAATATGACAAGTTAAATAATAATAAACACATTTTTTTTTATTAATAATTATAAATTTTAGAATATTATTACGACTATACCACGTACTTTACGGTCGTGAGATGGGAACTCAACGGGAACTCGGGTGTTCCGTCGACCGTCGAGTGGTCGCGGACGGTGCTCATGAGGAAGGACCTCTAAACGGTCAACGAAACGTCAGCAGGAGAATAGCAAAGTACGTGGTATAGTCGTAATTATATTCTAAGATGATACCAAACCACGATAATTTTAATTCTATAATAATTATAAAAATAAATACTAAACCATTTGCATATTGTAAAAACGGGAATTTTCACGTACGGCACTATCGGTGAAGGCGCCGACTAAGTTTGTGTGTGTGTGTGGACACAACGCGGAGGGAGCAAGTCGCGTTCACTCACCCTGATGAAGACTCTCGGAATGAGTCGAAACTTAGTTGGTGCCTTGACCGATAGTGCAGTACGTGGAAATTCCCGTTTTTACAATATGAATAGTCAAGTTCATGATAGTTTTTGGACTAAACCATTTTCTTTACTCTTGACAAAATCTTGAGATTTTCCTGATTGAAACAGAGTTAACTCATGTTCACCTATATTTCTAAAAAAAGAGGTGACGTGTGAGGATTTAGCATAACTTTTTTGATAAATAACTGACTATATTTTTTTATTATTTTTCAAACGCCGTTTTTAAAGCTGACTGTGCCTGTTTTCCGGGGAATCATTTTTTTTATTATATGAAAATTTCTGTTATATTTTTTTCTTAGAACAAAACTTTAAATAACTAATCAAATGTCTCTTGTTACATCTATCTTAAACCTGTATACAAGTATCTTAAACCTATAAAAAACAGTTTTAAACCTGTATACAAGTGTCTTAAACCTGTATAAAACTGCCCTAAAACCATCACTTTAATTTTTTCCCCATTTCTGTTGTTAGTGACAGAAGGGATATAATTTAAGGAACTAAATAATTTCATACGAAACAAATGTTTTAAATTTAAAATCCAATTTTTTGTTGTTTTTTGTCTCTGTAGGTAAAAATAAATATACCATTTTTCATATTCATATTCATAACTTTTGTATCGTATTTTTTGTATGGCACGTAGTACATAGATAAAAAATAAAAGTACATACACACAAGCTATTTATTTTGTTTTATTGTTAAATCATAAACAAATCTAAGGCATGTGCCATCGGTTAGTGTTCTAATTAGCGGCGATGGGATTGAAAAAATAATAATAATAATGCTGGACATTTTCACACAGCATCATCTAGCCCCAAAGTAAGCAGAGCTTGTCAAAGTCAAAGTCAAAGTCAAAATTCATTTATTCAATAAAATCACAAGGACCACTTTGAAACGTCGGTTTTTATCTAGGTGCCTTTTCCTCCGCGACCAAGCCAGGAAAGAAAGGCAAGAAAACAAGGCTGGTTATTCTTTTTAATGATCCTTTTACAAAACAATAGGTTCGAGTTGGAGCATTTTCAATCCCATAAGTTTTTGTCATATAAATAATCAGATATTTTATAGTATGCCTTTTTATAAAGCTTTTGTTTAATTACGTTTTTAAATTTGTTAATTGATAATTTTTGTATATCTCTTGGGAGTTTGTTATAAAAGCGTACACCGTGCCCTTTAAACGATTTACCAACTTTATGGAGTCTACAAGTGGCAACAGCGAGTTTATCTTTATTTCTAGTATTAACATTGTGATTATCGCTTTTTTTCTTAAACAAATTAATATTTTTGTGAACATACATCAGATTTTCATAAATGTATTGACAAGGGAATGTCATTATATTTATTTCTTTAAACTTTTCGCGAAGTGATTCTCTGGGGCCCATATTATAAATTGCTCGTACAGCCCTCTTCTGCAGCACAAAAATGGTATTGATATCAGCAGCACTCCCCCACAGCAGTATACCGTACGACATAATGTTGTGGAAGTAGCTGAAGTAAACTAGTCTAGCTGTGTCAACGTCTGTATAAAGACGGATCTTTTTGACTGCATATGCCGCAGAACTAAGTCTCTTCGATAACCCATCAATATGAGGACCCCATTGAAGCTTATTATCTAGGGTGATACCTAAGAATACGGTGGTGTCCACAAGAGCCAACTGTTCATCTTTGATTTTGATATTTGCTTTAACTTTTGTAACATTGGGTAGTATAAATCTAATACACTTTGTTTTATTTTCATTAAGTAGGAGATTGTTAACGTTGAACCATTTTACAACCTTAGAGATTGCATTGTTTACATTGTCAAAATTGGTTTGTCGTCGCTTTAATTTAAATAAAAGTGACGTGTCATCTGCAAACAATACAACCTCATGATCGTCCCTTACAAGGTGGGGTAGATCATTAATGTATACTAAGAACAAAAATGGTCCAAGAATTGATCCCTGCGGTACACCGATAGTAACCAGAGACCCCGGAGACTGTTTTCCATTCACGTCAACTCTTTGTACTCTGTCACTTAAATAGGAAGTGAGAAAGTCTAGAGCAATGCCCCTAATACCATAATGGTGTAGTTTCCTGATCAATGTGTCATGGTCTACGCAATCAAATGCCTTTGACAAATCACAAAAAACGCCTAAAGCGTCATGAGATTCCTTCCAGGCATCAAATATGTGCGATATTAACTCAATACCAGCATCAGTGGTCGAGCGACCCTTACTAAATCCGATGTGTTATGGAAACTACATGAGTGATATACTACTTATATACTTTTTTTTTGTAAATACATACATATTATTATACATAGAAAACACCCAGACCTAAGACAAATATTTGCAGGTAATACAAACATTTGTCTCGCGGCGGGAATCGAACCCGCAACCTTCTGCGTCTCAGGCGGGCCTTCGACCAAAGCGCCACAGAGGTGGTCAAAAAAGTTAACAAGTTTAAAAAAAAACCTCACCTGAAAAGCTTAATAATGGTTCCATAGACTTGTTTATCTTCCGTGACACAGACTGGACTCAACCAATAATCTAAGAGATTTTTCCTTCCCGTCACACTATCGGTATGCGTTAGCATCCCCAGTAAGTCTGCTACCGGTGGTGCTAGGGGGAAAAGCTCTTAGGGTAGTGACTTACATTACTTCTTTGTATGACATTGAACTCTCGCGGCACCAATGGGTAGGTAACTATCTAAAACTATTTTTATAACATTTTAATCACGATTCATGAAGTAGTTAAATAGCTATTTTGTTATACTACAACGCTTGGAATTTAGATCGAATGAAACACCAATTTACATAATTTTTCGTTGTGTTACTCTCATCTATGTACATACTATCTTTATATTGAATAGCTTTTAATTAGCTTTCGTTCCCGCCTTGTATAGCTGTAACACAGATAATATATCACCACAGACCCTATCATATCATATCACCATATGCCAATGTCATTCATGTGTACTTAATGCTGCCAGCATAACTAATAATTTTTCCTTCACTAAATGTAAAATAATCTTTCATTACTAAAACTATAAATCCAGAAATAAGTTTACCAGCAAATTTTAATTCATGTATAACAATAGTATATAATATAAAAAAAGGAAATTAAAATTCCATGAGAACCTTGTAAGTTTTTTATTGAATACCTAGTAGTATTTGTAAATTTGGTGTACGAATGGTCCTACAGTGGGTCATTGCGAATTATATCGATATATAATACAACTTAAAATGGAATACATTGCTAAATAATCAATTTTTAGTAGGTAGGTACCCTAATATTGGGAAAAAGTGAAACACCAAAAGGTTACTTACTTTTCTGATTATGAATCTTTTGAAACCTGACGTGACGTGCACTGGGGTCTAGACAAATATGTCACGCTTAATTTTCTATCCACGCTAACACAAATTTATCAAGGTACAACTTGGCAGCTGTCACGTGACATTTCCACAGCTAATGTCATTTCCATACAATTCAATCTTTCCGCAGGCTTTAACGCCAAGAGAAAGTGGCATTTGTCTAAACACCCAGGTTAGTATCTCTAGTAAGTCTGAGCCACAGACTAGTAAGAGAGTCTGTGAAAAAAAACTCAAGCTGTACATACAGCGTCAAAATTCACTGTAGCCAAGTTGTATGATTCATGAAAATAAAACAACATTTTGTGTTTGAGATTGTATTGTAAAGATATTACCTCTATAATTACCAAAATTGATTGCTAGCGTTGATGATATTTGGACCTTGGCCTATTTTTCAAAAGATACCCAAGTTTACAACCGTACCAAATTAACATGTATTTATTTATTAAATAAATTAAACCTGATTGCTAGGTAATATTGTAATAGACGGCCTAACTCAAGACACAAGATTACATCTATACAAGAAATTATGTACTTACCTAAGTATTTATTTATTTATATTGAATGCTGAAACACAAACAAAACGCCCAGGATAACAGGGTCTAGACAAATTCCTACCTCACGCTTAGTTTTCTTTTTCCGCTAGCGCAAATTTGTCTAGGAAAAACTTGGCAGAAGTCACGTAACATTTCCACAGCTGGGCTAGACAAATTTGTCAAAGTAAAACTTGGCAGTTATCACGTGACATTTCCACAGCTAATGTCGTTTCCATACAAATGAATCTTTCCGCAGGCGTTAACGACAACAGAAGGTGGTATTTGTCTAGACGCCTCTGGTAGATAATGTTTTAGCATTAAGACCTTGCACTACATTGTTTGTGCGGAAGTATTGAATAGCTACAAAAATAAAACAAACTAAATAATTATATTCACTGATCGCGAACATGAATTTATCTATGTAGCTTTTGGAAAATACTAAAACAAACTATAGTACCACTTAAAGGCCAGTTTCTCTGATTCTCTTTATAAGCCTACTTACAACTTATGACCGTCTGCTTCAAGCTATAGGCAAAGACTACCTAGAGCGCATCTTAGTTATTTAGTATTATATTCTTCTATGTCAATCTGCAACGAATACATGCTAAAGTCTTAACTTAAAACTAGGGCAGACGAGCCTCGTAGCCTCGTAGTTAGTTAAAAAAAACTTTAAGTAGGTAGGTACCTAACTAACCATTTCAAATGAATTGTTATACAATGGGCGGCCTTATCGCTAAGTAGCAAATCTCTACTAGGTACAACCTTGACTGTAATTGGTAACTTGTATCTTATCTTTTGTGAAATAGGTCCCTTAATTTACGTACAGATGCTGTTTAGCATCAAACTCTTGTTAATTTATGATTATTCGTTTTTATACCGAAATGTACTGCATTTACTTTTACAGAACAGCTCAAACGTAGGGAAATTAATAAAAAGGTTAACGCAATCAATCCATATGAAAACTAATAATAAATGAGTTGGTACCCAGGTACCTACTGCTGGAGAGTTTGAAAAGTAACTATAATATTAGGAAATATTTTTTATTCGTTTTCTTATAAGTCATGACTCTGGTTATGACCCATAAACTAGGTATTAGGTATTACAAGAATGAATTCAAAAAGTAAGGTTAAAAAATATGAACTATATCTAAATAGAGATAAAATATAATTAATATACCTACTTATCTACTTAGAGCTAGATAGGTAAATATCATTTTGACTTAAATTCTTAACGCGCTTTTGAAGGTGACTTACTTAGGTAATAGATAATTTTCCGAAAAAACTATTTATGGAAATAAGACTTGTCAGCAAAACTTTTCCATTTTCATTTACTTTTTGGGATAACCTTTTGCCAAACCACCCGGTTTGGCGTAATTTTAGTTCTGGGTCCTAGTTTTCAAAGGACACAATCCATCAAGGGTAGAAGATTTTGTAGGATTTGAAGTGTTTAAAATAAAATGAAAGAAAAAACATTTTAATCCTTCTTGCTTGTATCTTTTGTGCAATAGGCCCCTTTTTTAGCGAAGTAATAGTGCGTCTATTACTTTGCTAAAAAAAGGGGCCTATTGTACTACCAGGTATGTACAGTTAGCGACAGCAGTACATATACTGTTTCGTTTATAACACAAATATTTCTTGAACCTGAAAACTTTGAATTAAAATATTGGACTACATTTGAAAATCCGCCTTGGTCCTCTATTTTCTCTATTCTTTCTAAAGTTACCATTTCCTGGAAAATCCCAAACAAAAGAACGTTTTAATTAAAAAAAATAGTTAATTTGCTTTTGTTGCTAACTGTACCTACCTATATCAGGCACATATTTTTATGAAGACTAAGTAGTAAAGAATATTATTTTCTTAAAGTTAAGGTATTGCCATTAAGTGATCCACAAGTTAAATCCAATTTTAATTGGAAAATCGACAATTATTGTTACTTATCATAGGATTACAATAATATGCATAAACGATAAAATTTATTGCAATAATTATGTCCTTACCTTAATCATTCTTAGGGTAAGGACATATGCGTACACACGGCAACACAATCGTTACCTTTTTTATAGAATTTACACTCGCACTCCGTGATACGTTCCGCTCCAGTGTGGGCAATCTGCAAAAGTTTTCTATCTGTGGCAAGTATCATTTTATTATACTTCAAAGTCACAGGCAGGTACGATGGTTTAAAGTTTGGCTACTTATCAAAAATGGGGCCATAATATTCGGGGCTACCTATAACTTTTTATTCTCTAATCAATTATCTAGTCAAGAATAATAATATTATATATATTTTCTTATAATTTAATAAAGCCTATTACTTTATTTGAATTTTAATTCTAGGTTGGTATTTATAATTGATCATAATTTCTTTACTCACCTACCTATCAAAGTTTAGGTTTGCATAATAATTTATTTAAGGATATTCTTTAGTTTTATTTTTTACCACTGCATACTGCATGTCCTAATGACGCTCGGTTCTTAATTACGTTTTTTACGTAATTCCGAGCGCCCTGCAGGTAAAATAAATCATTTCGTTAATAAACACATTTAAATTAATTGATTGCTTTCTTATATACATTTCACAAATATCGGTGTTAATATTATTCTTCCATAAATTCGGAGGTAGTAAAATTGGTTAGTTCCACATATATGATAGAGTAAGGGTCCCGCCTAACAGACGCGGTGGCGTAATAAAATTGAGTTAATTATTACGTATAATAATTATCTGTCTACATAGGCTATGTTTATTTTCTAGATATAAAAAAATACTTAATAAATAATTTTATAAGTTAAATTAAAATCGTAATGCAAAGGAGACAGTTGAAAAAAAATATCATCTAGGTAAGCTGGGTATTTATAAAATAATTCCTTTTTCCTTTTGGTGTGTGTGCACTAAGTTTTCCGAAATTCCGCACCTAGAGGGTGCAGCATGTATATAATTTGTAAAAAAAAAGATTTTGTTGCGTACCTACAGTGCATATCCGATTTGAAAGAGATAAGTAATTGTAAAATATGTACATAAAGTTGGGGCGTTTCGTGGATCCCTGCCTATGCGGTGTCCTACGTAGGTATTCAGCTAGGTAGGTAGCGGGTAGGCAGGCCAGGCGGCGTATGGAAACAGCAAGAATATTTACAGGGTTTAATGAGGATAGTCGAAAGTTACAGATGATAGAAGGTAGGTAGAAACGATACAGAGTGATAGGTAGAATTAAAGTATGAAGTTAGCGTGATTCGCGATTAAAACGTGCGTGAGTAGCGAGAGCAAGCGATACGTGTATCCCGTCGGAAGGCTCTGAGCGAGTGTCGCGGCGGCCCGAGCGGAATTAATATTTGTTGAGCAGCCGGTGTCCTCCGCCCGCGCGCCTCTCGCATGCCCCGCAGCGCAGGCTCGTACTCGGGTGACGGACTCGGATGCAAGGATGACGCCACAAAGTATTCATACTTCTTAATTTAATTTTAAGATTAGCATAAGATATTTAGAATTTAAAATACTGATAGATATCATTTTCCCGCGAAGTTTTGTAGGTCTACGAGCGAAATTTTATAACGTGGGCGAACCTGAGTAAAAAGCGATGGGCCAAGTCGGAACTAGAAACAATTGGTTTGTTTTTAACCTCTTTGGCTTTTATAAATAAACGGACGAACCAACGAAACACCTTCCATCACGTGTAGGTATGTAGGTATACCTGGTTGGCTCGACATAACATAAAAAATATATATAATAAAAGACACAGGTATTTTACAGTTAGCAATAAATGCTACAGAAAAGAGAGATATTCTTTCTAACCACCTCGTGGACCAAACTTGATTGGGCCAAGAATTGGACCAAACTCGAGTTGTATCAATAATTGGATCATCCACGAGTTGGACCAAGAATTGGACCAACTTTGGATTAGATTGACAGCGGTTTTCTAGACATACAGTAACATGTAACATGCAGTTACAAAAGTAGCTATAAGGGGCTAGACTTATTTATTTCTTTAGACGTTCCCAAACGGTTAACACCGAAATTCAAACTAATTTAATTACCTAATTGACAGAAATACATTTTCTCACATAAAACATAAGTACACTCTCAAAGACTGATAGAAACATGAAAGACTATCGTTATAGACATACATCTATATATGTTGGAACTGTTGCAAGAAATAATTACTAGTATGAGCGCCAGTTGAGCGTCTTCTCAGAGCTGATAGGATTCTCACCGTGGATTTTGTGTTGAAGACCGGTAAATCTTGCGTTTCGGCTTCAAAACCGTCTCCTCTGTTATCTGAAATAAATGATCATACTTTTTTATTTATTTTTTTGTAGTCTATGGACGCAGGCATGACACGCGCGTGCCGACTAGTCATGGTAGCACACTGTTTGAAAACGAGGATCGTGCGATGGGCTCAGTTTGTAACTGTGCAATTTAGGCGAGGCAGCGAGGCAGTTTCTGAACGTAGTTGAGTGAGGCAGTCTTGGGAACATAGTGTGCACTGTGCATGTTGTGTGGTGTGGTAAGGAATGGAGTGCTATGTGCGAGGCGCATTGTGCGAGCCAACACGATCGCGCCTCGCGGCTCGCGCCTAGCACGATTGTGCAACTGTGTTGGTGTGCAGGTGTGCTAGCTCGTCCAAACGAAAAGAGTGGTGCTACACGTGATGATGACCCACCACTATTGCCGACCCTTGAACATTTGTAAAACGCCCTTTTCGAAGAACCTCATACTGTAGTAATTTGAGAAAACTGCCAACCCTTTAACATTTAAAAACGCCCTTTTCGAATAACCTCACCTGTAGTAATTTGTGAAAACGTCGGTAGGAATTTCATCATATCATACAATATGTAGATCTATGTGACATTTAGTGTTTTTCTTCGTTTGTAACTTAACCAGCTACAGCCCACGGCTTCGCCCGCGTGGTACCCGAATAAAAATAAGCCTATATGTTATTCTGATGTATAAGCTATATCACTGTAAAGTTTTATCAAAATCCGTTCGGTAGTTTTTGCGTGAAAGAGTAACAGACATCCATCCTCACAAACTTTCGCGTTTATAATATTAATAGGTTTTTTTAAAAAATTTAATCCTCCCTAATTGATGGGAATTGGTACGACTCGCTAGTCCTTATATAAATTTTATAAATGTGAATCCTAAGAGCGGTTTCAGACTAGCGTATTTTTTTGCGCGTATACGGTACGGTCGTGTGCGCGTATACGGATTACGGTCGTTGACCTTTTGTCGGTGTGACAAAAGGCGCGCCTATACGCGCCTACATGCGCTTCCAAAAACGAGCTCATACGCGCGTATAAAACGCTAGTCTGAAACCGCTCTAAAAAGGTAGGTATAAACTAACACAAGCAAACACTCTAGCTGGCACGGGCGGTGGCTGCCGTCTGTCAAATGCAGCGTCTGAAACCGTTGCTACGCCGATTCCACTCATCACACTGGTCGCTACCGGTCTAACAGACTCTACAGGCGGATTACTTCTCGAGACATTTATAAATTCAGGTTTTATACTCGCTCTGATGTCTGGAGAGTTACTTTTCATGGTTTCGGACTTTCCAAATGTTATTACCGTTTCGTTAGTACTCGCTTGATTTTCTTTAGTACTAACTCGAGTTTCCTTAGCGCTCTCTATAGTTTTATTAGTACCCGGTAGAGTTTCATTAGTACTCGCTTGATTTTCTTTAGTACTAACTCGAGTTTCCTTAGCGCTCTCTATAGTTTTATTAGTACCCGGTAGAGTTTCATTAGTACTCGCTTGATTTTCCTCAGTACTAGCTTGATTATTCTTAGTACTCGCTTGATTATCTGTAGTTCTAATATGATTATCTTTAGTACTCGCTTGATTATCTTTAGTTCTCGCTTGATTATCTGTAGTTCTAATATGATTATCTTTAGTACTCGCTTGATTATCTTTAGTTCTTGCTTGATTATCTGTAGTTCTAATATGATTATCTTTAGTACTCGCTTGATTATCTTTAGTTCTCGCTTGAGTTTCCTTAGTAATCGTTCGAGTTTCTACAGTACCGGCCACAATTACTCTTACATCTCTATTTGGCACGATTTTACTACTCGTTGTTCGTGATTTAGCACTCGTTCCTTTAACTTTACTCGTGGTTGAACTGCTTCGAGATTTCGGTGTAGGGGTCAGCATCGTACTTGTAGTGACACTGCGCGAGCAGGACGGATAGTGGGGCGAGGGAGACGGGAAGTCGATAGCGGTCGAACACGATGCAAGAGCAGAGTCCATCCTGAAAATATAAAAAAATAACATTCTTAGTGTATACAAATTCATACATATGAATTCTTTCATTCAATCTTTTATTATTTAATTATTTAATATTCGATTCTTTCCTTCGATTATTCTTTCATTCTTTCATTTTGTCATTTTTTCATTCATTCACTCTTTCATCCTTCCGTTATTTCATTTTTAATTTATAGCGTCAATACCTACCTTTTATTGTGACTGACTGAATTTGAAGAAGTCGTTTCTACTGACAGTCCAATCGCAGAATCCGTGTTCGTGCAGCGAGCAGTGTCTATATTATCGGCATCATTAGTAAAGTCAGTTTTAGTGTAGTCAGTATTAGTGTAGTCAGTTTTAGTGAAGTCAGCAGAGTCGGAAGCGGAGTCGGCAGCGCAGGCGGGCGCCGGCTCGGCTTGAGGCGAGGATCACAAGATGGTGTCGAGCGTGTGGAGGGAGCGCAGCGCGGCCGGGTCGCGCGCGCACCAGCGGGCCAGCTCGTCCGGGGTCACTACGCCGTCTGCGTTTATGTCCATCAGCTGGAACGGATGAAAGAATGAAATACACAAATACAGATGAAAGTATGAAAGGCGGTAAAAATGAAAGAATGAAAGGACATGCATGTGATTTCCGTCTAAGTTTATGCCAATCAGCTAGAACGGATGAAATAATGAAAGGATGAAAGTACGAAAGGCTGTAATAATGAAATAATGTAAGAATGAAAGGATATGCATGTGACTGCCGTCTGATTTTATATCCTGATGGTTATAAAATCATTAATAATGAAAGGATGAAAGTATCTAAGAATGAAATAATATGCATTTGATTGCCGTCTAAGTTTATGTTTTTTTTATGAAAGGATGTAAGAATAAAAAAATATACATGTGATTGCCGTCTGCGCTTATGTCCATCAGCTGGAACGGATGAAATAATGAAAGGATGAAAGTATGAAAGGAATAAAAGAATGTAAGAATGAATGAATGTGCATATATCATAAGCGATAAACTTCAGACAATTTTCCCACTCATATGTAAACATAAGAGCGAGCTTAGAACTGTTTGAAGATAACATTTTTTTTATTATAATTAAGTAGATACTTTATAAATTTATACATGAAACAAAAGGTATTTAATTTTTTCGACGTTCTGGCTATACCGTTGTCACGGCTTACCACATACTCGCCGTTGTCTGGAGTATGTGGAGTTTCCGTCGAGAAATAAAGGCAGTAGACACAACTACTCCCATTTTAACTTTATGTATTCAGAGTCAGAAAAGTAAAGTCTATTTGAAAAAAGTAAACAAGAATGATAAGTACTACTTGTTCCAATATTTTTTGGAACACAGCCATGTGAACATTACTGCTTTATTATAGGCTTACGTTGAATATCCTATCGACGTGGTCCTTGGCCGCGGCCGGGTTGGCGGGTGGCACTGCGGCTCGGCCTAATAACTCGTATATCGCTTGCACCACCTGCCAAATCATACAAACAAACACGATCACAACTGAAATCTCCATGATGAAGAACCTCAAATCCATACTCAGTAGGTACGCATATCTGTGGGTTGCTATACAGGGTGTCTAGACAAATAGCTCACGGTTAGTTTTCCTTTCACACTAACGCAAATTTGTCAAGGCAAAACTTGGCAGCTGTCACATTTCCAAAGCTTATGTCATTTCCATACAATTAAATGTTTTCGCAGGCGTTAACGCCAACAGTAGTATTTGTCTAGACCCAGGAAGGAGCATTTGGTAAATCGGGAGGTAGTTAGAAACATGTTCAAACATAACATTTGGCATAAGCCCGTGTTTTTGCAAGTAATCAGTATTCCACATGACAGGTTACAAGCCCATATTGGCTTTGAACTTTTTGAACACGTCAAATAGTTTGGAATAGAAAGAGAGAGAGAAAGAAAATACATTAAATTGATTTTCGGACAATCACCTAAAGAAATACGAGTATATAGATCCGGAGGCTTATTGCGCTGTGTGAAAAATTACCAGCATTATTTATTTTTTATTTAGGAGCATTTGGTAAATCGGGAGGTAGTTAGAAACATGTTCAAACATAACATTTGGCATAAGCCCGTGTTTTTGCAAGTAATCAGTATTCCACATGACAGGTTACAAGCCCATATTGGCTTTGAACTTTTTGAACACGTCAAATAGTTTGGAATAGAAAGAGAGAGAGAAAGAAAATACATTAAATTGATTTTCGGACAATCACCTAAAGAAATACGAGTATATAGATCCGGAGGCTTATTGCGCTGTGTGAAAAATTACCAGCATTATTTATTTTTTATTTAGGAGCATTTGGTAAATCGGGAGGTAGTTAGAAACATGTTCAAACATAACATTTGGCATAAGCCCGTGTTTTTGCAAGTAATCAGTATTCCACATGACAGGTTACAAGCCCATATTGGCTTTGAACTTTTTGAACACGTCAAATAGTTTGGAATAGAAAGAGAGAGAGAAAGAAAATACATTAAATTGATTTTCGGACAATCACCTAAAGAAATACAAGTATATAGATCCGGAGGCTTATTGCGCTGTGTGAAAAATTACCAGCATTATTTATTTTTTATTTAGGAGCATTTGGTAAATCGGGAGGTAGTTAGAAACATATTCAAACATAACATTTGGCATAAGCCCGTGTTTTTGCAAGTAGTCAGTATTCCACATGACAGGTTACAAGCCCATATTGGCTTAGAAATTTTTGAACACGTCAAATAGTTTGGAATAGAAAGAGAGAGAAAGAAAATACATTAAATTGATTTTCGGACAATCACCTAAAGAAATATATAGATCCGGAGGCTTATTGCGTCCCTAACTCGATAGGTTAGCTTAGTAGTTACAAAAAAAAATGGCAAAGTTACCTGAGATGGTAAGGTTAAGGAATTAAAAATATTAGGTCCCTATTTATTAAAAACTATCATCAGCCTATACAGACTACTACTGGGCATAAAGACTGGGAGGTTATAGTCGTCAAACCTATCAATCGAGTACCAGCGGGGCGATCACATTAATTTCCATGGCTATCGAGATGGAGGCATGGCATTAGCGTGATTCGATTACTTGTCAAAATCATAAGCTTCGTTCGTTCATGGATGATACATGGCCTTCAGTTTAGTCTGGGTAATATGAGAATTAAGCCATGGGAATCAGCGTAATCGTAATTTGATGGATGGACCATTCAAATGGGGAACTAGTTTCAAAATTTAATGCCATCTCGATAGCCATGGGTTAGCGTGGTCGACCCACAGGACGGGTCACACATAGATATGTGCACATGGGGAGGAAGACGACAAAAAATAACGCAAAACCGTAAGTTGCCAGGGCACAGAAGATTTTTTAAATACTTTTTTCCTAACTGTACAGTTCCTAATCTACCAGGCTGTGTAGCAATAGTTTTTTTTCTTTTGTGTCTTTTTAACACCCGTGTATATTTCACCCTTGTACGCATTAAGATGTAGTAATTCTGAGTCGGATCGGGATTAAAATAATAATAATAATGCTGGACATTTTTACGCAGCATCATCTAGCCCCAAGTATATCAGTCATGTAGTTCCCACAACACAAGATCTGCTTACTTCGGTGCTAGATGATGCTGTGTGATAATGTCCAGCTTTACTATTTTCTCTCACCTGTTGCATCTCAGCTCTGGAGATACGTCCATCGCCGTCAGTATCATACAATGAAAAAACCCAAGCCAGCTTCTCCTGCACCGACCCTCGCGCCACACGGGATACGATCTCAAGAAACTCCTGAAACAATAAAAGAAATACGTCATCTTTGATTTTAAATTTAACCTCATTGCCATAATCAGCATCCCCAATGATTTTTTGAATATCGAATTCGTGTTCGCCATGATTGATTTAATTTAGATGGCAAAAAAGTAAGTATACAAATAAAATCAAGTAAGGTACAATATAATTGAATATATAATATATTTAAGATCTATAACCTACATTATGTTGAAGCAAATAAATTAATCTTTATCTTTTAAGTATTAGATGAAGATGTATTATTAAGTTCTGAGACTTGGAAAGGAAATGGTTATATCTGTATCATAGCTTCATAGAGGCATTTTGATGATCTTCTAAGATAATCTTATAGAGAAAGGAAAGGTGTTTTCTAATCGTTCAACTTGAATAGGAAAAGAGTTTAAATATAATTGTGATTAAGGTAGGTAGGACATGATGATAATTTTATTTATCTACATAGGGTTTTTGTATTTGATATCAATTAGAGAATTTGCTAAGGTCCAGTGTCAGTAAGCTAAGCCGAATCGAACTGTCCTGAATTGGGAAGCTGATTTAAGTTTCAGCAAATACAAGATGCCCGAAATATGTAGCCCGAAAGGATAAGATAGGTACCGTGCCCTAAGATGGCCCACATTTTGGCATACATAAACTGCTGAAAATAGGTTATTTACTGATATAATCGTAAGTAGGACGTAGGTTTTTTATATGCCAAAGCTATATTCTGAGAATTCACCACTTTTTCTTTCATTTTCGCTGTACAAAATCATTTTTGAAAATCATCGAATGTGGGCCAACTTATACACATAGTGGTCTAAGATGTCCCGCAATATTAAATTCAAAAATAACGTGAATGTGAGGTTTGCTCGTGTTTTTCATTAAACAATCACTTTGTATAGAGGTTTATGGTGAGGTTTACGTATCTGGTTCTGAATCTCCTTTTTTTTTGTCATGGGCCATCTTAGATCTATTAAAACTAAAAATAGCCATAAAACCAAAATCTTTGATTTTAGTTAAAAAAAACTATTACGTTATGCAACTAATTTTTAAAATAAAAATATAAAAAATTGGTAGCTTCCCTGAGTAGCCTATCTTAACTTTTATCCCGTATTTATATATTATATTAATTGCCATCATGTTCTGGTTGCAATCTTGTTTTAATATAGTGTTTCACACTAAAATTACTTGCTTTTCAAACCATTTTTTTTCCTAATGGATAATACGAAATAATTTAATTCATAATAATATAAATTGTTCGGGCCATCTTAGGCTTATATGGAGTGGTCCATCATAGGATCATTTTTGGTAATGGTTAAAACAGCAAAAAAAATCACACTGAAAATGGAAAAGCAAGGGCACTTGCTTTACCTATTCATACGTTGAATTAAATGCACAAAAGTTTATTCTTCAAGGTCCACTAGTTAAAACAAACGAATAAATAATTGAAACGCCAAAATAAAAAAAAAATATTTACCGAAGCGAGGTTCTCGCTACCGATAACTCGTCAAACTGACACGGCGTCACTAACAAACTGATGTCTGCTGTCAAAATGGCGGCTTGCTTCCGTTCCTTTGGAATTGCCATTTTGTTTATGGATGCGTTCACACATTTCCGCGAAATTTTGATGGTTTTGTATCAATGGAAATACATTTTATTTAAAGTGGGCTATCCTATGTACCGGGCCATCTTAGGGCAAAGTACCTTACAACATTTGTTCCAGGGAAGTCCTAAAAAATATCAAAAAAATATTTAACCATTTTAATGGACGAAAACTTTATTTTTTAGGAAAGAATAAAAAGTTACTTCAAATAACGGGAAGCAGATGAAAGGTTCAATATGAAATTTCATTCATTTCCTTATTTTTTTACTCTTAGGGTGGTATCTTTACATTAAATGTATATGGTACCACCCTTTAAAAAATAAAAATGTGTTAGTGAATTAATATGTTAGTGAAAAAAAATCACTAAACCATGGCCTTTTTGTTGTGCTGCACAAACACAAACTTATCGAATAATGTATATTGTATGTGTGTGTCTGTAGCAAAAAATAAAATGTTTATCTATCCATCTATCTTTAAGCACCCATTAAAAAAGAATCATTAAAATCAGTTCACAATTTTATTGGCGAATATATCGCGCAACATACACACAAGAAAACAGACGAAGTGCGAACCTTTTTTTTCTAAAAAAAAACAGCTTTTTCATAGAAATAATAAAAAAAACCTGCTGTGAATTTACATAACTCGACGTCGATCAAAAATTTTAGACATTCACTTTATTGGGCAGAGTCCTTTTCGGGATATTAAACGTAGTCTAAGACTTTTATAGCAAAAACTATCATGAATTTGATCAATCATATAGGTACTAGCCTCTGGCCACGGCTTCGCCCGCATGGTACCCGGACAAAAAGTAGCCTCTGTTATACTGCTGTCTATGCTATATTACATACTGTAAGATTCCATCAAAATCCGTTCAGTAGTTTTTGCGTGAAAGAGTAACGAACATCCATCCTCACAAACTTTCGCATTATAATATGGTAGGATTGTAAAACAAAGTTTTTTACTCCAGCAATAAGTTATTGTGACGGCGAGCAGCAGCGAAGAAGATGAAGCATTACTGCAACCAAAGCGGAGACTCAAGCGACCCTTCTATTCACGCTCCCTGCGAACGAGCAGCAGCACGCAGCGCACGACGCGACGCGGAGGAGATTCGGAATGAGTCGAAACTTAATCGGTGCCTTCAGCGATATCTAGTAGTTTATATTTCGCATTTCTTACTATTGCATACATTCCGCTTCATCCCAAGGTTGTTGGAAGAGATCGCTTTAAGCGATAAGACCGCCCGTTGTACTTTAACGGGCGGTCTTTTTAAGTTTTCGTTTATTTTTCTATCTTGTAGTGCTACTAATATAATAAATGCGAAAGTGTGTGTGTGTGTGTGTGTGTGTGTATGTGTGTGTGTGTGTGTGTGTGTGTGTGTGTGTGTGTGTGAATGTTTGTTACCACGTATCTCCGTAATTACTAAACTGATTTTGATGAAATTTGGAATGTAGGTAGTTTAGGATCTGGAATAACACATAGGCTAATCTAATTTTCGAAAATCGATCCCTAAGGGGGTTAAATAGGGCGGTAATGTTTCTATGAAAAAAATATGGTTTGATTCGCTCAAAACTCTGTACAAATAAACTTTAAAGTATATAATGAAACAAGTATTTTTTATTTTTTCAAAACTACCCTTTAGGGGTGTGCAATTGAGTTCTAAACTTTGTATAAATTGTAATCCTTGGTTCGATTCATTCAAAAGTTGGTGGACATAGTTTGAAGCCTGGAGACGTTCATATGCTACTTTTATTAACATACCACGCGGGCGAAGCCGCGGGCAACAACTAGTGTACAATAAAGCATTTTCATTAATTCATACTATACGTGAAAGTTTCAGTTTTACAATATGATTAGTCCAGGACACCCTGTATAAGCGATGAAGCGAGCAACTTTTAGTGGCGTTGCCAAAAGAAATGAAGAGTCAGCCAATTCTAGTTATCTTCAGAATTGATGCCAATTTTTTCAATTGTCATCCATTAACTTGAAAACTTACACAAGTTTAGACATAAAGGCTAGTTACAGTGTGTGGCAAGATACTGGGATTTTATAAAGTTCTCAAGATCTTTTCTATGTTCGATTCCCGCCGCGAGACAAATGTTTGAATGACCTGCAAATATTTGTCTCTCGAGTCTGGGTATTTTCTATATACCTACCTATAATATGTATGAATTAAAAAAAATGTTTTTTTTTATGGGATCATATCCAACAGCAAAGAAAAAATCATGGAATCACCAAACATTACGGAGGCAGTGAAAAAGTCATTATAAAAAAAATAAGCCAAAATATACAAAAAAAAATTGTAGTCGACGGACCATACACTAAAAAATGAATTAAGAAGAGAACCTCTTTCTTTCTTTGTCGGTTAACAAGAGAAGGTAACCTACCTAATCACCAAATTTTCTCGTGAGTCATATTATCTTGCAACATCTTGTATAACTTTCAGTACAAAAGGCAGTAATTTGGCGCTAGTGTGGCAATAGCATGCAACAAAGCACGCAACAACTTGGGCATTCTGCCAGAGGGCTACTCAGAAACAATACCTACGAAATTAAAAAAAATTAGAAACTATAAAAGGGTGGCGTCAGTTAGTGTTCCAATAAGTGGCGATAGGCTTGCAACCTGTCATGCGGAATGTTAGCTATGCACTTGGAAATCGCGGGCACGTGCTGAATGTAAGTTTTTAGACGTGCCTCTGACTACCCCCTTGGAATTCCCAAAGATCTACGTACTGAGTACGTATCTGAGCTTAGCCATCATAGATTTTTTATTAGTATCTGTGAGGTACAACGATACGGTTTTACCCTGCCTCACAGCCTACGTTTTTGGGTTGGGTTCAGAGATAAAATACTGTTTTTTCGTTTTACAAATGCGACTTTTGTCAATGTACGTACGACCGTGGAGACGAGATCAAAGCGAAGCCCCATAGATTAAAAAAGTTTTACTTAAATGTCATATTTGACGTTTTCAAAGCCTTCCGATTCGCTCATCCACAGACGTCAGTCTATAGTGTTGCCTGCGCGTTATTTATTAACATAATATGACAAATTGAATGCTATTTATCTAATTCCCTCGTGCACAGTATCTATGACGTCAACAGCTACCTACTTTTTTTTCTTAAGTTCATTACGATTATTTTAGCGCATCCAATTGTTTTCTAAGTTTTTTGGAATAAAATGGTTGCATAAAGTTATATCTTATATCTTATCGGTAGGCGAGGCTGAAAAACAGCGTGGCTGTGTCCTCGAACTTTTTACTTACATAAAGACATACCTTCTCACTATACCTACTATTTTATTAGCCTACTCATTACTATATTGTACTTAGGCTAGGTATGTTTGTTTATGTGTAAGTATATATTTTGTTTTTAATGTTTTTTATTTTATTATTGGGAATACAGTTGTGAGCGTGTTTATTCGTTTGGTTTCCAACCGATACAGTCTTTTAATTATTAAACACGAATCGGAACTGAAAATTACAAAATTATACGACTGAAAATAGATGATTTTATCGTTTGAACGTCCTGTTTAAGTTTTCTGGAGTAGGTAATTAGGCCCAGTTCCAATTTGATACGGATACGGATGACGTTTCGTTTCTCTGTGAAAAACTATAATGAATTAAAGAAATAACGGGGCGTGATAATTTGTAGACTGGAATGACATCTTTGAAATGACATTTTTGATAGTAATATCTCACTTTTGTACGACTTTGAAGGATTATAAAAGGACAGAATGCAGATGAAAAACCTCACATTTCAGTTCAAACATTTTACGACATTTTTGGAATACAATTTCAGTGCAGCACCCTCTCATATTAAAAATCATAAACATGATAACATTATCGATGGGATTCCCCTGTCCACTCGACAGAGACAGCAATACCATTCTAACTCGAGTGCGAAAGAGACAAACAATGGCGTCAAATGTCTGCTATGATTTTTATTGCCATTATTAGAGCAGCCATTTTCTGTGGGTTTCATAATTTTATCGCCAAATATTTGGCAGGCCACTTTGAATACGTAGAGATAAATAGCTAAAGTGGGAAGCAAGCATATTGTATACCACTTAATATTATGTTTCTTACAAATTCGAGTACAATGAGTGGTCTTATCGCCTAAAGTGATCTCTTCCAGGCAACCTTTGGATGGACAGGAATTTACGTGAACGATACAGAACAGTGGTGTATAGACAATACAAACATATGTACATAGTGATGAATAATTCGATAAAACATATACTTATACATACATACATACATGAATACATATACCTACATAAATAATCTATATGATGCAACTCATCAGCTTTGAGTTAAGGACAAATAGTGACTTTGCAATAGCTTTTTCAAGATAGGAAGGGATTTGGCAGTTCTGGTTACATATGGTCTGTAACCAGAACTGGTAACCGGTAACCTATCGGCCTTCGACACCAGAGGTGACACTCGCGCGTTGTCGACCCTGAGACATAACGGATGAAAAGTCTCGTGTGCTTGTAGTTTCACATGTACCCTTCAAACTGGAACACAGTAGTGATGGGCGTTGAATAAACGAATAGTAGAATCTACCGTTTACGTTGAATCTACGCAGCGACGGTTCACAACTAGTTGAATACATAAACGGCTAAACTGACGCGACGGACGCGTCCATAGACGAGTTTATAATGAAACTGGAAAAGTATGAAGGGAAGTTTGTTATTGCAAATAAATATATACCTACTTACCTATCTATAAATCATTTGCAACGGTCTTCAGATAGCTAGATGTTTGATCTGTATTTGAATAACATGTAGGTAAGTAATTTTTTTTTTCAAATAGGCCCACATAAAAAGTTTTATGGCCGTATTCTTCGAAATTTATTAATTTTCAAAGAAACATAGTAATAAAATTACCTACCCAGTCTTTAAGTTACGGTCGAGCTACGTCAGATAATCACCCGGAAGATATTGAATTTGTATACAAATATAGACTTACCTCGAAGTTGATTTTGCCACTCTGTTTGTGCTTGATCGTGTTGAAAACGAAATGCGCGTACTGCGACGCATCTAGAACAAAATACTTTACATTAACGTTTCAGCAACAAAGTGATTCTTAAAATATACTTACGTACATCAACGTTTTCACCAAATTTAGCAACAAAGTAATTCTTACAAAATACTTACATAAACGTTTTTAGTAACAACGTAATTCTTACAAAATAATTTACATCAACGTAATTCCTACAAAATATTTACATAAACGTTTTTAGCAATAACGTTATTCTTACAAAATATTTTACATCAACGTTTTTAGCAACAACGTAATTCTTACAAAATACTTAACATGAACGTTATTCTTACAAAATATTTACATCAACGTTTTTTTAGCAAAAAGTTTTTACGATTATACTTATTATAACGATTATAACGTTTTAGCAATAAGATATTTTTTACCAGTTTTTTTTAAACCATCATCATTTATTTATTTCAAATAAAAACTAATCACTTTTAAAGAGTACATCATAATACCTGTAAAAATAATTACTTTAGTGTAAAAGTTTTTTTTTTTTAATAAAAACTTGTAAAACTGGTAAAACAGGGACCGCGGAAGTTCTCCGTGACGGGGGGCAAATTGCCTTTGGTCACCCCTTTAATCTTCAGCCCTGGCTTGATAGGCGGGTACCTATGTGATTTTAGGGGGGGCATTTGGCCCCCTTTGCCCCCCATTTCCGCGGCCGCTGGCAGCTGTCACGTGACATTTACACAGCTAATGTCATTTCCATACAAGTCAATCTTTCCGCAAGCGTTAACGCCAACAGAAAGTGATATTTTTTTATCTAGGTCTGAATATACATACAGACTCACCTCCGAGAGGAAAGAACTGAGAGAATATGTGTTTGAAAGCCTCCTCATCCACCACGCCTGATGGACACTCCTGAAATATTTTTTAATTTTTTAATTAAAAAACAACAAAAAAATGCACACGACTGTATACCTTATGAATGATAAATATCCTCAGGACACTTAGTGCGTAGATCTCAGAGGCTCATTATATAAAGCACATGCCCGCATTCCAAGTTAGCATTCCTCCTAGACATGAGTTTGATCAAACGGGTACTATACCTGATTGACGGCTAGCCTTGTTCCCCATTCATCATGACCACAAAGTCCCAACCATAGCCCTCTTATGTCATTGTCAGAATACCTGTCATTACATTCTGACAATGACATAAGATCCAAAGACGCAAAAAGATGGCGGCAAAATATACCAAACTATGTAGTCTATGTCATTTGTACCTATTTGCAGTACAAATGATGTTTGCAAGTCCTGCAGATATCTGTTCTAGTTCTGGTATTCGTAGATCCTGTGTGTAATGACACAGGGAATCCTAGTGTGTGATACGTAATGTTTTTTTCATCTATGGACATAATCAAATGCGGTGTTCTAGCTAGAGCGCGTGGGTCGCTCCGGGCGCTTAAAATTGAGATTGACTGCTGCATAATTAGCAATGTTTGTTAGTTTGTTTGTTCAGGACAAATCTTTCAAGTTGGATTCGAACCAGTTCCTCTTATCCTACGGAGTTGAATTTTTACACGTTGGTTCAGTTCCGATGACAATGCATTTTTATGGTTAGCATGATGAATCTACATCCAAGATTAGCTCCAGATAAAGGAACTCTTCAACGGTCAACAGCACAGACACGAAATTTTGTGTACCTAAGTACGATTTTTTATATTACTTAGCTGGTTTTAAGTTTAACAATGAAATGATTACTGCACTCAGAGTTAAAAGCTTGTCTTAGAAAATGTTTTTTTTTCTATTTTCGTCAATGCTATGTATTTGTAAATGACACTAACCTGCTTGAAGCCACGGTACATGAGTTTGATCTCGTGTGTGGTGAAGCGCGTGCTCTGGGCGAGTGCGCTGAGCGCTTCCGGGCGGTGGCGAGCTGTCGGTCCGCCCATCAGCTCCTCGCATTCCTCTTCTGAAACACAAAGAAAAGTATATTATTCCTTAGACCCTAGAAAGTCTGTGTTTTAATGACAGGTAGCAGAATCCTACTCATATTATAAACGCGAAAGTTTGTGAGGGAGTGCGTGAAAGAGTAACTAACATCCATTAGTTACATTTTCACGCAAAAACTACTGAACGGATTTTGATGAAACTTTACAGTAATATAGCTTATCCGCAAAAATAAGACATAGGATACTTTTTATCCGGATACCACGTGGGCGAAGACGAGGGCAGAAGGTAGTATTATAGACGCGAAAGTTTGTCAGGATGGATGTTAGTTACTCTTTCACACAAAAAACTACTGAACGGATTTTGATGAAACTTTACAGTAATATCGCTTATCCACAAAAGTAACACATAGGCTACTTTTTATCCGGATACCACGCGGGCGAAGACGAGGGCAGAAGGTAGTATTATAGACGCGAAAGTTTGTCAGGATGGATGTTTGTTACTCTTTCACGCAAAAACTACTGAACGGATTTTGATGAAACTTTACAGTTATATAGGTTATAACATCAGAGTAACACATATGCTACTTTTTATCCGGGTACCACGCGGGCGAAGCCGTGGGCAGAAGCTAGTCACAGATATTGATAATTATTCTGTGTAGATGAAATAATTATTTTGGACATTTTAATGATAATTTTTTAATAGTCGTGATATAGCCGTAATGATACTCTAAAAATTTAAAATCAATAAACACGACACGCATTATTTTTGTTGATCATCTATTTATGTTCATTTAACATTCAAAGCACGCGAGAAAAGCCGGAGGCAGAAGCTAGTTAGAAGATAATCAACGCTGCGCTATACACTAAAAGCGTGCAATTCTCTTTTCACTCAATGGAAACTACAGAACAAAGTTTTTTATGATACAAAGAGAAAGAAATCTCAGAGAATGCTTAATACAACTATAGACCTATGGGTGCGAACAGAAGCTAATTCTTTGTAAAAGAGTCCGTTCAGGGAAGTAATATCATAACTATTTCTGTCGCCAAACATATTTGCTAGAGTTGCGGAGCTCCGTCAGGAAGAGTATGGGTGAAATTATAGACAGATGAGACTTCAACTTTGTCCCTAGCAGGCATCGAGCAGTTAACCCCGAGAGGCGTCATATTGAACCACAATGTTCTGTCAACACTTCAGTCTTTTAGGACTGACTGGCAAACGCGGACATTGTCATTGTCATTGCGTCATGTTGTCTCTGATTGGTTGGAGCTACAGTTTCGACCAATCAGAGCACAGCAAGCGAGGCGAGACTCGCACGACAGTTGACAGAATTGTTTCCTAGCAAATTATCAAATATTGCGTCTCTTGAGACTGTCTACTCTATGCTAGCGGGTAACGTATCAGCAAAGAAGATCCTCTAGTGATCTTTCCGAGGAAGTATTACCACCGTTTCTTTTTCTGCCGCCAAGGAGTAATGTTCACATTGTTGCGTTTCGGGTTGAACGGTATAGTATGAAATTATTATACTATACCGTTGCCGGTGAAATTACAGACATATTTAGCCGTTTCAGCCGCTATGTTTCAGGGTCTGCGACGCGTGAAAGATACCTCTGGAGGCAAGCGTCCATAGGTTACGTAACCACTTACCAGAAGGCGTTTCTGAGGTCTCAGTACAAGCGAGAATTTGGGTATTATCCATATATGTACCCAACTAGGTTTCTCCAAGGGTGTCTTGGATACAATTCCCTACAGACTAGAAGAGCGTATGAGCAGACAGCAACAAGGTGCTCCGTGGTATGATCGACGTCCCTGATCTGCAGAACCTTTTGTTTCGGCTCTACCTTCCTAATAATTACCTTCGCAACAGAAGCCACAGACTTTTCTCTGTGGCCTCCAGTAGAACCGTCGCTCGTGCTAACTCCCCACTGCCTCGCACCTTCGCCGGACTCAACAGACTTCTTGACCAGAACCCGGACTGCGATATCTTCGCAGATAAATGGAAGAGTTTAATGTTATGCCTGAGATTTTGCGAGAGTGTCTAATGAAAGGATGCTTGTTTGTATTGTTAATATTATTTTAATCATTTAAATATTATGAAAATCTTTTTATTAATTTATTATTTCGATTAATTTTTAACTATTAAATTTTAAAGGCTATTAATTCTGTATATTGATTTATTTTATCAAATGTTTTTATAACTAGTGTTATTGGTTTAATCGTGTTAGTTATTTAAATAAATAATAATAATAATTCCCGCAGGGCGCGCTTGTGGCGAGCGTTCGGTGCGTGGCGACACCGCGGAGCCCCATTACTCCCTGGGGTCGACGGAGACTCCTGACCCTCGGCTTGCCTTAGCCGGCCGGTCGGAGGTGGAGCCGCAAGAGCGGAACCTATGCTCCAAGGGTGGAAGTGTTAAAGGCATAAAGCCGGGAGTAGCGTTTAATGAAACTGCAGCACACCTCTCCACACCCTTTAGCCGTCCACACCAACGTTGCATCACGCTGCGTATCGTTGGCGGCACTTATGTAGCCCGTTTAGTGGACGGCAACTCATCACCTGCCTATGATTTGATTTGAATTTGAGTCAGAATTGGCAGGTGCCGTTTCATCCTACATAGCCCAGCAACCATTCCTTAAGCATTTACTCCTGCAATAGCCTGGTTTATCACTCATATTTCCGATAGTTTACATTAGTCGCCATCTACAAAATTCCGTTTTTTTATATGATAATGTACAAAAGGCCACTTAGTGTTAGCTTTGGCTCCACTAATGCCTGTACTAATGCCTGTAAAGCCCCAGGCATATAAGCCTGAGAATTGAAATAAATAAAGGATAATAATAATAGGTGAGCCGTATTCATGTTTGCCACTTTAGCTGTCTTAAAAAGTTACAACAGGAACGGTAATTGTAAGTAATTACCGTGTCTGTTGTGACTTTTTGACGACCTCTGTAGCGAAGGCCCGCCTGAGATGCAGAAGGTTGCTGGTTCGATTCCCGCCGCTGGACAAATGTTTGTATAATTTGCAAATATTTATTCATGTTTGCCACTTTAGCTGTCTTAAAAAGTTACAACAGGAACGGTAATTGTAAGCAATTACCGTGTCTGTTGTGACTTTTTGACGACCTCTGTAGCGAAGGCCCGCCTGAGATGCAGAAGGTTGCTGGTTCGATTCCCGCCGCTGGACAAACGTTTGTATAATTTGCAAATATTTATTCATGTTTGCCACTTTAGCTGTCTTAAAAAGTTACAACAGGAACGGTAATTGTAAGCAATTACCGTGTCTGTTGTGACTTTTTGACGACCTCTGTAGCGAAGGCCCGCCTGAGATGCAGAAGGTTGCTGGTTCGATTCCCGCCGCTGGACAAATGTTTGTATAATTTGCAAATATTTGTCTTGGGTCTGAATGTTTTCTATGCATAATATGTATGTATTTACAAAAAAAATATGTATATAAGTAGTATATCAGTCATGTAGTTCTCATAACACAAGCTCTGCTTACTTTGGGGCTAAATGATGCTGTGTGGAAAATGTCCAGCATTATTTATTTATTTAATTTGTGTGTCATTGTATCAGAGGTTTATATCCCCGATTTATGCATACAGCATCAAAACTAATCGACAGATTTCCAATTAGTTTTGAAGAAACTGTAAAATTAAGATTGGAAGCTGGCTGAAAGTTGAAAAATACAATATTAGAATTATAGAGATTTCATTGTCGCATAATTACGTGTATTATTGTCGCATATTTGTAAATATAAATTGTTTATGTACATAATTTTCACTAAAACCGCAATATTTACCATGTTTTGTGAGTTTGATTTCCCGATATTTCGGGAGAGTTGCAAGTACTATGATCCAATGATTGTGGCAGACGAAGCGATCTACCCTCTTTCTCACTTTTTATTGCGAACGATACCATTTGCTGGTATAGCGCAGAACCAGCAACCATTTTCTTCCAAGAATAGACCTTTTTCTTCTTTATTGTGTTTTCTATGTATATTTTAGTATATCAGTCATGTAGCTAAATGATCTGTGTGAAAAATGTCCAAGATTATTATTACCTATTATTATTATCGAATGGTGTGCGGGAAAGCAGGATAAATAATCGATAAAATCTTAAAAGTTTAGGCTATTCAATCTTTACACAAAAAATAAAACCTCGGCCTGCCTGTCTATCTGTTGCTATACCGTAAGACAGGATTCATGTGAGAAAATCGCCTCAGGATGCAGCTCATTCAAGGATGCAGTTCATATGTACGCGGAAGAAAGGACTGACTTCGCAAAAAGAGGCTCTTTAAAAGTGGAATCAAATATTCAAGCCAGTTAATAAAACTCCATTCTTTCACGTTTCTACAAAAGCTCGTGTTTGTATCCTCTTTGTAGATAGGTAGTATTTTACCAGAATATATAGGCAGTAGCCAGCAGTAATATATAGGCTAGTCTGTGAAATTAATCCTACTACTAAAAGTTTGTGAGGATGGATGTTTGTTACTCTTTCACGCAAAAACTACTGAACGGATTTTGATGAAACTTTACAGTTACATAGCTTATACATCAGAATAACACATAGGCTAATTTTTATCCGGGTACCACGCGAGTAAAGCCGTGGGCAGAAGCTAGTAAGATATATTATTGTAAAGTTTCATCAAAATCCGTTCAGTAGTTTTTGCGTGAAAGAGTAACAAACATCCATCCTCACAAACTTTCACATTTATAATAGGATATAGAATATATAGAATAGTAGTACGATGTGCCTATAGTAACACACAATATGCGTTCAAAGCCTGTGAAATAAATAGTAGGAATACGAAGACCCTTTGATTCCAGATTAACTTCCATTTCGCTGACGTGGCATAGCGACAGACTGACATTATAGGTTTCAGAACTCGGATTCCGTACGTTATTTATTTGTTCAAGCAGAAAAGAAAGAACAAAGCAGAAAAGATTGAAAAACGTTACGCATTGTCGGTGGGAATGAATGAGTTTTAGTCAAAAACTAGAGGTATGCCTACGACTTCGTTCGCATAGAGGGGTTTCTTTAGAAAATTCAAGCCCGTGCTCTTAAGGATGCGACGAACGTAACTCGCAACTTCAATTCGAGACGCGTCCAAAAATTGGCTCGCATATCTCTTTTTAGCTGATGCAGGCCCGCCCGTGCTTGCGCGATAGCAATATTAGCCCTTCAGAATTTGTTATAAATTTGGTGGTGTTCCGTAATATCGTGATATCAAAAATGATGACTGAAAACTTGTTGTATTTTTCACATTGCGTTGTTATTCTGTAACTAGACAATATAAGCTAAGTACTTATCAAACAATACGTAAGATATTGTTGTTTTTAATACGAAACAAATAAGATGAAAACATGTCATGTTATGACGTAAAAATATGCAAAATGCGATTCGTTTACATTTCATTTTGGATAAGTATTTTTTCAAAATATATATCCAGGTACCTAGATAAATACTATTCGAATACAAATCATAGCATAATATTGTGGAAATAAGCTATAATTACGAATAATTTTGTAATTACGTTTGTATGGACAATTCATCCTCCGCTGGCCTCTTAATGAGAAAGTTTTGTTTGCTTGTTTCTAAAAAATTTTGTAATGGCTGAGCCAATCTGGATAAAGAACATTTATAGTTCGAGACCTAAAATAACACACATGTTACTTTTGATTCGGATACCACGCGGGCGGAGCCGTGGGCGGAGGCTAGTTTACTATTCAATTCAATTAAGATACAATTAAACAATTAAAAAAAATTTTTTGCTTCTGGTAGCCCAATTAATGAGGAAGTTTATAGGCTATTTAACATCACCTTCGCGAACCGAGAAAAAGAAGTAAAAGCGCGATCAGGCGATGCGACTAGGGGTCGAGGGAAGCTGTGGCACAGATAGTAAAAATATAAAAGGTGGTACACACATCAACATTGTCTAGGGATATCTAACATAATCTTTGATTTTCAGAAAAACTATAATTAATTCCTTCAGAAAACTAGATATGGTAAGAATTCTTATTTTATGCAGTTTTAATAATAATAATAAAATAGAATTGTTCGATGTAATTTTTGTATTAAAAATTATATTAACGAAGACCTGAAATAATACATAATTTACCAGTATTAATAAATGGGTTAAAACGATTTTTCAAGTTGCCATGACTTTATAAAATTACTATTTTACGGTTGAATAATCGGTGTTGCCCCCTCCCCCCTTTTTGGTAATAAAATACTAATATAATCGTTTTTATGCAAATCGTTTTACGGTTTCTGATCATATATTACTCAAAAAGATTTACAATATAAATCGCTTACCTACTGAGAAATCATAAAACGATTTTTTAAGTTGCCATGACTTTATAAAATTACTATTTTATAGTTTTATAATCGGTGTTGCCCCCCCCCCCCCCCCCTTTTGGTAATAAAATACTAATATAATCGTTTTTATGCAAATCGTTTTACGGTTTAAGATCATTTATTTCTCAAAAAGATTTACAATATAAATTGCTTACCTACTGAGAAATCACAATATTCTTATACTACTTAACAAATAGGTACTAAGATTCATTTTAGATGCTGTGAGAGTAATATGCATGGCTAGGTAAGTAGGTAGGTAAGGGACCTACCTAGACAAACAGAAAAAATAATAATTGAAAACTGAAATACCTATCCATAAACAATGTTGTTGTGTGTATAAGATGTAAGAAACATCAGGATATTATACGTGGGTGAACAAACCACTGCTAATTACGGCAGTTAATGTTGAAGTGGGCTAAAAAGATTAACTTTTTAAAATAAAAATACCTTCGCAAAATCTCTTTTAGTTTGTATTGAAGCCTGAATGGATCTTTCAGTTTTGTTTTGAACAGCGAGTGGGCTGCTTCCATGAATAGCATCGTGTTCGGTCGCCTACTTTACATTCCCTGCTGGAAATATGTTACTGTGGCTTGTATATGTGGGCATTGCAAGTAGTATTGCAAGGGGTGTGGGTTCGATCCCCGCTGCGGGACAAATGTTTGCATATTCTGCAGTTATTCTATTACACAGAGGTTAGCTAGAGGCCAATGCTATCTAGCATTATGGACAGTAATTTCAGTTGTGTAATAAAGAATTTTCTATTTTTTATTATTTATTACCCGGATAAAAAGTAGCCTATGTGTTATTCTGATGCATAAACTATATTACTGTAAAGTTTCATTAAAATCCGTTCAGTAGTTTTTGCGTGAGAGAGTAACAAACATCCATCCTCACAAACTTTCACGTTTATAATATTAGTAGTATAGGATGGCAGTGATCTTCTCTTTTATTAACCTTTTTTCTGTTTTTTTTTTGCAGTTGAAACGCTATGGCGTTGCGATAATATAATCGTCAATTGCAAGAATTGATAGTTTGGCCATTGTTAGTTTATTCTTAGTCTTCACCTACCTCGCTTACCTTCTACCTTTCTTTTTATTCATCTACAATAGATTAATTTTATACATAAATTCAAGCCAATATATCTCAACGGAGCCTAGAAAAATAAGGCAATGATCAGAGCTTGTATTTTTTAACAAAATTTAATCCCTAAAGACACATAATCAGGGAACATTCATATTCTTCGCCTCCTTTATAAATTCCCGTATAATGTTATACTATGTAGTTAAATTCAATTCAATTCAATTCAATATATTTTATTCCATTAAGATTATTGTACACTTGGAAAAGACATTTTAACATTTTTAAAAGAGGTTATTATAATTTATAATATACATTATAGATACATAATATATTCTAGAGAAGAAAAAAAACCAAACGAGTATGATTAATTGATTACATACAAAAGTCATCAGCTAAAGCTTCGTCAATATCATAATATGATTTTAAAATCTACCGTGGAACTCCGTGGAACTATCTGTTCCACGGCCCCCAATTAACTACGTCGCATCGTCAGCCGCACTATTACTTCCTTTTCTCGGCTCCTAAGGGTCTCAGCGTGATGTTAAATAACCTATAACCTTCCTCAAGAACTGGTCTGTCACGTGCAAAACGTTTTTTTTTCAAATACGACTGGTAGTTCCAGAGATTTCACGTTCAAACAAAAAAAACTCTTCAGCTTATTATAATAAATATAGATAGATAACTCCGCTTTGAAATAACGTCCTGCTTATAGCGGCTGCCATTTCTTTGAAAAGTGCCAAAAAGTCCTTTGTAATAATATTGTGTCTTAAACTGTTATGGGGTGAAAAGGGTTGAATTTAAGGGTTAAACCAACTTAACTTTTACGACTTCTGTGGCGCAGCGGGCGAAGGGCACGCCTGAGACGCAGAAGGGTTCGATTTCCGCGAGATAAATGTGTATAAAGTTGGAGTTTTTTCACACAGCATGTATTTACAAAAAAAAGCGATGCAAGAGGTACTGGTTTGATTCCTTTGCATGTTTTGTAGATTTGTTTTAGGTCTGAGACAATATAACTCAGTTTCTGAGTAATCACGGAATAAATTTGAATAATTTTGAATATCCAAAACGAAGTTTAGATAGTAGCCGGCACAATACAAAACGTATCAACTGTTTCTCTAATTGGATGTCGGAGCACTGTCTGTCTAGAAATCAACTTCACAAAAACGCACATAATGGAGTTCAGACCGTACCAAAAACCCGCACAAAGTAACCTTTAACAACATCTCTTTAGAAAGCGTTGACACGTTTTCTTTAATTGGGACCAATATTTATACTCATCTGAACTCAAACATCACATATCAAGATTTTTTTTCCCAATAGGTATTTTGCTCCGTTCGACCCGAAACATTTGATTCAAGTTACCCTTTGTACTCACACCTACTTATTCCTAATTTCTATTGTTTAAATTCAAATAAATTACACAGTGAAACACTAAAGTAGAAGAGTCAACAGACAAAAAAATGTAGATACTTATTATTAAAATCAGTCTTGTTCAGATAATAGTGAGTCAAATATTTGTCTACTAGTCTAACAAAAACACTAATAAAACACTATAAAAAATAACACATCAATGTTCAGATTCAGGTCTGATAGGTAAATATAAAGTTACATTTCTAAGTTATCTAGGTACATAATATCAGTCATGCAAAAATTTTTTTTTTTCGAGATCAAGTATTTAAAACAAAACAATAAGTCCGCCTACTTAAATAGTTCTAGGAATCGCACGTGCATTAGTTTGAAGAGAGCATAAGCATTAGCATAAAATATTATTACCTCCATATTGTAGGTACAAAATTTGAAGTTACTGTGAGTAATAATTTTATCAAGTTCGATTTTTTATAAATATTACGGTGTCTGTACTGTTTACAATGCACTGTGACTTAGATTTTTGGATTGGGTAGAACGGAGCATATGTTTTGGGTTGAACGGGTAAATATAATATTGGGTAGAAAAATTGTGGGTTGAACGGGAAAGCACTCACAAAAACGAAAATCTAAATTGTTAAGTTATGCGTTGCGCGAATTAAAAAAGACAACTGCACGTTATCGGCTTATTACGCCTGCTGTGTGTACTCACAGCTTTCACGAAGCATACCTAGTACTATGGGGGAATAGTGTAGAAATGCAAGACTTGTTTATTTTACAAAAGAAATCTGTGCGTATTATAGCATTAAAAAAAAGATAATTGCAAACCCCATTTTATAAATCTAAAGATTTTGACGTTACCGTCAATCTACATTCTAGAAATATGTAAATTTGTTAGAAAATATCCCAATTTGTACACGAAACTTGATGATCTTCCTCGAAGATACGCACTTAGGCAAGGTAGAAACAAAATTATACAACCAAGATCACACCTTAAATTGCACAGCGATGGCCCATACATAATGTCAATTAAAATCTACAACAAACTCCCAAAACAAATCACAGAATTACAAAAAGATTCAAATGCTACTATGACATTAAAGACTATTTAGACTAGAAAGCTAACAAAACCTTCTTAAAAATAAATAAAAAGTGACGTAGGTAGATAGATAACTCTTTATTGCATACACCAGGATAAAAAACACTTTACAGAGGACCTATTTTTTTTAAGTACCTTTTTTTTACTAATGAAAATTATAAAAAAAGATTAGAAAAATTACTAAATCTACTTAATTATGTTATTCCAAATGCCTTGATACTTTGCCTACCTTGACTTTATTTTATTGTACCTACTAGTTTTTTTGTTTACACAATACTTCGGCCTGCCTACCTATCTATTGCTATACCCTAAGACAGGGTTCATGAGAGATACCTACCTATAAACACCATCTATGTACCATTTGAAAGCAATAAATGTATTCAGTATAGACAAATTTGAGAATTACGGTTAATGTCGCTGACTTAGAAAATATTTCTGTACTAGTTTCTGCCTGCGGCTTCGCCCGCGTGGTATGTTAATAAAAGTAGCATATGCCCGTCTCCAGGCTTCAAAATATGTTCACCAACTTTGAGTGAATCGAACCAAGGATTACAATTTTCCATATAACGTTTAGAACTCAATTGCACACCCCCAAAGGGTAGTTTTGAAAAATAAAAAATACGTGTTTCATTATTTATTTTAAAGTTTATTTGTATCGAGTTTTGAGTGAATCAAACCAAGGAATATTTTTTTCCATAGAAACTTTACCACCCTTTTTAACCCCCTTACGGGTTGATTTTCAAAAATAAGATTAGCCTATATGTTATTCCAGAATTTAAACTATCTACATTCCAAATTTCATAAAAATCGATTCAGTAGTTACGGAGATACGAGATACGAACATTCACACACACAGATTTTCGCATTTATAATATTAAGTAGGATTTCTCGTTCTCGTTGGGATTTCGCGTCATTTATCAAACCCGCCAAATCCCCGCTGTATCTAGGGATATAAAGTAATAAAAATATATGAATAACTTAACCACAAAATGCTTTTCGTGATACAATTTCGTGGATATTATATGATGACCTCGGTGTGATGACATTTTTCACACAGCATCATCTAGCCCTAAAGTAAGCAGAGCTTGTGTTATGGGAAATACATGACTGATATACAACTAATGTACATTTTTTTTGTAAATACATACATATGGATGTGGTTTCGGTTTGCAAATTCCTGATATTTGTTCGAGTAAGTTCCTGATACCAACGTCACAGAAGATAGTCATGCGTACCTACTGTGATATAAATTTTACGTATATTTATTACCTACGTATTATTTATATTAACATTGATTTAACTGTTTCTATAAGAATATACCAGTTAAATTATGAGTACTTTTTACGATTTTTGTGGTTTATAAACTTTTTTCAATTTACTTTCTAAGTCCATTTGGAAAATTCAACTACCTATTTACATTTTTTTGTTGTATAAAATGTAAATCCGTTATTGGCCCTAAGATAATGATAAGTAAGAATTATTTGTGTTTTACTAAGGGCTGTGGATTTTGTTATGAATAAGATAATAAGAATTTATTCAGCACAAGTTTATTTCACCCGTTAGTTTAAGTTGAAACAGAAACTTACCAGACAATAGCAATTAGGAGAAATGAAATTAACTCATAAAGAAGGTTTCTCTTGAGAGCGCTTGAAAGCACTGCAAGAATAGCTTAGTAGTTTATTGCGACTTGAACACAGTCTAGGCTATTGCAGTGTAATAATTTATTTTAATTTATATAATCTATTATAAATTCAGTTTAACATTTGTGTAAAAACCCTTAATAGAATGTATGAAACAATCGCTCCGTAACCAAACACATAAAAGGTTTGTGGATATGACCGGTCCGATTGAGTGTTGAATGTGTGAGTTATTTAGAAATGCTTCGGTTGGCATCATTTAATTTAACTTATCCAGAGTGTGCTGGAATAATAATAATCCCTTAGGGCGCGCTTGTGGCGAGCGTTCGGTGAGTGGCGACACCGCGGAGCCCCATTACTCCCTGGGGTGGACAGAGACCTCTGACCCTCGGCTTGCCTTAGCCCCCCGGTCGGGGGTGGAGGCGCAAGAGCGGAACCTATGCTCCAAGGGTGGAAGTGTTAAAAGCATAAAGCCGGGAGTAGCGTTTAGTGAAACTGCAGCACACCTCTCGACACCCTTTAGCCGTTCACAGCAACCTTGTCTCTACGCTGCCTATCGTTGGCGGCACTTATGGAGCCCGTTTAGTGGACGGCAACTCATCACCTGCCTATGATTTGATTTGAATTTGAGTCAGAATTGGTAGGTGCCGTTTCATCCTACACAGCCCAGCAACCATTCCTTAAGCATTTACTCCTGCAATAGCCCAGATTATCACCCAATATATCCAATAGTTTCATCATTCGCCATCCACGAAATAACGTTTTTTATATATTGTATTGTACAAAAAGGCCTCTTAGTGTTGGCTTCGGCTCCACTAATGCCTGTAAAGACCTCAGGCGTACGCCTGAGATTTAACATAATACTGATAATGCTGGTCATTGTTCTCACAGCATCATCTAGCCTAAAGTAAGCAGAGCTTGTGGTGGGCCTTCGCCCACTGCGCCACATTGGTCGTCAAATTTATTATTTGAATGCTTTCGGTTCGGCGGTTTGAGTCGAGTCGGCACGGCCGGCGGCCGATCGTCAGATCTACTTTCGACGAGAAGGCTTAGCACTATTTGTGGAATCTGTACCGTAGAACCATCTACGCAGTCTACGGCGAAGCACTATCTGTGCTGTCTACGGCTTAGCTATATTTACGCAGTGTATGGCCTAGCACTATCTATGCGGTCTACGGATTAGCACCATCTTCCCAGTCTGCGACGAAGCACTATCTGTGCTGTCCACGGCTTAGCTATATTTACGCAGTGTATGGCCTAGCACTATCTATGCGGTCTACGGATTAGCACCATCTTCCCAGTCTGCGACGAAGCACTATCTGTGCTGTTCACGGCTTAGCTATATTTACGCAGTGTATAACCTAGCACTATTTATGCTGTCCACGGCTTAGCACCATCTATGCAGTCTGCGACGAAGCACTATCTGTGTTGTCTACGGCTTAGCTATATTTACGCAGTGTATGGCCTAGCACTATCTATGCGGTCTACGGATTAGCACCATCTTCCCAGTCTGCGACGAAGCACTATCTGTGCTGTTCACGGCTTAGCTATATTTACGCAGTGTATAACCTAGCACTATTTATGCTGTTCACGGCTTAGCACCATCTATGCAGTCTGCGACGAAGCACTATTCTGTGCTGTTCACGGCTTAGCTATATTTACGCAGTGTATAACCTAGCACTATTTATGCTGTTCACGGCTTAGCACCATCTTCCCATTCTACGACGAAGCACTATCTGTGTTGTCTACGGCTTAGCTATATTTACTATTATACTAGTCTATGACGTAGTACTATTGACATAGTCTGCGTCATAGCACTATCTACATAGACTGCTCTGTAGCGTAACCGGTGCTACGACATAGATTTCGCTATCTGCGAAATCTATGTCGTAGCACCGGTTTACAATTATAGCGATATTGATGAGGTCCACGCCCTAACACTATCTAGGCTTTCCATGGCATAGCATTCTATGTTATCCACGCCCTAACACTATCTACGCTTTCCATAGCATAGCATTCTATATAACTTTTGAAACTATCATGGTTTTGAACATAATTTTACTAAAAAACGGGATAGTTACCATGATTTGTGAGTTTGAATGTTTCCCGATATTTCGGCACAGTTGCATGTACCATGATCACGGGAGGAACTGAAGTCTTTGCGGGTTTTGAATGTTAGAGGCAGACAAGTCGATCTATCCTCTTTCTCACTCTTTTATTGCGAAAAATACCACTACCACCGGCTCCATTATTACATATCACGTATCGAGTACATCTCGGTTCTGACACACAACACAAGTATCCTAACTCACAACTGGTATCATGTTTTAAAAATTATATAGCATTCTATGTTATTCACGCCCTACCACTATCTACGCTTTCGATGGCATAGCATTGCATAGTATCTACGCCATAACGCTATTTCCATGGCATAGCACTGTCTATGCGATCCGCGACCTAACGCTCTATCTTCGATGGTTTTTGCAATTCTTCGTTGTTCGGCCCAAATAATACGCGTTTTTCCAACATAATCTGTCAAGATTTTAGATGGTAATTGTTTTGCTTTTCGCAGAGTAATACCCATAAGTACCGCAGTCAGTGAAATTGTCCGTTAAAAGGATATTGTTGGAGTTTCCATCCGTCACGGCTCGTGAAACACGCTCTCGTAGAAGTTGTTTAGTACCTGACCTGAGGTACTTTGGGTTATATAAAACGCATCTAGACTCTACAAACGTAAGCCATCTTATATTTTAAGACAGAGGTACATATATATACCAGCTGTGCCCCGCGGTTTCACCTGCGTAAGTTTCGATTTTATACTCGTGATAACTCTGAAATTAAATGTCCGATTCAAATTAATCAAAAAGTTTTTGACTGCTACATAAAACTATTTATTTGAATAAGAATTAATACTACGATATGAATGTAACCAACTTTTATTTCTACCTGCGATCTAATTACTAAAATGTAATTATATCCCAGCCCCAAGACAAATATTTGCAGATACAAACATTTGTCCCGTGGCGGGAATTGAACCCGCATCCTTCTGCGTCTCAGGCGGGCTTTCGCCCACTGTGCCACTGATGTCTGAAAAATTAAGCGTGAAAGAGTAACAAACATCCATCCTCACAAACTTTCGCGTTTATAATAATAGTAGATAGATACTCGTAGATAGAAAATTATTTACTGCACAACTACAAATTTACAAAGTACTGTACATAGGCGAACTTAATGCTAGATAGCATTCTCTTCCAGCTAACCTTTGTGTTAATGGAGAAGAGTCTTGAGATAGTGCATGTATATAAGATAAATTATAAATTATACGCTAGAGCTAATCTATTCATAAAACATAAACACAATTACATATACCTGTCTGTTTACATAACCTAACCTTACAAATTACAGGTAATAATTGATAGACTACTAAATATTCTATATAATTTATATTTATATAATTTTTAACTTTTTGATTAATTTGAATCGGACATTTAATTTCTCAAACAACTTAAGGCATTTCTCAAACAACTTAAGGCAATATTGTTAAAAAAAGCTTATTATTGTGTTGACGAATTTTTCTCTAACAAACTGTAAACTGTGATAAATAAATTAAATTTGACATTTAGGTGACTGTTTACGTAGATTTTACAATTTTATTTAACATTGACTTCTTTGATTTTGTTTAATTTGTATCCGGACATTGTGATTAAAATATTGACATGCATGGTAGGAATAAGTAGGTAGATAGGTTATTTTAAATCAATTTATAAAGTAAGATGATTATTATTATTATTATTTTTAATTAATTTTTTCTGTATTATTTGACATTCATAATTACGATTTTGCTATTAGTATTAACTCATTTTAAATAAATATTGACTGAACTTGCAGCGCCCTTACAGGGTCCATGTACTCCCCTACAGCTACTTTGATGTAACACCTAAGCTGATGTACATTTGAGCATGAATAAATGAATATGAATATGAATAATATATATTATTCTCACAATATGTATCTGAGAGACTGCTTGCTTAAACTTTGTATGATTCGAGCATGAGAACTAAAAAGTGATTGTCAACTTTGGATCTGAAAACTTCAACAGAAGAATAATAGTAGGATACTAGGATGACGTACCTATTTATATACGTCTGTACCTATATACTTTCTGTGTAATTATGTGTCAAAGAAATGTATTTTCTTTCTTTATTTCTGTGGGGTTCCTACTGCGGTCGTGCAAAGAAACTCCTGGATCTCGTTCAAGTGGACTGTATTTATTTATTACTGCTTACTTGGTTACAAATTGTTCTATAAAATTACGATCTGTTGATCCTTGTTCGGTAGATTTGTATCAATGAAATTGTTCCTATTTATATTAGAAAAATAGTTGTTCACTTAGACGCTAACGCAACAAGCGCGTTTGACAAATATCTTACATTATTGTTCCGCTAGGTGCTAATGCAACAAGCGCGTTTCTATTTAAAAAACTATGCTATTTTTTACAGACTACTTCGTCCGCCACATTCTCCCCCCGGCGCAGATCTTCGCAGCCTCCATCCATCGGGAGGACGATGAGCCTTCTTACAGGTCTTCTAAAAGTTCCTCCTCGCGTTCGCACTTCCGCACTCCGCACTACGCCGTCAGGCCCCGTATAAACGCGCTCTACTTGACCCCGGGGCCATACGTTTCGCGGTAGCAGCCCGTCCGCTATGATAACGACATCACCCGGTTTTACGTTGTTCGATTGTCTTCTGACGTCACCACGCGGCGCTAACGTAGGCAAATACTCTCTTATCCAGCGTGCCCAGAACGCGTTGGCTAAGGCTTGTGTGGCGCGCCAAGTTCTTTTATCGGCTACGTTACATTCTCCCACGTATGGCAAGCCAACTGCCGTTCCCAGTAAAAAATGGTTCGGAGTCAACGCTTCTTGTTCCTCAGGATCCACAGGCACATGTGTCAAAGGGCGCGAATTTACCGTATGTTCTATCTCCGTCATTAGCGTGGCTAGCACTTCTTCTCTTGGGGCTCGTTCAGTGAGAGTCGCGGCGAGAGCACTTTTGACCGTCTTGATCATTCTTTCCCAGGCTCCCCCCTGGTTTGGGGCACCTGGGTCTATGTACCTCCATTCAATTCTTTCGGTGAGTGCGTAGTTCTTACAGGCAGGGAGCCATTCTTCATATGCTCTTTTCAGCTCCACGTCCGATCCACGAAAATTAGTTCCATTATCCGATGCGATAGAAATCGGTGTTCCTCGACGGGCAGCCATTCGTCTGATTGCCATAATGGCTGAATCTGTGCTCAGACTAGCAATGAGTTCCACGTGAATCGCTCTAATCACCAGGCAGGTGAACAACATTCCCCATCGTTTTTCTTTACGTCTTCCGATCGTTACCCACATAGGACCGAAGCAATCGATCCCACAATGTGCAAACGGCCTAGTGTGAGTATTCAGCCGAACTTGAGGTAGATCTCCTTTTACCGGTACCGCAGGGTTCGCTCGTTTGGCTTTGCACCAAGTACATTTATGTAGGACTGTTTTGACCGTCGGCCGTAGGCGCAGTATCCAATATCGTTGGCGTAGACTGTTAACGATCTGCTCTCTACCAACGTGTTGATTTTTCTCGTGCTCTCGTCGGATTAGCAGACGCGTTATTGGATGCGCTCCATCCAGTATAGGTGGGTCTGTCATGTGTGCCGGTACATTAGCAGCGTTAATCCTTCCGTTCAAACGAATCATTTCGTCATCGCCGTACTTCGGGTCAAGCTTATACAACTGGCTGGTACGATCGATATTCTTCCCTTTTGCTAAGCGTTCCAAGTCGTTAGGGAAACTATCTCTTTGCACTTGTCTAATGAGCAGGCGTTCGGCCTCACGTATGTGTTTCATCTCAAGCTCATTTGTGCGTTTTCTACATTTGTCTATGAACGTAAGCACGTAAGCGATCGTTCGTACTAGGCGCTCATAGGATGAGAATCTTGAGACATCGACGAGCGGTGTTCTTTCTCTCGCGTGCGCTACTATTGTCTCGTTTTGTTCGTGATTTGATTCGACTTCCTTGGGCCAGTGTTCTTCGTGTTCGTACAAAAACGCTGGGCCGACGAACCATCGATCGTCATTGCGTAACTTCGTGTTTCCTGCGCGAGTCGCGTCATCCGCTACATTATGCGCCGTGGGCACCCATCGCCATTGTTCGGGCCGGGTCAGTTCGGCTATCTCGCTCAGTCGGTGCGCAACATATGGAGTGTATCTTAATGCGTCGTTTCTGATCCAGTGCAATACTGTTTTTGAGTCGCTCCATAGTATGACTTCGGATTCCAACTGGTGACTTTTAAGGATTTCCGTAGCGAGTCGCGCGCCGATCAGACTAGCTTGCAACTCC
This sequence comes from Perizoma flavofasciatum, assembly GCA_958496245.1. Lineage (NCBI taxonomy): Eukaryota > Metazoa > Arthropoda > Insecta > Lepidoptera > Geometridae > Perizoma > Perizoma flavofasciatum. The sequence continues at coordinate 798,144 of OY292448.1, forward strand.
ATTCGCGGTATGCTTTGTGCCTTCAGTGGCGCGACTTTGGCCTTTCCTGCGACTAACATTACGCTAACGCCTCCCGCTCTTTCGAAGCGCCAGAATGCGACCGCGGCGAATGCCTGTTCACTTGCGTCGCAGAATACATGTAATTGCTGCCGCGTTACATCCGATCTAGGTTCATAACACCGCGGCAGTCGCAGGTCGGCTATGTTCTTCAAGTCAGCTAGCCATTCGCTAAACATAGTCGCTTCTTCAGGTGGCAAAGGTTCGTCCCAACCCACTTTTTTCTTCCACAGTTCCTGTAGCATGATCTTTGCTGTGATCGTGTATGGACACAGTACACCCAAGGGGTCGAACAAGGACATCACTGCCCCTAAAGCTTCCCGCTTGGTCGGCGTTCGTGCCGCGTTCTTTACCTCGTCGGGTACACGATGCATAGCAGTTTCGAATGCAAGTTCGTCCGTGGCTGGTATCCACAGTATTCCTAACGTTTTCCCATACAGATGCGCATTGGCAGCTAGTTCTTTGGGTGCGTGCGCTCGATTCTGGTCAGGAATCTCTTCTAGCAAGTGATCTCGGTTCGAACTCCAACTTGCTAACTCAAAACCAGCCTGACTGTGCACCTTCTGCACTTCCGCTATCGTTCGTGCGGCTATTTCTTCGTCATCAAAGCTGTCTACCCAGTCGTCCATGTAATGATTTTGGGTGATAGCGTTGAACGCAAGCGGATACGAGTCTTTGTAGTCCGCTGCGTTTCTATCCCTCACGCTATGCGCCAAGAACGGCGAGCTTCTTGCACCAAAAATCATTGACGTCATCATGTATTTCTGAGGCGGTCCTGAGCGGTCGTTACCGCGCCATAAGAAATGCTGGGCGACGCGATCTTCTGGTCTGATTTTCAATTGTAAAACATCTCTCTTATGTCGGCAGTGACAGCGATCGGCTTCTTTCTGAATCGGAACAAGACGCCATACAAGGCCTGCAAGAGATCTGGCCCGTCCAGTAGCGCATCATTGAGACATTTTCCGTTCGCGCATGCTGCCGCGTCAAAGACCATTCTGACTTTATTCGGCTTGTTCGGATTCGTCACCGCAAAGTGTGGTAGGTACCACATACGTGGGTTCTGGTCATGATCTTCCTCACATCGCACTGCGTATCCCTTCTGTAGTAACTTCGTTACTTCCGCAGTGTACGCGCTTTTGAACTTCGGCGATCTATCCATTTTACGTTCAATTCCTCGCAGTCGTTGTAAAGCCATGTTATAGCTCGGCGGCATTGTTACGTCATCCTTGATCCATGGCAGTCCCACCTCAAAACGACCATCCACTCGCTTTACCGTAAGATTAAAGATTTCCTTGGCTCGTTCATCCTCTGGCTTGGGCTTTCGGTTCATCGACACGCCCAGTGCGTCTATGTCGAAATGCGCCTTAACGAGTTCATTCAAATCATCATCTTGATTGTTCGATGGCCGTTTCAGAAAGTTCGTTTCCTGATATGTGCGCACGTGCAAAACTGCTTCATCCTGTTCTATGAGGCACCTAGGCGCTGATCCGTGGATGATCCAACCCAAACGGGTAAGTGATGCGGCGGGTTGGTTTCTCTTTCCTGTTAGCAGTTTCCGTGTCACAATGAGATGCCAATTGTCAGCTCCGATGAGTATGCGTGGCTTCGCGTGTGCGTAACAAACGACTTCGGGACGGAGTTCCCGCAGGTGCGCGTGCTGGAGAAGGTCGGTGTTCACTGTTTGACCTCCTAGTGTCAGGTTCTTCACTGTGCGCGCTCTCACCTGCTGATAGTTCGTTTGAGCATGTCCTCGTATCTCAATGTTCACTACTCGGCTATCGGGTTCTCGTTGGCTCGATGTGACTCCGATAATGCTTAGTGCTCGCGTCGGGCCCTGCGCTCCGATCATCTCGGCGATCTCTTCATCGACCAGCGTTATAGTGGATCCTTCATCTAATAACGCGTACGTGTTCACTTCTTTCCCGTTATTGCCTTTGATTGTGATGGGACATACTTTCAGTAAAACCTGGTTCTGATCCGCGGATACATGCGCCGATGCCGTGTTCACAGATTCTTCGCTCTTGGTCAGTTCAGCGGCGACTTTTTCTTCCGGCGCGTGTAGAAGCGCGTGATGTGGGTGTCGGCATTCGTCTATTCCACACCGCTTACTCTTGCAGTTGAAACGTCTATGTTTGCTGTTCAAGCAACGGAAACAGATGCGCGCCTCCTTTGCCCATTCCCATCTTTTTGCCACCGGCATGGCTGCGAGCTTACCACATTCAGTGGTAACGTGTTCGGCTCCGCAACAGAAACACTCGGTCTGTTTCTTTGAGGCTTCTGCTGTAGCATACACGGCTCCACGGTTGCGATCATTCGCACGGGGCTGTTGTTCCGATGTTCGGGCGTTCGTTGTTCCTCGCGACTGCGTAGCTGCGTATGTATGTGTCGTTCCCCGCGATGGCGCGGCCGTATACATATGTCGCATCGCTCGATCCGCTTCTCGCATGAGGAACCGGGACAGCGTGACTATCTCTATTTCACCTTGGTTCTCGTGTTCTTCCGCATAGTCGCACCACTTCGATCTGACATGCGGACTAAGTTTCTCGGTAACTTGACGCGCCAGCATGGGATTCTGTAGATATCCTCGCTCATCCAGACACGTGATTACCGTTACTATGTTCTGTAACTTGATGGCGAAAGAGTTCAATTCGCTTGCGGTCGTACCCAGACGCGGTAGCTTCTTTATGTCTTCTAGCGCGTTGTCAATGATCATTTCTGGGCGTCCGTAACATTGTTCTAATGTTGCCATAATGACCGATGGTTCTGTCGCTGTGAACAATAGCGCCGACACCGCCTGGCGTGCTTCACCTCTCAGGCATGATCTGAGCCTCGCTATGTTCTCGGCTGCTGAGAGCTTGTAGAGACTAGTTGATTCCCGCATGGCCGCCTTGAATGGTAGCCAATCTCCCGAAGTTCCACTGAAGAGAGGCAAGTCCTGCGTCTGCCTTGGCGGCGCTCTTCCTCGCGCCATTTTCTCTAGGGCATCAGCTAATCGATCGATCCCTCTGTCTCTCGACCGCGTCGGCGTAGGTGATCTAGGACGCTGTTCAAACGTAACTCGATTCGGTGTGACCAGCGGGCATTGTTCCATAAATTGTTCTCTTGGCACCGAACGATACCTCGTACCTTGTTCCATATCCACTTGTTCGGATTCTCTTGGCTCCCCCCGTGATCGATGGTGTTGGAGCCAGTTGCTTACTCGGTGTTCTGCCTCTGCGGCCTCTCCCGCTCCGATGCTAGTTTGACCAGTTTCTTCTTCGCGTATCGTAGCGATGTCGACGGCCAGTCTCTTGTTGATAAGCTGCGCCTGAATCTGCAGATCCTGCCTTCTGATCTCGGCGAGTCGTTCTTCTGCTTCAAGTTCAGCTTGTCTAATCCTTGCCACGGCGCTAGCGTTGGATCCTTGCGATCGGACCGATGGAGCTCGCGACCTGCCCGAGGGTGCAGCGCACGCTGTCATGGGACGGAGCGGCGGTACTCTCTCGTTCGCGGACGAGGACGCGGGCGCGTTCGCGGTCGGATCGGTCGCGGTACGGGCTGCGGAAACGGAGGCGGCCGTTCGCAAGTCGGTTCGTGCGAGCGCGGGCGCGGGTGCGGGTGCGGGTGCAGGTTCTTCGGACGGCGACGCGGGAAAGTCTTCATAAACACGTAAGGTCCTCTCCTCGGCGGCAGCTTGGCTTCTGGTGGTCGGCATCTTCGGCTCTTGATCGCCCCTACCTCCCTATCGTCCCTAGCAGTCCGTCAGGAGGGACCGGTGGTTAAGGCCGGTATACGCTCCTTCAGGGATGGATCGTGAGGAGGGGAAGGGGGGTTCCACCCAGCAGAGGGATGCACGTACTACGGGGCGCTTGGCGTCGGTAGGAATCTCCGACACCATTCGCAGTGCCTACAGTCCGGCCCCCGTACCACGTAACACCTTACCGGCGAGGATGTGCGACTTCAGTCCGCGCTCTGGTGCGCTCTTGACAGACTGGTGATGTTGCACAAAACACCACACCGCCGTAAACGGCGTTAACCTGGAATTCCGACGGTCTGACACCGTAAGGTTATCGGAATATCCAGGCCGCGGAGTGACCGCGTGATCCTTATCGCCTCTCCCACGTTGCGCGTCGCACCGTTGGGTGATCTTCAAGCACCCCGTGCTCCTGGCGACGGTCTTGACAACGTTGCCCGTCGCACCGTTGGGTGATCTTCGAGCACACTGTGCCCAATCCCACGAAGCGCGTCGCACCGTTGGGTGATCTTCAAGCACCCCGTGCTCCTGGCGCCGGTCTTGACAACGTTGCCCGTCGCACCGTTGGGTGATCTTCGAGCACACCTGTGCTCCGGCGCTAGTCGGTCGATGCTGCTCGCTGTTTATCCGGTTTCGATAGGACCACAAAACTGTGGGGTTCCTACTGCGGTCGTGCAAAGAAACTCCTGGATCTCGTTCAAGTGGACTGTATTTATTTATTACTGCTTACTTGGTTACAAATTGTTCTATAAAATTACGATCTGTTGATCCTTGTTCGGTAGATTTGTATCAGCAAAGGGTTTTCTTCTCACACGCCGGCGAAGCCGGTGTGTGGGGGCGCAGTATCGGGCGTTTGGCCCCTTACTGCGGTGTTCTAACCGCCCCCAGTTTCTACTGGGGGGTCATCGGGTCGGCTCGAGGGAGCCTCACGTATGGTCCTGTGTTCCTCCCTCCTCCTGGTCGCTGTCCTCGACCAGTTCTCGAGGGTAGGCCTTGCCACTGGCGGTCCGCTCGTACGTCGGCGCAAGCATTCGCAGATGCGGGTAGCTGGACTCCGACGTCCTGGCGAACATGCTTTTGGCAAGGCGGCCGATGAATTGGTCCAGGGATTCTAGTTTCAGGTCGCGCTGGATTGTGGCGTTCCGTACGTACCGTGGGGCGTTCACGATGGTACGGAGGCATTGGCTCTGTTGGCTGCGCAGTTTCTTTCTGTGGCTCTCTGCCAGCAGAGCGTACCATGCCGGGGCAGCGTATGCGAGACGCGGTCGGACGTACGTCTTGTATAGTCCGATCTTCATACGCAGTGGGAGACTCGCTTGTAGCACTGGCTTCAGAATGGCTCTGGCTGCGAGGGCTGAGCCCCTTGCAATCTTTGCGTGTTCAGCCATTGTGAGGTAGCGGTCGATGGTGACTCCTAGGTATTTGGCCGTGCCGGACCAACTTATGGTTTGGCCTTGCAGGGTGAGCTTGGTGGGCAGGTTGTGCTTCCTGGAAAAGGCGACTGCTTGTGTCTTCCCCACGTTGACAGACAGTCGCCATTTGGACAGCCAGGGAGGGAGCTCGTTGAGGATCCGCTGCATTTTCGTGGCGGCATGAGGCAATTTGTAGGACGACGATATGTACACAGCATCGTCGGCGTACAGGGCTAGGAGTGCGTCCTCTGTTCTCGGGATGTCGTCTGTGTAGAGTGAGTAGCAGGCTGGGGACAGGCAGCTGCCTTGGGGTACTCCGGCATCTATGCGGCGTACAGTAGAAGCCGTTTGCTCCACGTTCACTCTGAAGCTTCGACCTTCTAGGAAAGAGGCTATCACCTTCACTACCTTCCGTGGTGTTGGGGAGGTGGCGAGCTTGTAGACGAGCCCCGTATGCCAGACCCGATCGAAAGCTTTTTCCATGTCGAGGAATACTGCGACCGCGTGCTCCTTCTTGTTGTGGGTGACCGTCAGGTGGTGCAGTACTCTCGACAGCTGGAGAGTGGTGCTGTGTTCCGATCGGAATCCGTACTGTTCGGGGCGTGGAGGGATGAAAGGGATTAGGTGTTGGAGGAGCATCTTCTCAAAGAGTTTGGATAGGCTGGATAGGAGGGTTATGGGACGGTAGCTCTGGGGGAGGAGGATGTTCTTGCCGGGTTTCGGGATCATGATGACCCGGCCGGATTTCCAGGGGGAGGGGAAGTGACCGCTTCGTATGATCCCGTTGAAGAGTCGGGTCACGGAAGCGATCGCTTTGGGAGGGAGGTGGCGGAGGGTTGCGTTGGTGATTCCGTCTTCGCCTGGTGCCTTTCTTGGCTTTGTTCGACGTATAGCCCGTTGAACTTGGCCCGGAGAGAAGAATATCGGCTGGTCTGTCTCACTGCTGGCATCAGGTTCCCCGAGGAAAGCCTTGACAAACGCTTCTATTTCCACGTTGTGGTCTGGGTCTCTGACGGGGTTGGGTTTGAACTGTTGTTCAAGGCTCTCCGCGAAGATCTCGGCTCTGTCTTGAGCTCGATATCGGGGGTGGCCGTCACTGTGCCTGAGTGGTCTGATGGGGGTCGGGGTGTTCCTCAGCTGGCGACAGAGCTTGTGAAGTGAGGCCCAGTCGTCCGAGGCGTCTTCTATTCTTCTCTCCCAAGTTCGAGAACAGTCCTCGCGTATCTCCGCTTTCACTACCTCACATAGGGTGTTCAGTCTCGTTTTGATCGCTGGATCTCTCGTCCTTTGCCACACTTTCCTGAGGCGGCGCTTTTCCCCCAGTAGTCTGGTAAGGTGCATGGGGGTCTTTGGTAGTCTGCATTGGCGAGGAGGGGTGGATGCCTCTGCTAGCGCTGCCTGGATGGTGCTCGTCAGTTCCTTGGTCAGTAGGTCCACGTCTGCGGGGTTTGTTACTGGCCTGGTGGGAGTCGTGTGGTTCAGGGATGCGGCGAACTTTGGCCAGTCAGTCCCGGGTCTTGGGGTTGGGCGCTGGAGTTTGGTGGGCTGGTTCTCCAGGAGCAGCAATACAGGCTGGTGGTCCGATTGCATTTCATCCAGGAGTACCTCCAGCTTGGGGTGAGCAGCAAGGCCTTTATGGACCGCCAGGTCTATAATGTCCGGAGCATGAGCTGCGTAGTCCGGGTAATGTGTTGGAGTCTCTGGGCCGGCGACTTCGTACTCGTGACTCTCAGTGTATTTGAGTAAGAAGTTGCCGTCACTGTTGGTCTTTAAGGAGTTCCAGGTGGGGTGTTTGCAGTTCCAGTCCCCGGCCACGATGATGGGATGGACTGGATCTGTTGGGAGGAGTTTCAGCAGGTCTGACCTCTTGAGTGCAGACCCCGGGGGCTTGTATACTGCGTAAACTTGCAAGGGGTGGCCATCTGTGCATATCTCAACTCCCAGTGCCTTCAGAGACTTCAGCTCTAGACCCGGGAGTGGCTGGTGTATAATTCAACTTTTGACCAAAACGATGAGTCCTCGTATAGCCCTACCTTCATCGTTTTGGTCGTCTTGGCGGTAGCAATGGTAGCCCGGGAACTTAGGCCTGTCTTTGGCTTTCAGTAAGCTTTCACTGATGAGGGCGATGTCAATGTTCTGTTCCCTGAGCAGGGGCCTCAAGAGAAGGACCTTGTTCCCCCTTTCCTTGCTGTTGAGGCCCTGAGCGTTCCAGAAGAGGACCCTTATTTCCCCACCTGGAACAGTTTCCCTATCCCGTTGAGCACTATCGGGATCGGGTCCCCCCCCGTTCGGAGGGTCATCAGCACGTCTTGCAGGATTTGCAGGGCTGTGTCCAGCAGCTCGAGGCGCTCGCTGTCGTAGCCGTGCGGTTGCTGGGTTCGGTGAGGTGGGGGGCGGGACCGGGGGGCAGCTCCGGCTGCTCCAGGGAGGGGTGCAGGAGTCCGCGTGGGGGCTGCTGCTGGCATCTTGGGCCGAGGGGCTGGCTGCGCGGGGTGGGGGGCGTCAGAGTCGGACGGAAGGGCTTCTGCTTGCCGTCTCTTGACCTTTTTCTTGGGTTTCTTGACTTTGACTTTCAGGGCCTTCTCTTTTGGTAGGTTCGCCGGGGCCATAAGGGTTTGGCCCTCAGCCTCTGAAGCAATCTGTGCTATTGTTGTTGGTTGTTGATGATGATGATGATGGAGATGTGGAGTCGGGTTTGTGGCGCCGGAGCGCGATCCGTCACGTCGAGCTTGGGCCGGGGGGGCGGCGGTGGAAGTGGTAGTGGCGGTAGTGCCTGCCCGCTTGTTCCTCGCCTCCCTTTTGAATACGGGACAGTTTTTGTTGTTGGCCGTGTGCGCTCCCTCGCAATTTGCACACGTTGGGGGCATCTCCAGGGGGCGGGGGCATTCACCTGCAAAATGTGGTCCGCCACAACGGACGCAGGCTAGGGGGCGGTGGCAGTTATGGCTGCTGTGTCGGAAGGCCTGGCAGCGGTGGCACTGAGCTGGGCCTTTCTTGCCCCTCCAGCTTTCGACAACCACGCCGGGCATGCATAGAAGCTCGGTTATATTATATACTTCTGCGGTGGTTGTTGTCCGTTTAAGCATAACAAAGAAAATGCATCCCGGGCGGCCCTTCGAGGCACGGATGCTGCGGACGGTCTCGGGTTCGAATCCGTGCCGGCGAAGGTCTTCCTCGATGTCTGCGGGGGGGGTGTCAGCTGGTAGCCCTCTGATCGCCACCTTAAGGCTACGCTCCTCTGGTAATGAGTACGAAAACCACACCACCTTCTCAGATTTCTCTAGGTTGGTAAGGTACTCTTGGATGGTGCGGTATTCTGAGTCTGATTCGGGCGAAAAACGGACGCCTTTCCCAAATGGGCGAGCGTTTGGGGGGTGTCCCAGGCGACCTTTCAGTTCCCTGAAATGCTTCGCCCAATTTGGGAGTACTTCCACTACCAGAGGAGGATATCTATTTTTGGCACTTACCATGGGTGCCGTTTTGCTTGTTTCGGCCGTCGCGGCCGGCGTCGGCGTCGTTTTGAGCGTTGCGGACGTAGATGGAGTCGGCGGCGGCGGCGGTGATCTTGGGCGTGCGGTACCAATGGCGGCCGCGTAGGTGACGGTCGTGGTCCTGGTAGAGGAGGCGATCTGCTGCGCGTCCACGGGCACCGAAGGGCGGGCGGCGCTGGCTTTAGGTACGCGTTGAGGTAGCGGGGCGGGGGGTGGGGTCTCGGCGCAGAGGCGTTTTGCCTCTTCAGTTTGGGGCTCGTCGGCGGTCTCTCGCTTTCTGCGCGTACCTGCGAGTGGAGCATCCGGGATCGGCATTGTTTTGAACCCCTCTACGTAGGCCGTTTCTTCCGGGGTTGGGGTCGCGGGGTTAGACAGGAGTCTCTCGTCCTCTTCGAGGGCGTTCTTGAGTACGCCAAGGTACTTTTTCGGCAGGCATCGCGCCTCGATGAGACGCTGGAGGATGATATAGCTCCTGTCTAACTCCGATTTCGGCGACAGGGGCTTCTCCGTGATCTGTTTCGGTGGTGGCGGCGGGGGCGGCATCTCTCCCGTAGGGGTGGAGGGCGCGGACGCGGGGCGCGTCGCAGGGGTACAGGGCTTCTTATCTTTTCGCTTCTTTTCTAAGAAGCGGTCTATTACCTGCCCCGCAAGAAGGGCCCGGGTGCGTGAAAGCGACCGCTCGCGGCCCGAGCTAGACGCACGGCTTGAGGGCAGGGACGAATCGGAGGAATCAGTTTCCTTCCGGGAAGTCCGACCTTCACGGGCGGCTCCGACGGAAGGGGTGTTGGAATCCGACATGTTGAAACACACACAAACACAACACTAGGCACTATAGTATTTGATTGCCACCGAGGGGGGCAATCCGTGGGCGATAGTCCAACGCGCGACCGAAGGGGCGGCGAAACGAAGCGACGAGCGCTGTCCCGCCGTCCGGTTGTCTTGGGCAAGGCGATCCCCACACACTACGCGCAAACGTAGAAGGCCGAACTCGGCAGTCGTTTTCTCAGAAAACGCTGCCGAGATCGTAAGTCGGGTTAAAAAGTCCGTACGCGAAACACTAAGTTATCGGAGCGATCGAAGCCAGTCCAGATTTGTATCAATGAAATTGTTCCTATTTATATTAGAAAAATAGTTGTTCACTTAGACGCTAACGCAACAAGCGCGTTTGACAAATATCTTACATTATTGTTCCGCTAGGTGCTAATGCAACAAGCGCGTTTCTATTTAAAAAACTATGCTATTTTTTACAGACTACTTCGTCCGCCACAATTTCTATTGCGGTTATAAAATATAATGCAGAAAACATTAAGACAAAAATCTTTGTACTTCATGTCTTTTTTCTCTTTGAAAAGGAAATGATAAAAGGACTGGCATTTGAAACAGCATTCACCCCCCTATTGCGAGGGGGGATGAACTTTTGAATTCGTTTGATATGTTTCGTGTATTTTTGATATTTTACGCATTGTAGTTGATTTCTTTTAACAAAATCCATTCGTATTCGTAAAAAAATTCGTATTCGTATTTTTACTTTTGGTTTCTTTTATCCGCTATGATTGGAGTCGTTTATGGGTTCGCCTTAAGATGTTGTTTATTTTGTTATTTTTCTGTTTTTTTTTATAATTACTAGCTGCAACCCGCGGTTTCACCCGCGTAGGTTTCGATTCCTTGGGAATATTGGGATAAAAAGTAACAGCTATAGAACCTATCAAGTTTCATCGCAACTTTTGTTTCTATCTAATTAAATTTAAGAACACAAAAGCTGCTATTGTGACTTAACTATGATAGTTAGATATATTGCCTTAAGACTTTTTTGTAGGTAATAATGAGTACTTTAATTATGTAGTACATAATTTTTATGTATCATCAATAGTTTTCTCAGCGCACGCTAAATAATGAATTTAATAGACAAAATTTTGCTACTTTAGGTTACATTATTGCATTTTTTTAAAGGATTTTCTATTTTTTTTTAAATTAAATATAGCTTGTGTTACTTCCTGATAATTTAGCTTTCTATTAGTGAAAAAATAATTAAAATCGGTCCCGTAGTTTAGGAGCCAATTCGGTACAAACAAACAAAAAATCTTTCCTCTTTATAATATTAGTATAGATTTGTGTCTCTGTATTTCTTATAATGGGCATCCTCAGATACTCAATGATCTTTGAGGATAGCAAATGGGGGGTAGTCAGAGGCACGTCTAATCACTACATATGACACATTCCCCAGTTTTATAAGTATTTAGCATTCCACGTTAAGCCTATCGTCGCATTTTTTAATACGTGACGGAAAAGCGTAGAGAGATCTAATTATTTATTAAAAAATAATTTTTCGTTAAAAATCAAGTACCTAATTTCCATACACAAGAGATTTACAAAAAATTACATGTAACAAATTCAAAAACGTAATTAAACAGTATCTTTTTACTACCTACTTTTTAAATATCAGATTATTTAGACGATAAAAACTCATGGGATTGAAAATGCAACTCGATAAAAATGTATACTTAATGTTTAAAAAAAAAGAATAACCAGCCTTGTTTTCTTGCCTTTCTTTCCTGGTCGCGGAACAGACAGTAGATAAAATCGACGTTTCAATGTCACCTTTGTGATGTTAATGAAAAAATTATTAATTAAGATAACAAGGATTCTATGAAACATTAAACTAAAGTGGAAACTTATTCGGGTTAGTACACAAATCCTGGTACATCCCGCACGCCTTCCCGCCTAATAGATCGTCCTATACAAACAACCTCTCATAACACATTTTATGATAACGTTAGGTTTAGGTATTCCCATATTAGTCTTTCTCTGTAAACATCCTACCAGTATTATAAACGCAAACGTTTGTGAGGATGGATGTTTGTTACTCTTTTACGCAAAAAATACTCAACGAATTTTGTTGAAACTTTACTGTAATATAGCTTATACATTAGAATAGCATATAGGCTACTTTTTATCTGGGTACCATGTGGGCGAAGCCGTGGGCAGAAGCTAGTAATATTATAAATTCGAAAGTTTGTGAGGATGGATGTTTGTTACTCTTTTACGCAAAAAATACTCAACGAATTTTGTTGAAACTTTACTGTAATATAGCTTATACATTAGAATAGCATATAGGCTACTTTTTATCTGGGTACCATGTGGGCGAAGCCGTGGGCAGAAGCTAGTAATATTATAAATTCGAAAGTTTGTGAGGATGGATGTTTGTTACTCTTTCACGCAAAAACTACTCAACGAATTTAGATGAAACTTTACAGTAATATAGCTTATACATCAGAATAGCATATAGGCTACTTTTTATCTGGGTACCATGTGAGCGAAGCCGTGGGCAGAAGCTAGTAATATTATAAATTCGAAAGTTTGTGAGGATGGATGTTTGTTACTCTTTTACGCAAAAAATACTCAACGAATTTAGATGAAACTTTACAGTAATATAGCTTATACATCAGAATAACATATAAACTACTTTTTATCTGGGTACCATGTGGGCGAAGCCGTGGGCAGAAGCTAGTAATATTATAAATTCGAAAGTTTGTGAGGATGGATGTTTGTTACTCTTTCACGCAAAAACTACTCAACGAATTTAGATGAAACTTTACAGTAATATAGCTTATACATCAGAATAGCATATAGGCTACTTTTTATCTGGGTACCATGTGAGCGAAGCCGTGGGCAGAAGCTAGTAATATTATAAATTCGAAAGTTTGTGAGGATGGATGTTTGTTACTCTTTTACGCAAAAAATACTCAACGAATTTAGATGAAACTTTACAGTAATATAGCTTATACATCAGAATAACATATAAACTACTTTTTATCTGGGTACCACGCGGGCGAAGCCGTGTGCAAAAGCTAGTAATATTATAAATGCGAAAGTTTGTGAGGATGGATGTTTGTTACTCTTTTACGCAAAAACTACTCAACGAATTTTGTTGAAACTTTACAATAATATAGCTTATACATCAGAATAACATATGGGCTACTTTTATCCGGGTACCACGCGGGCGAAGCCGTGGGCAGAAGCTAGTTGTAAAGTCTGTCTGTGCGTGACTGTTCACATAAAGCACCTTTAGCCGTTTATGGACGAATTTAGTAAATTGATTCGTGCGGAAAAGAAATAGGTTAAATATGATGTCCACGATATATTTATTCCTATGTAAGATTATGATTATATAGCACATAGTTTGTGCTTACATTGCGTTAACCAATTTTTATAAATGTTTTCATTTTTATAGTATACTAGCTTCTGCCCACGGCTTCGCCCGCGTGGTACCCAGATTAAAAGTAGCCAATGTATTACTCTGATAAATAAGCTATATTACTGTAAAGTTTCATCAAAATCCGTTCAGTAGTTTTTGCGTGAAAGAGTAACAAACATCCATCCTCACAAACTTTCGCGTTTATAATATTAGTAGAATATACAGGGTGTAATAAAACTACTGTGAACACGAAAAAAAAATCAGCTGTTCAATACTATTTTTTTTTTCGCGTTCGCAGTGTTGGTTCAATAGTAAAAGTTGTTCATATTGATGGATACTTTCACTCCCCGAAGTTTTCGGGAGTAGTCTTATTACACCCTGTATATTATACAATACCTATTTAATGATTCTTTGATCCACGAACGAAACCGAGTGCGTCAGCTAGTTTCAATGCGGGCCGTCTGTCGGCGGCTCTCAAATAAATCTCCTGTTAATTTTCCGTTCGGGAATTATTTATGTAGCAGTGAAGTGGAATGATGGATGGTGGGGTCAATTCGGGCCGGTATCCACTGAAGCGGAGGAGAGAAGGTAAATCAACTGAGACTGTCAATGGCAGAGACACAAGAGTTACAGACTCGATTCCCGCTGAGGGACAAATTTATTTATTTACTAGCCTCTGCCCATGGCTTCGCCCGCATGGTAGCCGGATAAAAAGTAACCTATGTGTTATCCTGATGTATAAGCTATATTACTGGAAAGTTTCATCAAAATCCGTTCAGTAGTTTTTGCATGAAAGAGTAACAAACATCCATCCTCACATACTTTCGCGTTTATAATACTAGCTTCTGCCCACGGCTTCGCTCGCGTGGTACTCAGATAAAAAGTAACCTATGTGTTATTCTGATATATAAGCTATATTACTGGAAAGTTTCATCAAAATCCGTTCAGTAGTTTTTGCGTGAAAGAGTAACAAACATCCATCCTCACATACTTTCGCGTTTATAATACTAGCTTCTGCACACGGCTTCGCTCGCGTGGTACTCAGATAAAAAGTAACCTATGTGTTATTCTGATATATAAGCTATATTACTGTAAAGTTTCATCAAAATCCGTTCAGTAGTTTTTGCGTGAAAGAGTAACAAACATCCATCCTCACATACTTTCGCGTTTATAATACTAGCTTCTGCCCACGGCTTCGCTCGCGTGGTACTCAGATAAAAAGTAACCTATGTGTTATTCTGATAAATAAGCTATATTACTGTAAAGTTTCATCAAAATCCGTTCAGTAGTTTTTGCGTGAAAGAGTAACAAACATCCATCCTCACATACTTTCGCGTTTATAATACTAGCTTCTGCCCACGGCTTCGCTCGCGTGGTACTCAGATAAAAAGTAACCTATGTGTTATTCTGATATATAAGCTATATTACTGTAAAGTTTCATCAAAATCCGTTCAGTAGTTTTTGCGTGAAAGAGTAACAAACATCCATCCTCACATACTTTCGCGTTTATAATACTAGCTTCTGCCCACGGCTTCGCTCGCGTGGTACTCAGATAAAAAGTAACCTATGTGTTATTCTGATATATAAGCTATATTACTGTAAAGTTTCATCTAAATTCGTTGAGTAGTTTTTGCGTGAAAGAGTAACAAACATCCATCCTCACATACTTTCGCGTTTATAATACTAGCTTCTGCCCACGGCTTCGCTCGCGTGGTACTCAGATAAAAAGTAACCTATGTGTTATTCTGATATATAAGCTATATTACTGGAAAGTTTCATCAAAATCCGTTCAGTAGTTTTTGCGTGAAAGAGTAACAAACATCCATCCTCACATACTTTCGCGTTTATAATACTAGCTTCTGCACACGGCTTCGCTCGCGTGGTACTCAGATAAAAAGTAACCTATGTGTTATTCTGATATATAAGCTATATTACTGTAAAGTTTCATCAAAATCCGTTCAGTAGTTTTTGCGTGAAAGAGTAACAAACATCCATCCTCACATACTTTCGCGTTTATAATACTAGCTTCTGCCCACGGCTTCGCTCGCGTGGTACTCAGATAAAAAGTAACCTATGTGTTATTCTGATAAATAAGCTATATTACTGTAAAGTTTCATCAAAATCCGTTCAGTAGTTTTTGCGTGAAAGAGTAACAAACATCCATCCTCACATACTTTCGCGTTTATAATACTAGCTTCTGCCCACGGCTTCGCTCGCGTGGTACTCAGATAAAAAGTAACCTATGTGTTATTCTGATATATAAGCTATATTACTGTAAAGTTTCATCAAAATCCGTTCAGTAGTTTTTGCGTGAAAGAGTAACAAACATCCATCCTCACATACTTTCGCGTTTATAATACTAGCTTCTGCCCACGGCTTCGCTCGCGTGGTACTCAGATAAAAAGTAACCTATGTGTTATTCTGATATATAAGCTATATTACTGTAAAGTTTCATCTAAATTCGTTGAGTAGTTTTTGCGTGAAAGAGTAACAAACATCCATCCTCACAAACTTTCGCGTTTATAATATTAGTAGCAAGTAGGATTTGTTGGTTATTAATTAATTACAGAAATCAAATAAAGTTTATTTATTTATTTGGCTACTGGGATACAAAGTAGCCGATGTAAAGTTGGTCTTAACATTAAGGCAGCGTTCGTAAAAAAATGCATTCGCTCGACCGTTTTTTTACGTCGGCTTACCTTGCAAAATTTATCTAGCCCTACACAAAAAGTCCTTTTATATTAACGAGATAATATACAGGTTATGTCCACCCTGAAGGCCAATTTTAAATATTGGTGAAGGAATTTTCGAAATCGGACTAGGAATTAATGCAATTGTGCCAAAATATCGGGTAATTTGAATATTACCCGATAAATAATAATAAAAAAACTGGTAATTTTTCACACATCTTCATCTAGCCCCAGACTAAACAGAGCTTGTGTTATGGGAACTACATAAAATATCCAATTTTTTGATAAAAAAAACTATTTTCATAAAACATATTTTCAAAAGTTATTTCCTATGTGGGTTATTTCCTAGTATTATCTACGGGGGGTTGAATATAGGTACTTGGAACCCCACAGGGGTTGGAAATGGGTTGATAGGAAGGGGTGACGGCGGAAGCAATCTCCGTATTGCTTCGTAACGCTCAGTTATTTGTAAAATTTCATTAGTATTGATTGATTGTTAGCAATTTCAGTATTTAAAATATATTTATTTGAAGTATACATGCAAAACCGCAGTGCCAATAGCCTGAAATATAGACATTAGAGGATAGTTTTTTTTATTACGGCACAAACGGTTTACAATGGCCTCGATTCTGTAGTTCACTGACTAAACTAAATTTAAACTGTCGCTCTCTTTTACTGATAGTGCAAGCAAGAAAGAGATAGCTACAATTTTAGTGCTATCTAATAAGTCAGATTTAAGTTTTCCATAAAAATTTGGTCGTGATATCAAAACATGCTGACTATAAACACGAAGAAAAGCGGCACGTAAACTGATTTGACAGCAGCACACGGCACTAAAATTGTAGCTATCTCTTTCTTGCGTACACTATCAGTATAAGAGAGCGATAGTTTAAATTTAGTTTAGTCAGTGTACTACAGAATCGAGGCCAATATCAAACTAATGATTCTTACACCAAATAAGTTACCGCTAATAGTAACCCTATATAAATTTTGAATCAAGACATAAATAGACAAGACATAAATACTTCTTACATAAATAGGTACATAATTAAGTTACCTGCATATCTATTAACAACTTATTAAATGAAGGACACTTGTTTTTTAAACATATTAGCCGATAACGAAAAATGAATCAGTCGACCTATCTATAGATCGTTTGCAACGGTCTTAATATAGGAGTCAGTACTTAACTAGCCTCTGTCCACGGCTTCGCCCGCGTGGTACCCGGATAAAAAGTAGCATATGTGTTATTCTGATGCTATATTACTGTAAAGTTTCATCAAAATCCGTTCAGTTGTTTTTGCGTAAAAGAGTAACAAACATCCATCCTCACAAAACTTTCAACTCAAAACTCACAATAGTACTAGCTTCTGCCCACGGCTTTGCCTGCGTGGTAACCGGATAAAAAGTAGACTATGTGTTATTCTGATGTACTTATAAGCTATATTACTGTAAAGTTTCATCAAAATCCGTTCAGTAGTTTTTGCGTGAGAGATTAACAAACATCCATCCTCACAAACTTTCGTCCCAGAGGACGAAAACTCGTCCTCTGGGAGAGCTTCCACATCAGAGGACATGCATAATTATTTGCTATATCTTTCAGGATGCTGGTCGCGCGCACTCTGCTTCGCAGAGATGCAGTCTTTTTCCGCCAGATGGCGACAATGTTCGATGCGCATGGTAACTAGACTGACAGTAGAGCGGTGTTAAACAGAATGCGACCATCGACGAAAACCCGTTTCGAGATATGGCCAGTTTTATGTTTTTTTCTCTACTGCCGCGTGTTTAGGCAAAATCAAATAAAAAAGAGATGTTAACGTAAAAGTACACGTTATTATCCAACAAATTAACTATCAAAATTTGTCGAAAAAGTTTATATATATTAAAATATGACATTTATTTATAATTGTCTATTGTTTTTTTTCTTAAAATCCTATTTTAGCAGAAAGCGACCATACGGGTGTATGGTCGCCCAAGAGTTCCCAAGAGTTTTTATCATGTAAATAATCAGATATTCAATAGCAGGTATGAAGAAGAAGTATTTATTTGGTTAAGTTTTTAAATTTGTTAATTGTTTATTTTTGTATATTATCTCTTGGGAGTTTGTTATAAAAGCGTATGTACAGCTTGCTCTTGAAACGATTTATTAACTTTATGGAATCTACAAGGGGCAACAGCGAGTTTTTATTTATTTCTAATATTACCAATGTATTAATTAATATTGTTCATGCTATATTTTTGTGAATATCCATCAGATTTTCTTAGATGTATAAACAAAGGAATGTCATTAGGTATACTTATTTATTTCTTTAAATTTTTGTCGAAGTGATTCTCTGGGGCTCATAATATAAATTGCTCGAACAGCCCTCTTCTGCAGCACAAAAATGGTATTTATACCAGCAGCACTCCCCCAGTATACCGTACTACATAATGCTAACCTATTTATTAGTACCAAAGAGCAAAGATGACACAGTTCTGACAGCAACGGACGTCCTAAAGCTCGCTCAGTTATTTAACAAATCAATTAACATGAAACGCAAAGGGAATGCCGGAGTGCAATCTTTTAACGGGGGTAGACAGGGCTAGGGGTGGGCTGTGATGGAATGAAAAGTTAATTCAATAGCTATTGAACTGAATCGGTCCGTATCAGAAGGACAATCCTACTACTAATATAAAGGTGAAAGTATGTGAGGATGGATGTTTGTTACTCTTTCACGCAAAAATTACTGTACTGATTTTGATGAAACTTTACAGTAATATAGCTTATACATCAGAATAACACATATGCTACTTTTTATTCGGGTACCGCGCGGGTGAAACCGTGGGCAAAAGCTAGTCTATTATAAAGGCGAAAGTTTGTGAGGATGGATGTTTGTTACTCTTTCACGCAAAAACTACTGAACGGATTTTGATGAAACTTTACAGTAATATAGCTTATACATCAGAATAACACAAAGGCTACTTTTTATCCGGGTACCAGGCGAGCGAAGCCGTGGGCAGACGCTAGTATTCATAATGCAAAGGGTGCATTAGTTCAGCTACGCCTTAATCCGATGAGATGATCCTGCATTTAAGTTGCCTTCATAATTAGGCGCACGCTAGGTTTAACCATCTCCTTAATTACAGAGAATAATTAATTAGGCACTTACTTCTGTTACTTGGACGCCAGATTTGAGAACTTACTACAGAGCTTAGTGTTACAAAAATATGAAAAAACATAAAAAAAGAGTTCCTAATCTTTTAACATTGGCCTCGATTCTGTTACACTAACTAAACTAAATTCAAACTGTCGCTCTCTTTTACTGATAGTGCAAGCAAGAAAGAGATGCCTTTGGGGGGAAAACAGAACCCTGATCAAAAAATGTACAGAAATCCCCCTCATCATTTTAGCTTGTTCCACTTTTCCCCTTGAGAGAAGAAAACTAATGTAGAAAAATAAAGAAATACCCCTTTTCATATCCTACTACTAAAATAAACGCGAAAGTTTGTGAGGATGATTTTACTCTTTCACGCAAAAACTATTGCACGGATTTTGATGAAACTTTACAGTAATATAGCTTATACATCGGAATAACACATAGGCAACTTTTTATCCGGATACCACGCGGGCGAAGCCGTGGGCAGAAGCTAGTACGCATATAAAAGTGCACGTATAAACGCGAAAGTTTGTGAGGATGGATGTTTGTTACTCTTTCACGCAAAAACTACTGAACGGATTTTGATGAAATTTAACAGTAATATAGCTTATACATCAGAATAATACATAGGCTAATTTCTATCCGAGTACTACGCGGGCGAAGGCGTGGGCAGAAGCTAGTAACTAATAATAAGTATATAGAACTTACCCATTTCTGCTACGCTGCTAATATTGCTTCCTCTTCGAGATCAGGTTCCTGGGCACTGGTTCACTTTTATTTTAAAAAGGAGGTTATAATAAAAAAATACCTTTATAAATAACCCTACCTTTCTACCTTATTAATAACACTTCACAGTCCAAAGGTGAGTCCAGACTATATAACATAACATGTTAAACAAAGTTGTAAAACAAAGTTTTTTTTGTATGTTTTCTTAGTGTGAACGATATGTGTTAATAAAACAAGTTATATAGATAAGTAACAATATATAACATGATATATGTGTAACCACATTTAATAAACTAGGTGTTGCCAGCGGCTTTGCGCGTGTGGAGTCGTTTTAAAAAAAACATACTATGGGAGTATGTTTTTTACACACTTTTACAATTCCAAAATTTTCCGAAATTCTTTCTTAGCTCATGTTTGCTTTATTAAATAAACCTATGTTCCAAATTTCAGCTTTCTTATTAGTAGTTTTGCGTTGATAGATCAGTCCGCCAGTCAGTCAGTACAAATGATTTTATAAGTATAAATTGTATTAATGTGTACAGTCTTAATTTTACAATATAATATTAGTCTAATTTAAGATGGCCAACAGAATTTATTGTCCGATACTCAGAGTTCTAAATGTTCTGTATGTCTACATAATGGCAACTGAACTAGACAACCTAATCTATTTTATAAGATTTAGATAAGATCTAAATGTTATATAATAACCTTTGTACTTTTTGAACAATTAACATTATTATTAATATTATAAAACAATGTTAAAAGTAGTGGACGTGTTATTATAAGCAAAGTTTTATAACATGTTTCTTAATCTGGACTCTCCTTTAAACCCATAACATATTGCCAGCATGCGACGTGACCCTTTCAAACATCGGAACTAAATTACAGGTTTTGATTTTCAGCAAGAGTTAATATTTTATTGTGAATTTTGAATTTTCACTCGTGACGTAAGGAGCCTATAGACGCTTTTGTTATATTCAATTCAATTTATTTATCTTTTGACAAATTACATGTTCTTAGATAAGACATTTTAACAAAAAACAGATATAGCTTCGTAATAATCATTTTATAAAATAAATATTTAATCATAATATCAAAGAATTAAATAGAAAACTAAAGTCAGTAAGTGTTTGTTTTTCTGTTTGTAAGTTACCATTTATCTTCGGAATGTCACATGGGATGGTAAAGCAGTTTTTTGCGATCGGTTTGTATAACTTCAAAGATGGTTTTTAGATTTTATCGACACAAGTCACTAGAGAGCGCTGAAATCAATGATGGAAAACTTTTGGAGTTTTCAAGTTTTGTCAAAGTTGACTTGTAGGGGAGATGTAGGCAATTGTGGTCAGTTGGCAATGGTGATCACCTTGTTATCCCGAAAACCGAACGCGAGCGGGCAGTGTCAATGACCTCACTCGCTAGCTATGAGCCAATCATGCG
Organism: Perizoma flavofasciatum; assembly: GCA_958496245.1. Lineage (NCBI taxonomy): Eukaryota > Metazoa > Arthropoda > Insecta > Lepidoptera > Geometridae > Perizoma > Perizoma flavofasciatum. The sequence continues at coordinate 819,022 of OY292448.1, forward strand.
CTCGTGCGTCGGCTTACTCAGTTCGTGCAACGCGTTTGAGAGTGATAGACGTACGAAGTTTTCGCGCCCTTCTGATCTAATTTTTCGAGTGGACAAATAAGAAGGTAAGGCTCGAACTACTCGGTATTTCTTTTTATGCTTGTGATATGTAATGACCATAACATCTTAGGTCGTAATTTCAAGCTTAGTTTGTCATGATCGCTGCTACTTTTTTGTCACTACTTTTTATTATCGTTTTTGGCCGATGTAGGCAATCGGAGTCAGGTGATCCCCATTGCCCACATTACCAACTTCGATGAAGCAAATTTGCTTTTGTTTGTAGATGCCGAAGGTTCATTCTAGGAAGGTAAGTTGGTCTATTAGCAGCCTGGAAAAGGCCGTGGAGATAATGCTGACTCCATTTTAGCAGCAACTGCTGCTGGAATTAATGAACCCATCAGCACCAGCATCTCTATTTGAGCAGGAACGTCAATGTCCTATTCCAAGCACATCAAGGCAATTTCATCGATCAACTCTTGAACCAGCAATAATTGCATCAACAACTCAAATTGAAACGCCATCGGAACCAGGTAAAATCCAAGATTTTATCCAGATGCCAAAGAAAACACCTGTCCTCAAGATAAAATAAGGAAGTAAGAAGCAGCATGCAAAAATGTTGACTTCAACCGTAGTCGTGACTTTCTCCTCGTAGTGCACGGCGCGACGTGGAGGGGGAAAGTCGCGACCACTCACCCTGATGAAGACTCTCGGAATGAGTCGAAACTTAGTCGGTGCCGTACGTGAAAATTTCCGTTTTTACAATATGAAATGTGGTTCAGTTGCACTTCTTGTGGGCTTTGGGCTCATGCAGTCTGTACTGGGCTGTGTCCGCAATTATGTATGCGACTTATGTTGACTCCCATTGTCAACACGCTGATCACAATTGCCAACCGATGTGGACAATGGTGATCAAACCTGTTTTTTTTTGAATGACTATAGTTTCTAAAGTATTAAGCCAAAGTGATTAAAAGTGATCTCAATTGATAGTCAATGAACTAAAATTTGTAATAGGGCTAAAGCAATAAATGGTTGATTTATAGTTTTGGTTTTATTTCAATTCCCGCTTAAGTGATCCCCATTACCTACATCTCCCCTACGTATAAATAACTAGCTTCTGGCCAAGGCTTCGCCCGCGTGGTACCCAGATAAAAAGTAGCCTATGTGTTATTCTGATGTGTAAGCTATATAACTGTGAAGTTTCATCAAAATCCGTTCAGTAGTTTTTGTGTGAAAGAGTAACAAACATCCATCCTCACAAACTTTCACGTTTATAATATTAGTAGGCTTAAAGTAGGATATTTATACATATGTTTTAGTTGTTTCAAATACAGTAACACTTCGAGAACCTAGGTGTCTTGACAAACCTAACATAGGTTTTCAGATATTACTTACTATTGTATCTAATCAGTCTGTTTAACAAATTATTTAATTATTTAATTAATTAATGTCTAAATAAATCTAAATTTTGCGTTTTAGAACTGCCACGGGGATCATTACATAGGAGGAATATTGGCAAAACATTAATATATGAAATTTGCTTATCCATTTTATTTTATTTTTATCCTTGTGATTTATTTTTATTTTACCTATAATAAAGTATTGATTATTATTATTTTTTATTTTATAAAGTTGATTTTATTAAGTGCAATGATTTTATGTTCCTTATGAGATATAAATTGAATTGAATTGAATTAGAGACAAAATAGCATGTGACCATCTAAAGGCCAGCCCTCACTGCTTGCATATAACTCGCCACACCCGGGTGTCAATATCCGGACGGATAGCCGGACTCGAGCCAGAAGTAATAAACGAACTGAAATCTCGTCTTTTTGTGATGTAATTTTATATTATTTTGTCCAAAACCAACCCCGTAAACGCGCAGATATCTCCCAGAATAAAAACTACCCGCAATGTTTAGAAAAAATCCCTGGATGTTAGATTATCTGACATTTCTATTAATATTAATAAGCGTTTTTTCTGAAACATCATCGTTATTCCTTAAAAGTTTTTTTTATATAATATCTCTTAATTATTCAGAGTGTCTACCGGCAAAAGCCTCTTCTAGCTCTTTGCAGTGAAGTCTGTCTACAGCTGCCCCTCTCCAGAAAGGGCCAGCTGTCAGTTTAATTTCACCCTCCCATCGTTTGTCTTCCCCGCATTCTTTTCCCGTCTCTTGGATACCAGTTCGTAATAATTTTGCAACATATCTCGTGTTTACTGCGAATTACGTGTCCTGTCCAACGCCATTTTTGCTTGTTTATTTTAACTAGAATATCGTTTAGTTTTGTTTTAGCTCTTATTGTTTCGCTGTTTATTCTATCGCTTCTCTTGATACTCAGTATGCTTCTTTCCATTGCTCGCTGGCAGCTTTGGAGTCTGTCCCTATGGGTTTTACTAAGTGACCATGTCTCGCATCCATATGTAAGACATGGAAGTATACAGATGTTGAATGTTTTTCTTTTTATGATTAGGCTATAGTCTTTGCCAATTCTATTAGGTACTAAATTAATAATTTGGTGACCTCGGCGGCGTGGTGGGCAAGCCAGCTATGACGCAAGGGTACTGGTACGATTCCCACTGCGAGACAAACTTTTGCATGTTCTGTAGATCTTGTTCTTAGTCCGGATGTAGTGGTACCACGGTTTCTGATACCCATGACACAGGTGATCCTACTATGGAGTCCGGACTTTGTAGGTTAGGATAGTCTATGATGAAAAAAGATGAAATATATTTATTTTGCGAGACATAAAAAACAACAAAAAGGTTTGTTGGAAGAAAACTATGGTTAGGGTTAAGCTCGCCTTTGTACATGTCCTATGTAAATTATTTGTATGTGTGTACAAACCTACTAATATTATAAAAGCGAAAATTTGTGAGGATGTTTGTTACTCTTTCAAGCAAAAACTACAGAATGGATTTTGATGAAACTTTACAGTAATATAGCTCATACATCAGAATAACACATAGGCTACTTTTTATCTGGGTACCAAGCGGGCGAAGCCGTGGGCAGAAGCTAGTAAATAATAAAGAACAAATAATGCAAATAACCTAAAAATTATGGAACAGTTGTAACACAAGTAACATACTTATATTACCAGTAATTGCTGAAAGTTATTTACACAGATTTTAATTTAAATACTAGATATTTTTTCTTTGTCGTTTAATTTTATTTATTTATTAAAATTAATTCCGCTCTTGACTCCAAGATCTTGTCTTGGCTATAAATATTTATGGTCTGACATCGATCATCCGGCCTCACCCGGTTCAGATGTAGCCATCCGGATAAACTGTCATTTTTATAAACTAAAAATAAGTCGTATTTTGTCTCGTAAATAAAATTATGCGGGACGAGAAAAGAAATGGTTTTAATCAAAAGCTTTTCTATCCTCTATCTACTATATTATAAACGCGAAAGTTTGTGTGGATGGATGTTTGTTACTCTTTCACGCAAAAACTACCGAACGGATTTTGATGAAACTTTACAGTAATATAGCTTATACATCAGAATAACATATAGGCTACTTTTTATCCGGGTACCATGCGGGCGAAGCCGTGGTCAGAAGCTAGTCATTACCTTATTTTATTGTGTTGCTAGAAAGAAAAACGAAATCTGAAGTCCATCAATTAGTGTTCCAATAAGGCTTGCAACTGGTCACGTGGAATGATAACTTCTTGCTAAAACGCGGGTATGTGTCAAATTTAATACTTAGACGTGCCTCTAATTACCCCTTTTTAGTTTCCTCATAGATCTACATACTATCTACATTTGACGACCTCTGTGGCGCAGTAGGCGAAGGCGAATCTATTTATTTAAAAATATATAAAATATATTTAAAACACCCAGACCCAAGACAAATATTTGCAGGTCATACAAACATTTGTCCAGCGGCTGGAATCGAACCCGCAACCTTCTGCGTATCAGATTCGCCTTCGCCCACTGCGCCACAGTGGTCGTCAGATATATCTGCAGAATATGCAAACATTTGTCCCGCGGCGGGAATCGATCCTCCATCTCTTACGTTGCAGTCGGATACTCTCCCACCGCATCAATGTCGTCTTTGCCTTAAAATTACATAAAAATATCGTATAAATGGACTTATCTACTATATAATACATTGAAACATATTTATGCCCGTCCTATAAACCGGATATAGTAGTACTTTGTTGATTTCATCCGGATTTATGGGTTTGGATCGGAATTTTCTTACTTATTCATATAAGATAGGGATCAAAAATATTGAATCCCTCAAAGTCTGAGATAATACGTGCAAGAGAAGAAAGGAAAAAATAAATCGAAAATTGAAACGAATAACATATATGTAATACATTAGATAAAGGTACAATGGGCGGTCTTAGTCCAGTAAATATAGGCTATGTACCTAATCAAACAATACGTAAGATATTGATGTTTTTAATACGAAACTAATAAGTTGAAAACATGTCATTTATGACATTAAAATATGCAAAGTGCGATTCGTTTACGTTTATTTTGGGTAAGTATTTTGAAAAAATATATATCAGTGTACCTAGATAAAAACTTTTCGAATATAAATAATAATATAGTATGGTGGAAATAAGCTCTAATCACAAATTATTTTGGTATTACGTTTGTATGGACTATTCATTCTCCGCTGGCCTCTTAACTAGAAGTCATGATGAAGAAAATATGCGGATGAAAAGGACCAAAAACCCATTTTGCCGTTGGTTTTCTTACTTGATTTATTTCACGTATTTTCGTAGGTTTACACATTCGTGTTCATATGGTTGCGCCGAGTTATAAATTACGAGATCGATCCCGGCCGCGTGACAACCATCAAATATTCGTAACAGTATAATGTATGAGCTTGCACGTACGTTCAAGCTTATTTCCCCTACAATAGATAATTACTAGCTTCTGCCCACGGCTTCGCCCGTATGGTACTCGGATAAAAAGTAGCCTATGTGTCATTCTGATGTATAAGCTATATTACTGTGAAGTTTCATCAAAATCCGTTCCGTAGTTTAGGCGTGAAAGAGTAACGAAAATCCATCCTCACAAACTGTCACGTTTCGTGTGAAGAAAGAAAATAAGTAGTAAGTATAGGTATACGTTATTACAAGCTTCTGCCCACGGCTTCGCCCGCATAGTACCCGGATAAAAAGTAACCTATGTGTTATTCTGATGTATAAGCTATATTACTGTGAAGTTTCATCAAAATCCGTTCAGTAGTTTTTGCGTGAAAGAGAAACAAACACATACTTTCACGTTTATAATATTAGTAGGATTGATTATATTCTGCTATAGTGTGTTTTATGGATGATATTATTTAAGGTAGTTTACACACATTATACAGAACACCCCCGGCCACTTCAAAATCACATATAATCCTCTCCGTCCATAGGTTGTCTGGAAGAGATCGCTTTTAAGCAATAAGACCGCTCATTGTACCTTTATCATAATGTGTTACTGTTTATTTTGTTTGTATCTTAAGGTGTACAATAAAATATTTTCATTCATTCATTCATTCATTCACTCAGTCGTCGCGCCACCGAGATCGCCATACAAATTTCTGAAAAACAAAGATCGCAGACTTTTTTTAATATAAGAGCAAGAGCAGAAACAGTACGAATATAATTCAAGACACGTCTTCTTTCGCAAATTAAGTATTTATAAAGTTATTTGAAGATGAAACCGCCATTTTCTGGCGACAAAGGACATTATTTTTATGCCCCTTTGCGGAATGCTAGCTTTAGCTCGCGGGTTTAGCTATTGTCCGAAAAATATGAGGATGGATAACTGAGTTTTTTACCTTTAATCATTTAATTATAAGTACCTGGGTACCTGTTTTAGTTCGCGAAAAAAAATGTTTTTTTTTTTTTCAAGAGTCTACTTACAACACGTTTCTTTATTGTGGCACCACACGAAGCCAGAGGAATTTAGTAGTCAATGATTCATTGAAAATCCTTATTTATTTTCCAAAGAGGTCGTCCTCGCGGGAAAAACTTTTGGGACAATTCTTCCCCATAAAACTGCGGGCAAAAGTTTTTAACTGACTGTACTCAGATGTTTTTATATTTGCGGAAAATTTTGCCATTTATTGGAGGCCGACAAGACTGTTCCTTTTGTGCTGAATTAAAATGATTTTAATTCAGAAGTAATTCGTTTTTTTTATTTACATTTATTTACCTAACAAACTGAATAGGTATAGTAGTTAAGTAGTATCTAAAACCTATTTTAGGTTTGTCTAGACACTAGATTCTCGAAGTGTTATTGATCTTGTTCAAATTCGAAGACAAATTTAAATCAACGCATTTTAATTCAAAATAAACAGTTTTTTTTTAATTGTAGCTATCAAGAAAGAGATAAGTACAATTTTAGTGCTGTCAAATTAGTCAGATTTAAGTTTTCCATACAAATTTAGTCGTAATTTCAAAACATGCAGAATATAAACACAAAGAAAAGCGGCACGTAAACTAATTTGACAGCATTAAAATTGTAGCTATCTCTTTCTTGCTTGCACTATCAGTAAAAGAGAGCGACAGTTTAAATTTAGTTTAGTTAGTGAACTACAGAATCATAACATTACATACCTAACTACGGCTCAAAGGACCAAAAAAGAGTACTTACCTACTCAACTTAAAGATAATTTTGTTCGTAATTTTGTGACGAAACGCCATTACCCTGTCGATTCATGTATAAAATCAGAGAGTTTCGTTCTAAAACCTTATGAATTTCGTTGAAAGCCCCAACTTATACGGTTCACAATTTTCATCATTCCCATTTTACAAATTCAATCAATTTATCAGATTAAAAGTAATGTAAGAACGGAATTCAAATACTATATATATTCGTATATATCTATATTTGTGCCGTAACATAAATTGAACAAAACGCGTGTTATTGATCCATAACTTTTAAAGGAAAGTACCAAATACAAATCGCTGTTTGCGAGAACACCGCCAATTGTAGATAAGATAAAAATTATGTAAGATGTTTTTTTTTTCTAATAGTGCATATGTCAAGTCCATATTAAATGATTATTATTATTAACTTACTATGGATGGAAACACAATGAAAGCGGGTTACGGGATCTACGATAAAAAAGGCAAAACCAAACAAGACGCTCACAACTTCTCAGATACATTACTCAGCGCGTAGATCTTTGAGGATACCAAATGGAGGTAGTCAGAGGCACATACAAACATAATATTTGGCACATGCTAAGTGGTAGGCAAGTTCATCGCCTCGTATTGAAATATCGCCTTTTTTTCTTCGTCGTTTTTTAAATTATGTATGACAAAAAAAATATAACTCGAGATATACAAATGGGATCGAGTTGGAACGTACAACCTACCCATAGATTTATGTCCCCATACACACAAAAACAGTTTCATACTTTGACAAACTTTTTTTGTTGCGGCTTCGATCCCCGTTGCGTGTAGAATGTTCGCATGTTCTGTAGATATTTGTTTCGGGTGTGGGTTGTAGTACGACGGTACCCGTAGTTCTTGTTACCTACGACACAGGGAATCCTAGTGTGGCTAAGGACTATGTTTGTGATTGTAGTGTGTTTATTATTGTTGTTTAGTGCCATCTTATAAGGTCTATTTAGGTCTATTAGGAACTATTGACCGGCCTGCCATAGATAAAAAAACCTCGCATTTTAACTTTGCGTGAAAACCTGCCATAGATAAAAAAACTCGCATTCTACTTGACGTGAAAATATGTACATTTTGTGAGAGCCATTACGATATGTCGCTGAAAAATTCATCGAGTCAATCGCACCCAGCCATTTGTAAAAATATGTAAAATATTTCAATTGGCGCGAATGTGACCGGCATACGACTGGGAAAGTTTTAATGATTTTTTTATACAAGTTCAGTGCGAAATAAGCATACGTCCCACCTATCAGTGAGCGGTTACCGTAACCTATGGACGTTTGCAACGCCAGAGGTAACACTCGCGTGTTGCCGACCCTGAGACATAACGGGTGAAAAGTCTCTTGTGCCTGCAATTTCAGTCATTCATTTCATTCATTCGTTCATTCATTCATTCATTCAATTTCACCGGAATGCGACTATTACTGCTTGGACACAGAAATAAGGTATGATGGTATGCACTTCCCCGAACGAGCTATTTCACAAGGAATTATTACCATCGGTCACCCTGCTCTGCCCCCCTTAGGGTGACAGTTGGGACAAAAAAGTTCGATCTGTCCCCTTTTTGCAACGGGGGGCAGATATAACTATATATTTCTGTCTGTCCCCCTGTTAGTGATTGGGGGACAGACAGAACTATTTATTCCTGACTGTCCTCTAATTAAAAAATCCTCTCTTATTTTAATAGGTACACTATGTATGTACACATAAAGCTTTATGTATATATTCCATCTGTTTAGATATCTACTATTTAATACAAGCTTTTACTGTTTGTATGTTAGTTTGTTAGTTTAGGTCAAATCTTGCAAGCTGAATGAGAACCACTTCCTCTTATTATATTGAGTTGAATTTTTAATGTTGGTTCACTTCCGATGACATACATTTTATGGTAAGCATGACCTGAATCGACATCCAGGATTAGCTCCAGATAAAGGAACTCTTCAACGGTCATCACAGACACGAAATTTTGTGTACACATTTTATTATGATAGTTTTACCATGACATGGTTGCCGTACTCAGGGTTAAAAGCTTTTGAAAATGTTTTTTAACTATTAATTTATACTATCCTCTGCCCTCGACCGCGTGGTACCCGAATAAAAAGTAGCCTATGTGTTATTCTGATGTATAAGCTATATTACTGTAAATTTTCATCAAAATCCGTTCAGTAGTTTTTGCGTGGAAGAGTAACAAACATCCATCCTCACAAACTTACGCGTCTATAAAGTAGTAGGATTTGTCTTATAGTCTTATATTATCAGATCTGTAATTAATTGTGTTGTACGCAGTAGCCGAAAACGCGAACAAAGTCACGGCGCTTACACTAGTCATTAGGCTAAGCACCGAAAATAGGTACGTGTCCATTTTATAATTGCTACTATGTCCGATAAAATCAAGCGTTCTGTGTTTATTAGGCTTGAGAAAATAGATTGATAAGGCGTGGGTGAAAATCAATAGAGGTACTTTGGACAGACGAAATGTCGACTGACTTAAGTATAGCCAGCATAGTATTTTTAAATTCAACAATCGATAAATCCTACTTAATAATATAAACGCGAAAGTTTGTGAGGATAGATGTTTGTTACTCTTTCACGCAAAAACTACTGAACGGATTTTCATGAAACATTACAGTAATATAGCTCATACATCAGAATAACATATGCTACTTTTTATCTGGGTACCTTATTATTATTTTTCCCGTAAAACTTAATAAACATCATCATCTTATGGAATCACGTCTAGTCGAAACATTTTGCGAGTGTCATCCCGAGTGAGCAAAAGCACAGTGAAGATCTGACAGAGTGCAGGATAGAAACCGTAAACTTGGGACTGCAAACGTATCGCGAATATCGCGATTTAATTATTATGAACCGACTTCATAAAAGGAGCAATTCGTGCGTATGTTAAGCGATATCTTCGCCAAACTGTTAACAGATTTTATTGATTATTTTTTTAATGGGTCCCTATGGGTCCGTACTTCAAGACTCATAAAACATTTATGAAAAAATCCCACTCCTGAGGGTATAGCTGTATGAAAGACATACAAATCGATTGCAAAATCCGCATGACAGCTCGATGAGACGTTTCGGAGGTTAATGATAACTAGCAAACAAACAAGCAAACAAACAAGCTCTTACGGCATCCTGCCATCGATCACGATTTAAAATAATTTCGACGATAAAATTAAATGGTATCTAACGTCAAATTTTAAAAATAAATGTTAAAAAATTAGTTATAATTATTAAAACCTCTCATTTATGATACCGGAACCATGGAAAGAAAGAAAGAAAAAACATTTATTTGACACACAATTTTAGAGAGAGTATACAGGATGAAGGTACATAGAAAGAAGGTAATTCCTCTCCAAAATGCTGGGCCAAATAGGTCCTGTCTCAGCATATTATGCAACTCCACATCACCAGGATGTGAAGCTGGTTTTCAGACAGAACCTATGGAAGCTTACAATACCGGAGGTACCGAACACTTCCGCATTGCCAAACCCGAGACATAGCGGGTGAAAAGTCTCATCTGCCTGTAATTTCACCATACCCTTCAAACATGAACACAGCATAAATTCTCTGCTGCTTCTTAATTATTCAACTAAATTCAGTAAGAATTGGTATTTTAACCTTGAGAGTACGGCTGAAATCAATATTTTGAAATGGGCATTCAAGCACAAACTAATTAGTTATGGAAATCAATTATGTTTATTGTATATAAGATGTTTATTAATATCCCTAAAATTCAACGGAACTGTGACCTTCCGCTTGGTACGTAAATGTTATACCAACATAGCAAAGAGGTTGTTACCAGTTAAGTTGAAATTCTTGGGATGTTGTATGTAGGTTTTACTAGAAAATAAAAAAAATATGATTTTAATATCACAAAATGTATAATGTAAATTTATTTTGTAATGACCAATAATTTGTGATCGTGAATATATTTTTGAAAAAAAGAAAAGTTCTACAATTCTTGTTTTTTTTCTTCTTATTTATCACAATCTCAATACTATTTTTCATATAACACAAAGGTTAGCTGGAAGAGATTGCTATCGCTAACTTAATGCTATCTTCCTATATGCTTCTTAATATAATTTCCTATCTATCTACCAATCTATTCCTTTGTCTTTTCGAAATTCTATCTCGAACTAACCTTATAACCTCCTTTTATTTTTGTTTTTAGTGGAACAGGTGGTTGGCGGCACTGGGTATGGCGGCCAATAGTGTCGCGCGCGGGTGTCGGTTGAGGACTGGCAGTCTGGCTAAATGTGGGGGCACGCGCTTGCGTGCTTGCTAGGGATGGGATATATCCGTCCATTTACTAACAAAAATAATGCTGGACATTTTCACACAGCATCATCTAGCTCCAAAATAAGCAGAGCTTGTGTTATGGGAACTACATGACTGGTAAAAATAATAAAAATAATGCTGGACATTTTCACAAGCATCATCTAGCCCTAAGATAAGCAGAGCTTGTGTTATGGGAACTACATGACCGATAAAAATAATAAAAAATAATGCTAGACATTTTCACACAGCATTATATTTACGCAAAACCTCGGCCTGCCTACCTATCTGTTGCTATACCCTTAGACAGGGTTCATGTGAGATACCTACCTATAAACACCATCTATGTACCTACCATGTGAAAGCAATAAATGTATTGAGTATTGAGTATATAGCCCCAAAGTAAGCAGAGCTTGTGTTATGGGAGCTACATGACTGATATTACTACTTACATACATTTTGTTTTGTAAATACATACATATTATACATAGAAAACATCCAGGCTTGATACAAATATTTGCAGATCATACAAACATCTGTCCAGCAGCGGGAATCGAAACCCGCAACTTTCTGCGTCTCATGCCATAAAATAAATGCATAGAATGTTCTTCAATGCTACCTAAATAGTAAAAAAAACAAACATAACCACGACCAGTATCCTGATGGGCATACTCAGATACAAACTCGGTGATTATGTATGTTATTGAGGTCAAGTAGGAGGTTGTCAGAGACTTGTCCAAACATTACATCTGGCACATGCCCACGTTTTTAAAGTTATTATTTATTAATATATAATATTACTAGCTTCTGCCCACGGCTTTGCCCGCGTAGTACCCGGATAAAAAGCATATAGCCTATATGTTATTCTGATGTATAAGCTATATTACTGTAAAGTTTTATCAAAATCCGTTCAGTAGTTTTTGCGTGAAAGAGTAACAAACATCCATCCTCACAAACTTTCTCGTTTATAATATTAGTAGGATATAATTATATCCTTTAAGTGACACAAAATAAACTATTTTTGTCTGTGTCTAATTGGCATTCCATGCGACAGATTGCAAGCCGCTTATTGAAACATTAACTAATGGCACATGCCTTCAAATTGTTGGTACTAGGGCATGCAGGTTTCCTCATGATGCTTCCCTGCACCGTTTTAAGTACGTGTAAACGCGCACGTACATTTGTTACCCCAAAAAGTACTATAAGTATTATGGAACTCAAACGAACTAGATTATTATGTAACACATTTTTAACAGTCACCAATTTCCGAACGAAACTTCGTCAATCACCTATATTTATTCAAGTACCCTCAATTTCCTACCCTTACTGTAACCTCAACAAATTTAGGGAGTAGAAGAAAAATCGCTCTCTTTAGTCGCACAAGTCTAACTTACCGACACTAATTAGTTTCTATGTACTAATTTTTTGAATGTTTGTCTATGAGTATTTTTTATTTATGAAAGACTATTTATATTCATATGTGTTTGTTATGTCAAAAATATCATAATAATGTATATTGTATATAGTAACAAATCCAATTTTATCTATCTATCTAAGTCAAACACGAAATTGCTTTAAAAAAAACCATTAAAAATCAGCCCAAATTGTCGGGCAGTTTCTTGCAATCGTATTGTTTGACTTTAAAAAAGTTTCATCAAAAGTTTTTAATGACGTCTCTAGGAAGAAGTGCAATACGTAATAAAAGACACTTCTAGAGTAAATTTTGACAAAGAGACTTGTGCAACATTTTGGAATGTAATTTAAAAACAAGAGTGCGTGCTCTCAGTCTTGTTTTTATATTACAGCTCTCAGTCCCATCACTAGCCGCCATTTCAAATTCGGAATGTGCTTCATCACGTCACATTACAAATTCTTACCTTATTACATTGCATTACAGTTGTAATTCCTTTCCAAGAATTGAAACAAATGCTAGACTCTGTCCTTAAAAGGTTGAAGTAACTTGGTATTTAAAGGAAATTTAGATCTTATGATTGCTAGGAGAGAATTCGAAATTCATTGACAAAAGAAATGAAACTAATAAACTGACTTTACAACAAAAATAACGGTCAAAGGAGTACAATACCAACATTATAAATGTGAAAGTATAAATGCATGTATGTTTATTCATATTGTAAAAACGGGAATTTTCACGTACTGCACTATCGGTGAAGGCACCGACTAAGTTTCGACTCATTCCGAGAGTCTTCATCAGGGTGAGTGGTTGCGACTTTCTCAGACTTTCGAGTGGTTGCGAAACTTAGTCGGTGCCTTCACCGATAGTGCAGTACGTGAAAATTCCCGTTTTTACAATATGAATAGTCAAGTTCACGATAGTTTTTGGAGTATGTATGTTTGTTGCTAATCTCCGTAACGGCTGCGCCAATTTAGATGAAATGTTGATTTAGTATAGTTCGTGATCTAGAATAATAATAATAAACCACATAGTCCTGACCCTATAAATCCCTGTGTCGTGGGTAGGAACCACGAGTACCGTGGTACCAAAACACCCGGACCATAAACAAATATCTGCAGAACTAGACATTCCTGCAACGGGAATCAACCCCGCACCTCTGATATCGCAACTGGCCATTAGAGATCGTCTATTCATCTATATTCCATCATCGAGAAAACAGTTGTAAGCGTGTTGGTTTGTTAGTAAAATTTGATAATTTACAACCTTGAAATATATAAAAGTCGTATTTAAATGGATACCTTCAAAATGGCGATTTTTTCAATTCTTGCCCGTAGACATTCGTAGCACGTATCTACGGCGTAGCACGTATTATGCCGTAGCACGTACTACGCCGTAGCATGCTTCATTGCAACTAATTTCAGGAGACACTCTAATTTAAAAAAATTAAAAATTGATGAACTAATTAAAAAGTTATAAATTTAAATGTAAATTTTAGAGATAACTTTTAGTGGCGATGTTCATATATGTCACTTAAAATTGACTTTTAAACTTTAAACGTTTAATGTATGTCCCGGAAATTGTGCGACAGCAAGACTCCATGGCGTAACTGGTCAATGCATTGCCGATTGGAAGTGAAGATGCGAATTGTCCAATTAAAAAAAACTGTACATTTTCACACAGCATCATCTAGCAAAGTAAGCAGAGCTTTTATTATGGGAACTACATGACTGATATACTACTTATATACATTTTAATCATAGTATCATCTGTTATATATAATAATCATTAATTATTCCTAATTACAATTCCTGTCTTAGTCGCATTGTCACTTATACTTAATTAACCACTTAAGGGACAGAAGATTAATAGCAGTTTTTTGCCAGTCGACCTCAAGAAAGAGTGTTCTCAATTCATTTATATGTTTTGTGTATGTTTCACGATTTCTTCGCCAATTGTGAGCCGATTTTAATCATTCTTTTTTTAATAGAGGGTCTCATTACGAAAGGTGGTTTAAATCGGTAGTTTATCTTTAAGACTTTTGATTCCTGATTTTCAAGACAAATTGTTGTGCAAAGGGAACAAGAAGAAAATTTAATGCTATAATATAATAACCGACAGTCTATTTGACATTTCAAAAAGAGTTTTGACCACAAATATCTGCTAAAAGATAAACCAGGAGGCCATAACCAAACCTCTTTTTGAGGACCTACTTTCTTCTGGTAGCCAATCAAAATTATTTTCACAAATCAAAGAGTTTTTCACAATTTTGGAGGACCATAATTTATAGTATACGCACCATGCTACTTTCTTTATATATTCATGTTTATGTTCTATATATTTATGTATCTTTATATTAACGTAACATTTTTTAAAGTAAAAAAAAATTAATTGTTAAGGTACTTTTTACACTTTGTCAATTTATTTAGTTTGTTTGTTTGATAAATTCGACTAGCTGTTTAGTTTTTTTTTATTGTATAAAATGTAAATCCGTTTTTGGCTGTAAAATATGTTTAGCAAGAATTATTTGTTTTATAAGGGCTGTGGATTTAATTTCATAAATAAATAAATTTATGTTTTTTTTTATTTTGGTTTTGAAGTGTTTTTTTAATCAAATGGATATCCCGCGGTTTTATTTTATTTTTAAATTATTGACATTAGTAACTTTGCAATAATACTCTTTTTACTATTCACCCGTTATGTCTCAGAGTCGGTGCGAGTGATCTTTTTCCACAATACACATAGGTTATCTGGAAGAAAATGCTTTTTAGTATTAAGTTCGCCTCTATACTATCTATCTACCTACCCTTAGATAATAGACAATGGCGAATTCCAATGACAAGGAGGAAAGAGGAAGGTTTCGCGAAATAATTCGCTTTAATCATGTCCCGGGACATAATGTCCCAGGGCCATATTGTTCATGCTTAAATTGTAAACTACTAGCTACCGCCCACGGTTTCGCCCGCGTGGTATCTGTATATAAAGCACCCGTTGAAAGTAACTTACCATTAAGGCAGCGTTCGTAAGAAACGAATTCGCCGACTGTTTTTTCGTCGACTTACGTTTCAAAATATGTCTCCACGAAAAGCATTTTTATTTCAACGGGATGATGTCTATGTCCAACTTGTAGGTCCATTCTGAATATTGGTGTATTTTTTTTTAAATCGGATGAGTTTCAGTTATTACCTCCTACATTTACTTACAAACTTTACGTCTTTATACGTGTAGATGTTTCGTTCCACGGCCCGAAGTGTTATCTTTTGTGCGAAATAATGGGTTTGAATACCTATCTTTAGAGGACACGAAACGTAGGAATAACGTTTTTTGACATATTAGTTTTTTATCGGTAACGTTTTTTGCGGTAGCGTTATAGGACGTTATTAGCTCTAGAGTAATATAGTTGCAGCGTTATTGTAGGTAGAATGAGTTGGATATTCTGCAGATATTTGTTCCGGATCTGAGTCGTGTGGTACCACGGTACCTACTCGTACTTCCTGATACCCACGACACAGGGAATCTAGTGTGGACCCAGAACTATGTATGTCTCTCAGGGCTATGTTACCTGTTGTTCTAGCTAGGCTTGGTCGCGCGTAATTTAAAAGTAAACTTAAAAATCATGTAGTTTTTTAGTTGACTTTTCTATATCCTACTACTATTTTATCATATAAATGCGAAAGTTTGTGAGGATGGATGTTTGTTACTCTTTCACGCAAAAACTACTGAACGGATTTTTTTGAAATTTTACAGTAATATAGCTTATACATCAGAATAACACATAGGCTACTTTTTATTCGGGTACCATGGCGAAGCCGTGGGCAGAAGCTAGTATTTCTATATATCCTTGTGATTTCAATGAATAAAAACCTATTGATTTGGACTTTGATGTTGTTATTTTTTATTCTAGAGTTATTTTGTCATAGCTTTATTTTTATTTAGACTGCCTGAATTTCGTGCGTTTATTCCCGTCGCGATGCAAAGGACATCTATAATTTTGAAACAATGGACCATCGCGGGGATTATATCCCCAAACTGACATAAGTTTAATTGCGTGCTGAGGGCTATTTATGTATTCCTGATTTACGATAGTGGATTCCGCGTGACAAATAAATCTGATATAACGTTTGTTAATTTTCAACGAAGTATTTATCGAGGTACTTCGGAATTTGGAAGAAATTTCTAAGTTATTGCTTCGCTAACAAGAGCGGTATTATTAGACCGCTTTCTTATCATTTTTTTATTATATTCTGCCCACGACTTCGCCCGCGTGGTACCCAAATAGAAAGTAACCCATGTGTTATTCTGATGTATAAGCTATATTACTGTAAAGTTCCATCAAAATTCGTTCAGTAGTTTTTGCGTGAAAGAGTAACAAACATCCATCCTCACAAACTTTCGCGTTTGTTAGTAAAGTAGGATTTGTTAATTGGCACAATTATGTAATTTTTTGAAAATAAATATTCTTTATTATTATTTATAAACTGTTTTTGCAATAAACATTTACTTTACTTTAATCTACTTGTGCTGATTTATAGTGGTCCATGAATAATGATAGGAATTTGAGATTTTCGTATGTAAAGAATTATGCCCTGCTGAGCCAGTGCATATAAATCAAATAAAATGCTGAATTTTGAACGGAAATTTTGCGAATATGCTGACATAAGTAATCTAATAAATTATTAATGCGAAAATTCTCATGTGTCTTACTACTATTTTAATGAGAAAGGATGTGAGGATGGATGTTTGTAACTCTTTCACGCAAAATCTATTGAACGAAATTAGATGAAACTTTACAGTAATATAGCTTATACATCAGAATAACACATAGGCTCCTTTAAATCCGGGTACCACGCGGGCGAAGCCGTGGGCAGAAGCTAAAATACCCAACAGACAAAGTCTTGATACCACACTAAAATTTCCTGTTTCCTTAATCTTTGTTTTTTTTTAAACTAACAATCACACGACTGTACTTCGCATGAATCTATCCTCATAAATCGCCGCTACCATTCATTCCGTCTGCGTATTGTAGTACCAACCTTGGTAATACAATACAATACAAGTCGTTCCTGATACCCACGACACGGAATCCTAGTGTGGTCTCAGTACTCAATTGTATTCAATGATTTATATCTTTTTAAGTAGGTAAGCGCATATTATTCATTCGTAAATTCATATTTTTATGTAAACAAATTAACAAAACAGCTGTACAAAATCGTTGTGATATGACTGAGCCATATCAATAAATCTCTGTATAAATATTTCCAAGGGTTTTTATATAGTACTAGCTGCACCCCGCGGTTTCACCCGCGTAAGTTTCGATTTAATACTCGTGATAACTCCGAAATTAAATGTCCGATTCGTATGAATTCAAAAATATTTTACTGCTACATAAATACCCTTGATGATAAAACTATTTATTTGAATAAGAATTACGATACGAATGTAACCAACTTTTGTTTCTACCCGCGAACTAATTACATTTTAGAACACAAAAGCTGCTATTGTGACTTAACTATGATAGTTAGATATACTCCCTCCAGGAATTTTTTGTAGGTAATAATGAGTACTCCAATCATGTAGTACATAATTTTTATGTATCATCAATAGTTTTCTCAGCGCACGCCAAATAATAAATTTTATAGGCAAATTTTTGCTCCTTTGGGTTACATTATTGCAATTTTCTTACGGATCTCTATTTTTTTTCAAAATAAACTATACCAATGTTACTTCCTGATAATTTAACTTTCTATTAGTGAAAAAATGGTTAAAATCGGTCCAGTAGTTTCGGAGCCTATTCGATACAAACAAACAAAAAAATATTTCCTCTTTATATTATTATAGTATAGACTAGCTATTGTCCACGGCTTTGCCCGTATTGCGTTCGTAAGAAACGTTTCGTAGACTTAGGTTGCAAAATTGGTCTTTACAAAAAGCCCTTTTATTTTAACGGTATAACAGATTGCTTATACAGGCATCTATCGATTCCACAGCTACTTACCGATCTGTGTTTTGTAGGTATTTGTATTCGACAACAATGAAACCTTTGTCCATTTCAGTTACAGCCTTTCAGGACTAACTTTTAAGGCTAATAAACTCAATCATAATCGATCCAGTCGCCGCGGAATCCAGACGATTCCTACTACTGACTAAATGCTCTTTCTCATCAATCATTCTCGATTATGTCGGCTTTCCTACTAGATATCGTATTTCATTTTTACACCATTATATATCTACTGCCCACGGCTTCGCTCGTGTGGTACCCGGATAAAATGTAACCTATGTGTTATTCTGATCTATAAGCTATATTACTGTAAAGTTTTATCAAAATCCGTTCTGTAGTTTTTGCGTGAAAGAGTAACAAACATCCATCCTCACAAACTTTTGCGTTTATAATATTACTAGCTTCTGCCCACGGCTTCGCTCGTGTGGTACCTGGATAAAAAGTAGCCTATGTGTTATTCTGATGTATAAGCTATATTACTGTAAAGTTTCATCAAAATCCGTTCAGTAGTTTTTGCGTGAAAGAGTAACAAACATCCATCCTCACAAACTTTCACGTTTATAATATTAGTAGGATTGTTATGCCTACGTTTTGTCAGAATTCCACGTGACAGATTGTAAGCCCATCGCCACTTATTGGAACACTTACTTGGAAAGCTTTTAATTCAAGGACATGCCGGTTCTCTTGTTCCGATGTTTTTAATGTTTTTATTCACCGATACATTTGGAAGCTTAAAAATCCGTTGGTGCACGACGTGATTCAAACCATACCTCTGAATCGAAAGTTGGGAACTCTTGCCACTACGCCACTACCGCCCTTTCTTATCCGGGACAACAGTAGACCGTATATGCGTTTGCCGTAAGAGTTGTTTGTTTCTTTTACCTATCTCATGTTTCGAAACAGCTAGTTGATTTTTTACATATTGTAATTTGTAGAAATCAACTTGTTGTTTCGATCATTTTGTCCCATTTAAGGCATTAATACATTATTAATACATTATTATAGGTACTCTAAATAAATAAATAAATAAATATTTTTTGGACATTTTTCACACAGCATCATCTAGCCCCAAACTAAGCAGAGCTTGTGTTATGGGAACTACATGACTGATATACATACTTTTTTTGTAAATACATACATATTATGCATAGAAAACACCCAGAATCAAGACAAATATTTATATACAAACATTTGTCCCGCGGCAGGCATCGAACCCGCAACCTTCTGCGTCTCAGGCGGGCATTCGCCCACAGCGCCACAGAGTTCGTCTTTGTCAATAATGTAAGTTAATCCAACACAGTATATATTAATTGTAATATTTATGGTCACAGATTAACTATTAACCGGACACAACTGAACAGGACCGGATACGACCGGATGAAACCGGATTATACACAAATTACATCCGTCAGCGGGATTAGTGTGAAACTACCCTTGAAACTAATTATTTTATATATAATAAGCCTTATAGTCGGACAAGAAAATATTTCTTTGTTATTCGTATTTATATTCTTTTTGTTCCATTTTTGTGTGTCCGTTTGCCAGATGGCAAAGGTCTCCTCCAATCTTCTCCATTCTGGCCTTTCTATGGCCCTACCCTATGTAGTTCTATGGCCACTCTACCCTATGTAGTTCTATGGCCACTCTACCCTATGTAGTTCTATGGCCACTCTACCCTATGTAGTTCTATGGCCACTCTACCCTATGCAGTTCTATGGCCACTCTACCCTATGTAGTTCTATGGCCACTCTACCCTATGTAGTTCTATGGCCACTCTACCCTATGTAGTTATATGGCCACTCTACCCTATGTAGTTCTATGGCCACTCTACCCTATGTAGTTCTATGGCCACTCTACCCTATGTAGTTCTATGGCCACTCTACCCCATGTAGTTCTATGGCCACTCTACCCTATGTAGTTCTATGGCCACTCTACCCCAGGTAGTTCTATGGCCACTCTACCCTATGTAGTTCTATGGCCACTCTACCCTATGTAGTTCTATGGCCACTCTACCCTATGTAGTTCTATGGCCACTCTACCCTATGCAGTTCTATGGCCACTCTACCCTATGTAGTTCTATGGCCACTCTACCCTATGTAGTTCTATGGCCACTCTACCCTATGTAGTTATATGGCCACTCTACCCTATGTAGTTCTATGGCCACTCTACCCTATGTAGTTCTATGGCCACTCTACCCTATGTAGTTCTATGGCCACTCTACCCCATGTAGTTCTATGGCCACTCTACCCTATGTAGTTCTATGGCCACTCTACCCCAGGTAGTTCTATGGCCACTCTACCCTATGTAGTTCTATGGCCACTCTACCCTATGTAGTTCTATGGCCACTCTACCCTATGTAGTTCTATGGCCACTCTACCCTATGTAGTTCTATGGCCACTCTACCCTATGTAGTTCCCGCGACTTGTCTAATGTCGTATGTACGTATTAACGCTTGCTTAAAAAAAATGAAAGAATATATCGAACCAAAAATGGGAAGGCTTGTGCTATCAGTTAGTGTTCCAATAAGCGGCGATAGAATTCCAACCCGTCACGAGGAATGAGAAATCCTTGCAAAACGCGAGCATGTACTAGATGTAGGTACTTTGTGGGCGTGCCTGTGACTACTCTACTTGGTATTCTATATAATATATCGTGAGATTGCTTATGGTTTTGTTGATACAGATTTTTGTTAATATAATTTTCACTCCCAATATACTACACAAGTGCTAAACTCATGCAAACTCTCTCTCACATACACACACACACACACACACAAACACACACACACACACACACACACAATTCCTACAAAAGTGTGCAATGCCCATAATATATGTTATTTCCAAGACCCCCTCAGTTTCATCTTTTATGTTTTTATTTTATTTCTATTTTGTGTTTTGCCCTGTTTGTGGTTTTTGTGTCTTATAGAAATCCATGTATCTTTAACCGGCCTCCCCGATACAGGCTCGACCTCGTGTGGGGACCAACAGCAACTCTATTTTAACTTTCGGTAAATATAATATTCGTATTGTATTTTGTATTTGTATTGAACAGTTGGAATCGAATCTTGTCCATGTCATTAATCTCTGTAATCCCATCTTACCTCGAGATGATGGGACCATCTCGTTTACAATTCAAAATGCGTACAGTCAGCGACAAAAGTAGTTTAACAGTTTGAATTCTTATAACTGAAATATGTACGCGTGTACATATTTAGAGGAACACAACAAAAACTCTCTCAAAGCAGAATTCAAAGTCTAGTAAACTTTAGTTCAAAACAATATAAATTCAAAAGTTTTTTTTATACAACTATTAAAAACAGTAATAATCAATGAAACAAATATGTATAAACTAGCTTCTACCCACGGCTTCGCCCGCGTGGTACTCGGATAAAAAGTAGCCTATGTGTTATTCTGATGTATAAGCTATATTACTGTAAAGTTTCATCAAAATCCGTTCAGTAGTTTTTGCGTGAAAGTGTAACAAACATCTTAACAAACTTTAACGTTTATAATATTACTAACTTCTGCCCACGGCTTCGCCCGCGTGGTACCCGGATAAAAAGTAGCCTATGTGTTATTCTGATGTATAAGCTGTATTACTGTAAAGTTTCATCAAAATCCGTTCAGTAGTTTTTGCGTGAAAGAGTAACAAACATCCTCACAAACTTTCACGTTTATAATATTAGTAGGATAGGATAAGTAGGAGGATAGTAGAATAGGATAGTAGGATATTTTTTTTTGTGGCTTTAGTATCACTGCGACCGTTACAGGCCTATTGTGATCGCTCCTTAAGAAGCCTGCGTTGGATTAATTGCCCATACAAACGTAATACTATAGTCATTTGTAATTAGAGCTTATTTTCACCATACTATGTTTTTATTTGCATTCGATTAGTATTTATCTACGTACCTTGCTATATATTTTTTCAATATACTTATCTAAAATTAAATGTAAGCGAATCGCATTTTGGATATTTTTACGTCAAACATGACATGTTTTCTTCTCATTTGTTTCGTATTAAAAACAACAATACCTGAGAAAAAAACACTTTAGTACCTACTTATAAGTAAGTATCTACTTAAATATATATCTTAGTACGAGTGTGCTTACCTACCTGCTAATATAATCTACTTAAGTACCTATCAACTAAGAAAACAAAAGAAAAACAGAGAAAACAAAACAACTTAATCCAACACAACACAAAGTGTGTCCTAGGAATGTCAAAGTATACATTTGATCCTTCATCCTACTATTGACTAACTGAGCCCGAGGAAGTTAATCTAATTTGTAAATAAATTGAATGAAGTATACCAGGATCATAGCAAGTGGAAATCCTTGGTCTCTGCCTACCCCTCCGGGAAACAGGCATGACTATATGTATGTATGTAATCTACTTTTGTCGCTGACTGTACGTACCTACGCTATTCAAATATTGATTCCCTTTACAAATCCTTTCAACAATACCCTTTCAATGCTAATACCCTGAATAGATTATTTATATACTTTTAGACCCAATGTAGGTCCTCGTTGGCCTAGTGGGCGGTACGCCGACTTCAGATCCCGGATGTCAAATAAATTCATATATATTGAATAGATTTTTTTACTGTTTTAAAAAAATATATATTATTCTGTCTGTAGATAAAATATTTTTGCTTCGAAAATGTATATGAGTAGTATATCAATCATGTAGTTTCCATTAAAAAAGCTCTGCTTACTTTGGGGCTAGATGATGCTGAAAACAGAAATAATTCAAAACTTGTACTGTAGTAAAAAAATCAACATCTTATAAATATTGCTTTTAAATCTAATATAATCAATGTATCGTTCTTAAATATCTATATCGAAAACATACCCCAATTTATCGTCCGTCGATAAAGTTAAATAACATGAGTATTTAAAAAAAAACACGCGTCGATAGGTACCTTTGGTGGTAGAAGCGTCCGTAGGTTACGGTAACCGCTCACCGACAGGTGTGCCGTATGCTTGTTTGGCACTAGTGGTATTTAAAAAAAAAAGCGTTTAATAATTCTACTTGACTAATCATTCCAGCTCCTATAATTTCTTTCACCCTTCAAGTTGTCCGTTGCACGCCAAATCTTAAGATTCTCGATCTGGGCAGAAACTTTGTCTTGATCCGCTAAACTTAGCAAAGTAACCCTTTGAGCTTGTGGCGAGCGAAAACAGGGGATTAGGCAGCTAAAATCATAACCCTCTCCAACTCAGTCTGGTAATAAGTAGAACTTATAGTAAAAGCTTAATTTATACAACACTAGCTTCTGCCCACGGCTACGCCCGCGTGGTACCCAGATAAAAAGTAATATATGTGTTATTCTGATGTCTAAGCTATATTACTGTAAAGTTTCATTATAATCCGTTCAGTAGTTTTTGCGTGAAGGAATAACAAACATCCTCAAAAACTTTCACCTTTATAATATTAGTAGGAAGTAGGAAAGGAATAGGATTTACCAGAAGTCAGATCCTCGTATTCATAAAAACAGTCAAACAAAAGTCACGATCACATTATGTATTTTAACCAATTTTAAATTGATTATTTTTATCATACTATGTATAGTGTTAAGTTTTAATAATATTGTATGGATTTATATGATCTGAAATAAATCGATAATAATAATTGATCCATCAGATGTCTTCGCGTGCATACCATTCTTTTTGGACAACAAAAAATAAGTAATTAGGTACCTAATAAATAGATTTAATGATTGGGCTTGTATGAAGTACGGGAGGAAAGCTTCAAGCTAACGTTTTAGGTAACTTTTCAGACATAGCAACGCGCGTTTTCTCATTAGTGGCGAGGCGCGAGGTCGCGGGTAAGCACTTGTGTTCCGTATTGAAAAGCTTCCATTTAAGCAAAGCAACATGTTTGAATAGCATACTAGGGATGGGGCGAGTTCGATAGAATTGCAAATTCCTATTTCTGCCTAAAGTAACCACCTTATTCTTAGACATTTCTCCAAATATTCCTCTTGTTCTTTTCGGTTGCCTCCAAAACTGTTTGGTAAACAGGAGGAAGGACAATTAAATTCAACTTTTTGAGGATTCTCATAAAATTATAATTCGGGTTGTGGAGTGTTTATGTCATCATGCGAAATTAGTTTAAGGTGAATCAAGCCCACAGAACTTATTGGTCTATGGCTGTTTTGGAATATTATTATATTCCAAAACACTTACTATTCTTCTCCTGACGTTCCCATATTCTAAAATTATACCGAACAACGACAATTTCAATTCTATGGCTGTTGTCAAATATCATAAACGTCAACTTTGAGGAAGGTAACAAGGGTGTCTAGACAAATACCACTTTCTGTTCAAAGTGGTCCTTGTGATTTTAATGAATAAATGAATTTTGACTTTGACTTTGACATTGTTGGCGTTAACGCCTGCTCTGCGGTAAGATTGAATTGTATGAAAATGACATTAGCTGTGGAAATGTCACGTGACTTCTGCCAAGTTTTGCCTTGACAAATTTGCGTTCGCGTGAAAGGAAAAGTAAGCGTGAGTTATTTGTCTTGACCCCTGACAGTTTGATTATTTCACTCTAGAAAATGTTCAAGGATAATTTGGGTTATTCCATAAATCCCCCCTAAAATCCCCCTTAGGGGGGAAAAATGGAACTTAAAAAATGTTTAGAATTCCCCCCTGATAACCCCCCTTAAGGGGGGAAACTGGTATCGAAAAAATACTTATTCCACTTTTCCCCCTTGAAAATCTACCTTAGGCAGGAAAAGTAGTATCTAAAAAAAAGAAGTCTAGAATTCACCCTTGGAAATCCCAAAAAAAAATTTTGGGGGAAAACTGGAACTGAAAAAAAAATGTTTAGTAATCCCCCCCACGTATATATATTAGTTAATTTATAGGAGAATTTTATGTATAGTAAAAATATAAAAACACAAAAGTGAGGTTGAGGTCTCTAAGAAGTCTATCGAGTGAGTGTAGACGGGGGTTAATCTAGGGCGGACAGTTATTTTGATTTGGAAATATAATCGACCTCTGTGGCTCAGTGGGCGATAGCCCGCCTGAGACGCAGAACGTTGCGGATTCGTTACCCGCCGCCGGACAATTTTTACATGATAAGCATATTATGTTACATTAAAAAATGTATATGAGTAGTACATTAGTCTGTTTCTATAACCCGAACTCTACAGAAGTCGTAAATTCGTCAGAGATAGATTGTTTCAACAGATTATAAGATTAATATACTGTTCAATCTCAAAAACAGAGAAAACGAGAAGAGAAAAGAAGTAAAAGAAGTAAGATCTCTCTCTCAAAAAGAGAGAGATATTCAAAAGAGAACTGAGATTGGTTTTAGCGAATCAAAAACGATTAAACAATTTAAAATTTTGTAAAAATTACGTCGTTATTTTAAGTTCAACGTTGCCCATCACTAGTATACTGCAGTAGGTCAAGTGGCGTGTTAATCGCCCGTTTTAAATGTATAATTTCGTCTCAAAGACTCTCGTTCGTTATGCGTGGTTATGCTAACGAATGCTAAGGTAAACTTCAGTGGCGACGCTCAAAGACTGTATTCAAATTATTTTTTCACCACATTGGTTTTTTGTACAGCTTTTGTTTTATACAACTAAATAATAAAATAGTGGTAGTGATCTGTATCAGTTGATCTATCTATAGATCGTTTGCTAACGTTTGATCGTTTGTTTGTCTTTAGATGGCTAGCTGTTTCATCTGTATTTTTTGTAAAGAAAAAAAAGTGGACATTTTTCACACAGCCAACTTAAGCAGAACAAATATCTGCAGAACATGCAAACCCAGAACAGCGGGAATTGAACTCAAACCTCTTGCGTAACAGCCGGCTACTCGGCCGCCGCACCATCGAAGTCGTCGAATCTTCTCAATAGATAAAGAAAAAGATACGTTTATATATTCAAAAATACAGTTTCGTATAAGTATATATACTTTTACATTAGACTTAATTATGTACCTACTAGCCTCTCCCCACGGCTTCGCCCGCGTGGTACCCGGATAAAAAGAAGCCTATGTGTTATTCTGATGTATAAGCTATATTACTGTAAAGTTTCATCAAAATCCGTTCAGTAGTTTTTGCGTGAAAGAGTAACAAACATCCATCCTCACAAACTTTCACGTTTATAATATTAGAAGGATATTAGGACTCGTATCTAAAGGATCATCATCATCATCATCAT
This sequence comes from Perizoma flavofasciatum, assembly GCA_958496245.1. Taxonomy (NCBI): domain Eukaryota; kingdom Metazoa; phylum Arthropoda; class Insecta; order Lepidoptera; family Geometridae; genus Perizoma; species Perizoma flavofasciatum. Next base: position 845,575 of record OY292448.1, read on the forward strand.
CAGCCTATATTAGTCCATTGCTGGACATAGGACTACGTTTGCGGAGTCGCGGTCTCCACTCAAGAACACGTTTACCCCAGCGGTTATCGGTTCTTCGCGAGATATGACCGGCCCACTGCCACTTCAGCTTACTAATTCGTTGAGCTATATCGATACCTTTGGTTCTCTGACGGATGTATTCGTTACGAATCCTATCCTTCAGAGAGACTCCGAGCATAGCTCTTTCCATAGCTCGCTGAGCGACTTTGAACTGGTGGACCAGCCCTATCGTGAGTATCCACGTCTCTAAAGGATAAAACTGTGATAAAAGGATAGAACTGTGTAATCCGTAGCAACATAGCTATATAGTAACTTAGGTATTATGTACGTAGATATAATTAGTACCTACGGAAGTTAAATAACATTTAGCCAAAGAAGTTTGTTTCGTGATAAATGAGGGCCCACTAATGTACGTGAGGCAGGGCACAGCGCGCGGGTTGCAGAAAGTAAACTTTTCGTCACGCCACAGATACTATAAATAAATAAATAAATAATGCTGGACAATCCACACAGCATCATCTAGCCCCAAGCTAAGCAGAGCTTGTGTTATGGGTACTAGATGACTGATATACTCAATACAATACATTACATAGATAGATTTTTTTTTATTATACATAGAAAATACCCAGAACACCCGGAACAAATATTTGCAGATCGTACAAACATTTGTCCCAGGGCGGGAATCGAACCCGCAACCTTCGCCCACCGCGCCACATCGGTCGTCAACTATAATACCTCTACTAGTAGTCACGGATACGGAAATATGTCCGTTAATTAGCGATAAGGCCGCCCATTGTACGACATTGATAAAGTTTGCGTTACTTAGGTACATGTTTGTATATGTTTAAGCTGAAATTTTGGTATTTTCTATCTACGTTAAATAGTGCATAGCATGCTTAGTGCATGCTTTTTGATAGTATTCTTGTTAATATGTGATGGTTTTATAATGTTTGCATAATTATTTTAATTACCTACCAAAGTAGGTACTAAATTCTGAATATATTAAGCAAATAAATAAAAAAAGTTAAATTAAGTTTAAAGTAATATTTAAAATTTTAAAGGTTCATTCCTAATAACGTTAAAATAATTGTGTTGTGATACTTTTTTTAAAGAAATTACTTCGTTTATTATTTAAAGTAACCTAGTTCTGAATGTTTGTTGGAAACTTTCTCTAATTAATACCTAAAGAAAGTCTTGATAACAACTTCTATTCCAAAAAGTTAGAAGGTTAGTTTAAAAAAGTTAAGCAGTAGGTACCTACTTCATCCAATTTGGTAATTTTGTTGCAGTTATGCTGTAGATCATCTCATTTTGTGTTGAATTACTTAAATTAGATTGTATTCTTAATGAATCTGCTTAATTTTATCATAAATAAAATAAATATTATAAAAAAATATCTTTTTAATCATTGATTACCTCGTAGATGTATGTTACGCCATGTTGAGCATGAAAACCTCGTAAATGTCGTAGATAAATGAAGGCTAAAAATATCAAATATTAAACTACACCGACTTTAAACTTGTTATTTATAGTTCCATAAACGCATACTAAAACAAGTCCTAACAAAATTGTACACCAGACGTTTTTTCTTCCTCCTGAAAAGTTCACTCCAACCGACCTACAAGGTTTTCACTATACGCCGACGATACGTATATCTATTTCGGGCATTCAGCTTTCAGACCCCGACTTGTGGTAGGTTTATTTTGTCTATATTCATTCAGGTTGCATTCGCCACACAGATCTGAATTGTCTTTTGAAATTCACTTTAAATTCTGCAACCATTTAAGTACCTACGTACTTTTGTTAGTTATAAGTTCTCATTTAAGTGAATCATAAATTTCTTATGAGAATTAATTCTTAAACCAGAAATTCACGTTATTTAAAATTAAACGTTTCTAAATAATCTTTGTGTTTTCAATGAATAAAAATAACTCAAACTCGTACCTATTGTTTTGTAAAAGGATCATTAAAAAGAATAACCAGCCTTGTTTTCTTGCCTTTCTTTCCTGGCTTGGTCGCGGAGGAACAGGCAGTACATAAAAACCGACGTTTCAAAGTGGCCCTTGTGATTTTATTGAATAAATGAATTTTGACTTTGACTTTGACTTAAATAATTAAAACTATAACTTAACTTAATATGAAACTTAAACTATAAATTTGACTAACTAAACGAATTTTGCGTTTTTAAACGTTTCATTCATTCTGTGTCAGTTCCCATGATTTCTATTTAACTTTTGTAGGTACGTAGCAAGTACATCTACTGTGATACATTCACATTCATTCATGTTAGTTGTCCTTCTGTGTCCGTATTATACCTCTACTATGTCATGAGTGAAATATGATCGAAGTTGTAGTGACGTGAGCATTAGTGGAACATTATTATCGAACTAGCCTCTGCCCTCGGCTTCGCCCGCGTGGTACCCGGATAAAAAGTAGCATATCTGTTATTTTGATGTATTAGCTATATTACTGTTAAGTTTCATCAAAATCCGTTCAGTCGTTTTTACGTGAAAGAGTAACAAACATCCATCCTCACAAAATTCCCTTTGATCATCACCGCCAGCCACCGCGTCATTTTCACTGGGCCTACTTAAAATGCCACGTATTATTATTTGAAGAGCTCGGTGGCGCGGCGGGTGAGTAGTCAGCTGCCACGCAAGAGGTTCAGGTTCTATTTCCGCTGCGGGACAAATACTTGCAATGTTCTGTAGATATTTGTTCCAGTATATTTTGTGGTCCATACCACCGTACTTCTAGTACTTGGTACTCACGTGATAATAGTATAGAATCAGGACTATGTAGGACGAAAACCCGAGACCAAGAAGGTTGCGGGTTCGATTCCCGCCGCGTGACAAATGTTTGTATGATCTGCAAATGTTTGTCATGGTTCCGGATGTTTTCTATCTGTCTATAATGGTCAAATTCTGTAAATAGAAAATATTTTGAAAATTTTTTTTGAAGGGCACTCTGTAATCGACACTGAAGCCAAAAATGTTGTTTTTTTTTAATTTTTGTCTGTTTGTCTGTCTGTCTGCCAGAATCTGGGACGCGCATAGCGCCCAAACTACTGAACGAATTCAAATGAAACTTGAATTCGTTCAGTAGTTTCGGCATGATTTTATTTATTTATTTATTAACACTTTATGGCACATTTAATTAAAAATGTGAACAATAGGCGGACTTAATGCTAAAGCATTTTCTACCAGCCAACCCAATTTGTATTGATGATTTGAGTTCATAAACAGGGACATAAGATACCTTTTATCGTAGTCCGATTTCATTTATTCTTTATTTGTTAGAAAGGAGGTTTAAAGATTGAGAGCAATCGCGAACGGAGTCGCGGGTACAGCTAGTGTATAATATGTATGTAAATACATAAGTAGTATATCAATCATGTAGTTCTCATAACACAAGCTCTGCTTAGTTTGGGGCTAGATGATGCTGTGTGAAAAATGTCCAGCATTCTTTATTTATATGTCTGTTAGCTATTTATTTTTATAATTTCACTCATCTTATTGATCTGGCAGATCTATATTTATTTATTATCTATATGCTCTCTTGAAATAACATTTTACGTTAAAATGTTTAAATTTTAAAGTAATTATTTTGGTAAAATCCCGCCGCACCGGCTGCTCTCATTTTGATTAAATTAAAAGCAAAGTATTAATTTTATTAATGAAGGCTACAAGTTGGGAATAAAGTCTACCTTCATTAAAAAGTTCACGGTTTGAAATCTGAGAAATAATAAATAAAGTCCAACAGGCATATTATATAGTCAGATATATCCTATCCTACTAATATTATAAACGTGAAAGTTTGTGAGGATGGACGTTTGTTACTCTTTCACGCAAAAACTACTGAACAGATTTTAATGAAACTTTACAGTAATATAGCTTATACATCAGAATAACACATAAGCTACTTTTTAACCGGGTACCACGCGGGCGAACAGTAAGCAGAAGCTAGTATATTATATAGTCCTGACCCTAGGGTTTCCCGTGTCGAGGGTTTCAAGGACTACGAGTACCATGGTACTACAAAGCCGTAGTGTTTTTTTTTCATTAAAACTATAGGCGGACTAAACAAATACCACTTTCTGTAGTCGTTAACGCATCTCTTTCTTTCTTGCACTATCAGTAAAAGAGAGCGACAGTTTATATTTAGTTAAATTAGTGTACTACAGAATCGAGGACATTGAAACACTAAACTATGTCACAGGCCTGCGAATTTTATGGTCGTTTCCTCGCGATGTTAAGCTTTACCGTCTTGGGTACAAAAATTAAACAAAAGAAACAAATTAAAAAAAATATCTGATCTCTTATTTGATGACCTCGATGGTGTGGCTGGTAGCCGGCTACGACGCAAAAGGTGCGCATCCGATTCCCACTGCGGGACAAAAGTAAGCATTTTCTGCAGATATTTGTTCAGGGTCTAGGTGTTGTGGTACTAGAGTTCCTGTTACTCATAGTTCCTGATACCCACGACACAGGGATTTCTAGTGTGGGGTCAGAACTATGTATGTGACTCTTGGGCATTAAAAAAAGCATCGCGATTTATGAAAAAATACCAAAGATTTTACATCAACAGGAACCTATTTAGCGCCATCTGTATTGAATTGGATGCAGTAATTGTAAAGAGCCATCTAGCGGGAGTATCAGTAACTTCATTTACTTATACGCATTCTAAATAGTTCAAAGTATAATGTTAAGGTGGCGCTCTTGCTGTTATTTTCTTGCAATAAAAAAGTAAAACTGTTAATATACCTCATAAAATACTAGTTTATCCATCCAGTTTCCCATTTTGATCTTTTGATAAATAAATAATATTGTTTTACATAAATCTGTCCTACGTAAGCAGTATTGTTTAGTGTTTGGGTAACTTTGTGTTGACCTAGTTCTAAGTTTAGATCATAGATGGCGCTAAAACTTATTTGTGTTGCTCTAACAATATAGTTCCAAACCTTAATGTTAGATGGCGCTAAACCTAATTTTCAACAAAATGCATGTTTACAAAATCGTGCAACTTACCCGGCTGTGGATTGAATTTCTTCTGAACGTAGTTCATGAGTTTTTCAGCAAAACCGCGCTGTTTCTTGACATCCTTGCCAACAGCATGCTGCAAAAAATATATTTAAAGATAGGTAAGTTAAGTAGGAAAGAAAATCTGAACGAATATTTACCAAGTAGGTATTTTGCGTCCTAGGTTTAGTCCAAAACCTGTTTTAGACAGTTGTCAGCAAGCTAGACTGAATTAATCCTACTAATATTATAAACGCGTAAGTTTGTGAGGATGGATGTTTGTTACTCTTTCACGCAAAAACTACTGAACGGATTTTGATGAAACTTTACAATACGTAGTATACCTAGCTATATATCAAAATAACACAGGCTTCTTTTTACCAGAGTACCACGCGGGCGAAGCCGTGGGCAGAAGCTAGTGAATGAATGTACTAGGTATATAAGTAACACAACTAAGCAGAAGTTGTGTTATGGGAATTGATGTTCATGTTTTCCAAAATATTCGTTCAAAGTTCGCTTCATAGTCAAAGTCAAAATCAAAATTCATTTATTCAATAAAATCACAAGGACCACTTTGAAACGTCGGTTTTTATCTACTGCCTGTTCCTCCGCGACCAAGCCAGGAAAGAAAGGCAAGAAAACAAGGCTGGTTATTCTTTTTAATGATCCTTTTACAAAACAATAGGTTCGAGTTGGAGCATTTTCAATCCCAAGAGTTTTTGTCATCTAAATAATCAGATATTTTATAGTATGCCTTTTTATAAAGTTTTTGTTGATTACGTTTTTATTTTTTTTATGTAGCTGCGGTCCACTTGGCTACCAATAAAGTGTTACAAGTTTTCAAACCTATAAATTGTCCTAAAATCAGGTACGCCAAAAGTTCAGGCCAGCGGTAGGTATCCAGATTATATAACTAGATGCCGTAAATTCCATCTCCTACCCCTCTATGAACGAAGGAAAGTATCTGATCTGTCATTATCTTGTGAACATTGCAAATGGCGCGGTATATTGCTCTGAGCTAGGTACTGGGGCCTTATCAAGTCTTATTGCGATTCAATCCAGGCAAAGATGTGAAAAAAGATGTGAAATCCCGCTTTGCGAATGACAAATCTTTAACAACGCTATAGCGTTCTCAATCGCAAAGCGGAAAGTGACATTTTTGCCTGAGCTGAATCTCTTTAAGACTTCATTGTTAGGTCCCTGGAGCTAGTTGGACTGCGCACCAACAATGCAGCACTAAGGAGACCCAACATTTTATTCATACCCAGAGCTAAAACTAATTATGGGCAGAACGCATTTATTATTCGGGGAAGCAACTCTTTTAATACGTTAACAAACATAAGTACTGACGTTGATTTATTTTTGTAATTGTAAACTATGTAACGAGTTGCTTGACAACCTTTGTGGCGCAGTGGGCGAACGCCTGCCTGAGATGCAGAAGATGCAGAAGAGAAGAGAAGATGCTGCGGGACAAATGTTTGTATGATTAGCAAATGTTTGTCTCGGGTCTGGGTGTTTTCTATGTTCTATGTATGTATTTACAAAAAAAAAGTATAAAGTAGTATATCAGTCATGTAGTTCCCATAACACAAGCTCTCTTAGTTTGGGGCTAAATGATGCAGTGTGAAATATGTCCAGCATTATTTTATATGTAACTTCTTATTATTTTTTTATCTCTGATCCGTTGTCCTCATATCTGTAGTTTTAGCATATTTTTTTTTCTATTAATGGAATCTTTTAATTGGCCCTCAGCCTACCGACATGCACTTTGCATGTAAGTATTTAATTAAGTAATTTCATGTGTCAGCTATAAGTTTTCTTAAAATTCAAAAATAAAAATTAATAAATAAATACTTATTTTTTATTAATACATACATAAGTATATAAAAAACACCCAGACCCAAGACAAATATTTGCAGATCATAAAAACATTTGCCCCGCGGCGGGAATCGAACCCGCAACCTTCTGCGCCCGCTCCGCTCATAAATATTTTGTTAAATTATTTATACTTAGGTACTTTAATAAGTACGTAAGCATTTACGGATTTTAAAAAATCGTACACACGTCACGCCCCTTTAATAATTAAATTAGCAATCTCACCGCAATGGGAACTTCAGTTTAATTCCGTCATCCATTATAACTAGCTTTCGCGCGTGGCTTCGTTTAGTTGTGAAGTTTTAGCAATTAATTTCTGAGCTACGTCTACTTACTTCCTTGTACACCAACTTAGTTTGTATTAAGTAGCTAGCTTACCTTAATCTTAAATCTACTAAGTTCATAGGTCGACGATTCATACGACCTTTTACAGCATTCTTTAACCAGTTAAAAAATAATTTTGATCCCCGAATAAAAAGTAACCAATGTGTTATTCTGATGTATAAGCTATATTACTGTAAAGTTTCATCAATATCTGTTCAGTAGTTTTTGCGTGAAAGATTAACAAACATCCATCCTCACAAACTTTCGCGTTTATAATATTAGTAGGATTAAATTGTGTAGTTAAAAAAACGAAAAACCACGCTTTTCTAACGTATGTACTAAAAATTATCAAAATAATTCCATATCATCTAAATAATTCGATATAAAATATACTAAGTACTCATTATAAAGTTTTGGTTTAATTACTTTTTTAAATTTGTTAATTGTCAATTTTTGTATATTATTATATCTTGGGAGTTTGTTATGAAAGTGTACAAATTGCCCTTAAACGATTTACATACTAGATAGACTGACATACAGTCATGTAGTTCCCAAAACACAAGCTCTGCTTAGTTTGGGGCTAGATGATGCTCTGTGTCCAGCATTATTTATGTATTTTATTTGTAATATTCATATAAATATTATAATTATCGCATTAGCATTGCCATTCAGCGTGGCAATGCAGCCAGCATTTTGTGAACGCTTCCGTCTGCTAATGATCTGGATCAGTTGAGCTATCTTTATTCGTTTGCAATGGTATCTAGAGAGCTGGTGTGTTTTATCTGTATTTTTTTAAATATGTAGGTACCTACTTGTACATAGTTACCTACCTATGTTGTTACAATGTTTAAGTATATTAACATAAGCCGTTAAAATGAATGCTTCACTGGGGAAGATTTAACAAAATTGTAAAAACTTTTGTTGTGGCGAAAACGATACAAGTACGATACCCGCCACACAATTTCCCGAGGGAATATTAGGAGCAAAAAATTTTAATCTGTGGGGAATATCGTGTAGGTACATCTATTGAATTTGAAAGTAGGTAAACCGCATTAAAATCTCCTTCGCTGCAATAAAAAATTTAAAGGCTTGAACTTTATTTATTCAAAAAATACAACATTTACAAAAAGGACCTACCGACATCACCTTAGAAACACAAATAAATTTAAGCTTAATAAACATAGAACAAATTACGGAAAAATAGATAAGGTACTTTGCCCTAAAATGGCCCGATACATAAGATAGCCCACTTTAAATAAAATGTATTCCCACTGATTCAAAAACATCAAAATTTCGCGGAAATGTGTGAACGCATCCATAAACAAACGAACGGAAGCAAGCCGCCATTTTGACAACAGAAATCAGTTTGTTAGTGACGTAACCTCGCTTCGGTAAATATATTTTTAATTTTGGCGTTTCAAGTTTTTATTCGTTTGTTTTAACTAGTGGACCTTGAAGAATAAACTTTTGTGTCTTTAATTCAACGTAAAGTGTCCTTGCTTTACCTATTCATTGTGAATTTTTTGCTGTTTTAATCATTACTAAAAATGATCCTATGATGGACCACTCCATATAAGCCTAAGATGGCCCGGGCAATTTATATTATAATGAATTATATTATTTCGTACTATCCATTAGGAAAAAGAATAATACGGGATGAAAGTTAAGATAGGAAGCTACAATTTTTTTATAATTCTGTATTTTTATTTCAAAAATTAGTTGCAGCCGTGCTAGTTATATCTGAGTTGTGTACCAGCTGCTAAATACTTCAGTACACATGCCACAATGTAGTCTTGTTTCTAGTATTTATATACGAAGCGGTTGAACACGGTATATGTGCACTGGATTAAATGGCTTAAGGAATAGTTTTGAGATTTTATAGGCTTATTCCAAAAATCCCCTGCGATAATCCCCTGTGAAGGGGATTACTTTTTGTCCAGAAATCCTTTTCCGGTACTAAGCTAAGGATTTGTGGACAAGAGTTCCAGAAATCGCCTGAACCATTTATTTACACTGTTTTTAAAAAACTATCTCCACAAGGTACTCTAGGGAGCACTGCAAAAGACGACAGATAACAATGCTGTGGTTTAAAAAATACAAAAAAAAATCGTCTTTATTTGATATGTAGGAAAGCGTTTGTACTAGCTTCTGCCCACGGCTTATTCTGATAAGCTATATTACTGTAAAGTTTCATCAAAATCCGTTCAGTAGTTTTTAAGTGAAAGAATAGCAAACATCCATCCTCACAAACTTTCACATTTATAAGTAGGTAGTAAGATAAGACAAATAACTGAAAATTGATAAAAATGTAATATGAAATTTCATTACTCAATTTTTCACCCTTAGAAGTGGGATTTTTTCATATATGGGTCCACCATTAAAAAATATAATCATTAAAATCGGTTCACAAATGCCGAATATATTGTATAACATACATAACATACATTGACGACCTCTGTGGCACAGTGGGCGAAAGCCCACGCAGAAGGTTGCGGGTTCGATTCCCGCCGCGGGACAAATGTAAGTATCTGCAAATATTTGTATCGGGATCTGGGTGTTTTCAGTGTATAATATGTACCAATGTATTTACAAAAAAATATGTATATAAGTAGTATATCACTCATGTAGTTCCCATAATACAAGCTCTGCTTACTTTGGGGCTAGATGATGCTGTGAAAAAATTCCAGCGTTATTTATTTACTAGCTTCCGCCCACGGCTTCGCCCGCGTGGTACCCGGATAAAAGTAGCCTATGTGTTATTCTGAAGTATAAGCTATATTACTGTAAAGTTTCATCAAAATCCATTCGGTAGTATTTGCGTGAAAGAGGAACAAACATCCTCACAAACTTTCACGTTTATAATAATAGTAGGATAGGATAGAATTTATACAAGAAAAAATATAGACGAATTGAGACCCTCATCCTTTTTTGAAGTAAAAAAAATGTAATTTAATAACAATTAAATGATGATATTCGCGACACCAGTTCAAGGTCGCACAGCGAGCTATGGAACGAGCTATGCTCGGGGTTTCTCTGAAGGATAAAATCCGTAACGAGATTATTCGACAGAGAACGAGAGTCATCGACATAGCTCAGAGGATTAGTAAGCTGAAGTGGCAATGGGCTGGTATTATATATATGCCGAAGAACCGATAACCGTTGGGGTAAACGAGTTCTTGAGTGGAGACCGCGTCTGGGTAAACGTAGTGTGGGGCGCCCCCCGGCTAGATGGAGCGATGACTTAAGGAAAGCAGCGGGAAGTAAGTGGATGATAAGAGCCGAACACCGGGCTCAGTGGCGCGTATTGGGAGAGGCCTATGTCCAGCAGTGGACTGATGTGGGCTGATGATGATGATGATGATTCACGTTTGCAGTCCCAAGTTTACGTTTTTTTGTCTATTTTTTGAGTAGTTGTATTATTCTATTGAAAAACTAAATTAAAAATATTAATTATAATCTAAGTAGGTAATACTGAGTTGTTGCCAGTTAAATAACTACGCATTAGTAACATCTGGCTAAAATGGCGTGCCGTTAGTGAATGCTCACAATGGAACCGGAAAATCCTAGAAAATAAAGGGAGGAACTTTTAAAGAATGCTTCGGAAACTGGCATGCCTTTTTACATGGCTATAGCATCTAGGTATAGTATTGGCCTCGTTTCTCTTGTACACAAACTTAATTGTATCTATCAAAATCTGTTCAGTAGTTTTTGCGTGAAAGAGTAACAAACATCCCCAGAAACTTTCGCGTTTATTTATTTATTTGTTTAACAAAATCCACAGTCCTTATTTTATATAAACTTAAAATATATGTTTTTCTTACGACCAATAACGGATGTACATTTTATAGATAGATAATTTTAAAACAGACAGTCAATAATAGTATAATAGTACTAGCCTCTGCCCACGGCATTGCCCGCGTGGAACCCGGATATAAAGTACTCTATGTTTTATTCTGATGTGTTAGCTATATTACTGGAAAGTTCCATTAAAATCCGTTCAGTAGTTTTGCGTGAAAGAGTAACAAACATCCATCCTCAGAAACATTCGCGTTTATATAAGTAGGAGGATAAGTAATAGGATAAGTACTTAGTGTGGTTGTTTATTGAAAATTCACATGTTGTCTGTATATTTTAGTATGTGTTGGGATTTATATTATCATATTGCAACCCTAGGGTATAGATGGCGCAACTCTTGTTTATTGATAAATCATTCAGTAATTATTTCATTAAATAGATCAAAAGTTCATTCAATAGTTCATAAGTTCATTCAATAGTTCATAAGTTCATTCAATAGGTCAAGTATCAATAAAATCAGTAAAGGTGCCAACGGTTGTTTTTCATCACTTCAAGCCTTCGTCATAACATATTCAAGCCAGACCACCAGTCATTACCACTCCTGAATCTTCCCTCAAACGATCTGGGAGCCGGCAACATTCGAACCTGCCTGCCGGTGGTAACGACCTTGGATCATTCATAGACAGTGGTAAAATATAATCCAAAAACGGTATGTATTAGGTATTATATTATCTGTGGTATATGTATAGGAATACTAGCTAGCGACCCGATCGCGACCCTCTCCCGGAGACATGAAGTGGAATAAAGGAAATTGATGATCGTTCCCGAATAAACTTGATTTAATATGTTTCCCGTTTTCTTGACAGTGGCCCTATTACGTATGTTTACACGTTTATGCAGGTCATTACCTAGCTACACCAATCGGAAAGAAAAAGAAAGAAAGTTAATTTATTTGTTCCCATGGACAAAAGTTGTAAATAATATGAAACACACAAAACAAATAATGCTGGACATTTTCACACAGCATCATCTAGCCCCAAACTAAGCAGAGCTTGTGTTATGGGATCCTATTTGAGCCCACGGAACACAAAATTAGTACAAACTTAGTTTGTCTCGTTTCGCTTTGTATTATGTTAAGCATCTGTTTTGTGTTTATTATTATTTTGTGTTCAAGGGGAAAAATAAATGGATTTTCTTATAGTACCTAATTATAATATTACCTAATGTTCCTTTAAAACTTTAAAACTTTCTTACAATCCGTTCCATCCAAAGGTTGTCTGGTAGAGAACGCTATTTAGCGATAAGACCGCCCATTGTACAACATTGTTAAAGTTGATATTACTTAACTAAGCTGATATGTTATTTGGTGTACAATAAAGTATTTTCTATCTTCTATCTATCTATCTGTTCGAAATTTTCACACCGCACTATCTAGTCTAGTATAATCAGTTATGTAGTTTATGGAAACTACATAACTGTTCATACTACTTTCATATGTATATATTTATACATAAAAACACCCAGATCCGAGGCAAATATTTTCATAACATTTGTCCCGCAGCGGGAATCGATCCCGCAACCTTCCCAGTGGTCGTCATACATTGTAGATACCAGTGCTATTCGGAAACTATATTTCACACGATCAGCGCTGTTTCCGGTACCAAAGCATCGATTGTGTATGTCAGTTATAAATCTCGTCAATTTATGGTCTCACGGCGCACTGCTGACTGTTTTCAGCAGTTCATGCATTTTAAAGCATTTCGTCCTGCGGCGAGTACCGAACCCGCAACCTTCGCGTCTCTTCATCATCATCAGAATTACTTCACCCAATACTCAGTATAAGCACTGTTTGCTTCGGCTACCCTAAAGCTAACACTAAGAGGCCCTTTGTACATTATCATATAATTATTATTCCTCTTTATTTATTTTTAATCTCAGGCTTATACCTGGAGCCTTCATAGGCATTAGTGGAGCCGAAGCTAACACTAAGAGGCCTTTTTGTACAATACAATATATAAAAAAACGGTTTTTCGTGGATGGTGAATGATGAAACTATTGGATATATTGGGTGTTAATCTGGACTATTGCAGGAGTAAATGCTTAAGGAATGGTTGCTGGGCTATGTAGAATGAAACGGCACCTGCCAATTCTGACTCAAATCAAATCATAGGCAGGTTATTATTTAATTATTATTATTATTATTGCTGGAAATAACCATGAAAAAGGTAAGTCGACTAACCTAAAAGCAGTGTAGAGAGGTAGGATAGTCCCAGCATTATGCTGCAATAGTATATTGCTGTATAACTGTGTAATAAGTGTAATACTTAAAGTCTATACTTTAAAGTATAGACTTTAAGTATTATTTACCTGTTCCCGAGGTGGCGATGTCCTGGGCTTGTCTTGGCTGTGATTTGGTTTTTGGCCCGCCATTACTCCATACATCATTCACCGTGGGTTTTATTCGTTTTTACTTTCAAATTATATACGTCTTGATCTTTTCAGAATCAAAATCGAAATCACTTTCAGTTAGTCACGACCCGAGTTCTCTATGGCGATTTCTGATGTACCTATAGTTTATATTCGACAACCGAAAAGAGGGTTATGAGCTTAGATTTATTGAGGTTTTTTAAAACATAACCTTGCCTTATTCAGCGCGATTCAGAAAAGATCTCGGACCTAACAAGTCGTCTTATTGCGATTCAGTTCAGGCAAGTGTCAAATCTCGCTTTTCGATTGACGGTCAGGCTAAGGTGCCATAGCGTCAACTGTAAAGCAACTTCATGGTTAGGCCCCAGATCGCAAGTTCGAGTCTCGTCGAGGTTGAATTTTTGGGATATCTATACTAATACTAATATACTAACAATCTATACTAATATTATAAAGAGGAAAGATTTTTTTGTTTGTTTGTTTGTACCGAATAGGCTCCGAAACTACTTGACTGATTTTCAAATTTTTTTCACTAATAGAAAGCTAAATTATTAGAAAGTTACATAGGCTATAATTTATTATCAAAAAAAATAGAGATCCTTAAGAAAATTGCAGTAATGTAACCCAAAGTAGCAAAATTTTGCCTATAAAATTCATTATTTAGCGTGTGCTGAGAAAACTATTGATGATACATAAAAATGATGTTCTACATGATTAAAGTACCCATTATTACCTAAAAAGTATAAAGTATATAATATATTTTTTTTATTCCAAAAACTATCGTGAACTTGACTATTCATATTGTAAAAACGGGAATTTTCACGTACTGCACTATCGGTGAAGGCACCGACTAAGTTTCGACTCATTCCGAGAGTCTTCATCAGGGTGAGTGGTTGCGACTTTCTCCTTCCGCGTCGCGCCGTGCACTACCATACTTTATATAGTATATAATATACTTTTACTCGAGGAAATATATCCAACTATCGTAGTTAAGTTACAATAGCAGCTTTTGTGTTCTAAAATGTAATTAGATCGCGGGTAGAAACAAAAGTTGGTTACATTCGTATCGTAGTATTAATTGTTATTCAAATAAATAGTTTTATCATCAAGAGTATTTATGTAGCAGTAAAATACTTTTTAATTCATTCGAATCTGACATTTAATTTCGTAGTTATCACGATTATAAAAACGAAACTTAAGCGGGTGAAACCGCAAGCTGCAGCTAGTTACGTATAAAAAAACTTATGATTTCCCCTAAGTGGGAACACACCAAATAATTATTTATATTTTCCACCCACACACTTCCGACAAACGCAATTCGCGTTGAACTAAACTCTTGACAAAAAAGTGATTTAATGCTAGGAATATTTACGAGTATGTGTTAACTGCACTTTTAAAACCGACGCAAAACGAGGGATGTTTTTGTTTTACGTATGTAGGTATCTGTGTGTCTGTCTGTGGCCTGTGGTGACTCTGGAACCGATTTTGATTCAGGTAGTTTTTTTTTGTTCGAAAGTTGATCTGATCGATTGTTTTCTTAGCTATGATCAATGAAAATATGTTCAGCCGTTTGAAGATCATCATTTCCAGTTGATCACTTAACAGAAATATTAAAACTGGTAAATTCTAATGGCCACATTGCTTCCCAGAGTGGGAGGGAGAGACTTACGGATACACTTGCTACAATTTTTAGGTACATCTTTCACTTCATTCATCCACAGCACGACAATATTTTTTCTCTTTAACTTTTTTGTAGAGGAATTTAAAAAAAATGCTTTTGAACCAAAGTCTTTATCTGGAAACTAAATAGTTTTTTCTGTAAAATGTTTAGTCTATGGAAAAATCAAATCAAAGTATTTAGGTAGGTATTGAAATAGTTTTTACCCAATTTCTGTTTCCTATTTGATAATTTCCTTTAATTTAATAGTATGCTACTGAGAATACTTGAGAAGGTAAATTAAAAGAATTAACCTTTTTGATTGGTACATACCTACCATAAAAATAAAGAATGGTTCGAGTCCCGGGTTTATAAAAGCGACTATTTTCAAAACCTTTGAAATCTTTGAATGCATTAAGTAGGCTTATGAAAGCTACTTTTAAATCTTTGAATGTTGTAGGTAAGGTATCTGTTATAGGCACTCCAAGTTACCATACTTGGATACCAATACAACATTAGTCTAATTTAAAAAGGGCAGACGCTGAGGATCGGGAAACAGAATTTCTTGTCCGATACTCAGAGTTCTAAACACAAACAATTTGGGTCTCATTACGAAAGGTGGTTTAAATCGGTGGTTTATCTTTTAGACCTTTGATTCCTGATTTTCAAGACAAATTGTTGTGCAAAGGAAACAAGGCTTAAAATTTAATGCTATAATATAATAGCCGACAGTCTATGTGACATTTCAAAAAGAGGTTTGACTACAAATAACTGCTAAAAGATAAACCAGGCGGTCACCTAGTTTATTTCTATCATAACTCAACCTCTTTTTGAGGACCTACTTTTTTTGGTAGCCAATCAAAATTATGTTTTTCTTTTTTATTTTGGTTTAGAAGTGTTTTTTAAATTAAACGGTCATTCCGCGGTTTTATTTTATTTTTAAATTGTCGACCGTAGTGGCTTTGCAATAATACTTTTTTTTCGATAAGGTATATTTAAACCATGGTTTAGTGGATCTGACAGAACTTGAGTTCAACTCGAGTTTAGACCACGTTTCGTAATGAGACCGTTTATGTCTACAAAATGTTATTATTATAGGTATAAGTTGATAAAAGTTTGTAGCGCGCTTACCGCCAATCACAACAAATTGGGTTGGCTGGTAGAAAATGCTTTAGCATTAAGTCCGCCTATTGTTCACGTTTTAATTAAATTTGCAATAAAGAGTTAATATAAAAAATAAATAAATAAGTAAAGCTTCCTTAGGTACTTTAACATTTAAAGGATCACTTGCCCAGCATTGTTGTGGGACATAGGTATATATAGGTACTACTGTATTATATTTTTTGCAAATAATATTAGGTCACATTGATGTAAGAAATCGGGATTTTGAAAAATTACAACATAAACAAATCCAAAAATCGATTGGTTCTTTGTTTCTTTTTGCGACATCAAAACCCTCCTTTCGCTGTGTGCTTTCGGCTAATTACTTAATTCTCCGTAAAGTTCCCGCGTTTTCCACGCACTTTCTGTCGCAGTGACGTTTCGGAGACGCGTCTGTTCTCGCACTAGCCTGCGTACGTTGGAGTACAATGCAGCATCCTGCGAACCCCCCCACACCACACTTCCCACCCCTCGCGCATAAACCACCCCCATTTCAAAAACATTAACATGCTTACAATAATATCTTGCTTACAATAAGCACACAAAAAACTTTGCGATCATTTGAAAAGTTGAAATATTTTTTGATTCCTTAAACAATTTTTAAAACACTCGAAGGAATCATTTTTTGTTGAAAAATACCGCTTCGGCCGTCTACGAAACCGGAGCTAAGTAACCAGTTACGAACTAAACATACTTAATTCGTCCTCGTACGATACCAGTTACAAGAGAACAAGTATTTTTCTTTACAGGAAACTAGGTTTCGTAGCAAGAAACTTGTAGTGAGTTACGGAAGGGTACTTTTTTAGTCTTCGGACGTAACTAGACAGATAAATAAGGTACTTTGCCCTAAGATGGCCCGGTACATAAGATAGCCCACTTTAAATAAAATGTATTTCCATTGTTTCAAAACCATCAAAATTTCGCGGAAATGTGTGAACGCATCCATAAACAAAATAGCAATTGCAAACTTACGGAAGCAAGCCGCCATTTTGGCAGCGGACATCAGTTTGTTAGTGACGTCGTGTCGGTTTGCCGAGTTATAACTTCGCTTCGGTAAATATATTTTTTATTTTGGCGTTTCAAGTTTGTATTCGTTTGTTTTAATTAGTGGACCTTGAAGAATAAACTTTTGTACATTCAATTCAACGTAAAGTGTCCTTGCTTTACCTATTCATTGTGTATTTTTTGCTGTTTTAACCATTACCAAAAATGATCCTATGATGGCCCACTCCATATAAGCTTAAGATGGCCCGGGCAATTTATATGATTGTGAATTATATTATTTCGTATTATCCATTAATAATGGTTAGGATAAAATAATGGTTTGAATAGCAAATAATTTTTATGTGAAACACTATATTAAAACAAGATTGCAACCAGAACACGATGGAAATTAATATAATATATAAATGAAAGTTAAGATAGGCTACTCAGGGAACCTATCAATTTTTTATATTTTTGAATTTTTATTTTAAAAATTAGTTAACTAAGAAAAGTGTAATCGTTTTTTAAATAAAATCAAAGACTTTGGTTTTATGGCTATTTTTATTTACAAAAAAAAGAATATAAGTAGTTTATCAGTCATGTAGTTCCCATAATACAAGCTCTGCTTAGTTTGGGACTAGATGCTATGTGAAAATTGTCCAGCAGTAACAACACAAAACATATAAAACGCCAAAAAGTTAGTACGTAGTTAGATTTGATTAGTGGGTATGATATTTGTACAATGGTATTTACAATTTTTTTTTCTAAATACCTTTCAATAAATAACATAAAAAAAAATTATGTTATCCACGTTACCTTTATCCAGACCACATTCGCATTTAATTATCCTTATCCTAAGTTTGGATAAAAATACTGGGTGCAAGAATGATTCAATCGAAGGCGACAGTATAAAAATAGCGCTTGTTTTATTAAAAAAAGTGAGGTGCATAATATTAATACTAGAAACAAAAATAAAGTACTCATTCCTAAATTTAGCTTACAAAAGTCAAATGGGTCTTTTATGGGAAACTCTGTACGCTTCTATAATAAGCTTCCGGAAAATGTAACCGAGCTGCCCATTCGAAGATTTAAATCTTATATAAAGAACAATCTAATAAAGAAGGCGTATTACACCATAAATGCCTATATTGAGGATAAAACTGCATGGTCCGATGTCGTCGCTCCGCTCCCTCGTTAGCTTAAAATTGTCAAATTGCGTATCTGTAGTCACATATTTTTATAAATAGGTTAAGCATTATATTATAAAGCGAATCGTGTGTTGTCTTAAGAACTTTGGTTGATACTTTTTAGACTTTATTTTCAATTCTTTGAGTAGCACTCTTTTTCTATAAATTAATTCACCTCGTTCGATTGGCACCACACTAAAGCTGAATGAAGGATCATCAAAAAAATAACCAAGCAGAGTTTGTTGCCTGATTCTTCTATGCTTGGTCGCGCGCGAGGAACCGGCGTAAATTCACTTTAACATTTTAAATTCAAGTAGTTTTTAAGTTGACGTTTCTATATGATCCTTGTGATTTCAATTAATAAAAACCTATTGACTTTGACTTTGACAGATTTTTGAATTATTTACCTTCTAAGCCTTCGAAATTTTATAACATTTTGTTTTTAAAGTTTACCCACACCATTGGGAGATCTCACGATTTTAGAACATCCTTAAAAATGACAACCCCAGTGGGAATCGAAAACGCAACTGAATTTCCGATCCAAAGTGCCACAAAAAAAAACAACTTTTAAAAATTCCTAATATTGTATTTTCCGAAAAAAAATCTATTGATTTTATATATCAGAGCAATTAGTATTGTGTTAGCGAGAGTACCTGACTTTCGATCCGAAGTTCGAGGGTTTAAATCCCGTCATGCAACAATGGATTTTTCTACGCGAAAATATTATGTGCACAACGCCAGTGCTTTCAAACAAGTCAAGGAAAACATTTTGAGGAACCGAAAGTTTTAACACATGTGATAATGTAGAAAACCTTTCCCCTGTGGTTATATCATTGTTGGCCACCAGGCTATTTTCAATGCCATCATACCTACCTCAACCGGGTAAGGCCAAATCTAAAGCAGGATGAAAGAACCAGTGACAATACGAAGAAGAACAGATTTTAATGAGACTGCTTAAATCTAAGTATTCGGAGTTAAAATCAGATTTTAATCCGATTTGGTTTAGGACCAAAACAATTACACCAGGGAGTGTTATCAACGTTATAAGCATGATCTACTGATCATTGAAATGTAAATCGTCGAGTCGTGTGGAGAAAATTAGCACATAACATCACATATATAATATTGTGACATGCATTGCTAGCTAACTACGGTACGCTAGCGCCATCTAACGTCGTCTGGCACTAAACGCGCTAGTAAAAGACGGTAGCTTCTAATGTTTGAGGCGGGGCGAAGTGGCGCGACGTTGCATGCAGGCCACTAGAAATTACTAGAAGAAACGCGTCCTTATTTATGACGGGATATATAATAACAAAGATAATAATAAAAACATTTATTCAGTACGGTCTTACACAACAAACGATAATATCAAACGATAATATCCTTACAACAATCATAACATAAGCGTAGGAACACAATAAACAAATTAAATGTTATTTGACAATTGACAGCTCAGCAAGCAGAGCCTCTCTCGGCTTCAAACTGCTTTTGACGATAAAGGAAGAATGCAATAAGACTATTTATAGCTGGTTTGCAGAATTCAAGCGCGGTCATGTCTATCTCGGTGACGAATTACGTGGTGGTCGCCCGTCCACCGCAGTGTATAACAATGATTTTCTTGTCCACCGCAGTGTATAACAATGATTTTCTTGTCCACCGCAGTGTATAACAATGATTTTCTTGTCCACCGAAGTGTATAACAATGATTTTCTTGTCCACCGCAGTGTATAACAATGATTTTCTTGTCCACCGCAGTGTATAACAATGATTTTCTTGTCCACCGCAGTGTATAACAATGAATTTCTTATCACCTAGGCAGCAGTTATGTCTTTAACGTTTTTACGCCAGTGTAGATTCTCGTATGTCTCTGCAAGTTACCTCTTTGGGAAAATGTTTTATGACACTGGCTGCAGGCATATGGCTTCACGCCATTGTGGATTCTCGTGTGTATCTGCAATTTACTTTTCTCAGCGAATGTTTTATCACATTGGCTGCAGGCATATGGCTTTACGCCAGTGTGAATTCTCGTGTGTATCTGCAAGTTACTTCTTTCGGCGAATGTTTTATCACATTGGCTGCAGGCATATGGCTTTAAGCCAGTGTGAATTCTCGTGTGACTCAGCAAGTCACTTCTTCGGGCAAATGTTTTATCACATTGGCTGCAGGCATATGGCTTTACGCCAGTGTGGATTCTCATGTGTCTCAGCAAGTCATTTATTTGGGCGAATCTTTTATCACATTGGCTGCAGACACGTGGCTTTACGCCAGTGTGGATTTTCATGTGTATCTGCAAGTAACTTTTTCGGGCGAATGTTTTATGACATTGGATGCAGGCATATAAACCAGTGTGGTTTTTCAAATGTCTGACTATACTTTTTCCTGACATACACATTTTGTTGCAATGACCACAGCAGTAACGAGATTTAATATTATTAAGTTTATTTGCAACAATTTTTTTCTTTCACTGGGCAATTTTCAATATTACTTACAATTTCATCTTCAATCTCATCCACATTACATGAGCTTTCCTCAACCTGACTAAATTCCTCCTACACAGCTACTGGAATACTTTTAATGTTTGTTAAATGACATGAGCCGTGTTGTGGTCACTGATAAGTCGTGTGTTATTCTTAAGTTGACCCTCTGAGCAGTCTCTTGTGATATCTGAAAATAACAATCAAAGCTTAGACAAGGCGGACTGAAACCTTTCCCGAGAGGTTATTTCATTGTTGGCTAAATAGCCAATAATTTAAAAATAAATAGCCTAAATATGCTACTGGCTATTGTCAATGCCACGATACCTACCTCAACCGGTTCTGGTTAAATCTAAAGCAGGATTACCAATAAAGAACCAGGGATAATATGAATAAGAAAAACAGATTTCAATGACTTAAAATCCAATTTTAATATGACAAATATAGCTACGAAACGTGACCAACGTCAAGATGTATATTAACTAAATAAGTGTTGGTACAATTTGGGCTTTATTCATATTGTAAAATCAGAACCTTTTCATATAAAATATTTATCG
Source organism: Perizoma flavofasciatum (assembly GCA_958496245.1). Classification (NCBI taxonomy): domain Eukaryota; kingdom Metazoa; phylum Arthropoda; class Insecta; order Lepidoptera; family Geometridae; genus Perizoma; species Perizoma flavofasciatum. The sequence goes on from OY292448.1 coordinate 867,073, forward strand.
AACTGTGTAACAAAATTCAGTAGGGTTTTTCAATCTATCTATCTATACTTATAATAAAACTGTAACAGGTCCAATTCTGTACATTTTTGTCCGTCTGTCTGTCTGTATCTTGGCCGCGCATCACGCCGAAACTACAGAATGAATTCAAATAAAACTTCGCATGATTAGAGTTTATATTATGAGGTAGGACACTAGATACTTTTTAATAAAATGATGAATTTCGTGATAAAAAGTTTTTAAGTTTTAGGGGATGAAAGTCAAAACGTGGACTTAGTTGTAATTCATCAACGCATAGTCCATTCATTCTTTTTTTGTAAGAAAGGACATCCTTTCTTTATAAATATTTTAAAGTAATCGGTTTTGTAGTTCAGAAATTACAGACATCACAACCCTCAGTATTAAGTCCATGTAACTTTAAACCCGGAATGTACAGGAACCTTTGAACATATGGCTTATCTTAAGCTGGCGCGAGCACTTTATCGTATAGCCTTAATGGATAGGCCTATTGTCTAAGTCAGAAGTTGGAATTTTTAAAAGCTCTTTGTTACTCAAATCATCAAACTGACAAAATTCATGGAACAATAATAAGTATCTGTCATTAACCTTCTCCATTCACTTGTGTATGCATTGATTTATGAAGGTATTTTGATACACCAAGATAATTGGTGTTTTTTCTAGAATTATTATGCTACTCCAGGCATTTTTGATATTGAATACCTAATTAGATTAATCAGAAAAATAAATATCTGTAAATTTAGACTGTGTTCCATAACAATCTTATTTATTCATATATATTATGCGTTAAACTTTTTAAAACTAAAACAAAATATATAAAACACTTCATGGGATTCAATAGATATTTCTATAAATATTTTTGAAATAAACCCTTTTCAGTCCTCTCTTCTGCATAAATAGTACATCATACAAATATATATTTTTTTACCTCATTATAGTTGATTTGCTTTGTAAACTCTTGTTCAGCTCTCCGACTCATTTCAGCTAATCTCAGACATCTTCGCAACTGGGAGCAACAGATGTAGCAGATTGCAAGGGGTCTCGCATCTTCTACATTCAGCTAAAGAGAAAGATATATTGTTTATGCAATAGATAATCATCATTACCACCTGTAGAAGTCCACTACTGGACATATGCCTTCCCTGAACAGTGCCATGATGATCAATCTTGGGCCATCTCCATTCTTTAGTTCCCGCAAGATGTCATCGGTACATCAAGTAGGAGGCCTTCCTAGACATCATCATCCAGTTTGTGATCCACATGCAAATAGCAGACATGGAGTAAATTAATTTAGATAAATTAATAATGCTGGACATTTTCACACAGCATCATGTAGCCACAAACTAAGCAGAGCTTGTGTTATTCATGACTGATATACTAACTATACAGGGTGTAACAGAATGTCCCTATAAAGCCAAAGGGAGGGGGTTCCTCTCGTCATGGCAAACAACGTTTGTTCAACGACTTTAGAAAATTCGAAGTTTTTCATTCATGAAATGCCTCTTAAACTTTCCTCCAAAATGTACCCAGACACAACATGAGGCAGCCCTATTGTATTTTATTGACAGCTGTTTTTTGACCTTTAAGTGTGAACTCTAAATGAAAAAACCGAACTGGCACTAGTACCTAAAGTGCCTAATAATGGGTGCCTCAGTGAGTACCTAAATTCTGTTATTTTTAAAGATCTAATTAAAATGTTAATTGAAAGTCTCACGACTGTAACTGACTCACTTACCTACTGCTTAGTACCTACCTATCTACTCAATATCCTTTGAGAATGTCTAAGAGAACATGTTGCAGAGCAGAAGTAGGTATTCCATATGTGACAGGAAAGCCCATCGCCGCTGCTAGAATACTAACTGGTTTCCTCACCGTTTAAAAGCACGGTATTGCACACATACATTTTTGGAATAGAAAAAACCAAGATTCGAACCCACGACCTTAGGATCAGCGGAGGGGTCACTACCACCGATGCTCTGAAATGTTATATTTTTTTGAGCCAAAGATTTATTTTTATTTGATTACGAGATATCATTTTATTACTGAATAGAAAAGTATTTTAATGGTTTTCGTAAATTAAAACATGTAGCTTTACCACCGTGTGTGATTCTTTCAATTACTATTACAAATTACTATTTGACACGAGATCAAAAATAAAATTATTGAACTGCAACTTTGTACTTAGAAACTAAACTCAAAAGTTGTGGCTATTCTGTCTTAACTTATCTTTATTTTGATGGGTAGTGCCTACCTGGTTGCCATTAATATAAACATCCAATAAAAAAAAAAAAAAATGGGGCGGCAATTTCTATGATGATTGGCTGGCGGTATTTCTGTGACAGAGTCACAAACAGAGCCGCCGGCGGCCATTGATTTGCTTTGTGCAATGCCGAGTTTTTTAGAATTTTTTTATTGGTTCCGTAGGTTCTACTTTTTTTTCTTGTTAATTTTGTTTTGCGTTCGTCAAGCACATGAGGTCCTACCCACATGAGGTTTGCAAGTAGGTAGGTACTTTTATTGCAGGTTTTTTACCTACCTACTTAGGAAGGTCATTTAATTATTTTATTGTTGGAAGGTTCATAAGTAGGTAAGTACCTAGTAGTAGATGTCTACCACACCTAATACTAGGTACATAGCTACGCAAAAGCATAACTAAATTTCATATATTTTCATACTTACCTTCCTGAAGATAGGTAGGTAGGTAGTTAAATTATTCTAGGAAAAATAATAAATTCATTATGTAGGTATTTTGAAAACTACGGCTATATTCACGTAGGTACTACCCGCGAGAGATGCGAGGGCCTACTGTGTACCTTCTTTCCTAGTTCTCAATCACCCTGATGATTTCACCCGACTTGGAGCCGAAACCGAGTTGGATAGGAATACCTTCCTACTTACCGTCGACAAAGTAGGTTGAAAATACCAGTCCGTAGTATTCATAATCTTAAAAGTGAATCCCAAAAGTTAATTTTGCCAAAAAAGAGTATCGAGCCTCGTTGGCTACTGTCCGCCATTTTGTAAAAAAAAGCTAACTAAGTACTTATCTTTCATTGAATAACTTACTTACCTACCTATTTTTAGTGGGTTACCCCCGTTGAGGGACCCTAAAAAATTGTTGCGTTGTGAAAAAGTGAGATTTTCACATCAGTCGCATCATAGCATTCAACAAGTTCTCTCGGTTCGCGAAGATGTCAGCTATGTATTCAAACGCAGAATACCTATTATGATATGGTGTTGTGTGTTGGAGAAGCCCCGAATAATGGTTTATTAGAAGCCACGGGTTATCTACAGAGAGCGCCATCCAGCGCGAACATTGCCATTGTACGGCTGTTTTCTTGGATTGGCGAACCGTCTTCACTCGACGAGATCTTTTCACCGGCGCTCCAGCGAGAGGAGGCCTAGAAACCTTAACCCGCAGATCGAACAGTCGATCCTCGAGCATTTTGAGGATGAGCCAAGGAGGAGCAATCGGAGGGCGGCTTTGATCTTTGATTTTCCCGTCAGAAAATACGGGGAGATCATTTTTTAGCAAGATGGAGCTCCAGCGCACTGCGCTCGCTCGGTGGTGGTTGGATGACCTCGATCAAAGGTTTGAAGAGTGGATCGGTCGTGCTGGTACTGTACCATGGCCTCCACGCTCCCCTGACCTGGCGCCGCTTGATTTTTTCTTGTGGGTTACCTCAAGGGAATCGTTTATTGCACTGAAAGCCCATCAGTGGAGGCCCTCAAAGCAAAAATAATTTTGGCGTCTGCGGAACCGACACCTGAAATGATCCGGAACGCAACGCACTCCGTGGCTCGCAGAGTAGACATTTGCGTACCTACTTCGTGATGGAAGCGAACCTTTTCTTTAAAGTGTGTTTTCCTTCGCTTCCATAATGGATACCTAGGTACTGTAAACTTAAACAACAGTGATAAAATAGTGTCAACATTCAGTTGTTAATAACCAGTGATAGGTGATAGGACCTACCTATGTCAAAATACATTTTGTGGTTGTGAATCAGTAATAGAGGTAATATCGTGTCAAGGATTGACAGAGTTCCTACTTAACTACTGTCAACCGAGAAGAGAAAAAAGGTAATTACCTAGGTACCTAATCTTAATCCATTACCTACTTGTCTGCATACCTACCTAGTTGTTTTTTTATGTGAAAACTTTCGTGATTTTCTATTTCGACTTAAGTAATAAGAGCCTTAAAACCCACAAAATAAATGATTCTTATGACAACTACTTTCGTGATTTCATATTTTAACTTACCTACCTACTTAAACATAATCTAATAAGTAGGAAAATAATATTTTCAAAATGGCAGGCGCACGCGCTATTATGTTCATGTGTGTGGGTGCAACGCAATAGCAGGTTGAGTGTGTGTGTAGTAACAGCTGGATACCTACGCAAATAGTAAACAAACACTTAGGGTTGTCGCAAATTTCTAAGATAATATTAATTTTACTTTTGTATGGGAATTTCAAATACGATTTATTAAACCTTTGCACACGTCAAAGTATTCATGTGCTTGGTTGGAACAATTCCTCTGTTTCTATATAATGACATTTTGTAACACGTTGTATATATATTTGTAAATACATATTGTACATAGAAAACATCCAGACCTGAGACAAATATTTTTCATATACAAATATTTTTCCCGCAGCGGGAATCGAGCCCGCATTCTAATCTTAATTTTAGTCAGACACATTTCAGTCCACTAAGGAACACAAAAACAAGCACGAGCCGAACACAGCGTATTGATTTGTTGGTGAGTCACAGAACCTAATTTAACCCTACTAGTTATTTGTGGAAATTAGGGGTAAAGGCCTCACTCAAAGTTTGATTGTATATCTACATATATAATTATAGTACCCACAAAATTGGTCATTTCAAAACGTCTCGGAAACTAGTCAATTCCTAACTTTGGAATAAGGGAGTCCACCCCTTCCACCCCCTGTTTTTTTTATCGAAATTCGTGCGACGGCTTTCACCCTTCTGTTTTCTTACCATGGTATTGGTGATTTTTGCAAATATGTCTCGCAACCTGATATTTTCAATGATCACCGGCTAGACAAACTCTGCAAATCGAATTAGACATTTTTCGTTCGTTTGACTAAAAAATATTTCCAGAAAACAACAATCAGCTGAGCAGAGCTTCACAAGTTCACAGACCCAATCCAACAAACTAAACAAACATACGTAGACGTAGACAAACAGAATAGACGTAGTGGTTATTTCGACGCAGTGTTGCCAACTGCTGCATTTAGCCAGTAGCTAGATATCTTGCGAAAAGTAGCTAGATTGCCCAAAAAAGTTACTAGAATAACTAAACATTTCTTGTTTTATTAAATCAAACACAAGATTGTGATCCATCAGGTTACGTGAATGGGCAAAAAAAATAACTAAATAAATGTTTTTAAGGTACATTACCCCGTATAATAATATCGCCCAAATAAGCATTTTTCATTCATTCATATCTTTTGAACGGGATCGTTCGGGATCAAGATCAAAGGTCATATGGCTTTGTTACACACTCTTTAACAATACCTAAAAGTTTCAGCTTTACCGTACTAGACCGAAAGAAGTTATAAGGAAAACAAATTCCAGCGACGCTGACGGGAAGTACCCTATCCTATAGGTTTAGATTTATTTGTCAGTATCAAAATATGTCGTATAAATGGCTGTATTTTTTATTGCGTTGACTCAGAAGTAAATATACCTCCACGCGTTCCTGAGAAAAAGGGTCACGACAGACAGACAGAAAGACAGACGGAAGTACAGCGAATTGATCTTAAAGGGGTCAGTTTTTCCCCTTTTGAGGTACGGAACCCTAAAAAATGATTGTACTTAACGAGTCCCTGTATTGTACGTCCATGGAATGCACAACCATGGAAAGTACACCCCTGGAAAGTACAGCCAGTATTACAAACCATTGGTTTCAAATACTTGGTTTGTAATACTGGGCGTACATTCCTGGGCGTGCATTCCCTACACGTGTTGACCTTGTACGGCCAGTTTTGTACAACCCTGGAATGTACAGCCATGGAATACGAACCAATTTCATGCTCTGTTTTCATGTGCGAGTGCTATCAAGGGGCAAGTGCTGTGTTGCCATAGTATTTTACGCTATTAGTAAATTAATGTAGATGTAGTAAGTAGATTAGTTATTTATGTCGGTTTTTTGCAGATGAACTAACCGGTTGGTTTTATTTATTTGAACCCAAGTTTGTTGGATAAAGTTCGGATAGCAATCCTTCTTTTCTGAGTGGTAATAATAAAAACCTAATAACCTAACCAATCCAAGACGGATTTGCTTAGGAAGGATTTCTCAGGCCAACATTAACTTATTGTTTACATTATTTATCAATGGCAACTCTTAGTTGAACATATTAGAACTTGCTCAGTGCAAACGAGGCTCGTTCTCGTCATGCGACTTATTCGCATCGACCAATGAGAGCTCACGGATATGAAGAACTCTCGACCAATGAGCGTCGAGAAAATTGGTTTGTAATCCGGGGTGTACATTCCAGGGGTATGCAATATCGTCATGTGTTTAGTTTGTACGGAGCGTATTGTACGACCATGGAAAGCACACCCAGATAATTCAAACCAAATGGTTTGTGGCTGTACTTTCCAGGGGCGTGCATTCCATGGTTGTGCTTTGCATGGACGTACAATACGGTCTCCCTACTTAACTACTTACCTCTATTACCTCCAAATGACAGCTCTGCCCAGATGAATGACTTCTACGACTATAGCCTACCATAAAAGGGTAATAAAAAAAACCTAACCTACATTCCTGAGATTGAAATAGCCAAACCAAAAAAATATTCGCTGACAATTCAATGAAATTATTGAAATCATAATAATTAATTTAGTAGCTTACCAAAATAAATACCTTACAAAAGCAAGCCATAATCAAGAAGTGAAGTATAGTTATTTCCAACTTGAAATTTAGAATTTTAAATGGCTTTTCCGAAAATAGATGGATACGTTGTGACTGAAAAACTAGGTTCAGGAAGTTATTCGACCGTGTACAAGGCCTACACAAAGGTAAGTTTACGTACTCAAGACAAAGCAAACAAAATTCAATTTTGGAGATATCTGCTATTTTCCTGTAGCAATCAAAAATTTTCTACATTTACCAACGCAAGTATTGTTATCTCGTTACCTATCAACTCAATAGAACGGTCAGGGATCACTCCTTGTGTGAATGTGGATTAGATGAAGGAAATGTTGATCACCTTTTTTTCTCTTGTCCTAAGCTACGGCTATCTTTGCATGATGTCACCCCTCCAGAAATCCCTTGTCCGCTCTCTTCCATATTTATACTATACCTTGTCTTCTCCCCTTTTATAGTATTATTATGTAATTTTTTTAACTTGTAATGTATTTACAAAAAAAAGTATATAAGTAGTATATCAGTCATGTAGTTTCCATAATACAAGCTCTGCTTAGTTTGGGGCTAGATGACGTGTGGGGCTGTGTGTAAAAAATGTCCAGGATAGCCCACGGCTTCGCCCATGTGGTACCCGGATCAAAAGTAGCCTATATGTTATTCTGATGATTATGCTATACTACTGTAAAGTTTAATTAATATCCATTCAGTAGTTAGATACCTTACATACCTACATGATGTTTTAGTAGGTACCTATCTTTTAATTATATCCTTTTTATTTTACCTGGGTGTCTGTTTTAGTGCAAAGTTGATGTCTTCATTCCGTTTTGCCAAATAAAAAAATATTTTCTTTTCTTTTCTAGTTTTTGTGTGAAAGAGTAACAAACATCTATCCTCACAAACTTTCGCGTTTATAATAGTAGTAGGATTTATCTCTATCACCACAAGTTGCTAGGGAGCGCTGCAAGAGACAAAAGAATACATTACGGGTTATGATTTTTTTTAATAATTTTACTTAACTATGTGAAAAAATGAAATGAAATGTATTTATTGTGCAAACCGTGTACAAAAAAGATCTTAAAGACTAGACGAAACAACAGTTTATCCATAAATCATGGACATACAATATTTAACTTATAACTAGGTAATTTATTGATTAAAAAATTCTTTAATGTCATAAAAACCTTTTTCTAAGAGCCACCTACGGAGTTTTGCCTTAAATATACTAGTAGGCAGTTCTCTTATGTCTCTAGGAATTTTATTATATACTTTTATGGTCATGGTAGAGCAATTTTTCCCACTCAGCGCAGTTTTATGTCAGGGCAATATAAGCCTAGTGGGATCTCTATTTTTAACCACAGAGTTATTTTTATCTTTGTAGTGGTTAAAAAATTAAGCATGCTCTATTACAAAACAGCCAATTTGGAAAATGTACATACCAGTTAACAAAAGTCACGTTTAAGGTGGGAGCACGAATGACCGTAGCCGTGAAATGTGTGGACAAATCGCGGATTAAGAATTCTGGCTCGGCTGTCGATAACCTCATTACCGAGATTCGATTGTTGAAGACATTAACGCACCCACACATAGTGCATATGCATAACTTCACATGGGATGAACGGTGGGTATTTTATTCCAAAAACTATCGTGAACTTGACTATTCATATTGTAAAAACGGGAATTTTCACGTACCGCACTATCGTTGAAGGCACCGACTAAGTTTCGACTCATTCCGAGAGTCCACATCAGGGTGAGTGATCACGACGTTCTCCCTCCGCGTCCGCGTAGTGCACGACGCGTCTTACGCGACGAAACTTAGTCGGTGTCTTAGATAGATAGTACTGTTTACAATATGAAAGATTTGTTTTATTTCAGAAATATCTACATTATAATGGAATATTGTTGTGGAGGTGATCTATCTAAGTACATACGAAGATATGGCCGAGTGCCCGAAACACAGGTACCTAAAAAAAACACCCAATAGACACATGCATAGTTTAGACCCCACAATAGGCACATGCATAGTTTAGACCCCACAATAGACACATGCATAGTTCAGACCCCACAATAGACACATGCATAGTTTAGACCCCACAATAGACACATGCATAGTTCAGACCCCACAATAGACACATGCATAGTTTAGACCCCACAATAGACACATGCATAGTTCAGACCCCACAATAGACACATGCATAGTTTAGACCCCACAATAGACACATGCATAGTTCAGACCCCACAATAGACACATGCATAGTTCAGACCCCACAATAGACACATGCATAGTTTAGACCCCACAATAGACATATGCATAGTTTAGACCCCACAATAGACACATGCATTCCCTGTATCGTGGTTAAAGGTCCATACAAAATATAGTGAAAGATTTTTTTAAAACAGATGAATACTTTCGGAGTTAAATAAAACTTAAGAGGTAAAGTTTTTATATAAGGTTATAATACAAACTCACAAACTTTCTCCTCTTTATAATATTACAAGCTTCTGCCCACGGCTTCGCCCGCGTGGTACCCGGATAAAAAGTAGCCTATGTGTTATTCTGATGTATAAGCTATATTACTGTAAAGTTTCCCGTTCAGTAGTTTTTGCGTGAAAGAGTAACAAACATCCATCCTCACAAACTTTCGCGTTTATAATATTATTAGGATAGTATATAATTATATTATAAGTGTGCCAGCGTAAACTTTTTTTTATATTTATATTTTATTATTTATTCTGTAATGTAATGTAATGTACACACAAAATAAACACAAAAAGGAAAAATTAAATGTACATGTCATTTCGAGCTTAATATTAAATAGAGTTTTCTTCCAGCAAAACTTTATATAATGTATTATCTTTATGTAAAGTAATGTCTCTTATAAACTTTCAGGTGCGATATTTTCTGCAACAACTGGCCTCTGCCCTCAAATTTTTGCGAGAAAAAGGTATATTAATTGATTATTCCTAACTAGTCTCTGCCCACGGCTTCGTCCGCGTGGTACCCGGATAAAAAGTAGTCTATGTGTTATTTTGATGTATAAGCTATATTACTGTAAAGTTTCATCAAAATCCGTTCTGTAGTTTTTTCGTGAAAGAGTAACAAACATCCTCACAAACTTTCACGTTTATAATATTAGTAGGATTTACATAGAAAACACCCAGATCCGAGACAAATATTTGCAGATCACACAGACATTTGTCCCGCGGCGGGAATCGAACACGCAACCTTCGTCTCAGGCGGGTTCTCGTCCACTTGGCCACAGATGTCGTCATCTGAGGCTGTCCGTCAAGGTGCAGTTGTGAGCGTGTTTATTATGTTTGTATTTCTGTATGATTATGTGTCATTTTCAGGGGTGGTACACATGGATCTGAAACCACACAATTTGTTGCTCCACAAAGACTCAGCCGGGAAGTATATATTGAAAGTGGCCGATTTCGGGTGAGTGTGTCACAGCTTTAGCGATGAGAACACGGCTTTTTGCACGTGCCCATTAGCAAAGGGGAATGGGCACGTGCATCCTACGTCGGCGGCACACGACAGTCTAGATTATAAGCAATTATAATATATCAATAATGCTGGACTTTCTTTTCACACAGCATCATCTAGCCCCAAACTGAGCAGAGAGTCTATACTTGGTTGGAGAGTCTGTACTTGGAATTTCCATAAAACGTTTCCACAAGTTTTGAACGTATTTTTAACTCAGCATAGGCCCTCTGAGCTTATATTATGGGAAGAACATGACCGATATACTACTTAGGTACTTAAATACTTCCTGTTATTGTTAATACATGGAAAACATTCAAACTCGGAGGCAAATATTTGCAGAATATACAGACATTTGCCTTTTTACGGGAATCGTACCCGCAACCTTCTGCGTGTCAGGCGGTCCTGCGCCCACTGCGCGCGTATGTTACGCTAGCGCCATCTTGAATGCTTTGAAGAATTCAAAATGGCGCTAGCGGATTGAAGCATTCAAGATGGCGCTAGCGGATTGAAGCATTCAAGATGGCGTTAGCGGAATGAATCATTCAAGATGGCGCTAGCGGAATGGAATGCGCTTTTGGAATCAACATCGTGTGATCTGTTCGCTGACAGATTTGTGTGCGTGTGGTGAAGTTAATAAACAAGTTGTCGTTTCTAGGTTTGCACAGTACATGTCGGCTGAGTGGACGCGATCGGTACGCGGGTCGCCTCTATACATGGCGCCTGAGATGATAGCCGGAGACTACGGACCCAGTGTGGATCTGTGGAGTGTGGGTATGACCTCGCTAATTATACTAGATTTTTGTAACTAGTAGTTCTTCACGAACTGATATCTGACCTCACTATTCTACTAGTAGTTCTCCAAGAACTGATATCTGACCTCACTATTCTACTAGTAGTTCTCCAAGAACTGATATCTGACCTCACTATTCTACTAGTAGTTCTCCAAGAACTGATATCTGACCTCACTATTCTACTAGTAGTTCTCCAAGAACTGATATCTGACCTCACTATTCTACTAGCAGTTCTTGACGAACTGATATCTGACCTCACTATTCTACTAGTAGTTCTCCAAGAACTGATATCTGACCTCACTATTCTACTAGTAGTTCTCCAAGAACTGATGTCTGACCTCACTATTCTACTAGTAGTTCTCCAAGAACTGATATCTGACCTCACTATTCTACTAGTAGTTCTCCAAGAACTGATATCTGACCTCACTATTCTACTAGTAGTTCTCCAAGAACTGATATCTGACCTCACTATTCTACTAGTAGTTCTCCAAGAACTGATATCTGACCTCACTATTCTACTAGTAGTTCTCCAAGAACTGATATCTGACCTCACTATTCTACTAGCAGTTCTTGACGAACTGATATCTGACCTCACTATTCTACTAGTAGTTCTCCAAGAACTGATATCTGACCTCACTATTCTACTAGTAGTTCTCCAAGAACTGATATCTGACCTCACTATTCTACTAGCAGTTCTTGACGAACTGATATCTGACCTCACTATTCTACTAGTAGTTCTCCAAGAACTGATATCTGACCTCACTATTCTACTAGCAGTTCTTGACGAACTGATATCTGACCTCACTATTCTACTAGTAGTTCTCCAAGAACTGATATCTGACCTCACTATTCTACTAGCAGTTCGCATTAGAAGTAGAATTATTTTTTAATCTATTAAAATAACTTCTTAAGTCCATTCTACATCACTACAATTATTAGAGTACAATATTATAGGTAGGTAGGTAACTACATATAAATAATATTTTAGCTATAAGTACCTCAGGATGTACCGTATTTACCCAACTGCCGGAGGGCTATGTGTTTAACAGTAGCAATTCTTTTTAAACATAAGTCGGTCAACCCTAGTCGTATGTTTTCGTCAGCGTGATTCAGAATATGTATTTTCTTACTAACGACATCTAGTTTTGTATTTTGTACTAAAAATAATAAATTCTTACTCAAACACTGAGTGGCAATGCGCGAGTGATATGGTTGCTTGCTGATGTTGCAAGCAACCATAGGTTACGGTAACCGTTTACCAACAGGTGGGCCGTTATATAAAGCTATATAAAAAAAACGATTTAGACCTAAAAAAAATAAAAAATAAAATACCCCTAAATATATATTTTCAGGTGTGATAATGTATGAATGTCTGTTTGGAAGGGCTCCATACTCCTCAAACACATTTAAGGAACTCGTGGAGAAGATTCAACGACAGGCGCCCATCGAGGTAATGTTTATAAACACCATTTTTTTAAGCATTTGATGACTGCTGTCATCACATCACGCCACGATCTTTAAGAGTTGAGCAAAATAAGTAGAAGCGCGGGTGGACTATGTGCACCGTGGGCCGAGGATGGCGTGGCGTTGGCACAGTTAGAGTATAATATTTTTAACATCACGCTACGACCCTTAGGAGCCGAGCAAAATAAGTAATAGTGCGGGCGAGCGATGTGACGCGATAGGCCGAGGACGGCCGTGGCACTGCTAGTGTATGATCTTTTTTACATCACGCTACGACTAGGAGCCGAGCAAAAGAAGTAATAGCGCGGGAGGGCGATGCGACGCCGTGGGCCGAGGAGGGGTTATAGGCTATTTAACATCCAAAGATTGTCTGGAAGGGATTGCTTTTAAACGATAAGACTGCCCATTTTATCTTTTTCTTAATGTGTTGCTCTTTATTTTGTTGTATCTTAAGGTGTACAATAAAGTATTTTCATTCATTCATTCACGCCACGACCTTTAGGAGCCGAGCAAAATAAGTAATAGTGCGAGAGGGCGATGCGACGTGGCTAGTAATAACATAGCACGTAAATTGTTCCAGATACCCGCAAACTCGTCAATAACTCCCGGTTGCGTTGATCTGCTGACGAGGTTACTTCAGCACGAGCCAGCGAACAGGATAACGTACGAAGAGTTCTTCCATCACGAATATCTGGACCTTGAGCATATGCCGTCTAAAGAGAACTATGAGAAGGTACCACCCACACTGAGTCAATACTACCTTCCTTTTTTCTGTCAACAAAACCCTAGAACTTGTCAATATCACCCGCAAATTTGTTAATATCAACGTAGAACTTGTCAATATCACCCAAGAATTTGTCAATATCACCCAAAAATTCGTCACTCTCACCCGACAATTTGTCAATATCCCCCAAAAATTCGTCACTATAACCCGACAATTTGTCAATATCACCTGAGATTTTGTAAATATCATCCAAAAATTCGTCATTATCAAACGACAATTAGCTGACTGTTACATGCAGCAGTCGATGGTCACGGGATGTTTGGAGTATACGGAACTACCGTCGAGAAATAAAGACAGTAGCCGCAATTACCCTCATTTCATCTTCAGAAACAGGAAGTCCAGGGGTCTAGACAAATACCTTACGCTTACTTTTCCTTTCAGTCTAACGTAAAATTTGGTAAAACTTGGCAGCCATCACGTCATTTCCATAGCTAATGTAATTTGCATACAATTCAATCTTTCCGCAGGCGTTAACGCCGATAGAAAGTAGTATTTGTCTAGACCTCATGTTCACATAATGGCACATCACAGTTGCCGTATCACCGCACTGCAATTCACTGCAGAGTGGATATAGGCTGTATAATATCCCGTTAAAATAAAAGGGCACCTGCCTTAACGTTATGAGCTACTTTAAACCGGGCAGCACGCGGGAGAAGCCCTGGGCAGTAGCTATTCAATAATACATAAGTAAAGTGAATAATAAATTAGTAAAGTGATTAATAAATAGGTTAGTGAATAATAAATGAGTAAAGTGAATTGACAAAAATAACATAATTGCAGGCGGTAGCGTTGATAAAGCAAGCTGTAGAATTGGACGGTCGGGGTCAGCTCTCTTCAGCGCTGCCAGTCTATACTGCGAGCCTGCGTCTGCTGGTGCCGTGCGCCTGCGCAGAGAGGGACAGAGTGCGTCGCGCCGCACTCACTGACAAACTCACTAGGTTTGTCACAAACTCACTATGTTTGTGACGATTCCGTTATGTATTTGACAAACTAGCTATGTAGGTTTGTGATAACCACTTATAATGTGCCAAAATCGGCACGTATGTTTGTGACAAACTCACTAGCTATGACACAAACTCACTATGTTTGTGACGATTCCGTTATGTTTCTGACAAACTAGCTACGTAGGTTTGTGATAATCACTAATAATGTGACAAACTCGGTACGTATGTTTGTGACAAACTCACTATTTATGTCACAAACTCACTATGTTAGTGACAAACTCGCTAGTTATGTCACAAACTCACTATGTTTGTGACAAACTCGCTAGGTATTTAATGTAATTTTAGTTCGCAATTAGAGTCACAAAAACCGCGTATTTTAAGTCTCTTATTCAAAGCTATTTTAAGGTTGTTTTCATTGCGGCTATGGGGGCGCTGTAATAGGGATTTTTTTGTATATATTGGATATTAATTATTTATAAGACAGCAATGTCAACATTGCTGTGTTTTGGTTTGAAGGGTATGGTTGCCTGTGATATTACAGGCACATGAGATCTTACATCTTGATATCTCAGGGAGGTAACGCGTGAGTGAAACCTTTGGTGTTGCAAGCGTCCATAGGTTACGGTAACCGCTTACCAACAGGTAGGCCGTTAGTTTACCTCTTTAGTAGTATAACAAGTATATGCTTATGAAATGGTTGCTATGTAGTATGAAACGGCACCTGCCAATTGTAACTAATTATCCTAGTACTATTATAAACGTGAAAGTTTGTGAGGATGGATGTTTGTTACTCTTTCACGTAAAAACTACTGAACGGATTTTGATGAAACTTTACAGTAATATAGCTTATACATCAGAATAACACATACTTTATATCCGTGTACCACGCGGGTGGAGCCGTGGGCAGAGGCCAGTTATTTATATTATTATTATTCATATAAATTTATCAACGTTTTTTTTTTGTCTACGAATGAGAATAAAGAAATTATGTTTGTCGCCTATTCTGTCAAACAAAAGAGAGGTAGAAAACGTGTCCTAAGTTTCGGGAGTAAATAAAACTTTCTTATCGTAGGTACATGGAGAGAGCTGAAGAAATCAAACAATATCTAAAAGTAGGTACATCTCAACCGCCGTCAGTGACCAAGAAACAACCAGTGCAGACGTACACCGGATACGGGGAGTTAGGTGAGTATACAAGCTCTGCTTACTTTGGGGCTAGATGATGTATTTACAGAAAAAAAATATAAAAAAAACCAGCTCTGCTTAGTTTGGGGCTAGATGATGATGTATTTACAGAAAAAAAGTATTAAAAAACTACAAGATTTGCTTAGTTTTGGTCTAGATGATGATGTATTTACAGAAAAAAGTATTAAAAAAATACAAGCTCTGCTTAGTTTCGGGCTAGATGATAATCTATTTACAGGAAAAAGTAGATGATGATGTGTGTTATGAGTTTTTTTATCTCAAAAATCCGTTATTTATAAACATATATATATATATATATATATATATATATATATATATATATATATATATATAATAGTAAGTAGAATTGATTTATTCCTTTTTAAATTTCAGAGCAGTCAACATCTTTGGTTTGTGAGTCGAGTGATATCACAAACTCCATCCAGAATGAGACAGAGAACGTCTTCTCTGAGGAACTAGAAGACGCTCAGGTAAATGAGGACCTCTATGGCGGGTGAGAGGCCGGGTGAGACTCAAGAGATGCGGGTGCGAATGAATGAATGAATGAAAATACTTTATTGTACACAAGATAACAAAATAAACAAAAACGTAATATAACTAAAAATACAATGGACGGTGTTATCGCTTAAAAGCGATCTCTTCCAGACAACCTTGGGATGGAGCGGAAAGTTCGTTTCCCGCTGCTGGACGAATGTTTGCATGTTCTGGAGATTTTTTTTTTTTTTCTGGTCTAGTTACTCGTAGTTACTGATACCCACGACACAGGGAATGTGGGTTCAAGACTATGTATATGATTGTTGGAATGTTTATTTATTATCATTATTAATATACATAATATACAACTATAAACAAGTAGGTATATACAAACAGATAAAAACATAAAGCTGGTTTTTTTTTTCACACAGCATCATCTAGCCCCAAACTAAGCAGAGCTTGTGTTATGGGAACTTCATGACTGATATACTACTTATATACTTTTTTTGTGAATACATACATATTATACATAGAAAAACACCCAGACCGGAGAGACAAATATTGGCAGATCCTACAAACATTTGTCCTGTGACAGGAATCGAACCCGCAACCTTCTGCGTCTCAGGCGGGCCTTCGCCCACTGCGCCGCAGAGGTCGTCAACGAGGAATGAGACAGAACTTAGTACGTACAGAGCTGGGATACAGGGGTTTCTTGGAACCGAAATGCGGGTATATGCTAAATTTAATGTACGGGCGTGCCTCTGACTATCCCCTACTTGGGGTATCCTCAAAGATTATTTATTTTTCAACATTAAGTTTATTTAATATGCATAATATAATGTAAATTTAGTGATAAAATAATTGTAAAGATTTCATAATGAAATTGGTAATTTAAAAAAATATATGTTTATGTTGTAAAATTCGGAGAATAATAAAAAAAAAAAGATTATTAAAGTCAAAGTCAAAGTCAATAGGTTTTTATTCATTGAAATCACAAGGATCATATAGAAACGTCAACTTAAAATATTTGCATACATTAACATAAATTATATTTGCATATATTTGTTTCGGATCTGAGTGTTATCTATTATCTATAATAATACTAAGCTCTGCCCACGGCTTCTTTCGCGTGGTATCCGGATAAAATAAGTCTATGTGTTATTCTGGTGTATAAGCTATATTACTGTAAAGTTTCATTAAAATCAGTTCAGTAGTTTCTTGAAGGAGTAACAAACATACATCCATTCTCACAAACTTTCGCGTTAATTACAGTAGTAGGGATTTGTGGCGCAGTGGGCGAAGGTCCACCTGAGACGCAGAAGGTTGCGGGCTCGATTCCCGCTGCGGGACAAATGTTTGTATTATCAACATACATTTGTCTCAGGTCTGTGTGTTTTCTATGTATAATGTGTATGTATTTACAAAAATACATACACATTATACATATACAATTCCCATAACACAAGCTCTGCTTAGTTTGGGGCTAGATGATGCTGTGTGAAAAATGTCCAGCATTATTTATTTATTTATAATCTTATTTCACTTACAGAGTAATGCAGCCTCTGCGCGAACGAGCGAGCATTCGCCGGCGCCAGCGAACGTACGTTCGCGGTTCGCCCTAAAGCGACTTTTCGGGCGACAGAATTCGCTTCCACTCCTGGACTCTAAGGATTCTAGTATAGTAAGCTAGAAAATTAATTCCGTCATGTCTGTCTGTCTGTCTGTCTGTCTGTGTGTCACACCACATTCGTCTCAGTCAGTTAAAACAGTACATATCGAAATAAAACTTGTTCAGAGGTACCTTAGACGAGATTCTGACGTTGACATTCGAGATTGGAATAGAGTTTCAATCAATCGAGTTTTTTTTTCTTTGAGCTGCGGGTAAGGGTCTCTAGCTAAAGAAAAGGATTTTCATTCGCTTTTTTTATCAAGCTGCGGGTAAGTGCCTCTAGCTGAAAAAAAGGATTTTCATTAGTTTTTTTTTCATCGAGCTGCAAGTAAGGGCCTCTACCTAAAAAAAAGTGTTTTCATTCCTTTTTTCTTCGAGTTGCGGGTAAGGGCCTCTAGCTAAGAAAAGGGTGTTTTCATTCGTGTTTTTCTCTTCGAGCTGCGGGTAAGGGCCTCTAGCTAGAAAAGGGTGTTTTCATTCGTGTTTTTCTCTTCGAGCTGCGGGTAAAGGCCTCTAGCTAGAAAAGGGTGTTTTCAATCGTGTTTTTCTCTTCGAGCTGCGGGTAAGGGCCTCTAGCTAGAAAAGGGTGTTTTCATTCGTGTTTTTTTCTTCGAGCTGCGGGTAAGGGCACTGTTTGCCCTAGCTTCAACTCTGAAGGCAAAAAACTTCCAGGTCACGGGGAATTCCCCAGATGCCTTCCTGGCTTCAGGTGGTCCATCTGTGTGTGGCTATTGTAGTGGGCTCACAGTGGTGTTAATAGAGTTTGCGATATAAATGTCTCAGACTGGATTATTAAAAAAACAATCCGGATTAGAATGGGGTCTTTTCTGTGGATATGTATGTATTTACATAAAAAAGTATATAAGTATTTTATCAGTCATGTAGTTCCCATAAAACAAGCTCTGCTTAGTTTGGGGCTAAATGCTGTGTGTAACTGTCCAGCATTATTATTTTCTCGCTTCTGCCCACGGCTTCGTCCATGTGTTATTCTGATGTATAAGCTATATTACTGTAAAGTTTCATCAAAATTCGTTCAGTAGTTCTTGCGTGAAAGAGTAACAAACATCCATCCTCACAAACTTTCGCGTTTATAATATTAGTAGGATGGTACATGATTGTCAAAGTCGCATAAGGCGTCAAAAATTATTTAATAGTCCACTTCTGAGAGCAGCGCCATCTGTTTTCATTGCTGAAAGCTTGTTTCAAGATGGCCGTGAAAGCACCTGTTTCAATTTAGATTTTATCGAGTGTCGAGGGCTGGCTGATACGATCTTGTGGCTTAGTTGGTATAGCACCTGCGTACCAAGCGGGAGGTGGCGAGTTCAAATCCCTCCTAGGTTGGGTATTTGGGTTATTATAAATAAATAATACTGGTCATATTCACACAGCATCATCTAGCCCCAAACTAAGCAGAGCTTGTGTTATGGGAACTACTTGACTGATATACTACTTATAAACTTTTTTTGTAAATACATACATATTATACACTAGCTGTACCCGCGACTTCGTTCGCGATTGTCATAAATCTTTAAAGTACCTCCTTTCTTACAAAAAAGAAGGTATGAAATCGACTACGCCTTAATGAATTACAACTAAGTACAAATTTGAATTTGATCCCCTCTCCCAAGGGAAACTACTGAATTTCGGGATAAAAAGTATCCTAAGTCCTACCCCGTAGTATTATCTCAAATCATGCCAAGTTTCATTTGAATTCGTTCAGAAGTTTCGGCGCTATGCGCGGCCCAGATTCTGACAGACAGACAGACAAAAATGAAAAAAAATACATTTTTGGCTTCAGTATCGATTATAGAGTGCCCTCCAAAATTTTTTTTCAAAATATCTTCAATGTACAGAATTTGACCTGTTACATTCTTATTATAGTATAGATGATAGAAAACACCCTGACCCGAGACAAATATTTGCAAATCACGCAAATATTTGTCCTGCAAAGGGATTCGAACCCACAACCATCTGTGTCTCAGGCGGGCTTTCGCCCACTGCACCAAAGAGGTCGTCTTCTTGTTGTCAAATTTTAGATGTTTACAATTATTTCATTCTATTTCAGACTAGCGAGTCAACAGATGAGAAGAACCAGAAAATAACCAGTGAGAAAGATGATACATGTCGAATAACGTGAACAAATTCCAAAATAGTTGACTTTTCACCATTTTATTATCTATATTAATATAATAAAGAAAGCTGAAGAGTTTCTTTGAACGCCCTGATCTTAAAAATACCAGTCGGATTTGAAAAAAACATTTTTGATTCAAAAGCACAATTCTTGAGGTCATTATGTTTTTTAACATCACGCAAAGACCCCTAGGAGCAGAATAATAATAGAATGTTGAGCGAAAACAGAAAGCCAGAAAGAACGTTGAGCAAAAACAGAAAGTCAGTATAATATTAGTGTAGATACAAAACGTGGGCACATGCCTCTGACCTTTTGCATCTATCAACTTCCCGGGTATAAAGATCAGGGGTTGTCCATCATTGAGATTATAGTCGTGGGTGTGTTGGTTTTTCGGGTCTGGGATACAAGTTTCCCCACAGCTGGACAATAGTTCAGTTAGACACTACATTTGGGTCAGTGGGGAATATCTAGACCCAAACAGCGAGGGAAAATAATAAATGAAAATACTTTATTATACACCACAAGATGACAAATTAAACAAAAACTTAACTGTTGAACTTAAAAGTACAATGGGCGGTCTTCTCGCTTAAAAGCGATCTCTTCCAAACAACCTTGGGATGGAGCGGTTAGTATGCAATTGTAAGAAAAAACTAGTTTCTGTAGTATTTTTGTTCCTAGAAAGGTGTATGTAACCAAACGCTAAAATTGCTCGTTTGTATCGTTATATATTTTAGTTCTAAAAAAAGTCTAAAAAAAGCCATAATATTTTAGTTCAAGAAAGAATTTATTATTTTAAGTAAAAGTTATTTATTTTATGAGAATACCCATAAGTGGGATGTGCCTTGTTAAAAATGGCTGTTTATTTTATTGGTTATAATTTATTTGTTTGTTAAGATTTTTGTCAATATAATGTTTAACTGCTTATTTCTTAATTTTATTCATAGAATGAATTCCTACATTATTTTAAGTTAAAAAAATTGAGTATTCGTCTTTTTTAGATTCTGTAACTAGCTAAATACATTCAGTGACTAAGAATACTCCTTTTTACAAGCTTTGATTTGACTTTGCCGAGTTAGTATGTATGGGTCAAATCGTGCAACTGAATTTTAAAAACGAGTTATCCCCAACGGATTGAACTGAAATGATGAATATACGTTTGGTTTAGATGACAATGCATGATTAGCTAGAAAAGCATGGTGCAAGGTGCAATGGTATCACAAAATGGTGGCATCCAATATGGCGCACTCCCAAAGATGGCCGACCAATTATTGTTATGCACCCTCATTATATTGGTATTAAATGAAAGGGTTCGCTGAGAAGAATAGGAAAATACTGTTTTTTTATAGTTATTAATTTGTTGGTAGAATCGCAGACTTGAGTAAAGAGTAATGTAATTTACATGCAACTTTTTTTGGTATGTGATTGGTATGGTATGGAATAGTCTTTATGACTTGAGCTTGCTTATGAACAAAAAGATATGGTATGTCTACTGTCACTCTATTATTTATGAAATTTTATAGGTAAATTGTCATTGTCAAACCATTTGTCATTGTCCATTCGAAAAACAACCAAAAATTTAGAGTTACCTATCAAGTATTAGTTAAATTACTGCAAGTTTTTATAACATAATGGCCAATAATATACACGAAATCGTCTAGTGTGAGTATCAGTTGATAGGCGCAGTTAGAGCGCCGTCTCGGTAGTACCTACTTACATAACGGACGTAGGAAATCTTGATCGAGGTAACTCAATACCTGCTGAGCCATTCAAACTATGATGCAGGCCACAACAACTGAAATACTTCACAACTGTGAAGGTAGTCTAGTCTAGGCCGATCATAATAAAATCTACAGTTCTTCACTATTTCTTAGTATTGCATTTATTTACATAAACCAAGATTGTGTGGTGTGTGTGGGTTTTTGGATGATAAAACTAAATGTAGTTGTTATTTCCTGTATGGATAAAACGCTCTAAACCCAAGCTATGTCCCAAAGCTGGAAAAATTCAGCACAGAAAAAATTCACTATACGTAGGTAGGTCTATATTACATTTCTGCCCAACCAACCAACAAAGACAGCAGACAATATGATAGGTCAAATTTTAAAAATGGCGCGATTTTCATTGCTACCATACTTACTTGACTTTCTACTACTTGGAAGAAATATGTTGCAAAACGTAGTTTTTTTATCTGTGACAAGTAAAACTATAGCATAGATGGGACTGTGTCGATAGGTTGGTTTCATTTTATATCCATCTAGAGATTAAAATATGATTAATTTACATCCGACTGACAAAAAACGTACAGCATAAAACGTTATTCCTTGAAAGCTGAGTTATGGAGGTTTCTTTCGATATGCACCTAGGGTTGCGCTGCCTGCGATAATATTTTCCAAAATTCCTCCTGCAGAGGGTAGGTACCTACCATACACACAAAAAAAAAGTTCCAAGTCTGATTCCTATGAAAACATAGGATCATCACTTTGACTTTGACTTTATCTTTATTTGCTGTCTCTATTCTGAAATATATTTATGTGGAATACAATTGCAAGACTCTGTGTTTTTGCAGTTCCAATGCAGACAAACCTACAAGAAAGAGAACGCTCACTGCTCACACACCGACCGCTAAGAAACGTCAGTTCACGAAACTTTCACGGCAAGAACACCCTTTGCTGGCTCGCCATCATCGGTGTCACGGGCACTTTTATTGCTGTGATAGTGATTATTATTGCTTTTTTGAAATCAGACCAGATTTTTGGACTTAAGATTAATTAGTGAAGGTAAACAACTTGTTATTTGGTTATTTGGTTGAGTATAACTCACACTTTAATCTGAATCTCAAAATGTATTCGAAACATCCTAAGAAACTCGATCAGACTGTGACCGGACCTCGAATTAAGATCACGCGCGTATATACGGTATACGGTACGTTTCCAAGTGGAAGTTCACGGGTTCACTCCCACCATATTGACTTTTCGAGATTTTCTAAGATCTCGATTAATTAAATGATGTACCTACCTTCCTGAATAGTTTCAGTCCTCAAAACTATTTAATGGCCTTTGCGCTCTGATATTTTTTTTCCAACCTTAAACAACATAAGACTTTTATAGCTTGTTTCTCTGGCCAGTAGTTATGAAAACATCATGATTGTTTTGAAGGGCACATTGTCTTATGTTATTACTACCACATCCTTCCACGGATTAAGCAGTTAGCTGACTATTGAAATTTAAGGTATGATTGAGAATACGACCGCATATTGTAGACGGCAGTGTGACAATGCAGCTAACAACTGTCAATTTCGTAGAAAGTTGATGTCGTCGCTAAGATACGTATTAATCAATACGACTTTCTTTCTATGTTCTGAGGTTGCAGTCGATCGCTGCCGCCGTCTTCAGTACGTACTTCCGTACAGTCTTATCGTCGTAGGTACATATTATATTGTTCTTAAATGTGGCCTGACTGACATTAATATTCATATTGCCTTAACAGTTCAATCAACGCCTACTTCCCTGGTATGCGCCATGGAAAAGCCTCAACGGGGTCCAGCTTACCAAGAAGCTTTCAGACAACGCACAGAACTCTACGGCCAGAATACGTGCCTCGGCAGAAACTTCAGAGTCATATGGATAGTAGGAGCAACAATATCGTTTATCTCTCTAATGGCTCTAATAATTGTGGTGGTTTTGAAACACCAGGGTGTTATAGATTGATGTAATTGTGATGTTTGTGTGCTCACTTGTGGTATGAAATTGTCCTTTTAACGTATAGTCTTTTGTTTTGTTCTTTTCAAGTAATACGAAATATTAAACTATAGCATTGGAAATAAATCATTTTAATATTGAAAGTTGAACGACCAAATGTTATAATCAAAGGGAAATTTTTTTTAGGACCGCGCGCGGGTTAGATTGGAATGAATGCAGCACTAGCTTGCTTGGTAGAAAATGCTTAAATTAATGGTAGATTTTTAATCTGTGGTGAAAAACAAGTTGAAGTGAAATGGCGTTGCTGGTGTTTTACTTTCGCTTGGATTATCTCAATTTCTAATCAAATATACTTTAAATCACATTCATAATTTATTACAGAGAGATATTCAATGGTATTTTAACAATAAAGAAAATTAAACGTGTATTAAATGGTGAAATGTGTTAGATTTTGTGGAAAGTGATTGGCGTGGCCATAAACGATGACGCAGTTTTTGCCACCGAATTTGCTGGCATTGTTCGCGGCGAGGGATCCTGTCCCGTACCTCCCGCCAGCGGCGAAGCTTCCTCACGAGAAGAAGCAGAAAGGATACGATGGCGTCGGCGCTTTTCTAAATTTTTTTGAGGTTAGTTCTCGGCCGATTGACCCCATTGCAAATCAACTAAACTTCTCCATTGATGTTATCTAAAGGGGAAGATACGGAACGCTTTAACATCAATCAACTAATGGACTAGATACAACAGCTAAACAATTTCGCACAACTAAGTTAGCTGAAATATCCTGCGTATGAAACCGACTAGAGAGAAAGAGAGACATACATTAAAATTAGCGCGAGCGAGATGGCAATGTTGGTCACTGTTACGTATCCACAGTAATAAAAAAATTTAACCCTCCGTGAAACAGGCGTGCATTTTTGTATGTACTGGCTTCTCCCCACGGTTTCGCCCGCGTGGTACCCGGATAAAAAGTAGCCTATGTGTTATTCTGATGTATAAGCTATATTACTGCAAAGTTTCATCAAAATCCATCCAGTAGTTTTTGCGTGAAAGAGTAACAAACAGCCATCCTCACAAACTTTCGCGTTTATAAGAGTACTAGCTTCTGCCCACGGCTTCGCCCGCGTGGTACCCGCATAAAAAGTAGCCTATGTGTTATTCAATGTATAAGCTATATTACTGTAAAGTTTCACCAAAATCTGTTCAGTAGTTTTCGCGTGAAAGAGGAACAAATATCCTCGCAAACTTTGGCCTTTATAATATTAGTTAGGAGTAGGATTAGTACGACGGGATAGTAGGATTTCAGTTCCCGTATCTCATGACCGTTGAGCGTGGTTGCTGTTGGTGTTCATGAGGAAGGACCTCTAAATTTAAATAAAAATAAATAAATAATGCTTGACAATCCACACAGCATCATCTAGCCCCAAGCTAAGCAGAGCTTGTGTTATGGGTACTAGATGACTGATATACTTAATACAATACATTACATAGATAGATATGTTTTTATTATACATAGAAAATACCCAGAACACCCGGAACAAATATTTGCAGATTGTACAAATATTTGTCCCAGGGCGGGAATCATGAAACCTGAATATTCAGAGATTCTATATAAATATAAAAGGTCTATCAGAGATACGTGGAAAGAGTTTTTTGATATTGCTTCTTGAGAGAAAGGTATTTTGTATCGAACAATACAAAGCGAGCCACCTCATATTCCATGGTTTGCCGACATTAATTTAGATAGGAAATATATTGTAATTTCGCATAGACTGCGCTCCGGACATATGCCACTGAATAGTTTCAAATTTCTAATGAAGAAAGTAAATAGTCCCAACTGTGAAGCCTGTGGAGTTAAGGAAGACGTATACCACCTTTTAGAGGAGTGTGTCCGGAATGCATCGATGAGAGAGAATATGATAAGGAATTTTAATGTTAACCAAATCGACATGGGCCTGTTTCAGGGCTTGTTAGCTGCGCAAACTTCAAGTGCAGCAATCATGCTCTACCGGTCCATATACGAGCTGGTTCATAAAAATGTTTAGTGTAGTCTACGAGGGTACAAAAGAACTGACATCGTCGAAAATCGACGAAAGTACTTAAAAAAGCAGAAAAAAAAAGGCGGGAATCGAACCCGCAACCTCCTAATAGTAATTAAGCAATACATGAAAGCAATACAATTATCCACAGCTGGAAACACAATATGGCTGACAATGTAACACAAACATCACATTTCCAAGGCCCAGATGTTTTTTCAAGGAACAGAAAGAATTTTTGTTCCATTCCTTTTCAGTTCTCACTGTGTCAAAGTTCTTAGGCTGCCTGAATCTGCTGTTAGGCTGTTTGAGGCTATCATGACATTTATTTTTTATGTGTTCTGCGAACCGTCTTCAGACTTGTTTATGACTCGATAAAGTATACCTACTTACCCATACCTATAAAGAATTTCCTTAACATTTTTACTGGCATGACACAGCATCCATCAGAGACCCCGCCCCCAACACGCGTGGAGACCAGGGATGAACGCCTCGAGAGACGGAGACGTGAGAGAGCCGAGCAGACTGCATACAAACTGGAACAAGAGATTGCCCTGTGGGACCCCACAGCCAACCCTCATTCAACGGCTGACCCCTTCAAGACACTCTTTGTGGCTAGAGTTGTAAGTTATTGTACTATTATTCTATTAATATATCAACTCCCCACTTCCTCGCACCCTCGCCGCACTCAACAGACTTCTCGACCAGCGGGGCGATCACACTAATTTCCATGGCTCGAGATTGCGGCATGGTATTAGCCATGGCCGGTATCATCGGATGGGATGAATCATATCATGCTAATTTGTAGGCTGGATGGGCCATAGATGGACAATGCGAATGAACAAATTTAGTTTCACATTGGACATTCCGTTTTTTGGATGGATGGGCCTTTTAAATTGGGAACAAGTGTCAAAATTGATTGCCATCTTGATAGCCATGATTTAGTGTGATCACCCGAAGAACGGAAGAGTTTAATCTTGGTATGCCTGAGGTTTTGCGAGAGAGTGATTAATGAAAGGATTCTTGTTTGTTTTGTTAATTTAATTTTAATTTGTATCATTCATTTCAATATAATGAAAATCTTATTTATTTATTTATTATTTCAATTAATTTATTTGTCTTATTACTATTTAATTTTTAATGCTATTTATTCTGTATTGATTTATTTCATAAAAAAAAATTACATTAATTTTAACTTATTAGATATAAATGATGTTTTTAATCTTTAATAACTAATCTTTAATATCGTGTCTATTACTTAATAATAGGTGGCGCTGTGAGCAATGAGCTCTGCACTAGGTGTAGCTTGTATCGCGGAGGCCCAGATATCATTTGACAAAGAATATTCCTTCTTTGTCAAACGCTATGTGGGGTTCCTAAAAATTAAGGTTTTTTAAAAA
The DNA here is from genome assembly GCA_958496245.1 of Perizoma flavofasciatum. Taxonomy (NCBI): domain Eukaryota; kingdom Metazoa; phylum Arthropoda; class Insecta; order Lepidoptera; family Geometridae; genus Perizoma; species Perizoma flavofasciatum. The sequence goes on from OY292448.1 coordinate 894,058, forward strand.
AAATAAAAAGAGATAAACAAGTGCAAGGCAAACATTTAAATAACCGGGATGTCTAGACAAATACCATTTTCCGTTGGCGTTCTGTTGTCGAAGTAGAGTGTCAAAAGTCTAAAAGTATTTCGTTGAGATCAGAGACAGGGTATGCTGAGATAATGGGACTCTTAGGATAGTACCTTTGCAAAGAAAGGTTTTTTTTTGTTTTGTTTTTTAATTGAACTGTGGACAGTGAGTAAAAAAACTTAAATTAAAAAATCATCCAATCCAATCAAATTACAACATTTTAAGAAAACACGTACTGTTTTCATGAGGGAAAACAATGTGAAATATGCTTTGCCGGCTGCGCATTCGGCATTGTATAGAATTCCTAGGCAAAGTATAAAATGAATAATATTTTATACAGGGTGTAAAAAGACTACTCTCGAAAACTTCGGGGAGTGAAATTACCCATCAATATGAACAACTTTTACTATGGAACCAACACTGTGAACGCGAAAAAAAATCAGCTGTTCCATACTAAAGTTCAATACCTACTTGGCTGAAATGTATGGAACAGCTGATTTTTTTTTCGCGTTCTTTCGTAAGTAATCTTATTACACCCGGTATATTAAACGTTAACCTTAACGTTTTAGGCATTCTATACATCGCCTAGGAATTCTATAGAATGTCGGATTATACAGATTGCCGGTAACATAATATATCTTTTCTTTTTTCAAGGTGCTATGTATTATAAATTTTTGTATGTTAAATGATTGACTGATGATGTGAATGTGATTTTTTTCAGAATTATGACACATCTGAATCGAAGCTCAGGAGAGAATTCGAAGGCTATGGACCTATTAAAAAGGTAAGTTAATAAAACTAATTATTAAGTCCAATTTCCAATTGCAAAAAACATATAAACCAGTTCACTCTCTTTATTCTTTATTGTACACACAGATAATACAGACAAAATACTTATATATAGGACACTCTCATTCAAAAAGGGTTTATTTCAACAAACATATTTTATGTCCGTCAACGCTGAGCTCCAAATATTTCTCCACTCCATGACTCAGGTCACAAAACTCGGTCTTAGTGTTCTAAATTTTTATAAGCTCTTATTCAACTTGCATGAACAGAGGCATGTGCTGAATAATCATGTTTGGGCGTGACTACCCCTTGGTATACTCAGAGATCTACGCGCAGTGGGCGAAGCCCGCCTGAGACGCAGAAGGTTGCGGGTTCGATTCTGGCCGCGGGACAAATGTTTGTATGATCTGCAAATATCTGCCTCGGGTCTGCGTGTTTTCTATGTATAATATATATGTATTTAAAAATAGTATATCAGTCATATAGTAACACAAGCTTGTTGGGACTAGACGATGCTGTGTACATTTAGCGTTATTATACTAGCTTCTGCCCACGGCTTCGACCGCGTGGTAATGTAGCCTATGTGTTATTCTAATGTATGAGCTATATTACTGTAAAGTTTCATCAAAATCCGTTCAGTAGTTTTTGCGTGAAAGAATAACAAACATCCATCCTCACAAACTTTCACATTTATAATATTAGTAGGATAGTAGGATGTATTTTGTATATATACAAATAATAATGTATATAAGTACTATATCAGTCATGTAGTTCCCATAATACAAGCTCTGCTTAGTTTGGGGCTAGATGATGCTGTGTGAAAAATGTCGAACATTATTTATTTATAATTTATTTATTATTTAAAACCATTCCTCAGATTCACATGGTGTTCAATAAGGATGACAAACCGCGTGGGTATGCCTTCATCGAGTATGAACATGAACGAGACATGCACTGTGAGTGTTCATACAGACTGTTTGTACTGAATAACGCGAGGTCCAAATAGTTACTGCCCTTGAGCGTTTTACTACTCTGTGTAGTAGAATGCTTTATCGTTCAAAGTTTTTTCAGACAATTTTTTTATGTTTTTTTATATTTTTATTCCTTTTTCGATCAACAGGGCCGTATGGGCTAATGCCTCGACTTGATATAAAAATAACAGTGATTTGTGGTTTGATACTTTAAAAATGGTTTGTTTCTTAAGTCTAGCATGAAGGGTACATATTTGGTAAATACATATTAAAATGTGAGAAACAACCTCTAGTAATTTCGAACAACAAGTTGCTAGTTTATAAGTAACTTGCTGTCAAGTTAAAGAGAATTTGTAAAGTAAGTTTTAAATAAAATCATTTCTAAAGTTTAATTCTCTCAAATTTAATGAAATTTTCTGTTATTTTGGTAATCAGCCAAATTTACTACCGCTCCACTCTTCATTACACAAAAGTTAGCTGGAAGAAAATGCTAATTAGCATTAAGTTCGCCTATATACTTGTTTTATCTTGTGCAATAAAGCATTTTCTATATATAAATCCCTATCTTCACTTGTAAGCCTGAGGGCAGAATTGACACATAAAAATAGTTTTAATTTACCACCTTAATGTCTAACGCTCGCTTAAATTCACTAACATTAAATGATTTGATTTGAGAATTCGGGCACAAGCGTTATTCAGTTCTTATTAAATGGATATACACTTTAAAGATACGTTTTATGGTGACAATTGAGTTTATTTTGAGACTCCTTGCTTCTATTTAGCCTTTAGAAGTAAGATGGCTAATTTGCAAGAACTGTAAAATAAATAATAAAATAGAAATACTTTTCTTGCAAAAAACATTGGACAAAGTTAGAAAATCATTAGGTATCTAATACCACTTTAAAGATACGTTTTATGGTGACAATTGAGTTTATTTTGAGACTCCTTGCTTCTATTTAGCCTTTAGAAGTAAGATGGCTAATTTGCAAGAACTGTAAAATAAATAATAAAATAGAAATCCTTTTCTTGCAAAAAACATTGGACAAAGTTAGAAAATCATTAGGTATCTAATACCTATAGTTACGCTTTTTTGTCATTTAAATCTAAATGAAAAAGTACGGTAAGTAGGTATTGATTTTAAATTGAAATTAAAAGAAATGAAATATTTTGCGAAAATGGGTACAATATACAATGTTATAAAATAATGTTGTGTCCTCCATCATCTACTTTTAAAGCATGTAAAAAAATTAACTTAGAACTATTTAAAATTTAAACATTAATTTGTACGAGCCTTTTAAACATATATTTTTTAAATATTTTTTTTTTTAAACTATTGGTATTTAATAAATGACTTGTGATTTAATAAATGAATTGTAGTTGTTTCCAATTTTTGCAAGAACTAAACTAGTCTAGAACTAACTAGTGATGTATTTTCATCACTTTTTTTATGTATGTTTCGTTTCTTGCAATCTGCCTCCGGGCATTTAGCTAGAGTTTGCTGTATTCATTATATTTGTTATTGTACATTATACATATAAATGGACATACTTCTGTCCACGGCTTCGCTCACCCGTACCCGGATAAAATTAGTTAGCTATATTACTATAAATTTTCATCATAATCCGTTCAGTAGTTTTTGCATGAAAGAGTAACAAACATCCATCCTCACAAATTTTCGCGTTTATAATTAGCAGGATAATTATACTTAAATTGCCATGTTATGCTCTATCACAAACGTAGAATGTCCTACAATAAGTGGTCTTATCGCAAACAGGGATTTGTCCCAGACAACCATTTTGCATACTAAGATTAAAATAAACTACTCAATGATGTCTGGAGGGACTCTCTTCATCCTTGAATGAGATTACTTTATCATACACTATATGATATTATTGGGGATTTTTAATAAAACCAAATTTGAAAAAGGAAAATTACAAATCCCCTAGGCGATTTATTTTTAGAATTTACAAAGAAAACAACTAAAACAATAATTTTGCGGTAAAACAACAGGAACGCAATAAAATACGTCCGTACAGCGCAAAGTCTCGAAGAGAAGAGGAGAGTTTGCGTCACTCGCGCTGCTCTTTATACAGCCGGCCGGTCGCTCGCGTTGCCGGCTTTGCTGCAGGTAGCTATCAATATAAACACACTAAGAAAAAATGACACAATGGGCGGTCTTATCGCTTTTTAGCGACAGCTTTTGGATGGAGGGGATTATGTGATTTTGAAATGGCCAGGGGGTGTACTTCAGCCTTATAATTCTTTATTGTACACAGAAATGTAAAACAAAATATGAGATGAGTCTTGTACAAAGGCGAGCTTAACCCTAAAGAGTTTTCTTCCAGCAAACCTTTAAGGAGAGATAGATAAGTGATAAAGTTAGTAGGTGTACGAAATCAGGAAAGAAAAAACTGAATATAATGATACTAAAAATATATTAATAAACTATAACTAGTCTTAATTGAAAGGAATTGTAACTATTTGGTCCTCGCTATGGTGAATATTTATATCCATGTCATATTTAACATTTTGAACGCAAATTCACAGTCAAATTTTGATACATTTTCAATATGACACTGATGTTCATTTGAGGCCTTCTCGGAGTATCTTTTTTATTTTGAAGAATTACTTTCCTCTTACTTAATTGTAATTGTCTATGTTAGTATAAAACTGAATTGCTACAGAGTTATTTGAAAGGGGTAAAGCGATTGGAACGGGATTATCTAATTTTAGCAAATTTTAGTAAATTTTGCCAAATTTGCGAATTTTTTTTTGTGAAAATACTTTAATAAATTTTGAATTAACCTCTGAGTATTTCGAAAGTTTATTGGTAAAGTTTCAAGCCTATGTTCTTGATTTACATTACTAGTTTTAATGTTTTAATTACTAGTTTTTTATAAGGTCGGAGAGCTGAAGTAGCCGAGGTTTTTTTTTTTATTTTGGGACAAAAGGTGACTCGAATCATGAATCTAGAGAACAGGGGCCTAACCATCAGGTGTTATTGCGATTTACTTCAGGCAAGATGTCAAATCCTGCTTTGCTGTTGAGGACGCTATGGCGTTGTCATACAATCGTCAATCTCAAAGCAAGATTTGACATATTTGCCTGAATTGAATCGCAAGAAACTTGATGGTTAGGTACCCTGGTTTTTTTTTGTAGTTCCGAGAAGGCCGCAAGGTGCTCTGTTGCCGTACGATCTCGCCCGCGATGAAATACAATGCTTGTATTGAATTAATAAGGGTTTTTTCTATTTCACACCACAGACCCAGCCGTAAAGACCCTACCACAAACCAGAAAGGCCACGTTATAATAGGTTTGTATGTGGTAAGACGCCAACATACAATTTGAAATTAAAAACCGACTTCAAATTAAAAAAAAATATCAAACTACCCTCCCCTCAGGTAACGTTTACGAGGAGTATGTAGGAGTTGGTTTATGTATTCTATGTATCTATTTAGGTAAGTTTTTACTACATTGCAACACTAGGTATTTTATTTGGGGATCCAATAACTTAATAATTAAATAAGTTTTTTTTTTAACTATAATTGCCCTTTCTTTTTTGAAGTCGGTTATAAAATTAATCACGAAAAAACTGTAGTGTCTCTCTGTGTATTTATTTATTATTAGTCTGAAAAAAAAATGCGCTAAAGGATCGTAAGTAAGAGCGCACAGGTAATTTTGTACAATATTTGCGCCGTGTGGTCCGGAAAAAAATAGTAAGTAAATGGTCTTGACGGTAGGTATATAACGGTGGGTATTTCCTATTTACATACATATTTCTTCAATACAATATAAATTTGTAACGGCGTCTATCGGCTTGGTCGGTAGGTATCAAAAGTGGGTATATTTTTATTATTTTAAACTGTTGTGTTTTTTTTTTCATTTACAGGATAAAAAAGTATTTCAAATTCTAACGTTTGTGTAGCATACATTATCGAAGTACCGTCAAATGGGGTGAATATTTCAGGGACGAATGAAGGCAAAACAAAATAACTTTTTGTTTAAATTCTTGTCCCCATGGATCCATAATCACCCCATTTTATAAAAATCTGTTAAAATTTATAGTATATGTAAATATTTACCAATGGATTGATATAAAATCTGAGTTTGAGCCGTGCTTAAATCTATGGTGAATTCTTGAATTTGAAGTATTTTTTAAGTGCATCTTCAATTTTGTTTTCAATTTCGTTAAATTTTAAAATTTGCACGGTTGAAGTTAATGAAGCCAATCAATTTTTAAAATATATTTTCACAACTGAATATTAAAATTAAATTATAGTTATACAGAGTGTGACTAGATAGTGAGATTATCATTGGAATTACCGTTCCTTTTGTAGTTGGATAGTTTTGTTTATTATGAAACATTTGGTGAAAATTTATGTATTTTTATAAGCTCTCTTTAAAAAGGATATTAATAAATAAAGTGGGAATTAATTTAATTAAAACTATCGTTGACTTTTGATGGAAGCATTCTTGGTGTTTTGAAAAACGGTAATTTAAACTGAAACTTCACTTTATTTTTAATTTGATGTAAAATTTTTTAGAGAGTACCGTCTTTCACCGAATGTTTCGTAAAAACAAAACTTTCTATCTACAAAATAAAAGATACTTTCCTTGAGAGTCCTACTATCTTGTCACACCCTGTATATAATTAATGTCAACGAAATTGTTAAATCAAATTGATTGTCTCCTTAATTTAATTTTATATCAAATCTTTTGTGCTAGTATGAAAATTAATTAAAAAAACTATTTACAGTATTGCACTTACGAAATGGCAATAAAGAACCACTTATTTTGGCGAGCTTAGCCATGTCCAAAACTTAACTTGTGAAATGAGTACTTTCTAACATTCCCATTTTGAAGTTTTAGTGAAGTTTTGTTCACTGTCAAGCCTGGCAAAATGAGTGCATTTTCTCGTCCCAAGACCATTTTGCTAGTATAATTAAGGGCCTAAATTTATTATAGCGTTAATATCAAATGACATATTTTACCTCGACATTGCTTTAAAAATGGCCGCCAAATTACCTTATATGTTACTCTCGTCATCCAGATGAATCCAATTCTTCCAATTCTTCAATCGACACTTCATTTATCGTAATCCATCAAGTCTTTCAGGCACCGCGGAGCCAAAGGAACAGGCATACATATCCGAAAAACATTACTCTCCTTTCGGGTAGTCGGGTAAAAACTCTTTCGCGCGGTATCAAAAGTGAATCGCGACCACACAGTTATTTTTGATTAACGACAGCGCGGACTTCAAACTAGCACAAAAGATTCTACAGGGTATAATAAGACTACCCCCGCAAACTTAGAACTCAGCTGTTCCATACTAAAGTTCAATACCTACTTGGCTGAAATGTATGGAACAGCTGTTTTTTTTTTCGATGGGTACTTTCACCTCGAAGTTTTCGGAAGTAGTCTTATTACACCCGGTATATATGAAAAAAAAATATATATTATATCCTTTACTATGTATGCAATGACTAGAGTACCCTTTCATTTCACAGCCGCGTACAAGCACGCTGATGGTAAGAAGATCGACGGGAAACGCGTGCTGGTGGACGTTGAACGCGCCCGCACTGTGAAGGGATGGCTGCCGAGGAGATTGGGTGAGTCTTAAACGAATGATGTTGGCTGGGCCAGTAGCGGATTCAGGGCAGGGGCTAAAGGGCATAACCCCCCTTCAGTTAAATAATTCAGAGCAGGGGCTAAGAGGCTTAAACCCCTTCAGTTAAATAATTGAGGGCAGGGCTTAAGGAGCTTAAACCCCGTCAGTTAAATAATTCAGGGCAGGGCTTAAGGAGCTTAAACCCCGTCAGTTAAATAATTCAGGGCAGGGCCTAAGGGTCTTAAACCCCATCAGTTAAATAATTCAGGGCAGTAGCTAAGGTGCTTAAACCCCTTTAGTTAAATAATTAAGGGCAGGGCCTAAGGGGCTTAAACCCCTTCAGTTAAATAATTCAGGGCAGGAGCTAAGGTGCTTAAACTCCTTCAGTTAAATAATTCAGGGCAGGGGCTAAGGCACTGGACAGAAGTGCACACTGCACAGTGTGCGCCTTGGTCAGGTGCTTCATGAGGAGTGCTTACTTTGAAGGTTTATTAGTAATTAAGTTACGGTATTTATTATTTTTGTTAAATGTTAAATTATGGCTATTGAATGCTGAAATAAAAAGTATTGAATTTGAATTTAGATCCCTTCAGTTAAATAATTCACGGCAGGGCTAAGGGGCTGAGACGCTTCAGTTAAATAATTCAGGGCAGGGACTAAGAGACTTAGACCCCTTCAGTTAAATAATTCAGAGCAGGGGCTAAGGTGCTTAAACCCCTTCAGTAAAATAATTGAGGGCAGGGCCTAAGGTGCTTAAACCCTGTCAGTTAAATAATTCAGAGCAGGGGCTAAGGTGCTTAGACCCCTTCAGTTAAATAATTCAGAGCAGGGGCTAAGGTGCTTAAACCCCTTCAGTAAAATAATTGAGGGCAGGGCCTAAGGTGCTTAAACCCTGTCAGTTAAATAATTCAGGGCAGGGACTAAGGGACTTAGACCCCTTCAGTTAAATAATTGAGGGCAGGGGATAAGGTGCTTAAACCCCTTCAGTTAAATAATTGAGGACAGGGGCTAAGCTTAAACCCCTTCAGTTTAATAATAAAATAATAATAATGCTGGACATTTTCACACAGCATCATCTAGCCCCAAAGTAAGCAGAGATTGTGTTATGGACACTACATGACTGATATACTACTTATATACTTTTTTTGTTGTAAATTCATACATATTATACATAGAAAACATCCAGATCTCGAGACAAACATTTGTCCCGCGGCGGGAATCGAACCCGCAACCTTCTGCGTCTCAGGCGGGTCTTCGCCCACTGCGCCGCGGAGGTCGTTGAACCGAAGAAAAGAATTATAATAAAATCTAAAAAGTACCGTTTATTGGAACACCTATTATATAAAGATCGATGTAATGTCAACAAGAGAATAGTGGAGTAGGTAAGTTTTCAAAGTGTGTAGAAATTTCAGGCACGCGAGACTTCATCCGTTATGTCTCAGGGTCGGCGATGCGCGGGCGCTGCCTCTGAGGGTCTAGACAAATACCACTTTCTGCTGGCGTTGATGCCTGCGGAAAGATTGAATTGTATGGGAATGACATTAGCTGTGGATATGTCACGTGACAGCTGTCAAATTTTATCAAGACAAATTTTGCGTTAGCATGATAGGAAAAGTAAGCGTGAGGTATTTGTTTAGACACCCCGCTGTCGAAAGCGTCCGTGGGTTGCGCTGGCCTCTTGTCAGCAAGAGGGACGTTTTTTGCTACTTTAGTTTAAAAAAAAACGTATTAATATCCTAAATATCTTAATTTGCAAGTAACCATATTATTAAATATTTAATGTGTCGTTCGTAGATATTATGTCGCCTATATGTAATAAATAAAGAAATAATGCTGAACATTTTTCACACAGCATCATCTAGCCCCAAACTAAGCAGAGCTTGTGTTATGGGAAATTACATGACTGATATACTACTTACATACTTTTTTTTTCTAAATACATACATAGAAAACACCCAGATCCCGAGACAAATATTTTCAGATCATACAAACATTTGTCCCACGGCGGGAAACGAACCCGCAACCGTCTGTTTCTCAGACGGGCCTTCGCCCACTGCGCCACAGAGTCGTCTATGTAAAATGTTTGTGTTTTCTGATAAAAAATAATAGATTTTGTATCATTTGCATTGATGCGTTTCAGGTGGCGGTCTCGGAGGGACACGGCGAGGTGGCAACGACGTTAACATCAAGCACTCCGGCCGGGAGGACAACGAGAGGGAGAGGGAGCGGTACCGCCTCGAGCAGCGAGACAGAGACGAACGGAACAAACACGACGATAGAGGTATATAATTTACTATTATAAACGCGAAAGTAGTTGTGAGGATGGATGTTTGTTACTCTTTCATGCAAAAACTACTGAACGAATTTTGATGAAACTTTACAGTAATATAGCTTATACATCAGCATAATACATAGGCTACTTTTTATCCGGGTACCACGCGGGCGAAACCGTGGGCAGAAGCTAGTAGATTATAATGGCTGTAACGAACACGACGATAGAGATATATAGGTTACTAGCTGTACCCGCGACTTCGTTCGCGATTGCCATCAATCTTTAAAGTACCTTCTTTCTAACAAAAAAAGAATGAATGAAATCGGACTATGCCTTAATGAATTACAATTAAGTACAAATTTTAAATTTGATCCCCTCTCCCAAGGGAACCTTGCTGAATTTCAACATAAAAAGTATCCTATGTCCTACCCTGTAGTATGAACTCAAATCATGCCAAATTTCATTTGAATTCGTTCAGTAGTTTCGGCGCTATGCGCGGCCCAGATACTGACAGACAGACGAACATAAATTTAAAAAAAAAAACATTTTTGGCTACAGTATCTATTATGGAGTGGGCGCTAATATTCGCGACCCAGACTTTCAAACTTCTGCGGATATTACCGTTCTTTCATGTTTTTGTAATATGTTTTTGACCCAAATAAATATTTGATTATACATATATGATTATTTGTTTGTGTTCAGGTCCGCGTCGCCGCAGCCGGTCCCGCAGCGCGCGTCGTCGCTCCGGCTCCCGCCCGCGCCGCGACCGCCGCGCCGACAGACCGGACCGACCGGACCGACCCGACCGGGACAAGGAACGCACGCCCAGAGACAAGGACCGCCCGGACCGACCGGAGCGCGCGGACAGACCGGACCGCGACCGTGATCGCGACAAGCGACCGGACCGCACAGACGATGACCCCGACGGGTGAGTGTTCTGAAGTAATGATCCCCCCGACGGGTGAAGTAATCTGTAAATTACAGCTTTCAGTACTATTCAATAGTCTGTGTAGGGTAATAGAGTGTAATAGAGTTAACAACAAAGCACATATGAAAATGTAGATCTATGGTGTGTATTGTTTATCAGTAATCCATAGATACTGTTACGAGCTAGGGTTCGGGATAAAATAATTAAGTCCAATCAAACACCAAAATTAACACTGTATTAATCAATCACTATAAAAATGTCAACAGAACAAATAACAATGAAACTGCACAATTAAAATAAAAACACTGTATCACTTGGTACAACACTAGCGCAACTGTCACTTCACTAGTCACTGGGTATCGCTCTCGAGTCACTTCCAAAATCTGACTCTACCGGCCGCTTGCCGCGCTTATATATCTCGTAAGACGTCTCTCCCAGAACAATCTCGTAGGGGGCGTGGCCCGTTTGCCTCGCTCCGTCCCATCTCGTACCGTCCTAAACATTCTGGAAACTTCCGTCCTTTTCTAGCGCGGTTAGTGCCTAAACAAATACCACTATCTGTTTGCGTTAACGCCTGCGGAAAGATTGAATTGTATGGGAATGACATTGGGTGTGGAAATGTCACGTGACAGCTGCCAAGTTTTACCAAGACAAATTTTCGTTAACGTGAAAGGAAAAGTAAGAGTAAGGTATTTGTCTAGACCCCGTGACTTGTGATGGTAAAACCTGTCATTTATGAGCAAGAGCCCATGTGTTATAACGACTCAAACGTCCAAGCGTTCGCGAACATGTTCCCGCGTCAGTCCAAGGTCGCGAGCCATGTTATCGTAGAAAATTACGGACGGCCCGCGATTAAAGAATCGCTTATATCTCGATATCTTTTTTAGCTAAGTCAAAACTAATTTTATGAACGTAAAGCTAATTTATTAAGGAATTTTATTATTTAATTTTATTATATAAACAGTAAATCACAATATACGATATTTTTTTTGTATTTTGGGTTATTGTGAATTAATTCCATTAAAATTCTGATTTTACCCATAAATTTAGTAATATGTTTTATTTATGAGGAAACATATATATTTAATTGATATTTTCAATCAATCCTAAAGCCTGTATTTTTACGATTATTTTGATAAAATATATACTTTTACCCATTTAACCCTAACTTCCATAAAAGCTCACTCATAAAAAAAATGAAAAATAATTGCGCGCGACCGCAGACTGAACTTCAATTGCATTTTTTCCTAAGACTTTGTTCACCGAGATCAGGTTTTGTTCTATTACTGGCATAGAGAATTTCAACACGAAAATAGTCTATGAACACTTAAAGATACGAGAATGCATACAATATGCCCTACAGACGTAAAACGTGGTACGCAACACGCCAATTTCGCGCTATTTTTTACTGGTAGCTGTACTTACCACGGACTGTCAAGCGTATCCGAGTACTGGTAAGTACAGCTACCATGGACTGTTGAGTGGATAAGCTATATTACTTTCATTAAAATCTGTTCAGTAGTTTTTGCGTGAAAGAGTAACAAACATCCATCCTCACAAACTTTCACATTTATAATATTAGTAGGATGTATTTATATACAAATAATAATGTATATAAGTAGTATATCAGTCATGTAGTTCCCATAACACAAGCTCTGCTTAGTTTAGAGCTAGATGATGCTGTGTGAAAAATATCCAGCATTATTTATTTAATTATGTATCCTGTTTTTTTGTAATAATACACAGTGAGATGAAGATTATTTTTCCATTTTATGTGTGAGCTAACGTGATTGTATCTCGTGCAGCAGTCGTCGCCGGCGCCGCTCCGGCTCGCGGTCCCGCAGACGTCGCGACAAGGAGCGCTCGCGGTCACGGAAGCGCTCGCGCCGCGACAAGGAGCGCAAGGAGCACAAGGTCAAGCCGGAGCACATCAAGGTCAAGGAGGAACCGGCAGATGGTGAGTCACAACCTCGACCTCGAACACAAGGTCAACAACCTCTGTAATTTTATTCAGTAGGTACTAAGCAAAGGCCAGCTTGAACAGAGTAAAATATTGTTACTAGCTAGGGTTCGGGATTAGCGATGGGTCGTCGACGTAATTATCGTAAACGAAACGAAACCGTTCATTTTCATTCATCAACGAGTTCATCGACTAGTTGAATTCGTCGACTAGTCGATGTTTCAACTTCGTTATATTAACAGACTATCTAAACTTCGCAACGATGTCTACCTAGACGATAGTATCTACAGGGTGATTATCTGACGTACCTCGACCGTAACCGTAATTTGAAATTTAATAAATTTCAAAGAAATTTGCCGTAAAACTTTAAACTTCCTTTTTACTTTTTATGCGAGCCTATTTGAAACTTACATTTTATTCATGCAAGAAGGTACATAGAAAAAATAAGATCAAACAGCTAGCTATCTGAAGACCATTGCAACCGTTTTATTTGCAAAAAAAAAACCTCCCTTCATACTTTTCCAGTTTCATTATAAACTAGTCTATGGACGCGTGAACGTAGACGGTGTTAACCGTCTACGTTCACGCATCGTCTCGTCGCGTTGCCCGTCGATATGAACATTGTGGAATCTCAGTTTAGCCGTCTACGATTTCAACTAGTTGAATGAGTGACAGTGAACCGTCGATACGTAGATTCAACGTGAACGGTTGATTCTATTAGTTCGTTTATTCAACGCCCATCGCTATTCGGGATAAAATAATTAAGTCCAATTATACACCAAATTAACACTTGTAAAATCATACTATAGATATGACAACAAAACAAATAGCATAACGAAACTACACAATTAAAACAAAAACACTGTGTCACTAGGTAAAACACTAGCACAACTGTCACTTCACTAGTCACTGGGTATCGCTTCTTTATCACTTCAAATAATTCACATCAAAAATCTTGAATAGAACTCAACCCATCGGTCCATTGCCGCTTTTATACATCCCTTAAGGCGCTTCTTCCGGAATATTCTCGTAGGTGGGCGTGGCCTGCACGCTGCCTTGCGCCTCAAACATTCGAGAAACTAACAACTTTAATAAAGCCTTCGTTTCCAAATAATCTATGATCTACATACATTCTTTCTTGTTCAAATTGCTATTTTTACTTTGGCACCCAAAATTGGGCGTAGGCCTCCTCCATACGGTTCCATTGTAGTCGATCTTGTGCTAGTCGAGTCCAGGGGGGCTAGACAAATACCACTTTCTGTTGACGTTAACGCCTGCGGAAAGATAAAATTGTATGAAAATGTCACGTGACATTTCCGCAGCAAACGTCAACAGAAAGTGGTATTTGTCTAGCCCCCCAGGTGTTCTGCGCTATCTATACAATGTCGTCACACTATCTTCTTCTCGGTCTGCCTCTCGTCCGTCTCGCGTCTCGTGAGTACGTCCGTTATTGGTTTTAGCGTCACGACCGGCCCACTTCCATTTTAGCTTGCATAGCATGCCAACTGCATCAGTGACCTTCGTTAATACGTCAGATTATTTTCGCATCTGATTCGCACCTTTTAATTTTAAACAAAGCCAAGGTTTCGAGAAACAACCACCTTTTATTAGCGCGGTTAGTGATACTAGATGGCGGTAGATCAAGTAGTGCGTCCAGTTGATAAGAGATGGCGCTAGCGTACCGTAGTTAGCTAGCCGCTTACGTCACGATATAGTTCTTGATACAGTCTGTGATCGTCGTGGAAAAGAGGCCTGGGTTGATGGCAGTTTAGCTTTTATAGTATCGAGCAGCGCCACTGTCGGCAGTGGTTGGAACTATGGTGTGCTAATGATCGCGTTTATGATAAATTAACGTAATTGGGTCCGTAGGTTTCTTGTAATGGTCACGGCAAGTACCTTGCTGTATAATTCGGCAGTTGAGCCATAGATGAACTAGAGTTGTGAAAGTAACGAGATATTGTGTACCCGCATGTATCCGTTACTGAAACAATCAGCACTCGTTACTTTCGTATAACTTGATATATCCTACGAATATTATAAACGCGAAAGTTTGTGAGTTTGTTTGTTACTCTTTCATGCAAAAACTACTGAACGGATTCTGATGAAACTTTACAGTAATATGTACATCAGAATAATATATAGGCTACTTTTTATCCGGGTACCACGCGGGCGAAACCGTGGGCAGAAGCTAGTATAATATATATTATACTCACAGTATATAGCTGAGAGTTTTATTTCTTAATTTACAACGTATGTAAGGTCAGCTAGTTATTAAATAGATTATTTATAACCTACCCTCAACTTTTTTTCTTTTTTTTTTTTGCAGATTACCCTGAGTTCTCGATCCCAGCGCTGGACGTACAGATCAAGCAGGAGCCACCAGAGGATGAGAACAAATATAACCCCGAAGATGAGAACGGAGACGAATTCAACTACTGAATCCACGGACACAACTAGAAGAAACCCACTCAGGGCCTTGCTTCTCTTTATTAAACAGTCAACTCCTAAAACTATCGTGAAATTGATTATTTTTACTGTAAAAGCGGGTATTTTCACATACTGCCCTATCGGTGAAGATACCGTCACGCAGAGGGAGAGCGTCGCGATCACTCGCCCCGATGAGGACTTTTGGAATGAGTCGAAACTTAGTCGGTGCCTTCATACAGTGCTGTATGTGAAAATTATCGTGAATTGTTGAAACTACGCTCTGTTTTGTCTCTTGATTCACCCTGATGCAGGCTCTCGAAATGAGTCGAAACTTAGTTGGTGCCTTCACCGATAGTACTATACTGTACGTAAAAAAATCCCGTTTTTACAATGTTGATTAGCTTGATGAACTACACACTCTTTTGTCTCCTTAATTCACCCTGATGTAGGCTCTCGGAATGAGTCGAAACTTAGTCGGTGCCTTCATATAGAAGGAAACTGAACACCGTTTGAAGATCTTTATAAGTAAGGCAATTACCTTCTTTATAAGGCCCACGACATTAGTTAAGTCTCGTAAATCTTTGTCTATTTTCGGGAAGGAAACTGGGCACGTTAAGGCGGGCTGGTATCCGGATGGACATATAGTTTATAAGTATGTAATATGGCTAGATTTGAAATTAATTTTTTGACACAGATATGAAGTTACAATCTTTCTGGTACTGAAAATAAGATTAGAATCAGCTTGTTCATAAAATGTCAGGGGGTTGATTTCGATTTCTTGAAATATAAAAAAACTTTACAACTAACATTTTAACTAAATTAGTATTACTAAGTTTAGAGAAATATCTTGTAGAAATACCTTATATTACTGAGAACTGCGAAACGTTATTTTTTTACAATGAGCACTTAGCAATATTATTTTGAGGATACTTTAGTATTAAAACTTCTGTTCATTATACAATATGCTATGTTTTATTCTCTAACCATCGTTTTGTTGGTTTATTACTGTATTACGTCACACAAGATGATGAAAGATTTCATTTTCGGTCCACCCCACCTTAAACAATGCCTCTGCACTTTCGAATTTAAATAAAATGTCGACATGAAATAAAAGGGCATTCATTTATTTCTGGTTTTAAAATGGTCCCCTAACCTTAAGGCAGTAGGTATACCTACTTACAATCTATAAGTAGATTCATATGGGTTATACAATGGCCACGATTCTGTAGTACACTAACTAAACTTAATTTAAACTGTCGCTCTCTTTCACTGATAGTGCAAGCAAGAAAGAGATAGCTATAATTTTAGTGCTGTCTACTACAATTCACAGTACTTGACTGGCCTCGATTCTGTAGTACACTGACTAAACTAAATTTAAACTGTCGCTCTCTTTCACTGATAGACTAACAGCTATCACTGATACCTGTCAAATTAGTCAGATTTAAATTTTCCATACAAATTTAGTCGTGATTTCAAAACATGCTGACTATAAACACGAAGAAAAGCGACACGTAAACTGATTTGACAGCAGCACACAGCACGAAAGTTCTTGCCATCTCTTTCTTGCGTACACTATCAGTAAAAGAGAGCGACAGTTTAAATTTAGTTTAGTTAGTGTACTACAGAATCAAGGCAATTGTCGTATCGAAATGAAACTTTGTGTGTATATGCAGTTCAGATGGCAATACTATAATTTGGTGTCTTGGAGCTGATCTGATGATGGAGCCAAGAGATGGATAGTGGAACTCTTCAGTGGCTACTAGTTAACCCTTCGAGTTTGGACTCATATGATTCGTTTTGACGAGTCCAATAGATTGGGGGTTGGTAACGAGAGTCTGATGACGGAGCCAGGAGGTGGATAGTGGAATTATTTTTAATATTTTTTAGTACGTGATAAAAGCGTGTTCTTTAAGTTTTTTTTTTAAACTACACAGCCTCGATTCTGTAGTACACTGACTGAACTTAATTTAAACTGTCGCTCTCTTTAACTGATAGTGTACGCAAGAAAGATATGGCAAGAATTTTACTCCTGTCATATTAGATAACGTTCCTTTTTTCTTCGTGTTTATAGTCAACATGTTTTGAAATCACGACTAAATTTGTATGGAAAACTTAAATCTGACTAAATTGACAGCATTAAAATTATAGCTATCTCTTTCTTGCTTGCACTATCAGTGAAAGAGCGACATTATAAATTTAGTTTAGTTAGTTAGCTACAGAATCGAGACCATTGTATTGAATACAGGGCGCTTTACAGCATTATTAAAAAACATACCCGTGAAATATAGCAATAATTTGATTGTTCTGACTTCTGACATAAATTTACTTGTTTAAATTTAATTTAATGAAGTTATATTAAGGTGGAGTTTTAGTTCTAAATTCGAGTTCTAAATTATTTTAAATTCGAAATAAGCATAGTTCTTATTAAAGCGTGTTTTATTTTTAACGAAAGGTTCTGATGGTATAATTTCGTTCAATATGTTTAAGATGATAAATGCTCCTTTTAAATTGGCATACATACATCGAATATAATGTATAATGTGTTTCTTAGGCAATGATTTTATACATAGCTTGAGCGTAGAATTTTCTCATATCACTGGTTTTTTTCTTGATCTCCCGTTGTACATGCCTCTGATTTCTACAGGGTGTCCTTGAACTCGCGTATGATTGTATACTTACCGAAATAAAAAATAAATTTCCAAGTTTTTAAAGAGTTAATTTGAACGGTACTCACAGTTACTGATACCCACGACACAGGGAACACAGGGAATAATGTGGGGTTAGGACTATGTATGACTACGCTTGTATTTTTTTTTTGGTCTAAACAAACACGTTGATATTGTAGGTATATCTACGTAAAATATTTTTATCACCGTTTTTCTTCAGTGAAAATAGCAATTTGTTTAAGAAACAGGACAGTAATAGTTGCTTCCTAGGCTATGCGTAGAGTAATCCTTTATTCCACAAATCCCTTGCGTTAATCCTCTACGAGGGGATTTCTGGACTTTTTGTCCAGAAATCCCGTTCCGGTACTCAAAAGGGGTTTCTGGACAAGAGTCAAAGAAATCCTCAGATTTTTTGTTTTTTAATAAAATAAAGGTAATCACAGTGTTTCTTTTTTTATACCTACATAAGTAGGTACATTATCATCACTAACCACACTCTTTATCTTACATAAATTCCGTTTTTTTTTTCAGTTAATTGTAAATTTAAAGCTTGTACGATTTTAACCGTTAGGAGAAAAAACCAGTGTGTTGAAAGAATTCACTGATTACATTGATATTTTTATTTTATCTCGCATTTTTAGATAGATAAATGCAGTTTTACTAGGTTATTATAATAACGTGTTTCTATTCAGCTTATAGGATAGATTCCCCGTTGTTTCCTGTTAGTTTTACTAAGTCCTACGGTAGGACTAATGGAATTTCCCACTTGTCATACGTTATGATTTATAGAATAGTAGAACTAGCGACTCGTAACTTAACTGACTGTTCACACGTTGAAATCAAGTTGAGTGCAACTTACCAGTCCTGCCTGTGTGTAAAAAGGCGTTAGACCTTAATGCCCTCCCACACCGCTGCGATATGCGAAGCTATATTTTTTTGCGCAATGACGGAAATCTGTTTTGTGCATTTTGTATTAGACGCATGCGATCTTACACACTGCTGCGATATCAAAATACAAAAACGTTCTGCTATACTAGTTTTATAATATCAAGTGCTGGGGCCCTAACCATGAAGTCTTATAGCGATTCAGTTTAGGCGAAGATGTCACTTTTGGCTTTGCGATTGAGGACGCTATGGCGTAGTTATAGCTTTGTCATTCGCAAAGCGGGATTAGTCATCTTTGCCTGAATTGAATCGCAATAAGACTTGATGGTTAGGCCCCTGTATGTAATAATTACAGTTTCATCTCAGCTGTGTGGTGGAGCCGTTATCTAAGTAGGGTATGTTGCCGCAACGAGTCATGAGCACGATATGACAGCACAGAATTAGATACGACGCGTGATTGGTCCGTGTTATTCGGACGTTTCAGAGCGACGCATGATTGGTCCGTGTTATTCGGACGTTTCATAGCGACGCGTGATTGATCCGTGTTATTCGGACGTTTCAGAGCGACGCATGATTGGTCCGTGTTATTCGGACGTTTCAGAGTGACGCATGATTGGTCCGTGTTATTCGGACGTTTCAGAGCGACGCATGATTGGTCCTTGTTATTCGGACGTTTCAGAGCGACGCGTGATTGGTCCGCGTTATTCGGACGTTTCAGAGCGACGCGTGATTGGTCCGTGTTATTCGGACGTTTCATAGCGACGCATGATTGGTCCGTGTTATTCGGACGTTTCAGAGCGACGCGTGATTGGTCCGTGTTATTCGGACGTTTCATAGCGACGCATGATTGGTCCGTGTTATTCGGACGTTTCAGAGCGACGCGTGATCGGTCCGTGTTATTAGGACGTTTCATAGCGACGCGTGATTGTTCCGTGTTATTAGGACATTTCAGAGCGACGCGTGATTGGTCCGTGTTATTAGGACGTTTCATAGCGACACTCCGCTATACCGTGCTCTGCTCTCGTGGCGGCAACTACTGCATCACCACTAGCTACCAATACCAATAGGAAGGAATGTCCATTGTAATATAGGTAGATGTACTTCGTTATGAATAAATGATAATGAATTTACTTATAATATTTTTAATTTCACAACTTTACCTACCTACATATCTAAATACATTTTATTACATCCAATGCCCTTAACACGTAAGTATACAACTTAGGCTACTTTAGCATTAAATAACATCCTACTACTATAATAAACGCGAAAGTTTGTGAGGATGGATGTTTGTTACTATTTCACGCAAAAACTACTGAACGGATTTTTATGAAACTTTACAGCTTTATATATCAGAAGAAAACATAGGCTACTTTTTATTCGGGTACCACGCGGGCAAAGCCATAGGCAGAGGCTAGCTGTTTATACGTAAGTTTACGTTGTATACGTTTTAGCACATGAATCATCAATACATCTTATCTATATGTGCATAACATTACATACGTTACAGCATCTTAACCTTATATTAGGTCTTTACCAATGAAATTGTCGTTTTGTTATGGGGAAATGGTAATCCGATTTAGCTTCTTTCCTTCAAATGACCATTGTTTTGACACAAACATCAAAAGATGCAAGGTCAGCTGTATTTTGAGACGGATTCGCTTTTAGCGTTTACTCCGGTCGTTCACGAGGTTTGCTTGCGACATCAGCATTTCCAGAATAGTTCTTTCGTAGATCCATACACGTTAGAATGGCGTGCCGTTTGAGATGCATCAAACATTATTTTCGTTCACAACTCTTTGTATGTTATGTTCGAAAATAACGCGAGATTTCTTCGAACATGAGTCCATAGTTACAAATGTAATTAAATTGGAGGTACAACAAAATCCAAAAAACAAATGAATTAAGTATTGATCATGCCTTTAAAACAACATTAATTTAGAATTTCAAGTCAAACCACAGATAATTACAGTTCTAATGTTGCTAAAAGCGGGTAATGTATCAATATCTCCAACCTACTTGGAGTTAGAATGACATTGACATGCGGTCGTATGCTCGAATATCTATGGTCATATTAAACGTAGCAATTTTCTCCTCATTGATATTATCTGTGAAATGCATGGCGGGAAATCTATTCAAGATATGAAATAGCTACATTGTAAAATTGTTGTATGTCGATTCGACTCTAGAAAGCGTTGCTAGCGTAATAATCTGTTTGTAGACCTTTTTTTAGAATTATTATTCTATATAATATATAAGGTAAGATTGCCATTTTTGTAGAGAAAAGCTTGAAATCAGAAAAGTTTTGGAAAAAACAGGATTCTTCATTATTGTGATTTAAAGTAATTGTTTATTGTAGGTATCTACTGTTACAATGTAAACAACTTTGCAAAAAAAACTAGTAGGAAGGCATTATAGCGTATTTTCAGCTTATTTATTTATTTTATTTTTTCTCTTTATTTACAGCATTCTTTATTTATTCTAAAGAATGGTAGATACAGTCGCAAGGTAGATATATCATTGTCCAAGGTAGACCTGATAATGTAATACATATTTTTATGAATCCATAAACTTATGTCAAAATCACTAGATCGTATACACCTAAGTACTTATTTTACCTATGTACCTACCTATAATAATATTGTATAAGTACCTACCTAATACTGTAGCATCATGAATTATCTCAAGAATTTTATCACTAAATCAATATAACATGGATATAAATAATAATAATTTTATCTATCATCATCAGCCTATATTACTCCACTGCTGGACATAGGCCCCCCTAATGAGCGCCATAGCGCCCTGTCTTCAGCTTGCTGCACTCACCATCTGCCTGCAGTCTTTCGATTAATGGATTAATCTAACAGTTTAACATCATTTTAATAAAAGAAATGATTAGCTTCATATTTACATAGTTACTATAGCTTGCGACTGTTCTTATTAATAGAAGGTATTTTTATACTTACAGTCAAAGTTGGCCGCTTTTTGAACAGTCCCCCAAAATCCATCATTCAGCATTTGACTTATGACTGGGTGCATAAAGGTTCTTGAATTTTGACTTAGCGGCTGAACAGTCCCCTAGGGAATCCCCAATTTGACTATGAATTCGGGTCTTAGTTATTCATTGTTTTTTTTTCTTATAAACTTACCACCAATGTTACAAACAAGCATATGCCCCTTTTGTGGGGAAGCGGTTTTTGTAGCCTACGCTTGCAACACCAGACGAATGACCGACCCTTTCGATTTACCTACTTATAATTTAAGACATTTTATTTATCTGGAGTCGAACACATAGGCCCGAATTCATAGTCAAATAGGGGCTCCACTAGGGGACTGTTCAAGCGTTAAGTAAAAATTCAAGTTTAATTTTTAATTTAACCTTTATGCATTCACCCATAAGGCAAATGTTGAATGATGGATTTTAGAGGACTGTTCTACCCCCGACTATGAATTCAGACTATAATGTTACATTTATTTTTAAAAAAACCTATAAAAAATAACTATTTTGAATTTGATCATTCATATTGTAATAGGAGAATTTTCACGTACCGTACTATCGGTGAAGGATCAGACTAAGTTTCGACTCAATCCGAAAGTCGTGTGAACGACGTGACGCGGAGGGAGAGTATTGCAACGTCTCACTCTTTACAATATGAACTTAATGAAACTACAATAATTTACGTAATTTCAGTACTTTTAAGTTTCCTAGCAAACAATTGCACACAAAAAATTCTAGTGTCATGACAATCAATAAGTATTTCTGTATTTCTTTTAAAAAAAGAAAAATGCATTAATCCCTAGAAACCTACCTAAGTATGCTTTAACTCATGCCTTTTCAAATGGCAATTTCGAGAATATGACTTGTGACATTGGCTGCAGGTAAATGGCTTTTCTCCACCATGGGTTTTCATATGTCTCAGCAAGTGACTTTTGTCAGAGAATGCTTTATTGCAATAACTGCAGGCATATGGCTTTTCTGCAGTGTGGGTATTTATGTGTCTCCGTAGGTGACTTTTCTTAATGAATGCTTTATTGCAATTACTGCAGGAATATGGCTTTTCCCCAGTGTGGCTCCTCATGTGCATTTGAAAGTTATAATTCAAAGTAAATGTCTTTTCGCATTGGCTACACGCAAATGGTCTTGCACCGGTGTGGGTTTTTATGTGCATTCGTAATTCATCACTCCTACAAAATGACTTCTTGCACTTAAGGCAGACAAATGGCTTTTCTCCGATGTGGAGTCTCAAGTGTTTCACCAAATAGCTTTTCTCAGAAAATGACTTATTGCAATAATGACAGATAACTGGCTTTTCTCCAGAGTGGACAATGATATGCTTTCGTAAATATTTTTTCATAGCATATGTCTTATCACATTGGTCGCAGGCAAATGGCTTTTCTCCAGGATGCATTTTTACATGTGTTTCGAAACTACTAATGTTATAGAATATTTTATCACACTGACGGCAGGCATAAGAACCTTCTCTAGTGTGGAGTTGCAAATGTGTTGTTAATTTATTTTTTGTCGATAATGTTTTGCTGCATATATCACAACGATGACAAGATTTAGTTGTAATTGATGTTTTTTTTTCAACTTGCACACTATTAATGTCTGTTACCCATTCATCTTCAATGTCATCCGTGGAACATTCTTCGTCTTGGTTAAATTCTTCCTTCACAACTGCAGGAGTGCTGTCATTGTTTACAGACATGACTTGTGTTGTGCTCTCTGAGAAGTCCTGTCTGATTTCTAGATCTACTTTCATACGTGATATCTGTAAATAAAGTAAAGTCACCCTTAATTTAAGGTCAATTGCATTGCAGGTATGGGTTTGATGAATTTTGAAGTGGCCCTGTATTGTGAATTTTTGTATGGCATATTTTTATTCACGGTGCAATAACCCGAGCAGGGAATAGATTTCAGAGACTCCTCATTTTTTACAAAACCAACGGATGCAAACGTTTCTTCTGTAACTATATTATTTACACTCAGTGTTTCGCAGCAGGTCTAGCTCGCATTTATTCAATTATTATGGTCCTTCAGTCAACTCCGCTAACTTTCGGTACTTGGCCGGGTCAATACTCAAGTTTCTAGGCCAAACTACCCGTTTGATATAATATACAGGTTATTTCTTTGAGGTGGGTCAGTGAGGTGAAATCCTAAACGGAAGAAAATATCAAATAATCTGGAAGAACTCTTACATTCTTAATGTACACAGAAATATAAAAATATTAGGTAAGGCATGTACGAGAGCTTAACCGCGACCTATACCTACCTAAGTATGCTTTAACTCATGCCTTTTCAAATGGCAATTTCGAGAATATGACTTGTGACATTGGCTGCACGTAAATGGCTTTTCTCCACCATGGGTTTTCATATGTCTCAGCAAGTGACTATTGTTAGCGAACGCTTTATTGCAATTACTGCAGGTATATGGCTTTTCTCCAGTGTGGCTTCTCATGTGTATTTGCAGATTAGTATTCAAAGTATATGACTTTTTGCATTGGGTACACCTAAATGGTCTTTCTCCGGTATGGATTTTTATGTGCATTCGTAATCCGTTACTACTGCGAAATGATTTCTTACACTTACGACAGATAAATGGATTTTCTTTAGTGTGACTTCTCATATGTATTTTCAAATGATTATTCATCGTAAATTTCCTACTGCATTGGCTACAGGCATATGGCTTTTCTCCGGTGTGAAGTCTCATGTGTTTCTGCAAATTGCTTTTCTCAGAAAATGCCTTATTGCAATGATGGCAGATGACTGGCTTTATTCCAGTATGGACCTGATATGTCTTCGTAAATATATATTTCTAGAAAATTTCTTATCACATTGGTCGCAGGCAAATGGCTTTTCTCCAGGATGTATTTTCATGTGTATTTCTAAACTAGTAATGCTATAGAATATTATATCACATTGACGGCAGACATATGACCGTTCTTTAGTGTGGAGAAGCAAATGCTCTATCATACCACGTTTCGTCTTTACCGTTTTGCTGCACATATCACAGGAGAAACCAGATTTAGCATCTATTGTTTTAGTTTTTTTTACTTGAGAACTATCAATGTTTGTTACCGTTTCATCTTCAATGTCTTCATCCGTTGAACATTCTTCGTCTTGGTTGAATACTTCTTTTACGGCTGCAGGAATATTTTCATCGTGTGAAGAGATATCCTTTGTTTTGTTCACCGAGTCTTTCATTCTTAGATCTAGCGTATGATCCGTTTCCCGTGATATCTGAAAATAACAAACTGATGTAGAGAATATTTTATCGAGATCACAGCAGGCAAGAGTTTTCTATAGTATAGATTAGTAATCTATATCTATACTAATATTATAAAGACGAAATATTTTTTTTGTTTGTACCGAATAGGCTCCGAAACAACTGGACCGATTTTAACTATTTTTTCACCAATAGAAAGCTGAATTATCAGGAAATAATATCGGCTATAATTTATTATCAAAAAAAATTAGAAATCCTTGAGAAAGTTTCAATAATGTAAGTAGCAAAATTTTGCCTATATCATTCATTATTTGGCGTGCGCTGAGAAAACTATTGATGATACATAAAAATATGTGCTACATGATTACCTACAAAAAAGTCCGTGAGGGAATATATCTAACTATTATAGTTATAATAATATAATACCTATATAAATAATAAATACATGACTACATGACTGATATACTACTTATATACTTTTTTTTGTAAATGCATACATATATAGAAAACACCCAGACCCGAGACAAACATTAGCTAATCATACAAACATTTGAGCCGCAGCGGGAATCGAACCCGCAACCTTCTGCGTCCCAGGCGGGCCTTCGCCCACTGCGCCACAGAGGTCGTCAATGAGAGTGAATGAAGCAAATGAGGTATCATCAGGATCGTAGCAAGTGGAAATCCGTCTCTACCTACCCGTCCAGGAAACGGGCGTGAGTTTATGTATGTATATTCAAAGTCAAAGTCAAAATTCATTCAATAAAATCACAAGGATCACTTTGAAACGTCGGTTTTTATGTACTGCCTGTTCCTCCGCGACCAAGCCAGGAAAGAAAGGCAAGAAAACAAGGCTGTTTATTCTTTTTAATGATCCTTTTACAAAACAATAGGTACGAGTTGGAGCATTTTCAATCCCAAGAGTTTTTGTCATCTAAATAATCAGATATTTTATATTACCTAAGCCTTTTTATAAAGTTTCTCTGGGGAACATTAAATTACCATAAAATTGTCTTCAATTTCATCTACACTCAATGTAGAAGAGATGAAGCTCTCCTTGACTCGTTGGAATTCTTCCTTCACAGCTACCGGATTCTTTTCATTGTATAAATGATCATTAAATGACATTAACTGTATTGTGGTGATTGATAAGTCATGTTCAATTCTCAAATCAAGCACTTGAACAGACTCTTGTGTTATCTGAAAAATAAAAAAACTTTCATAGATATACCTAATACCAAATAACCTAATCCAAATATATATTTATGCACATCCATGCATAAATATATATTTAAAACGAAAAATAATTAATACTTTATAGATATGTATAAAGTATTAATTATTTTTCGTTTTATGTATGTAGTTTACTTCTATTTTAAGTAGCTAGTTATTTTATTTAATAAATTGTTCTGTTATTTTGGTAATCATTCGAAAGCAATACCGCACACTCTTCATTAAATAAATAAAAATAAATATTGCTGGACATTTTTTACACATCATCTAGCCCCAAACTAAGCAGAGCTTGTGTTATGGGAACTACATGACTGATACTACTTATATACTTTTTTTTCTAAATACATAATTACATATCATACATAGAAAACACCCAGACCTGAGATAAATATTTGCAGATCTTACAAACATTCATTTCACAAAGGTTAGCTGGAAGGAAATGCTAATTAGCATTAAGTTCTTGTTTTATCTTGTGCAATAAAGCATTTTCTATCTATCTATCCATCTATTAAATATTGCCACAAGACCAATGTTTGTATGAACTGCAAATATTTGTCTCAGGTCTGGGTGTTTCCTATGTATAATATTAATATGTAAGTATTTACAAAAAAAAAGTATATAAGTAGTATATCAGTCATGTAGTTCACATAACACAAGCTCTGCTTAGTTTGGGGCTAGATGATGCTGTGTGAAAAATGTCCAGCATCATTATAAGGTACTATTACTAGCTTCTGCCCATGGCTTCACCCGCGTGGTTCCCGAATAAAAAATAAGCATTGGTGTTATTCTGATGTATAAGCTATATCACTGTAAAATTTCATCAAGATCCGTTCAGTAGTTTTTGCATGAAAGAGTAACAAACATCCATCCTCACAAACTTTCGCGTTTATAATAATAGTAGGATTTTCATAGTGTTGCCAATGATAAAATATGGCATTGAGACTTGCTAGCTAACTATGGGCTTCATACGTAAACTCACTTAGCTAGCAAGCTATGGAAAGATCTATGCTCAGAACTCAGAACTCATTGCCTCTAGCAAGCTGAAGTGGCAATGAGCAGGCCATAACACAAGATTAATAGATAGATCGTTTTTTTTAAACTCAAGTTGACTTAGCTAGCAAGCTATGGAAAGATCTATGCTCAGAACTCAGAACTCATTGCCTCTAGCAAGCTGAAGTGGCAATGAGCAGGCCATAACACAAGATTAATAGATAGATCGTTTTTTTTAAACTCAAGTTGACTTAGCTAGCAAGCTATGGAAAGATCTATGCTCAGAACTCAGAACTCATTGCCTCTAGCAAGCTGAAGTGGCAATGAGCAGGCCATAACACAAGATTAATAGATAGATCGTTTTTTTTAAACTCAAGTTGGCTTAGCTAGCAAGCTATGGAAAGATCTATGCTCAGAACTCAGAACTCATTGCCTCTAGCAAGCTGAAGTGGCAATGAGCAGGCCATAACACAAGATAGGTTAATAGATAGATCGTTTTTTTCCTATGTATGTTCATCTACTGTATGTGTTTAAAGTAGTATCTCAGTCATATAGTTCCCATAATACAAGCTCTGCGTTTCGTTTTGTGTTTGGGGCTAGATGATGCTGTGTGAAAATGTTCAGCTTTATTTTGTCAGTAGTTCTTGTGTGAAAGAGTAACAAACATATATCCATCCTCACAAACTTTCGCGTTTATAATAGTAGTAGGACAGTGTTACCAGCTTTCATAACAAAATAAAATCTGGCCTCGATTCTGTAGTAGACTGACTAAACTAAATTTAAAATGTCGCTCTATTTTACTGATAGTATACGCAAGAAAGAGATGGCAAGAATTTTACTGCTGTGTGCTGCCTTAAATCAGTTTACGTGCCGCTTTTCTTCGTGTTTATAGTCAGCATGTTTTGATATAATGACTAAATTTGTATGGAAAACTTAAATCTGACTAATTTGACAGCACTAAAATTGTAGCTATCTCTTTCTTGCTTGCACTATCAGTAAGAGAGAGCGAAAGTTTAAATTTAGTTTAGTTTGTAAACTACAGAATCGAGGCCTATAACTGTTTTTCACATTTGGAATTGGCTGTTATATTGCCGCACCCTGTACATATTTGATGTCGACCTCTGTGGCGCAGTGGGCGAAGGCACACCTGAGAGCAGAAGGTTGCGGGTTCGATTCCCGCCGCGGAACAGATGATTGCATGATCTGCAAATATTTGTCTTGTGTCTGGGTGATTTCTATGTATACTATGTATATTTGTACAATAAAAATGTATATAAGTAGTATATCAGTCAAGTAGTTTCCATAATACAAGCTTTGCTTAGTTTGGGGCTAGACGATGCTGTGTCAAAATGTCCAGCATTATTTATTATATTAATAATATTATATTTACCTCAGCGCCTCTGTTTAATATATCTGTAAACATTTTTTCAGCTCTTTGACTCATCTGACGAAATTTCTGACATCTCTGCAACTGGGAACAACAGATGTAGCAGATGGCAACGGGCCTTGTGTCTTCCATCTTCAACTAAAACAAATATTATTATTACTATGTGGCATAGTCCTAGGCCCCGTACGAGTGGATCAGATGGACCAGAAGACTATCTTCCCCTTTGCAAATGTAGGCACACTTTTATTGGTGGCCCTGACATGATTACCATATTGGTGACCCTGGAACACTGGATTCTATGTAACTTTTAAACAGCCACTTCTTCAGTAGCGACTGTCAAAGTGTAGTGCGCTGTTTTGTTTCTTAAAGTCAAATCAAAAATCAAAATCAAAATATATTTATTTGAGTCAAAAACAAATATATTTATTTGAGGGGGGGGGGGGACGGTAGAAAGCTCTAGAAGTTACAGGGGGTTATGCTAGGATTTTTATCATTCTTAAAGTGGGTGGTGGGAAAAATAAGTTTGAGAACCTGTGGTGTAGTGCATGGCACAGACTTACTAGTGGTGTATGACAAAGCTAACCTATATGTTTATGATAAAAATTACCTATTTTAACAACCAGTTTCTGTTACTGAATCTCATGTCAAGTGATGTGATTACATTTTACCCGGGACGATAGAAGCCTGTCATCATATGCGTTTGCTGTAAGTGTGTTATTACTAATGAAGTCGTTTAAAAAGACTAATAACTTATTAGTCTTTTTAAACGACTTCAAAAAAGGAGATTCTATGTTTGTCTATATTTTTTTATGTATGTTAATTCATATCTGGGACAAAATTGTGGACCAATCTAAAACAATACTAAGCGTCAGATGGTCCCATTTTTACCAAATGAGGTTTCGATGATGGAATGTCAAGTTGTAAAATACCTAAACAAACTTTTTTTTTCAAGTTTGTTTATATCCTAAAACTTGTAATGCTCTTTTTTTGAAATTTATTTCGATACCTTCAAAGATGGAATCTTAATTAGATGTTGATACACGCAAGTGAAGACGTGGTGTAAATAGTTTTTAACTCTGAATTTACCAACCTTCGTGTTAGTGATTGATTCGTATATTTCTTGCAGTCCGATGTTTTCAATGCACAGCAATCTGAGATCAACGGCTAGACAAACTCTGCAGACAGAATTAGACATTTTTTGCTAATAAAAACACCACAACCACAACAGAATCGTGATTTAATTGCGTTGTTGTTGACCGCAACCTAACAGCTAGGAGATACCACGGACAGTGTTGCCAACAGTTAAATTATTACGTTCATACTGATAAATATGAGTAATCGTAAAAGTCGGTAATTGAATATAACTTGAAGCCAATCTTTTAAATGAGGGGTTTGAAGCAAAGAATCTCGAAACTTTTGAGTATATTGTGGCTTGGGCATAATTACGCATGTATGAACTTGCGAAAATAATAGGATAAATATATAATAAATAATGCTGGACACTTTTCACACAGCATCATCTAGCCCCAAAGTAAGCAGAGCTTGTGTTATGGCAACTACATGACTGATATACTACTTAAATACATACATATTATACAACACCCAGATCCGAGACAAATATTTGTAGATCATATAAACATTTGTCCCGCGTCGAGAATCGAACCCACAACCTTCTGCGTCTCAGTTGGCAACACCGACCACGGCGAACTACTACTTTATTATTACACTTGCCTTTCTATTAAAAAGTACTCTGTCTATTACACGTAAATTGATGTTGGTAGACCACAATCACAAAATGTAAAAAATGTTTTATCTGTGCTAAATGTATTTAGCCACAGATAGGTCGGGATAAAAAATGTTTTATCTGTGCTAGATGTATTTAGCCACAGATAGGTTGGGATAATTTAACGTAGCGTAGCGTAGTGGTATGGTAGAATAGCAGTTGTTATTATTCCTCTACATATCCATTCGCCTACACCACACAGATAAAAAATAATGGTCTAATGACCACAGAGTTACTAGAAATTCTAAAGTATTAAGTAGTACACGCTTCCACTAATCTACCTATTAGGAAATACCTATTGGTAGCGTAGTAGAAGTGCGGGCCGAGGCGTTAGAGTTAGGGTAAGGTAAGGTACTACTTTGAATAATCAAAATACATCTATCAATCTGTGCGGCCCTCGTGAGCATTGTTATTCTGTGACCTGATATTTCTGTTGATATTAATTATTCAGCTGTACATTCCTTGGTTGTACATCAGAGAGTATTTTGAGAGATGGAATTACCAGATTGTAATTGAAATAACAACAACCATTTTTTTTAAATTCTTTTCGTACGTACAACTGTCGACAACGGATAAACGAATTATTTCAATGGTGGTTTATTGTTCAATGGTAGATACCTATTATATTGTTTAGTTCAACTTGTGGTTATTTAAACCTGTGGCGGTGATTCTGATTTTCTAATGCTATATTCAACAACAGACTAGAGGTGTGGAAAAGCGTTATTTTCGTATCACCGTGACTGTCGTTCCAGTTCCAAAAAAGTCACAGTGAAGAATCAACGTGACTTTGTCACGTCGATCACTCAGGTCACGAGAAACGAGATGTCTAAAATTGTTTTAAATGATCCGAAATACCAGGCTCACAGGCTCAGGACTGACTGAGGTCATCCTACTCAGGATGACCTCAGTGGCGCAGAGGGTGAGTAGCCGGCTGCGACGCAAGAGGCGCGGGTTTGTTTCCCGCTTCGGGATATATATTTTTTTGTCTGTGGCAATCGTTCCACTTGAACATTTCTGCCAGTGTCACGTCATAATTATGAAGTACGGCGTTGAAGCAAGCTTTTGCTGCTGACACAGCTGACCAGAATAGCTGAAATAAAATATTAGTTTGGTTAGTTAGACAGACACAACTACATTTTTTAGTAATAATTAAGCGAACTATACAAACGGGTACACAATAGGTACATTTTTTTGTTATAATTTCAGATTATTGAAGTTTATGAATTGGACAAGGGTTTTATAGATTTTAGGGTCTTTGGAACATAAAAGTTTCGGAATATAAGTAGGGAAGGAATTTTTTTAATGAGATAAGAGACTAAAATAATTTCAAGGCCACATTCACAAATAGAAGAATATTTTATATGAATTTTGTGTAAATGAACAGGAATACAAAGTGACTCATTCTCATTGTCTCATTGTCCATACGTCGACGACCTATTTGTTAGTATCTTTTTAAAACTACTTGCAAACTTTCCAAATTAATAAAGCATTAGTAATTTTTACAATCTCATTAAATTTCTCTCCATCCAAAGTTTGTCTGGAAGATATCGCTTCTATTTGATAAAACCACCGATTGTACTTTGAATTTTATTATGTTACCGATATATATTTTTTATCATGGTGTACAATAAAGTATTTTCATTCATTCATTTATCGATATACATCACTGTAGAGTATAAGTTTGTAATCACAAAAACATATAAATGTATTATCATCTACATATATGTATTATCGCGGCAATTTCGTAATATATAATAAATAATTCAATACCTACCACAGTGCAGTGTCCTCGGATGTACATTATTTTTATTGTACATTAACGATTTACCTCAATCAATCGGTGTTTTAGCAATAGGTACTCCTTTGGTGTTTCCCTTGTATGGGATGGATGGATCGTTGAGTACAAACGAAGTTCTTTATGATTTTCTTTTATTTTTGCTTTCACAATGAGATTACATAGTTTTAATTTTTCAGTAACAACGTAGGAAATTTTAGATGCCGATTTTGTTCCTTTCGACCATAGATAATGAATCTTTTTCTCCGCCATAGAGTAAAAAACCCGCTAAGCCAGCTGTCACATTCGCGTTCAATGGCATGGATACTAGGCCCGAACATCTTCCCCCCTCTCGACGACCTTGGGATCTCGAGGACATGCTTCTTCTGGAGAACTGCTCACAGGGAGAGGGCACAGGTTGCTAATAGCTCGACGTAGGATGCCCTTTGAAGTGAAGACGTCCGCAACGCGAGAAACTCCGTCCGGTCCAGGGTAGAGTCGGTGAATGCGGCCCATTTTCCACTTGAGTGGAGGCAAATTGGCCTCTTTGAGTATGACCATGTCTCCTTGCAGTAGCTCTCCCTGCATAACACGCCATTTGGATCTCTGCTGCAACTCGCTTAGAAATTCCATGCGCCATCTTTTCCAAAAATGCTGTCGCATCTGTTCGATCTCTTGATATCTTGATAAACGACTTGTTTTGACGTCGAGCAGCGCTGGCGTTGGCAGTGATGTGAGAGGTCTACCGATCAGGAAGTGCCCCGGAGTGAGAGGAAAGAGGTCGGTTGGATCAGATGAAAGTGGAATAAGGGGTCTAGAGTTTAAAATTGCTTCAATTTCTATGAATAAAGTGGATAATTCCTCATATGTGAGGTGGTTGTTACCTAACATTCTTGTTAAATGGTATTTGGCGGATTTTACACCCGCCTCCCATAGGCCACCGAAATTAGGGCTATACGCCGGCGAGAATTTGAAGCTTACGCCCTCGTCGGCGGCAAATGCCGAGATTGACTCATTGCAAGATTTAAAAAATTGACTGAGGTCATTGTTTGCTCCTACGAAATTGCGACCGTTATCGCAGTAAATTTCGCTTGGTTTTCCCCTGCGACAGATGAAACGTTTAAGACACAGAATGAATACCTCGGAACTCATGTCAGATGCAATCTCTAAATGTAAAGCACGTGTTGAAAAGCAGACGAACAAACAAAGATAGCTTTTAATGATTTTACATCCGCGCCCAATACGATCACGAATAGGAAACGGCCCTGCGAAGTCTACACCTGAAACTTGAAAAGGCAAATTGGGAGTCACTCTAGGAAGCGGTAAGTTTCCCATAATGGGATTTATAGTTTTGGCTTTTACGACTCTACACAATTTGCAATTATTTACCGTGCTTCTAGCCAATCGTCTACCATTGATTGGCCAATAGGTTTGTCTCACATTAGTAAGAAGTAACTGTGGGCCACAATGCAAAAGCTTTTTGTGCTCATGATTAAATATTAACTTGGTAAAATTATGCTTTGAATCTAATAAAATGGGATGTTTCTTATTATATGTTTCAGATGCCTGTTGGATACGGCCACCTACGCGAAGGACACCGGTTTCATCTACAAAGGGTCTCAGGGAGAGTAATCCTGACTTAGCAGGTAAACATTTTTTATTTTTTATCAAATTAATCTCTGTTCCAAAACATTCAGCCTGATGTTGTTTTATTATACAGTGTAGAGAAGCTTCTAACTCTTTAGTGGTTAAATGATCTGTTTGTTTAGAGTTTGCATGTCGTAGATTATATATAAATCTTAGTACATAAGCTATGCTTTTTTGTAGTGTGATAAATTTAGAGTGTTTTTCGAAATTCACTATACCGCAGGGCTGAGCGTGTGTTTGATTTGTAGTTGTAGTGCATGTTGTAGTTTTAATGTATGATTTTACATGTGTAGAATTTGTTTTAGGACTACTTTGTTTATATTTTATTTCAGGCAGCTCTGTTGATGGTTTGATTTTGTTTGGCCATTTCGCTTCAGGCTCTAGCAGAAATGAAGGACCGTGCCACCAGAAGGAAGCTTCACCAATAAGCTTGGGGTCTAAACCCCGAGAGGCCAAATCCGCAGGATTCTGTGTTCCGGAAACATGTCTCCAGGAACCCAAAGATGTGAGCTGCTGAATTTTAGCGACCCGGTTGGAGACAAATGTTTTCAGGTCACGTGCATGAGACGATATCCAACCAAGAACTACAGAAGAGTCCGACCAAAAGTGCACATGGTGTATGTCGAGTCTTAGAGCCTTCATTACTTTGTACGAAAGACGAGCTGCTAAGACGGCTCCACATAGCTCTAATCGAGGGATAGTTTGTGGCTTTAAAGGCGCGACTTTAGTCTTAGCGCAAAGAAGATTGATTTGTACCTGACCAGATTTATCTATCGATCGAAGGTAGAGGCACGTGCCATACGCTGCCTCTGACGCATCACAAAATGCGTGAAGTTCTATTATCTCGGGTTCGTCGCAGAGAACAAACCTAGGAATTTGTAGAGAAGATAAATTATTTAAATTTGCTACGAACTCAAGCCACGATTTTTCTATTTCAGGAGAAACAGGTTCGTCCCAATTCAAATTGGAAGTCCATAACTTTTGAAGAATCATTTTTGGTATTATGGTACATGGGCTCAGTAAGCCTAGAGGATCGAAGAGTTTAGCAGAATTTGATAAAATCGTTCTTTTAGTAGCTTGAGACGGACATTCAATTTTTGTTGGAAAATTTAAGACGTCAGCGGCTGGATCCCATTTCAGACCCAGTGCGCTGGAAGGAGAACTTGAATTTAAGTCCTTGGGAATTAAAGAGTTTGGATTGTTGTGCACTATGGAAGGTGCATTAGTGCGGAACTTACGCAATGGCAAGCCCGCAGAATGCAGAGTCTGAGTGACCTTGCTTATGATAGAGGTTAGCTCGCATTCTGAGCTACTCCCCGACAGGAAATCATCAACGTAAAAGTCCGACTTAATAAGCTGAGCTATGTTTTCATCGGGACTTTCCTTTGCTAGCTGGAGAAGACATCTAGTACTAAGAAATGGCGCTGAAGCAGTTCCATATGTTACCGTATTTAATTCGTATATTTTAATAGGAAGATCTTCGCTCTCACGCCATAGAACCATTTGTAGATGGCGCTGTTCTGGAATTACTAATAGTTGACGATACATTTTCTCCACGTCAGCTGAAACAACGTATCTATGCTGCCTGAACCTGAGCAAGATGGAAAACAAGTCGTCCTGAACCACTGGACCAACATATTGTATGTCATTGAGAGAGACGCCAGAAGATGTATCAGCTGACGCATCGAAAACTACTCTCAACTTAGTAGTCTCACTGCTCTCTCGTATGACGGCGTGATGAGGTAAGTAGCAACCATGTAGTGGTTTGGCGACTTCACTCATGTGTCCCAGACGTTCATATTCTTCCATGAATTTATTGTATTCAGATCGCACTGAAGGTGATCTACGAAGTTTCCTTTCCACTTGAAACAATCATTTTTCTGCAATGGTATATGATTCGCCTAGGACACTTGGTGAATCACGAAGAGGTATTTGCAAACAAAATCTGCCATTGCTATCTCGAAAAGTAGTTTCTTTAAAAAGATTTTCACAAAATTCATGCTCCACCGATAAGGGTAATTCAATTGGAATCTCTTCAAGTTCCCAAAACTTTGACAGTTGCTGTTGAATGTCTTTGCTAAAATTACAAATGATGCGGTTTGATTTGCCAGAGAATTTGCCCCCCATGGGGCCAGCTACTATCCATCCGAGTTGGGTTTCACGCAAAAAAGGTTTGTGAGGACCCAATTTAATTTGTGAAGAGCCTATAATGTCCCAGAAAACATCGGCTCCTAGAAGCATGTCAATGTCAGACGGGCAGAAGAAGGTTGGGTCTGCTAACTGGATATGGTCTGGAAGACCTAACTCCTGAACTCGGATTGATACTTGAGGCAACCTGTCCGTGATCAAAGGAATGACATAACATGTGACAGGTGCACTGAAGGCATTGTACGAAGACTTGATCACAAGATCGCAATGTTCTGTGATATTGATGACGGCATTGTTAAGGCCAGATACGTATCGTTGTTGAATTGTTGTTTTATTAAAACCAATTTTTTCTAAAGCGGCTTCAGATATAAAAGAGGACATGCTACCGCTATCCAATAAAGCTTTCAAAGTAAATGTTTTGCCATTGTTTGTCACTTTGACCAAGGCCGTAGACAGAAGAGCCTGATCAAAGGAGACAGCAGACATACTGACTACACAAGAAGAATCCCCAGCCCTTTGTTGGGGAAAAGAAGATGCAGGTAAGTCATTAGAAACTGTAGTTTTTGTAGCCAGTAGAGA
Source organism: Perizoma flavofasciatum (assembly GCA_958496245.1). Classification (NCBI taxonomy): domain Eukaryota; kingdom Metazoa; phylum Arthropoda; class Insecta; order Lepidoptera; family Geometridae; genus Perizoma; species Perizoma flavofasciatum. The sequence continues at coordinate 930,392 of OY292448.1, forward strand.
TGTAGTAGTTTCTTCATGACTTTGTTGTTGTGGTTGTGTTTGTGTATCTGTTTGTAGTGATGATTGCCTATGTAATGTTGTATTATGTTTTTTGTAACAGATGCGGCAACCACCAAGCCTACACTGTGAAGACCTATGGCCACTACGCAGACAGTTATTGCACAACTTCCATTCAAAAACCTTTGCAATGCGGTCTTCAATTGGCAATGATTTAAATTTTACACATTCATATAATTTGTGGTTTTGTTTGCAGGCTAAACAGCTGTAGTGAAAGGCACTTCTAGATGTACCATGAGAGAGGCTATGAGAAGATTCAGGAGACGAGACAATAAATGATTTTGACTTCACTAGACTATTTCGTTTTTCACCTTTGGTACATTTACTAGCGTGGACTGTTTCCAAAACAGTTGCCCGCTTACGCAGGAAATCAAAGAAATTTTCCAATGTAGCTGTTTCTAATGAGCTCCTATGCTCCTCCCAATCCCTAGCAGTTTCAGAGTCTAATTTCTCAGATGCCATGTAAATAATGATTGTATCCCAGCTCTCAGTTGGTTCGTTTAATGATTTTAATGCACTTACATTTTTGGATATTGTATCAATCATGTTTCGGAGGCTTTTATCAGATTCTTTGACCATTGGTTCTAGAGAGAACAGACACTTGATATGCTCATTAATTAACAATCGTTTATTATTAAATCTGTCGCACAAGAGTGACCATGCAATAGGATAGTTTGTTAATGAGACCATCACTGAAGATATGACTGCCCTTGCCGTTCCCTCAAGATATGATTTCAAATAATGAAATTTACTAACATTATCGATGCTATCATTTTCATGTATTAGTGACGAGTAAGTATCCCTAAATTCCAACCATTTGCTCGGGTCACCGCTAAATGGGGGGACCTTAAGGGTTGGCAGCTTTAGATGCTGATGCTGATGATGAGAGCAGTGGGAAGCTTGAGAAGCTGATGAAGATTCATGATTGCTCTTTGCTTCAAATGATTGTAACATTTCTTGAGTCTGAGCAATGAGACTAAAAAATCTGTTTTCTACTTCTTCCCGCTCACTCATTTGAACATCATCAGGATCCAAAGACTCAATTTTTGATTGTATTTCATCAAAATTGTAAGACAGATCTTGAAACTTACTCAGCCGCAAAGTTAACTCATTATATTGACTTTTACTCATTTTGATTTCAGAAAGAGGCTTCACATATTTTTCAAATAATGTAATGCGTGTTTTGAAGCGACCACGTTGAGCAACAAGCTCTTTTAGGTCTGCCATAGTAGATGCAAACAATAAACCGGACTCTTAACAATGTTGAAGTTTCCAAAATTAATAATTCTACATCAAATTATTGAAGTAAACAATGAATACAACCTCGTTCGCGCTATACTGAACAAACCCTTTGTGTAGGATCAGCTCTGTAAGCGCGGTATCATTTGCCGCCTCGACTCGAGCGCAGGCAGCGCCGGTGCCGGCAATGTGATGTCGGAACTCGTAGCTCGCAATTCTCGCCGGTTTTCAACCGAAAAAGTCGTAGAAAACGGGATATTTTACGAAAAATGTATTTCTCAATCAAAAAAAAGGTGGCGGGTAGATTTTTTTATACCGTACCACAAAGAAGCTGAGAATAAGATGAAAGAAAGACGAAAAAATGGATTGGAAATGGATGGGAATTGGGCTTACTTCCCTCGGATCCTCTAGTTCATTGCCAGCAGCGAGTCCTGAGGGATTCCTTGGCCTTCCAGCGCGTAGCGTGCGTTTCCAAAATCACGTCGGGGTCACCATTTGTTTTAGCAATAGGTACTCCTTTGGTGTTTCCCTTGTATGGGATGGATGGATCGTTGAGTACAAACGAAGTTCTTTATGATTTTCCTTTATTTTTGCTTTCACAATGAGATTACATAGTTTTAATTTTTCAGTAACAACGTAGGAAATTTTAGATGCCGATTTTGTTCCTTTCGACCATAGATAATGAATCTTTTTCTCCGCCATAGAGTAAAAAACCCGCTAAGCCAGCTGTCACATTCGCGTTCAATGGCATGGATACTAGGCCCGAACAATCGGTATAAAGTGTGTACTCTTTGCAGACGATGTTTCCCTCCTCTTTAGCAGCACTTTAAATGTTGACTACGCGTACATAACAGACACTTTTCACGATTGTATAAAATGGCTCCAAGACCATAATTTCAGATTATGAAATTAAAAGAGAGAAATATAGAAGATAAGATAAATCTACTCAAAACTAAAATGGTACAATTCAGAACACACCAAAGAACAGCACTTGACCTTGACCTACTATTTCAAAGCCTTAATTTGGAACAAATAGACGAATTTAATCTTTTAGGTATAACGCTAGACACCTCCCTCAGCTGGAAGTCCCATGTACAAAAAATAAAAATCAAGATTTCACGATTCGTTTACGCACTTAGCATACTAAAATCCAACACAAACTTCGAAACAGCCCTCTCGGCTTATTACGCGTATGCTAATGACTGGTTCAATTACGCCATCATAATGTGGAGCGAATGCGTTGACTTCGAGAAACTGTTCATAATGCAGAAAAAATGTATAAGAATCCTCGTAAATATAAAGAGACGAGAAAGCTGCCGGCCTTACTTTATAAAAAAAGAAATATTGACCCTACCCTGTATATATATTCTAAAGTCAGGGTTATTTGTTAGGACTAATAGAAACCTTTTTAAATCGAATTCGGAAATACACGACGACTATAATAGGCGTCATAAAAATAAATTAATTCTACCCGCATCAAACTTACAGATAATGGGCAAGAGCCCGGCCTTTAGACTGATCAGGATATAGTAACATACCAGAGCGAATAAAATCGGCAGAAAAAGATACACAATTTCTCGAACAACTTAAGGCAATATTGTTAAAAAAAGCTTATTATTGTGTTGACGAATTTTTCTATAACAAACTGTAAACTATGATAATTAAATTGAATTTGACATTTAGGTTAGTATAAGGTGATTTTATAATTTTTCTTTGATTTAATTTAATTTGTATCCGGACATTGTGACATGATATATTATATTGACATGCATGGTAGGAATAAGTAGGTAGATAGGTTATTTTAGATCAATTTATAAAGTAAGATTATTTTCTTTTTTAATTTATTTTTATTGTATTACTAGCCGTACTCGCGACTTCGTTCGCGATTGTGATCCCTGCAGACTAATTATTCGCATCTGACCTCAGTTTGTCTCATATAAAGCAACGCTGTAGTCTGTTTATTTTGGATTTGAAAACTCACAGGTTGTTTTTCTCAGATGACTCGAGATTAAAAAATATTAATATCGGTATAAAATCCGTTAACATTGGCGAAGATATCACGTAATATACCTACACACAAAAAACATACAGACGAATTGAGAAACTCCTTTTTTTAAACCGGTTGATAATAATTAAATTGTGATATTAGCAATAGTTACCTACGCTTGCAGTTTCTAGTTTACGGTTTCTATCCTGCAGGCACTCTTATAGCATCAAATCCTCACGTGCCCACGTTATTTTGCCTATTCTTTCGAAGAAAAAACAAAATAAAAGTCGCCGACAAAAAATGATTCGGCTAGTCGTGATTCCATGAGATGATGATCATGTTTTAGTCCCAGTCCCAGTAGTCCCAGTAGTCCCGGTAGTCCCAGTAGCCTTAGTTGCCCCAGTATCCCCAGTAGTCCCAGTAGTCTCAGTAAACCCAGTAGTCCCAGTCTCAGTAGTCTCAGTAGTCCTAATAGTCCCAGTTGTCCCAGTAGTCTCAGTAGTCCCAGTAGTCCCAGTAGTCCCGGTAGTCCCAGTAGTCCCAGTCCCAATCCCAGCTACCTCCTCAGCGTACACTACAAAGTGCGCTATAAATCTTACGCCAGCTTAAGCTGAGACGTGAACTCGAAGGTTCCTATATATTCTAGGCTGTGTATAATGAATGATCGTTTAGCAATATCTGATTCCTTTGGAGTGCTCTGACTTGACATATGCCTTATCCATTATGCCAATACGATAAAATGCAAACACCAGCTTAAGATGAACCGTACGTTCAATGGTTCCTGTACATTCCGAGTTTCAAGTTATTTGGCCCTATTACTGAGGCCTGTGATGTCTGTAACTTCTGAACTACAAACCCGATGATCTTGAAATATTTACGGGACAATTTTGAAAGTACTTCCTTTCTAACAAAAAAAGAATGAATGAAATCGGACTACGTGTTAATGAATTACAACTAAGTACACATTTTGACTTTCATCCCCTCTTCCAAGGGAACCATGCTGATTTTAGGGATAAAAAGTATCCTAAGTCCTACCCCGTAGTATGAACTCAAATCATGCCAAGTTTAATTTGGATTAACTCAGTAGTTTCGGCGCCATGCATGATTAAGGTTCAGACAGACAGACAAAAATGAAAAAAAAAACATTTTTGGCTTCAGTATCGATTATAGAAAGCCATCCAAAAATATTTTTTTTCAAAATAACTTGTACAGAATGTACAAAATTTGACCTGTTACATTCTTATTATAGTATAGATTTGACATTCATAATTACGATTTTGTTATTAGTATTATCTCATTTTAAATAAATATTAACTGAACTTGCAGCGCCTTTACAGGGTCCATGTACTACCATACAGCTACTTTGATGTAACACCTAAGCTGATGTACACTTAAGCATGAATAAATGAATATGAATATGTTCTAATCATATTTTAAAGAGGAAAGTTTTTTTTTTGTTTGTTTGTTTGTGCCGAATAGGCTCCGAAACTACTGGACCATTTTTTTACCAATAGAAAGCTAAATTATCAGGAAGTAACATAGGCTATAATAATCCGTGGTCCCCTACATGTGATAGATACGTACCTAACCCTAAAGTGTATCTATTGTTATCTATGTTTTATCTGTGGTTTGTGGTGGTACTCTCCAGGCATCATTATTTGTAAGAAGACAGAAATTATTTTAAATCCAATTCAGAGACCAATACGAACTATAACAGACTCAATAAAAATAAATTATTACTACCTTCCTCGAACCTTCAAACATTTGGTAAGAGTCCTTATTTTAGACGGATTAGAATTTATAATAAAATACCCGAAACTTTAAAAGTAGAACAAAAAGATAAACTGTTCATTGCTAAACTTAAAAATCTGTTGTTAAAAAAATGCTATTACTCCGTTGAAGAGTTTATTGTAGACAAACTTAACATTTTCTCCTTCCGATGTTTCATGTGACTGACCTACCAATGCATCCTAATTATAAATATATTTGACTTGGCCTCACCTAACTAGTTTTAATTGATTTGACATTTCTATTGAATTTAATTTATAATACCAAACCAATACAGATTATTTGAAATTTATGTATTTCATTGTTGTGTAGATTGTGATTGAATTTGATTACCTATGTTTTTATAAGTGACTTTTATGATTTCTTCAACCTATTAAATTATATTACATTCTTAATAACAGATTAAAAAACAGTTACTTATCAACATACACAATCGAAAGTTGTAGCGCCCTAACGGGGTTCATGTACCTACCTACTTTGTTAGCGCCGGGACTTAAAAGTACCTAGCTACTAACATTTGTGGCGGGAATAACCAATGTGGTATAGAGCTGCTGCTAGGCGTCTCATCCAGACTTCTAAAAGTCTGGAGCGGTGATTCAAAGCTAAACTATGAGAATCAGCGGGTTTGTTGACTGAATATATCGAAAATATTGGCAATAAGGTCACGGCATATACAGGATCAATTGGGAATATAGGAAGGTGGAAATCTTTAGGCAGCTTCCTACCTTGCTTATATCGCAGAGGGTCCTTGCAGGTGATCTCCACGATAAACGCCGGTGTCCAGGGATTGGATTGACCACGCGGCTGAGCCAGCGCAGTCACGATACACCGATTGCACTTTGTTTTACCGTCTAATGTTAATGATTATTAGCACCTTTTATGAATATTGCAATATATAGGTCAACGTCCAGGAAATATGACTAAATCCAGGTAAATTTGCGGGATAGAAGATTGGATAAGTCTTCACACGTCGCGGCACCAGAGCGAACTCCTTTCATTTATGATGATGGCGGCCGGGGAACTGTCACCGCTTCTCATTCGCTGTCTCGCTTTTTGGACTGTTGGACGCTGCTCAGGAGTGTGAGGGAGGAAAAAGATAAGCAACCCTCTTGCCAACATTTCGAATGAAAAATAACAGAACGATACGAATCAAAGCGTTAAATTCAAATATGGTGAACGGCGGTAACATTCCTCCCGACCTTAAAGGGTTGCCTTTAAAGATAAACGCAAACCTTGCGAATATTAAACTATAAGCGGTAAAGTCGTCTCTAAAAGAGTAATACATAAAATTTATATGCGCAAGCGCCTTCTCTATAAAGAGTCAGATAATTACACCTAAACCTAAGCATTATTACTAAATTAACCTAAGGTAAATGAGAGCTAGTTATTGAGTTGGTAAAAGGCACACACGGACAACTGGACGAACCAGCTTTCCCTTACTCGTTCTAACAGTAAGAGAGCGAGTTGTGCCATCCTTCGAGGTATGAACAGCCTCCACTACGCCTAAGGGCCAGCAAAATACTGGGGCATTATCGACTATAATGACCACTACAGATGCTAGTGTAATTGGAGTTGATGGTGTGTTCCATTTGGCACGAGACTGCAATTGATGTAAATATTCTACACGCCATCGCTGCCAAAATGACTGCACCATCTTGTCTAAAAGCGAATGTCTCTCGAGAAGACTAACGTTGTCTACATGAGGAGCGGGTAGAGACCGAAGGGGCGCGGTATTCAGAAAATGAGCCGGCGTGAGGGCGGACGGCTCGGACGGGTCGCTACTCATGGCGGTAAGCGGACGCGAATTTATAAGTGCTTCGATTTGCGTCAACACCGTTAACAGCTCTTCGTAAGACAATATCTGCTGACCGATGACCTTGAACAAGTGAGACTTCACCACCTTTACCATGCTTTCGCAACAGCCGCCCATATGAGGCGTTTGGGGTATGATACGTTTCATCTGAATGCGGTTCTCTGCTAGCTCATGTTCAAGATGCGGGCGTTGTTCATCGAGGAACCTATTAAGATCGCGGAGGTAAGAGCTACATCCCACGAAATCGGTACCGTTGTCAGTGTAGATACACTGAATAGGACCGCGGCGGGCTAAAAATCTTTTTAGAGCAGAGAGGAAATTGACTGTACTCAACTCCGTAGCAATTTCAATATGCAAACATCGTGTTGTCAGACACGTAAAAATACATAGCCAAGCCTTACGGCTTTTGACACCTCTGCCGCGCACGGGCGTATACTGTAGAGGACCAGCATAATCACAACCCGTATGAGTAAACGGTTTGTAAACCTGGTTGACGCGGAAATCAAATCGCGTCTGCCATGATCGGAAATGACGGTCGTGGCTTTGCTCTAAAACACGTGTTGCATTTGTGTACACGGTGACGAATAATTCGTCGCGCTGCTAGTATCCAATACCGATTCCTTAGTAAGGACATCAGCAATTCAGGGCCGGCGTGAAGATGCTTTCGATGATAATAATCGATTAAGATGTCGATCATATGATCATGCCGAGGCAATACACATGGATGTTTTTGCGTGTAATCTATCTTAGCGTTAGTCAGCCGGCCGCCGACGCGAATAAGGTCGTTTTCGTCTAAAAATGGCTTCAGTTTTTGCAAGACAGGTGAACAATTTTCACCGGCCTTTAATTTATTTATATCGTCATTAAAATAGACGTGCTGTAATGCGGAAATAATTTTATTTTCAGCGTATTCTAAATCAGAGTTACTCAAGTAAGTTCTGCGCGGTAATATTCTGGAAAAGCGGTACACATAAACCATTATGCGTTGTAACTTCGACCAAGAAGAAATGCGTTGAGCGAGCTCATAGACATATGAGCTTGTGGCGTTTATAGTCACAGCGTGTGTAAGTGGCTTTAGTTCCGGCATTTCACTGACTTCTTCGCGATCAAATTCCGATATAGGCCACTCTGACGAATGCCTAGATGCCCATGAGGGCCCTGTGAACCACAGAGGATGATTTTTAAGCAGTGCGGGCGATAAGCCACGCGGGAGGCAATCAGCGGGGTTTTCAACACCTGCTACATGATGGAAACAGCTGACAGGAATGTTGTCCACAACTTAAACAACGCGATTTGCCACGAAAGTTTGCCAGCGGTGCGGGAGGAATTGAGCCAACAAAGTACAACCTTTGAGTCAGAAAATGCGAAGACATTCGAAATCTTATACGTCGGTTCGAAATTGTCAAGAACTTTACGCATAAGCTTAGATAATAGAACCGCAGCACACAACTCTAAACGCGCAATCGATATATATAGTTTTAAGCGGCGAGACCTTCGACTTTGAACACACCAGCCTAACGGTCGTATTGGCGTGACTGCTGACCTGTAGGTAGATTACTCCACCGTAAGCACGCTCACTTGCATCAGCGAACCCAAGGAGGTTAGCTACACAACCCTGCACTATCCCGAGATGCCGCGGAATACGGATCTCGTTTAGTGTGGGAAGTTCGCTACAGAACTGTTTCCACAGGTTTGTAATGCGTTGCGGGGGCGCCTCGTCCCAGTCACACTTTAATAACCACAGGATACTACGTTTAGTACAGCCTGCGTCAGGTTCAGCGACCTTGAACTTGAAAACGTCATCAGACCTGTCCCAATGCGTACCTAGAATTGTATGAGGCACGTCCTTATCAATTTCCAGATCCGACGAGGCTCGATGCGAAGCGGGAATAGCGCGGAGAACAGTATCCGAACTACTCGTCCATTTTACGAGGTCAAATTGACCACACTTAAACAATTTTATAAGTTCGGTACAAGCGGCGATCGCGACCGACTCGTCATTTCGCGAAGAATCGTCTGCCATGATACTGAAGCATACATCGTCCATGTACGTCGAGGTAGACGCTATGGCAGCTGCTGTAGGGAATTTGTGGCCTTCATCAGAGATCAGCTGATGAACGACGCGGATTGCGTGAAAGACAGACGATTACATACCGAACGCTACGCGGGTTAGTTCAAAAACGGATATTTTATCTTCTGGTCGAAACCTGAATAGAAAGCGCTGATATTTGCGATCCAGTTCATTCATTCCCAATTGAAGAAACATCTGCCGACAGTCGGCCGACACAGCGATTTTGAATAGTCAAAAATTCATAAGAATATTATTCAGATCGCCCTGCAAGTTAGGGCCTGATTAATAATAACGTTTATTCAAAGACAACATGATCCAAAAGTGTTAGTAAGCTTAAGATAAGGGTTAGTACTTAATTACTAATACAGATTTCGTCCTCTGGGAGAGCTTCCACACCAGAGGACATGCGTAATTTTTAGCTATTTCTTTCAGGATGCTGTTGTTGCTCGCGCGCACTCTGCTTAGCAGAGAGGCAGTCTTTTTCCGCCAGATGGCGTCAAATGTGTCGCACATGCGCGCATCCGCGAACATGCCTGAAGCACTACAGAAGCGCGGGAGCCGCAACAGCGTCCTGAAAGCGTTATTAAATTGGACCCGCAGAGCATTGTAAGCCTTTTGAGAATGCTGAATGAAGAACATCATTCAAAGACAAACCTGTGCTGGTTTTGGAACTAGCGTCCAAAACCATACGTACTTTGGTGGAGGCCTTATCTGGGCGCTATACACAATGATGAGGAATGAAATAGGATGCGGCGGAAATATCATCATCAATAGGTCCTAATTCATTGACATAGCCTTTAATCGACGTATTCGCGAATGATATCGCCGTAAGCGGTGCGCAGAAAACTTGAAGCCTCCAGCTTCTTTTCTAAGCACAAAAATCGTCTACGAGCGGTGGAGAATGAATCTCCTAATTTATAAACGTCGTCGCGGAAAGGAAACGCAACGGTGTACCTACCACTAGCATCACGCGTCGTGGTGGCGCGGAAGTGAGTCTCACACTCAAGATCGTCTTTACTGTGGGCGGCGGGAGTGGAAACTTCCTCCAATTCCCAAAATCTTTTCAGAAGGTAGTCCAAAGAGTCTTGGACAATAGCGCAACAGGCAGAAGTAGATTTACAAGGGAGAAGTGCGGGCGCAGAACCCATTAAAATGTAGCCTGAGACTGTTTCTATGGCGGGCGGAATTCCATTTACGCTGCTATGTACCATGCCAGGCATAAGCAGGTGCGGAAATATAGATGCTCCAAGCAGAACATCTACAGCGGCGGGAGTGGCGAACGTACTGTCCGCGAGAGGTAGCGAGTTGATGTGGGTAAACGCAGTCTCGTCCACGGGAACTGTAGGCAGCTCATCCGTGATGACAACGAGTCCCGACACATCATAAAAAACGTCTTTGTTAAAGCGGGAAAATATTCTAAAGTCAGTGGAACCCTTAACCGATTTTTCAGAACCACCAAAACCACGAACAGTCGTTTTTGTATTTTTATTACAATGCAAACCAAGGCGCGCGCAGCATTCAGAAGTTATGAAGTTAGTCATTGTTCCCGAATCCAAAAGGCATTTTACAACATGCTTATTTCCATCTCGATCGTAGATAACGACTTGAGCGGTCGATAACAATATCGTTGTGGGTCTAAAACATTGCGCGGCGCGTTCGTCACTACTTGCGGATGGCTGCATAGGTGCGGCAATGGATGTGTGTAATGACGATACTCTCGGATCGCCTATCACCGTAGGCGCGCCGGGCGCGGGCGCGCTGCATGACAGCGCGGGAGGTGTCGGCGGCGGCTGGGACGTACGCGCAATAGGGATCGCGGGTTCAGATCCTGCCGCGGGCACCGATACACTACTATTGTAAGTTTGAGTTGCAGTTTGATTCTCTGCCCTATTAAAATGTAATAAAGTGTGGTGTCTTTGATGGCAAGTGTGGCATTTTATATTAGAATTATAATCGCGGGATTTATGTTTAATACTTAAACAATTAATACACGCACCCCTATCTTTAACGCATTTGAAACGTGTAGTCGGTGTCATACTGTTGAATTTAGGACACTTGAAAAAGTGATCATGTACAAAATTGTCACATAGACATCTTTTGCTAGCAGCTGTGAGAGCTACATAACTCTGCGGGTTAGGTACATGACTGCGAGATTTAACAGAACGTGTTGAATTACCAGCAGATATGCTTGGTTGCGTGTTTTGATAAATCCTATGTTGACTCCTAATGAAATCAGTCAGCTGACTGAAGGTGGGTAACTGGAAATCACGATATTGCGATTCAAAAGTACGAATCGTTTCTCCATCCAATTTCTTTAGCGCGGTATGTAAAAATATAAAATCGGCTAAGTCCGCGATTTCAAGATTTTTAATTGCATTTGCAGCTGTGACATACTGATCCATAAACAATTGAAGATTGGATGAAGAAGCGGGACCATTTATTTTGAAATTAGTCATCTGATCCAGATACGTGGATGCAAGTACACGTTTATCCTGATACCTATCAACGAGACATTTCATAATTGTTTTATAGTTCTCAGGACATAGCGTAATACCCAAAAACACCGCTTGTACTTTGATCGACAACTTCCCTATCAAATAATATAAACGCTCAGCATCTGTCAAAGACGGGTTTTCATGAATAGTGGACTTATAGCTTTCATAAAATAACGGCCAATTTCGGATGTCACCATCAAATGATACAATTTCGATTGGCGCTAATGTCGGCTTTTTCGTCCTAATAATCTTTTGATCAGCCTCGAAGGCGCAGGCTCAACCTGCTTTAAGACACGTTTGATGCGACAGAAGATTTCATCAAAGGAAATCAAAGACTGATAGTTAGGCGTCGCGGCGGGATTACTCATTAAAAGAAGCTTATTGTATTCATTGACCAGATTCCTAAACTCAGTAAGAATTTCATCAATGGTTGCGACAGAACAAAGGAAATTTTCTAAAGCATCCTTGCTCGTGTGAGCCTTTTTTGAACTTTCATATACAATTTGAGTAAATTCAAAAAGAGTATTCCGTTTTGCTTCTATAAGAAGTAACTCTGGATTGGATTTATCTACGGAGGTTTTATCCTCAGTCTTTTCTCGCGGCATTTTGTTAAATTACTTACAGCAAAATACGTACAACGACAACTCAAACATATAATGAATCTGTATGCAAGGCAAAGTATAGGTATTTGCCTACAAGCGTACAGAACTAAGCGGCCGAAGAAGCTCGCAGTGGCTGCGTAAACAACCTATATTCTATAACTTTAGCTAATCAGTGTGCCGCTACATTCTAGCTCAGACTGGACGTGATAACCTTCGAATCCAGAGCCAGAAGGGCCGCCTGACTGTCAGAGTTGATGTAAATAGTATGGTTGATGTAGCGCCTTTGCAGATTGGCTTCCGCACATTCTAGGATGGCGTACACCTCTGCTTGGAAGATAGAGGCATGATTTCCCAAGTTTGTGCTACTTTAGAACTTGGGTCGCTCTCCATAGACTCCACAGCCTACATTCAGCCCCATTTTGGAACCATCTGTGTACCAGTTGAGATACCCGGCCTCACAGAGTAACTGGCTGTTCAACCAGTCTTCTTTAGAGGGCATTTCTACAGCGTAGTGTTTTTCAAACACATGCCGTGGCAGCATGGCATCAGATATCATGTTTAGTACGGGTGATTCCAACGTAAAGATCTCAGTTTCTGGGAAAGCCAATTTCTTCTACCCTGGATGATTACCCTGTACATGCTAACTTTAACCTCTTTGTGCACATGAAGTGGCGGTAGTCCAAGCAATGCATTGAGCGCTAACCCAGGGGAGGTGGGCATGGCTCCCGTGACCATTAGTCATAGTATAGGTGTTAAAACAATACATAAGAAAGTAGGTAGGTACATGAAATGAACCCCGTTAAGGCGCTGCAACTTTGAGTTCGATTGTGTAGGTTGCTAAGAAACTCTTTTTATTCACAGAGGTTTTGACGACCTCTGTGGCGCAGTGGACGAAAGCTCGCCTGAGACGCATAAGGTTGCGGGTACGATTCCCGCCGTGGGACAAATGTTTGTATGATCTACAAATATTTGTCTCGGGTCTGGGTGTTTTCTATGTATAATATTATTATGTATGTATTTACAAAAAAAAGTATATCATTAATATATCAGTCATTTAGTTCCCATAATACAAGCTCTGCTTATTTTGGGGCTAGATGATGCTGTGTGGAAAATGTTCAGCATTATTTATATATATATATATATATATATAGAATGAAATATAATTTCAAATGATCTGTAAGATGTTGAGGCTAGATACAAGGTACGTAACACCACTATCAGTAAGTTCAGCGGTTTCATGGTTCGAGAGCTAGGAGCTGTTTTAGGTTTTTCATCCAACCCTTATAACTCGTGACCATGACATTTTTTTATGATAATAAATCTGGCTAGATCACAAACTAACTTAGTTGTGTCCATAAAACTTCATTATTGGGCGCTCAGTAGTTTCGAAGATAACAATGTTTTTAAAATGTTCCGCCAGCAAAAACTCAAATAACTCCGTAGTCTTAGGGGGCACAAATTCGAGATATAGGGCACAATTGGCACGAATTGAGAGTTATCCATATACGTTTTATTCCTCTAGCTCAACCACAAACAAAATTCGTGTTAGCAAAAACGTTACTGCAGCAAAAACTTAATTTCTTGAATAACTCAAAAACGGCGGTGGCACAAATTTAAAATGTCGGGCACATTTACACGTAAATGGGCTCTAATTTTCTGCATACTCAAAATAGCGAGATTCCACTTTTTTTGCTGCAGTAACGCACACCCAAAGTGGGCGATTTTCTCAAAAGAAACATTGATTTACTGTCATTCATCAGCAACCTTTACCACAGATTAGATAATAGTTACGGGAAATGTCGCGAATATTGGTTACTAGCTGCGCCCTGCGGTTTCACCCGCGTAAGTTTCGATTTTATACTCGTGATAACTTCGAAATTAAATGTCCGATTCGAATGAATTGAATAAGAATTAATACTACGATACCAAATTTTGTTTCTACAGGGCGATCAAATTAAATTTTAGAACATAGAAGCTGCTATTGTGACTTAACTATGATAGTTAGATATATTCCTTACAGGACTTTTTTAGGTAATAATGGGTACTTTAATCATGCCGTACATAATTTGTATGTACTTATCATCAATAGTTTTCTCAGCGTACACCAAATAATGAATTTTAGAAGCAAAATTTTGCTTCTTTGGGTTACATAGGTAATTGCAATTTTCTTAAGGACCTCTAAATTTTTTAAATAAATTATAGCCTATGATATTTCCTGATAATTTAGCTTTTTATTAGTGAAAAAATGGTTAAAATCGGTGCAGTAAGTAAGTTTCGTTTCCGTTGGAATGTACCTATCAAGTTTCATCGCAATCGGTTTATTAGTTTTTTCGTGAAGAAGTAACAAACATATTATGTAGTTATGTACATCTTATTGATGCGTCTGAGCCGCGCGGGTACCTTACTCATAGACGTAACCCCTCCTGCTCCTCCGCAACGCCCGCTCTATAGAGCAGGGAACGTCGCAGCGGCGGCGGTTCGCGTGTTGCATTTTTATACTCGTTTACTTTGAAATTAAATGTCAGATTCGAATGAATTAAAACGTATTTTATTGTTACATAAATACCCTTGATAAAACTATTTATTTTAATAAGAATTAATACTACGATACGAAGGTAAACAACTTTTGTTGCTACCGGCGATCTAATTAAATTTTAGAACACAAAAGCTGCTATTGTGACTTAACTATGATATTTAGATATATTCCCTGCATGACAATTTTTTTAGGTAATAATGAGTATTTTAAATATGTAATACATCCTTTTTATTGATACTTACTGTTACTTATGTATCAATAAAAATGATGTTACTTCCTGATAATTTAGCTTTCTATTAGTGAAAACATGGTTAAAATCGGTGCAGTAGATCCGGAGCCTATTCGGAACAAACAAACAAAAATTCTTTCGTCTTTATAATATTAGTTAAGTATAGATTGCATATCGGTATGTAGATCTACATATTTTTACTAGGTTCGTTGACACAGACTACATAAATAAAGTAGAGGTGATCATTGACATTTCATCATTTACTATTCATTAAATGTCATTCATCAGCAAACATTAGATAATAGTTACAGAAGATGTCGCGAATATTGGTTATTGCGAACTATCGGTTGGCGTTAACATTCCCTTTGGCGAATGGTCTAATTACTAGACATTAAACAAAATAAACACGCTCACGACTGTATTTCCCATAATGGACATCTTCAGATACATACATACTCAGTGAGTCTTGAGGATAGGTAGGAAGTAGTCACGTGACGAGAACGAGCCTCGTTTGCACTGAGCAAGTTCTAAAATGTTTATCCAAGAGTTGCCATTGATAAAGTAATGTACACAATAAGTTAATGTTGGCCTGAGAAATCCTTCCTAGGCAAAACAGTCTTGGATTGGTTAGGTTATTAGGTTTTTTTTATTACCACTCACAAAAGGAGGATTTGAACTAAAGTTTCCGAACCCAAGTTTCTTGAGTAAACCCAAGGAACTTGGGTTCAAAATAAATAAAACCACCCGGTTAGTTCATCTGCAAAAATCCGACATAAATAACTAATCTACTTACATGAATTTACAAATAGCGTAAAATACTATGGCAACACAGCACTTGACCCATGAAATTGGTTAGTATTCCATACGGCCCATACGAGACCGCTCCCCCGGCAGCTGTATGAACTGCCTACCTTTGACGGCAACCCTGTGGAGTGGCTCGGGTTCGAGAAGGCCTACCGGAGCACGACGGAGATAAACAAGTTTCGTCCCTACGAAAACATGGCGCGGCTGAGAGTGGCTCTCGTCGGAGAAGCAAAGATTGCGGTCGATGACCTTATGAGGACCTGTTCTGACCCTGAGGAGGTCATCGGAGCGCTGGAGGAAGAATTTGGGCATCCCACTCTGCTTTTGGAATGCGCACTACAGAAGGTTCGGGACTTGCCAAAAGTGTCAGAAAACGGCCGCGAACTGAGATCGTTCACGAACGTAGTGCGTAACAGCATATCAGTGTTAAAAAGTGTGCGAGCCGACGGGTACATAAAAAATCCGCAAATAGTGCAAGAAATATTAGCAAAGTTGACACCCTATCAACGCGCTCAATACGGTGAATTTGCGATGCGTAAGGAAAAAGATGGCAGTGATGTAGATTTGCGCGTTTCTCCGAATCTATACATTTTAGTTGAGTTCCTAACGCAAATAACGCGTGTCGCATCGTACTACTCGCCGAGCACTTCGCAACCGCGGCCGCTCGCGAACGCAGTCGCCGGACGGCGAGATAAAGGCGTGGCCACAGTGCGAACGACACATCGCGTGTTTACCCACGTTGAAGCAGCTGCCGACACCACTGAAACTGAGGATAAAGACAGAGTTGTTTGTGTGATGTGCAACGAGGAACATAAGTTAAGTGAATGTGGACAGTTCAGGCAGCTCACTGTGAATGAACGTTGGGACTTTGTAAAAATAAATAAATAATGTTTTAAGTGCGTAGTCAAAACTCATTCAAGTAGGTTTTGCCGCGCTAAGCGTTGTGATATGTGTCATTCGTCACACCACGTATTGCTACACTCGGATGCGCCCGTGAACTTGCCGCCGTCAGTCGCACCACTGCCCATCGTCGCGTCGCAGTCGACCGCGTCACAGTCGGCATCGCAGACGACATCAACTGACTTTGAAACTGTGACCAATGTGCGAGAGTTTCGTTCGCGAGCGTTATTGAAAGTGATCCCAGTGATAATAGTAGGTAGATTCGGTGATGAGCGAGCTACCTATGCGTTGTTGGACGATGGAGCGTCTGTGTCGCTTATAGACGAGAATCTCGCGAATGACATCGACGGACCCGTAGTACCACTGAGGTTAATTCGCGTAGTGTTAAAGTCGTTGTGCGCGGACCGAACGGAGTGCGTCACGATATTTGAGCGCGCACCATGCGGAATGTGGACTTGCCGTCGCAAACTTTGCCGGCGCGTGTATTCGAGGACAATGCGCACTTGAGGACAATGAGGGAGGCGAAACCGATGTTGTTGTTAGGCCAAGACAACTGGAGTCTCATCGTCGGCAGGGAGATTAGACAAGGTAAATCTGGTTACCCATTCGCTTCGCTTTCTCGATTAGGTTTGGTCGTCCACGGCCCGCTGGGCGCGGGTGCTCTTAGTAATAATACCGAATCTGCCAACTGCATATTAACATCGCGGCCCGATTTGTACGACAAAATAGAGGTGATAGGTCAGAAACCGTCTGAAGGCGATTTAGGTATTGCTTGTTGCGTGACGGGTGGCTGGGAAGTAGGTTTACCGAGGAACCGTTATGAGTATGCTTGCAGACACGTAACTGGAATCGAATTGAAAATAGATAGGGATTCAGAATTCACGAATGCGTGTACGAAAGTAGGTAGGCCTACGTTATTCGCCAAAAACTCTGCGCGTAGCGGTATTCAGACAAGTCCAGTGTGGTATCTTCATTTTGGGGTGACATATGCGCGAGGTAGTGCTGACCGGGTTAATGACCTTAAAATATCAAATTTACGAATCATGGATTTTGATATTTACGCGATCTGTGTCATGACTTTTAGCGCCTACGTGAACCAGCACTTTGATATTCGGAATAGGAAATTAGATAGCGCGAACAGTATCAACCAGGTACAACAGCTGATCCATGCCATCATCACCCACGTACATCATGCGGACAGTGTTTATATCAGGGGGTGGGTGATGAACTCACCTGAGCCGCGGGAGAATCTGCTAGCTGTGGTGTCGGGTCGAATTAAATCTGATAGATCCGAGAAGATACAGTCACTGGACCTGGACATAATCTGGTGCCCAGAAAGTAATTATAGGTTTGACTTGTCATTTAAGCTAACATCAAGCGACCTAGCTCCGGTCAAGATCGTGCCCATAGTGCAACTGGAACTGCAGGCCGCTTTGTTAGGATGTAGGTTGGCCGTGGTGGTTAAATCGGGCATTGATAATGATAGGAGGTGCAGCGACTGGCACTGGGTACCTTCAGAGTCTTACCCCGCGGACGAAGCTTTAAGAATGGATTGGCCTATTTACGCCAGCATGGGTGTTTCGGGTCCCCTTTTTCTCTGTGATTCACAGGTACCGTGCTCAATGTGCGGTTGTGGCAATGTATCCGGCCATGACCCGGAGCGCTTGGAGCGGGTGCTGGTGACGAAGAAGGTGGGATCGTCCTTCATTGGTGTCATGCACATCTCCACATGGACGCGAGCTGTTGTCACGGTGGAGAAGCTGCGGGAGGCTAAAGCCTTCTTCCTGAGGGTGGCGCAGGACTACGCCTTTAGAGACGAGATAGCGCGTTACGCGCCGCCGGTCGTGTGCTCTCTAAGTCGAGCCGCTTGTTATGGCTCGACCCCTTGCTGTACAAGGATCGAGGATGGCTTACTGCACGTGAGGCGCTCGCGTTCGTGGCGTCGGACACCGAGTCACCTACTGTCCAGCATGGAGACGGGCAACGCCCTCACGACGTCCTATAACCATTATCTGGTTGCATGGCAAGATACCTAAAGTGAATGAAGGAAGTAGGGTACTGAGTGTGGAATAGACGTAAGACCATCAATAGGTACGCTGTGGGACCGCCCGTCCCGGCGTCGCACGGATAGTCGCGCTGCCTGTTGACAGTACATTTATCGGTGGAACCCTCTAACTGGGGGGTGGTGTTAAGTAGGTAGCGCGACTATACATACCTAGATTTAATTATTTCATTATTTTCTGTTTTGTTTGTTACCATGTTAGGGTGTCGCGTCTCATCCGCGCACGCCATTGGTCAGTAGCCTACGAGGGCGGGGGGAAACCGCTGTAGAGGCACGGGTGCGACGCGTGCATAGAAATTGTTTTGAATTCTCGAGTAGTTGCCGGCTTGCGCTTGACTTGGCGAGTCGTGTATTTTTGTTGTTTTAGTTCCTAAGTTTTTGAATTATACAAACGTATTTATTTTGCTTAAAAGTGGATTTTACTTCCAACAAGAGAAACCCTGCACCTACTAGGCTAGAGGTACAAATACATTAAAGTAATTTATAAATTTGTGTTTTTTTATAATAATATAATATTGTTTTATTCCAATCCTCCCCATACAGCACATAAAACATTGAACAGATTAACCAACTAGAGCAAAACTTACAGTATGAGAGTGAATACTGATAGATAAACATAAACGGACTACAGACCGGAATCGGGTAAGCTGGCTTGCCGCATAAATGCATGCTTACCTACAGCTAAACTACTAAGTACTCATAGTGATGAACCTAAGTTTCGTCTCCATTACTGGAGACAATCCGGTTCAAAATGTCATTCTTGTTGTCGCTACAGATATCCAAAAACTCGCGTGAGCACTCTACGCGCTGCTTTTTCTGAACCGCTGAGATCGGTGCATTCCGAGTTCTTGGTGCATTCTTCGCACCCATCTTGCGCTGACTTTAGTCATGTCAAGATGGAATTGAAGTATGTTCAAAACGGTTGTAGATGATACTCGATTGGTAAGTCCGGTGGGTTGTCATCAGTGGTCTCGAACGTCATAGAGCGAGATCGGTAGAATTGCCAGATAAAATATGTATATTTGTACCCAAAATCGGTATTTGACAAAAAAAATACAATATTCAATAAAATTGTTTATTTATTTAAAAAAAACTTACAGACTAATTTGTAACAATCATAATTATTGTTTATACCAATATTCTTTGGCCATAGCCGCAGTCATCTTCGAATTAATTTCAAAATCGTAACAATTAGCTGTATTAAAGAGTCGTTTTGAATGTAATAGACCAGTGATTGATTCTGTAGACAGCCTATTTCGCTGCTTTGTTTTTAAAAGATTAATATGTGAAAATATGCGTTCAACGTTAGCGGATGAATGGGGAAGTGATAAAATATTAAAGATGAAATTAGACAACAATGGAAACATTTGAGTTTCATCGCCACGCTTTAGTAAACTTACTTCATCCCAAAATAGTTCTACATCATCAGGAAATGTTTTGATTTGTTCACAATTTCTTAAAATGCGCCACTCTGTATCAATTTCCTGGAAATCATTGCTGTGAACAATATTGGGAAAGAGCCTACTCACAGGAACTATCGAAGCAGTTTTGCCAATTTTGACATTTTTTGGACCAATTATGTCTAAACCTTTTATTGGGTTATTTTTCAATGGAAACCGCGTGGTTATTTGCTTACAAGCTTCGATATAAAGATCTAGGCATCTGCATTTAAACAAATTTATTTGATCTGAGTTTAGATTTTCTGAACTACTTAGTAGAGTATTAGACGCAGCAGCACCATAGTATACGTCATCAATATCCATAAAATTTCTGGGATTCTTAAAATCAACATTTTCGATTGGAGTGCTAGTTAAATATTCTCTTTTTAAAAAACAATCAAAAATAGTTTTTAATTTTCCAGTTATTTTTTCATATAAATTATGAATTTTCGGGTGTTCTGCTTGCATTTCTTTATTTAAATCGGTAAATAATGGTAATACAAAATCTAAAATTCCCAAAAATAATATCGTAGTAGGATCTTGGAGCTTCTGTAATATATGTTCTGCAGCTAAAAGATGATCATTGTTAGATATTTGGTCTATAAAAAATAGTTTAAGAGCAGAGAGTTGTTCCAATATTCTCTTCACTGCTGCATGTACTGATAACCAGCGTGTTTGAGAGGGGTGAAGTAATTTATGTACTTTTAAGTCGCAAAACATTTGAAAGTTTTTAAACTCTGCCACTCTTTTTGGGCTAAAAGAAAAGTAGTTGTAAATGTCTCTTACAAGATCCTCTATAAAACGTGGCAATTTGGTACAAGCATATGACGCGCAAAGGTGAAACGAATGGCAGGCGCATTTAAGTATAAAAATGTTAGGAATTTCATTTTGCAGCAATGTTACAACATAATTATTACGTTTAATTCGTTACGTTCATTCATTACGTTTGCCCCGTCAGATGCAAAACCTATTAGATTATCTTTATATGGAATATTATTGCTTCTAAAAAAATTTACAATGTGTTCAAATAAGGTTGCTGCATTAGCTTCCTTCTAATGGAATAAGAGCTAAAAAACAATCTTTAATACGATTCATTTTCGCATATATCACAACTAAGCACAAGTGTTTGGTCGTACTAAGATCAGTGGACTCGTCAATAATAAGCGAAAACTTAGTTTGCCCTAGATCTTCACATAAATTATTGAAACTTTCTTTACCTATAATATGATCAATTATGTCATGAGTTTTGGTTGAAGAGCATTTTATTTCTTTTGCTATTTTTGAATCAGGACAAACGGCTTGCATCAACTGCGGTAGGTGCTCCATAATAGTGAATGGTAGATTGTGTTCAGCAACAAACGAGGCTAATCTTATTTCACCTGAAATTAAAAATAAAGAATTAAAAAGTACGTAGGTATATCTAGTATGTCTAGTAGCGATTAGGGTATAATTATATCCACTGCTTCTATAAACCGATAAGTAGAAAACAAAAAAATATAACAATGTAAATAGTAAAATAAATAACTAAAAAAATTACCTTGCTTAACCAGTATATCAGATTTTTGAGTTTTGGTCACAGTAAATGATGATATCTTCGGTTGTGATTTTATATTCTTTGATGATACTGAGTGTGCTTGTGAAGAACTATGTTTCTTTATAGCGTCTTTTCCTGATGTGATGTTGATATCTTTATTACAACTCTTACAATAGGCATAGCTTTCGCCTTTACGACTATCTTGCAGCCAACTTGGAAATTCTTCTTCCCATTCTTTTCTATAATATTGTAGATATTTTTTTCTTCTTACACTCGCACTTGTGCTTGGCTCCTCGTCAGACGACATTTTAACTTAATTATCTGATTTTGTAGGGACTCTTTCGGTTAGGTACTCACTCTTCAAAGTTAAGAAAATTAATGAAAAAGTAAAACCGAATTACTGATTATATATAATAGACAGGTAAGCCCCTTATAACATCGAATTGTAGGACACAAGGGTGTCAAGGGTATTCCCAAAATATATGAACTACATTCTGCACTAGGTCCATACTATTGAGGGCTTCCCCGTAACATTAAACATAAATGAAAAGGGTTGCCAACTTAAAAGTGTAAAATCGGGAGAATTTCCATGTATACTGTGAAATCGTAGAAAAATCGTTATATTTCGGTATTTCGGTAGAACAGAGCCCATTTCGGTAGAAATACCGAAAAATCGGTAGGTTCGAGACCACTGGTTGTCATCTTCAATTGACTCCCATAAGCTATGCTACTTATAAATCATTGTTTTCCCAGAGCATGTCCCCGTAAACAGATGACATTTCTTCTAAAATGATAGTGATAACTTAATTGTTAATGACCCGATTTGTGTTAAATTTGGTATTTATATCTATATTGAGTACCTGCAGATTACCACCCCTTCCTAACCCTTCCATTCCACGAACTTTTTGATCACCCCTCGGAGTTCAGTTAATACATGATGTTAAAAATTTTATAGGACATTATATTCTACCATCAAAAATGGTGTGCAAATGTGAAAATTGATTGCAAGCATATTGTTTTTTCCAGTGTGAATTCCCATGTGTACCTGCAGGTGACCTTTCTGAGAGAATGTCTTATCACATTGACTGCAGGCTTTTGTCTGCAGGCATTATGGCTTTTTACCAATGTAATGTGTTTTTTCAAATCATCAGTGTAAATGAACGAATAACCACATTGTCTGCAGGCATTATGGCTTTTTACCAGTGTGGACTCTATTTTCAAATCACCATTGTAAATGAATGAATAAACACTTTCTCTGCAGGCATTATGGCTTTTTACCAGTGTGGCCTCTATTTTCAAATCACCATTGTAAATGAATGAATAAACACACTGACTGCTGGCATATGGATTTTTACCAGTGTGGCCTTTCATGTGTTTTTTCAAATTATCACTGTAAATGAATGAATAAACACATTGACTGCAGGCATTATGGCTTTTTACCAGTGTGGATTCTCATGTGTTTTTTCAAATTGAAATTCGTAATGAACGACTTATTGCATTGACTGCAAGCATATGGCTTTTCTCCAGTGTGGATTCTCATGTGTTTTTTCAAAATGCCACTCGTAGTGAACGACTTATTGCATTTACTGCAAGCATATGGCTTTTCTCCAGTGTGAATTCTCATATGATCCTGCAAGTGATTTTTATGAGAGAATGTCTTATCACATTGGCTGCACGCATATGGTTTTTCACCAGTATGGTTTCTCATGTGTATTTTCAAATGATGACTGTGAGCGAACAATTTACTGCATTCACTGCACGCAAATGGCTTTTCACCAGTGTGAATTCTCATGTTTAGTCAACTTACTACTGCTAGCAAACAACGTATTGCATTGATTGCAGGCATATGGCTTTTCTCCAGTATGGATTCTCATGTGAAGTTGCAAGTAACTTTTCTTAGAGAATGTCTTATCACAGTGACTGCATGCATATGGTTTTTCACAAGTGTGAATTTTCATGTGTGTTTTCAAACTACTACTCCTACTAAACAACTTGCTGCAGTCACTGCAGGCATATGGTTTCTCACCAGTGTGGATTCTCATGTGTACCCTCAAGGTACCTCTATAAGAGAATGTCTTATCACATTGACTGCAGGCATATGGTTTCTCACCAGTGTGGATTCTCATGTGTTTTTTCAACTTACTACGAATAGAAAACAACTTATTGCATTGATTGCAGGCATATGGCTTTTCTCCAGTGTGAATTCTCATGTGTAGCCCCAAGGAACCTTTCCGAGAAAATGTTTTATCACATTGACTGCAGGCATATGGTTTTTCACCAGTGTGGATTATCATGTGTTTTTTCAAATAATGACTGTTAGCGAACAACTTATTGCACTGACTGCAGCCATATGGCTTTTCTCCAGTATGGGTTTCCATGTGAAACAGCAAGGAACCTTTCTGAGAGAATGTTTTATCACATTGACTGCAGGCATATGGTTTTTCACCAGTATGGTTTCTTATGTGTATTTTCAAATATTGACTGCTAGTGAACGACTTACTGCATTCACTGCAGACATATGGCTTTTCTCCAGTGTGGATTCTCATGTGTGTTTTCAAAGTGCTACTCGTAATGAACGACTTATTGCATTGACTGCAAGTATACGGCTTTTCTCCAGTATGGGTTCTCATGTGAGACAGCAAGGAACCTTTCTGAGAGAATGTCTTATCACATTGACTGCAGGCATATGGTTTTTCACCAGTATGGTTTCTTATGTGTATTTTCAAATATTGACTGCTAGTGAACGACTTACTGCATTCACTGCAGACATATGGCTTTTCTCCAGTGTGGGTTTTCATGTGAAACAGCAAGGAACCTTTCTGAGAGAATGTCTTATCACATTGACTGCAGGCATATGGTTTTTCACCAGTATGGTGTCTTATGTGTATTTTCAAATATTGACTGCTAGTGAACGACTTACTGCATTCACTGCAGACATATGGCTTTTCTCCAGTGTGGATTCTCATGTGTGTTTTCAAAGTGCTACTTTGAGAGAATGTCTTATCACATTGGCTGCACGCATATCGTTTTTCACCAGTGTGGACCCTCATGTGTATTTTCAAATGACCACTGATACGAAACGACTGATGGCATTGACTGCAGGTATATCGATTTTCTTGAAAGTGTATTCTCATGTGTTTTTGCAAAAATCTTTTTGTCTTTAAAGTTTTGCAACAAATATCACAGCAGTAACATGAGTTGGTATGATGTGTTGGTTTTTCGTTTACTTGATAACTCTCAATGTTAATTACTGTTTCATCTTCGATGTCATCCACAGAATTTGCCACAGCTACTGGAGTACTTTCATTGTTTGAAGACATAAGCTGTGTTGCAACCACTGATAGGTCATGTTTAATGCCTAAATCTAGCATTTGAACTGTCTCCCGCGATAGCTGAAAATAGCAAGAAAATAATGTGAGATGATATAGAAAAAATAAAAAATACAATTAACCACCTACTAGATTCTAGATCATGGCCTCGATTTTCTAGTACACCAACTAAACTTAATTTAAACTATAATAAAAATAAAAATCCATCGCAAAACTATCGCTCTCTTTTACTGATAGTGCAAGCTAGAAAGAGAGCTACAATTTTAGTACTGTCAAATTAGTCAGATTTAAGTTTTCCATACAAATTTAGTCGTGATTTCAAAACATGCTGACTATAAACATGAAGAAAAGCAGCAAGCTAACTGATTTGATAGGAGTAAGATTCTCTTTCTTGCGTGCATTATAAGTAAAAGAGAGTGACAGTGTAAATTAAGTTTAGTTGGTGTACTACAGAATCGGCGCCATTGTTTTATTTCAATGATTGCGATGTTAGGCTTTAAGGCAATGTGAATTCTCAAAAGTGTGTTCATATGGCTTTCTCAGGTGTGAAATGTCATGTGTATTTTCAAGTAGATAATCATTTCGAGATAATTTCCTATCACATTGGCTGCAGACATTATGACAATTCTCCAGCGTGGATTTATATATTACTAGTTTCTGCCCGCGGCTTCACCCGCATGGTATGTTGATAAAAGTGAATGACCGTCTCCAGGCTTCAAACTATGTCCACTAACTTTTGAATGAATCAAACCAAAGATTAAAATTTTCTATACAAAGTTTAGAACTCAATTGCACACCCCAAAGGGTTGTTTTGAAAAAAATAAAAAATACGTTTATCATTATTTACTTTAAAATTTATCTATACCGAGTTTTGAGTGGATCAGAAGATTTTACCACCCTGTTTAAGACCCTTAGGGGTCGATTTTCGAAAATAAGATTGCCTATATGTTATTCCAGAACCTAAATTATCTACATTCCAAATTTCATGAAAATCGGTTTAGTAGTTACGGAGATATGTGGTAACAAACATTCACACACATACACAGACTTTCGCATTTATTATATTAGTAGACAGTAGGGCATATCATACTACTTTTTGCCTCCAATACTCTGTACCAACCAGCTTTCAGAAATATCTTGGCTTGTATTATTTTGTTCATATTCATATTACCAGGATGGTTGTAGTGGGGATGATGGCCAGGAAAAGAGCTTTAACACGACTCCCTGCACACACCCTGAGACGGCAGCTGAAGGCAGGTCATCAGTGACTCCACTGAGGGCTTGCAAGGCACAAACAATTATGTACCCTGACTAAGACGAAGAAAACAATAGATACTGTTTTCAAGAAGTTGGCATTACCATTTCATTGTCTTCGATGCCTTCCACACATGAATTTTCCTCAACTTGGTTGAATTCTTCCTTCACGGCTACTGGAGTACTCTCATTGTGTAAATGATCATTAAATGACATGAGTTGTGTTGTGGTCACTGATAAGTCATGTTTAATTCTTAAGTTGAGCATTTGAACTGCAGGTTGCGATATCTGAAAATAATATTAGGCTGTTTACCAATTTTTCTTATTTCATAGAAATAAGAAAAATTGGTACTTTTGAATGCAATACTATTGTATGTACATTTGGACTTAGTATTTGGTGTATTTTTATGGAGCTAAATGAAATCGGCTATGCTATTTATTGATAGGTACTTTTTGAGTAGAGTTTGCAATACAAATGTAGAGCTGGAAAGTTAAAAGAACTGAATTAGAATGGGAATTGAATTGTGGTTGTATGTATAGTGTCAAGGGTAGCCTCCTGGTTGTGACATGGTCCAGAAAAGAGCCAAGTGATGACATGAAATAACATTGTACCAGGTCTATGTCATCATAATATTTACTTACCTCAAAGCCATTGTTGATTAGATCCGTAAATATTTGTTCAGCTCTTTGACTCAGTTTATAGAATCTCTGACATCTTTGTAATTGGGAGCAACAGATGTAGCAGATTGCAATGGGCCTCGCATCTTCCGTGTTGAGCTACAAACAAATTTTAAAGATCTGAGATTTGCCAACTGGACCTGCACAAATTATATAAATGTGAATGTCATCAAACAACTGTTCACAGCTCTCGTTAGAGAATCTAACGAGAGATGTGAATAGTGAAGTTACTTATTCTTATTCTCTAATAAGTACAACAATGCTTTTTAAGATTGTCGTACCAGATAATGTTTGGATACCACACTATTCTAAACCCGACCAAATATTATGTCCAGGGTGCTTTGAGATTTAACCTCCTAGAAACACTACGAATATGCAATCAAAACCTGTGTCTGGTATATTCTACGAGGAGGACAATTGCCTTCAGTTGTTAAAGTGAAGCAAAAAGGCTGAGTTCATCCTGGGCGCGAGACAATGTTTGCCGTGACGCCTGCATGCACCTAACCTCCTAGTCTCATCCTTTTTTATCCACCTGCCTGCCTTATAATTTTTTACTGGAAATGACCTGCTGTCCAAGATGTCAACTCGGTCAAACACACAACAGCGCGCGCGGCCGCGGGGAGCGGACGCGGGGGCGCGGCCCTGCGTCCCCCCACTCCTGACCCCGCCGCGACACTAGCCTTTAGACCGCACTTGAGCGCGCACGCACGCATTACTGTACATACTATATTGTATCTACAACTTCAATAAATCCTGTAATATCAGAAGAATCTATCATTCACCCTTTGTTCACCGCTAACAAGTTCCCAACGTGGGGCGCGAAGACTTCAACGGATGGCGCCACGGCCTGGAAGGCCAAACTACGTAATAAGATCACCGTCAAGTTAAGTAGTGCTCTCCTAACCTATCCTGCACCTTGAAAATCCTCCTTTGATCTGTATCGGAGTGAGATTATTCTCTGAGTGAGTAAATAAATTAGCATTTCTTTGTGTCACGCGCAGGTGTCCTTGTCAAGGTTGGAATCATTTCCTTTCTTGTTTGAATACCTGCCGGGCGTATGTGTTTATTTGTGTTTTGCAGTTTTTCTCTCGCAAGTGCATAATTGCAGTGTATTCCTATTCGCCGCTTGCTTGCAATAATTACATACTTACTCACGCGTTCACGATTGATTTCCTTTGTTCTGATTTCGTCTACGCGCCATTTTGTTTCGCAGCGCTCATTTGCGACGTAATCATATCACATAAAATGCCTTCAAAATGCATAATATATGATAAGGCTGGCTACTATTCTTAATAATCTCATCTATTTCCTACCTATTTTTTCGTTACTTCCTAATAAATTAAATTGTATTTGGACAGAAATAGGTTTCCTACCTACATACGTTTCTGTGTGTTCGTATATGCTTGAACCTAAAACATTATCAGTATTTTATGACCCATCCTTCTTCGTAAGCTCATTTGCTAATTACGCACATGCCAGCTTTATTCTTTCACAGGCTACGCTTACCTTTCTACCTACGCCTGATCATAAAACCGTTAGGTAGCTATTTATGGCCTTATCTTTCTTTCATTTTATGCCCTCTTTTTGCTGAATAGGCATCCTAAAAAGTCTAAACTTAAAATCAGTGTTCATTCGTATGTTATTTACGCGAAGTACCGGTCAATTCCAGGAAATATACTTACGCGAGCGCCGCGTCATCAAAGTGACCGCAGCGGCACTGGCTGGCGCCGCTGCTACGATCATTCGCCGCGGCCGTATACCGTGCCACGTGCTTGGTCGTGCCACGTTCGTGACGTACTGCCACGTGCTGACACCGTACCTATCTACGAAGACTGGACCGCCTCTGTCAACGCTGGTTTGATGCACAAATTACGTTATCTAATTCATTGATTTATTTCCGCCCATTTATTTAATTGTAAAATCTTTGTACGTTCTGTTGAGTAATTTCCATTGTCACAATGACTACTTACAATCCTCTTGATAAGCTTGAAAGCGAAGGTTCTTCCGCTTCGATTGATGCTGCTGAGGTAAAGAGATTGATTAATATGCGAAGATCAATAAAGGGACGAGTTACTAAATTTGAAAATTATGTATCTTCAATACAAAAGGTAAAAGCAGAAGATCTTAACAGTTTACAAATAAAAGAATTGTCCTTTCGTTTGAGTAAGACTCAAACTCTGTTCTCGGAGTTTGATGAAATAGAAAATAAATTAGAAACTTTGTCAGGAGAAACTTTATCTACCGAACGTGATGAGATTGAAGATAGGTTTTTCCAATTGATTTCTCTTGCTCAGGATATCATTGAGTCTTCTTCAAAGCTTCTATCTAAGCAAAAAGATGGGAGCAATCACTCTTATAGGTCTGCTTGTACTAGTTGCCATCACAATGCAATCAAGCTACCTACGATCAAGCTACCTACGTTTGACGGTAACTACTTGAAGTGGCTTGAGTATAGGGATACCTTTGAGTCTTTGATAAATGTAAATGAATCGATTTCAGACATCAATAAATTCCATTATTTGCGGTCTTCATTAGAAGGAAGTGCAACTATTGTAATAAAATCAATTGAGTTCACTTCAAACAATTATAAAGTTGCATGGAATCTCTTGTGTGAACGATATGACAACAAGAAGATTCTGATTAATAACCACTTGAAGGCGTTATTTAACATGGATCCAATAGTTCGTGAATCTCACAAGGCCATCAGATACCTAATCGATTATTTCTTAAAAAATTTACGTGCTCTTGAGAATTTAGGCCAACCTACTGACAAATGGGATGTTCTCATTAACTTCATTATTTCCTCAAAATTGGATTTGGTCACTTCAAAAAAATGGGAGGAGTTTAAAAATAATTTAACCGACCTACCATCATTATCACACTTTATCAAATTTTTACGCAATCGTGCAGACATTCTTGAAACCATGTCCATCAATCGTAATGATTTACCTAAGCCTGAACCAAAAGTAGTAAGGGATAGGGATCAAAGAAAAGTAGAAAATAAAGCTCAGAGAACTATGTTTCAATCCAAAAGTTCACATAGTTTCGTAACGTCTTCTGGATCTAAATCTAGACCTGCTTTATTGTGTCCAATGTGCAAGCAACAGCACAAAATAGTAGATTGCAACGTCTTTAGAGAACTACCTCTTGAAGTTCGGTCACGAGAAGTCTTGAAGTTAAATCTTTGCTCGAATTGTCTACGGAGGGGTCACGTTGTAGCTGATTGTCGCTTGATAGGTACCTGTAGAGAGTGTGGGCTAAAACATAACACGCTTTTACATTCTTCTGTAGGTAGCGTCACTGCCGCAGAATCCGCGCCGATTCTACCGAGTTCAGTGTCGCTGACCGCTCAATCGGCAAGTCAGGTTCTATTGTGCACAGCATTGGTCAAGGTCACTGACCCAGAGAGTAAGAAAACTTGCCTTGCTCGCATCCTTCTCGATGCGGGTAGTCAGTCAAGTTTCATAAGCCAAACCCTGAAAGATAAAATGGGTATAACTAGTAAACGAACAGATTCTTTGATTGTATCTGGCATAAACAATTCACGTGTTCCCATAACAGACAGCTGTGAGTTATCCATACAATCATTAAAGCAGCCATTTGAAGTTTTTCTGAATTTTTATGTAGTGTCTCAAATAACTGGCTACTTACCTAACGCGCCTGTAGATATTACCGGCCTTAAGTTACCAGACAACATACAACTGGCTGATCCAAACTTCCACCTTCCTTCCGAAGTTGAAATACTGCTAGGTGCGGAAATCTTCTTCGACGTGATCTCTCCAAATCAGATACGGTTAGGACACAATAAGCCCATTCTTCAAGAGTCCAAATTAGGTTGGCTAGTGGCAGGTCCTCTCCAAGGTTACTATCATAAAAAACCTAATCCAATTCATTGCAATTTCACCAAAGAAATAAGTAATAATTTAACGAAGTTCTGGAATCTTGAGGAAATTCCATTTTCAGAGCTTAAAATGTCACCGGAGGATGAATTTTGCGAACAACATTTCATTGAAACCACAAAACGCTTAGATAACGGTAGATTTTGTGTTAAAATTCCTTTTAGAGAGCCACCAGAGCAAGCGCTTGGTAGTTCATACTTGATGGCTGAAAGGCGTTTCTTTAATCTTGAGAAAAAACTTTATAAAAATCCTGTTCATAAAGTACAGTACACTAAATTCATAAAAGAGTATGAACAATTGGGTCATTTATCTAAAGTGCAGAGGCCGCAGTTTGGTTACTTCTTGCCACATCACTCTGTTATGAGAGTAAGCAGCGAAACCACAAAACTACGTGTGGTTTTCGATGGTTCCGCTAAAACTTCATCAAAAAAATCATTAAATGACATTCAGTGCATTGGCCCAGTAGTACAAGATGAATTATTTAACATCCTTATTAGATTTCGTCAGCATAAATTCGTCCTAACGGGAGACATAAAAAATTTTTATAGACAGATTTCATTAGATCCTTCACAAAGGCATTTACAGCTTATTCTTTGGCGAGACGACATGTTTGACCCCTTGGAGACCGCAGAATTAAAAACAGTAACGTATGGTACTGCATCGGCTCCATTCCTAAGTACGAGGTGTCTCAAACAATTAGCGTTGGAATGCAATAATCCCATTATCTCTCAAATAATTAAAGAGGACTTCTATATCGATGACATGCTGACGGGAGGGTCAAGCGAGGACCAGCTATATGACATTTATGTCAAGGTCACGGAAGTACTTAGCTCAGCCTGTTTGCCAATTCATAAATTCCGGACCAATTGTCCTCAAATACTTAAAGAAACTATGGAGTCCGCATGTCTTGATTTCAATAAAGAATCTAGTGTTCTGGGAGTCTTGTGGGCACCAGACACTGATACATTACGATTCTCAATAAATATTGAACATGATCAAAATAAAGTCACAAAAAGAGAAATTTTGTCAAACACTTGCAAAATATTTGACCCTCTAGGTTTATTAAGTCCCTGTTCAATTGCATTAAAAATATTAATACAGAAATTATGGCTTTTGAAACTTGAGTGGGACGATCCAGTACCAAACGACATTAAAAACGTCTGGCAAAAAATGATAAGCAATCTTGATATTCTACTTTCAGTGTCTATACCTAGACATGCTTTCTGCTCTTTTCCAGTAAAAACAGAGATGCATTGCTTCGTAGATGCATCGCAAAATGCCTACGCCGCATGTGTCTACCTAAAGACAACAGATACCTCAGGTAACATCAAAACCCATCTTCTGTGCGCAAAGACTCGTGTCGCGCCGATAAAGCCGATTACGATACCGCGTCTTGAACTATGCGCGGCTCTTCTCGGAGCTCGCCTCGCGTCTAAGGTGACGGACGCACTGCGTTGCACACTTGATCGTAAATTTTATTGGTCTGATTCCAGCATAGCCTTAGCGTGGATCAAATCTCAACCTAACCTGCTTAAAGCATTTGTTTGCAATAGAGTAAACGAGATTCGTGAACTGACAGCTCCAGCCTCATCTGTGTGGAGACACGTTCCCACGGATCTTAATCCCGCCGATATGGCGTCACGAGGTGTAGAACCTTGCACTATAGCGAGTTCTGATTTGTGGTGGCGCGGACCTTCCTTTCTCTTAAGTCCGGAAACAGAATGGCCCCAAGCGCCTAACTCAAAAATCGATTTGCCTGAAGTAAAAACTAAAATTCAAGCTCATCACGTGACTGATATACATACCTTGGTTGATTTTAATAGGTATTCAAATTCTAATCGATTAATAAGAATGTATGCTTATGTCTTTAGATTTATAAATAACTGTAAGACTAAAAATAAAGATACAAGTCCATTACAAAATAACGAACTTGACAATTCTCAAAACTTTTTGATAAAGATATGTCAGTTAGAAACCTATTCGTCAGAAATTAATACTTTACAACAAGGAAAGGAACTTAAACCTAAATGTTCTATGTTACAGTTGGCTCCCTTCATTGACAACAGTGGGATCTTACGAGTAGGTGGTCGCCTTCATAATGCTACACTCAGCTTTGAGCACAAGCACCCTGCCTTACTAGATGGCCGGCACTACTTCACACAACTACTCATGAGATCCGAACATCTTCGCCTCTTTCACGCTGGCCCGCAATTGCTCCTTAGTTCATTTAGAGAACGGTATTGGCCGGTCGGTGGCAGAAACTTAGCGCGAAGTACTGTACGTAAATGCATAATTTGTACCAGATTAAAATCTAAAACTATGGAGCCATTTATGGGAAGCCTGCCTTCAAAAAGGGTTTCTCAATCTTTTCCTTTTCAGACTTGTGGTGTTGACTTCGCTGGTCCTTTCATGATATCCAGTAAAACCGGTCGCGGTAACAGAATAACAAAATGCTACCTATGCTTATTCATATGTTTTTCTACCAAGGCAGTTCATTTGGAAACGGTCAGCGACCTCAGCACCCAAGCCTTTATTGCAAGCCTCAAACGATTTATAGCTAGAAGGGGTAAGCCTGACAATATCTGTTGTGACAATGGAAAAAACTTTGTTGGGGCAAATAATGAATTAGGTAGGGTATTGCAGTCCAGTCTTCGTAAACTTAAGGACTATTCAGCAAACGAGGGCATGAAGTTCAGTTTCAATCCACCTTATTCAGCCTCTTTCGGAGGCCTTTGGGAGGCAGGCATCAAAAGCGCAAAGCATCACTTAAAGCGCATAGCAGGAAATGCTAGTTTAACTTTCGAGGAGTTGAACACGCTCTTTACGCAGATCGAAGCGATCCTCAACTCCCGACCCCTGACTCCTTTAACATCTGACCCAAGCGACCTTTCCTCTCTTACCCCAGGGCACTTCCTCATCGGGCGGTCACTGGTGGCGCTGCCATCACCCCCTGTGACGGAGGTCAAGACGCGGATCCGCTGCAGATACCGTATCGTCGAGGGGATGCGCCAACAATTCTGGGCCCGCTGGAGAAACGAGTACCTATCCGAACTACAACAACGCTATAAAGGGCGCAGCCATAACAGAAATCTTGAAGTTGGAGATCTAGTCGTCTTCAAGGAAGACGGTCTCCCCCCGCTTAAATGGAGGATTGGCAGAACGCAGCGCCTTTACGCGGGCTCCGACGACGTGTGCCGCGTGGCTGATTTCCGTACGTTCAGAGGCGTGGAACGACGCGCTGTGAACAAGGTCTGCCTACTTCCAATTACCGACATCAACCCCAAAGACGAGGAGACGAAGATATGTTGAAAGCAACTCTTTCAAGGCCGCCGAAGATGTCCAAGATGTCAACTCGGTCAAACACACAACAGCGCGCGCGGCCGCGGGGAGCGGACGCGGGGGCGCGGCCCTGCGTCCCCCCACTCCTGACCCCGCCGCGACACTAGCCTTTAGACCGCACTTGAGCGCGCACGCACGCATTACTGTACATACTATATTGTATCTACAACTTCAATAAATCCTGTAATATCAGAAGAATCTATCATTCACCCTTTGTTCACCGCTAACACCTGCCAAATTGTTTTTCTGTAAAACAGGCTAGTCAGATTTAACTTTTAGAAACAGTATGGTAAAGTAGGTACAAGAAACTGCACTGATGAGCACTGAAGCCTGCATTATAATACACCCCATATTGAGCATTGTCCTCCTTCTAACCTGATACCAACCAGCCCAACTCCTTGTTTTAACAGAGAAGGGGTTTGTGTCCACGACAACAATGTTCCAGTATCTTCAACCCTGAGGGAATTGTTGATGAAGGAGAGCTAAATCGCTGAGCTCTTGCAGCAATAGATTCAGGAGCTGAATCAACATGGATGAGAATTGGAATAGAATTAATCTCGATAGAAATATGGATTTACTTTAACAAGAGATCCAGTTACCACGCTAGGGAAGACAGAGTTAAACATATACCTATAATAGGTACCTAACATCTGGTTTTACTACCAACCTTGGTGTTGGTGATTGTTTCGTATATTTCTTGCAACCCGATGTTTTCAATGCACAGCATTCTGAGATCACCGGCTAGACAAACTCTGCACAGAGAATCAGACATTGTTACTTGATTACTCACAACACAACACAATTTTATTTTATTGACACAAGCAAATAAAGGTTAATTAAATTAAAAGCAGCACCCACCACAGATTTGTTAGACAGATGCGGAGTGAGACTGTTTTTTTGTCCATGGAAAGCACACCCCTGGAAAGTACAGCCAGTGTTACAAACCATTTGGTTGTAATTATCTGGGTGTGCTTTCCATGGCCGTACAATACGCTCGGTATGTACAAACTAAACATATGACGGTATTGACACCTCTGGAATGTTCGGTGGGCCAAGAAAGTGGTGTACCAGTTTTGATTTAGTTTCCTAGTCATCGAAAATTACAACAAGGTTCATACTAAAAAGATATCAACTTCAACTTCTTGATTATGGCTTCTGTGGCTAGTTGTCACAATTCTGCCAGTGTCCGTTTGATCCATGATACATTCATAAACAATACAGAGGTGTGAAAATAAGAATATGGTCGGTTTAATGATAGAAATCTCTCGACCAATGAGCGTCGAGAATATTGCTTTGTAATACGGGGCGTACATTCAAGGGGTGTGCAATACCATCATTTGTTTAGTTTGTACATACATACGGAGCGTATTGTACGACCATGAAAAGAAAACCCAGATAATTAAAACCAAATGTTTTGTAATACTGGCTATACTTTCCAGGGGTGTGCTTTTCGTGGTTGTTCTTTTCATGGATACACAACACAATACAATCTCCCCATGTATCTAACAAAATCTGTGGTGCCGCATTTAACTAACCTTATGTCCTGCCCTACTTATATTCCGGAACTTTTATGTTCCAAATACCCTAAAATCTATAAAACCCTTGTCCAATTCATAAACTTCAATAATATGAAATTATAAAAAATATGTATTGTGTACCTGTTTGTTTATTTCGCCTAATTATTACTAACTGTAGTTGTGTCTATCTAACTAACCAAACTAATATTAAGTATTAGTTTGTGATCCGATTTTTTTATTTCAGCAGCTGTGTCAGTACCTAAAGTTTGCTTCAACGCCGTAGATCATAATTATTACGTGACACTGGCAGAAATGTTCTAGTAGAAAGATTGCCATTACAAAAAAAAACCGTTATTTGTTTGTCAATAAAATAAAATTGTGTTGTGTTGTGAGTAATCAAGTAAAAATGTCTGATTCTCTGTGCAGAGTTTGTCTAGCCGGTGATCTCAGAATGCTGTGCATTGAAAACACCGGGTTGCAAGAAATATACGAAACAATCACCAACACCAAGGTTGGTAGTTTCCTGTACCTACTTTATAGTACCGTTTCTAAAAGTTAAATTTGACTAGCCTGTTGTTTTACAGAAAAACACTTTGGCAGGTCATTTCCAGTAAAAAATTATAAGGCAGGCAGGTAGATAAAAAAGGATGAGACTAGGCAGACACATAAAAACAAGTGTACATCCATACATCTGTTCCTTCACCACTGATTCATCAAGATGTTTTATGTGCAGCAGACTGGGGACTGCTGGCATGCCACGGTGCGTGAGGGCGTCAAGGCAAACATTGTCTCCCGCCCAGGATGAACTCGGCCTGCTTGCTTCACTTGAACAACTCAAGGCAATTGTCCTCCTCATAGAATATACCAGACACAGGTTTTGATTGCATATTCCTAGTGTTTCTAGGAGGTTAAATCTCAAAGCACCCTGGACATAATATATGGTCGGGTTTAGGACAGTGTGGTATCCAAACATTTTCTGGTACAACAATCTTAAAAATCATTGTTGTACTTATTAGAGAACAAGTGTTTATGATATAAGTGAAGATTCTACACACACACTTGGCTCTAACTTAGAATCTAACGAGAGCTGTGAACAGTTGTTTGATGACATTCACATTTCTAGAATTCCTGCAGGTCCAGTTGACAAATCTCACATCTTTAAAATTTGTTTGTAGCTCAACTTGGAAGATGCAAGGCCCATTGCAATCTGCTACATCTGTTGCTCCCAATTACAAAGATGTAAGAGATTCTATAAACTGAGTCAAATAGCTGAACAAATATTTACGGATCTAATCAACAATGGCTTTGAGGTAAGTAAATATTATGATGACATAGACCTGGTACAATGTTATTTCATGTCATCACTTGGCTCTTTTCTGGACCATGTCACAACCAGGAGGCTACCCTTGACACTATACAAACAACCACAATCCAATTCCCATTCCAATTCAGTTCTTTTAACTTTCCAGCCCTACATTTGTATTGCAAACTCAACTCAAAAAGTACCTATCAATAAATAGCATAGCTGATTTTATTTAGCTCCAAAAAATACACCAAATACTAATTCCAAATGTACATACAATAGTATAATAGTATTGTATTCAAGAGTACCTAAATAGCATGAATTCGATCCTAATCCCGAATCGCGATTAGAATCGAGTGTCAAGGGTTGGCTGGTCTCTAGCTAGAACAACACTAGACGATGAAAAATGTAATATTATCCAATTTGTATAACTAGCTTGTTATAGTGTCACATTTGAAAAAAGATTGTTCTTTGTCTCCTTGTTTTCTTATTTCTATGCTACATTCTAAAAGCCTAATATTTCCCATGCATAATGAACTAATTAGAGTTTGAATGTGGAAAAGGGAGTCCACACACATACATACATACAGCCTAATATTATTTTCAGATATCGCAACCAGCAGTTCAAATGCTCAACTTAAGAATTAAACATGACTTATCAGTGACCACAACACAACTCATGTCATTTAATGATCATTTACACAATGAAAGTACTCCAGTAGCCGTGAAGGAAGAATTCAACCAAGTTGAGGAAAATTCATGTGTGGAAAACATCGAAGACAATGAAATGGTAATGCCATCTTTTTGAAAACAGTATTGATTTCATCGTCTTAGTCAGGGTACATAATTATTTGTGCCTTGCAAGCCCTCAGTGGAGTCACTGATGACCTGCCTTCAGCTGCCGTCTCAGGGTGTGTGCAGGGAGTCCTGTTAAAGCTCTTTTCCTGTCCATCATCCCCACTACAACCATCCTGGTAATATGAATATGAACAAAATAATAGAAGCCAAGATATTTCTGAAAGCTGGTTGGTACTGAGTATTGGAGGCAAAAAGTAGTATGATATGCCCTACTTCCTACTAATATAATAAATGCGAAAGTCTGTGTATGTGTGTGTGTGTGTGAATGTTTGTTACCGCATATCTCCGTAACTACTAAACCGATTTTCATGAAATTTGGAATGTAGATAGTTTAGGTTCTGGAATAACACATAGGCAATCTTATTTTCGAAAATCAATCCCTAAGGGGCTTAAACAGGGTGGTAAAATCTGAAAAAAAAAATTGTTTGATTCACTCAAAACTTGGTATAGATAAACTTTAAAGTAAGTAATGATACACGTATTTTTTATTTTTTTCAAAACAACCCTTTGGGGTGTGCAATTGAGTTCTAAACTTTGTATAGAAAATTGTAATTCTTGGTTTGATTCATTTAAAAGTTAGTGGACATAGTTTGAAGCCTGGGGGTCTACTCCGTAAAACGATATCGACATTATCGTTACGATACGACAGTGCTCCGAATTATTCGGCCGTACCCTACTCTCAAAAATGTTCGCAATCTTTGTCGTCTGTCGAAAGCATAGACAATATGTATCGAATCTTCGGAACGAATGATAGGAAAATCTAAAGGCTTGGATAATTGACATTAAGCCTAAATCTTTTTGCTTGACTGTTTATGTCACTTTTTAGGCAAAATGATAACAATTATCTATGAAAGTAAATGAAGTGACAACGTCAAATGTCAAATCAACAAACCCGCCTGTGATTTGAAAACTTTACAAGTAAAATTCTTGTGACAACTAGCCACAGAAGCCATAATTAAGAAGTTGAATTTGAAGCAAAAATTCGTCGGGGTGAATATTCAAATTCGTTTATTAAAAATATACTAGTACACACAGCATTAAAGTTTAAAGTACTATTTTAACAACAATTTTATTTTTAATTATTAAAAAAAAACATGAAGTTAAAAAAAAAATACAAGTTTACCTTCAAACAAACTTTTACTGTTTATAATTCCCGATGAAATTATAGTCGGGAATTTTGTTCAAATCCAACTGGTCCCTCGTCACTTTAAAATGTTGTTTTTGTAAAGTTTTTTCCTTGTGGATGGCTTCCATGGCAAGCATAAATCTCGCCATTATTCCAAAACAAGACGCAAATCAAGAGTCCGTAGTGCAGCAGGCCGAGGCCGAATGAAAAGAATGCAGAGAGTCCAGTAGGCAGCAGTGCTCGAAGGTATGAAAGATTCGGAGTCCGGTAAACGAAATGGAGATGATTTTATCAGAAAACACAACAATATAACCTGAAACGATAATGCGCACGATAGCATCAAGGGCATCGTTGATAAGTTCGTCGGTTGACATTTGTTTCGTTGTCAAATTCAAATTATCGTATCGTTTTTAGTGATGCCGGAGTAGGGTTACGACATCGATTGTCAAAAGTAATGTCGGTCGTTTCTTCGTCCAAATGATAGTCGAAACGATGTAACGTAGAGTAGGTTTAGCACGATAATTGAAGCGATATATCGTTTATCGGTTTGTAGAGTAGACCCCCTGGAGACGGTCATACACTTTTATCAACATACCATGCGGGCGAAGCCGCGGGCAGAAACTTGTAATTTATAAATCCATGCTGGAGAATTGTCATAATGTCTGCAGCCAATGTGATAGGAAATTATCTCGAAATGATTATCTACTTGAAAATACACATGACATTTCACACCTGAGAAAGCCATATGAAAACACTTTTGAGAATTCACATTGCTTTAAAGCCTAACATTGCAATCATTGCATTTTTTTTGCATTCTTTAGAAAATTTATTACATAAAATTTTATCTAGATCCATAAATATTTCATACTAGGTGATTTTAACATCTTATTAAAAAATAAAAGAAGTGAAAAATTCATAAACACTTTGAAGTCATTTGGTTTACACACGACTATCAAAGATCCTACAAGAATAACTTCACACTCTCAAACTTGTATTGACAATATAATAACTAATATTAAAAATTACAAATCACATGTTCTGAACATAGGTTTATCTAATCACACTGCGCAGTTAATTGAGGTTCCTACTAGCTTTAGTTTTAATGAACATTTCTGGTATATTAAAAAGAGGAATATTGATGCGCACATAGAAGTTTTTGTAAATTATTTAAGCCAATTAAATTTCAATTACATATACAACTATAGTAATCCCAAGCTTTTTTCGAATTTTCTAAACTATTCACCCTAATTTTCAATCTATGTATACCTTTGGAAAAAAACAAAGTAACTTACAAAAGAAAACCAAACTGGAAGACCAAAGGCATTAAAATAGTTAGTAAAAAGAAAATGCACATGTATTTACAAACTAAATTACAAAATTGTCTAGAAATTAAAGATAAATTTATGTCGTACCCAAGAATTATGAAAAAAGTAGTCAAACATTCCAAAAAATATCTAATATATCTTATGTTAATAACAATTCAGATAAGAGTAAAGCCACTTGGAGCCTTATTAAACAACATACCTCGGCAAAGAATTATACAAGAACAACTATTAAAAAGTTGAAAACAGAACCAAGATGTTATAGATCCTTTAGAAATGTCTGAAAAAATAAATAATCACTTCGTTCATTGTCACAATTCAAATAACAATAATTCACCGCGCTATTATCCAGTAACGGACCCAATCTCAATTAGTATTTTTATGTCACCAGTTAACTCATCTGAAATAATAAACATAGTACGTAAATTGAAGAATAAAAACAGTACAGGACATGACAAGATTCCCATAAAAGTCATAAAATGCTTCATTGATCTCATAGTTGAACCACTAGTCCACATAATTAACTTATGTATTGAAAACGGTTGTTTTCCTGATAACCTAAAAATTGCTCATATAAAGCCCCTATACAAAAAAGGACCTAAGCATGACATTAACAATTATAGGCCCATTGCATTGTTAACGAATTTCTCAAAAATATTTGAAAAGGTCATTTACCACCGTTTTATTTCGTTCTTTAACTTCAACAATACCCTAAGCAATAATCAATTTGATTTTCAAAAAGGCAAAAACACCTTAGCAATATTCAAAATGCTCAAACAAACTTTTGATGGAATAAATAACAAAAACCCAGGGATTATTTTTAGACCTTTCTAAAGCTTTCGATTGTGTTGTTCACAGTACATTATTAAAAAAAATGGAACATGTAGTATAAGAGGTCAAGCATTAAAGTTGATAGAATCATATTTACTAAACAGGAGTCAAACTACGGTACTAGATGTTTGCAATCATCACACTAAAACAATAGCACAAGTCAAATCACAGTTAAACAAAATTATGTTAGGAGTTCCACAAGGTAGCATTCTTGGTCCATTGCTATTCTTAGTATACGTAAATGACTTGCCAAATATTACAAATCATCTAACGGTTATGTTCGCAGATGATTATATGATGATTATATTTTCATACCTAATAATAGTCGATATTTTAAAGATTTTGAACTTGAAATAAATATGACACTAGAAACAATAATTTGTTGGTTAGAAAAAAATAATCTCTAGGTTAATATTGATAAAACTCTCTTTATACAATTCAGGAATTACAAAACTATACCGCTTATGATTAATATCGAAAATAGAGGTTCTAAATTGTCAGAAGCAATCAACACAAAGTTCTTGGGGGTTACCATCGATATACATCACATATATCTAAAGTAAATAATAAACTGGCTCAATATTGTTATGTTTTGTCTATCTTAGTTGGTATATTATCGAAAGCCATAGCTGTAAATGATTATTATGGATATGTATATCCTCAGTTACGTTATGGTAT
This sequence comes from Perizoma flavofasciatum, assembly GCA_958496245.1. NCBI lineage: Eukaryota > Metazoa > Arthropoda > Insecta > Lepidoptera > Geometridae > Perizoma > Perizoma flavofasciatum. The sequence goes on from OY292448.1 coordinate 972,082, forward strand.
AATATTTTGGGGAAACTCAGTTGATGTTGAGTCTTCTTTTTTAATACAAATTAAAATGTTTGTAAATTATTTACAATCTCCATAGCACTGACTCCCTCAGAAATGTTTTCAAATATAATTTCTTAATATTAACTGGTATCTACGTGTACGAAATATGTTTATTTGTAAAAAAAAACACCATAATTACTTTTTTGAAGTTAAGTCTAGCCGTGCAAATTGTCAACGTCGAAAATATAAATACAACTTAGTCAATAACTCAATGTTTCATAAAAGTTCATTTTACACTGCAATTAGAATCAACAACGCATTACCTCTGATCATTAAATCTCTTAATGGTCCCCCATATCAAAAGAGTTTAAAAAAATGGCTCTTATCAAATGTATTCTATAGCTTAGATGAGTATTTTGCGGAAACGACGACTTAACATGTTTTAAATTAGGTATATATAATTTTATATTAAACAGTTAAAAGAGTAGGAATGATTTTTAGTTAGGTAGTTATTCCAACCTTAGTGTAACTTAACTTAAGTATTGTATGTCCGAAACGGGCAAGCTGTTGAAACTAAAAAAACAATACCACCTTTATACACAGTTGTTGCAATAAAGATTTACTTTACTTTACTATTGAAATAAAACAATGGCGCCGATTCTGTAGTACACCAACTAAACTTAATTTACACTGTCACTCTCTTTTACTTATAGTGCGCGCAAAAAAGAGCATTTACTCCTGTCAAATCAGTTTGCTTTCTGCTTTTCTTCATGTTTATAGTCAGCATGTTTTGAAATCACGACTAAATTTGTATTGAAAACGTAGCTCTCTTTCTAGCTAAACTTTTTTTTTATCAGTAAAAGAGAGCGTTACATTTTTTTTTTTTTTATTATATTTTAAATTAAATTTAGTTGGTGTACTAGATAATCCAGGCCATTATCTAGAATCTAGTAGGTAGTTAATTGTATTTTTTTATCTTTTCTATATCATCTCACATTATTTTCTTGCTATTTTCAGGTATCACGGGAGACAGTTCAAATGCTAGATTTAGGCATTAAACATGACCTATCAGTGGTTGCAACACAGCCCATGTCTTCAAACAATGAAAGTACTCCAGTAGCTGTGGCAAATTCTGTGGATGACATCGAAGATGAAACAGTAATTAACATTGAGAGTTATCAAGTAAACGAAACTACATCACAGCATACTAACTCTTGTTACTGCTGTGATATTTATTGCAAAACTTTAAAGTCAAAACAATTTTTTCAAAAACACAGAATCAACTTTGAAGAAAATCGATATACCTGCAGTCAATGTGATTGATTTTAGAGATTTTCTAGTAGTAGCAATTTGAATACACACATGAGATACCACACTGGTGAAAAGCCATATGTCTGCAGTCAATGTGGTAAGAGATTTTCTAGTAGAAGCAATTTGAATACACACATGAGATACCACACTGGTGAAAAGCCATATGTCTGCAGTCAATGTGGTAAGAGATTCTCTCGGAAAGAACACTTGCGACTACACATAAGAATTCACACTGGAGAAAAGCCATATGCCTGCAGTCAATGTGATAAGAGATTTTCTAGTAGTAGCCAATTGAATGCACACATGAGATACCACACTGGTGAAAAGCCATATGTCTGCAGTCAATGTGGTAAGAGATTTTCTAGTAGTAGCAATTTGATTACACACATGAGATACCACACTGGTGAAAAGCCATATGCCTGCAGTCAATGCAGTAAGTTGTTTGCAAGTAGTGGTGAGTTGAAAAGACACATGAGAATCCATACGGGTGAAAAACCATATGCTTGCAGTCAATGCAAAAGGTCGTTCGCTAACAGATGTGATTTGAAAAAACACAAGATAGTCCACTCTGGTGAAAAACCATATGCCTGTAGCCAATGTGATAAGAAATTCTCTAAAAATTGCAGTTTGAATACACACATGAGATACCACACTGGTGAAAAGCCATATGTCTGCAGTCAATGTGGTAAGAGATTTTCTAGTAGAAGCAATTTGAATACACACATGAGATACCACACTGGTGAAAAGCCATATGCCTGCAGTCAATGCAGCAAGTTGTTTGCAAGTAGTGGTGAGTTGAAAAATCACATGAGAATCCACACTGGTGAAAAACCATATGCCTGCAGCCAATGTGATAATAAGACATTCTCTCGGAAAGATTACTTGCGGGTACACATGAGAATTCACACAGGAGAAAAGCCATATGCTTGCAGTCGATGCAATAAGTCGTTCATTACGAGTAGTGTTTTAAAAATACACATGAGAACCCACACTGATTAAAAACCATATGCCTGCAATCAATGCATTAAGTCATTTTTATTCCAAAAACTCGTGAACTTGACTATTCATATTGTAAAAACGGGAATTTTCACGTACTGCACTATCGGCAACTACTAGTTAGTAGTGCACGGTGCCACGCGGAAGGAGAAAGTCGCAACCACTCACCCTGATGAAGACTCTCGGAATGAGTCGAAACTTAGTCGGCGCCTTCACCGATAGTGCAGTACGTGAAAATTCCCGTTTTTGCAATAAGTCATGGTTATAAGTTTAACGGGTCTTTATCGCTTTTATTATTTTTTTACCGACGTTTCGACTGTATTGCAATATCCTCATTTCATTTTTGGAATCAGATTAATCCATGTTCACATTCAGATAAATGAAACAGCATTTTATTTGACATAAAATTAAAATAAAATGAAGATAAATAGCGGTAAATTAATGTAAGTAGATTAGTTATTTATGTCGGTTATAAACTACCTAACCGGTTGGTTTATTTGTTTTAAACCCAAGTGTGTTGGGGTAAAGTTCACATAGCAATCCTCCTTTTCTGAGTGGTGATAAAAAAGCCTAATGACCTAACCTATCCAAGACGGATTTGCCTAGGAAGGATTTTTCAGACCAACATTAACTTATTGTCACACATGGATGCTGGTCGATGCTATATTTCTTGACTTTAGGCGGGCGTTTGATGTAGTAGACAATGACCTTTTGCTAGTAAAGCTGTCGCTGCTGGGTACTTCTCCCAAGCTACTAAGATTCTTTGCTAACTACTTACGTGACCGCAGGCAGTACGTGCAGTTAAAACACTCTAGATCAGGCGAATTCTGTACCAGATCTGGAGTAAGTCAAGGCAGCAGCCTTGGGCCAACCCTTTTTTTGCCAGTGATCAATTATGCTGAGATTGGGCCTGTTTGGCCGCACACTCGCAGCGAAAGACTGGTAGAATTGTCCGTAGGATCTAGGTCTTTGCTTAATATATGTCTGCATCTTCTTGCATCTTATTGTATGTCAATTTCTTCGAATTATTTTATGTTTTTTTTTATTTTCTTTTATGCTGTAGATTAGTACCTACCTAGATTATTTTTATTTGTTGTTATTATGTCTTTTATGTTGTGTGTGTGTGTGTGTGTGTCAAATAAATAATTATATTCTATTCTATTCTAAACACGTCTCAGTGCTTGATGTTTGCTGATGACTTAAAAATCTATACTTCTGTGAGCGAAACCTGGGACTGCATTGCTTTACAACAAGACCTTGATTAATAAATAATTCCGCTCTAGCCGCCGTCGGCACCAGTTGTTCGCCTGTCCCACGGCACGTACTCTACATGCCAACAATGCGCCGACATTAAGAGCGCTAACTTTGCTTAATGCATTATTCACATACGAGTTCCAGCATGTCGACATTTTATATGGCAGCCCGTCATCAATATTTAATTCGTTAAGATTATATTTTTATCTAAGATAGTAGCAGTTTTGGTGTCATACGCTTACTATTTTTTTAAATAAATAAATCTAATTCTAATACAAATATTGTATTAGAATTAGAAGAATTATTAGAATTAGAGTGAGGTGACTCGTCCGTTATTTCAATCAATCAACCTTGAGCGAGTAGTTATTGAGGTGTTTATTAGGATATATGCCACGCGGATAGGTATTTTGCTATGAGAATGAGTAAGTATTATCCATGCACGCTCTGGTTAATTTGCTGTGCAGTTAGTATTTATGGTAAGACTCGTATTTTTGTATCTAAAGGAATTTATTTGTCTCGCATTAGAGGGAAAAAACAGTTTCTGCCCGTGGTCCACCTACATGGTTCACCTGGCTGTACCAGGGGCAATTTTTTCTTACCGTGGTCCACCTCAAGATAACTGGGTGTACCAGGGGTTCTTACTTCTTTCCATAGTCCACCTTAGTTCACCTGGCTGTACCAGGGGTATTTTTGTCTTTCCGTGGTCCACCTGTATTATAGATAATATACTAACAATTTATGAACTTTTTTTCTGTACAATTTTCTGTTTTTGACAATCAACGTCATCTCGTCGTGGTTATCACGCTATGGTGAATCATAAATTATTTTTCCTTGGGTTGTAATGAAGATTGTATTTTTGTAAAAAAAAAATAAGAAATACTGAAGCCACGTTGGCTTCAGTTTTTCTTATTTTTTTTAAGAAAACATAAGAAAAACACACGCCTGCTAACAGTACACAAAAAAAACACTTGAAAGCAAATCCTTTAAAAAAAAGGAAAAGGAATTTATATAGACAACGATGATGGTAAACAATTTGTACAAATGCAATTAATAAAGAAAGAGATTTCCAACGCCACCTTTCAGATTTTCAGTTTGCGATAGTTTTTTTTTAGTTTAATTTGTTTTTAATTGTTTACAAACAATTTAAGATAATATAATTTTGTATTTCAATAATGGATCATCTGATCAACAAATCTTTCCCTAGGTACCTAAGCAGTGTCATGGTTCAATTAACATCTTTCGAGGCTCTACTGTGTTGCAAGTAGTGTTTCTTTTGTTTTTTCCGGCATTCATTTGATTTTCTGCATTCACTTGTTTTTCAGAATCGCATAAAATCACTCGAACTATGGTAAATTCTTCTAGGTTCTACAGTTCATATTTTCTAGGTGGACCACGGGAAATACATTCTATTAACACCTACATAGGTGGACCATGGTAAGAAATAAAAACCCCTGGTACACCCAGCTATTTTGAGGTGAACCACAGGAAGAAAAAATTGCCCCTGGTACAGCCAGGTGAACTATGTAGGTGGACCACGGGCAGAGACTGGAAAAAAAGTATGTAGTGTTGATGTATATTTTCGAATTATCTGCAGTACTAGTTTTGTTAAACATTTAGTTTATTTGTAGTGAAATAATTTAATTAATGTAAAAAAGGATATAAATGATGAAAATAAATTGATAGGTGATTATTTATTTGATATGCAATTAATAATATCTAAATGATTTGCATAAAAACTATGTTACTTAGAAAAAGTAAAAAAAAAGAAAGAGGTAATAATGATCTTGTTCTATTTTTAAAATTAGAAAAAAATATAATAAAAGAACGCAATAAACAACACTAGAAGACATTATCAAGAAGTGAAGTGAAACAACAGATAGAACAGGGACTCTGATTTGAATTTTACAACGTAATTTTTTCCTAAGATTAATGTACTTTTACCTAATGATTAATAAGTGTAACCTGTGCCTTTTTTAATTTTAACAGATTTTTTAATATTTATTATGTCATGGAACGTCGACATTTAAGCAGAGGAGAAATGATGAGAGCGGTTGTCATGTTAGAAGCCGGTGCTATTCAACGCATGGTTGCCGATGCCCTAAACACATAACAAAACGTAATTACTCGATTTTGTTAGTCACATTATCGTATTACTGGGGATGTGGCAAAGCGCCACACTGGGAAAAAACGAGTCACCACCCCAAGACAGGATGGTTTTCTCTAAAATTCCGCCAGGAGAGAACCTAATCTCACGGCGATGCAACTAGTGCAACGGCTCCAGTCAGACCACCAGCTGTTAGTAAGCAACAAAACAGTCTGAAGAAGGCTACATGAAGTGGATCTTCATTATCGTAGACCGCTTCGTGTGCCAGCTCTACGACGAGGAATCGTGGAAGGCGGCTTGTTTGGGCTCAAGAACTCCTGCAGTCTCTAAAAAATCCTACAAATCTTAAAAATATATATCTCATGAAAACTCCTACGAATTCTGAAATACTTAAAATCTAAGAACGCCCTTACGCGACTTTACAATTCCTAAATCCCCCTTGAAATATATCTTCGAAATGGCAAGAGTATTTGATTGAAACTTAACCGCCAAATAGATGCATTACGACTAGAATCTTAAGGCACACATTACAAACACGCGCACAACCTTCAGATACTTGATGTTCTTTCAAACATCTGCATAAAGATTGTCCACAAACTGATTGCGGATTCGAGACAATTTATACCAATAATAAAGCGGATGAGTTTGTTTCTTTTTTGTCTGAATAATCTCTGGAACTACTTCGTATTTTCAAAAAGTCTGCATTTGATAACCCAATTCTTGAGGAATATCTAGTCCAGCGATCCGCAGTGTGTGCCGCGGCACACTGGTGTACCGTGGTCATTAAATGGTGTGCGGCAAAAAAAAAATTACCTACAAATAGTTACAAAGGCGGGTATCAAAACTTGCAACCAATCTACTATCGGATATATTCACTCACATAAATGAGCTCTTAAAAAAATGCAAAGAAAGAATTCGAATATTTTAATGTCATCGGACAAAATTTAAAGCTTTCGCGTTAAATTGAAGTTATGTATGACAATAATGAAATGCCTAAATGTTATGACGGCTGATCCAGAAAATAAAATGTAGGCTTTAATAGTGAAGCTTGACTTGAAACTTTTAACATTCCCTTCGGACTCTTACCAGTAAGAGCAGGAAGAACTCAAATCGGATTGCACATTAAAATTAAAATTTGGAAAAACAGAATTAACACACTTTTGTCTCTAAATAAAAAATGAGTATCCTTTGCTCTACAAGCATGCTATTGCAATACCTACTTTTCTCTTTTTCTACGACGTATTTATGCGAATTGGGATTTTTAACTCTTGCCACAATTAAAACAAAATAAGAGAACGCCTCAGGACGATCGACTAAGAAATGAGAGCAGCCTGTCAACTATTACTCCGAATTTGGACCGCCTTCGCTAAATTAAACAAGCTCATGCTTCACATGAATTACTTTTTGTACTTTATACTTAAGTTTAAGTTTCTAAATTGTATATTAATAATTAAAAATGATTTAAATTTGATTGTTTTTTGTGTACTTCTGAAGTTTCCCAATTTCGTAGGTGTAGGACGTGTTAGCGGAACACTGATCTAGGCTATTTAGTAACATCTCGCTACGACGCGACGTTTAGGAGCCGAGCAAAAAGTCAGAAAGAACGCTAAGCGAAAACGAAGTATTAGCGCGGCCGGGTGATGCGACGCGGTGGGTCGGGGTCGAGGGCAGCCGTGGCAACAGCTAATACCTAATAGTTTATAGGTAGGTACTAAATAAGACGGTAAAATATTGTATTTGAATAGGATACTAGGTATAGATATCTAGAAAGAAAATACTTTATTGCACACAAAATAACACAGTTTATTTTAGTAGGTAGGTACCCTACCTACTAAAGTTTTGACAATGTTGTACAATGTGCGGTCTTATCGCTAAGTAGCGATCTCTACCAGACAACATTTGGATGGAACGGACTGTAAGAAAGTTTACAAGGGGTTTAATTGGTGTACTTACCACATATCTACTATGGAGATGCTATAATATTGGATATTAGAAAATAGGAGAGGATAGGTTATTTTTTATAAAATATACACAGCCTAAAGCGATTTAACAGCTCAAAAAGCAACATTATTAATAAATACATAGATGAAGTAAAAAAAAGTGTTTGGTGTTGCCCCCTTATTATTTCAATGCAGAGTTAGCGTGGACATTTACTCACAAACTTTCAACATTAGAAAGTTTGTGAGTAAGTAGGTACGTTTGGATGTACGTAGTTCAATCACGCCCGCCGTAGCGGATGAACCATTTTACATGAAACTTATAATATCTTCAAATTTTTGCTGTCTACCTGCAGCGGCTAAGGCTTTGCGTTGATTCCAGGAAACCCCATATCCACATTCATTATTAGAATGACTCACAAAACTAGCATAACCCTATCCTTTTCTAACACTAAAATAAAATAGGATAGAAAGGCGTAAACAACTTTCAGCGTACTGCTATAGTTAGTGAGTAATTATGATTAGAAGGGATAATAATATTACAAAAAGATTACAATTTTGACAGTTCAGCTCAGTCAGAAGTTAGGGGCAAAGACTTCAAAATTAGGAGTTGAAATAGCCTCGGTCATTTATTTGTGTAGGGTACTTCATCTAACGAGTCCCAGTTTTGTACGTCCATGGAATGCACAACCATGAAAAGTACACCCCTGGAAAGTAATGCCAGTATAACAAACCATTGGTTTTTCATATACCTACTTGGTTTGTAATACTGGGCGTACATTCCCTACGCGTGTTGACCTTGTACGGCCATTTTTGTACAACCCTGGAAGACACAGCCGTGGAATACGAACGAATTTCATGCTCTGTTTTCATGTGCGAGTGCTATCAAGGGGCAAGTGCTGTGTTGCCATAGTATTTTAAGCGATTAATAAATTAATGTACCTAAGTAGATTATATTTTATATTTATGTAGGTTTTTTGCAGATAAACTAACCGGTTGGTTAGTTAGTATATATTATGAACCCAAGTTTGTTGGGTGAAGTTCGAATAGCAATCCTCTTTTTCTGAGTAGTAATAAAAAAACCTAACTACCTAATCTGTCCAAGACGGATTAGTCTAGGAAGGAATTTTTCAGACCAACATTAGTTTATTGTTGGCATTACTTATCACTATCAGTGGCAACTCTTGGTTGAACACATTAGAACTTGTTCAGTTCAAACGAGGCTCGTCGTCATGCGATGACTTCGCATCGACCAATGAGGGCTCACGGATATGATGAACTCTCGACCAATGAGCGTCGAGAATATTGCTTTGTAATACGGGGCGTACGGTCGACCAAAAAATTGGTTTACGATTCTAAGGTTGAATGTCGCTTGGCAGATTCATAGGCGATAAAGATTAGTTTCGCTTGGCAGATCGATCTGAGAACTTCTATTGCCATCTGCCATCTTTATCTGATTATTGATAACGATGACAACTATATGACAACTGATCTTATTCTTTTTTTAATCTATTATAGGCTTGCGTTTGACCACCTTTTTTTTGAACTTGATGGAACCAATGATCACAAGTTACATAAAATTACCCTTACGTCTGTGTGTGAACGAAACCAGGCTCTTACGATCCTCGCATTGTGAATTGAACAATTATCTTGAACAAATAAAATTGTGCAATTCGTTCTCCGGGTAATGTCATGCGGACTGTCAGTAGCATTGCATTTTGAAGCACGTCGATATAATTTACAGCCGTCGCTCGAGGAGGTAGAGAGCACACTTCTCCTACACCATCCGCACTCATCCAGCCCCAAATATTTACGGAAATTCAACCATGATCATCTCTATACCGTGTTGAATCATATCGCCAAAGGTGTAGACGTCCATGCTGACTTGATTTAAATGTTTTTTCATCACAAAACACTGTATTAGACCAATCAAACTCTAAGTGCTCTCTGGCGAAGTTGAGACGAGTTAATCTGTGAGCATCCGTCAAATATATTTTCTTGGTGCAACCCCATGTAATGTAGATAATTCCTTATTGTTTAGGCACTCACATCGAACATCTCCGCAAAATGATTTGTCGGTTTAAAACCATTGTTTTCATATTCCCGTCTCATAAATTCTCTGTCGTTATTGGAGAGAGCAGGCGGGCGACCACTTCTTCTGTGATCTAACAAACTTTCTTCCTCTCCTTCACGACGAATCCAAAACCGGATACTACGTTTCGATATATTTAAATTCCTCAATATCGCACTATTATTGCATCCCTCATTAAATTGGGCAATTATTTGTGTCCTTTCAGCAATGGTCAAGTTGACAGGCATTGAAGATGAATTTTTTTTGAGTAAAAATAACACGGAAATTACATCGATTAAAATATATTTGACAGAATGTCAATTGTCACCTTTATCAAATAGAATTTGGTTGTCTATTTAAAAAGTTTCTATAACTTTTGGTTAGAAACATTATTTTTTTGCAGATATTTATGGTTAAAATGTCATGCACTTATAACTGACGTATGACGTATGAATACTTATCAAATACAAATACAAATACTTTATTTTACAAAAATAGTGTGTGCCTAGGTTACAAGTTTAACAATGAGCTCCGCACTAGGTCTAGCCTGTATCGCGGAAGCTCAGATAGCGTTTGACAAAGAAATATATGCAATAAGAGATAAACAAGTGCAAGACAAACATTTAAATTACTTCTTGGGAGTACAAAATATCCTGAGAAGAAACATCGCAAAAATAGTTAAGTTAGCCGGGCAGAATTAGGTTTGATGGGTCAGTGAAGGTGAGGGTGGGTGTGTGTGTGTGGGTGTGTGTGTGTGTCTGTCTGTGTGTGTGTGTATGTGGGGAGAAAGTTTGTGGATTGTGTTGATTAAAATTGTTATGAGATGGCAACCAATATAGACTCTGTTTCATTGTAGTCGAGCGTGATCAGCCATTTTCTGATCTTAACTTTTGCACAATATAACGAGCATGATTTAAGATCGCACTTAATTAATGCACGTTTATAAATAAAAGGAGAGGCAAAATACCTAAAACGCTTAGCAAAGCTGGTTTTTATTTTGGGGACTGAGATTTTTTGTCGGCGTGCATTTAGAGGACTGGTCAAAGATGCACATGACTTATGGTACCAAAGAGCTGCCTTCTGAACATAAAGTTGACGAACTGTAAGTGTATCAGTTTCTTGGTGGAGGGATTTAGTAGGGTATCGGAAAGGTTTCTTAAACATTACCTTCAAAACGGACCTTTGCACTCTCTCCAGTCTTATTAATGAGGTTTTAGCTGCTCCGCCCCAGACCGTTAAACAATAACAAATAACAGATTGGCAGAGAGCCGTGTACACCAGCATAAGAGCCTCCTTGTCAGCCCCGTCACGAAGTAGCTTCATAATATGAATTAGTTTTCGGACGCGACCCGAGAGAGTATTTATGTGTTGCCTAAAAGTCAGATTTTCATCAAGTACGACTCCCAGATATTTTATAGATTCTACACGATCGATTGAACCGCAGATACAATTGATCTCAGGGGATGCATTTAGATTACCGCACTTGTGTATTTTAATATTAAATGATTCTGGTGGTGATGAAACTTGTGTTATGTGAAAGCAGAGATATTTAGTTTTTTCTACATTAAGCGTTAGTAAGTTTGCATCTAACCAAGTCGATACTAATGAAATTCCCTTTTCTGCTATATCAAAGGTTTCTCTCCAAGTGTCACCCTTAAAAATTATGGCGGTGTCGTCAGCGTAGCACACTATTTGCGTATCTTTGTTGTTTTTAAAAAGGTTGGCAATATCATTAATATAAACAGTAAAAAGCGTGGGACCTAGAATGCTACCCTGAGGAACACCGAAAACAATGTCTTGTACACGACTATTAAGATCTGCTACAGACTCGCACTGTCCCCTGCCTGAAAGGTAGCTTTTGAACCAGTCCAAGGCACTCCCACGTATCCCAGCACATTCTAATTTTCTTAGTAAAATTATAGGTGAAACAGTGTCGAATGCCTAGGCCAGATCCAGAAATATCCCAATACATTTTTTACCTTCGTCGAGGCCAGAGACAACATGCTCCACTAATTGAGAAACCGCGTCTTCGGTCGATTTTTCCTGTCTGAAGCCATACTGAAAAGGCGTCAGTAATTGTTCTTGCTCTAGAAACTTAACAAGTCTTTTGTTTACTACCTTTTCAAGGATTTTAGAGAACACCGGAAGGAGTGATATAGGGCGATAGTTTGCTGGTGAAGTTTTTGAACCACTTTTATGGATAGGTACAACAACTGCTGTCTTCCAGCAGTTTGGGAAAGTACCCGTTGATAAGCTTAGGTTAATTACGTGAGTTAGGGGCTCTATCAGCAAGTGGGCTATTTTCTTTATTAGTGAGTTTTTGATGCCATCTAATCCAGGAGCGCTGTTGTGTCTTAAATTATTAATTATACTCTTTATCTCAACTGGGTCAGTGGGGGTCATAAAGAAGGAAATTGAGGAGTCTGTGTCAATGCTCACTTTAGCAGCTAGTTGTTTTTGGGTCTTTCCAGTGCGATGTAGAATGGAGTTGGCTAGGTTTTGGCCAACATTTGCAAAGTAGTCGTTACAGATGTCCAATGACTTCGATGGACAGGCGTTCAACTTTGTGAGTTCGAAATTGGCCTCTTTATTGTTTTTGAGTTCTCAAATTTTCTTTATGGTTTTCCACATTTTGCTCGGCTGGCCTCTACTTTCCATTAGCTCTCTTTTGTTGTGATCCTTTTTTAGATTTTTCAGGAGTTTATAGAAACTATTTCTGTACCTTTTGTAGGTAAGCTGAATCACATTATTAAAAGGATTTTTCCTGGCCTCTATATGCAGTGAGTCTCTATTTTTCATAGACCTGATTAGCCCTGGGGTGATCCAATTCTTTAGATTATTTTTTCTCCTACTGATGGGTACAAGCCTAGAGTGTTTTTTGATTAAAGCCTCCAGCATAGTGGACATCTCGTTAGCAGCACTAGACACGTCAGTACACTGTAAAAGATTATGCCAGTGAGTATGTCCTAATTCGGAGGATATTGCGTCATAATCAATTTTCGTAAAACTTCTAGGACACTTAGATTTTTTATATCTAGTGGAAATGCCTGCCATCACAAGATCGTGGTCTGTAGTTCCTAGTTTGCAAACTGTTCCAATAGACTGAGCCTGATAATCTATCAGAATGTGATCTAGACAAGTAAGTCCTCTGGTCGATATATTTATGATGTTATGCAGACCCATCTCGGCCATAAGGCAGAGGTAGTCATGCACTTTAGAATGTTGGTAGCCAACGCTTAGAGTATTAATGTTAAGGTCTCCCATTACAATAAGATTATTTTTTGGCATAGTCAAACCTCTTACTAAAGAGTCCAGAGATGACAGAAATGGATTAATATTACCGAAAGAAGGAGATCTATAAATACCAAGAATCGATTTAGAGTTTGGCAATTTTACTAGGATGCTGTCCGCTTCAATGAGCACTGGTTCACTCACCGTAGCATTCCAGTCTGAACGGACATAAGCTATCACACCTCCAGCTTGATTGTTTATGCGAGATGTACCGTAGTGATGATAGTTGGGAAGACTTCTTATGAGTGGACAAGTGCCAAGATGGCACTCCGTGAGAATAACTATATCAAACATTATATCCAGCCTTTTGAAAGTGATCAGAAACTCGTCAAAGTTTTTCTGAAGGCTTCGTATGTTATAGGTGAGTATTTTAAAGTCATATTGGCTGCTTAAAGTATCCTTACAAGTTTCTACTAAAGTATGTGAGTGGCAAGTTACAGTAAAAGATTCATCAAGCTCATTTGCTAGCTCTAACGAGGCCATTTGTGAAACAATTGTTTCACAATTATTTGGGGTCTTGAAGTTTTGAGGTTTATTGCCGCACATAATATTTTAGTCCAAGAATTATATTGCCATGTTTTGTGTGTAGTAGATATGTAAAAGTGTAGTGTGTGTACATTGGAAGGGTGTAAAACTGCCCGAAATATTGATATAACAATAGTAGTAGAAATTTAAAATATTGAAAATAATGTACAAAAATAAGGCTAATACAAAAAACGAATATTTATAGAACAAGGTGGAACATTTAATTTCCTTGAGGGGTGCTGCAGCCCCCACCGAGTCTGTCTGCAAGTTCCACGGAGTTTCGAATACGTATTGCGGGACTACCTTCTTGCTTTCGTATGTTAATGAAGCCATTACTTGTCCAGCAGTACTTATATCCTGCCTGCGGAGCACGTAGTCTTGTCTCTCGAAATAACAGCCTGTTCTCACGAGTCAAGCGCTCGTTGAAAAATACTTTGGTCGGCTTGTCTCCGACCTGCAAGTCCGAGGCAGTGATAGATTTCCTACCCTTTGCTGCTCTCAGCAGCTCATCACGTTTGATTCGCCTGCCCAGGCGCATAACAACTGGACGGCAATATTTTGCTACTTCCGACAGATTGTTTCTGAAAGATTTTGCCTGAATTGGGCCAGCTCTCGTTATCCAGTCGATGTCCTGGTCTTTGAGGTCGACTCCTACTTTTTTGGCGGCAATCATTGCAATATGTTGCAGGTTTTCATTTAACGATTCGGGCAAGCCAATAATTTCGATTTCGTTTCGAACATGAGCCTGCGTGTTTAGCTGCTCCTGAAGGGCGGAGACTTGACTTTTTAGAATGGAGCTCTCCTTTTCGTGTCGGGTTTCAAGTGAAGTGATGCGGTCATCGATTATGGTTATGCGCGCTACCACTTCGCCTATCTGGGCATTTATTTGAGAGACGGCCGAAGACAGATTCTCCATTTCACTCTTAAAAGAGAAAACTGTTGCGCGTAGAAAGCGAATTTCGTCTGTAAGCGCCTGCAGGTCGGTAGCAGGCAAAGGTTTCTTCGGTTGAAGTGGAACATTGAGAGTATCAGGAGATTTTAGAGAATTTCGGACTGGCGTCGATGTGTTATCTCCACCTTTTCTTGTTTCACATATACATTTTGGGCAAATCCAAGAGCTTATGTCGATATCAAGCTTTTTGATACCGATACAGACTTCTCTGTGATAACGTCTTTTGCAAGAGGAGCGGGAGCAGTCAATGGTTTTATCTCTACGGCCGAGCTCATTCATGCAGCCGGCACAGGTATTATTAGTTTGCATTGACATGATCGTTCTAGGCCCAATATGGGAATATACGAAGCTAAACTGAAGCAAGTACAGCCCTGGAAAGTACAGCCAGTATTACAAACCATTTGGTTTGAATTATCTGGGTGTGCTTTCCATGGTCGTACAATACGCTCCGTACAAACTAAACACATGACGGTATTTCACACCCCTGGAATGTACACCCCGGATTACAAACCAATATTCTCGACGCTCATTGGTCGAGAGTTCGTCATATCCGTGAGCTCTCATTGGTCGATGCGAATAATTCGCATGACGAGAACGAGCCTCGTTTGAACTGAGCAAGTTCTAATATGTTCGACCAAGAGTTGCCATTGATAAATAATGTAAACAATAAGTTAATGTTGGCCTGAGAAATCCTTCCTAAGCAAATCTGTCTTGGATTGCTATCCGAACTTTATCCAACAAACTTGGGTTCAAATAACCGGTTAGTTCATCTGCAAAAAACCGACATAAATAACTAATCTACTTACTACATCTACATTCATTTACTAATAGCGTAAAATACTATGGCAACACAGCACTTGCCCCTTGATAGCACTCGCACATGAAAACAGAGCATGAAATTCGTTCGTATTCCACGGCTGTGTCTTCCAGAGTTGTACAAAAATGGCCGTACAAGGTCAACACGCGTAGGGAATGTACGCCCAGTATTACAAACCAAGTAGGTATATGAAAAACCAATGGTTTGTTATACTGGCATTACTTTCCAGGGGTGTACTTTTCATGGTTGTGCATTCCATGGACGTACAAAACTGGGACTCGTTAGATGAAGTACCCTACACAAATAAATGACCGAGGCTATTTCAACTCCTAATTTTGAAGTCTTTGCCCCTAACTTCTGACTGAGCTGAACTGTCAAAATTGTAATCTTTTTGTAATATTATTATCCCTTCTAATCATAATTACTCACTAACTATAGCAGTACGCTGAAAGTTGTTTACGCCTTTCTATCCTATTTTATTTTAGTGTTAGAAAAGGATAGGGTTATGCTAGTTTTGTGAGTCATTCTAATAATGAATGTGGATATGGGGTTTCCTGGAATCAACGCAAAGCCTTAGCCGCTGCAGGTAGACAGCAAAAATTTGAAGATATTATAAGTTTCATGTAAAATGGTTCATCCGCTACGGCGGGCGTGATTGAACTACGTACATCCAAACGTACCTACTTACTCACAAACTTTCTAATGTTGAAAGTTTGTGAGTAAATGTCCACGCTAACTCTGCATTGAAATAATAAGGGGGCAACACCAAACACTTTTTTTTACTTCATCTATGTATTTATTAATAATGTTGCTTTTTGAGCTGTTAAATCGCTTTAGGCTGTGTATATTTTATAAAAAATAACCTATCCTCTCCTATTTTCTAATATCCAATATTATAGCATCTCCATAGTAGATATGTGGTAAGTACACCAATTAAACCCCTTGTAAACTTTCTTACAGTCCGTTCCATCCAAATGTTGTCTGGTAGAGATCGCTACTTAGCGATAAGACCGCACATTGTACAACATTGTCAAAACTTTAGTAGGTAGGGTACCTACCTACTAAAATAAACTGTGTTATTTTGTGTGCAATAAAGTATTTTCTTTCTAGATATCTATACCTAGTATCCTATTCAAATACAATATTTTACCGTCTTATTTAGTACCTACCTATAAACTATTAGGTATTAGCTGTTGCCACGGCTGCCCTCGACCCCGACCCACCGCGTCGCATCACCCGGCCGCGCTAATACTTCGTTTTCGCTTAGCGTTCTTTCTGACTTTTTGCTCGGCTCCTAAACGTCGCGTCGTAGCGAGATGTTACTAAATAGCCTAGATCAGTGTTCCGCTAACACGTCCTACACCTACGAAATTGGGAAACTTCAGAAGTACACAAAAAACAATCAAATTTAAATCATTTTTAATTATTAATATACAATTTAGAAACTTAAACTTAAGTATAAAGTACAAAAAGTAATTCATGTGAAGCATGAGCTTGTTTAATTTAGCGAAGGCGGTCCAAATTCGGAGTAATAGTTGACAGGCTGCTCTCATTTCTTAGTCGATCGTCCTGAGGCGTTCTCTTATTTTGTTTTAATTGTGGCAAGAGTTAAAAATCCCAATTCGCATAAATACGTCGTAGAAAAAGAGAAAAGTAGGTATTGCAATAGCATGCTTGTAGAGCAAAGGATACTCATTTTTTATTTAGAGACAAAAGTGTGTTAATTCTGTTTTTCCAAATTTTAATTTTAATGTGCAATCCGATTTGAGTTCTTCCTGCTCTTACTGGTAAGAGTCCGAAGGGAATGTTAAAAGTTTCAAGTCAAGCTTCACTATTAAAGCCTACATTTTATTTTCTGGATCAGCCGTCATAACATTTAGGCATTTCATTATTGTCATACATAACTTCAATTTAACGCGAAAGCTTTAAATTTTGTCCGATGACATTAAAATATTCGAATTCTTTCTTTGCATTTTTTTAAGAGCTCATTTATGTGAGTGAATATATCCGATAGTAGATTGGTTGCAAGTTTTGATACCCGCCTTTGTAACTATTTGTAGGTAATTTTTTTTTTGCCGCACACCATTTAATGACCACGGTACACCAGTGTGCCGCGGCACACACTGCGGATCGCTGGACTAGATATTCCTCAATAATTGGGTTATCAAATGCAGACTTTTTGAAAATACGAAGTAGTTCCAGAGATTATTCAGACAAAAAAGAAACAAACTCATCCGCTTTATTATTGGTATAAATTGTCTCGAATCCGCAATCAGTTTGTGGACAATCTTTATGCAGATGTTTGAAAGAACATCAAGTATCTGAAGGTTGTGCGCGTGTTTGTAATGTGTGCCTTAAGATTCTAGTCGTAATGCATCTATTTGGCGGTTAAGTTTCAATCAAATACTCTTGCCATTTCGAAGATATATTTCAAGGGGGATTTAGGAATTGTAAAGTCGCGTAAGGGCGTTCTTAGATTTTAAGTATTTAAGAATTCGTAGGAGTTTTCATGAGATATATATTTTTAAGATTTGTAGGATTTTTTAGAGACTGCAGGAGTTCTTGAGCCCAAACAAGTCGCCTTCCACGATTCCTCGTCGTAGAGCTGGCACACGAAGCGGTCTACGATAATGAAGATCCACTTCATGTAGCCTTCTTCAGACTGTTTTGTTGCTTACTAACAGCTGGTGGTCTGACTGGAGCCGTTGCACTAGTTGCATCGCCGTGAGATTAGGTTCTCTCCTGGCGGAATTTTAGAGAAAACCATCCTGTCTTGGGGTGGTGACTCGTTTTTTCCCAGTGTGGCGCTTTGCCACATCCCCAGTAATACGATAATGTGACTAACAAAATCGAGTAATTACGTTTTGTTATGTGTTTAGGGCATCGGCAACCATGCGTTGAATAGCACCGGCTTCTAACATGACAACCGCTCTCATCATTTCTCCTCTGCTTAAATGTCGACGTTCCATGACATAATAAATATTAAAAAATCTGTTAAAATTAAAAAAGGCACAGGTTACACTTATTAATCATTAGGTAAAAGTACATTAATCTTAGGAAAAAATTACGTTGTAAAATTCAAATCAGAGTCCCTGTTCTATCTGTTGTTTCACTTCACTTCTTGATAATGTCTTCTAGTGTTGTTTATTGCGTTCTTTTATTATATTTTTTTCTAATTTTAAAAATAGAACAAGATCATTATTACCTCTTTCTTTTTTTTTACTTTTTCTAAGTAACATAGTTTTTATGCAAATCATTTAGATATTATTAATTGCATATCAAATAAATAATCACCTATCAATTTATTTTCATCATTTATATCCTTTTTTACATTAATTAAATTATTTCACTACAAATAAACTAAATGTTTAACAAAACTAGTACTGCAGATAATAAGAAAATATACATCAACACTACATACTTTTTTTCCAGTCTCTGCCCGTGGTCCACCTACATAGTTCACCTGGCTGTACCAGGGGCAATTTTTTCTTCCTGTGGTTCACCTCAAAATAGCTGGGTGTACCAGGGGTTTTTATTTCTTACCATGGTCCACCTATGTAGGTGTTAATAGAATGTATTTCCCGTGGTCCACCTAGAAAATATGAACTGTAGAACCTAGAAGAATTTACCATAGTTCGAGTGATTTTATGCGATTCTGAAAAACAAGTGAATGCAGAAAATCAAATGAATGCCGGAAAAAACAAAAGAAACACTACTTGCAACACAGTAGAGCCTCGAAAGATGTTAATTGAACCATGACACTGCTTAGGTACCTAGGGAAAGATTTGTTGATCAGATGATCCATTATTGAAATACAAAATTATATTATCTTAAATTGTTTGTAAACAATTAAAAACAAATTAAAATTAAAAAAAACTATCGCAAACTGAAAATCTGAAAGGTGGCGTTGGAAATCTCTTTCTTTATTAATTGCATTTGTACAAATTGTTTACCATCATCGTTGTCTATATAAATTCCTTTTCCTTTTTTTTAAAGGATTTGCTTTCAAGTGTTTTTTGTACTGTTAGCAGGCGTGTGTTTTTCTTATTTTTTTTTACAAAAATACAATCTTCATTACAACCCAAGGAAAAATAATTTATGATTCACCATAGCGTGATAACCACGACGAGATGACGTTGATTGTCAAAAACAGAAAATTGTACAGAAAAAAAGTTCATAAATTGTTAGTATATTATCTATAATACAGGTGGACCACGGAAAGACAAAAATACCCCTGGTACAGCCAGGTGAACTAAGGTGGACTATGGAAAGAAGTAAGAACCCCTGGTACACCCAGTTATCTTGAGGAGGACCACGGTAAGAAAAAATTGCCCCTGGTACAGCCAGGTGAACCATGTAGGTGGACCACGGGCAGAGACTGTTTTTTCCCTCTAATGCGAGACAAATAAATTCCTTTAGGTACAAAAATACGAGTCTTACCATAAATACTAACTGCACAGCAAATTAACCAGAGCGTGCATGGATAATACTTACTCATTCTCATAGCAAAATACCTATCCGCGTGGCATATATCCTAATAAACACCTCAATAACTACTCGCTCAAGGTTGATTGATTGAAATAACGGACGAGTCACCTCACTCTAATTCTAATAATTCTTCTAATTCTAATACAATATTTGTATTAGAATTAGATTTATTTATTTAAAAAAATAGTAAGCGTATGACACCAAAACTGCTACTATCTTAGATAAAAATATAATCTTAACGAATTAAATATTGATGACGGGCTGTCATATAAAATGTCGACATGCTGGAACTCGTATGTGAATAATGCATTAAGCAAAGTTAGCGCTCTTAATGTCGGCGCATTGTTGGCATGTAGAGTACGTGCCGTGGGACAGGCGAACAACTGGTGCCGACGGCGGCCAGAGCGGAATTATTTATTAATCAAGGTCTTGTTGTAAAGCAATGCAGTCCCAGGTTTCGCTCACAGAAGTATAGATTTTTAAGTCATCAGCAAACATCAAGCACTGAGACGTGTTTAGAATAGAATAGAATAGAATTATTTATTTGACACACACACACACACACAACATAAAAGACATAATAACAACAAATAAAAATAATCTAGGTAGGTACTAATCTACAGCATAAAAGAAAATAAAAAAAAACATAAAATAATTCGAAGAAATTGACATACAATAAGATGCAAGAAGATGCAGACATATATTAAGCAAAGACCTAGATCCTACGGACAATTCTACCAGTCTTTCGCTGCGAGTGTGCGGCCAAACAGGCCCAATCTCAGCATAATTGATCATTGGCAAAAAAAGGGTTGGCCCAAGGGTGCTGCCTTGACTTACCCCAGATCTGGTACAGAATTCGCCTGATCTAGAGTGTTTTAACTGCACTGCCTGCGGTCACGTAAGTAGTTAGCAAAGAATCTTAGTAGCTTGGGAGAAGTACCCAGCAGCGACAGCTTTACTAGCAAAAGGTCATTGTCTACTACATCAAACGCCCGCCTAAAGTCAAGAAATATAGCGTCGACCAGCATCCATGTGTGACAAAAACATGTTGTAGACAAAATAAATGCAAACAATAAGTTAATGTTGGTCTGAAAAATCCTTCCTAGGCAAATCCGTCTTGGATAGGTTAGGTCATTAGGTTTTTTTATCACCACTCAGAAAAGGAGGATTGCTATGTGAACTTTACCCAACACACTTGGGTTTAAAACAAATAAACCAACCGGTTAGGTAGTTTATAACCGACATAAATAACTAATCTACTTACATTAATTTACCGCTATTTATCTTCATTTTATTTTCATTTTATGTCAAATAAAATGCTGTTTCATTTATCTGAATGTGAACATGGATTAATCTGATTCCAAAAATGAAATGAGGATATTGCAATACGGTCGAAACGTCGGTAAAAAAATAATAAAAAAGATAAAAGCGATAAAGACCCGTTAAACTTATAACCATGACTTATTGCAAAAACGGGAATTTTCACGTACTGCACTATCGGTGAAGGCGCCGACTAAGTTTCGACTCATTCCGAGAGTCTTCATCAGGGTGAGTGGTTGCGACTTTCTCCTTCCGCGTCGCACCGTGCACTACTAACTAGTAGTTGCCGATAGTGCAGTACGTGAAAATTCCCGTTTTTACAATATGAATAGTCAAGTTCACGAGTTTTTGGAATAAAAATGACTTAATGCATTGATTGCAGGCATATGGTTTTTAATCAGTGTGGGTTCTCATGTGTATTTTTAAAACACTACTCGTAATGAACGACTTATTGCATCGACTGCAAGCATATGGCTTTTCTCCTGTGTGAATTCTCATGTGTACCCGCAAGTAATCTTTCCGAGAGAATGTCTTATTATCACATTGGCTGCAGGCATATGGTTTTTCACCAGTGTGGATTCTCATGTGATTTTTCAACTCACCACTACTTGCAAACAACTTGCTGCATTGACTGCAGGCATATGGCTTTTCACCAGTGTGGTATCTCATGTGTGTATTCAAATTGCTTCTACTAGAAAATCTCTTACCACATTGACTGCAGACATATGGCTTTTCACCAGTGTGGTATCTCATGTGTGTATTCAAACTGCAATTTTTAGAGAATTTCTTATCACATTGGCTACAGGCATATGGTTTTTCACCAGAGTGGACTATCATGTGTTTTTTCAAATCACATCTGTTAGCGAACGACCTTTTGCATTGACTGCAAGCATATGGTTTTTCACCCGTATGGATTCTCATGTGTCTTTTCAACTCACCACTACTTGCAAACAAATTACTGCATTGACTGCAGGCATATGGCTTTTCACCAGTGTGGTATCTCATGTGTGTAATCAAATTGCTACTACTAGAAAATCTCTTACCACATTGACTGCAGACATATGGCTTTTCACCAGTGTGGTATCTCATGTGTGCATTCAATTGGCTACTACTAGAAAATCTCTTATCACATTGACTGCAGGCATATGGCTTTTCTCCAGTGTGAATTCTTATGTGTAGTCGCAAGTGTTCTTTCCGAGAGAATCTCTTACCACATTGACTGCAGACATATGGCTTTTCACCAGTGTGGTATCTCATGTGTGTATTCAAATTGCTTCTACTAGAAAATCTCTTACCACATTGACTGCAGACATATGGCTTTTCACCAGTGTGGTATCTCATGTGTGTATTCAAATTGCTACTACTAGAAAATCTCTTATCACATTGACTGCAGGTATATCGATTTTCTTCAAAGTTGATTCTGTGTTTTTGAAAAAATTGTTTTGACTTTAAAGTTTTGCAATAAATATCACAGCAGTAACAAGAGTTAGTATGCTGTGATGTAGTTTCGTTTACTTGATAACTCTCAATGTTAATTACTGTTTCATCTTCGATGTCATCCACAGAATTTGCCACAGCTACTGGAGTACTTTCATTGTTTGAAGACATGGGCTGTGTTGCAACCACTGATAGGTCATGTTTAATGCCTAAATCTAGCATTTGAACTGTCTCCCGTGATACCTGAAAATAGCAAGAAAATAATGTGAGAAGATATAGAAAAGATAAAAAAATACAATTAACTACCTACTAGATTCTAGATAATGGCCTGGATTATCTAGTACACCAACTAAATTTAATTTAAAATATAATAAAAAAAAATCTAACGCTCTCTTTTACTGATAAAAAAAAAGTTTAGCTAGAAAGAGAGCTACGTTTTCAATAAAATTTAGTCGTGTTTTCAAAACATGCTGACTATAAACATGAAGAAAAGCAGAAAGCAAACTGATTTGACAGGAGTAAAATCCTCTTTCTTGCGTGCACTATAAGTAAAAGAGAGTGACAGTTTAAATTAATTTTAGTTGGTGTACTACAGAATCGGCGCCATTGTTTTATTTCAATAGTAAAGTAAAGTAAATCTTTATTGCAACAACTGCGTATAAAGGTGGTATTGTTTTTTTAGTTTCAACAGCTTGCCCGTTTCGGACATACAATACTTAAGTTAAGTTACACTAAGGTTGGAATAACTACCTAACTAAAAATCATTCCTACTCTTTTAACTGTTTAATATAAAATTATATATACCTAATTTAAAACATGTTAAGTCGTCGTTTCCGCAAAATACTCATCTAAGCTATAGAATACATTTGATAGGAGCCATTTTTTTAAACTCTTTTGATATGGGGGACCATTAAGAGATTTAATGATCAGAGGTAATGCGTTGTTGATTCTAATTGCAGTGTAAAATGAACTTTTATGAAACATTGAGTTATTGACTAAGTTGTATTTATATTTTCGACGTTGACAATTTGCACGGCTAGACTTAACTTCAAAAAAGTAATTATGGTGTTTTTTTTTACAAATAAACATATTTCGTACACGTAGATACCAGTTAATATTAAGAAATTATATTTGAAAACATTTCTGAGGGAGTCAGTGCTATGGAGATTGTAAATAATTTACAAACATTTTTTTTTGTATTAAAAAAGAAGACTCAACATCAACTGAGTTTCCCCAAAATATTATACCATAACGTAACTGAGGATATACATATCCATAATAAGCATTTACAGCTATGGCTTTCGATAATATACCAACTAAGATAGACAAAACATAACAATATTGAGCCAGTTTATTATTTACTTTAGATATATGTGATGTATATCGATGGTAACCCCCAAGAACTGTGTGTTGATTGCTTCTGACAATTTAGAACCTCTATTTTCGATATTAATCATAAGCGGTATAGTTTTGTAATTCCTGAATTGTATAAAGAGAGTTTTATCAATATTAACCTAGAGATTATTTTTTTCTAACCAACTAATTATTGTTTCTAATGTCGTATTTATTTCAAGTTCAAAATCTTTAAAAGATCGATTATTATTAGGTATGAAAATATAATCATCTGCGAACATAACCGTTAGATGATTTGTAATATTTGGCAACTCATTTACGTATACTAAGAATAGCAATGGACCAAGAATGCTACCTTGTGGAACTCCTAACATAATTTTGTTTAACTGTGATTTGACTTGTGCTATTGTTTTAGTGTGATGATTGCAAACATCTAGTACCGTAGTTTGACTCCTGTTTAGTAAATATGATTCTATCAACTTTAATGCTTGACCTCTTATACTACATGTTCCAATTTTTTTAATAATGTACTGTGAACAACACAATCGAAAGCTTTAGAAAGGTCTAACAATAATCCCTGGGTTTTTGTTATTTATTCCATCAAAAGTTTGTTTGAGCATTTTGAATATTGCTAAGGAGGTGTTTTTGCCTTTTTGAAAACCAAATTGATTATTGCTTAGGGTATTGTTGAAGTTAAAGAACGAAATAAAACGGTGGTAAATGACCTTTTCAAATATTTTTGAGAAACTCGTTAACAATGCAATGGGCCTATAATTGTTAATGTCATGCTTAGGTCCTTTTTTGTATAGGGGCTTTATATGAGCAATTTTTAGGTTATCAGGAAAACAACCGTTTTCAATACATAAGTTAATTATGTGGACTAGTGGTTTAACTATGAGATCAATGAAGCATTTTATGACTTTTATGGGAATCTTGTCATGTCCTGTACTGTTTTTATTCTTCAATTTACGTACTATGTTTATTATTTCAGATGAGTTAACTGGTGACATAAAAATACTATTTGAGCTTGGGTCTGTTACTGGATAATAGCGCGGTGAATTATTGTTATTTGAATTGTGACAATGAACGAAGTGATTATTTATTTTTTCAGACATTTCTAAAGGATCTATAACATCTTGGTTCTGTTTTCAACTTTTTAATAGTTGTTCTTGTATAATTCGTTGCCGAGGTATGTTGTTTAATAAGGCTCCAAGTGGCTTTACTCTTATCTGAATTGTTATTAACATAAGATATATTAGATATTTTTTGGAATGTTTGACTACTTTTTTCATAATTCTTGGGTACGACATAAATTTATCTTTAATTTCTAGACAATTTTGTAATTTAGTTTGTAAATACATGTGTATTTTCTTTTTACTAGCTATTTTAATGCCTTTGGTCTTCCAGTTTGGTTTTCTTTTGTAAGTTACTTAGTTTTTTTCCAAAGGTATAACATAGATTGAAAATTAGGGTGAATAGTTTAGAAAATTCGAAAAAAGCTTGGGATTACTATAGTTGTATATGTAATTGAAATTTAATTGGCTTGAATAATTTACAAAAACTTCTACGTGCGCATCAATATTCCTCTTTTTAATATAACAGAAATGTTCATTAAAACTAAACCTAGTAGGAACCTCAATTAACTGCGCAGTGTGATTAGATAAACCTATGTTCAGAACATGTGATTTGTAATTTTTAATATTAGTTATTATATTGTCAATACAAGTTTGAGAGTGTGAAGTTATTCTTGTAGGATCTTTGATAGTCGTGTGTAAACCAAATGACTTCAGTGTTTATGAATTTTTCACTTCTTTTATTTTTTAATAAGATGTTAAAATCACCTAGTATGAAATATTTATGGATCTAGATAAAATTTTATGTAATAAATTTTCTAAAGAATGCAAAAAAAATGCAATGATTGCAATGTTAGGCTTTAAGGCAATGTGAATTCTCAAAAGTGTTTTCATATGGCTTTCTCAGGTGTGAAATGTCATGTGTATTTTCAAGTAGATAATCATTTCAAGATAATTTCCTATCACATTGGCTGCAGACATTATGAAAATTCTCCAGCGTGGATTTATAAATTACTAGTTTCTGCCCGCGGCTTCGCCGGCATGGTTTGTTGATAAAAGTGAATGACCGTCTCCAGGCTTCAAACTATGTCCACTAACTTTTGAATGAATCAAACCAAGGATTACAATTTTCTATACAAAGTTTAGAACTCAATTGCACACCCCAAAGGGTAGTTTTGAAAAAAATAAAAAATACGTGTATCATTACTTACTTTAAAGTTTATCAATGCCGAATTTTGAGTGAATCAAACCAAATATATTTTTTTCAGATTTTACCACCCTGTTTAAGACCCTTAGGGGTTGATTTTCGAAAATAAGATTGCCTATGTGTTATTCCAGAACCTAAACTATCTACATTCCAAATTTCATGAAAATCGGTAGTTACGGAGATATGTGGTAACAAACATTCACACACACACACACATACACAGACTTTCGCATTAATTATATTAGTAGGAAGTAGGGCATATCATACTACTCTTTGCCTCCAATACTCTGTACCAACCAGCTTTCAGAAATATCTTGGCTTCTATTGTTTTGTTCATATTCATATTACCAGGATGGTTGTAGTGGGGATGATGGACAGGAAAAGAGCTCTAACAGGACTCCCTGCACACACCCTGAGACGGCAGCTGAAGGCAGGTCATCAGTGACTCCACTGAGGCCTTATGTACCCTGACTAAGATGAAGAAAACAATAGATACTGTTTTCAAGAAGTTGGCATTACCATTTCATTGTCTTTGATGCCTTCCACACATGAATTTTCCTCAACTTGGTTGAATTCTTCCTTCACGGCTACTGGAGTACTTTCATTGTGTAAATGATCATTAAATGACATGAGTTGTGTTGTGGTCACTGATAAGTCATGTTTAATTCTTAAGTTGAGCATTTGAACTGCTGGTTGCGATATCTGAAAATAATATTAGGCTGTATGTATGTATGTGTGTGGACTCCCTTTTCCACATTCAAACTCTAATTAGTTCATTATGCATGGGAAATATTAGGCTTTTAGAATGTAGCATAGAAATAAGAAAACAAGGAGACAAAGAACAATCTTTTTTCAAATGTGACGCTATAACAAGCTAGTTATACAACGATGAAAAATGTAATATTATCCATATTACATTTTTCATCGTCTAGTGTTGTTCTAGCTAGAGACCAGCCTACCCTTGACACTCGATTCTAATCGCGATTCGGGATTAGGATCGAATTCATGCTATTTAGGTACTCTTGAATACAATACTATTGTATGTACATTTGGATTTAGTATTTGGTGTATTTTTTGGAGTTAAATGAAATCGGCTAGGCTATTTATTGATAGGTACTTTTTGAGTAGAGTTTGCAATACAAATGTAGGGCTGGAAAGTTAAAAGAACTGAATTGGAATGCGAATTGGATTGTGGTTGTTTGTATAGTGTCAAGGGTAGCCTCCTGGTTGTGACATGGTCCAGAAAAGAGCCAAGTGATGACATGAAATAACATTGTACCAGGTCTATGTCATCATAATATTTACTTACCTCAAAGCCATTGTTGATTAGATCCGTAAATATTTGTTCAGCTCTTTGACTCAGTTTATAGAATCTCTTACATCTTTGTAATTGGGAGCAACAGATGTAGCAGATTGCAATGGGCCTTGCGTCTTCCGTGTTGAGCTACAAACAAATTTTAAAGATGTGAGATTTGTCAACTGGATCTGCAGGAATGTGAATGTCATCAAACAACTGTTCACAGCTCTCGTTAGATTCTAAGTTAGAGCCAAGTGTGTGTGTAGAATCTTCACTTATAACATACACACTTGTTCTCTAATAAGTACAACAATGATTTCTAAGATTATTGTACCAGAAAATGTTTGGATACCACACTATTCTAAACCCAACCAAATATTATGTCCAGGGTGCTTTGAGATTTAACCTCCTAGAAACACTAGGAATATGCAATCAAAACCTGTGTCTGGTATATTCTATGAGGAGGACAATTGCCTTGAGTTGTTCAAGTGAAGCAAGCAGGCCGAGTTCATCCTGGGCGGGAGACAATGTTTGCCTTGACGCCCTCACGCACCGTGGCATGCCAGCAGTCCCCAGTCTGCTGCACATAAAACATCTTGATGAATCAGTGGTGAAGGAACAGATGTATGGATGTACACTTGTTTTTATGTGTCTGCCTAGTCTCATCCTTTTTTATCTACCTGCCTGCCTTATAATTTTTTACTGGAAATGACCTGCCAAAGTGTTTTTCTGTAAAACAACAGGCTAGTCAAATTTAACTTTTAGAAACGGTACTATAAAGTAGGTACAGGAAACTACCAACCTTGGTGTTGGTGATTGTTTCGTATATTTCTTGCAACCCGGTGTTTTCAATGCACAGCATTCTGAGATCACCGGCTAGACAAACTCTGCACAGAGAATCAGACATTTTTACTTGATTACTCACAACACAACACAATTTTATTTTATTGACAAACAAATAACGGTTTTTTTTTGTAATGGCAATCTTTCTACTAGAACATTTCTGCCAGTGTCACGTAATAATTATGATCTACGGCGTTGAAGCAAACTTTAGGTACTGACACAGCTGCTGAAATAAAAAAATCGGATCACAAACTAATACTTAATATTAGTTTGGTTAGTTAGATAGACACAACTACAGTTAGTAATAATTAGGCGAAATAAACAAACAGGTACACAATACATATTTTTTATAATTTCATATTATTGAAGTTTATGAATTGGACAAGGGTTTTATAGATTTTAGGGTATTTGGAACATAAAAGTTCCGGAATATAAGTAGGGCAGGACATAAGGTTAGTTAAATGCGGCACCACAGATTTTGTTAGATACATGGGGAGATTGTATTGTGTTGTGTATCCATGAAAAGAACAACCACGAAAAGCACACCCCTGGAAAGTATAGCCAGTATTACAAAACATTTGGTTTTAATTATCTGGGTTTTCTTTTCATGGTCGTACAATACGCTCCGTATGTATGTACAAACTAAACAAATGATGGTATTGCACACCCCTTGAATGTACGCCCCGTATTACAAAGCAATATTCTCGACGCTCATTGGTCGAGAGATTTCTATCATTAAACCGACCATATTCTTATTTTCACACCTCTGTATTGTTTATGAATGTATCATGGATCAAACGGACACTGGCAGAATTGTGACAACTAGCCACAGAAGCCATAATCAAGAAGTTGAAGTTGATATCTTTTTAGTATGAACCTTGTTGTAATTTTCGATGACTAGGAAACTAAATCAAAACTGGTACACCACTTGGCCCACCGCACATTCCAGAGGTGTCAATACCGTCATATGTTTAGTTTGTACATACGGAGCGTATTGTACGGCCATGGAAAGCACACCCAGATAATTACAACCAAATGGCATGGACAAAAAAACAGTCTCACTCCGCATCTGTCTAACAAATCTGTGGTGGGTGCTGCTTTTAATTTAATTAACCTTTATTTGCTTGTGTCAATAAAATAAAATTGTGTTGTGTTGTGAGTAATCAAGTAAAAATGTCTGATTCTCTGTGCAGAGTTTGTGTAGCCGGTGATCTCAGAATGCTGTGCATTGAAAACATCGGGTTGCAAGAAATATACGAAACAATCACCAACACCAAGGTTGGTAGTAAAACCAGATGTTAGGTACCTATTATAGGTATATGTTTAACTCTGTCTTCCCTAGCGTGGTAACTGGATCTCTTGTTAAAGTAAATCCATATTTCTATCGAGATTAATTCTATTCCAATTCTCATCCATGTTGATTCAGCTCCTGGATCTATTGCTGCAAGAGCTCAGCGATTTAGCTCTCCTTCATCAACAATTCCCTCAGGGTTGAAGATACTGGAACATTGTTGTCATGGACACAAACCCCTTCTCTGTTAAAACAAGGAGTTGGGCTGGTTGGTATCAGGTTAGAAGGAGGACAATGCTCAATATGGGGTGTATTATAATGCAGGCTTCAGTGCTCATCAGTGCAGTTTCTTGTACCTACTTTACCATACTGTTTCTAAAAGTTAAATCTGACTAGCCTGTTTTACAGAAAAACAATTTGGCAGGTCATTTCCAGTAAAAAATTATAAGGCAGGCAGGTGGATAAAAAAGGATGAGACTAGGAGGTTAGGTGCATGCAGGCGTCACGGCAAACATTGTCTCGCGCCCAGGATGAACTCAGCCTGCTTGCTTCACTTTAACAACTGAAGGCAATTGTCCTCCTCGTAGAATATACCAGACACAGGTTTTGATTGCATATTCGTAGTGTTTCTAGGAGGTTAAATCTCAAAGCACCCTGGACATAATATTTGGTTGGGTTTAGAATAGTGTGGTATCCAAACATTATCTGGTACGACAATCTTAAAAAGCATTGTTGTACTTATTAGAGAATAAGTGTGTATGTTATAAGTGAGGATTCTACACAAACACACACTTGGCTCTAACTTCACTATTCACATCATTCAGAGCTGTGAACAGTTGTTTGATGACATTCACATTTATATAATTTGTGCAGGTCCAGTTGGCAAATCTCAGATCTTTAAAATTTGTTTGTAGCTCAACATGGAAGATGCGAGGCCCATTGCAATCTGCTACATCTGTTGCTCCCAATTACAAAGATGTCAGAGATTCTATAAACTGAGTCAAAGAGCTGAACAAATATTTACGGATCTAATCAACAATGGCTTTGAGGTAAGTAAATATTATGATGACATAGACCTGGTACAATGTTATCTCATGTCATCACTTGGTTCTTTTCTGGACCATGACACAACCAGGAGTATACCCTTGACACTATACATACAACCACAATTCAATTCCCATTCCAATTCAGTTCTTTTAACTTTCCAGCCCTACATTTCTATTGCAAACTCTACTCAACTCTACTCTATCAATAAATAGCATAGCCGATTTCATTTAGCTCCATAAAAATACACCAAATACTAATTCCAAATGTACATACAATAGTATTGCATTCAAGAGTACCAATTTTCGATCGATCGCGCGAAGCGCATGATCATGATCATGATTATCCCCCAGTGGCCCCGCTCCCCTCAGAAGTAGCTGACGTGGGTGGTCAAACAGGCCTTCGGCCGGTTTCTTTTATTTATTACCGGGCTCGTTAGTTGAATGAGTACTTTGTATTAGGTTACTATATAAAGGAAACATTTTCAGTTCGAGATTCATAATGTGGTCTCATATTAGTAGCGACACGTCGTCTGATGAAAATGAAAACTCCTGCGAGCTCTCCCGTACCATCAACCAGCAAAGGCGGAAAGCAAGTTTCATTCAGAGATCAACCACCGCTGCGACACAACTCGGAGAGCAGTTCGGAAGAGGAGAACGATTGCAATCCATTAACAGAATTTCTTCAGTTGAACAACAGGCTTCCACCTCAAGAGATGGGCTTGGAGAGTACTATAGACTTAATAGAAAAGGAGGAAGAGTTGAACTTTGGTGCGGAAACGCAGGCTTTAGTCGAGAATATGGAGAACAAAGTGGAGAAAACATTGAAAAGAAAATCACCAAACAAGAAGAAAAAAGAGGAACCCAAGAAGAAACACCAAAAGAAACCAATCCTGGAAGAACCGACAGAAGACAGCTTTTTGGGAGTTCTGGAATTGATTTGGACTACAGATATTTACCTACAAGTTATGAAAGTTTTAAAACAAGGAGAAATGAAAGCCATGTCTGTGAAAGATCTAACGTTGAAACGCGAATTCGTGAAAATGATACAATTGTGGAAGACGATATTGAAATCAATCGTCCACAAACTAAGAGAGACGAAATGCGAAAGTTTGTCATGGAATGCTTTCAGGCAAATCCTTTGCGATACCGAATTGTACACGACGTGTTTGCATTGCAAAATGAGCGATACAGCAATGAACTTGTTTCTAGAGTTTGCGAATCAACAACCTCAAGAAAGTACAAAGGATCAATCCTCTGGGTGTGCAACCATGGCGATGACCACCTCCATGTTGTCCACGACTGTGCCTATACCGGAGGTACCTGTCGTTGCCAACGTATCAAAGACTTGCGAGAATTATGTGGAGAGCCCCGACTTAATCGCCGAGTTATTCGGTCTTCCGAATTTTCAGCGGAACACTGGCTCAATCTCGCAGTCTATTTCCAGACAGGCGAACGGACAGCAATTCATTTTGAAGTCTCCGGGAGAACATGGACTAAATGTCGTAAAGTTAGAAGTTTATCCATTCTCGAAAATCCACAATTTGGACAAGAAACATTGGTGGAAACACGCGGAGACCAAAATGATCTTCTTAACCTCAAGTCCTGTGGATCCGGTGCAGATGAAGATATCTCAAGTGATGTCACAAGTAACCAAGCAGGTTGCAGCAATTCCAAACGTCGTAAAGGAAACAAAGGAGATCAGTTATTGGAATTCTTTTGGAGATTTCCAACGGCGCCAATAGGTAATATTTTTAATACAAACAATTGGTTTTCTTCAAAGTGGAAATATTTACCTTTGAATAATAATCATATAAAAGCAGTTCAACGAATTTTTCAAAGACAATTATGCGATATGAGCATTAGAGATTTTATCATTAAGTATAAAAATATAGAAACTCCGTATTTTAATTGTGGTGTAAAAGATATAAATGATTATTATTATAATTTAGATCATAGTCTTAGTATTGCCAATGAACTTTTATTATTTCAATTCAATAATGAAATAATTAATATTAAAAGTTTTTTGACAAATTTATATGATCTTTTAGAAAAGAATGTTCCAAAAAAAAATTGTATGTTTATATTATCACCACCGAATGCAGGTAAAAATAATTTTTTTGATGCTGTAATACATTATTTTTTAAATTTTGGACAAATAGGAAACTTTAATAAATACAATAATTTTCCATTAATGGAATGCGTAAATAGAAGAATTATTTTATGGAATGAACCTCACTGTGAAACAAGTTCGTTTGAAACTATAAAAATGTTATTCGGTGGTGATACTCTTAATGTAAAAGTAAAATTTTTAGATGATGCTATAGTTAATAGAACTCCTGTAATAGTTTTAAGTAATAATGATATATTTCCTAAAGATACTGCATTTAGAACAAGGATGTATTTTTATATGTGGCGTAGTTGTAGTTCTTTAAAAAGGTGCAAAAAAAAAATATTACCTTTAATTTTACCAAAACTATTTGAATTGTATAAAATAATTGATGAAAATGGTATTCCTACGAATGATAAAGAAAACAGCAATGATAGTTCAAGTGACAACGAATTTAATTTATAAATTACATTTTATTTAATCTTTTGTTTAATTCAGACACTTCACTTAGTTCACTTTCTGAAATTATTTCGAAGTCTCCTCCTGGTTCCTTACACCCTTTCTTGGATTTAGGTTTTGATGTTGAACATCCTTGGGTTGACTTAATTCTTTGCCTCGTCCTGAAAGCTGGGGAATCATAATCAAACGATTTTTATAGATGTTATATCTGTCTGTGTAGACTGATTTAGAAAGGTCTTTTCCTGTGACATTACAATAGTCTGGTTCGTTTTCTTCACTTTCTTTGACAAGAGAAACAGTTCTCTTAATATTTTGGTCGATTCCGCAGAATGTTTCGGCAGTTGTGTACCCTTGATCAACTTGTCGTCCATATATAACTTTTTGAGGCATATTACTAATGGTACCATAAGTATGATAACTGCCGATATCGCAAGTAATATCCATTTCATATTCACATAACCAATACACCATGGTTGTTTGAAAATTTTCAAATTCGGTAGCTGGATTAATCTGCGGTATCGCACCAACTCCGACGTGTAATTGTGGTTGAGGTACCATCGATGCATTTAATAAAGGATGTCTTGGATCAAAAATAGCACCTTTTTCAATTGTAGATGCGTAATTAGCGGGAAACTGATCTGATAATTGCGGTCCAAACAAATCAGTTTTATTACCTAAAGAACTTGGCTTATCAAGTGTCGTACCGGATTTTGCTAATTTCCTTGTTGATATAAAAGCCGCATTGTTTAGATACATATCTGCACTATGGTATGCTATTGGTGTTACATGAGCTTTGTTTGGACTTATAAAACCATTCTTTGGCTGATACGTATAATCTGCTATTTGTTTTCCAACCATTGAATTTACCAGGAAAAGATCGGTAACTGTATCCAAACAAAGTACCCCGGCACCGGTAGTTGCATGACTATCATCTCTATACCACCAATACATAGGATTTTTTCTTGGTACACCCATTGCTTGACATGGTATGTCTAAATACATTTTTTTAATTAAATCTGTACAACCAACAGATTCTATTTTATTTGGGATCATAGGCTTATCAGCTGCAGATCCATATCCAACATTAGTGCCATACGTTGATACATTTAAATTTGTTGCAACATATCCAATAGGCACATGCTCAGTATTCGCATTACCAGATAACGTTTCACCAACACCAAATGTTGTTCTTGTTCCTAAAACTGTTACTTTACATCGTAGCTCTGTCACTCTAGACTCTCTTGGTAAATTCATCCATTCTGATTCTGTTAAATAAGATGGAATAAAATCAACCAAAACGTTCATGAAAGGAGTACAAATGCCTGGTTGTTTATTTGCATCCTCATCAGGTTTTAAATTCAAAGCTTTCATAGCGTATCCATAAGAGTTCCATATTCTTGATTTCTTGTAGTGAAACGACGATGCCTTCGGCATAGTACTGCGAGGAATCCGAATCGATGTATCAGTCCCCGCTGAATTTGAACCCACAGCACCATGTCCTCCAGCATTTCCAAGATTTCCAGGCGCTGCTTGTACACCAATATTACTAATGTCAATATCCATAGCGTTAAGAAAACTATCGTCCAAATCTGGGAAGTCGTCTCCAACGGAGGGTTCACCGGCTTTGGTTGGTGTGTTGTGGCGTATGGCACCTCCGTCGGTTCTATCGGGAGTGGCGGCACGGTCAGGGTCTCTACTGGTACCTGGCTCAGGCTGATCACCAATAATACTTGGATTATCATCAAATTTAACTTTTTTAGGAGTACTTTTTTGACGTCTGATTTCCTTAGCTGCGTCTGAACGAATGAATTCATTCCATGTCCCACTTCGAGCACCATTTTCTAATTTATGTTTCTTCCATGCTTCACTTAAAGCTTTTTGAATACTACTGTATGCTTCTTGACCAACGTGCTGTCTCTTTGACATATTCGGATAAACTGGTTCCTTATTTATAAATTTTTCAAATAAATATTTAACACCTAAACCTCCTGCACCAATTAATGAAGCAGGATTTGCAGATTTCAAAAAATCTTCTGTAAATTCTAGTATAGCAGTTTCGTCTGCGTTATTAATTTCCAATTCTGACTGAGCAAACCAATATAAAGCATCATGTTTTGCAGCTATCCAATCTGCTTCGTTTACAGGTTCACCTTTATCTAATGGATTACCTGGTCCAAGATATTTGTAACCAGGTAATGTAAAATCTTTATTAAAATATTTTGCCATTGAGCCCGGTAATAAATAAAAGAAACCGGCCGAAGGCCTGTTTGACCACCCACGTCAGCTACTTCTGAGGGGAGCGGGGCAACTGGGGGATAATCATGATCATGATCATGCGCTTCGCGCGATCGATCGATAAACAGCCTAATATTATTTCAGATATCGCAACCGGCAGTTCAAATGCTCAACTGTAGAATTAAACATGACTTATCAGTGACCACAACACAACTCATGTCATTTAATGATCATTTACACAATGAAAGTACTCCAGTAGCCGTGAAGGAAGAATTCAACCAAGTTGAGGAAAATTCATGTGTGGAAGACATCAAAGACAATGAAATGGTAATGCCAACTTCTTGAAAACAGTATTGATTTCATCGTCTTAGTCAGGGTACATAATTGTTTGTGCCTTGAAAGCCCTCAGTGGAGTCACTGATGACCTGCCTTCAGCTGCTGTCTCAGGGTGTGTGCAGGGAGTCCTGTTAAAGCTCTTTTCCTGTCCATCATCCCCACTACAACCATCCTGGTAATATGAATATGAACAAAATAATAGAAACCAAGATATTTCTGAAAGCTGGTTGGTACAGAGTATTGGATTCAAAAAGTAGTATGATATGCCCTACTGTCTACTAATATAATAAATGCGAAAGTCTGTGTATGTGTGTGAATGTTTGTTACCACATATCTCCGTAACTACTAAACTGATTTTCATTAAATTTGGAATGTAGATAATTTAGGTTCTGGAATAACATATAGGCAATCTTATTTTCGAAAATCAACCCCTAAGGGTCTTAAACAGGGTGGTAAAATCTTCTGATTCACTCAAAACTCGGTATAGATAAATTTTAAAGTAAATAATGATAAACATATTTTTTATTTTTTTCAAAACAACCCTTTGGGGTGTGCAATTGAGTTCTAAACTTTGTATAGAAAATTGTAATCTTTGGTTTGATTCATTCAAAAGTTAGTGGACATAGTTTGAAGCCTGGAGACGGTCATACACTTTTATCAACATACCATGCGGGCGAAGCTGCGGGCAGAAACTAGTAATTTATAAATCCACGCTGGAGAATTGTCATAATGTCTGCAGCCAATGTGATAGGAATTTATCTCGAAATGATTATCTACTTGAAAATACACATGACATTTCACACCTGAGAAAGCCATATGAAAACACTTTTGAGAATTCACATTGCCTTAAAGCCTAACATTGCAATGATTGAAATAAAACAATGGCGCCGCCTTAAAGCCTAACATTGCAATGATTGAAATAAAACAATGGCGCCGATTCTGTAGTACACCAACTAAACTTAATTTACACTGTCACTCTTTTACTTATAATGCACGCAAGAAAGAGAATCTTACTCCTGTCAAATCAGTTTGCTTGCTGCTTTTCTTCATGTTTATAGTCAGCATGTTTTGAAATCACGACTAAATTTGTATGGAAAACTTAAATCTGACTAATTTGACAGAGCCATAGTTTTGCGATGGATTATTTTATTTTTATTATAGTTTAAATTAAGTTTAGTTGGTGTACTAGAAAATCGAGGCCATTATCTAGAATCTAGTAGGTAGTTAATTGTATTTTTTATTTTTTGTATATCATCTCACATTATTTTCTTGCTATTTTCAGCTATCGCGGGAGACAGTTCAAATGCTAGATTTAGGCATAAAACATGACCTATCAGTGGTGGCAACACAGCCCATGTCTTCAAACAATGAAAGTACTCCAGTAGCTGTGGCAAATTCTGTGGATGACATCGAAGATGAAACAGTAATTAACATTGAGAGTTATCAAGTAAACGAAAAACCAACACATCATACCAACTCATGTTACTGCTGTGATATTTGTTGCAAAACTTTAAAGACAAAAAGAATTTTGCAAAAACACATGAGAATCCACTTTCAAGAAAATCGATATACCTGCAGTCAATGCCATCAGTCGTTTCGTATCAGTGGTCATCTGAAAATACACATGAGGGTCCACACTGGTGAAAACCCATATGCGTGCAGCCAATGTGATAAGACATTCTCTCAAAGTAGCACTTTGAAAACACACATGAGAGTCCACACTGGTGAAAAACTGTATACTTGCAGTCAATGCAATAAGTCGTTCATTACGAGTAGCACTTTGAAAACACACATGAGAATCCACACTGGAGAAAAGCCATATGGCTGCAGTGAATGCATTTCTTCATTCATAAGAAGTGACGATTTGAAAAAACACATGAGAATTCACACTGGTGAAAAGCCATATGTCTGCAGTGAATGCAGTAAGTCATTCACTAGCAGTCAATATTTGAAAATACACATAAGAAACCACACTGGTGAAAAACCATATGCCTGCAGTCAATGTGATAAGACATTCTCTCAGAAAGGTTCCTTGCTGTTTCACATGAGAACCCATACTGGAGAAAAGCCATATGGCTGCAGTCAATGCAATAAGTTGTTCGCTATCAGTCATGATTTGAAAAAACACATAAGAATCCACACTGGAGAAAAACCATATGCCTGCAGTCAATGTGATAAGACATTTTCTCAGAAAGGTTCCTTGAGGGTACACATGAGAATCCACACTGGTGAAAAACCATATGCCTGCAGTCAATGTGATAAAACATTTTCTGGGAAAGGTTCCTTGAGGGTACACATGAAAATTCACACTGGAGAAAAGCCATATGCCTGCAATCAATGCAATAAGTTGTTTTCTAGTCGTAGTAAGTTGAAAACACACATGAGAATCCACACTGGTGAGAAACCATATGCCTGCAGTGACTGCAGCAAGTTGTTTGGTAGGAGTAGTAGTTTGAAAACGCACATGAAAATTCACACTGGTGAAAAACCATATGCCTGCAGTCACTGTGATAAGACATTCTCTCAGAAAAGTTACTTGCAACTTCACATGAGAATCCATACTGGAGAAAAGCCATATGCCTGCAATCAATGCAATACGTTGTTTGCTAGCAGTAGTAAGTTGACTAAACATATGAGAACTCATACTGGTGAAAAGCCATTTGCGTGCAGTGAATGCAGTAAATTGTTCGCTCACAGTCATCAATTGAAAACACACATGAGAACCCATACTGGTGAAAAACCATATCCCTGCAGTCAATGTGATAAGACATTCTCTCAGAAAGTTCACTTGCAGGGACACATGAGAGTTCACACTGGAGAAAGACCATATG
Organism: Perizoma flavofasciatum; assembly: GCA_958496245.1. Classification (NCBI taxonomy): domain Eukaryota; kingdom Metazoa; phylum Arthropoda; class Insecta; order Lepidoptera; family Geometridae; genus Perizoma; species Perizoma flavofasciatum. The sequence continues at coordinate 1,010,651 of OY292448.1, forward strand.
CCTGCAGTCAATGTGATAAAACATTCTCTCATAAAAATCACTTGCAGGATCATATGAGAATTCACACTGGAGAAAAGCCATATGCTTGCAGTAAATGCAATAAGTCGTTTACTACCAGTGGCATTTTTAAAAAACACATGAGAATCCACACTGGAGAAAAGCCATATGCTTGCAGTAAATGCAATAAGTCGTTCACTACCAGTGGCATTTTGAAAAAACACATGAGAATCCACACTGGAGAAAAGCCATATGCTTGCATTCAATGCAATAAGTCGTTCATTACGAATTTTAATTTGAAAAAACACATGAGAATCCACACTGGTAAAAAGCTATAATGCCTGCAGTCAATGTGTTTATTCATTCATTTACAATGATGATTTGAAAAAACACATGAAAGGCCACACTGGTAAAAATCCATATGCCAGCAGTCAATGTGTTTATTCATTCATTTACAATGGTGATTTGAAAATAGAGGCCACACTGGTAAAAAGCCATAATGCCTGCAGACAATGTGTTATTCGTTCATTTACACTGATCATTTGAAAAAACACATTAGAGTCCACATTGGTAAAAAGCCATAATGCCTGCAGACAAAAGCCATATGCCTGCAGTCAATGTGTTTATTAATTCATTTACAGTGATGATTTGAAAAAACACATGAGAGTCCACACCTGTAAAAAGCCATATGCCTGCAGTCAATGTGATAAGACATTCTCTCAGAAAAGTCACCTGCAGGTACACATGGGAATTCACACTGGAAAAAACAATATGCTTGCAATCAATTTTCACATTTGCACACCATTTTTGATGGTAGAATATAATAAGGGCTTATAAATTTTTTAACATCATGTATTAACTGAACTCCGAGGGGTGATCAAAAAGTTCGTGGAATGGAAGGGTTAGGAAGGGGTGGTAATCTGCAGGTACTCAATATAGGTATAAATACCAAATTTAACGCAAATCGGGTCATTAACAATTAAGTTATCACTATCATTTTAGAAGAAATGTCATCTGTTTACGGGGACATGCTCTGGAAAAACAATGATTTATAAGTGGCATAGCTTATGGGAGTCAATTGAAGATGACAATCCACCGGACTTACCAATCGAGTATCATCTACAACCGTTTTGAACATACTTCATGACCATCTTGACATGACTAAAGTCAGCGCAAGATGGGTGCGAAGAATGCACCAAGAACGCGGAATGCACCGATCTCAGCGGTTCAGAAAAAGCAGCGCGTAGAGTGCTCGCGAGTTTTTGGATATCTGTAGCGACAACAAGAATGACATTTTGAACCGGATTGTCTCCAGTAATGGAGACGAAACTTGGGTTCATCACTATGAGTACTTAAGTAGTTTAGCTGTAGGTAAGTATGCATTTATACGGCAAGCCAGCTTACCCGATTCCGGTCTGTAGTCCGTTTATGTTTATCTATCAGTATTCACTCTCATACTGTAAGTTTTGCTGTAGTTGGTTAATCTGTTCAATGTTTTATGTGCTGTATGTGGAGGATTGGAATAAAACAATATTATATTATTATAAAAAAACACAAATTTATAAATTACATTAAATTATTTATATTACATTACTGCATTTTCATAACATATTATCAGCTTGTCGTGAGACAGATATGGCCTCCAGAGATAACCATTCAGTTCGGTCTCGCTTGTGTTGTTCTTCGCGCTGGAATGGAAAGCATAGCCGTGGAATACTAACCAATTTCATACTCTGTTTTCATGTGCGTGTGCTATCAAGGGGCAAGTGCTGTGTTGCCATAGTATTGTACGCTATTTGTAAATTAATGTAAGTAGATTAGTTATTTATGTCGGATTTTTGCAGATGAACTAACCGAGTGGTTTTATTTATTTTGAACCCAAGTTTCTTGGGTTTACTCAAGAAACTTGGGTTCGGAAACTTTATTTCAAATCCTCCTTTTGTGAGTGGTAATAAAAAAAACCTAATAACCTAACCAATCCAAGACTGTTTTGCCTAGGAAGCATTTCTCAGGCCAACATTAACTTATTGTGTACATTACTTTATCAATGGCAACTCTTGGATAAGCATTTTAGAACTTGCTAAGTGCAAACGAGGCTCGTTCTCGTCACGTGACTACTTCCTAACTTCCTACCTATCAAGACTCACTGAGTATGTATGTATCTGAAGATGTCCATTATGGGAAATACAGTCGTGAGCGTGTTTATTTTGTTTAATGTCTAGTAATTAGACCATTCGCCAAAGGGAATGTTAACGCCAACCGATAGTTCGCAATAACCAATATTCGCGACATCTTCTGTAACTATTATCTAATCTGTGCTAATGTTTGCTGATGAATGACATTTAATGAATAGTAAATGATAAAATGTCAATGATCACCTCTACTTTATTTATGTAGTCTGTGTCAACGAACCTAGTTAAAATATGTAGATCTACATACCGATATGCAATCTATACTTAACTAATATTATAAAGAGGAAATATTTTTTGTTTGTTTGTACCGAATAGGCTCCGAATCTACTGCACCGATTTTAACCATGTTTTCACTAATAGAAAGCGAAATTATCAGGAAGTAACATCATTTTTATTGATACATAGGTAACAGTAAGTATCAATAAAAATGATGTACTACATAACTAAAATACTCATTATTACCTTAAAAAATTGTCATGCAGGGAATATATCTAACTATCATAGTTAAGTCACAATAGCAGCTTTTGTGTTCTAAAATTTAATTAGATCGCCGGTAGCAACAAAAGTTGTTAACATTCGTATCGTAGTATTAATTCTTATTAAAATAAATAGTTTTATCAAGGGTATTTATGTAGCAATAAAATACTTTTTAATTCATTCGAATCTGACATTTAATTTCAAAGTAAACGAGTATAAAAATGCAACACGCGAACCGCCGCCGCCGCGACGTTCCCTGCTCTATAGAGCGGGCGTTGCCGAGAAGCAGGAGGGGTTACGTCTATGAGTAAGGTACCCGCGCGGCTCAGACGCATCAATAAGATGTACATAATATGTTTGTTACTTCTTCACGAAAATACTAATAAACCGATTGCGGTGAAACTTGATAGGTACATAGCTGTTACTTTTATCCCGATATTCCAATGGAAACGAAACTTACAATGGTCAAATAGCGGAGCGAAGCTAGTAATGGTATAATGAGGAAAGTTTTTTTATTTGTTTGTACCGAATAGGCTCCGCACCGATTTTAACCATTTTTTCACTAATAGAAAGCTAAATTATCAGGAAATATCATAGGCTATAATTTATTAAAAAAATTTAGAGGTCCTTAAGAAAATTGCAATTACCTATGTAACCCAAAGAAGCAAAATTTTGCTTCTAAATTTCATTATTTGGTGTACGCTGAAAAAACTATTGATGATAAGTACATAAAAATTATGTACGACATGATTAAAGTACCCATTATTACCTAAAAAAGTCCTGTAAGGAATATATCTAACTATCATAGTTAAGTCACAATAGCAGCTTCTATGTTCTAAAATTTAATTTGATCGCCCTGTAGAAACAAAATTTGGTATCGTAGTATTAATTCTTATTCAATTCATTCGAATCGGACATTTAATTTCGAAGTTATCACGAGTATAAAATCGAAACTTACGCGGGTGAAACCGCAGGGCGCAGCTAGTAACCAATATTCGCGACATTTCCCGTAACTATTATCTAATCTGTGGTAAAGGTTGCTGATGAACATTGACAGTAAATCAATGTTTCTTTTGAGAAAATCGCCCACTTTGGGTGTGCGTTACTGCAGCAAAAAAAGTGGAATCTCGCTATTTTAAGTATGCAGAAAATTAGAGCCCATTAACGTGTAAATGTGCCCGACATTTTAAATATTGTGCCACCACCGTTTTTGAGTTATTCAAGAAATTAAGTTTTTGCTGCAGTAACGTTTTTGCTAACACGAATTTTGTTTGTGGTTGAGCTAGAGGAATAAAACGTATATGGATAGCTCTCAATTCGTGCCAATTGTGCCCTATATCTCGAATTTGTGCCCCCTAAGACTACGGAGTTATTTGCGTTTTTGCTGGTGGAACATTTTAAAAACATTGTTATCTTCGAAACTACTGAGCGCCCAATAATGAAGTTTTATGGACACAACTAAGTTAGTTTGTGATCTAGCCAGATTTATATCATAAAAAAATGTCATGGTCACGAGTTATAAGGGTTGGATGAAAAACCTAAAACAGCTCCTAGCTCTCGAACCATGAAACCGCTGAACTTACTGATAGTGGTGTTACGTACCTTGTATCTAGCCTCAACATCTTACAGATCATTTGAAATTATATTTCATTCTATACATTATAACAGATAAAATATATATATATATAAATAATGCAGAACATTTTCCACACAGCATCATCTAGCCCCAAAATAAGTAGAGCTTGTATTATGGGAACTAAATGACTGAAATATTAATGATATACTTTTTTTTTGTAGATCATACAAAAAAAATTCCCACGGCGGGAATCGAACCCGCAACCTTATGCGTCTCAGACGAGCTTTCGTCCACTGCGCCACAGAGGTTGTCAAAACCTCTGTGAATAAAAAGAGTTTCTTAGCAACCTACACAATCGAACTCAAAGTTGCAGCGCCTTAACGGGATTCAGTTCATGTACCTACCTACTTTCTTATGTATTGTTTTAACACCTATACTATGCCTTATGGCCACGGGAGCCATGTCCACCTCCCCTGGGTTAGCGCTCAATGCATTACTTGGACTACCGCCACTTCATGTGCACAAAGAGGCGAAAGCTAGCATGTACAGGGTAATCATCCAGGGTAGAAGAAATTGGCTTTCCCAGAAACTGAGATCTTTACGTTGGAATCACCCGTACTGAACATGATATCTGATGCCATGCTGCCACGGCATGTGTTTGAAAAACACTACGCTGTAGAAATGCCCTCTAAAGAAGACTGGTTGAACAGCCAGTTACTCTGTGAGGCCGGGTGTCTCAACTGGTACACAGATGGTTCCAAAATGGGGCTGAATGTAGGCTGTGGAGTCTATGGAGAGCGACCCAAGTTCAAAAGTAGCACACACTTGGGAAATCACGCCTCTATCTTCCAAGCAGAGGTGTACGCCATCCTAGAATGTGCGGAAGTCAATCTGCAAAAGCGCTACATCAACCATACTATTTACATCAACTCTGACAGTCAGGCGGCCCTTCTGGCTCTGGATTCGAAGGTTATCACGTCCAGGTTAGTTAAAGACTGTCTGTCTCGTCTGAATACTCTGGGCTCGAGGAACAGAGTTGTGTTAATATGGGTTCCGGAACACGCAGGGATCGTAGGTAACGAGTGTGCTGACGAACTTGCGCGTGCAGGGGCTTAGGGAGCACAAATAGGAACAGAGCCGTTTTGTGGCATACCCAAAAGCCTAGCACAAAGAACCCTTCTGAACTCATGCTTTGAAGAATCAACCAATCTTTGGAAAAACTCTCCGGGCATGAACCATTCCACATTACTGATAAAAGCCTTTGACAAACGGTACACCAACCAAATCTTAGCGCTAAACAGAAACAACCTTCGCACTATGGTAAGAGCCTTAACTGGACACTGTCGCCTTAACAAACATATGTTCAAATTAAGGCTGTGTGACACACAAACCTGCAGATTCTGCAATGAGGCGGACGAATCGCCCCTTCATCTGTTAGGAGAGTGTGGACCACTGATACATAAGCGTAGCCTTCATCTGGGAAAACACATTCTTAGCCCAGATGAACTAAAACTCATCACACCCAAAAAGATCCTGCAGTTTCTGACAGCTGCAGGCCTGAGCGGTGAACTTTGAACGCCCCCTGAACAGGTTTTTGGCTGAAAATTAGTGTTTTTGCTACCTGGGTACTTGTGTAGGATTAATTTAATTTGCGGCCGTGTAATGAAATCATACCTACTATAAAGTATGTACAGAAGTATAAATGGTTCAATATGTCTGTCACTTTACATAAAATACTAATTCATGGTCGGAGAATTATAAAGTCCAGCACATTACCAATAGGTATGTTGTCCGAACAAGCCGGTGAGCCCAGAAACAAGTACTGGCTTCATGATCGAGAGCACCACACGCGCAAATTGGGTCGAAAAACTACCATCCTAGATTTATTTCACCGTCCACTAGAATCGTCTGATCCATATTTATCCGCGCTGACATTTAATACACGACACAAGAAAAAAAATCTCTACCACTGTGACCACCGAAAATGTACTCTACCATTTTTACCCATCGGATTGCAATAGTACTGAAGCTGCTGAAGTCGCGCTAGTAACAAACGAAATAATAGTGGTATCCGATAACGAGGAAATTAAATAAAATACTCAATCGGAGTATTCTATTAATATCCTTGAAAGTAAAGGAGCTTAAAATTTTGTTTTAAGTTTTAATATAAACAAACAGACATAAGCAAAGCTAAGGCTTTGGTAAAACAATGCCATCTACTTTGATATTAGATGAAGATAAAATTAGCCGTTGTATTAACCAACACAATTGTATACTTTTTTGTGACAACCCTATTTCCATAGAAAATTAAAAAAAACTTAGGAAACACTATCGGTCTGTTTCATAAAAACTTAGAGTAGACATAAATGTCTTGATAATTTCGGGTGCCGTGATTACACAACCATGGAATGCACAACCATGGAAAACACAACCATGGAATTGGTGTATATTTTGGTCGCAAATTCCAAGGTTGTGTTTTCCATGGTTGTGCTTTCCAGCCCGTACAAAATAATGCACACAGTGGGAAAACACAACCATGGAAAAGGCTGCCAAAATGGCTTCCAATTCCCAGGTCGTGCTTTCCTTGGTTGTGTTTTCCATGGTTGGACAATCCTGACACGTGTCGGGAATGTACATTATTCACACATTTTTGATTACTACTTTTCTGAGTGGTAATAAAAAAAAACCTAATAACCTAACCTATCCAAGACGGATTTGCCTAGGAAGGATTTTTCAAGCCAACATTAACTTATTGTTTATGTTGGCTCTTGATTGAACATATTAGAACTTGCTCAGTGCAAACGAGGCTCGTCCTCGTCATGCGACTACTTTGCATGGACCAATGAGAGCTCAACAATATGACGAACTCTCGACCAATGAGCGTCGAGAGTTATGACGTCATTTGTCTTCAAATTTCATGGCTGCGCTTTCCATGGTTGTGCTTTCCATGGTTGTACAATAACCGGACTCGATAATTTCGAGAGGCCATTTTTGTTGTTTCATAAACGTATTTTATCGTTAAAGTGTACATTATCAAGACATTATCTTGATACTAAGTTAGAGTAGGCAGGACCCTACTATAACCATACTATAACGGTGCATTAGCATGATATTAGTCACAAAAATGGCGTCTATTGTTGTCATCTGTTATTACCTAATATGTTTTAGAACTTGTTTGTTGTGTATGAGCAAAAATGGAAGCGATTCAAGCTATCGAAGCAATTGAGGCATTAGAAAACCGACCACCACGCAACGGCCTTTGTATACAAACGAAGGCCGGACCCAATTTTATTGAGAGAAGATTTCCGCAGGCGCTACCGTTTCTCAAAAGAAATGGCAAGTTCAATAATAAACCTGGTGCGCTTAGACTTGGTGAAGGACCGAAGGGGAGCCGGAACATCACCAGAGCTCCAAGTCCTTACTTAATGTCCTTATAAGATATTGGGGGCGACGCGAGGTAAGTCTTTCCAAGATTAATGAAATGTTTCTGTCTAATAGGTAGGTATTTACTTGCCACAAGTAAGTATATAGGTATCTACATGTTTAACTTATGTTTTAGGTTCAAGATGATGCCGGCGACCACCACAGGCTGTCCCGCGCAACTACCTCCCGTATATGTGACAGAGTAGCGCAGGCTCTTGCATGGCATTCTATGGAATTTATAAAAATGCTTGATACTGCGGAAGAACAGGCAGTTATGAGGGATTTATCTGCCATCTGAATCTTCCTATAAATAATAGTATTTCGCCCTCTGCGCCGTAAGTATATTAAAAAATTAGTAAGGTACAATTATACTTGCAAGTATATTTTAACTTATTTTTGTCTGTTAAACTTTTCAACTATGAACGATCTTTATTTATTACAACCCAAAGTAACCTAATCCTACTACTATTATAAAGGCAAAAGTTTGTGAGGATGGATGTTTGTTACTCTTTCACGCAAAAACTACAGAGTGGATGTTGATGAAACTTTACATATAGCTTATACATCAGAATAACACAGGCTACTTTTTATCCTGGTACCACACAGGCGAAGCCATGGGCAGAAGCTCATCAAAATTTCTTAGTCTAAATTATCCCATGTTAAAAATTCAGTAATGTTATAGAAACACTTTTCCAACAATATCTTTGTAAGTTTGATTTAAATGTGAGGACTATCAATTACCTTCATTTCAGTAGGAAGTGAGTAAAACAGTTTTACAGTTTGATATTGTGAGTTGAGAGTGATTCAACCTTAAATAAAGGCATAAAAGTGCCTCAAGATCTTTGCGTCTTGTATTTGCGACCCCAGAAACGTCGATAGACGACTCCTTTAAGCTACATATCTTCTTTCATGAAGGTCGTTAGGTGTTCAGTCAGAACTCTCACCACGAAGGAGTTGAAACTGACTCTGTGTCGTGACTCCGATCATTCGACCCTCAGACTGAATTTGCTCTTCACGCGCAAATACTCCTCCACATTCTCAGCCTTGATGAAGTAGTGCACGCGAGATACGTAGATCGAAGTCACGGGAATCGCCGGACGCAGCGTAGAACTCGGTGCGATACCGCACTGACAGGCTTCTTCTTCTTGTTGAAGCTCTACTTGTCACTTTGTTCCTTGTCAGAAGGTGCAGTCCTGCGAACTAGTTCTTATAATACTCCCTTAGCCGGTTTTGGGGCGCCAGGTCTGTTTGAGACGGCCTCTGCATACGCACGTTGTTGGCGAGACGTGATGCTTTTCGGAATCTCCGCAGGGGGAGATGCAGCGCCAATGTGCCTACTTATGTAGTAGGGCTAGTCAAAGTGAGGTAGTTTTTCCGTTCAGAGAAACAAAGAGAAAAAACGTGTAAATAACTGAATACAAAAGATTGAGTCCGGTTATTGTACAACCATGGAAAGCGCAGCCAGAAATACACAGCCAGGAAAGCGCAGCCAGGAATTTGCGACCAAAATGGTCGCAAATTCCTGGTTGCGCTTTCCCGGCACGTGCTGGGAATGTCCAACCATGATTGCGCTTTCCCGACACGTGTCGGGAATGTACAGCCATGGAATACACAACCCGGGATTTTGTGACCATTGCTGTGATAGGTTGAAAGCCCATGCTTCGTTTAGATGCAACTACAGAGTATACATCATACTATCCTATTTTTATAGATGAGTACCACAGACTATAAATGAAATCATTAAATCCAGAAACACACTAGCCACAAGTGTTGATTTGATTTTAAATAAATAAATAAATAATGCTGGACATTATTCACACATTTTTGATTCCTACTTTTCTGAGTGGTAATAAAAAAAAACCTAATAACCTAACCTATCCAAGACGGATTTGCCTAGGAAGGATTTTTCAAGCCAACATTAACTTATTGTTTATGTTGGCCACTCTTGATTGAACATATTAGAACTTGCTCAGTGCAAACGAGGCTCGTCCTCGTCATGCGACTACTTTGCATGGACCAATGAGAGCTCAACAATATGACGAACTCTCGACCAATGAGCGTCGAGAGTTATGACGTCATTTGGCTTCAAATTCCATGGTTGCGTTTTCCAGGGTTGTACATTCCCGACACGTGTCGGGATTGTCCAACCATGAAAAATACAACCTTGGAATTTGCGACCAAAATATACACCAATTCCATGGTTGTGTTTTCCATGGTTGTGCATTCCATGGTTGTGTAATCACGGCACCCGCGCTGCTTTAACCTTCATTAGCTTGTGTCAATAAAATAAAATTGTGTTGTGTTGTGAGTAATCAAGTAAAAATGTCTGAGTCTCTGTGCAGAGTTTGTCTAGCCGGTGATCTCAGAATGCTGTGCATTGAAAACATCGGGTTGCAAGAAATATACGAAATAATCACCAACACCAAGGTTGGTAGTAAAAATCAGATGTTAGGTACCTATTGCACAAGCTCACTGAGGAGAAGCGACTATTCTGCTGGGATGAAGATTGCGACCGAGCTTTTCGAGAACTGAAAAAGCGTCTGTGTGAAGCACCTATTCTTGGCTTTCCTGATCCCGAGAACGAGTTTATCGTGGACACAGATGCAAGTAATACCGGCATTGGTGGTGTACTATCTCAGCGCAAAGGAGATCAAGAAGTGGTGATAGCCTACTTCCTAGTAAATCGTAATCCAAACCAGAAAGAAATTACTGTGTAACGCGAAGGGCTGCTAGCAGTTGTAAAATCTTTGCAGCATTTCAGTAAATATCTGCTAGGACGAAAATTTCATCTGCGAACTGACCATGCTGCGTTATCATGGCTATTGCAGTTCAAGAACCCCGAGGGACAGGTGGCAAGAGGATCGAGCAGCTACAGGAATTTGATTTTAAAATTGAACATCGCAGTCCACTTGTGTGGCCGTGGGTTCGAATCCCACTTCTGACACCAAATTATCCTGAACCCTAGCTTGTAACACTATTATAGGTATATGTTTAACTCTATGTCTTCTCTAGCATGGTAACTGGACCTCTTGTTAAAATAAATCCATGATTTCTATCGAGATTAATTCTTTTCCAATTCTCATCCATGTTGATTCAGCTCCTGAATCTATTGCTAACTGCAAGAGCTCGGAGATTTAGCTCTCCTTCATCAACAATTCCCTCAGGGTTGAGGATACTGGAACATTGTTGTCATGAACACAAACCCCTTCTCTGTTATAACAAGGAGTTGGGCTGGTTGGTATCAGGTTAGAAGGAGGACAATGCTCAATACGGGGTGTATTGTAATGCAGGCTTCAGTGCACGTCTAGTTTCCTGTACCTAATTTAACCTGGCTAGTCCAATTTGACTTTTAGAAACGGTACCACGTTTCTAAAAATTATTTTACAGAAATACAATTTGGCAGGTCCTTTCGAGTAAAAAATTATAAGGCAGGCAGGTAGATAAAAAAGGATGAGACTAGGCAGATACATAAAAATAAGTGTACATCCATACATCTGTTCCTTCACCACTGATTCATCAAGATGTTTTATGTGCAGCAGACTGGGGAGTGCTGGCGTGCCACGGTGCCAGAGGGCGTCACGGCAAACATTATTATATGACATTCACATTTCTAGAATTCATGCAGGTCCAGTAGACAAGTCTCAGATCTTTAAAATTTGTTTGTAGCTCAACACGGAAGACGCGAGGCCCGTTGCCATCTGCTACATCTGTTGCTCCCAATTACAAAGATGTCAGAGATTCTATAGACTGAGTCAAAGAGCTGAACAAATATTTACGGATCTAATCAGCGATGGCTTTGAGGTAAGTAAATATTATGATGACATAGACCTGGTACAATGTTATCTCATGTCATCACTTGGCTCTTTTCTGGAGCATGTCACAACCAGGAGGCTACCCTTGACACTATACATACAACCACAATTCAATTCCAATTCAGTTCTTTTAACTTTCCAGCCCTACATTTTTATTGCAAACTCTACTCAAAAAGTACCTATCAATAAATAGCATAGCCGATTTCATTTAGCTCCATAAAAATACACCAAATACTAATTCCAAATGCACATACAATAGTATTGCATTCAAGAGTACCAAATTTGTTCTTTGTCTCCTTTGTTTTCTTATTTCTTTGCTACATTCTAAAACAGCCTAATTTTTTTTTCAGATATCGCAACCGGCAGTTCAAATGCTCAACTTAAGAATTAAACATGACTTATCAGTGACCACAACACAACTCATGTCATTTAATGATCATTTACACAATGAAAGTACTCCAGTAGCCGTGAAGGAAGAATTCAACCAAGTTGAGGAAAATTCATGTGTGGAAGACATCGAAGACAATGAAATGGTAATGCCAACTTCTTGAAAACAGTATTGATTTCATCGTCTTAGTCAGGGTACATAATTGTTTGTGCCTTGCAAGCCCTCAGTGGAGTCACTGATGACCTGCCTTCAGCTGCCGTCTCAGGGTGTGTGCAGCGAGTCCTGTTAGAGCTCTTTTCCTGTCCATCATCCCCACTACAACCATCCTGGTAATATGAATATGCACAAAATAATAGAAGCCAAGATATTTCTGAAAGCTGGTTGGTACAGACTATTGGAGGCAAAAAGTAGTATGATATGCCCTACTTCCTACTAATATAATTAATGCGAAAGTCTGTGTATGTGTGTGTGTCAAAGTCAAAGTCAAAGTCAATAGGTTTTTATTCATTGAAATCACAAGGATCATATAGAAACGTCAACTTAAAAACTATACGTGAATCTAAAATGTTAAAGTGAATTTACGCCGGTTCCTCGCGCGCGACCAAGCATAGAAGAATCAGGCAACAAACTCTGCTTGGTTATTTTTTTGATGATCCTTCATTCAGCTTTAGTGTGGTGCCAATCGAACGTAAATGAACGAGACTCATTTATAGAAAAAAGTACTAGTCGGAGACTTAAATAAAGTCTAAAAAGTATCAAACTAAGTTCTTATGACAACACACTATACGCTTTATAATAGTAATGCTTAACCTATTCTTAAAAAATATGATACCACAGATATACAATTCCACAATTAAGCTAACGAAGGAGCGGAGCGACGACATCGGGCCATGCAGTTTTATCGTCAATATAGGCATTTAAGGTGTAATACGCCTTCTTTATTAGATTGTTCTTTATATAAGATTTAAATCTTCGAATAGGCAGCTCGGTTACATTTTCCGGAAGCTTATTATAGAAGCGTACAGAGTTTCCCATAAAAGACCCATTGGAATTTTCTAATCTAAATTTCGGGATGAGTAATGATGACAGTAACTGTGAAGTTACTGTCATAATGTTTATTTCTCTGAATCGTTCTCTCAGAGAATCACGAGGCTTCATATTATAAATGGCACGTATTGCTCTTTTTTGTAAAACAAAAATTGTTTGAATATCTGCTGCCTTCCCCCACAGTAAGATACCATATGACATGACACTATGAAAGTAGCTGAAATATACTAACCTAGCTGTGGCTTCATCAGTAAGGTGTCTAATTGTTCTAACTGCATATGCAGCAGAACTAAGTCTACCTGCAAGTGCTTCTATTTGCGGACTCCATTGCAATTTTGAATCAATATGGAGTCCTAAAAATATAGTAGAATCTACTAGATCTAGTGTTTCTCCATTTAATTTAATGTCGGTGTCATACTGAATTACATTAGGCAAAGTGAATTTTATACACTTAGTTTTTTTAGCATTCAGTAGAAGATTATTGACGGTAAACCAATCAAGTACTCTCGATAGAGATAAGTTTACATCGTCGTAATTAGCTTTAGATCTATCAACTTTGAATATTATAGAAGTATCATCCGCAAATAGAACTAAATTACATAAGTTTTCCACGAAAAAGGGAAGATCATTAACGTATACCAGAAACAAAAAAGGGCCAAGTATCGAACCCTGCGGCACCCCCATGTCAATAGTCCCAAATCCCAAAGACCTCTCACCACCGACCTCAACCCTTTGAACTCTATTGGATAAGTAAGACTGAATAAGATCCAGTGCTTTATTTCGAATGCCGTAATGATTCAATTTGGATATTAAAGTACCATGATTTACGCAATCAAAAGCCTTGGACAGATCGCAGAATACTCCGATAGCATTCTGTGCGTTCTCCCAGGCTTCCAATATGTGCTTTAAGAGCAAGTTTCCAGCATCGGTTGTAGATCGATCTTTGGTAAATACAAACTGATTATTATGAAGTAGCCCATTATGGTTGAAGTGTGTAAATAGTTGAGAAAGAATAATTTTTTCAAAGATTTTACTTAGCGCGGGCAATACAGAAATCTGTCTATAATTTGCTGGATCTCTAACATTTCCAGACTTGAACAAAGGAATTAATTTACTGTATTTCATAAGATCAGGAAATAGTCCTTCATCAACACAACTATTGAAAACATGGGCTAAACACGGAGCGATATCAATGATTATCGCACCTAGAACTTTTGTCGATATTCCCCATAGGTCTTCAGTATTCTTTATGTTTAGTGACTTAAATGTTTTTAGAATACTATCTGCATTAACGTATCCAAAGCCAAATACGACTTCACATTTTTCAACACTTGACTCTAATAAAGAAGTCGCTCTAGCGGCTGAAGAGTTTAACGCTTGGGTTACAATTTTAGGTACACTAGAGAAAAAACTATCAAATGCATTTGCAATATCAATATTATTTGTCAGTATTTTATTTTCTAAGTTCAGATTTATATCTTTAATCCGGATTTTAGATTTTCCTGTTTCATTATTTATCAGTTTCCAAGTAGCCTTAATTTTATTGGAAGATTTTGCAATTTTATTTCTTAAATGCATCGATTTTGCTGCACGACAAACTTTTTTGAAAGTTTTGGAATAATTCTTTACGTAAAAGATAAACGTAGGATCGTGTAGCATCGACTCCCTAGTTGCGTATAGATCATATAATTTATTCCTACTTTTATAAATACCTGGTGTAGCCCATTCAGCAAATCCAACACGTTCTTTAGTTTTACAAGTTTTTAAATTAAAAATATTACTGTGTGCCTTATTGATAACATTCGTCAAAATAGTAAAAATTTCATTAGGGTCATCCATGCATGGAACTAGAGACATTTGAGATTTAATACTGGCCTGGAATTTCTTAATACGGCTCTCAGTGATAGGCCGGTAAGTGAATTCTTGGGGCTCATTTTCTAAGTTACAAGTAAATAAGGCACTGTGACCATAATGATCTGAACTAAAACGTTTAATTACTGATTTATTAATGTGAATGTTTGTTACCGCATATCTCCGTAACTACTAAACCGATTTCCATGAAATTTGGAATGTAGATAGTTTAGGTTCTGGAATAACACATAGGCAATCTTATTTTCGAAAATCAACCCCTAAGGGTCTTAAACAAGGTGGTAAAATCTGAAAAAAAAAATTTGGTTTGATTCACTCAAAACTCGGTATAGATAAACTTTAAAGTAAATAATGATACACGTATTTTTTATTTTTTTTCAAAACAACCCTTTGGTGTGTGCATTTGAGTTCTAAACTTTGTATAGAAAATTGTAATTCTTGGTTTGATTCATTCAAAAGTTAGTGGACATAGTTTTAAGCCTGGAGACGGTCATACACTTTTATCAACATACCATGCGGGCGAAGCCGCGGGCAGAAACTTGTAATTTATAAATCCACGCTGGAGAATTGTCATAATGTCTGCAGCCAATGTGATAGGAAATTATCTCGAAATGATTATCTACTTGAAAATACACATGACATTTCACACCTGAGAAAGCCATATGAAAACACTTTTGAGAATTCACATTGCCTTAAAGCCTAACATCGCAATCATTGAAATAAAACAATGGCGCCGACTCTGTCGTACACCAACTAAACTTAATTTACACTGTCACTCTCTTTTACTTATAATGCACGCAAGAAAGAGAATCTTACTCCTGTCAAATCAGTTTGCTTGCTGCTTTTCTTCATGTTTATAGTCAGCATGTTTTGAAATCACGACTAAATTTGTATGGAAAACTTAAATCTGATTAATTTGACAGTACTAAAATTGTAGCTCTCTTTCTAGCTTGCACTATCAGTAAAAGAGAGCGATAGTTTTGCGATGGATTTTTTTATTTTTATTATAGTTTAAATTAAGTTTAGTTGGTGTACTAGAAAATCGAGGCCATTATCTAGAATCTAGTAGGTAGTTAATTGTATTTTTTATTTTTTCTATATCATCTCACATTATTTTCTTGCTATTTTCAGCTATCGCGGGAGACAGTTCAAATGCTAGATTTAGGCATAAAACATGACCTATCAGTGGTTGCAACACAGCTTATGTCTTCAAACAATGAAAGTACTCCAGTAGCTGTGGTAAATTCTGTGGATGACATCGAAGATGAAACAGTAATTAACATTGAGAGTTATCAAGTAAACGAAAAACCAACACATCATACTAACTCATGTTACTGCTGTGATATTTGTTGCAAAACTTTAAAGACAAAAAGAGTTTTGCAAAAACACATGAGAATACACTTTCAAGAAAATCGATATACCTGCAGTCAATGCCATCAGTCGTTTCGTATCAGTGGTCATTTGAAAATACACATGAGGGTCCACACTGGTGAAAAACCATATGCGTGCAGCCAATGTGATAAGACATTCTCTCAAAGTGGCAATTTGAAAACACACATGAGGGGCCACACTGGTGAAAAGCCGCATACTTGCAGTCAATGCAATAAGTCGTTCATTACGAGTAGCACTTTGAAAAAACACATGAGAATTCACACTGGTGAAAAGCCATATGTCTGCAGTGAATGCAGTAAGTCGTTCACTAGAAGTCAATATTTGAAAATACACATAAGAATCCACACTGGAGAAAAACCATATGCCTGCAGTCAATGTGATAAGACATTCTCTCAGAAAGGTTCCTTGAGGTTACACATGAGAATTCACACTGGAGAAAAGCCATATGCCTGCAATCAATGCAATAAGTTGTTTTCTAGTCGTAGTAAGTTGAAAACACACATGAGAATCCACACTGGAGAAAAACCATATGCCTGCAGTCAATGTGATAAGACATTCTCTCAGAAAGGTTCCTTGAGGTTACACATGAGAATTCACACTGGAGAAAAGCCATATGCCTGCAATCAATGCAATAAGTTGTTTTCTAGTCGTAGTAAGTTGAAAACACACATGAGAATCCACACTGGTGAAAAACCATATGCCTGCAGTGACTGCAGCAAGTTGTTTGGTAGGAGTAGTAGTTTGAAAACACACATGAAAATTCACACTGGAGAAAAGCCATATGCTTGCAGTCAATGCAATAAGTCGTTCATTACGAATTTCAATTTGAAGAAACACATGAGAATCCACACTGGTAATAAGCTATAATGCCTGCAGTCAATGTGTTTATTCATTCATTTACAGTGATGATTTGAAAAAACACATGAAAAGCCACACTGGTAAAAATCCATATGCCAGCAGTCAATGTGTTTATTCATTCATTTACAATGATGATTTGAAAAAACATGAAAGTCCACACAGGTAAAAAGCCATATTCCTGCAGTCAATGTGTTTATTCATTCATTTACAATGGTGATTTGAAAATAGAGGCCACACTGGTAAAAAGCCATAATGCCTGCAGAGAATGTGTATATTCATTCATTTACAATGGTGATTTGAAAATAGAGGCCACACTGGTAAAAAGCCATAATGCCTACAGACAATTGGTCTGTTTCATAAAAACTTAGAGTAGACATAATGTCTTGATAATTTCGAGAGGCCATTTTTGTTGTTTCATAAACGTATTTTATTGTTAAAGTGTACATTATCTTGATACTAAGTTAGAGTAGGCAGGACCCTACTATAACCATACTATAACGGTGCATTAGCATGATATTAGTCACAAAAATGGCGTCTATTGTTGTCATCTGTTATTACCTAATCTGTTATTACGTTTTAGAACTTGTTTGTTGTGTATGAGCAAAAATGGAAGCGATTGAAGCTATCGAAGCAATTGAGGCATTAGAAAATCGACCACCACGTAACGGCCTTTGTATACAAACAAAGGCCGTTGAACATCACCAGAGCTCCAAGTCCTTACTTATAGTCCTTTCCCAATATCTTATAAGGATAAGATATTGGGGGCGACGCGAGGTAAGTCTTTCCAAGATTAATGAAATGTTTCTGTCTAATAGGTAGGTATTTACTTGCCACAGGTTAGTATATAGGTATCTACATGTTTAACTTATGTTTTAGGTTCAAGATGATGCCGGCGATCACCACAGGCTACCTCCCGTATATTTGACAGAGTAGCACAGGCTCTTGCATGGCATTCTATGGAATTTATAAAAATGCTTGATACTGCGGAAGAACAGGCAGTTATGAGGGATTTATCTGCCATCAGAATCTTCCTATCAATAATAGTATTTCGCCCTCTGCGCCGCAAGTATATTTAAAAAAAAATAGTAAGGTACATTTATACTTGCAAGTATATTATAAATTATTTTTGCAACATAATATAGTATACATACAAATATAGGGCCCATATGATAGATACCTTAAAAACTAAAATAAATAAAATTTCATTTCATTTCATTTATTCTTTCACAATTTTAACAATCATATTCCAAATTACTTAATATTATAAAATTAAAAATAAAATTATCATCAAAATTTCATAGTCTAAATTATCACATGTTGAAAATTTAGTAATCGTATAGAAACACTTTTCCAACAATATCTTTTTAAGTTTGATTTAAATGTGAGGACTATCAATTACCTTCATTTCAGTAGGCAGTGAGTTAAACAGTTTTACAGTTTGATATTGTGAGTTGTGAGTGATTCAACCTTAAATAAAGGCATAAAAGTGCCTCAAGATCTTTGCGTCTTGTATTTGCGACCCCAGAAACGTCGATAGACGATTCCTATAAGCTACATATCTTCTTTCGTGAAGGTCGACAGGTGTTCAGTCAGAACTCTCACCATGAAAGAGTTGAAACTGACTCTGTGTCGTGACTCCGATCATTCGACCCTCAGACTGAATTTGCTCTTCACGCGCAAATACTCCTCCACATTCTCAGCCTTGATGAAGTAGTGCACGCGAGATACGTAGATCGAAGTCACGGGAATCGCCGGACGCAGCGTAGAACTCGGTGCGATACCGCACTGACAAACAGGCTTCTTCTTCTTGTTGAAGCTCTACTTGTCACTTTGCTCCTTGTCAGAAGTTGCAGTCCTGCGAACTGGTTCTTATAATACCCCCTTAGCCGGTTTTGGGGCGGCAGGTCTGTTTGAGACGGCCTCTGCATACGCAATTACGCACGTTGTTGGCGAGATGTAGGCAACGTGATGCTTTTCGGAATCTCCGCAGGGGGAGATGCAGCGCGAATGTGCCTATTTATGTAGTAGGGCTATTCAAAGTGAGGTAGTTTTTCCGTTCCGAGAAACACAAAGAGAAAAAAAGTGTAAATAACTGAATACAAAAGATTTGCGATGCGAAAAGTAAATGTCAAAGTCAACTCATTGCTGTCAAAAAATAAGGGGAATAGTGCAAGTCTCTAAAACCGGTAGATTCCGAAAGAAAAATAAATAAATTGTTGCCATAATTTGGAAAATAATCCAAGATACTTCTCTAAGATACACTTTTGTTAAAGCGCAGAATTGTCTATCAAATCTTTGGTGCTGCTTTAACCTCATTAGCTTGTGTCAATAAAATAAAATTGTGTTGTGTTGTGAGTAATCAAGTAAAAATGTCCGAGTCTCTGTGCAGAGTTTGTCTAGCCGGTGATCTCAGAATGCTGTGCATTAAAAACATCGGGTTGCAAGAAATATACGAAACAATCACCAACACCAAGGTTGGTAGTAAAAATCAGATGTTAGGTACCTATTGGACAAGCTCACTGAGGAGAAGCGACTATTCTGCTGGGATGAAGATTGCGACCGAGCTTTTCGAGAACTGAAAAAGCGTCTGTGTGAAGCACCTATTCTTGGCTTTCCTGATCCCGAGAACGATTTTATCGTGGACACAGACGCAAGTAATACCGGCATTGGTGGTGTACTATCTCAGCGCAAAGGAGATCAAGAAGTGGTGATAGCCTACTTCCTAGTAAATCGTTATCCAAACCAGCAGTTGTAAAATCTTTGCAGCATTTCAGTAAATATCTGCTAGGACGCAAATTTCATCTGCGAACTTACCATGCTGCGTTATCATGGCTATTGCAGTTCAAGAACCCCGAGGGACAGGTGGCAAGATGGATCGAGCAGCTACAGGAATTTGATTTTAAAATTGAACATCGCAGTCCACTTGTGTGGCCGTGGGTTCGAATCCCACTTCTGACACCAAATTATCCTGAACCCTAGCTCGTAACACTATTATAGGTATATGTTTAACTCTATGTCTTCTCTAGCATGGTAACTGGATCTCTTGTTAAAATAAATCCATGATTTCTATCGAGATTAATTCTTTTCCAATTCTCATCCATGTTGATTCAGCTCCTGAATCTATTGCTAACTGCAAGAGCTCGGAGATTTAGCTCTCCTTTATCAACAATTCCCTCAGGGTTGAGGATACTGGAACATTGTTGTCATGAACACAAACCCCTTCTCTGTTATAACAAGGAGTTGGGCTGGTTGGTATCAGGTTAGAAGGAGGACAATGCTCAATACGGGGTGTATTGTAATGCAGGCTTCAGTGCACGTCTAGTTTCCTGTACCTAATTTAACCTGGCTAGTCAAATTTGACTTTTAGAAACGGTACCACGTTTCTAAAAGTTATTTTACAGAAATACAATTTGGCAGGTCCTTTCGAGTAAAAAATTATAAGGCAGGCAGGTAGATAAAAAAGGATGAGACTAGGCAGATACATAAAAACAAGTGTACATCCATACATCTGTTCCTTCACCACTGATTCATCAAGATGTTTTATGTGCAGCAGACTGGGGAGTGCTGGCGTGCCACGGTGCCAGAGGGCGTCACGGCAAACATTATTATATGACATTCACATTTCTAGAATTCATGCAGGTCCAGTTGACAAGTCTCAGATCTTTAAAATTTGTTTGTAGCTCAACACGGAAGACGCGAGGCCCGTTGCCATCTGCTACATCTGTTGCTCCCAATTACAAAGATGTCAGAGATTCTATAGACTGAGTCAAAGAGCTGAACAAATATTTACGGATCTAATCAGCGATGGCTTTGAGGTAAGTAAATATTATGATGACATAGACCTGGTACAATGTTATCTCATGTCATCACTTGGCTCTTTTCTGGAGCATGTCACAACCAGGAGGCTACCCTTGACACTATACATACAACCACAATTCAATTCCCATTCCAATTCAGTTCTTTTAACTTTCCAGCCCTACATTTTTATTGCAAACTCTACTCAAAAAGTACCTATCAATAAATAGCATAGCCGATTTCATTTAGCTCCATAAAAATACACCAAATACTAATTCCAAATGCACATACAATAGTATTGCATTCAAGAGTACCAAATTTGTTCTTTGTCTCCTTTGTTTTCTTATTTCTATGCTACATTCTAAAACAGCCTAATTTTATTTTCAGATATCGCAACCGGCAGTTCAAATGCTCAACTTAAGAATTAAACATGACTTATCAGTGACCACAACACAACTCATGTCATTTAATGATCATTTACACAATGAAAGTACTCCAGTAGCCGTGAAGGAAGAATTCAACCAAGTTGAGGAAAATTCATGTGTGGAAGACATCGAAGACAATGAAATGGTAATGCCAACTTCTTGAAAACAGTATTGAATTCATCGTCTTAGTCAGGGTACATAATTGTTTGTGCCTTGCAAGCCCTCAGTGGAGTCACTGATGACCTGCCTTCAGCTGCCGTCTCAGGGTGTGTGCAGGGAGTCCTGTTAAAGCTCTTTTCCTGTCCATCATCCCCACTACAACCATCCTGGTAATATGAATATGAACAAAATAATAGAAGCCAAGATATTTCTGAAAGCTGGTTGGTACAGAGTATTGGAGGCAAAAAGTAGTATGATATGCCCTACTTCCTACTAATATAATTAATGCGAAAGTCTGTGTATGTGTGTGTGTCAAAGTCAAAGTCAAAGTCAATAGGTTTTTATTCATTGAAATCACAAGGATCATATAGAAACGTCAACTTAAAAACTATACGTGAATCTAAAATGTTAAAGTGAATTTACGCCGGTTCCTCGCGCGCGACCAAGCATAGAAGAATCAGGCAACAAACTCTGCTTGGTTATTTTTTTGATGATCCTTCATTCAGCTTTAGTGTGGTGCCAATCGAACGTAAATGAACGAGACTCATTTATAGAAAAAAGTACTAGTCGGAGACTTAAATAAAGTCTAAAAAGTATCAAACTAAGTTCTTATGACAACACACTATACGCTTTATAATAGTAATGCTTAACCTATTCTTAAAAAATATGATACCACAGATATACAATTCCACAAT
This sequence comes from Perizoma flavofasciatum, assembly GCA_958496245.1. Taxonomy (NCBI): domain Eukaryota; kingdom Metazoa; phylum Arthropoda; class Insecta; order Lepidoptera; family Geometridae; genus Perizoma; species Perizoma flavofasciatum. Next base: position 1,032,756 of record OY292448.1, read on the forward strand.
TAAGCTAACGAAGGAGCGGAGCGACGACATCGGGCCATGCAGTTTTATCGTCAATATAGGCATTTAAGGTGTAATACGCCTTCTTTATTAGATTGTTCTTTATATAAGATTTAAATCTTCGAATAGGCAGCTCGGTTACATTTACCGGAAGCTTATTATAGAAGCGTACAGAGTTTCCCATAAAAGACCCATTGGAATTTTCTAATCTAAATTTCGGGATGAGTAATGATGACAGTAACTGTGAAGTTACTGTCATAATGTTTATTTCTCTGAATCGTTCTCTCAGAGAATCACGAGGCTTCATATTATAAATGGCACGTATTGCTCTTTTTTGTAAAACAAAAATTGTTTGAATATCTGCTGCCTTCCCCCACAGTAAGATACCATATGACATGACACTATGAAAGTAGCTGAAATATACTAACCTAGCTGTGGCTTCATCAGTAAGGTGTCTAATTGTTCTAACTGCATATGCAGCAGAACTAAGTCTACCTGCAAGTGCTTCTATTTGCGGACTCCATTGCAATTTTGAATCAATATGGAGTCCTAAAAATATAGTAGAATCTACTAGATCTAGTGTTTCTCCATTTAATTTAATGTCGGTGTCATACTGAATTACATTAGGCAAAGTGAATTTTATACACTTAGTTTTTTTAGCATTCAGTAGAAGATTATTGACGGTAAACCAATCAAGTACTCTCGATAGAGATAAGTTTACATCGTCGTAATTAGCTTTAGATCTATCAACTTTGAATATTATAGAAGTATCATCCGCAAATAGAACTAAATTACATAAGTTTTCCACGAAAAAGGGAAGATCATTAACGTATACCAGAAACAAAAAAGGGCCAAGTATCGAACCCTGCGGCACCCCCATGTCAATAGTCCCAAATCCCAAAGACCTCTCACCACCGACCTCAACCCTTTGAACTCTATTGGATAAGTAAGACTGAATAAGATCCAGTGCTTTATTTCGAATGCCGTAATGATTCAATTTGGATATTAAAGTACCATGATTTACGCAATCAAAAGCCTTGGACAGATCGCAGAATACTCCGATAGCATTCTGTGCGTTCTCCCAGGCTTCCAATATGTGCTTTAAGAGCAAGTTTCCAGCATCGGTTGTAGATCGATCTTTGGTAAATACAAACTGATTATTATGAAGTAGCCCATTATGGTTGAAGTGTGTAAATAGTTGAGAAAGAATAATTTTTTCAAAGATTTTACTTAGCGCGGGCAATACAGAAATCTGTCTATAATTTGCTGGATCTCTAACATTTCCAGACTTGAACAAAGGAATTAATTTACTGTATTTCATAAGATCAGGAAATAGTCCTTCATCAACACAACTATTGAAAACATGGGCTAAACACGGAGCGATATCAATGATTATCGCACCTAGAACTTTTGTCGATATTCCCCATAGGTCTTCAGTATTCTTTATGTTTAGTGACTTAAATGTTTTTAGAATACTATCTGCATTAACGTATCCAAAGCCAAACACGACTTCACATTTTTCAACACTTGACTCTAATAAAGAAGTCGCTCTAGCGGCTGAAGAGTTTAACGCTTGGGTTACAATTTTAGGTACACTAGAGAAAAAACTATCAAATGCATTTGCAATATCAATATTATTTGTCAGTATTTTATTTTCTAAGTTCAGATTTATATCTTTAATCCGGATTTTAGATTTTCCTGTTTCATTATTTATCAGTTTCCAAGTAGCCTTAATTTTATTGGAAGATTTTGCAATTTTATTTCTTAAATGCATCGATTTTGCTGCACGACAAACTTTTTTGAAAGTTTTGGAATAATTCTTTACGTAAAAGATAAACGTAGGATCGTGTAGCATCGACTCCCTAGTTGCGTATAGATCATATAATTTATTCCTACTTTTATAAATACCTGGTGTAGCCCATTCAGCAAATCCAACACGTTCTTTAGTTTTACAAGTTTTTAAATTAAAAATATTACTGTGTGCCTTATTGATAACATTTGTCAAAATAGTAAAAATTTCATTAGGGTCATCCATGCATGGAACTAGAGACATTTGAGATTTAATACTGGCCTGGAATTTCTTAATACGGCTCTCAGTGATAGGCCGGTAAGTGAATTCTTGGGGCTCATTTTCTAAGTTACAAGTAAATAAGGCACTGTGACCATAATGATCTGAACTAAAACGTTTAATTACTGATTTATTAATGTGAATGTTTGTTACCGCATATCTCCGTAACTACTAAACCGATTTCCATGAAATTTGGAATGTAGATAGTTTAGGTTCTGGAATAACACATAGGCAATCTTATTTTCGAAAATCAACCCCTAAGGGTCTTAAACAAGGTGGTAAAATCTGAAAAAAAATAATTGGTTTGATTCACTCAAAACTCGGTATAGATAAACTTTAAAGTAAATAATGATACACGTATTTTTTATTTTTTTTCAAAACAACCCTTTGGGGTGTGCATTTGAGTTCTAAACTTTGTATAGAAAATTGTAATTCTTGGTTTGATTCATTCAAAAGTTAGTTGACATAGTTTTAAGCCTGGAGACGGTCATACACTTTTATCAACATACCATGCGGGCGAAGCCGCAGGCAGAAACTTGTAATTTATAAATCCACGCTGGAGAATTGTCATAATGTCTGCAGCCAATGTGATAGGAAATTATCTCGAAATGATTATCTACTTGAAAATACACATGACATTTCACACCTGAGAAAGCCATATGAAAACACTTTTGAGAATTCACATTGCCTTAAAGCCTAACATCGCAATCATTGAAATAAAACAATGGCGCCGACTCTGTAGTACACCAACTAAACTTAATTTACACTGTCACTCTCTTTTACTTATAATGCACGCAAGAAAGAGAATCTTACTCCTGTCAAATCAGTTTGCTTGCTGCTTTTCTTCATGTTTATAGTCAGCATGTTTTGAAATCACGACTAAATTTGTATGGAAAACTTAAATCTGATTAATTTGACAGTACTAAAATTGTAGCTCTCTTTCTAGCTTGCACTATCAGTAAAAGAGAGCGATAGTTTTGCGATGGATTTTTTTATTTTTATTATAGTTTAAATTAAGTTTAGTTGGTGTACTAGAAAATCGAGGCCATTATCTAGAATCTAGTAGGTAGTTAATTGTATTTTTTATTTTTTCTATATCATCTCACATTATTTTCTTGCTATTTTCAGCTATCGCGGGAGACAGTTCAAATGCTAGATTTAGGCATAAAACATGACCTATCAGTGGTTGCAACACAGCTTATGTCTTCAAACAATGAAAGTACTCCAGTAGCTGTGGCAAATTCTGTGGATGACATCGAAGATGAAACAGTAATTAACATTGAGAGTTATCAAGTAAACGAAAAACCAACACATCATACTAACTCATGTTACTGCTGTGATATTTGTTGCAAAACTTTAAAGACAAAAAGAATTTTGCAAAAACACATGAGGGTCCACACTGGTGAAAAACCATATGCGTGCAGCCAATGTGATAAGACATTCTCTCAAAGTGGCAATTTGAAAACACACATGAGGGGCCACACTGGTGAAAAGCCGTATACTTGCAGTCAATGCAATAAGTCGTTCATTACGAGTAGCTCTTTGAAAACACACATGAGAATCCACACTGGAGAAAAGCCATATGGCTGCAGTCAGTGCAATAAGTTGTTCGCTAACAGTCATTATTTGAAAAAACACATAAGAATCCACACTGGAGAAAAACCATATGCCTGCAGTCAATGTGATAAAACATTTTCTCGGAAAGGTTCCTTGGTGGTACACATGAGAATTCACACTGGAGAAAAGCCATATGCCTGCAATCAATGCAATAAGTTGTTTTCTAGTCGTAGTAAGTTGAAAACACACATGAGAATCCACACTGGTGAAAAACCATATGCCTGCAGCCAATGTGATAAGACATTCTCTTATAGAGGTACCTTGAGGGTACACATGAGAATCCACACTGGTGAGAAACCATATGACTGCAGTGACTGCAGCAAGTTGTTTGGTAGGAGTAGTAGTTTGAAAACACACATGAAAATTCACACTGGTGAAAAACCATATGCCTGCAATCACTGTGATAAGACATTCTCTCAGAAAAGTTACTTGCAACTTCACATGAGAATCCATACTGGAGAAAAGCCATATGCCTGCAATCAATGCAATACGTTGTTTGCTAGCAGTAGTAAGTTGACTAAACATATGAGAATTCACACTGGTGAAAAGCCATTTGCATGCAGTGTTTGCAGTAAATTGTTCGCTCTCAGTCATCATTTGAAAATACACATGAGAACCCATACTGGTGAAAAACCATATGCGTGCAGCCAATGTGATAAGACATTCTCTCGAAGTAGCACTTTGAAAACACACATGAGGGGCCACACTGGTGAAAAACCATATGCCTGCAGTCAATGTGATAAAACATTCTCTCATAAAAATCACTTGCAGGATCATATGAGAATTCACACTGGAGAAAAGCCATATGCTTGCAGTAAATGCAATAAGTCGTTCACTAAGAGTAACATTTTGAAAAGACACATGAGAATCCACACTGGAGAAAAGCCATATGCTTGCAGTCAATGCAATAAGTCGTTCATTACGAATTTCAATTTGAAAAAACACATGATAATCCACACTGGTAAAAAGCCATAATGCCTGCAGTCAATGTGTTTATTCATTCATTTACAGTGATAATTTGAAAAAACACATGAAAGTCCACACAGGTAAAAAGCCATGCACCGATCTCAGCGGTTCAGAAAAAGCAGCGCGTAGAGTGCTCACGCGAGTTTTTGGATATCTGTAGCGACAACAAGAATGACATTTTATTTTATTTTATTTTTATTTATTTTATTTTCAAAATTTTGGGAAAACTTACAGCTAGGTACAACAAGAACAGATATAAGTATTTAATATGACTGGATAGACCAGTGTATATTGGCTGAAGGCCAATTAGAAGTTTCCGCAGACAAGTAATAAAATAGTAAGATAAATACAAAGTAAGTTGACGACTTTAAGCATAAAATAATAGGAAAAATAGTTTAAACAGTAAAAATAAAGATGGATATAGTTAGTCTACACTAGGAAAAATTTATCACTAAGTAAGCGTTTTAGCTTGTACTGGTGCTGAACAAATCTACCTCACTGTTTTTGTTTACCAGAGAGTTAAAGGAGCATGAAGCTCTATAAACAAATGCATTTTGCCTATAATTTGTCCTAACTAAAGGGACGTAAAGGGTGTTGTTTTCTCAGTGCAATCATGCTTGCGCGCAGTCCTATTTGCTCAAGAAGTTCCGGGCAATCAACAGTGCCGTTTGCTATGCTAATTAGGTAAGTCAAATCAGCCATTTCTCTGCGTTTGTATAAAGGTAGAAAGTGAAACTTGCGGCATCTACTCTCATAGCCTGGTAAAAAGATACGAGCTCGATATTGTAGGTACCGTAAAAACCTCTTTTGGATGGACTCTATTCGTGCAGAATATACATCATATCGAGGATTCCAAACCTGGGAGGCGTATTCTAGGTGGCTGCGTACAAAGGCACAATAAAGTATTTTAAAAGTTTTAATACTTGTAAACTCAGATGACATTCTTAACACAAAGCCGAGCGAGCGTGATGCTTTCTTGACGATGTTATCGATATGCTGATCAAATAGCAATTTACTGTCAAAAGTGACCCCCAAATCTTTAATCGAATCCACCCTAGTTAGCGAAGCGTTATAAAATGTGTAATTATATAATAGTTTTGAGGGTGTACGAGTGTAGGTACATTCATAGCATTTTGAAACATTAAGGTCTAATTTGTTTGCAGTACAGTAATTTTGAAATCTGACTAGATCGTCCTGTAGACCGCGGGCGTCATTAATATTCTCAATTTTACGTAGAATTTTCATGTCGTCAGCATATAAAAGTATTTTGGAGTTTAAAAAGCAGGACGCGAGATCGTTTACAAAAATCGTAAAAATTAAGGGTCCTAATAAGGACCCTTGGGGTACACCGGAAGGGATGTCCATAGATAAAGAAGAGTAGCCTCCTAAAACTACTGTTTGACATTGGTTTTGAACATAAGATGAGAACCATCTAAACAAGTTTCCCCTTATACCTATTCTTTGAAGCTTTTCTAGCAATATAATATGGTCGATTCGATCAAAGCACTTGGAGTAGTCAGTGTAGATAATGTCAATTTGCGAGGGGTCAGACATGTACCTTGAAAGAGACTCAGCACAAAGTAAAAGATTTGAAGTGGTAGATCTACCTCTTAGGAAGCCGTGTTGATCCAACGAAATGCAATGTTTGAGCGCGGGGTACAGTAGGGAATAGACTATTTTTTCTAAAACCTTCGAGAACAAACACAACTTCGATATGGGCCTATAATTTTCTACCTTGTTTTTAGGCCCCTTTTTGTGAACAGGGGTGATGAAAGCAGTTTTCCATATTCTTGGGACGATGCCTTCCGTAAGAGAGCGACGGTATAGCAGAGAAAGAGGAAGAACTAGGCTCTTCGCACAGTTAACTATTAATAATGCCGGTATATTGTCCGGGCCCGCAGATTTACTTAAAACTAAAGATTTTATTAATTTAAAGACGTTTTCTTCTAAAACTTCTACTGTAGAGATATCAGCTGATGAATCAAGGTAAGATAAGGAGATTGGGTCAGCCCGGGTGTTAGAGAGGGGGTGATTTAGAAAAGTTGAATGAAAATATTCCCCAAAAAAATTACATATTTCATCACCATGGTCAGACGAGCGGGTACCGTATTCAAGCACAGAGGGGTATGAGTTTGACTGATTTTTACTTTTTACAAATGACCAAAATGCGCGGGGGTTTACTTTTATGTAGTTTTCGATGTTTGAGATATAAGTATTGTACATAGTCTCCTCCATTTCTCGCGCTCTTTTCCGTAATAAAACAAATGAGTCACGGTCGTAGGCATTGCCGTAAGTTTTATACTTTTTATGAAATTTAGCCTTCTCTCGTAATAATTTAACTAGGGGTCGTTTGTACCATAGAGGGTATTTACGGGAAGGTGTTACTAAAGTGGTAGAAATATACTGGTCACGCAAGCTATAAAGAGTATCATAAAATACAGAAACCGCGTCCTCAATGCTTCCACTACTGATCACAGAGTCCCAATCGACAGCGTCCAGTTTGGTACAGATAGAATTAAAATCACCAGTATTATACAAGTACTTCGTATAAGGGCGCGGCTTGATTGTGTGTAACTGTATAAATTCGCAGGTAGCTACCACAGAGCGGTGGTGGGGATCTTCTGGGACAAGCGGACAGTCACAAGCATTAACAATAACATCATTATTCGAAAAAATTAAATCCAAAAGCCGACCGTGGCTATCATTAATAAGATAGTTATACTGTGAAAGAAAACATGTGTTAAAGTTATCGAATAATTGTAGCTGGTGAGGACCTTGAAGATTTGTGGGGATAAGAGATATTCCATCATTATTATCAACAGTCCATGAGACAAAGGGCATATTAAAATCACCAAATATAATTATTTTATCTAAAGGGTTGTCTAATGTTATTTTCGTTACATTAATAGCAAAATTAGAAAGTTGAACCGACATTGAGTTACCTAGATTCTGATCACATATATAAACAACACCGATATGCATTCTGTAGGTAGATCTAGAATTACGGTTTTTCAAAGTTAAGGTGACCCAAAGATCCTCAGCGCTCGAGGACCACTCGGGCCGATCTTCGGCTGCCAGGTCTCGGCGCACAGCGATAAGTACCCCACCACCCTTGTCCTGACCCGTCAATGCGTAATTACGATCGCGTCTCCATACTATAAAATGATCATCAAACAGTTCACTATTATGAAAGCTTTCATTAAGCCAGGTTTCTGTGAGACAAACTATGTCATAAGAACATAGCGAAATGTTTCTAAAAAATGTAGTTGTTTTTGTCCGTAGACCTCGTACATTTTGATAATAAACTCTAAACGGAATCATTGTTAATCGGAATGTGTATTAGCTGATGAATAGGAGCAAAAAGATAAAGAGTAAAGATAAAATTACAATAGGATTGCATAAAAAAGGCAATTAGTGACAAAAAGGTAGTAAAACGATTAGCAAAACAAAAGAAATAACAGATAATGGCGATTAGACTTACGCGTGAGGGTAGCGGTAGCAATAGGCGAGCACAATCAGTTGCACTGAGTAAAGCGTAGCCGGTTAACGAGTCAGCGCTCGCCAACCGTTGACTGATAGGGCCCGCAAAAATTGAGAATAGCATAGTAGCATATAATAAGCAAGCAAAATTGTAATTTATAACTTTTTTAAATCCGATTCCGATCTTATGGAGATCACGGGAGAAGTTGGATTCTTTCGCACGAAAATCTGACATCCTTTCACCCAGGTGAATGCGTATCCACGGTCCTTGGCCATCGTCTTGACTTTATTTAGCAATATCTTGTTGCTCAACGTAAGATGCTCATTGACATAGATCCGGTTGATACCCTGGAGGCCGAGATCAGCAGCAGTGGTGGTACTTTTTTTTGCTGCAGCAATAAACTCATCTTTTATATACCTGCTGTGCACAGCAACCACGATGGTCTTATTCGTTTTGTCGTTGCGCATTGGTACTCGAGCAATGTAGTTTATTTGCTCTTTCGGTAACACACACTTGATGTGAGCCCCGATATCGGCCATTATGCTAAAAAGATTCTCAGTCTGAGAAACGGGCACACCTTTTATCTCTATATTGTTCATGCGTGAACGCTGTTCATTCTCCTTAAGCTGCTGTTCCAGCTTCTCTACACGTAGCTGAAGGTGATCAACGTCGTGCTTCGTTTTTTGAAGTTGTTGGATGTCCTTTTCCATGTCACAGATTTTATCTGAGAGAGCCCCTATTTTGTGGTCAACGAACTCGAGGGAGGTCTTGATGTCGGACACTTCGGTCTTAATAGCTTTAAGCCCGGATAATTCAGTCTTGATTGCTTGGATGCTGGCATTTAGTTCTGGAAGCAAGGCTACTTGGGCGGATAGTCGCTTAAGCTCCGCCATTACAGTGTCCATGTCTGCTGGAACGGGCGACTTCAGTAGAGGTGGGAGCGGGCTTTCCGATCGAGAGTTCTTACAGGTAGAACACCTCCAGGTAGACTTCCTCTCTCCTAGCCTGCGGTATCCCGTTTCAGTAACTCCTGCGCAGGCGAAGTCGAAGTGTCCTTGGCATACAGAGCAGAGAGCTCCATCGCGGAATTCTTTGTCACAGCTCTTGCATTTAAACATTGCTGGGTAGGTTAACTTACGAAACGCGTAATGCGGCCCTCGCCAGAAATCAGTTGAGAATCGCTGTAGTGTGCGAAAGCGCGTAAGTAGTCAGTGTATGCGTGCGTGCGGTTCGTCGTCAACCGACTGACTGATTTTGAACCGGATTGTCTCCAGTAATGGAGACGAAACTTGGGTTCATCACTATGAGTACTTAATTAGTTTAGCTGTAGGTAAGCATGCATTTATGCGGCAAGCCAGCTTACCCGATTCCGGTCTGTAGTCCGTTTATGTTTATCTATCAGTATTCACTCTCATACTGTAAGTTTTGCTGTAGTTGGTTAATCTGTTCAATGTTTTATGTGCTGTATGTGGAGGATTGGAATAAAACAATATTATATTATTATAAAAAAACACAAATTTATAAATTACATTAAATTATTTATATTACATTACTGCATTTTCATAACATATTATCAGCTTGTCGTGAGACAGATATGGCCTCCAGAGATAACCATTCAGTTCGGTCTCGCTTGTGTTGTTCTTCGCGCTGGAATGGAAAGCATAGCCGTGGAATACTAACCAATTTCATACTCTGTTTTCATGTGCGTGTGCTATCAAGGGGCAAGTGCTGTGTTGCCATAGTATTGTACGCTATTTGTAAATTAATGTAAGTAGATTAGTTATTTATGTCGGATTTTTGCAGATGAACTAACCGAGTGGTTTTATTTATTTTGAACCCAAGTTTCTTGGGTTTACTCAAGAAACTTGGGTTCGGAAACTTTATTTCAAATCCTCCTTTTGTGAGTGGTAATAAAAAAAACCTAATAACCTAACCAATCCAAGACTGTTTTGCCTAGGAAGCATTTCTCAGGCCAACATTAACTTATTGTGTACATTACTTTATCAATGGCAACTCTTGGATAAGCATTTTAGAACTTGCTAAGTGCAAACGAGGCTCGTTCTCGTCACGTGACTACTTCCTAACTTCCTACCTATCAAGACTCACTGAGTATGTATGTATCTGAAGATGTCCATTATGGGAAATACAGTCGTGAGCGTGTTTCTTTTGTTTAATGTCTAGTAATTAGACCATTCGCCAAAGGGAATGTTAACGCCAACCGATAGTTCGCAATAACCAATATTCGCGACATCTTCTGTAACTATTATCTAATCTGTGCTAATGTTTGCTGATGAATGACATTTAATGAATAGTAAATGATAAAATGTCAATGATCACCTCTACTTTATTTATGTAGTCTGTGTCAACGAACCTAGTTAAAATATGTAGATCTACATACCGATATGCAATCTATACTTAACTAATATTATAAAGAGGAAATATTTTTTGTTTGTTTGTACCGAATAGGCTCCGAATCTACTGCACCGATTTTAACCATGTTTTCACTAATAGAAAGCGAAATTATCAGGAAGTAACATCATTTTTATTGATACATAGGTAACAGTAAGTATCAATAAAAATGATGTACTACATAACTAAAATACTCATTATTACCTTAAAAAATTGTCATGCAGGGAATATATCTAACTATCATAGTTAAGTCACAATAGCAGCTTTTGTGTTCTAAAATTTAATTAGATCGCCGATAGCAACAAAAGTTGTTAACATTCGTATCGTAGTATTAATTCTTATTAATATAAATAGTTTTATCAAGGGTATTTATGTAGCAATAAAATACTTTTTAATTCATTCGAATCTGACATTTAATTTCAAAGTAAACGAGTATAAAAATGCAACACGCGAACCGCCGCCGCCGCGACGTTCCCTGCTCTATAGAGCGGGCGTTGCCGAGAAGCAGGAGGGGTTACGTCTATGAGTAAGGTACCCGCGCGGCTCAGACGCATCAATAAGATGTACATAATATGTTTGTTACTTCTTCACGAAAATACTAATAAACCGATTGCGGTGAAACTTGATAGGTACATAGCTGTTACTTTTATCCCGATATTCCAATGGAAACGAAACTTACAATGGTCAAATAGCGGAGCGCAGCTAGTAATGGTATAATGAGGAAAGTTTTTTTATTTGTTTGTACCGAATAGGCTCCGCACCGATTTTAACCATTTTTTCACTAATAGAAAGCTAAATTATCAGGAAATATCATAGGCTATAATTTATTAAAAAAATTTAGAGGTCCTTAGGAAAATTGCAATTACCTATGTAACCCAAAGAAGCAAAATTTTGCTTCTAAATTTCATTATTTGGTGTACGCTGAAAAAACTATTGATGATAAGTACATAAAAATTATGTACGACATGATTAAAGTACCCATTATTACCTAAAAAAGTCCTGTAAGGAATATATCTAACTATCATAGTTAAGTCACAATAGCAGCTTCTATATTCTAAAATTTAATTTGATCGCCCTGTAGAAACAAAATTTGGTATCGTAGTATTAATTCTTATTCAATTCATTCGAATCGGACATTTAATTTCGAAGTTATCATGAGTATAAAATCGAAACTTACGCGGGTGAAACCGCAGGGCGCAGCTAGTAACCAATATTCACGACATTTCCCGTAACTATTATCTAATCTGTGGTAAAGGTTGCTGATGAACATTGACAGTAAATCAATGTTTCTTTTGAGAAAATCGCCCACTTTGGGTGTGCGTTACTGCAGCAAAAAAAGTAGAATCTCGCTATTTTAAGTATGCAGAAAATTAGAGCCCATTAACGTGTAAATGTGCCCGACATTTTAAATATTGTGCCACCACCGTTTTTGAGTTATTCAAGAAATTAAGTTTTTGCTGCAGTAACGTTTTTGCTAACACGAATTTTGTTTGTGGTTGAGCTAGAGGAATAAAACGTATATGGATAGCTCTCAATTCGTGCCAATTGTGCCCTATATCTCGAATTTGTGCCCCCTAAGACTACGGAGTTATTTGAGTTTTTGCTGGCGGAACATTTTAAAAACATTGTTATCTTCGAAACTACTGAGCGCCCAATAATGAAGTTTTATGGACACAACTAAGTTAGTTTGTGATCTAGCCAGATTTATATCATAAAAAAATGTCATGGTCACGAGTTATAAGGGTTGGATGAAAAACCTAAAACAGCTCCTAGCTCTCGAACCATGAAACCGCTGAACTTACTGATAGTGGTGTTACGTACCTTGTATCTAGCCTCAACATCTTACAGATCATTTGAAATTATATTTCATTCTATACATTATAACAGATAAAATATATATATATATAAATAATGCAGAACATTTTCCACACAGCATCATCTAGCCCCAAAATAAGTAGAGCTTGTATTATGGGAACTAAATGACTGAAATATTAATGATATACTTTTTTTTTGTAGATCATACAAAAAAAAATCCCACGGCGGGAATCGAACCCGCAACCTTATGCGTCTCAGGCGAGCTTTCGTCCACTGCGCCACAGAGGTTGTCAAAACCTCTGTGAATAAAAAGAGTTTCTTAGCAACCTACACAATCGAACTCAAAGTTGCAGCGCCTTAACGGGATTCAGTTCATGTACCTACCTACTTTCTTATGTATTGTTTTAACACCTATACTATGCCTTATGGCCACGGGAGCCATGTCCACCTCCCCTGGGTTAGCGCTCAATGCATTACTTGGACTACCGCCACTTCATGTGCACAAAGAGGCGAAAGCTAGCATGTACAGGGTAATCATCCAGGGTAGAAGAAATTGGCTTTCCCAGAAACTGAGATCTTTACGTTGGAATCACCCGTACTAAACATGATAACTGATGCCATGCTGCCACGGCATGTGTTTGAAAAACACTACGCTGTAGAAACGCCCTCTAAAGAAGACTGGTTGAACAGCCAGTTACTCTGTGAGGCCGGGTGTCTCAACTGGTACACAGATGGTTCCAAAATGGGGCTGAATGTAGGCTGTGGAGTCTATGGAGAGCGACCCAAGTTCAAAAGTAGCACACGCTTGGGAAATCACGCCTCTATCTTCCAAGCAGAGGTGTACGCCATCCTAGAATGTGCGGAAGTCAATCTGCAAAAGCGCTACATCAACCATACTATTTACATCAACTCTGACAGTCAGGCGGCCCTTCTGGCTCTGGATTCGAAGGTTATCACGTCCAGGTTAGTTAAAGACTGTCTGTCTCGTCTGAATAATCTGGGCTCGAGGAACAGAATTGTGTTAATATGGGTTCTGGGACACGCAGGGATCGTAGGTAACGAGTGTGCTGACGAACTTGCGCGTGCAGGGGCTTAGGGAGCACAAATAGGAACAGAGCCGTTTTGTGGCATACCCAAAAGCCTAGCACAAAGAACCCTTCTGAACTCATGCTTTGAAGAATCAACCAATCTTTGGAAAAACTCTCCGGGCATGAACCATTCCACATTACTGATAAAAGCCTTTGACAAACGTTACACCAACCAAATCTTAGCGCTAAACAGAAACAACCTTCGCACTATGGTAAGAGCCTTAACTGGACACTGTCGCCTTAACAAACATATGTTCAAATTAAGGCTGTGTGACACACAAACCTGCAGATTCTGCAATGAGGCGGACGAATCGCCCCTTCATCTGTTAGGAGAGTGTGGACCACTGATACATAAGCGTAGCCTTCATCTGGGAAAACACATTCTTAGCCCATATGAACTAAAACTCATCACACCCAAAAAGATCCTGCAGTTTCTGACAGCTGCAGGCCTGAGCGGTGAACTTTGAACGCCCCCTGAACAGGTTTTTGGCTGAAAATTAGTGTTTTTGCTACCTGGGTACTTGTGTAGGATTAATTTAATTTGCGGCCGTGTAATGAAATCATACCTACTATAAAGTATGTACAGAAGTATAAATGGTTCAATATGTCTGTCACTTTACATAAAATACTAATTCATGGTCGGAGAATTATAAAGTCCAGCACATTACCAATAGGTATGTTGTCCGAACAAGCCGGTGAGCCCAGAAACAAGTACTGGCTTCATGATCGAGAGCACCACACGCGCAAATTGGGTCGAAAAACTACCATCCTAGATTTATTTCACCGTCCACTAGAATCGTCTGATCCATATTTATCCGCGCTGACATTTAATACACGACACAAGAAAAAAAATCTCTACCACTGTGACCACCGAAAATGTACTCTACCATTTTTACCCATCGGATTGCAATAGTACTGAAGCTCCTGAAGTCGCGCTAGTAACAAACGAAATAATAGTGGTATCCGATAACGAGGAAATTAAATAAAATACTCAATCGGAGTATTCTATTAATATCCTTGAAAGTAAAGGAGCTTAAAATTTTGTTTTAAGTTTTAATATAAACAAACAGACATAAGCAAAGCTAAGGCTTTGGTAAAACAATGCCATCTACTTTGATATTAGATGAAGATAAAATTAGCCGTTGTATTAACCAACACAATTGTATACTTTTTTGTGACAACCCTATTTCCATAGAAAATTAAAAAAAACTTAGGAAACACTATCGGTCTGTTTCATAAAAACTTAGAGTAGACATAAATGTCTTGATAATTTCGGGTGCCGTGATTACACAACCATGGAATGCACAACCATGGAAAACACAACCATGGAATTGGTGTATATTTTGGTCGCAAATTCCAAGGTTGTGTTTTCCATGGTTGTGCTTTCCAGCCCGTACAAAATAATGCACACAGTGGGAAAACACAACCATGGAAAAGGCTGCCAAAATGGCTTCCAATTCCCAGGTCGTGCTTTCCTTGGTTGTGTTTTCCATGGTTGGACAATCCTGACACGTGTCGGGAATGTACATTATTCACACATTTTTGATTACTACTTTTCTGAGTGGTAATAAAAAAAAACCTAATAACCTAACCTATCCAAGACGGATTTGCCTAGGAAGGATTTTTCAAGCCAACATTAACTTATTGTTTATGTTGGCTCTTGATTGAACATATTAGAACTTGCTCAGTGAAAACGAGGCTCGTCCTCGTCATGCGACTACTTTGCATGGACCAATGAGAGCTCAACAATATGACGAACTCTCGACCAATGAGCGTCGAGAGTTATGACGTCATTTGTCTTCAAATTTCATGGCTGCGCTTTCCATGGTTGTGCTTTCCATGGTTGTACAATAACCGGACTCGATAATTTCGAGAGGCCATTTTTGTTGTTTCATAAACGTATTTTATCGTTAAAGTGTACATTATCAAGACATTATCTTGATACTAAGTTAGAGTAGGCAGGACCCTACTATAACCATACTATAACGGTGCATTAGCATGATATTAGTCACAAAAATGGCGTCTATTGTTGTCATCTGTTATTACCTAATATGTTTTAGAACTTGTTTGTTGTGTATGAGCAAAAATGGAAGCGATTCAAGCTATCGAAGCAATTGAGGCATTAGAAAACCGACCACCACGCAACGGCCTTTGTATACAAACGAAGGCCGGACCCAATTTTATTGAGAGAAGATTTCCGCAGGCGCTACCGTTTCTCAAAAGAAATGGCAAGTTCAATAATAAACCTGGTGCGCTTAGACTTGGTGAAGGACCGAAGGGGAGCCGGAACATCACCAGAGCTCCAAGTCCTTACTTAATGTCCTTATAAGATATTGGGGGCGACGCGAGGTAAGTCTTTCCAAGATTAATGAAATGTTTCTGTCTAATAGGTAGGTATTTACTTGCCACAAGTAAGTATATAGGTATCTACATGTTTAACTTATGTTTTAGGTTCAAGATGATGCCGGCGACCACCACAGGCTGTCCCGCGCAACTACCTCCCGTATATGTGACAGAGTAGCGCAGGCTCTTGCATGGCATTCTATGGAATTTATAAAAATGCTTGATACTGCGGAAGAACAGGCAGTTATGAGGGATTTATCTGCCATCTGAATCTTCCTATAAATAATAGTATTTCGCCCTCTGCGCCGTAAGTATATTAAAAAATTAGTAAGGTACAATTATACTTGCAAGTATATTTTAACTTATTTTTGTCTGTTAAACTTTTCAACTATGAACGATCTTTATTTATTACAACCCAAAGTAACCTAATCCTACTACTATTATAAAGGCAAAAGTTTGTGAGGATGGATGTTTGTTACTCTTTCACGCAAAAACTACAGAGTGGATGTTGATGAAACTTTACATATAGCTTATACATCAGAATAACACAGGCTACTTTTTATCCTGGTACCACACAGGCGAAGCCATGGGCAGAAGCTCATCAAAATTTCTTAGTCTAAATTATCCCATGTTAAAAATTCAGTAATGTTATAGAAACACTTTTCCAACAATATCTTTGTAAGTTTGATTTAAATGTGAGGACTATCAATTACCTTCATTTCAGTAGGAAGTGAGTAAAACAGTTTTACAGTTTGATATTGTGAGTTGAGAGTGATTCAACCTTAAATAAAGGCATAAAAGTGCCTCAAGATCTTTGCGTCTTGTATTTGCGACCCCAGAAACGTCGATAGACGATTCCTTTAAGCTACATATCTTCTTTCATGAAGGTCGTTAGGTGTTCAGTCAGAACTCTCACCACGAAGGAGTTGAAACTGACTCTGTGTCGTGACTCCGATCATTCGACCCTCAGACTGAATTTGCTCTTCACGCGCAAATACTCCTCCACATTCTCAGCCTTGATGAAGTAGTGCACGCGAGATACGTAGATCGAAGTCACGGGAATCGCCGGACGCAGCGTAGAACTCGGTGCGATACCGCACTGACAGGCTTCTTCTTCTTGTTGAAGCTCTACTTGTCACTTTGTTCCTTGTCAGAAGGTGCAGTCCTGCGAACTAGTTCTTATAATACTCCCTTAGCCGGTTTTGGGGCGCCAGGTCTGTTTGAGACGGCCTCTGCATACGCACGTTGTTGGCGAGACGTGATGCTTTTCGGAATCTCCGCAGGGGGAGATGCAGCGCCAATGTGCCTACTTATGTAGTAGGGCTAGTCAAAGTGAGGTAGTTTTTCCGTTCAGAGAAACAAAGAGAAAAAACGTGTAAATAACTGAATACAAAAGATTGAGTCCGGTTATTGTACAACCATGGAAAGCGCAGCCAGAAATACACAGCCAGGAAAGCGCAGCCAGGAATTTGCGACCAAAATGGTCGCAAATTCCTGGTTGCGCTTTCCCGGCACGTGCTGGGAATGTCCAACCATGATTGCGCTTTCCCGACACGTGTCGGGAATGTACAGCCATGGAATACACAACCCGGGATTTTGTGACCATTGCTGTGATAGGTTGAAAGCCCATGCTTCGTTTAGATGCAACTACAGAGTATACATCATACTATCCTATTTTTATAGATGAGTACCACAGACTATAAATGAAATCATTAAATCCAGAAACACACTAGCCACAAGTGTTGATTTGATTTTAAATAAATAAATAAATAATGCTGGACATTATTCACACATTTTTGATTCCTACTTTTCTGAGTGGTAATAAAAAAAAAACCTAATAACCTAACCTATCCAAGACGGATTTGCCTAGGAAGGATTTTTCAAGCCAACATTAACTTATTGTTTATGTTGGCCACTCTTGATTGAACATATTAGAACTTGCTCAGTGCAAACGAGGCTCGTCCTCGTCATGCGACTACTTTGCATGGACCAATGAGAGCTCAACAATATGACGAACTCTCGACCAATGAGCGTCGAGAGTTATGACGTCATTTGGCTTCAAATTCCATGGTTGCGTTTTCCAGGGTTGTACATTCCCGACACGTGTCGGGATTGTCCAACCATGAAAAATACAACCTTGGAATTTGCGACCAAAATATACACCAATTCCATGGTTGTGTTTTCCATGGTTGTGCATTCCATGGTTGTGTAATCACGGCACCCGCGCTGCTTTAACCTTCATTAGCTTGTGTCAATAAAATAAAATTGTGTTGTGTTGTGAGTAATCAAGTAAAAATGTCTGAGTCTCTGTGCAGAGTTTGTCTAGCCGGTGATCTCAGAATGCTGTGCATTGAAAACATCGGGTTGCAAGAAATATACGAAATAATCACCAACACCAAGGTTGGTAGTAAAAATCAGATGTTAGGTACCTATTGCACAAGCTCACTGAGGAGAAGCGACTATTCTGCTGGGATGAAGATTGCGACCGAGCTTTTCGAGAACTGAAAAAGCGTCTGTGTGAAGCACCTATTCTTGGCTTTCCTGATCCCGAGAACGAGTTTATCGTGGACACAGATGCAAGTAATACCGGCATTGGTGGTGTACTATCTCAGCGCAAAGGAGATCAAGAAGTGGTGATAGCCTACTTCCTAGTAAATCGTAATCCAAACCAGAAAGAAATTACTGTGTAACGCGAAGGGCTGCTAGCAGTTGTAAAATCTTTGCAGCATTTCAGTAAATATCTGCTAGGACGAAAATTTCATCTGCGAACTGACCATGCTGCGTTATCATGGCTATTGCAGTTCAAGAACCCCGAGGGACAGGTGGCAAGAGGATCGAGCAGCTACAGGAATTTGATTTTAAAATTGAACATCGCAGTCCACTTGTGTGGCCGTGGGTTCGAATCCCACTTCTGACACCAAATTATCCTGAACCCTAGCTTGTAACACTATTATAGGTATATGTTTAACTCTATGTCTTCTCTAGCATGGTAACTGGACCTCTTGTTAAAATAAATCCATGATTTCTATCGAGATTAATTCTTTTCCAATTCTCATCCATGTTGATTCAGCTCCTGAATCTATTGCTAACTGCAAGAGCTCGGAGATTTAGCTCTCCTTCATCAACAATTCCCTCAGGGTTGAGGATACTGGAACATTGTTGTCATGAACACAAACCCCTTCTCTGTTATAACAAGGAGTTGGGCTGGTTGGTATCAGGTTAGAAGGAGGACAATGCTCAATACGGGGTGTATTGTAATGCAGGCTTCAGTGCACATCTAGTTTCCTGTACCTAATTTAACCTGGCTAGTCAAATTTGACTTTTAGAAACGGTACCACGTTTCTAAAAATTATTTTACAGAAATACAATTTGGCAGGTCCTTTCGAGTAAAAAATTATAAGGCAGGCAGGTAGATAAAAAAGGATGAGACTAGGCAGATACATAAAAATAAGTGTACATCCATACATCTGTTCCTTCACCACTGATTCATCAAGATGTTTTATGTGCAGCAGACTGGGGAGTGCTGGCGTGCCACGGTGCCAGAGGGCGTCACGGCAAACATTATTATATGACATTCACATTTCTAGAATTCATGCAGGTCCAGTAGACAAGTCTCAGATCTTTAAAATTTGTTTGTAGCTCAACACGGAAGACGCGAGGCCCGTTGCCATCTGCTACATCTGTTGCTCCCAATTACAAAGATGTCAGAGATTCTATAGACTGAGTCAAAGAGCTGAACAAATATTTACGGATCTAATCAGCGATGGCTTTGAGGTAAGTAAATATTATGATGACATAGACCTGGTACAATGTTATCTCATGTCATCACTTGGCTCTTTTCTGGAGCATGTCACAACCAGGAGGCTACCCTTGACACTATACATACAACCACAATTCAATTCCCATTCCAATTCAGTTCTTTTAACTTTCCAGCCCTACATTTTTATTGCAAACTCTACTCAAAAAGTACCTATCAATAAATAGCATAGCCGATTTCATTTAGCTCCATAAAAATACACCAAATACTAATTCCAAATGCACATACAATAGTATTGCATTCAAGAGTACCAAATTTGTTCTTTGTCTCCTTTGTTTTCTTATTTCTATGCTACATTCTAAAACAGCCTAATTTTATTTTCAGATATCGCAACCGGCAGTTCAAATGCTCAACTTAAGAATTAAACATGACTTATCAGTGACCACAACACAACTCATGTCATTTAATGATCATTTACACAATGAAAGTACTCCAGTAGCCGTGAAGGAAGAATTCAACCAAGTTGAGGAAAATTCATGTGTGGAAGACATCGAAGACAATGAAATGGTAATGCCAACTTCTTGAAAACAGTATTGAATTCATCGTCTTAGTCAGGGTACATAATTGTTTGTGCCTTGCAAGCCCTCAGTGGAGTCACTGATGACCTGCCTTCAGCTGCCGTCTCAGGGTGTGTGCAGGGAGTCCTGTTAAAGCTCTTTTCCTGTCCATCATCCCCACTACAACCATCCTGGTAATATGAATATGAACAAAATAATAGAAGCCAAGATATTTCTGAAAGCTGGTTGGTACAGAGTATTGGAGGCAAAAAGTAGTATGATATGCCCTACTTCCTACTAATATAATTAATGCGAAAGTCTGTGTATGTGTGTGTGTCAAAGTCAAAGTCAAAGTCAATAGGTTTTTATTCATTGAAATCACAAGGATCATATAGAAACGTCAACTTAAAAACTATACGTGAATCTAAAATGTTAAAGTGAATTTACGCCGGTTCCTCGCGCGCGACCAAGCATAGAAGAATCAGGCAACAAACTCTGCTTGGTTATTTTTTTGATGATCCTTCATTCAGCTTTAGTGTGGTGCCAATCGAACGTAAATGAACGAGACTCATTTATAGAAAAAAGTACTAGTCGGAGACTTAAATAAAGTCTAAAAAGTATCAAACTAAGTTCTTATGACAACACACTATACGCTTTATAATAGTAATGCTTAACCTATTCTTAAAAAATATGATACCACAGATATACAATTCCACAATTAAGCTAACGAAGGAGCGGAGCGACGACATCGGGCCATGCAGTTTTATCGTCAATATAGGCATTTAAGGTGTAATACGCCTTCTTTATTAGATTGTTCTTTATATAAGATTTAAATCTTCGAATAGGCAGCTCGGTTACATTTACCGGAAGCTTATTATAGAAGCGTACAGAGTTTCCCATAAAAGACCCATTGGAATTTTCTAATCTAAATTTCGGGATGAGTAATGATGACAGTAACTGTGAAGTTACTGTCATAATGTTTATTTCTCTGAATCGTTCTCTCAGAGAATCACGAGGCTTCATATTATAAATGGCACGTATTGCTCTTTTTTGTAAAACAAAAATTGTTTGAATATCTGCTGCCTTCCCCCACAGTAAGATACCATATGACATGACACTATGAAAGTAGCTGAAATATACTAACCTAGCTGTGGCTTCATCAGTAAGGTGTCTAATTGTTCTAACTGCATATGCAGCAGAACTAAGTCTACCTGCAAGTGCTTCTATTTGCGGACTCCATTGCAATTTTGAATCAATATGGAGTCCTAAAAATATAGTAGAATCTACTAGATCTAGTGTTTCTCCATTTAATTTAATGTCGGTGTCATACTGAATTACATTAGGCAAAGTGAATTTTATACACTTAGTTTTTTTAGCATTCAGTAGAAGATTATTGACGGTAAACCAATCAAGTACTCTCGATAGAGATAAGTTTACATCGTCGTAATTAGCTTTAGATCTATCAACTTTGAATATTATAGAAGTATCATCCGCAAATAGAACTAAATTACATAAGTTTTCCACGAAAAAGGGAAGATCATTAACGTATACCAGAAACAAAAAAGGGCCAAGTATCGAACCCTGCGGCACCCCCATGTCAATAGTCCCAAATCCCAAAGACCTCTCACCACCGACCTCAACCCTTTGAACTCTATTGGATAAGTAAGACTGAATAAGATCCAGTGCTTTATTTCGAATGCCGTAATGATTCAATTTGGATATTAAAGTACCATGATTTACGCAATCAAAAGCCTTGGACAGATCGCAGAATACTCCGATAGCATTCTGTGCGTTCTCCCAGGCTTCCAATATGTGCTTTAAGAGCAAGTTTCCAGCATCGGTTGTAGATCGATCTTTGGTAAATACAAACTGATTATTATGAAGTAGCCCATTATGGTTGAAGTGTGTAAATAGTTGAGAAAGAATAATTTTTTCAAAGATTTTACTTAGCGCGGGCAATACAGAAATCTGTCTATAATTTGCTGGATCTCTAACATTTCCAGACTTGAACAAAGGAATTAATTTACTGTATTTCATAAGATCAGGAAATAGTCCTTCATCAACACAACTATTGAAAACATGGGCTAAACACGGAGCGATATCAATGATTATCGCACCTAGAACTTTTGTCGATATTCCCCATAGGTCTTCAGTATTCTTTATGTTTAGTGACTTAAATGTTTTTAGAATACTATCTGCATTAACGTATCCAAAGCCAAACACGACTTCACATTTTTCAACACTTGACTCTAATAAAGAAGTCGCTCTAGCGGCTGAAGAGTTTAACGCTTGGGTTACAATTTTAGGTACACTAGAGAAAAAACTATCAAATGCATTTGCAATATCAATATTATTTGTTAGTATTTTATTTTCTAAGTTCAGATTATATCTTTAATCCGGATTTTAGATTTTCCTGTTTCATTATTTATCAGTTTCCAAGTAGCCTTAATTTTATTGGAAGATTTTGCAATTTTATTTCTTAAATGCATCGATTTTGCTGCACGACAAACTTTTTTGAAAGTTTTGGAATAATTCTTTACGTAAAAGATAAACGTAGGATCGTGTAGC
Source organism: Perizoma flavofasciatum (assembly GCA_958496245.1). Lineage (NCBI taxonomy): Eukaryota > Metazoa > Arthropoda > Insecta > Lepidoptera > Geometridae > Perizoma > Perizoma flavofasciatum. The sequence goes on from OY292448.1 coordinate 1,055,422, forward strand.
ATCGACTCCCTAGTTGCGTATAGATCATATAATTTATTCCTACTTTTATAAATACCTGGTGTAGCCCATTCAGCAAATCCAACACGTTCTTTAGTTTTACAAGTTTTTAAATTAAAAATATTACTGTGTGCCTTATTGATAACATTTGTCAAAATAGTAAAAATTTCATTAGGGTCATCCATGCATGGAACTAGAGACATTTGAGATTTAATACTGGCCTGGAATTTCTTAATACGGCTCTCAGTGATAGGCCGGTAAGTGAATTCTTGGGGCTCATTTTCTAAGTTACAAGTAAATAAGGCACTGTGACCATAATGATCTGAACTAAAACGTTTAATTACTGATTTATTAATGTGAATGTTTGTTACCGCATATCTCCGTAACTACTAAACCGATTTCCATGAAATTTGGAATGTAGATAGTTTAGGTTCTGGAATAACACATAGGCAATCTTATTTTCGAAAATCAACCCCTAAGGGTCTTAAACAAGGTGGTAAAATCTGAAAAAAAAAATTTGGTTTGATTCACTCAAAACTCGGTATAGATAAACTTTAAAGTAAATAATGATACACGTATTTTTTATTTTTTTTCAAAACAACCCTTTGGTGTGTGCATTTAAGTTCTAAACTTTGTATAGAAAATTGTAATTCTTGGTTTGATTCATTCAAAAGTTAGTGGACATAGTTTTAAGCCTGGAGACGGTCATACACTTTTATCAACATACCATGCGGGCGAAGCCGCGGGCAGAAACTTGTAATTTATAAATCCACGCTGGAGAATTGTCATAATGTCTGCAGCCAATGTGATAGGAAATTATCTCGAAATGATTATCTACTTGAAAATACACATGACATTTCACACCTGAGAAAGCCATATGAAAACACTTTTGAGAATTTACATTGCCTTAAAGCCTAACATCGCAATCATTGAAATAAAACAATGGCGCCGACTCTGTCGTACACCAACTAAACTTAATTTACACTGTCACTCTCTTTTACTTATAATGCACGCAAGAAAGAGAATCTTACTCCTGTCAAATCAGTTTGCTTGCTGCTTTTCTTCATGTTTATAGTCAGCATGTTTTGAAATCACGACTAAATTTGTATGGAAAACTTAAATCTGATTAATTTGACAGTACTAAAATTGTAGCTCTCTTTCTAGCTTGCACTATCAGTAAAAGAGAACGATAGTTTTGCGATGGATTTTTTTATTTTTTATTATAGTTTAAATTAAGTTTAGTTGGTGTACTAGAAAATCGAGGCCATTATCTAGAATCTAGTAGGTAGTTAATTGTATTTTTTATTTTTTCTATATCATCTCACATTATTTTCTTGCTATTTTCAGCTATCGCGGGAGACAGTTCAAATGCTAGATTTAGGCATAAAACATGACCTATCAGTGGTTGCAACACAGCTTATGTCTTCAAACAATGAAAGTACTCCAGTAGCTGTGGTAAATTCTGTGGATGACATCGAAGATGAAACAGTAATTAACATTGAGAGTTATCAAGTAAACGAAAAACCAACACATCATACTAACTCATGTTACTGCTGTGATATTTGTTGCAAAACTTTAAAGACAAAAAGAGTTTTGCAAAAACACATGAGAATACACTTTCAAGAAAATCGATATACCTGCAGTCAATGCCATCAGTCGTTTCGTATCAGTGGTCATTTGAAAATACACATGAGGGTCCACACTGGTGAAAAACCATATGCGTGCAGCCAATGTGATAAGACATTCTCTCAAAGTGGCAATTTGAAAACACACATGAGGGGCCACACTGGTGAAAAGCCGCATACTTGCAGTCAATGCAATAAGTCGTTCATTACGAGTAGCACTTTGAAAAAACACATGAGAATTCACACTGGTGAAAAGCCATATGTCTGCAGTGAATGCAGTAAGTCGTTCACTAGAAGTCAATATTTGAAAATACACATAAGAATCCACACTGGAGAAAAACCATATGCCTGCAGTCAATGTGATAAGACATTCTCTCAGAAAGGTTCCTTGAGGTTACACATGAGAATTCACACTGGAGAAAAGCCATATGCCTGCAATCAATGCAATAAGTTGTTTTCTAGTCGTAGTAAGTTGAAAACACACATGAGAATCCACACTGGAGAAAAACCATATGCCTGCAGTCAATGTGATAAGACATTCTCTCAGAAAGGTTCCTTGAGGTTACACATGAGAATTCACACTGGAGAAAAGCCATATGCCTGCAATCAATGCAATAAGTTGTTTTCTAGTCGTAGTAAGTTGAAAACACACATGAGAATCCACACTGGTGAAAAACCATATGCCTGCAGTGACTGCAGCAAGTTGTTTGGTAGGAGTAGTAGTTTGAAAACACACATGAAAATTCACACTGGAGAAAAGCCATATGCTTGCAGTCAATGCAATAAGTCGTTCATTACGAATTTCAATTTGAAGAAACACATGAGAATCCACACTGGTAATAAGCTATAATGCCTGCAGTCAATGTGTTTATTCATTCATTTACAGTGATGATTTGAAAAAACACATGAAAGGCCACACTGGTAAAAATCCATATGCCAGCAGTCAATGTGTTTATTCATTCATTTACAATGATGATTTGAAAAAACATGAAAGTCCACACAGGTAAAAAGCCATATTCCTGCAGTCAATGTGTTTATTCATTCATTTACAATGGTGATTTGAAAATAGAGGCCACACTGGTAAAAAGCCATAATGCCTGCAGAGAATGTGTATATTCATTCATTTACAATGGTGATTTGAAAATAGAGGCCACACTGGTAAAAAGCCATAATGCCTACAGACAATTGGTCTGTTTCATAAAAACTTAGAGTAGACATAATGTCTTGATAATTTCGAGAGGCCATTTTTGTTGTTTCATAAACGTATTTTATTGTTAAAGTGTACATTATCTTGATACTAAGTTAGAGTAGGCAGGACCCTACTATAACCATACTATAACGGTGCATTAGCATGATATTAGTCACAAAAATGGCGTCTATTGTTGTCATCTGTTATTACCTAATCTGTTATTACGTTTTAGAACTTGTTTGTTGTGTATGAGCAAAAATGGAAGCGATTGAAGCTATCGAAGCAATTGAGGCATTAGAAAATCGACCACCACGTAACGGCCTTTGTATACAAACAAAGGCCGTTGAACATCACCAGAGCTCCAAGTCCTTACTTATAGTCCTTTCCCAATATCTTATAAGGATAAGATATTGGGGGCGACGCGAGGTAAGTCTTTCCAAGATTAATGAAATGTTTCTGTCTAATAGGTAGGTATTTACTTGCCACAGGTTAGTATATAGGTATCTACATGTTTAACTTATGTTTTAGGTTCAAGATGATGCCGGCGATCACCACAGGCTACCTCCCGTATATTTGACAGAGTAGCACAGGCTCTTGCATGGCATTCTATGGAATTTATAAAAATGCTTGATACTGCGGAAGAACAGGCAGTTATGAGGGATTTATCTGCCATCAGAATCTTCCTATCAATAATAGTATTTCGCCCTCTGCGCCGCAAGTATATTTAAAAAAAAATAGTAAGGTACATTTATACTTGCAAGTATATTATAAATTATTTTTGCAACATAATATAGTATACATACAAATATAGGGCCCATATGATAGATACCTTAAAAACTAAAATAAATAAAATTTCATTTCATTTCATTTATTCTTTCACAATTTTAACAATCATATTCGAAATTCATATCATATTTATTTATTAAAATCAACATTGGATCATCATAATAAATGTTAGTTATAAATTTCTTATTCTAAGTTAGTTATTCTTATTCCTTGAACTATTTGGCTACTAAACAACAAGTAAACAAATAAATACATAATTGATACAGTAAATGTCAATTTTTTTTTTTTTTTTTTTTAGAAACAAACTATTGGAATTGGAATGGAATGTCAAAATTACTATGTCAGAAAGTTAAAATGTCATTACAACTAGAATAAAAAAGATAGTTTATTATTAAAATGGATCATAGAACAATGTCTGAGATAAGTTAAGTCAAATCTATCTGAGAATACCCTCAGAATGCTGTTGGAGCTGTCCCGGACCCTGCGCACCAGAGATGTGCACCTCTTGCGCATGATGCTGTAGAAACAGTCCACGCGCGCCTCGGCAAACATCCCCGACGCGCTACAGAACCGGGGCAGCCCCATCAGCACTCTGAACGCATTATTATATTGCACGCGCAAGGCGCTGTACTGTTTTTGCGTATGACTTGCCCACAGGCTGCATGTGTAGAAACTAGTGCAATATGCCTGGAAAAGTGTTGTTTTTACCTCTTGCGAGCACCGTGCAAACCTGCGGGCTATCATGTTCGCTCTTACAGACAGCGCCCTCCGCTCTCTCTCAATGTCAACATCGTCCTTCATGTCAGGAGTTAGGAAATGCCCAAGGTATTTAAATTTCTCAACTCTCTTTAGAGGTGCTCCATATAACTTTATCGGTGGTATAGGGGAGACTGGACAACTTCCTTTGGCATGAAAGACCATGCATTCACTTTTATTGACATTATATTTTAGGCCATGTTTTTGAGCATATTTCTCGCAAATGTTAAGCAATTTGGCTAAACCACAAGTAGATGCACTCAACAGCACCATGTCGTCTGCATAGCTAATATTGTTGACACAGACTCCGTCAATATGGCATCCGACATGTGTGCTACTAAGCTCACCGATCAGCGCGTCCACATAGAGGTTAAAGAGTTTTGGAGACGTCAGCCCCCCCTGCCTCACCCCACACTCCAACCTGTACTCTTCCGAGTAAACGCCCGACCATCGTACTACATTGACCTGGTTACTAAATATTATAAAATTAAAAATAAAATTATCATCAAAATTTCATAGTCTAAATTATCACATGTTGAAAATTTTGTAATCGTATAGAAACACTTTTCCAACAATATCTTTTTAAGTTTGATTTAAATGTGAGGACTATCAATTACCTTCATTTCAGTAGGCAGTGAGTTAAACAGTTTTACAGTTTGATATTGTGAGTTGTGAGTGATTCAACCTTAAATAAAGGCATAAAAGTGCCTCAAGATCTTTGCGTCTTGTATTTGCGACCCCAGAAACGTCGATAGACGATTCCTATAAGCTACATATCTTCTTTCGTGAAGGTCGACAGGTGTTCAGTCAGAACTCTCACCATGAAAGAGTTGAAACTGACTCTGTGTCGTGACTCCGATCATTCGACCCTCAGACTGAATTTGCTCTTCACGCGCAAATACTCCTCCACATTCTCAGCCTTGATGAAGTAGTGCACGCGAGATACGTAGATCGAAGTCACGGGAATCGCCGGACGCAGCGTAGAACTCGGTGCGATACCGCACTGACAAACAGGCTTCTTCTTCTTGTTGAAGCTCTACTTGTCACTTTGCTCCTTGTCAGAAGTTGCAGTCCTGCGAACTGGTTCTTATAATACCCCCTTAGCCGGTTTTGGGGCGGCAGGTCTGTTTGAGACGGCCTCTGCATACGCAATTACGCACGTTGTTGGCGAGATGTAGGCAACGTGATGCTTTTCGGAATCTCCGCAGGGGGAGATGCAGCGCGAATGTGCCTATTTATGTAGTAGGGCTATTCAAAGTGAGGTAGTTTTTCCGTTCCGAGAAACACAAAGAGAAAAAAAGTGTAAATAACTGAATACAAAAGATTCGCGATACGAAAAGAAAATGTCAAAGTCAACTCATTGCTGTCAAAAAATAGAGGGGAAAAGTGACGAGTCTCTAAAACCGGTAGATTCCGAACGAAAAATAAATAAATTGTTGCCATAATTTGGAAAATAATCCAAAATACTTATCTAAGATACACTTTTGTTATCGCGCAGATAAAGTTTGATTATGCAAAACCACCCGTTAGAGTATACTCTATCCACTTAGAGTATGCTTTAGCTAATCAAATCAACACCTAATATCCCGTTTAAGCGTTTTTTATGAGACAGATCGTGTACCTATATTGTATTGTTAAGACAAAGAAATTAGAACAAAGTTAAAGGTAGGTAATCAAAACTTTATTCATTTCAATTATAAACCGTATCTAACTAAACAAAAAACTTCTTAAATAAAGCTTATCCTATATGTAATTAAATTTGGAGAGAATATGTATTGAATTGTGTGAGCCGAGTGATTTAGGGCCGATTTTTCAATTCTCAGATAAACAGACAGAGATGTTTATTCGACTGATAGCCAACAATTGAATTTTTCAATCGTCAGATAGGCTTTATTTGACAAATAACTATTACCTGATGATTAACTCTGTCTGCTCGTTTCACGGCCAGATAAACTATTCATATTGTAAAAACGGGAATTTTCACGTACTGCACTATCGGTGAAGGCACCGACTAAGTTTCGACTCATTCTGTGCACACTGCACGGCGCGACGCGGAAGGAGAAAGTCGCAACCACTCACCCTAATGAAGACTCGGAATGAGTCGAAACTTAGTCGGTGCCTTCACCGATAGTGCAATACGTGAAAATTCCCGATTTTACAATATGAATAGTCAAGTTCACGATAGTTTTTGGCCAGATAAACGTCTATTCGATAGATAATTTCACAATAATACCATAAAACATCTTAATTTTACTTTATGTTTTGTAATTTTCGATAGTACAATGTAAATTATTGTTATTATGGATATTTTTATGCAATTGATGATCTAGTTAAGAGGCTCTACTACATGAATGTATAAATCCACCTGAACGATTATCAGAAATAATAAGAATTATCAGATCCAGGCCAACTTTAATTATGATATAGAAAACACACAAAGATATCTAGTTTATATCTAGAAACAACTTAATACGGTAATAAAAGACGATAGTACCTACCTACATAGTGATAAAAATGTGGGTACCTAGCGATTGTAGGTAGCAATAATTTATAAAAATAAGTCACTAGACACGCACTTGCGAAAAGAAACTTGCTATGCAGCAAGGCAGCAGCCCTGGAAGTCTACTCTACAAACCGATAAAAGATATATCGCTTCAATTATCGTGCTAAACCTACCTTACGTTACATTGTTTCGACTATCGTTGGAACGAAGAAACGACCGACATTACTTTTGACAATCGATGACGTAACTCTACTCCGGCATCACTAAAAACGATACTATAATTTGAATTTGACAACGAAACAAATATCAATCGACGAACTTATCAACGATGCCCTTGATGCTATCGTGCGCATTATCGTTTCGGGTTATATTGTTGTGTTTTCTGATAAAATCATCTCCATTTCGATTACCGGACTCCGAATCTTTTATACCTTCGAGCTCTGCTGCCTACTGGACTCTCCGCATTCTTTTCATTCGACCTCGGCCTGCTGCACTACGGACTCTTGATTTACCTCTTGTTTTGGCATAATTGCGAGATTAATGCTTGCCATGGAAGCCATCCGCGAGGAAAAGTCTTTACAAAAACGACGTTTTAAAGTGACGAGGGATCAATGGGATCTAAACAAAATTCTCGGCTATAATTTCATCGAGAAATATAAACTTAGTAAAAGTTTGTTTGAAGACTTGTGCCAGGATATAATTCCTTTGTTGCCTGCTCAACATAACATAAAATACAGGCTTTTACAAATAACTCTCTAAATCTAGCATGTTTTTGGCTGAAATTATGTGTAAGTGTATTTGAATATGGGCTCTAATTATAGGCTGACATTTAAAACGACAGCTCAAAAACTCGAGTTATATGAGGTCAAAATAATGCAACATTAAAGTCGTCACAACTCTTAAACTACTAAGTGTGCGCTTATGAAATTACACAAGATGTTGAGGCTAGATATAAGGTACATAACACCACTATCAGTAAGTTCAGCAGTTTCATGGTTCGAGAGCTAGGAGCTGTTTTAGATTTTTCATCCAACCCTTATTATAACTCGTGACCATGACCTTTTTTATGATAATAAAACTGGCACAAACTAACGTAGATGTGTCCATAAAACTTCATAATTGGGCGCTCAGTAGTTTCGAAGATATCGAAGTTTTTAAAATGTTCCGCCAGCAAAAACTCAAATAACTCCGTAGTCATAGGGGGCACAAATTAAAAATATAGGGCACGAATTGAGAGCTATCTTTCCATAATTATACGATTTATTCCTCTAGCTCAACCACAAACAAAATTCGTGTTAGCAAAAACGTTACAGCAGTAAAAACATAATTTCTTGAATAACTCAAAAACAGCGGGGGGCACAAATTTGGAATTTCAGGCACATTTACACGTAAATGGGCTCTAATTTTCTACATATTCAAAATAGCGAGATTCCACTTTTTTTAATGCTCAATGAGCACACGAAATTCACTCATTTTCTTGAAAAGTCCGTCGCACAGATTAAAATTTTCTGTGGTAATGGTGTCTGATGAATGAATGACAGATAACGAATAGTAAATGATTACAATGTCAATATAATATATAATATCTATATACTAGGATCATTGACTTATTCTCATGCTCATTATTCATTATTTATTCAATGCTCATTGTGCTCATTGAGCACAATGAGCACACGAACTAATCTATAGTTTCTAAAATATTTTAGAAACTATAGTCTACAAATCTTATATCTTATGTATATTCTATTTTTTTATATATTTTTTTTTTTATTTATTTTTTTCATTTCAAGCAATAGGTACATACCTACATTAATAATTTAAATAATATTACATGCTGATTGCTTATTGTATAGATGTATAGTTCAGACAGGAGCCACACTAAGTCATTATGACTTGTGTTGTAGCTCCTGCTATCCTTCAAGAGACAATCATAATTTCGTAGCATATTATCACAATTCAATATTAAGTAGTACCTACGATAAAACAACATTCTCAATCTAATTACATAACGGATTATATAAAATTATTGTAACCTTATATTCATGCAAATATAGGCGAATAACTTAAGCGAATTACTTATTATAATTTTCATGACATACATTGATACTGAAGGATTGCACATGTGCATTGGGGTGGGTGTGTGTGTGTGTGTGTGTGTGTGTGTGTGTGGGTATGTGTGTGTGTGTGTGGGTATGTGTGTGTGTGTGTGTGTGTGTGTGTGTGTGTGTGTATTTCATTGTATTATTTTTAACAATTCCTCTGTCTCATCATAGTTCAATACCATCAACCACTTCCTCAGTAACTTTCTGCATTCGCTCTTATTAGAAGTTACTAAGTCCCTGATATATTTATTAGCTTTATTATACAGAAAAGGTCCAAGAAAGATCTGCTGGTGTTGGGCAGATGTAGTGTTACATTTTGGGGTCATTACGATTTTATCCTTTCTTCGTCTGTCGATTGAAATATTCTTCCTTGGTTCCACTTTTGCATGTTGTGAAAGTATAACATTAAAAATATATAATTGTCTTACAGTAAGAACCTCGCATTCAGTATATAAACAGGCGGTGGGAAACCTGTATGGCTTGAACGTTGCCACTTTTAAGACAGCGCGTTGTGCACGCTCTAGTTTCAATAAGTATGTGCTACAGGCACCGCCCCAAGTGACGTTACAATATGTTACACTCATCAATAGCTTACGGTCAGCAACTTCCCTCAGATACTTAAAGATATATATTAATTTACGAACCCGTTTGGCTAGTATTTCAATATGTTTTTTCCAATTTATTTTATCATCGATAATAAGACCCAGGTATTTGATGTTATCGACTCTCTCTAGGGTTCGGCAGTTACAATTGCTAACTGAACAGTTGAAATGTGCCTTAATCATGATATCAGGGTTTTGTGATCGTATGTTTCTGAACGCCATAAATTTAGTTTTATCAATATTTAGAGACAGCAGATTACATTGCAACCATTGTATTACAATTTTAAGGCCGTCTTCAGCATAAGTCCTAGCCTCCTCCCAGGTGTTACCTTCAAAGATAATCGCTGTATCATCTGCATATGAGAATATTCTTCCGTTCCTCAACTTAAGATCACACAGGTCATTAACGTACACCAGGAAAAGGGTAGGACCCAAGACGCTACCTTGAGGAACTCCATAACTCATAGACTCTTCACCACTAATGAAGTTACAAATTTTAGTTTTCTGAGTCCTCATTGTTAGGTAATCTGACATAAGACTAAGAGAGCTATCTCGAACTCCAATAAGTTCCAGCTTTTTAATAAGGATTGATATGGAGACAGTGTCAAATGCCTTCGCTAGATCAAGGAATATACCTACAACTTTTTTCTTTTTATCTATGTTGGTTGCAATTAGATCAATTAGGCCGGTCACTGCACTCTCAGTAGACCTAGCTGCTCGAAATCCAAATTGGTTCGTGTTGTGTATTGATTATTTCTTAGTGTGGGTAGTTGTACTTGATGTACCAGTCAGAATAAATGCCTACCTACAGTTGGCTCTAAACCTCGGTGTTTAATTGCAACATATCACTGGCGACAGGACGGAAATTAATTAATTTTAATTGTTTTAAACGAGTTTTGGTTACGTATTAATATGCCTCTCGGTAAAATAGAGTGTTTTGATATCAGTGACCAAAATTGGGACACTTACGTGCGTCGTGTGAAACAATTTATCACACTCAACGAAGTCAAAGAAACTTTACACGTTTCTACCCTAGTGACACTCGTCGGTTCTCAGTGCTATGATCTTATGTGCGATTTATGTGCTCCGGATCTACCGGAAGATAAAACATTCGAAGTCCTCGTGAAATTGGTAAAAGATCATTTGGAACCAGAGAGATCGGAAATCGCAGAGCGACACGTATTCAGGCAAAGGAAGCAGGCGCAAGGCGAAAGCATTCGTTCCTATCTGCAAAGTCTGAAGCATCTGGCCAAGACTTGCAACTTCGGTGCTTCGCTAGAAGTTAATCTACGCGATCAATTCGTGTCGGGATTATTCAGCGAGGATATGCGATCCAGGCTGTTTGCCGAGAAGAACATAGACTACAAGCGGGGCGTCGAGCTCGCTTTGGCATTGGAGGCGGCGGAGCGGCACGCGATTATGGCGGGTGCTCCGGCCGCAAGCCTGAGCGTCGCGCCCGTGAAGGACGAGGGGCTCCATCGCGTCGGAGGAGGCGGCGCCGCGCGCGCCCGCCAGGCCGCGCCCGCTCCCGGCGGGGCTGCGGCGGCGGCGCGCCATCCGTGCTCGCGATGCGGCAAGCCCGGTCACGTGCCTGGCAGGTGCCGGTACAGGTTTTATTCGTGTGACAAGTGTGGTGAGAAGGGACATCTGAAGGTGATGTGCAAAAAGAATGACGGTAACGTGACGACAAAGAAAGGTCAGTACTTTTTAAACGATAGTGATTCTGAAGACGATTGCCACTTTTATAACATGATTAGTAGTGTAGGTGACAGGCCCTATTATATTCGATTGAGTGTGGAGAATGTGCCTTGCAAATTTGAGATTGATACGGGAAGTAAAATTTCTGCGATATCTAAAAAGTTTTATGATGTACATTTTTCGCAGATACCTATTCAAAATAGGATTCTTACGTTCAGGTCTTATACGGGTGACGTCATCGCAACTTTAGGTTATATTGTGGTTTGTGTGAAATGCGGTTCGGAGACCGCTTACCTCAAGCTTTATGTAATAGATAACGGGGGACCCCCATTATTGGGACGTTTATGGCTAAAACATTTAAAATTATCGCTTTTTAAGAATGAGGATGGTACGATCCACAATGTAACCGGAGAAGAATCGTTGGCTAATTCTCTTCGAAATGAATTTCCCGAGGTGTTCGCGGAAGGTTTAGGTACTTGTAAGTCTCGTATTCGCCTGCATCTGAGTGATACAACGCCGGTTTTTGTAAAGGCGCGGCCGCTGCCGCTGGCGTTGCGAGAGCGCGTTGAGAAGGAACTCGATCGGCTGCAGCGGGAAGGGGTTATCTATAAAGTTGAAAGGTCAGACTACGGCACGCCGATCGTACCTGTAGTTAAAGCTAACGGCGATATTCGCATTTGTGGCGACTACAAGGTCACCATCAATCCGCGTCTTAAGGACTTTCATTACCCACTGCCGCGGATCGAGGATCTCTTCGCAACCTTGGGCGGGGGCGAACAATATACTAAGCTAGATTTATCTAACGCTTTTCAGCAATGTATTTTAGAAGAAGGCTCACAGCCGTTTTCGGCCATAACCACACATGTGGGTACGTTTGCCTATGCTCGCGTACCGTTCGGTATTAAGTGCATTCCTGAAAATTTTCAAAAAATTATGGAGGAGACATTGAGTGGTTTGCCATCAACTGCCGTGTTTGCTGACGATATTTGTGTTACGGGTCCAACCAAGTCGATTCATATGTCAAACCTAAAGGCAGTGTTAAAAAGATTAAAAGAAAACGGACTTAGAATAAACTTTTCCAAATGCCAATTTTTTAGGGATTCTGTGACTTATTTAGGGTACAAAATCGACAAGTTTGGTTTACATACGGATTCTAAAAAAGTTGACGCTATTGTAGCCGCTCCGACTCCAACGAACGTAACTCAACTGAGAAGTTTTATGGGGCTTGTGAATTTCTATTCTAAGTTCTGTCCAAACACGAGTGACGTACTAAAACCAATGTATAATTTATTGAAAAAGAGTACTACTTGGAATTGGGATAAAAATTGTGAGGCAGGTTTCAGTAAAATTAAAAATATGTTAAGCAGCTCTCCGGTGCTCGCACACTATGACCCGAACTTGCCGTTGATATTGTCGGTGGACAGCAGTCAGTACGGGCTGGGCGCAGTGCTGGCGCAGCGACACGCGGACGGCAGCGAGCGGCCCGTGTGTTGCGCCTCGCGTACGCTCAACGCAGCTGAGTCCAACTACTCGCAGTTGGATAAGGAGGCGCTAGCTATAGTTTTCGGGGTCACTAAACATCATCAGTACCTGTATGGTAGGAAATTCTTACTTAGAAGCGATCACCGAGCTCTCAGTTACATATTAGGTAAAAATAAAGGAATTCCCGTGACGGCCGCCAGCCGGTTGCAACGCTATGCAGTAAAGTTGGCGGCGTATGATTATGAAATAGAGTTCGTTAGATCCGAACAGAACTCTGTGGCTGACGCGCTATCGCGCCTCCCGCTTGCGGCGACCAGTGATCGTGCCAGAGGCAAAGACGACGAATGTAGCTATCTAAGTTTCGTGCAGGAGAATCTCCCGGTAAGTTTTAGCCAGATTAAAGTAGAAACGCTTAAGGATATTTTATTGAGTAAAATATACGGATACGTTATGTTCGGTTGGCCGTCGTCAGATACCGCAATCGAAGCTGAAAAGCCGTTCTTTCGGAGAAAGGACGCCCTGCACTCGGATCAGGGCTGCTTGGTTTGGGGTTATCGGATCGTGATACCTAAATCTTTGCAAGGAATGGTTTTAAGCGAGGTACACGATGGTCACCCGGGCATCGTGAGAATGAAGCAGATAGCTAGGAACTACGTGTGGTGGGAGACGCTGGACGTGGACATCGAGCGAGAGTGCGCGTCGTGCGAGGCGTGCCGATCGCAGCGCGCCGCGCCGCCGCCCGCACCGCTGCACTCATGGCCATGGCCGCATGAGCCTTGGGCGAGGCTCAACATGGATTTTCTAGGTCCTTTTCGAGGTAAGTACTATCTTGTCATAATAGACGCGCACTCAAAGTGGATCGAAATTGAGAAGGTCAGCAGCACATCGGCGTCCAACGTGATCGGCAGTCTCCGTCGCTCGTTCGCCCGGTTCGGTCTGCCGAAGAGAATAGTTTCCGACAACGGCCCTCCTTTCTCTTCGGCCGAGTTCGCTAATTATCTGCAGGGGAACGGTATCAAGCATTCAGCCATCGCACCGTATCATCCGGCCAGCAATGGGGCGGCGGAGAACGCGGTGAGAACCATAAAGAGGGTCCTGAAAAAGGCGTGTCTCGAAAGCGTGGACGACGATACCGCTCTAAGTAAGTTTCTGTTCATGTATCGTAACAGTTTGCACAGCACGACGGGCCGCGAGCCAGCCGTAGCTATGTTCGGGCGGCGGCTGCGCGGGCGGCTCGACCTGTTGCGCGCCGATACGGGCGAGGTGGTGCGTGACGCGCAGCTGCAGCAGGAGGAGCGCGCCGCCCGCGCTCATCCGCCGCGCGTTCTCGCGCCCGGTGAACAAGTACTTACGCGTGACTACTCGGCGCGCGCTCAGAAATGGACCGATGGCTTAGTAGTGGAGCGATCCGGACCTGTTTCATATAAGGTAAAGACGACCGATGGACGGGTGCATAAACGTCATGTGGACCAGTTGCTCGCTGATAGAAGTGGTAAATCGCGATTTTCAATGTCTAATGTGTATCCAGAGAGTAGCCGTCAGCTCGGTGATGCGGGGCCGGATTCGCGGGGGGACGAAGTGTTGCAAGCGAGTGACTCGCTGGCAGATGACACCATACCTGGCCCGTCGCTGCCCGTTGGTTTGCGAACGTCGACGCTGGTGACGTCGCCGCCATACAGTCCTAGTAGCCCTCGGATGTCGACTCCGTTAACGTCGCCGCTGGCATCGTCACCAGCGTCGCCGCTGCCGCCGCGTACGCGTCGGAGAGCTGCTCTTGAGTGTGTCGAAAAGTTAAAAACTACTAAGTAAATCTTATGTTTATAACTTCATATAGATAGGCACTTACACCTAAATATATTCATATAATTGTATTGTTTAAGTACCAACTTGTTATTTAAAGGGAGGACAGTGTTGTGTATTGATTATTTCTTAGTGTGGGTAGTTGTACTTGATGTACCAGTCAGAATAAATGCCTACCTACAGTTGGCTCTGAACCTCGGTGTTTAATTGCAACATATCAGTTCGAGGATAAGATATTGTATCTTTCTAGGTAGGAAATGAGTCTTTTGTTAATAATTTTTTCCAAGACTTTTGAGAGTGCAGTGAGAACAGAAATTGGTCTGTAGTTATTGACACTGTCTCCTTTCCCACCCTTGTGTACTGGGGTAATAATGGAGGTTTTAAATACATTTGGGAATTTCCCGGTAGTTAGACTTAGGTTACAGATGTGGGTGATCAAGGGTACTAGTGTAGGGCAGGCTAATTTGAGCATTTTTGTTGATATGCCATCGTATCCTACGGCACAATCGCTTTTTAGGTCTTTCAGTATACTGAACACCTCAGCTTCATCAGTTGAAAGCAAACCAATTGAGTTGACTTGCGATGGCAACCTTGTAAAGTACTCGTCGTTATTCGTTGCCATTATTTTAGCTGCCAGGTTTTTTCCCACATTCACAAAGTAATTATTTACGAAGTCCACCGATAACTGGGGACTCGTCTTAACATGCAATAATAGGTCACTATTCGAATTAGTTTTTTCTGCATACGTGATCTGCCTGATAGTTTGCCATGTCTTTTTAATATTATTTTTGTGTTTTGCCAGTTCTGATTTTTCATAGCTAATTTTGACTTTTCTAAGCAATTTGGTGCAGAAGTTTCTGTATCGAACATATGTTATTTTCAATGTCTTGTTGTCTGGCGTCTTCTTCAAACTAAAGTGCATTTTGTCGCGCGTCCGAATGCACCTTAGGAGACCTGGAGTAATCCACGGCTTTATTATACGTTTTGTATGCGGTATGCTAAGTAAGCGGGTATTGTTTTTTATTATTTCCATCATTTTATATACTAGCAGTTCGGCAGCGTGATCAGCGTTTTCCAAAATATGTATTAGTGTAAAATCTTCATTTTTAATTTGTTCAACTATACCGTTCATATTTATTTTAGTAATTGTTTTATTTAATGCATTTGAAATGGTGAGTTTATTTTTATTTTTAATACTTAGTAGAATTGGGCAATGATCTGTTACATTCGTTTTTAATACAACTGCTGTGCCTTGGTATTTGCTTTTAAACAAAATATGGTCTAGGCACTTATTCCCTCTAGTTTGGATGGTATGACCAGGAAGTAAACCATGAGAAGCCACAAGCTCTAGATAACTAGCATAGTGCTTATCACTGCTATCAGGTTGTATGTCTATATTTATATCTCCCATGATAGCAACGGTTGTGCATTTGTCAACAGTAGTCAGGATTCGATCCAACGAAAGTAAGAAATAGTTTATATCGGAGAATGAGGGTGATCTGTAAAGTGCTACTATTGTGATACTATTATCAATGCTGACCACAAGGCAATTAGCATCCTGGAACTCAGGTTCCACTACTACACAGTTAAAGCTAGATTTGTAGTATATGATGATGCCGCCATTTTTATTGATGCAGTCTTTTGTATATGCGGAATTATAGCCTGTCAGAACTGGAAATGGCTTTTCATCATGAATCCAACATTCCGTTAGGATTAGAAAATCACAGTCAAATCCCAATCTAGCAAGCAGTAGTTCGAGGGATCCGATGTTCTTATTCACACTTCTAATATTTTGGGAGAGAATATTAATTGTTTCATCATCATCATCAATAAGCATACGACACGATTCTGGATCACTTTCAAATGTTTTTGCAACGTTTAGTTCATCAATAAAAGAGTTAAGTTCATTTTGGAAGGTTTTATCACCCATGATTAGAATTATATGCAAGGGAACTGAAGTAGGCCAACGTAGTGGTGAATACATAGTAATATATCGCAATATCTGGTTTTGTATATTTTAAGCAGAAATCGGGTAAGCAGATGTACATGCTTATAGTTGTATATTTGGAGGTGTGGATGCTGACAAATGTGAGTCGATGTAGTATGAGTGTTATTGGTATTGTAATATATAGAATGCAATATTCATTATGACAATTATAGATATTGAATCCAGTATGAGTAATTTTACTTATTTTTAGACATTTTGTTTGTATATATTTAAAATTAACATGCATAGAATAATAAAATAAAATTAAGTCACTTTTTTTGTTTTAGGTCCTCAAGTTGATCTTCGCTTGAGATGTTAATGGCAGGGGAACCTTCAGCTTTTCTCATATATATTTTTCCATTTATACTCCAACAATACTTAAATCCACTGGTTTTAGCCACATCTCGAGCAAGAAAATACAACCGTCTGGCTTTTGGAGTCAGAAAATCCGAGAAATATATAGGAGTCTTCTTTCCTATCAGTCCAATAACAGCAGTATTGAGCTTATCATTGATGTGGTGGTAGTTGTATTTTTTAACAGCCTGTAGAATATTATATTTCTTTATAGGAGTAGTGACATCCATTACTATGGGACGGTCTGCATTAGGTTTTCCTTTTGCTCGGTATATATTTCTAATGAAACCACGCTCCACCTCTAGATTCAGTTTATTATGAATATTGTCCATAATACTAAGAAGATCGTTTTTGGTTTCGTTTGTTTTTTCTGGTATCCCTCTTATTTCCAAGCATGTGCTTCTGGCGTTCCTTTCTAATTCTTCAATTCTTTCTTCTAACTTTTCTATATGATTGTTACGCTCTTCTCGATTTTTTTCCAAGCTATCAACTCTGTTTTTTAGCTCTTCATAGTTTTTGCAGACAAATTCAAGAGTTTTCTCTATTTCAGAGTTTGTTTTATGAATCTGCTTCACTTCGGATTTTATTTCTGTGACATCATCAATTATTTTTCTTAGTATAGATTCTTGCTCCGCTTTCCATCCAGTTAGCATTATCATTATATCATCCTGATTATGTAAGTCCCTGTCAGGGGAGTTTGTTGTTGGTGACTCGTTTGTTCGTGGCCGCTTTTTACGAGATTTGCTGCTACTGTTATTGTTCTCCGCAGTTTGCTTTGGCGGTGTGCGTTGAGTATTCATACTGGAAAGCTCTAAGTAGGGTGTTGCAAGAGTAGTGATGGCAAAGTACAATGAGCGAAGTCAGCTGATAGTTGATTTATAGAATACTGTATCTATTTAGAAATACAACGTTCGGCACATTAAGCAGCAGAGGTTCCGAATTCCTCTGTATAAAGGCGTTAAGCAAGCTATAGGGTACCGTTCCATGTAGGGTGGATTGATAGAAGCTACAGAAAATAATAACAGCGATGGCAACAGTTTATTGCTAATAATGTTATTGCTATTATAGCAGTGTTGTAGCCGTAGCTCTATTGGCTGTGCATCAAGCGCGTAGCAGAGTAGGCGATAGGTATTTTTCTCTGCCAGTACTCAACAAGGTACCAGGCGCACATACGCGCCGTAGAGGTGCAATAACCGGTTCAGCGGCGATCCATCCGTCACTCAGCGCGAGTGAGCGGGAGCGCAATGAGCGAGCAGTAGCGAGCTTCAACTTACGTTGTTTGCATGTGTGAGTAGGGCGTCGGCCGCTCAGAAAATTTTAATCTGTGCGACGGACTTTTCAAGAAAATGAGTGAATTTCGTGTGCTCATTGTGCTCAATGAGCACACGAACTAATCTATAGTTTCTAAAATATTTTAGAAACTATAGTCTACAAATCTTATATCTTATGTATATTCTATACTATATACTTACATATTTCATCGATTTAGGCTTCAAAAAAAACCTGTAATGATGTCATAATGTATTCTGAATAAATAAATAAATATACGTAGTATCTCTGTCTGGCTAGTCTGTGATATATATGTAGCTACATACTAATGTTCCTAATAAAAGCGCTCTGTTTTTTATTATTTTAATGAAGTTTTACAACAGTATGGATTCTCTTAACATAGATAGATAGATATAGATAGCTCTTTATTGTATAGTTTCACCAAAATTAAAGAATCACTTTACATAAGTTCATGTGTTTTTTCAAACCGGCACTGCTAGAGAACGATTCATTGCATTGACTGCACACATATAGCTTTTTTTCACTGTGGATTCTCTCATGTCGTTGCAAATTCACTTTCTGAGAAAATGTCTTATTGCATTGACTGCACGCATATGGCTTTTTTTCATTGTGGATTCTCCCGTGTCGCTGCAAATTCACTTTCTGAGTAAATGCCTTATTGCATTGACTGCACGCATATGGCTTTTCTCCAGTGTGAATTCTCATGTGTATTTTCAACATGCCGCTGCTAGAGAACGATTTATTGCATTGACTGCATGTATATGGCTTTTCTTCACTGTGGATTCTCAGGTGTCGCTGCAAATTAACGCTCTGAGAGAATGCCTTATCACAGTGACTGCACGCATATGGCTTCTCTCCAGTGTGAATTCTCAAGTGTGTTTTCAAAACGATATTGCTAGTGAACGATTTATTGCATTGACTGCAGGCATATGGCTTTACACCAGTGTGGATTCTCATGTGTGAATTCAAAGTGCCATTTTGGGAAAATGTCTGATCACATTCACTGCAGGCATATGGTTTTTCACCAGTGTGGACTCTCATGTGTGTTTTCAATGTGGTTCTTCGGGAGAATGTCTTATCACATTGGCTGCAGGAATATGGCTTTTCACCAGTGTGGCTTCTCATGTGTTCCTCCAAATGACATCTCTGAGAGAATGAATTATTGCATTGGCTGCAAGCGTATGGCTTTATTTTAGAATGGATTCTCATGTGTTTTCGGAAACCTTTTTTATTTAATATTTTGTTACAAATATCACAGCAGTAACAAGATTTACTGTCTTTTTTTGTACTATTGTTTACTTGATAACTCTCAATGTTAATTACTGTTTCATCTTCAATGTCATCCACAGAACTTTCCTTAATTTGTATAAAGTCTTCCTTCACAGATACTGGATTACTTTTATTGTGTGAAGGCATTGGCTGTGTTTTGCCCCCTGATATGTCATGTTTAGTTTCTAGATCTTGCGTATGAACTGTCTCCCGTGATATCTGAAAATAGTAATAAATGTGAGATGAGATAGAAGAGAATCATACAATCAGCTGCTAGGAAATGTTTTATTTCAATGACTGCAGTGCTTCGCTATACGCTAATGTAAATTGTTTTTAGTGTGCCAACGTTTTATCTATGGGCTTATCTTAAGAGTGGATTCTCCACTCTCTGATTGGTGATTCTCTATAATCGGATATATGATCATATTTGCACAAGCCAAATATGAATCGAATGCATAGATTTCGAAAATGCTCAAGCTTATTTAGTTGCTCTTCTGTAAGATCACGAAGCCGACGTCCGCATAGTAAGTAATAAAAGAGATTGTGCGAGCGTAATTTTTGTGGCAGTTGGAACAAAGTTATTTAGGTAGTGTCTTCATGGAGGCAGCCGACGCAAATATTTTCCTTCTGAGCTCAGCTAGCTGTGGTCTCTATGACGTTTCGATAATGATATATAAGTTCTTCAAAGTATTAGTGAATGGAATAAGCGCGCCGTCATAAAGGCCCTGAGGTAGACAAGGCAAGTCGACCCTAGCATCCGATAACTATGACTTAGGTTAAAGCAGGGTTAACCCGAAGACCGTAGGCCTTGCTCCACTCCAGTAATTGGTTCAGGTCACATTCATTATTCTTTATTGTATACACAAATATACATTTACAAAAAGGCAGAATGAAATGACATGAACAAAGGCTTACTGCAGGTTAACAATTAAAAAAAAAAATATGTTGGACCATTATTTTATGCACCATTATTTTTTAGCTGTCCTCATCCTCAAAGGTTTGCTGGAATTAAACTATTAAGCTCGCCTTTGTACATGCCCTATATATAAGTTCTTTGTCTGTATTTACTGTGTGTACTATAACGAAAGAATAAAGGTAGTCGACATATTGATGGTAGGAAGACAATATTTTGTTTTTAAATAGAGTGTATAAAAATAGCAAAGAGAAGGGGAGATAACACGCCGCCCTGCGGTACTCCAGCGGTAAGGCCACACCAAGTTGAAAATGTATCTTCAACGCGAACACGTTGTCAGCGTCCATACACGTAACTATGAAACCGATCAATTACCATTGGAGATATGTTAATCGAGCTCAGAATACCCAGGAGAATGTCGAAGACGACATTATTAAAAGCACCGCTAAAATCTAGCATCAGCGTTAGAGCAGTCACTAGTCCACTGTCCATGGCCAACCGGATGTCATCCGTTAGCTTGACTAGGGTCGTACCAATGCTATGCACAGAGCGAAAACCAGATTGCATAGGATTCATTAGAATATTTCTATTAAGGAAGATGTTAAGTAAGATATTATATATTAGTAATATTATGCTTTACTGACTTGGCTTCACCTAACTAATTTATGATTAATTTGACATTTCTATTTAATTTATAATACCAAATCAGTACAGATAATTTGTAATTATATTTCATTCTTAATAACAGATAAATATATATATATATATATATATATATATATATATATATATATATATATATAAATAATGCTGAACATTTTCCACACAGCATCATCTAGCCCCAAACTAAGCAGAGCTTGTATTATGGGAACTAAATGACGGATATATTATTGATATACTTTTTTTTTGTAAATACATACATAATAATATTATACATAGAAAACATTTGTCCTGCGGTAGGAATCGAACCCATAACCTTATGCGTCACAGGCGAGCTTTCGTCCACTGCGCCACAGAGGTCGTCAAAACCTCTTGTGAATAAAAAGAGTTACTTAGCAACCTACACAATCGAACTCGTTGCAGCGCCCTAACGGGGTTCAGTTCATGCAACTACCTACTTTCTTATGTATTGTTTTAACACCTATACTAAACTGTGCACATGGCAGCAATAAAATATGAAATATGTATTTTTATTTACTTGATAACTTTCTACATTAATTACCGTTTCATCTTCAATGTCATCCACAGAACTTTCCTCTTCTTTGATTAATTCTTCCTTCACAGTCACTGTAATTTCATTGTTTGAAGACATGGGTTGTATTGTGATCACTATGTCATGTTTAATTCCTAGATCTTGCGTATGAACTGTCTCCCGTGATATCTGAAAATAGCAATAAATATTTACAATGTCCTATTTACGGCAATAGAGCATATGGGCTGGAGGCATATCTTATGTGAAATTAATATAATAATAATGTCATATTGTAAAAAACTATCGGTGAAGGCACCGACTAAGTTTCGACTCATTCCGAGAGTCTTCATCAGGGTGAGTGGTTGCGACTTTCTCCTTCCGCGTCGCGCCGTGCACTACGCGCTGCCGCACGTTGTGCGCGGTTATAAAGGCGCGCGAGTGGAGGGGGCGATTGTGTTCGTAGCGTTGTTGTAACTACTGGTGGTAGGGGTGCTACATCGTCTACGCTACTGCTCACGTCGATGCAATAACCTATTCCTGGAGGAGCCAGACAGGCTACGCTCACTGTGGCAATGTCAGATTCGACTCCCCCGTTATCATGCAGTCCATACAGACATGACTTCCAGGCGGGGGGTAAAGCCCATCCACGGTCACCGACAGTACGTGAAAATTCCCGTTTTTACAATATGAATAGTCAAGTTCACGATAGTTTTTGGAATATTAATAATGTATTTATTTGCAAAAAAAGGTTATAAAACATTTTAAATACTTTTTTTTATTATTCATAATATTTTTTACAGTTACAGGTACACCTAATAAACCTAATAGTTTGTTTGTATTGTAAGCATGTAAGTATCGATTCCTCAAGAGTTAACCTGACCTAACTTAAAAAAATATAATGTGTATTTTCAAGTAATCCTTTCGATAAGGTCCTTTACCCTTGGCTGCAGGCATTACAGCAAACTACTACTTTAAGATAATGTTTTATCACACTGACGGCAGGTACATGACTTTTCTCCAGTTTGTATTTGTAAAGGAAGTGGCAGGTAAAGGCAGGAAATCCTTTCAAGAGGCCTTTCAAGACGCGTTCGCTTCAGCAAGTATACCAACAAGGAAGAAGAGAACAATACTATGTTTTTGGGAATTTGGTATTACCATTTCACTGTCCTTGATGTCATCTATACATGAATTTTCATCAACTTGGTTAAATTCTTCCTTCACAGCTACTGTGCATTCTTCCTTCACGGCTACTGTGAATTCTTCCTTCACAGCTACAGAAGTACTTTCATTATATAAATAATCATTAAATGGCGTGTGATGTGTTGTGTTATCTGATGATGACTCTTGTTTGATTCTTAAATTGAGCATTTGAACTGCCGGTTGTGATATCTGAAAATAAGATTATGTGGAAAATAATATGACTTTTCTCCAGTGTGAATTCTCATGTGTTGCTGCAAGTTGCTATTCTGAGAGAATAATATTATCACGTTGACTGGACGCATATGGTTTTTTTAGGATTTTTATGTGTTTTTTCAGTGTCA
This sequence comes from Perizoma flavofasciatum, assembly GCA_958496245.1. Lineage (NCBI taxonomy): Eukaryota > Metazoa > Arthropoda > Insecta > Lepidoptera > Geometridae > Perizoma > Perizoma flavofasciatum. The sequence goes on from OY292448.1 coordinate 1,078,508, forward strand.
TTTTGAGAGAATATCTTATCACATACTGTCATTACAGTAGTAACAACAGTTAGAAGTATGCTTTGCAGTATTTTCGTTAACTTGATAACTTTCTATATTAAATTACCGTTTCATCTTTAATGTCATCTACAAAACTTTTCTTGGTTTGGATAAATTCTTCCTTAATAGCTACTGGAGTATTTGAAGACGTGGGTTGCCTTGTGCCCACTGATGTGTCATGTTTAACTCCTAGATTTAGCTTATGAACTGTCTCCCGTGATATCTGAAAATAGCAATAAATGTACTCTGAGATGGAGATAATCATTTTAATCAGCTACTAGGCAATGTTTTATTTCAGTGACTGCAGCAATTGCCTTACGCAAACGTAAATTATTTTTAATAACTGGTGCCCGCGACTTCATCTGCTTAGAATTAGTACCTCAAAAAGCCTATTTCTTTACACCAGCTTTCATCAATTTCCGACTAATTAAATAAACAAATAAAACTGTTCTGTGATTTAGACGTAAAAAAATAATATTTACGTATCAAAATGTGAGTAAATAGGTCAATGAATCGCATGTTATTATTCAAAACAGTAATACTTTTATTTAAATATTTTTTTAAACCACGTTTTTTGTTTTTCTCCAGTGTGTATTTGTAAAAGAAGTGGCAAGTAAAAGCAGGACAACCAGGGAGGCTAGACAAATACCACTTTCTGTTGACGTTAACGCCTGCGGAAAGATAAAATTGTATGCAAATGACATTTGCTGCGGAAAGGTCACGTGACATTTCCATACAATTTTATCTTTCCGCAGGCGTTAACGTCAACAGAAAGTGGTATTTGTCTAGCCCCCCTGTGCTTCCACTGAGGCCTTTCAAGCCGCATTCGAGGTTCAGCAATTAAGTGTACCTATTATAAAATCGTTTGTCCAGACTGACTGACTGATCTATCAATGCACAGCCAAAACCATGGGCACCGCTAGAATTACTTTCAGGGAGGTGCACCTGCATCTACACATTATACTACTTATTAGCTAAGATAAAATATAGACTTATACATGTATATTATGTAGATAAATGAATATTATGTATATTGTGTAGGACGCCCTCCTGCCAGGTGGGATGACGATCTGCGAAAGACTGCAGGCAGATGCTGGATGCGGCAAGCTGAAGACAGGGCGCTATGGCGCTCATTAGGGGAGGCCTATGTCCAGCAGTGGACTAATATAGGCTGATGATGATGATGATGATGTAGATAAATGTAATTTCAATGTGTAATGTAATGAACGTACATTTAGCAGGTTAACAAGTGTCAAGACGTGGAATCGCTCAAGGACAGGAGACACGAGGCTAAGCGGTCTGTGCATGCTCAGTCTTCACAGGAAAAGACAAGAGGATACTGAATTTATTGACAAGGCGATGAACAAATTTGGAAAGCAGTTCCGACGCCTTGATATTTTCTTCACAGTAACTTAATAAAAAAAGATGCAATTTCTTCTAAGTATGTATTTTCTTTCCTGACCAGGGGGATGCGCCCCCTTGCACCCTGCTGCCGACGCCCATGGCCAAAACTACTAAGTCTAGAAAGCTTAAATTTTGAACATGAGTTTATTTTATAATGTACTCGTAGATTCAGATAATTTATTTGAACAGAGCACAGGTAAAAAGTATATATGAAGAGGTGTTGAAAGTATGTATGGGAGGGAGTACAATTTGCTAATTAAAGGAACTTGAAAATTGAGATTGCAGCTAATCATCATAAAAGCATAAATAAAAAATGATGTGTTTAGGGTTTTTGAATTTTTACATTTTAATAGGGCATGGGAGGTTAAAGTTTGCACAGGAGTATCGATTTTTTTTTAATGATGTCTCCACGCATGTTTTTTTTAAATAGATAAAACATTTATTCGTTGCTACAGACACACACCAATATACATTTTATTGTCAGTAAGTTTGTGTTTGTGTGTGTTGCAGCACAACAAAAAGGCCATGGCTCAGTGGAAAACTTTTGCTTAAAAGTAAAAACACTGATTTTCAGCCAAAAACCTGTTGAGAGCAAGCAGAACGAGTTGCAAGTGTACCTAGCTACGAATGATTGATTGTAGTTGTGTTGCGAGTAGTGTTCATACATTTAAAAGAGAAGAATCAAACTGATAAAACAACTGACGGCAGCTTTATTTTAGGCATACGAAGTGCTTGGGAATACCTGCTATTTGCTTTTGTAATAAAAATATTAAAGAAGCCTACAAAGAAGAAGAGAAAATTATTGTTCTTGGGAACTTGGTATTACCACAGATATTATATATGTATTACCTTTTCATTGTCATCAATGTCATCCACATATGAATTTTCTTTGAATTCTTCCTTCACTGCTACTGAAGTACTTTCATTGTGTAAATGATCATTGAATGGCATGTGCTGTTTTGTGGTAACTGATGGTGACTCTTGTTTGATTCTTAAATTGAGCATCTGAACTGCCGGTTGTGATATCTGAAAAAACATTACAGGCAAAATAATATGGCTTTTCTCCAGTGTGAATTCTCATGTGTTGCTGGATGTTGACATTCTGAGAGAATATCTTATCACGTTGACTGCAGGCATATGGCTTTTCTCCAGTGTGAATTCTCATGTATTGTTGCAATTCTGAGAGAATATCTTATCACATAGGCTGCAGGCATATGGCTTTTCACCAGTGTGGATTCTCATGTGTTGCTGGATGTTGCCACTCTGAGAGAATATCTTATCACATAGACTGCAGGCATATGGCTTTTCACCAGTGTGGATTCTCATGTGTTGCTGGATGTTGCAATTCTGAGAGAATTTTTTACTTGATAACTTTCTATACAGAGTGTAGTACGACCAATCACCAAGCCGAAATCTATGCATATTGTTCATATTGTGGGAGAAACGTCTTTTATTTTTAGGCATAAACAATGCCGCGCGCAATGTAATGCACGCTGACCACGCGTTTGTGTGCAAGTCAAAGCCGTGGTGTGCATTTAAGTTAGATATTAATTGCATTCCTGCAACTTCAAACGCATAATTTGTTAAGAAAATTCAAAAATTTTGATAGGTACCCAATGTTTGTTTGCAATAATAGGTAACCCATGGAATTCATTTCCATAGAAAATAAAAAAAATGAGACTGTCATAGCCTTCAATATCTCCAGAACCAGTGGATTCCCAGGTATAGTCTAGTAGAAACAAAATATCCCGAATATGTATATAGAGTGATATGCTTTAAACACCCATTATTTCGAAAAATTATATGCAACATCTTTGATTTCAAAATGAAATTCATTCCTCATTTCCATAATCAGCGCCCCCAAATTAGTTAAAAACAATAGTCATAATATTTTAAAAAATAAAAATAAAACGCGCCATCTTTATTTTAAATTTAACCTTATTGCCATCCCCAATGAATTTATGAATATAACATTTGTGTTCGCCTTGATTGATTTCATACTAGAATGGCAAAAGGATGAATCAGGGCATAACAGGAATAAACCCATTATTAATTACCATTTCATCTTTAATGTCATCCATAGAACTTTCCTTAATTTGGACAAATTCTTCCTTCACAGCCACTAGAGTACTTTTATTATTTGAAGACATGAGCTGTGTTACACCGACTAATATGTCATGTTTGTTTCCTAGATCGAGTGTATGAACTCCTATGATATCTGAAAAAAAAAAAAAAATGCTGGACATTGTTTCACACAGCATCATCTAGCCCCAAACTAAGCAGAGCTTATGTTATTTAACAACATACCTGAAATAATACTTATATATCTTTTTGTAAATCAATACATATTAAACATAGAAAACGCCCAGATCCCAAGACAAATATTTGCTGATAACAATTGTCCTGTGGCGGGAATCAAGCCCACAACCTTCTGCGTCTCAGGCGAGCCTTCGCCAACTGTGCCATGGAAGTCCTCAAGATGATAAATGTGAGAAGAGATTAATCATACAATCAGCTACTAGGTAATGTTTTATTTTAATGACTGCATCGCTTGGCTTTACATCAATGAAAATTGTTTTCAAAGAGCCATTTACAGCAAATGTTTTATCATATAGGCTGCATCTCACCACGACTGACGCATCGCCAAGTCTTAAAAGTTCAGATCCTGGATTATCATGGGGACCCTAACCGGTCACTGCCCCGTGAACAAACACTTCTACAACATTGGAGCCACAAACAGCCCACTCTGGAGAGGGTGTCTAACCGAAGAGGAATCAATTGCCCGCACATAGCCCTGGAATGCGTGGGCGTAACAACTCACCGCGCACAAATTTTGGCAACCCAAGGTCACTCCGTGAAGCCTGCGAAGACCCCTGGAAACTTTGCTACTGGGCGGAGTTGGTTTGGCTAACTCACTAGCCAGAAACTCCCACGCATAATTTAACCTTATATGCTATAATATAATCTCTGATTTCTTTATAACTGGAGCAAGCAGATTACAAGGGGCCTCGCGTCTTCCGTGCGAAGCTACAAACAGATATTGTTTAAAGTGTGTGCCATCGCACACTACACTCTACAGCTCACAGCTCACCTAGTCAGTCAATGGTCAAATCTCAAGTGATGCCATTGCTTTTTTACGACAATCAATCTTAAAATTCTAGGTTTTGTCAACTAGAATGCATGGATTTTAGAAATTAACGTGAATGGTATCAAACTACTTCCTATTTACTTTAAGTTTTAGACTTTCCCTAGCTTGTCTTAGCGTAGCGTTACATTCTCTATGCTAGCTTGGTGTTGGTGATTGTTTCTTATATTTCACAAACTATAAAGAGACGTTATCGTATCGTATATTTTATATTTCAATGTTTTCATTTCATCCCACACAAACAACACCTAGCTACACAGCATTCCGTCTGGGCTGGGCTATTTCATCTGCAAATTCATTCTATCTAGATACACTATTTTATCTGTGACTGTGACATATATTGTAGGATCCCCTTCTCTCAACCCCATCTATGCCGAACTGTGTCATTAAAATTAAATAGTCATCCTCTCTTCGAAGCTGCACTGAGGACCAAGATGGGGGGTCCTAGTACGCCCTGTGCTCAGCTACAAAAAAAAGGCGGCTGCAGGCGCAGAAACATTGCCCTTCGAGCTTGTACAGGAGCAGGGCATTACGTCAGAAATGATGTGATCCCCGCGACGTGCAGATCCCAAGCATTGAGGACTTTGTGGTAATGTTGGCACGTCGTCGTATGTATGTACGATCGCGCCGAAAGCTGCCGCCATACTATCTCAATGCTATTGCTCCACTGCATGCACGGCCCCCCGACGTCCGAAGATCCTGGCGGCCTCTGCCTCGCGAAATCCTGAGTGCACCAGAAGATTCCTTCTAAAAAATTAGCCCCACTGTGAGTCCAACACAACAGCCACACACAGATGGACCACCTGAAGTCAGGAAGACATCTGGGCAACTCCCCGTGACCTGGAATTTTTTGCCTCCAGAGTTGCAGCTAGGGCAAATAGTTCCAGCTAGAGATCCATTACCCGCAGCTCGAAGAAGCTGAAAGAAGGTGTTGTTTAAACGGAAAGCAGTTTAAAAAACGTTAATAAAAAGTAATCTCTAAACATGTTATAAATAATAAGCATTTTAGAATTTTTAATTTTATTTTTCCGCATTATTAGATGGCATGCGCGTGGTATTCATATTCAAATACACGTACACATAATTTCAGCCAAATTCATGCTAGAATTAGAGAGTTATTCATAAAAGCCTGTATGCCAGTATTTTAGAACATTAACCGATCAAATTCGAATGACAGTTAAAAAGCGAACGCTTGATACTTCAAATTAACCTCTCTCTGTTGACGGAATTATGGTTGGTACAGATACGAACACAATAGAATTCTGATATATTTCATTAGTGAATTCTATATGTAATTTAATTTTGAGAGAATATGAATTGAATTGTTTGTACTATCTGTCTGTCTATCAGAGAATTGAAAAATCGTCCCTAAATCACTCGACTCACACAATTCAATTCATCAAAATGCATTCAGCAGTTTTTGCATGAAAGAGTAACAAACATCCATCCTCACAAACTTGCGTTTATAATATTAGTAGGATTTTACAGCAATGATGGTACCTATCTAACACTTGAATCGTCATTACCTTCATAAGAAGGTACCTATCTACTCAAGTACCTACATTTGTTCAAATCATACCAACAATCAGCGTAATTGATTAGCCAGAAAGCACTTCATTGCCTATTATCTTCAGTAAATAACCTCAAGCACCTAATTCCCGTAACTTTAGGTACTTTTTTGTATTATGGCACAAATTGTTTATAATTGTATTATAATATCTGTGCTACTACTAATATAATAAATGCGAAAGTAACTCTGTCTGTATGTCTGTTAAGTTTTCACGCCTAAATCGCTAAACCAATTTTGATGAATTTTGGTAGGTATAGAAATAGATGGGACCTTGGAGAAGGACATAGGCAACTTTTTGTCGCGAAAATAAAACTTGAGGGGGTGAAATAGGGGATGAAAGTTTGTATGGGGAACCAAAGGATTAGGATAAGGATCAGCGGAGTTTATGAATATAATATATTACAGGTTAATATTATTAGTGTATATGAAAGAAGCTAAGGAAATATATATATCAGGATCTAAGGAAGAAAGAAGGATATTAATGTTACGAGCTAGGGTTTGGAATAAAATAATTAAGTCCAATTAAAAACCAAAATTAACACTGTATTATTAAATCACTCAATAAAAATGACAACAGAACAAATAACACAACGAAACTACACAATTAAAATAAAAAACACTAAAACACTGTATCGCAAAGGTCCGTTTTGAAGGTAATGTTTAAGAAACCTTTCCGATACCCTACTAAATCCCTCCACCAAGAAACTGATACACTTACAGTTCGTCAACTTTATGTTGACTTACTTTACTTCAGAAGGCAGCTCTTTGGTACCATAAGTCATGTGCATCTTTGACCAGTCCTCTAAATGCACGCCGACAAAAAATCTCAGTCCCCAAAATAAAAACCAGCTTTGCTAAGCGTTTTAGGTATTTTGCCTCTCCTTTTATTTATAAACGTGCATTAATTAAGTGCGATCTTAAATCATGCTCGTTATATTGTGCCAAAGTTAAGATCAGAAAATGGCTGATCACACTCGACTACAATGAAACAGAGTCTATATTGGTTGCCATCTCATAACAATTTTAATCAACACAATCCACACACACACACACACACACTCACACACACACACACACACACACACTCACCTTCACTGACCCATCAAACCTAATTCTGCCCGGCTAACTTAACTATTTTTGCGATGTTTCTTCTCAGGATATTTTGTACTCCCAAGAAGTAATTTAAATGTTTGTCTTGCACTTGTTTATCTCTTATTACATATATTTCTTTGTCAAACGCTATCTGAGCTTCCGCGATACAGGCTAGACCTAGTGCGGAGCTCATTGTTAAACTTGTAACCTAGGCACACACTATTTTTTGTAAATAAAGTATTTATTTGTACTTAGTACAACACTAGCGCAACTGTCACTGGGTATCGCTCTCGGATCACTTCCAATAATTCACTTTCCAATCTTGAAAAGAAACTGACTCTATTGGTCGCTTACCGCGCTTATATATCTCGTAAGACGACTCTTCCAGAACAATCTCGTTGGGGGCGTGGCCCGTATGCCTCGCTCCGCCCCATCTCGTACCGTCCCAAACATTCTGGAAACTTCGGTCCTTTTCTAGCGCGGTTAGTGCCAGTCGATACTAGATGGCGGTAACAAGTAGTGCGTCCATTTGATAAGAGATGGCACTAGCGTACCGTAGTTAGCTAGGCCGCGCTCGTCACATTAATATTAGTAAGAAGAGGAACATGAGAGGAAATGAGATCATGGAATAAAGAGGCATGATCATACAATTTGCAGGCAAAGATTATGTGGTTAAGGTCACCCAATTCATCTCCGCAGGCAGAATTTGGATTAGAAATAAATTTAATACGGGCAAGATGAGCTGGGGTACATGAGTGCCCCAAACGCATTCGGATTAAAACTGTAGTCGCACGTTTACTAAGTTTCATTTTAAAAAATTAAATTGATTTCATTTTTTAAAATGAAAAAATTCTTTGTTGGAATTGATTTTTGTATGTATTTGTAATATTTGCCTTTAAAACAACCAGAATCGTCCCAAGTTTTATTCCAAGAGGTTTGACAAGTTAAATAGTTTTCACATGCAAATAGTTACTATTAAAAACAAAACAAAATAAATAAATGTTACAAAAAAATGCTGGTTTTTTTTCACACAGCATCACAGCCCCAGAGTAAGCAAAGCTTACTTGTAAGTCATGTAGTTCCCATAACACAAGGTCTGCTTACTTTGGGGCTAGGTGATGCAGTGTGAAAATGTCCAGCATTATTTTAATTTATTTATTTAAGAAAACACCCAGACTTGAGACAAATATTTGCCGATCATACAAACATTTGTCCCGCAACCTACGTCAGACGGGCCTTCGCTCGCTGCGCTACAGAGATCGTCAATCAATCTTATCATACACATTTTTAATCATATTATTATGAAGATTGAATCACGACTACTCGCACTTCACAATTATCAAATCTCAAGAGCCTCAAGTGCTAATTGAAAGTTACTAAGAGATGCTACATTTAAATAGCAACCCTCGCTTCAATCTAGCATTCTGAAGTCTGTTTCCACTATGAAGTTGTTGGTGTTACTTACGGCGTTGGTGCTTGTGGCTGGAGACACCACTGGGCCTTTGGTGTCAGACCTCAAAGACGTCAACTTAGACGCCCCTGCAGGTAAGACTCTAGATAATTATGATAAATCGGCTGCCAAATTGAAGGCCTCATAGTTTTCATAAATTGTGTTAAATCTATACTTAAAATAAAGCTGAAGAGTTTGTTTATTTATTTCTTTGAACGCAGTAATGGAACTACCAGTCGGATTTGAAAAAATATTTTTGCTTTTATTTGATAGCCCAATTTTTGAGCAAGTTTATCATTCCACGACCTTAAGGAGCCAAGTAAAACAAGTAGTATTAATAGCGCGGGCGGGCCATGCGTAACGGAGGGCTGGGTGCCGAGGGCGGCCGTGGAACACCTAGTAAATAAATAAAGCTAGTATTGTTTTCCAGGTGATGTCTCCGATGGGTTCAGTGCTGAACCTGGGCGGCTTGCGTCCAACCTAGCCGCGGAGAACTTGACCCTGGATGCAAAGGAACTGCAGTACCACGCGGCGGAGGGCGTATTTGAAGCCGCCAGGATCAAGAGCGCTGAGGAGGCGCCTCTTACCAGGATCGTCGGAGGTTTGGGCTCCTATCTGGGGGAGCATCCCTTCTTTGTAAGTTGAATGTCATTTTTCAACCGACTCTAAACAAGTACCATTTGTTTCAGGAAAAAATATAAACCGTTTTCTGAAATGAGGGCTTACATTAAATAAAATAGAAAAAGAAAATAGTTTCAACTGGGCCGATAGATGACACTGATGTTGCAAGAACCGTAAGGTTTAATCGTTGTTGTTTACGGTGCTTGCTTGTCAAAGTCACAAAAAAGCGTCAAAAATATTTTCTTTTTCCACTTCTGTGAGCAGCGCCATCTGTTTTAATTGCTGAGTTCTTGATACAGGGTGACCGTGAAAACCCATCATTAACGGACAGTTGATAAAAAGTTCGATATGATATCTATCACTCTTCAAGTATACCATATTACCATTAAAAAATAATCCTTGAAATCGGTTTTTAATTGGCAAAGATATCGCGTAGGTACACACAACACACAAAAAAAACCAGACGAATTCGAGATAGAACACTTTATTGTACACCACATAATGTTGCTATATTACTAATTACAATTATTCAAGTTTTTGGTCTGTATTTTTTTGTACAATGAAGAAAGAAGAATGAAAACTGAATACAAACACAAAAAAAAACATAGGTACTTAGTTAGTAGATATTTGAGGATATTAAGTAGGGGTAGTCTAAGGTATTGCAGAGTTAGCTTGAGTGTGGGAACTGAAGGAAATAAAATATGGCTGGCACATGAATTTGCAGACACTATCCTACTGCCTACTAATATTATAAACGCGAAAGTTTGTGAGGATGGATGTTTGTTACTCTTTCACGCAAAAACTACTGAATGGATTTTGATAAAACTTTACAGTAATATAGCTTATACATCGGATTAACACATAGGTTTCTTTTTATCCGGGTACCATGTGGGCGAAGACGTGGGCAGAAGCTAGTATTGTCATAATATTGAGCACAAATCCCTTATTCACATTGATGGCTTAGTTATTTAAAGATACATTATTTAGCAATCAGATCACATCAGAGAGGAGATTAGTTACAAACATATTTATCAGTTTTGTGTTGTCTACCCGGTCAGAGAATTTTTTAGGAAGAGGAAGTTGTCAAAACGTGCAAGCTTAGATAACTTAAGCACAGATAATATATCATGATGTTGCTAGTAAAAGGAAAATATATTATAAAGTTAAAAATACGTTTTCCAACATAAGGCACGTCCAAACTTTACATTTGGCTCAACTATACAAGTCTCAAGGAATGTGAATGTGTTTGTAGGGTGGACTGGTGATTACTCTGCTGACGGGGCAGACATCTGTGTGCGGCTCGTCTTTGGTGACTGCGACGCGCGTGCTGACAGCTGCGCATTGCTGGCACGACGGCGTCGACACCGCCTATTCCATGCTGGTGAGTTACATCAACTGCTAGGACAAGGTTCATTCAAACAATTCAAAGTATTTTACAGTAAATACGAAGAAATTAGATAAAAGTATCAGATTCAACATAAGTAAATATACCCAAATAAAAAAAAATGCTAGAAATTTTCACACATCATCATCTAGCCCCAAAGTAGGCAGAGCTTGTTATACTTCACTTGAATTGACTTTCAGGGTGGGCTTTTCGTGGAATTTCGCAACGTAAGTCGACTTGTAAACGGGCTAGTTTTGTGGCAATTTCTTGCTGCAATGAGGGCTTTTCGTTTAAGATAAAAAATAGTTCCAACTGGGGCGAAAGATGGTACTGACGTTGCAAGTACCGTAAGGTTCAAGGGTTATAAAAGGTGCTTGCTTGTCAAAGTCACAAAATAGCGTCAAAAATTATTTCAGTTTCCACTTCTGAGATAATACTTCAAAGGTATCAGCTAGGTGGCTAGCCCTTACCCGCAGCTCGAAGAAAAAAAACGTAGTTGCTGGCGACTGATTGTTGATTGACTTCTGAAAGCAGCGCCAACTGTTTTCATTACAGCTTGATTTAAGGTGGCCGTAAAAATCCTGATTGTAAAGCTGTTGCACAAAAAATAAAATGAGTAGTGATGTAATACTGTATTATATACTGCTTGTACCCATGTTTCGCAAATAAATAAATGGAATGGAATTGAATTGATGCACCTGTACAATTGCAGCAAGAAATTGTCACAAAACTATCCCGTTTACAAGTTTTAGAATTATGATTAGTTGTCTACCATAAATCGTTAAAGTTAATTTAATTAACGTTGTTCAAAAACTAGATGTATTTTTCTGAAATTATTGAATTATATAAAATAACGAGACAGGTAATTTATTCTTGGTAAGCGAGCACCGTTTTGTTTTTATTAAAAACTAGTTCAGAATATATTTCATTATGATAAATCTATGATTTCATTATATCAAAAATCATAAGTCACATTATTTAAACATGATTTAGGTATTAAAAAATATTGAAAGTAAGATAATTTGGTTGTAATAAATAAAAAGGTTTGCTGGTAGTTAAAAAATGGTGCTCAGGCAGTCTTGTTAGAGCCGTCGACAGAAAAGGTTGTGTAAGAGGAAGAAATACAGTGTTACACCCAACACGTTTTACCAAAACCAATACGTTTTTACCCTCTGAATCCTTATATAAGCGCCTAAAGGGAAGTATTTCTTTCCCGCAGGTGGTACTAGGCTCTGTGCGCCTGTTCTCGGGCGGCACGCGCGTGTATGCTAGCTCGGTGGCCGCGCATGCGCTGTACGTGCCGGGCGTCCGCACCAACGACATCGCCCTCCTCACCATACCGGCCGTGGCATACACATGTACGTATACTGCCTCAGTGGCAGTTCCTAACGCAATAAAAAAATACGGCCGACAATTTGTGCGACATAATTTGATACTTACAAAATAAATCGAAACCTTTACGGTCTCATTACGAAACGTGGTTTAAATCGGTGGTTTATCTCTCAGGGTTAGACAAGACTTTTGAATTCTGATTTTTCAAGACGAATTATTATAAGAAAGCATACAAGGTTTAAAATTGAATGTTAAAATAAAATTGCCGACTGTCTATGTGACATTTCAAAAAAGTTTTGATATAAATAACTGCTAAAAGATAAACCAGGCGGTCACCTAGTTTATTTCTATCATTCAACCTCTTTTTAAGAACCTACTTTCTTTTGGTAGCCAATCAAAATTATGTGTATTTTTTTGTGGTTTTGAAATGTTTGTAAATCATATTGACATTCCCTGGTTGTAGACCTTATTCCTTTTGCCATAATATTACTTTTTCGATAAGATATATTTAAACCTTGGCTATAGTTTTTGACAGAACTCGAGTTAAGGCCACTTTTCGTAATGAGACCAATAGGGTATTTCCCGTTGACCTAGAATCATGAAATTTGGCAAGAAGCAAGCTCTCGCAGCACAAGTAAAGAAAAATATCTGAAAATCGTTTTTATTAGTTAATTTGTTGATATATCATTTTTGTTTTGTTATTAAAAACTTTCAGTTGGATAATTGACCGTGACGTATATCGATGTATGGGCGAACATTTTTTCAACTACAAACCTAAGTTTGTCTTTCAATCCGACTTAAATTTTCGTTACAGCAATATTTGGTGCTTTACAAGCTTGGAAGCCTCGGTACGCGAGTCAGACTCGCACTTGTCCGGTTTTTTAAATATGAATAGTCAAATTTACGATAGTTTTTGAAATGAAAATGTAGATATACATTTTTTTTATGTGTTATTACAAATTTGCACTACTAGCAGTTGGATAATTGACCTTGGCGAATATCGATGTATGGGTGATCATTTTTTCAACTAAAATTTGTCTTTCAATCCGAATCATATTTTCGTTACAGATAGTTTTGGTATAATAATGTTATATTATCTTGCAGCGTACATAAAGCCGATTGCTATCGCGTCAGGATCGGCGACGTACGCTGGCTACACGGCTGAGGCCATTGGATTCGGACGAACCAGCGATTGTAAGTTTACAAAACACAAAAATAATTATATTAATTTTTAACTAAGCAGAGCTCGTGTTATGGGAACTACATGCTGATATACTTACTGGTTATATAAAAGGTTGTCTGGAAGAGATCGCTTCTAAGCTATAAGACCGCCCATTGTACTTTAAGTTTTGTTTTATTAGTTACTATTTTTATTATGGTGTACAATAATGTATTTTCATTCATTCATTCATATTCTTTTTATTTTGTACATAGTTACGTAATAAAAAACATATACTACTATGAAGAGGTGAAGTTCTTAAGTTTAGTACGTAAAAACGGGAATTTTCACGTACTGCACTATAGGTGAAGGCACCAAGTTTCGACTCATTCCGAGAGTCTTTATCAGGGTGAGTGGTCGCGATCTCACCTTACAGGCTATGTTGATTGTGATGAGGGTGTTTTTGGAGGCAACCTCAAGGGGCGCTGCGCCGAGTTGGTGTGAAGAAATATTTGGAGGAATTTCTAAGGGGCTTAGGACCTTACTTAAATAAATATTTTTAAACAAGTAGATCAACTAAACACTGCTTTGTATCGTTCATCTTCAAATTGAATAGTCGAAAACAAAACACTGTTCTTTAGCTAAAAAAAAAAAAAAAGTTGTTTACAACTGTTTGAAATTCTTTTGGAAGACGAAGCAGTATGGTCATTCATATTGTAAAAATGGGAATTTTCACGTACCACACTATCGGTGAAGGCACCGACTAAGTTTCGACTCATTCCGAGAGTCTTCATCAGGGTGACTGATCGCGACACTCCCTCCGCGTCGCGTCGTGTACTGGTATGGTCATTCGACTATAGCCTACCCTAAAAAGGCATTTTTTTTATTCTTTATAAAAAAATACTGAATTAACAAAACTATTACAATAATATTATTAGAATTAAGAATTGTATGTTAATAATGGTTTCAAAAACACATTTGAAGGGAATTATGGGAGAAATAGTAGTTTTTTTTTGTGTCCGGAGGGGTACTACCACCATACTCAGTAATACTCCGCATTGCTGTGTTCCGGTGCCGGTGAAATTACGAACACATTATACTTTTAACTCGTTATATCTCAGGGTCGGCGACAGATATTATAATACAAGTACTCTGGTGCTGCAAGGTTACGGTAACCGGTTACAGCACAATTTCTCAAAATTATTTTTCCCACCGCCCACTTTGAGAATAAAAAAAATCCTAGCGGGCCAAAGTGTTTAAACATAATAACCAATGCTTTCCCCTCTAGACCGCCTTAGCGCCCCAAACATCTTCTAGAGTCCTCTACCGCCCCCTGTAGGTCTCCAGCGCCCATTAGGTGGCGTTATCGCCCACTTTGAGAAACAGTGGCTTACAGCATTTGTTTATGTTATAATTTGCTATTCAAATGCGGTAACTTTTTTTATGTTAATTTAATTGTTATAAATATAAATTTCATTTCAAAAAGTCAAAAGTCAAAAAGTCAAAATTCATTTATTCAATAAAATCACAAGGACCACTTTGAAACGTCGGTTTTTATCTAGGTGCCTGTTCCTCCGCGACCAAGCCAGGAAAGAAAGGCAAGAAAACAAGGCTGGTTATTCTTTTTAATGATCCTTTTACAAAACAATAGGTTCGAGTTGGAGCATTTTCAATCCCAAGAGTTTTTGTCATCTAAATAATCAGATATTTTATAGTATGCCTTTTTATAAAGCTTTTGTTTAATTACGTTTTTAAATTTGTTAATTGATAATTTTTGTATATCTCTTGGGAGTTTGTTATAAAAGCGTACACCGTGCCCTTTAAACGATTTACTAACTTTATGGAGTCTACAAGTGGCAACAGCGAGTTTATTATTATTATTATTAGGTACAAAAATGTGTACAATGTAAGTGTATGTTATGTGTGAATTCCTACACAAAAGATGTAGCGACTTAGGTTTAATGAATCCGTTATGCTACATGTGTAATAAATAAAAAATAAATAGTTCTGTCTGTCCCCCTATTACAAAAACTCTTGGGATTGAGAATGCTCCAACTCGAACCTATTGTTTTGTAAAAGGATCATTAAAAAGAATAACCAGCCTTGTTTTCTTGCCTTTCTTTCCTGGCTTGGTCGCGGAGGAACAGGCACCTAGATAAAAACCGACGTTTCAAAGTGGTCCTTGTGATTTTATTGAATAAATGAATTTTGACTTTGACTTGACTTTGACTTTGACTGACGAGGGAACAGATAGAACTTTCAATTAATAAAAGTACTATCTATCCCCCCGTTGTAAAAAAGGGGACAGTTCGAACTTTTTTCACAGCTGTCACCCTAGGCGGACAGAGCAGGGTGACAGATAGGAATAATTCGTCAGATTAGCCGTAATGCTTGATTGCCACTTTAGTGGTATATAAAAAAACCCCTCAAAGTGAGACAGTCTTAACGCCGCGATCTCTTCCAGCTGCACCTATAACCGAGGCGGCGAGTCTGCGAGACGTATACGTAACGGTGCTAACGAACGCGGCCTGTCAGTCTTACTATGGCAACGTAGTGACCGCTGGGGTCATCTGCACCAGCGGGTCGGGGGGTCGGAACCCGTGCGGAGGGGACTCGGGCGGACCCCTCATCCTGTACTCGAGCGCCGGAAACGATGTATTGGTATGTACAAGTTAATTTAATAATAATGCTGCCTGTCATTTTTTTTAGCTAACATCATCTAGCCCCAAACTAAGCAGAGCTTGTATTATGGGAACTACATGACTGATATACGAATTACACTTTTTTTTAAATATTATAATATACATTAATTTACCATTACCTGAGACAAATATTTGCATATCATACAAACATTTTCCGCGGCAGGAATCGGACCCGCAACCTTCTGTGTTTTCGGCGGGCTATAGAGGTCGTCCGACAACCATGAAAACTGAAATTGAAATTCCTATAAATGGTTCCTTGTAGACTACAGAACCCTAAAAAAGGAAAATCTTTATTTTTGCCTTTATAATTAAAACAAGTTATTAAAATACATGTTTCTAGATTATAGGATCGTTCTGTTCCTGGATTATATGATAGATTTTAGAACAAATAGCTACTTAAAATACATGTTCCTAGATTATAGGATGGTCCCGTTCTTTGATTTTATGATAGATTCTAGAACAAGTACCTAATTAAAAACATGTTAATAGATTATAGGATCGTCCTGTTCCTATATTATAGGATAAATCCTAGAACAAGTAATTAAAATACATGTTCCGAGTTGATTACCAATAAACAAAATTAATAAATAAATTTCAGATCGGTGTGATAAACTTCCATTCGACGAGCGGCTGCGCGTCTAATGCGCCCGGTGGGTACGTTCGCGTCTCTTACCACGCTTCTTGGATCATCAACAACGTGTAAACCGTACAAAAATATATGTATTAAATATATTTGAAACTAAAATTCAGTTCATCTTATTGATAACCTAGCAGGAATCGCAGCACAGTAACGAAATTAAACAATTTGTAATCACTTCGCTATGAATGTATTTTTTCACTTTACACTGTATTGGGCTTTAGATAACGCCGGTTCCAATTACAGCTGTATACAGATGACGGCTCGTTTCTTTGTGAGAAACTGTCAAAACTTTATAAATTTAAAAAAAAAATGAGGCGTTATTATGAGTTTAATTGGAACCCACGGTATTACTGTCTCGTATATCCCTGGGGTTTGGGCAAATACCTAACGCTTACTTTTCCTTTGACGCTAACGAAAATTTGTTAATTTAAAACTTGGCATAAGTCACGTGACATTCCCACAGCTTATGTCATTTTCATACAGAAATTGGTGTTTGTCTAGACACCCTGGTCACTATATTATATATATATATATTTTGTATTATAATATAGTCACTATATTATAATACAACCCTGGTGTAGTTGTTTTATCTAGCAATATTATAACTCACCCATGGAGTATATGATTAGTGATTTTACTTTACCATTTACTATGGGGAAAATCTTCTACCGAGCTGATCCATCTAATTCAATTGCCCCATCTAACAAAAAAAATGCTGGACATTTTTCCTATCCTTGAAGACGAATTATTCCCATCTGTCTAGGGTGACAGTTAAGAAAAAAGTGTTCGATCTGTCCCATTTTGCAACGGGGGGACAGATAGAACTTTTATTAATTTAAAAAGTTGTCTATTTTCCCGTCACTAACAGAGGGACAGACAGAACTTTTAAAATTAACTTTTTTTGCTCGGCTCGTGATGTTATATAGCCTTCGTCAAGAATTTGGCTATCAGATGCATACAATTTTTCAAATACCACTGGTAGTCCAGAAATTAGCGCGTTTAAACAAATATGCAAAAGGGACACAAGAAAGAAAAAAAACCATTAAATACTAATTATTTTTATTTATATTTTTGTTATTTTACAATGCATCTTAACACTAAATCACAATTAGGATCCAATTATAAAATACACTTTACGGTTTTTCTTGAATGATTTAAGACAGTAACATCAAGTACCTAAAACCTTCAGCGATAAGACCGCCCATTGTGCATTTCTTCTGTTATTTTTTTATGTTTCTGTGTTTTGTACTGTATATTGGTATTATGCACAATAAGAGTTTATCTATCTATCTATCTAAAGGTTGTGCGCGTGTTTGTAATGTGTGCCTTAAGATTCTAGCCGTAAAGCATCTATTTGACAGTTAAGTTTCAATCAAATACCATTATTCATGCCATTTCGAAGAAATATTTCCAGGGGGGTTAAGGAATTGTAAAGTCGAGGGGCGTACATAGATTTTAAGCTTTTATGAGATATATATTTTTAAGATTTATAGGATTTTTTAGAGGCTGTAGGAGTTTTGCTGGATATGTAAGTTACTTGGGGGCGTAAGAGTTTTTTAGAGATTGCAGGAGTTTTTTCCGTTTGTAATTTATTTGGCGGTTGTAGGGATTGCTTGAGATTGCAGGAGTTTTACCCATTTGTAAGTTATTAAGGGTTCGTAGGAGTTTTTAAGTGGTTGAAGATTTTCCCATTTGAATTTATTTGGGGTTCGTAAGTTTTTAGTGGTTGAAGGAGTTATTCCCGTTTGTAATTTATTTGGGATTCGTTGGAGTTTTTAGAGTTTGCAGAAGTTTTTCGGGGTTCGTAAGGATATTTTAGCGGGTTGTAGGATTTTAAATGCTATTTTTGTTTTGTAAGAGATCGTATGTTCATCTATTGAATATGAAAGAGAGTTTGTAAGATTTCCTGGTACGTCCTAGTTTCGTTTTCCTTTTCCGACTATTGGGTTTGCAAACAGTTTTTGAAGATTGTTCGTGAACGCAATTTTCGTATCTCCTCGACTTTTCATGGCGGTGTGGGGCTACTAATTCTTCTAAACCCTTGCTATGCTCAGAAACAGAATTACTAGGATAAGATTTGTCTGACTTGGAATAAGATTCACTGGACTCCGAGTCAGATTCACTTGAGTTTGAATCGGATTCACTGGACTTTGAGTTGGATACTCTAGATTCTAGGCCAGATAATGTAGACTGTGATCCGTATGTTTTAGACTCCAAGCCGAATTCACTAGATTCTGAGTCAGCTGCTGCTGAATCTGAGTCAGATTCTAAGCCGGATGTTCTAGATTTTAAATTGGATTGATTAGACTCTGAGTTGTAGTATTTTTTTAAATTTGAAACGGTTTCACTGGACACAGGATGGGAGTTTATGTTTGAATCGAATTCCCTAGACGAATAAAATCTGGGTTTACTGGATTTAAAATTATAGTCTAAGTCGGGTTTACCAGATTTACTGGACTCAGGTTTACCAAAGTCATAATTAGATTCAATTAACTCTAAATCTAAATCCGATTTAGGTTCGCTGGACTCTGAATCAGAATTGAATTCATCAGAGTCAAAATCTGGTTCAGATACATTGAAATCTATATTTAAGTCAGTGTCAGATTCATTGGATTCAGGATAAACATAATCGTTTTCATCGGATCTGGAATCCAATTCATTAAAATCTGAGATGGATTCAGGATCTAAGCTGTAACCTGAGTCTGAGTTAGATTCGCTAGATTCTAAAACGGATACATTAGAAACAGATTTAAATTTATCAATATCTGCGAGTTGATTAGTATGGTCTAAGACATTACTGTGTTGGTGTTGAAGATCCAAAGGAATATTTTCTTCTATGTCCTGAGCCTTAGAAGATGAATCATTCGACTTTAAATCGGATTTACTAGAATCTGGATCGGATTCATATGATTCAGAATCAGATTTATTTGAATGCAAATCATTGTCACTGTTTTCGTGTTCGCTTTCGGTGTCGTGATTTCTATGTTGAGAATGGTGCTTGAGGGAGAGACGATGCAGCTTTGACTTTGAATCGGATTCATTTGAATCAGAATCGGATTTATCAGTGTCCGTGTTTTTGTGTCGGTTTTCTGTTTTGTGATTAAAATGTTTTGAATGGGGCATGACGACATTAGTGTGCCTAAGTTGAGGCTCCGCTGACTTTGAATCGGATTCATTTAAGTCAGAATCGGAATTATCAGTGTCTACATTTTCGTGTCGGCTTTTGTTATGATGATTTCCGTATTTAGAATGGAGTTTGAAATTGCCATGTCGATCATGTAGCTCCGCAGACTTGAAATCGGATTCACTTGATCCAAAATCGGATTTCACCATGCCTATATTCTCGTTATTGCCGTGTTTAAAATCGTACACTACATTGCCGTGTCGATGT
The DNA here is from genome assembly GCA_958496245.1 of Perizoma flavofasciatum. NCBI lineage: Eukaryota > Metazoa > Arthropoda > Insecta > Lepidoptera > Geometridae > Perizoma > Perizoma flavofasciatum. The sequence continues at coordinate 1,098,437 of OY292448.1, forward strand.
TGCAACTCCGCTGAATTTGAATCGGATTCACTTGAACTAAAATCGGATTTTACCATGTCTTTATCTTCGTGATTGCCTTGTTTAGAATCGTGCACTAGATTCCCGTGTCGATGATGCGGCTCTGCCGATTCTGAATCGGGTTCATTTGAATCAGATTCGTTTGAATCAGATTCATTTGAATCGAAATTATCAGTGTCTGCAATTTCGTGTCGACTTTCGCTGTCGTTTCCAGGTTTAGAATTGTGTTCCAGCGAATTATTAAAAGGCTCAGTGTTTGTGTGCTTGGAATTGTGACTTTTATATGTGTGTGAACTGTGAGAGTGATTGTGTGAATGCTGTTTGTGCTGGTGTGTGGTTTTGGGTGTGAGCGGTTGTGAGCGTCTTGTGTATTTATGTCTTATCGGCTCTTCACTGTCATTATCCAAACTGTTTGAGCTTGACTCGTCAGAACCACTGTGAGAATCACTTTCATCGGATTCATGTTCACCGGATTCATTTTCATCGCTTTCCCTTTCATCGTGTGCCTTTTCATCGTGTTTTCCATCTGCCGCCCGACGTAAACCGATTGGATTCTGTATTTTGTTCACGTAAGCTCTGTTCCCGGCTAGTATAAAAGCTAGAGGCTTCCCCTTCTTCTTAAGTGGCATTATTTCCACTAAATGCTTCCGATCATCGATCCTCCATTTATTCAGTTCATCGTAAATCGGCAGTAGTTTACGGATTTTAGTGATTTTGGTGTCCGATGAATCGAGCCCTTGGATTATTTGCGCTAGTTTCGGGGCGAGTTTTTGCGAGACGACAACTTCGGAGGATTCATCGTGTGCGAGCGAGACGGCGCTACGTGTGCGACACGAGTGGAAAGATGCTTGATACAGCACGAGCGCTATAGCTGGAAGGAAGTTGAATAGAGCAAGTTAGAAAAAAAACAATTGTTTTTTTTTTAATTTGACAACCTCTGTGGCGCAGGGGGCGAATGCCCGCCTGAAACGCAGAAGGTTGCGGGTTCGATTATCGTCGCGGGACAAAATGTCTGTATGATTTGCAAATATTTATCTCTTTTCTAGGCGTTTTCTATGTATAAAATATGTATATTTACAAAAAAAGTATATCAGTCATGTAGTTTCCATAACACAAGCTCTGTTTCTTTTGGGGCTAGATGATGCTGTGTGAAAATGTCCAGCATTATTTATTTTCTTATGTAGCTTTATGTAACAAATTTGATAAAACCAATGAGTATGAGTATAAAAAACACGAAAGATGGTCTGGAAAAGACCGCTTCTAGGCGATAAAACCAACCATTGCACTTTTAGTTTTGTATTTTTTTGCTGTGTGAAAAATGTGCAGTATATTGTGCAGTATTATTAGTGTGCAGTATTATTTATGTGCAGTATTATTAATCATAATCATCATATTGCAGTATTATGTACAGTATTAATTTCGTTCATTCATTAAAACACGTTCCCAACTGTTCCCCATGAACATACTGAGATACATACTCAGTGCGTAGATCTTTGAGGATACCAAGGATGGGTTAGTCAGAGGCGCGTCCAAACATTAAATTCATCAATTGATGCACGGCCATTTTGAACTCACAACCTCCGGATCAGAAGTCGCGGGTACCGCCCACTAGGCCAACACGGCTCTATAAACCCAAGTTACTTTTGCAAATTTTTGAGGAGTTTCTCAATTTGTCTGTTTTTTTTGTGTATGTTACGCGATATTATTTTATTTTAATGGTTCTTTTTCAATGGGTAAAAAACATTTTAAGGGTGGGCTCATATTGACGACCTCTGGCGCAGTGGGCGAAGGCGCGCCTGCGACGCAGAAGGTTGCAGGTTCGATTCCTGCCGCGGTTTACATGTTTGGAACACTAACGAACACGCTAGTTAATTAAGATACTTAAAGATATACTAATACTTAATTCCTAATACTGCAATAAATTAAATATTTCCTGATCTTACATTTGATCTGCAGATATTTGTCTCAGGTCTGGGTGTTTTCTATGTATATATACATGTATTTACAAAAAGCGTATCTATATAAGTTATATATCAGTCATGTAGTTCCCATAATACAAGCTCTGCTTAGTTTGGGGCTAGATGATGCTGTGTGAAAAGTTACCATTAATTATTTTATTTTGAACTAGTTGTTGCCCGCGGCTTCGCCCGCGTGGTATGTTAATAAAAGTAGCATATGACCGTCTCCAGGCTTCAAACTATGTCCACCAACTTTTGAATGAATCGAACCAAGGATTACAATTTATACAAAGTTTAGAACTCAATTGCACCCCAAAGGGTAGTTTTGAAAAAATAAAAAAATACGTGTTTCATTATTAACTTTAAAGTTTATTTGTACAGAGTTTTGAGCGAATCAAACGTTTTTTTTTTCATAGAAATTTAACCCCCTTAAGGGATCTATTTTCGAAAATTAGATTAGCCTATGTGTTATTCCAGATCCTAAACTATCTACATTCCAAATTTTATCAAAATTAGTTTAGTAGTTACGGAGATACGTGGTAACAAACATTCACACACAGACACACACACACACACACACACACACACACACACACACACACACACACACACACACACAGACAGACTTTCGCATTTATTATATTAGTAGTATTATTATTATTTTTACCCTAATTTGATTTGTCTGGAGGGAGACCTTTGCCCCTGTGCCCCTCCCTGGATCCGTCTTTGGAGGGCCATGTCTGTTTGCCACTAAAGTTTTATTTAAAAAAAATGTAAGTACTTACCGACTATAAGCTTCATATCTAAACACACAGTAAACTATCGACTCACTTCGCTCTGCATTTATACTTCCCATATTAATTAAATGTTGATTAACTCGAGCGATTTGTTCCGAAACATCGACTAATCGTACCAAGAGTTGATTAAAGCTAAGGTGTGACTTATTTGATAGACTGTCAAAAAAACACGAACACGACTAATTTAGATTGTAAATAAAAAAACACGACAACGACTGATGCAAGATTCAAAAAACATGATCATGACTGACGTAAGATTCAAACAACACGATCATGACTGATGTAAGATTCAAACAACACAATGATGACTGATGTAAGATGATAAAAAAGAACAAAAAACACGATCATGACTGATGCGAGATTCAAACAACACGATCATGACTGATGTAAGATTCAAACAACACGATGATGACTGATGTTAGATTCAAAAAACACGATTATGACTGATGTGAGATTCAAACAACACAATGATGACTGATGTAAGATGATAAAAAAAGAACAAAAAACACGATCATGACTGATGCGAGATTCAAACAACACGATCATGACTGATGTGAGATTCAAACAACACGATCATGACTGATGTAAGATTAAAAAAACACGATTATGACTGATGTGAGATTCAAACAACACAATGATGACTGATGTAAGATGATAAAAAAAGAACAAAAAAAACGATCATGACTGATGTAAGATTCAAACAACACGATGATGACTGATGTAAGATGATAAAAAAGAACAAAAAACACGATCATGACTGATGCGAGATTCAAACAACACGGTCATGACTGATGTAAGATTAAAAAAACACGATTATGACTGATGTAAGATTCAAACAACACGATCATGACTGATGTAAGATTCAAACACAAGATCATGACTGATGTAAGATTCAAACAACACGATGATGACTGATGTTAGATTCAAAAAACACGATCATGACTGGTGTAAGATTCAAACAACACGATGATGATTGATGTAAGATTAAAAAAACATGATCATGACTGATGTAAGTTAAAAAACACAATCATGACTGATGTAAGATTAAAACAACACGATCATGACTGGTGTAAGATTCAAACAACACGATCATGACTGATGTAAGATTCAAAAAACACGATCACGACTGATGTACGATGCAAAAAAAAAACACGATGTCGATTGACCCCATAATTTGCACTGAAGATAGTGCTTAGATCTTTGAGGATACGAAACCAAGTTGGGGGTAAGCAGAGACACGTCCAAACATTAGATTTGGCACGTTCCCCCGTTTTGCGAGTGATAAGCATTTGAATGAATGAATGAAAATAATTTATTGTATACCCTATGAAAAAATACCGTAACGTATATTTTTTTTTACCGATATATAAAAACCGACTTGAAATAACGTTGATAGAAAGTCCAGCATGTAATTGATACTTTGTTCACCCTTACATGTTTTTTTTAAATATTATTATAGTGAAACCACCCTTGAAGTATACCTTAGCCATTAAAAAGAGAATCATTAAAATCGGTTCGCAATTGGCGAATATTGGCGTAATATACACACAAAATAAACTACTTATTTAATATTATAAAAAAATAACAGTACCTATGTCAAGATCGGCGGGGTAGCGGGTTCGAAGCCCGTCCGCGTCGTCATGTTGCTTGAGTTGCCTGGAAGAGAAACATCACAACGCTAACACCTTATAAATGCTACTAAAATCAAATAAATAAATTTAATAAAAAAGAAAAAATAACATCCTAACGAGGATATCATAACGGGACTTCATGAGGATATCATAATGTGGACATGCCTTACAAGTCCCGGGAATTGAATGAGAAATGGACGCACCATACAAGTCCCGGGAATTGAATGAGAAATGGACGCACCATACAAGTCCCGGGAATTGAATGAGAAATGGACGCACCATACAAGTCCCGGGAATTGAATGAGAAATGGACGCACCATACAAGTCCCGGGAATTGAATGAGAAATGGACGCACCATACAAGTCCCGGGAATTGAATGAGAAATGGACACACCATACAAGTCCCGGGAATTGAATGAGAAATGGACGCACCATACAAGTCCCGGGAATTGAATGAGAAATGGACGCACCATACAAGTCCCGGGAATTGAATGAGAAATGGACGCACCATACAAGTCCCGGGAATTGAATGAGAAATGGACACACCATAAAAGTCCCGAGAAAGTCCGCGACGTCATGTTGCTTGAGTTGCCTGGAAGAGAAACATCACAACGCTAACACCTTATAAATGCTACTAAAATCAAATAAATAAATTTAATAAAAAAGAAAAAATAACATCCTACTTAATATTAAACGTGAAAGTTTGTGAGGATGGATGTTTGTTAGTCTTTCACGCAAAAACTACTGAACGGATTCTGATGAAACTTTACAGTAATATAGCTTATACATCAGAATAACACATAGGATACATTTCATCCGGGTACCACGCGGACGAAGCCGTGGGCAGAAGCTAGTAAATAAATAAATACTGCTAAATAATGTAGTAAGTAACGATTATTACATAACTAGCGTCCGCCCACGGCTTCGCCCGCGTGTATATCAGAATAATGAATACCAAGCTATATTACTGTAAAGTTTCATCAAAATCCGTTCAGTAGTTTTTGCGTGAAAGACTAACAAACATCCACACAAACTTTCACGTTTATAATATTAGTAGGATTCCACATACATACATTAAATGTAAATCTGAATCAAGCTGAGGAAAATTAAAAAAAAAACTGCGACTGCTAAACTCATAACCCTCTTTCCGATAATCGGATAGAAACGGCAAATCACCTTTCTCTTAACACCCCAACAGATTACATACATGTTCCTGAACTCACACTAAGATACCCTGTGTCGTTGGTATCAGGAACTACGGGTAAATGGCGAGGTACTAGTGTCTATAATTATCTGTTCATACCCGAATAATAATAATAATGATGATGATGATGATGATGATGATGATGATGATGATGATGATGATAATAATGATGATGATGAGGATGATGATGATAATAATGATGATGATGATCATTATGATGATGATGATGATGATGATGATGATGATGATGATAATGATGATGATGATGATGATGATGAGGATGATGATGATAATAATGATGATGATGATAATGATGATGATGATGATGATGATAATGATGATGATGATAATGATAATAATAATAATAATAAATAATGCTGGACAATCCACGCAGCATCATCTAGCCCCAAGCTAAGCAGAGCTTGTGTTATGGGTACTAGATGACTGATATACTTAATACAATACATTACATAGATAGATATTTTTTTATTATACATAGAAAATACCCAGAACACCCGGAACAAATATTTGCAGATCGTACAAACATTTGTCCCAGGGCGGGAATCGAACCCGCAACCTCCTGTGTCGCAGGCGGACCTTCACCCACCGCGCCACATCGGTCGTCGAATTCCCTGTGTCATTGGTATCAGGAACTACGGGTAAATGGCGAGGCTAGTGGCTATAATTAGTTGTTCATACTCGGTTCATACCTGAGGGGGTGGTGTCCTGTGCGACCGCAGATGCCCCTCTAGTGATTTCTTACTCTGAAAGAAATATAAATAATCAAAAAACACGCTCACAACTGAATTTCCCATGATAGATAGATAGATTAGATATATCTTTATTGTACATCAGTAAATAATAATAATATATAATGCTGGACATTTTTCACACAGCATCATCTAGCCCCGAACTAAGCAGAGCTTGTATTATGGGAACGACATGACTGATATACTACTTATATACATTTTTTTTGTAAATACATACATATTATACATAGAAAACACCCAGACCCGAGACAAATATTTGCAGATACAAACATTTGTCCCACGGCAGGAATCGAACTCGCAACTTTCTGCGTCTCAGGCGGGCCATCGCCCACTTCGCCACAGAGATTGTCAAATGTTTGTATGATCTGCATTCATTTGTCTCGGGGTCTGGGTGTTTTCTGTATAATATGTATTTACAAAAAAAAAGTATATAAGTAGTATATCAGCAGTGATAGGAATAGGTAGTGAAATTTAACGGGACTTCATAAGGATATCATAATGTGGACATGCCTTACAAGTCCCGGGAATTGAATGAGAAATGGACGCACCATACAAGTCCCGGGAATTGAATGAGAAATGGACACACCATAAAAGTCCCGAGAATTGATAGAAAAAATATTGTTTAATACTACGTAAATCTGATAAGCTGTTATGGAAAGTATAATAAAATTAAAAGTATAATGAAAACAATGTTTTTTTACCTAAAATTTATCCCGTCTTATTTTTTTTTAGTAATATTAAGATAAAAGTTAGCTTATAAAATGCATTTAAGTTATAGAAAACGGTAGTTACCGCATTAAGTATTATATTAATCTTATAATATAAATAATCTAGAAAAGTACCTACCAATGAATGCGCTTACCTAGTTCTTTCCAAATTTAGGTAGATGGGCTACCAATGTTATTTTTTACTATCTACTATTGTTAACTAAGCAACAATGCAGACTCACAAATAGCATCAACTGTACAAACCTTAGCGGTTTTTAGGTGCTATTATTGATCAGAATATTTTTTTTGTTAAGAATTTTTATTTCTATAAAATAAAATAAAAAATCTCGGTATCCCGGGGGTGTATCCATACTATTTATAATGTTTGAGGTCATCAATCCTAAATTGCACTACCTATTTCTATCTCTGTATATCAGTCATGTAGTTCCCATAATACAAGCTCTGCTTAGTTTGGGGCTAGATGATGATATGTGAAAATGTCCAGCATTATTTTTTAATACATTTCTGCCGGCAAGCAATAATACTTGCATTGCTGTGTCGCTTGCATTGCTGTGTCATTTCTGCCGGCAAGCAGTAATACTTGCATTGCTATGTCGCTTGCATTACTGTGTCATTTCTGCCGGCAAGCATTAATACTTGCATTGCTGTGTCGCTTGCATTGCTGTGTCATTTCTGCCGGCAAGCAGTAATACTTGCATTGCTGTGTCGCTTGCATTGCTGTGTCATTTCTGACGCCAAGCAGTAATACTTGCATTGCTGTGTCGCTTGCATTGCTGTGTCATTTCTGCCGGCAAGCAGTAATACTTGCATTGCTGTGTCGCTTGCATTGCTGTCATTTCTGCCGGCAAGCAGTAATACTTGCATTGCTGTGTCGCTTGCATTGCTGTGTCATTTCTGACGCCAAGCAGTAATACTTGCATTGCTGTGTCGCTTGCATTGCTGTGTCATTTCTGCCGGCAAGCAGTAATACTTGCATTGCTGTGTCGCTTGCATTGCTGTGTCATTTCTGACGCCAAGCAGTAATACTTGCATTGCTGTGTCGCTTGCATTGCTGTGTCATTTCTGCCGGCAAGCAATAATACTTGCATTGCTGTGTCATTTCTGCCGGCAAGCAGTAATACTTGCATTGCTGTGTCGCTTGCATTGCTGTGTCATTTCTGTCGGCAAGCAGTAATACTTGCATTGCTGTGTCGCTTGCATTGCTGTGTCATTTCTGCCGGCAACCAGTAATACTTGCATTGCTGTGTCGCTTGCATTGCTGTGTCATTTCTGACGCCAAGCAGTAATACTTGCATTGCTGTGTCGCTTGCATTGCTGTGCTATTTCTGACGCCAAGCAGTAATACTTGCATTTCTGTGTCATTTCTGACGCCAAGCAGTAATACTTGCATTGCTGTGTCATTTCTGCCGGCAAGCAGTAATACTTGCATTGCTGTGTCGCTTCCAAGTGTATGGTTGCCGGTGTAATTACAGGCACATGAGATCTTTCATCTTGATATCTGAACACAACGCGTAAGATACCTCTAGTGTTGCAAGCGCGGTTACGGTAACCTCTTACCAACAGGTGGGCCGTAAGCTTGTTTGCATCTATAAAGTATATATTACTAGTTCTAGTTCTAGTTCTAATTCTAATTCTAAGTGGGGGAACTAAGGTTTGCACTGACGTCCCGCATTGAGGTGTATTGTGCATTATCCCCCTTCTAACCTGACCCCAACCAGCCCAACTCCTTGAAGCAGCGGAGAAGGACTCTGGGTTGATGACAGCAGTGTTCCAGTATCCCTGACCTCCTGTCAGTTGATGATGACAGAGAGAAAGTATGGATAAGTTCTTGCAGTCCCGTCTTCGAGCTGACTTCATTTATGGCGGTGCAATGTATTACCACATGCTCCACAGTCTCTTCAACATGGAGATAACCTCGACAGAGTCCGCTGTCTGTGGCCCCTGTCTTAAGGAGATGGTGATACAGATCACAGTGTCCCGTGATGATGCCCACCATCATCCTCAGGTCGTCGCGTTTCATTTATTACTAGTTTCTGCCCGCGGCTTCGCTCGCGTGGTATGTTAAGAAAAGTAGCGCATGACCGTCTTCAGGCTTCAAACTATGTCCACCAACTTTTGAATGAATCGAACCGCGGATTAAAATTTTCTATACAAAATTTAGAACTCAATTGCACACCCCCCGCAAAGGGTAGTTTTGAAAAAATAAAAAATACGTCAAAAATTGGTTTGATACACTCAAAAACTTAAAAATAATTAATGAACCATTAATTATTTTTAAGTTTTTGAGTGAATCAAACCAAGGAATATTTTTTTCCATAGAAACTTTACCTGTTCAACTCCCTTAGGGGTTGATTTTCGAAAATAAGATTAGCCTATGTGTTATTCCAGAATCTAAACTATCTACATTCCAAATGTCATCAAAACCGGTTCAGTAGTTACGGAGATACGTGGTAACAAACATTCACACACACAGACTTTCGCATTTATTATATTAGTAGGATTAGTGTAAGAAAAGATTTATTATTTCTTAATTTCCTACCGTAACTTTTTTACAATTTCTTTTAATTTTCAATATAAACATAATTAAAGACTCCTTGGCAAGTATAGGCCTCTTCCAAAAGTCTCCAATCATTTCTATTTAAAAAAAAAAAAAGCTTTATTATCCTATCCTACTTATATTATAAACATAAAAGTTTGTGAGGATGGGTGTTTGTTACTCTTTCACGCAAAAACTACTGTACCGATTTTCATAAAACTTTACAGTAATACAGCTTATACATCAGAATAACACATAGGTTACTTTTTATCCGGATACCGCGCGGGCGAAGCCGTGGACGGAAGCTAGTATTTCTTATAATTATATTAATAATGTTAGCTGGAAGGCAATGGCTACCTTGTATGTGTTCCCGCAGCGGTGGCACACGTGGTTGCGCAGGGCGCGCGCGCCGCGGTGCGCGAGGCGCGCGTGCGACCGCAGCGCCGCACGCGACGGACACGCCTGTGACACGATAACTACATAATATACAATATCTACATAATTAAATAAGTACATAAACGTACACACTAAGTAAATAATGATGTTTTTTTTAAGTTGTCATGTAGTTTTTAGTCAAATGAAATCGAAGATATAGTAAGCTTTTACTAAGACACAGTCAGGTTCTAACTAAGGTTCATTCAAGTTCTTACGAAGGTTCATTGAAGTTCTTATTAAGGTACAGTCAGATACTTACAAAAGTTCAGTCAGGTTCTTACGAAGGTTCAGTCAGGTGAATCTTCGTATGAATACGAAGGTTCATTCAAGTTCTTACGAAGGTTCATTCAAGTTCTTATTAAGGTACAGTCAGATACTTACAAAAGTTCAGTCAGGTTCTTACGAAGGTTCAGTCAGGTGAACCTTCGTATGAATACGAAGGTTCATTCAAGTTCTTACAAAGGTTCATTCAAGTTCTTATTAAGGTACAGTCAGATACTTACAAAAGTTCAGTCAGGTTCTTACGAAGGTTCAGTCAGGTGAACCTTCGTATGAATACGAAGGTTCATTCAAGTTCTTACGAAGGTTCATTCAAGTTTTTACTAAGGTACAGTCAGATACTTACAAAAGTTCAGTCAGGTTCTTACGAAGGTTCAGTCAGGTGAACCTTCGTATGAATACGAAGGTTCATTCAAGTTCTTACTAAGGTACAGTCAGATACTTACAAAAGTTCAGTCAGGTTCTTACGAAGGTTCAGTCAGGTGAACCTTCGTATGAATACGAAGGTTCATTCAAGTTCTTACGAAGGTTCATTCAAGTTCTTATTAAGGTACAGTCAGATACTTACAAAAGTTCAGTCAGGTTTTTACGAAGGTTCAGTCAGGTGAACCTTCGTATGAATACGAAGGTTCATTCAAGTTCTTATTAAGGTACAGTCAGATACTTACAAAAGTTCAGTCAGGTTCTTACGAAGGTTCAGTCAGGTGAACCTTCGTATGAATACGAAGGTTCATTCAAGTTCTTAAGAAGGTTCATTCAAGTTCTTACTAAGGTACAGTCAGATACTTACAAAAGTTCAGTCAGGTTCTTACGAAGGTTCAGTCAGGTTCATACGAAGCTTCAGTCAGGTTCATACGAAGCTTCATTCAGGTTCTTACGAAGGTTCATTCAGGTTCTTAAAAAGGTACAATCAAGCTCTTACTAAGGTACAGACAAAAGTTCAGACAGGTTCTTACTAAAGTACAGTCAGGTACAAACAAAAGTACAGTCAGGTTCTTAAAAAGGTGCAGTCAGATACTAACAAAAGTACAGTCAGGTTCTTAAAAAGATACAGTCAGGTACAACCAAAAGTATAATCAGGTACATACATAAGTACAGTCAGGTACAAACAAAAGTACAACCAGGTACAAATAAAATTACAACCAGGTACATACAAAATTACAGTCAGGTCCTTACTAGGAGGTACGGTCAGGTACATACAAAAGTACAGTCAGGTACTTACAAAGGTACGGTCAGCTACAAACAAAAGTACAGTCAGGTTCTTACTATGGTACAATCAGATTCTTACTAAAGTATAGTCAGGTTCTTACTAAAGTACAGTCAGATACTTATAAAATTACAGTCAGGTACTTATAAAAGTACAGTCAGGTACTTACGAAGGTACAGTCAGGCGCAGTGCATTTGATGGGTGCCAGCTTCAAGTGAACCGCGAGATTGTGCTCTTCCAATCGCTTGGCCTTCACGAAGCGCTTGTCGCACAGCTGACAGGCGTGCCTGTGGACGGGTGGCCGTTACTCACTTTTACAACTAATATAATAAAATCTTTACCCTACTCGTTTATAAAAACAATATTATTTTTTATAATCCTTTAACAATAATGTGTCGACAGTACCAGGGACCGCGGAAGTACTCCGTGACGGGACGGGGGGGCAAATTTCTTTGGTCACCCCTTTAATCTCCAGCCCTGGCTTGGTAGGCGAGTACCTATGTGATTTTAGGGGGGGGGGCATTTGGCCCCCTCTGTCTTCCCACTTCCGACAGTACAATGAGTTGTCGAAGGCTAATTTGGAATTGGATATTTTCAACTCTAAATTATGTAAATTTATTAAAACACTTGAAGACATCCTCCATTTTAACGCGGGATTTGATGCTCATACATAGTAGCGTCTGCCTACCCCTCCGGGAAACAGGCGTGACTATATGTATGTATGTACATAGTAGCGTGTTGACCCCTAAGATCCATTAAATAGGTAGATAGTAGATAGGTTAGTCAAAGGAAAAATTTACAAAACGATCATAAGACCTGTCGTATTGTATGGATCGGAGTGTTGGACAACCAAAGGGATTTATGAAAGAAGAGTGGACGCAGCTGAGATGCGAATGTTGAGATCGATGTGTGGTGTTACGAGAATGGACAAAATAAGGAATGAGTATATCAGGGGAAGGTTGAAAGTAGCAGCCGTGATGGAAAAGTTGAGGATTAATAGGTTAGGATGGTGTGGACATGTCATGAGGGAAGAATGTCATATCACGAGAAGAGTGTTAGATATGAATGTGGATGGAAATAAAAGCAGAGAGCAAAGAAAAGATGGATAGATTGTGTAAAGGATGACATGATTAAGAGAGGAGTGAGTACTGAGATGACGGCTGATAGAGGAGAGTGGAAGAAGAAAACATGTTGTGCCGACCCCACGTAATGTGAGATGAGGACAAGAAGATGATAATAGTAGATAGGTTATTCTATTTCCTAGTTTTCTTATATCTGTTTTTGTCTTGAGTACCTTAGTAGATACTTACTAAGAAGAAAACCAAAGTAAATAAAGTAAAGTACTTTTTACTTTACTTCATTTACATTGTTTTTGTTCAGTACTAGTTGTTGCCCGCGGCTTCGCCCGCGTGTTATGTTAATAAAAGTAGCATATGACCGTCTCCAGCCTTCAAACTATGTCCACCAACTTTTGCATGAATCGAACCAAGGTTTACAATCTATACAAAGTTTAGAACTCAATTGCACATCCCCAAAGGGTAGTTTTGAAAAAATAAATTATACGTGTTTCATTATTTACTTTAAAGTTTATTTGTACAGAGTTTTGAGCGGATCAAACTATTTTTTTTTCATAGAAACTTTACTCCCCTATTTAACCGCGATAGGGGTCGATTTTCGATAATTTAGCCTATGTTTTATTACAGATCCTAAACTATATCTACATTCCAAATTTGATCAAAATCGATTTAGTAGTTACGGAGATACGTGGTACAAATATTCACACGCACACACACACACACACACACACACACACACACAGACTTTCGCATTTATTATATTAGTAGGATTCTTTTATGAATCTGGTCCTAGATAGAAGATAGAGAATACTTTATTGTACACCAAATTATACATCACCTTAGCTTAGTTGTGGCGCAATGGGATGTATAAAAACCCAGACCCGAGCCAAATATTTGCAGATACAAACATTTGTCCCGCGGCGGGAATCGACCCCGCAACCTTCTGCGTCTCGGGCGAGCCTTCGGCCATTAGGCCACAGAGGTCGTCAACTTGACTTTTACTACTTATATACTAACTTATATACAATATTTTTTTTGTTTCTTACTCACTTGATGTCTGCGGGGTCTATGTGTTTCAAGTTATATTTCATATGTTGGTAGAACGATGTTTGATTCTTGAAACTGACGTCGCACTGAAACAGTGAAGCGAAGTACGAATGAATGGAAACACATTATTTTTCAGTCAAAGTCAACGTCAAAGTCAAAATCTTGCAGTTTCAAGTCTTGAAACTTCACATATATGTACATATATTCTTCAAACCAAATGATAAAAATCTTATATTATTATTTTCCCAAAATACCCCTAATAGGGGATGTAGGGGGTGTCAAAGTCCAAGTGTCTGCTCACAGACACCTTGAGTTTTATATTATTGTAAATAAAACCCGAAATCTTCTATAATCTTTGTTTTACTATTTTAAATTATTAAATTACAAAGTTTGTGTGCTCTCACACGGTGGTCGTACGATGGAATACGAACGAGTGAAAATGTAGGTAGGCTTCTTGGGGTCAGCTACGGTTGTCTGTATAAACTAGTAGATACGATTTTGCGTGTCGATGTTTGGTAGGCGTTTGCTTGCACTGAAGCGGTGTCTGGCCGCGACACCAAGTCCTAGAAGCAAAAGAAATACACCCTCCAAAATTTGGAGAGTGTATTCCTCTTATGGTGTAGGGGTGCACTAAGAAAGGAATTTGGAAAGTTCTACCCCTAAGGGAGTGAAAAGGGCTGAAAACCTTTGTATGAAAAAATGGTATACCTTGAACTTACAGTCTTCAATCTTCACATAAATATTTTTCAATCCAAATGATAAAATACTAAGTAATATAATAATCTCCCCAAACTACCCCTCTAAGGGGTTGTAGAGGGTATCCAAGTTTGTATGGGAACTTTATAACGAGTGGTTCAATTTGTTTGAAACTAGGCATAAATGTTATTCAGTACAAATGATAAAAGACATTATTTTTATAAACTACCCCTCAAAGGGGTAAACCTCCCCCTAAACAAACTTAACATACCATCCTACCCGATGGTATGTTAAGTTTGTTTAAGATATTGTGACGAGCGCGGCCTAGCTAACTACGGTACGCTAGCGCCATCTCTTATCAAGTGGGCGTACTACTTGTTACCGCCATCGACTAGCATTAATCGCGCTAGAAAAGGATGGTAGGTTCCAGAACGTTTGGGACGGTACGAGACGGGGCGGAGCGAAGTGAGACAGTGTGATGGCCACGCCTCCTACTAGATTGTTCTGGAAGAGACGTCTTACGAGATATATAAGCGCGGCAAGCGGCCGGTAAGGACATTTTTCTTTTCAAGATTGGAAAGTGAATTATTGCAAGTGATTCGAGAGCGATACCCAGTGACTAGTGAAGTGACCGTTGCGCTAGTGTTGTACTAAGTGATACAGTGTTTTAGTGTTTTTATTTTAATTGTGTAGTTTCGTTGTTATTTGTTCTGTTGACTTTTTTTGAGTGATTTATTCATACAGTGTTAATTTTGGTGTTTAATAGGACTTAATTATTTTATCCCGAACCCTAGCTCGTAACAATATGTTTAACGCTTGGTGCGATTTTCTGTAAACTAATAACTAACAGTTAAGAACTAACTGTTCTTTTGTATTTTAAGTATCCAAACTAAGTTTGGATACTTAAAATACAAAAGAACTGAAGACATAGATATCAGGGTATTCAATGCAATTATTTTTGATGCACCATCAATTATCTATCCTACGCGAGTAAAACCGCGGGCATCAGCTAGTGATACATAAAAATTATGTACTACATGATTAAAGTACTCATTATTACCTACAAAAAAGTCCTCGAGGGTATAAATCTAACTATCATAGTTAAGTCACAATATCAGCTTTTCTGTTTTAAAATTTAATTAGATCGCCGATAGAAACAAAAGTTGGTCACATTCGTTTATTTAAATATTGTGTTAGTTAGTATGTACATAATATATTTGTTACTTCTTCACGCAGAAACTAATGAACCGATTGCGATGAAACTTGAATAAAATAAAAATATGATAAAAAGTAACATTAGCTGTTACTTTTTATCCCGATATTACCACGGAATCGAAAATTACGCGGGTGAAACCGCGGGGCGCAGCTAGTATCATACAATTAAATCGAATCTCAGTTTATCTCATCTCATCTGAATGTACCTGATGACAGTATAGATGCTGGTGGTCCATATGTGTGATCTCATGTATCTGCTTCTGTTTCTTGAAAGTGAATTTTTTGTCGCACACCGAGCACGCGTGCTCTTTCTCGCCTCTGTGGACGCTGAAAACAATATTTTCTATAATAGATAGATAGATAGATAAACATTTATTTAAACCACCATTTACAAACTATATTTACTTAAGAACTAAAACACATTATCCTACTAATATAATAAATGCGAAAGTCTGTGTGTGTGTGTGTGTGAATGTTTGTTACTACGTATCTCCGTAACTACTAAACCGATTTTGATGAAATATGGAATGTAGATAGTTTAGGTTCTGGAATAACACATAGGCTAATCTTATTTTCGAAAATCAACCCCTAACGGGGTTAAACAGGGTGGTAAAATTTCTATGAAAAAAAATATTTGATTCGCGCAAAACTCTGTACAAATAAACTTTAAAGTAAATAATGAGACACGTATTTTTTTATTTTTTCAAAATTACCCTTTTGGGGTGTGCAATTGAGTTCTAAACTTTGTATAAATTGTAATCCTTGGTTCGATTCATTCAAAAGTTGGTGGACATAGTTTGAAGCCTGGAGACGGTCATATGCTACTTTTATTAACATACCACGCGGGCGAAGCCGCGGGCAACAACTAGTTAATTGGTAAAATAAAGAAGGCTATACAGTGGTATAATTAAAACAATGAACCCCCTTCCACCCTTGGAGTATAGGACTCCAAGGGTGGAAGTGTTAAAGACATAAAGCCGGGAGTAGCATTTAGTGAAACTGCAGCACACCTCTCCACCCCTTTACCCCACTGTTTCTCAAAGTGGGCGATAACGCCCCCTTGTGGGCGCTGGAGGCTTTCAGGGGTAAAAGAATCTAGAACATATTGGGGCGGTCTAGAGGGGAAAGCATTGGTTGTTGTTTACAAACTTAGGGGAGTTTTTTTTAATTCTCAAAGTGGGCGTTGGGAAAAATAAGTTTGAGAACCTGTGCTTTAACCGTTCACAGCAAAGTTGCCTCTACGCTGGCTATCGTTGGCGGCACTTATGGAGCCCGTTTAGTGGACGGCAACTCATCACCTGCCTATGATTTTATCTGAATTTCAGTAAGAATTGCCAAATGCCGTTTCATCCTACATAGCCCGGCAACCATTCCTTAAGCATGGTTGCGTGGATGGCGACTGATGAAAATATTGGAAATAATTGTGTGATAAACTGGGCTATTGCAGTATACAGGGTGTAATAAGACTACTCCCGAAAACTTCGGCAGGTGAAAGTACCCATCAATATTGGTTCCATAGTAAAAGTTGTTCATATTGATGGGTACTTTCACCTACTGAAGTTTTCGGGAGTAGTCTTATTACACCCTGTATACTGCAATAGCCCAGTTTATCACGCAATTATTTCCAATATTTTCATCAGTCGCCATCCACAATATAACGATATTTTTAAATTTTATTGTACAAAATCGCCTCTTAGTGTTAGCTTCGGCTCCACAAATGCCAGTAAAGGCTCCAAGAATAAACCTAAGATTTTAAATAATAATAATAAAGTACTACCCTACAACGCTTTCAAGAATCCATATCAAATAAAACTTATATGTCTATGTCTATGTCTAATTTTGCCTAAAAATTCAGGACTTCTCAAGTCAATACTTGAGCTTTCTTATAATGAACTGAGTGGACTCATAACTAACTGAGCGGACTCATAATGAACTGAGCGGGCTCATAATGAACTGAGCTGACTCATAACTAACTAAGCGGACTCATAATGAACTGAGCTGACTCATAACTAACTGAGTGGACTCATAATGAACTGAGCAGACTCATAACATACTGATCGGACTCATAATGAACTAAGCAGACTCATAACATACTGAGCGGACTCAGAATGAACTGAGCAGACTCATAATGAACTGAGCAGACTCATAACTAACTGAGCAGACTCATAATGAACTGAGCTGACTCATAACTAACTGAGCGGACTCATAATGAACTAAGCGGACTCATAATGAACTGAGCAGACTCATAACTAACTAAGCGGACTCATAATGAACTGAGCTGACTCATAACTAACTGAGTGGACTCATAATGAACTGAGCAGACTCATAACATACTGATCGGACTCATAATGAACTAAGCAGACTCATAACATACTGAGCGGACTCAGAATGAACTGAGCAGACTCATAACTAACTGAGCGGACTCATAATGAACTGAGCTGACTCATAACTAACTGAGCGGACTCATAATGAACTAAGCGGACTCATAATGAACTGAGCAGACTCATAATGAACTGAGCTGACTCATAATGAATCGCACGAATTCACTGTGAACGATTTTAAGTAATACTCACAAGCCATGCGTCCTTAAAGAGTTCTTATCTCTGAAAGTCTTCCCGCAGAGCGTGCACTCCGGCCTCGAAGAGTGACTCTTGATATGCATCCGTAGCGCGCCCAGAGAACTACAACAAACAAACTCAATAGGTTTTTATTCATTGAAATCACAAGGACCATCATATATACTAATATCATGCGGTGTGCGCGGGCGCAGTGCTGACATATGCATCTGTAATATCTATTAACTAGATGTCTCACTGTGCGGTGTGCGGGCAGCGCGGGCAGCGGTGCGTGGGGGTCGGGGTGCGGTGTGCGCGGGCGCAGTGCTGACATATGCATCTGTAATATCTATTAACTAGATGTCTCACTGTGCGGTGTGCGGGCAGCGCGGGCAGCGGTGCGTGGGGGTCGGGGTGCGGTGTGCGCGGGCGCAGTGCTGACATATGCATCTGTAATATCTATTAACTAGATGTCTCACTGTGCGGTGTGCGGGCAGCGCGGGCAGCGGTGCGTGGGGGTCGGGGTGCGGTGTGCGCGGGCGCAGTGCTGACATATGCATCTGTAATATCTATTAACTAGATGTCTCACTGTGCGGTGTGCGGGCAGCGCGGGCAGCGGTGCGTGGGGGTCGGGGTGCGGTGTGCGCGGGCGCAGTGCTGACATATGCATCTGTAATATCTATTAACTAGATGTCTCACTGTGCGGTGTGCGGGCAGCGCGGGCAGCGGTGCGTGGGGGTCGGGGTGCGGTGTGCGCGGGCGCAGTGCTGACATATGCATCTGTAATATCTATTAACTAGATGTCTCACTGTGCGGTGTGCGGGCAGCGCGGGCAGCGGTGCGTGGGGGTCGGGGTGCGGTGTGCGCGGGCGCAGTGCTGACATATGCATCTGTAATATCTATTAACTAGATGTCTCACTGTGCGGTGTGCGGGCAGCGCGGGCAGCGGTGCGTGGGGGTCGGGGTGCGGTGTGCGCGGGCGCAGTGCTGACATATGCATCTGTAATATCTATTAACTAGATGTCTCACTGTGCGGTGTGCGGGCAGCGCGGGCAGCGGTGCGTGGGGGTCGGGGTGCGGTGTGCGCGGGCGCAGTGCTGACATATGCATCTGTAATATCTATTAACTAGATGTCTCACTGTGCGGTGTGCGGGCAGCGCGGGCAGCGGTGCGTGGGGGTCGGGGTGCGGTGTGCGCGGGCGCAGTGCTGACATATGCATCTGTAATATCTATTAACTAGATGTCTCACTGTGCGGTGTGCGGGCAGCGCGGGCAGCGGTGCGTGGGGGTCGGGGTGCGGTGTGCGCGGGCGCAGTGCTGACATATGCATCTGTAATATCTATTAACTAGATGTCTCACTGTGCGGTGTGCGGGCAGCGCGGGCAGCGGTGCGTGGGGGTCGGGGTGCGGTGTGCGCGGGCGCAGTGCTGACATATGCATCTGTAATATCTATTAACTAGATGTCTCACTGTGCGGTGTGCGGGCAGCGCGGGCAGCGGTGCGTGGGGGTCGGGGTGCGGTGTGCGCGGGCGCAGTGCTGACATATGCATCTGTAATATCTATTAACTAGATGTCTCACTGTGCGGTGTGCGGGCAGCGCGGGCAGCGGTGCGTGGGGGTCGGGGTGCGGTGTGCGCGGGCGCAGTGCTGACATATGCATCTGTAATATCTATTAACTAGATGTCTCACTGTGCGGTGTGCGGGCAGCGCGGGCAGCGGTGCGTGGGGGTCGGGGTGCGGTGTGCGCGGGCGCAGTGCTGACATATGCATCTGTAATATCTATTAACTAGATGTCTCACTGTGCGGTGTGCGGGCAGCGCGGGCAGCGGTGCGTGGGGGTCGGGGTGCGGTGTGCGCGGGCGCAGTGCTGACATATGCATCTGTAATATCTATTAACTAGATGTCTCACTGTGCGGTGTGCGGGCAGCGCGGGCAGCGGTGCGTGGGGGTCGGGGTGCGGTGTGCGCGGGCGCAGTGCTGACATATGCATCTGTAATATCTATTAACTAGATGTCTCACTGTGCGGTGTGCGGGCAGCGCGGGCAGCGGTGCGTGGGGGTCGGGGTGCGGTGTGCGCGGGCGCAGTGCTGACATATGCATCTGTAATATCTATTAACTAGATGTCTCACTGTGCGGTGTGCGGGCAGCGCGGGCAGCGGTGCGTGGGGGTCGGGGTGCGGTGTGCGCGGGCGCAGTGCTGACATATGCATCTGTAATATCTATTAACTAGATGTCTCACTGTGCGGTGTGCGGGCAGCGCGGGCAGCGGTGCGTGGGGGTCGGGGTGCGGTGTGCGCGGGCGCAGTGCTGACATATGCATCTGTAATATCTATTAACTAGATGTCTCACTGTGCGGTGTGCGGGCAGCGCGGGCAGCGGTGCGTGGGGGTCGGGGTGCGGTGTGCGCGGGCGCAGTGCTGACATATGCATCTGTAATATCTATTAACTAGATGTCTCACTGTGCGGTGTGCGGGCAGCGCGGGCAGCGGTGCGTGGGGGTCGGGGTGCGGTGTGCGCGGGCGCAGTGCTGACATATGCATCTGTAATATCTATTAACTAGATGTCTCACTGTGCGGTGTGCGGGCAGCGCGGGCAGCGGTGCGTGGGGGTCGGGGTGCGGTGTGCGCGGGCGCAGTGCTGACATATGCATCTGTAATATCTATTAACTAGATGTCTCACTGTGCGGTGTGCGGGCAGCGCGGGCAGCGGTGCGTGGGGGTCGGGGTGCGGTGTGCGCGGGCGCAGTGCTGACATATGCATCTGTAATATCTATTAACTAGATGTCTCACTGTGCGGTGTGCGGGCAGCGCGGGCAGCGGTGCGTGGGGGTCGGGGTGCGGTGTGCGCGGGCGCAGTGCTGACATATGCATCTGTAATATCTATTAACTAGATGTCTCACTGTGCGGTGTGCGGGCAGCGCGGGCAGCGGTGCGTGGGGGTCGGGGTGCGGTGTGCGCGGGCGCAGTGCTGACATATGCATCTGTAATATCTATTAACTAGATGTCTCACTGTGCGGTGTGCGGGCAGCGCGGGCAGCGGTGCGTGGGGGTCGGGGTGCGGTGTGCGCGGGCGCAGTGCTGACATATGCATCTGTAATATCTATTAACTAGATGTCTCACTGTGCGGTGTGCGGGCAGCGCGGGCAGCGGTGCGTGGGGGTCGGGGTGCGGTGTGCGCGGGCGCAGTGCTGACATATGCATCTGTAATATCTATTAACTAGATGTCTCACTGTGCGGTGTGCGGGCAGCGCGGGCAGCGGTGCGTGGGGGTCGGGGTGCGGTGTGCGCGGGCGCAGTGCTGACATATGCATCTGTAATATCTATTAACTAGATGTCTCACTGTGCGGTGTGCGGGCAGCGCGGGCAGCGGTGCGTGGGGGTCGGGGTGCGGTGTGCGCGGGCGCAGTGCTGACATATGCATCTGTAATATCTATTAACTAGATGTCTCACTGTGCGGTGTGCGGGCAGCGCGGGCAGCGGTGCGTGGGGGTCGGGGTGCGGTGTGCGCGGGCGCAGTGCTGACATATGCATCTGTAATATCTATTAACTAGATGTCTCACTGTGCGGTGTGCGGGCAGCGCGGGCAGCGGTGCGTGGGGGTCGGGGTGCGGTGTGCGCGGGCGCAGTGCTGACATATGCATCTGTAATATCTATTAACTAGATGTCTCACTGTGCGGTGTGCGGGCAGCGCGGGCAGCGGTGCGTGGGGGTCGGGGTGCGGTGTGCGCGGGCGCAGTGCTGACATATGCATCTGTAATATCTATTAACTAGATGTCTCACTGTGCGGTGTGCGGGCAGCGCGGGCAGCGGTGCGTGGGGGTCGGGGTGCGGTGTGCGCGGGCGCAGTGCTGACATATGCATCTGTAATATCTATTAACTAGATGTCTCACTGTGCGGTGTGCGGGCAGCGCGGGCAGCGGTGCGTGGGGGTCGGGGTGCGGTGTGCGCGGGCGCAGTGCTGACATATGCATCTGTAATATCTATTAACTAGATGTCTCACTGTGCGGTGTGCGGGCAGCGCGGGCAGCGGTGCGTGGGGGTCGGGGTGCGGTGTGCGCGGGCGCAGTGCTGACATATGCATCTGTAATATCTATTAACTAGATGTCTCACTGTGCGGTGTGCGGGCAGCGCGGGCAGCGGTGCGTGGGGGTCGGGGTGCGGTGTGCGCGGGCACAGTGCTGACATATGCATCTGTAATATCTATTAACTAGATGTCTCACTGTGCGGTGTGCGGGCAGCGCGGGCAGCGGTGCGTGGGGGTCGGGGTGCGGTGTGCGCGGGCGCAGTGCTGACATATGCATCTGTAATATCTATTAACTAGATGTCTCACTGTGCGGTGTGCGGGCAGCGCGGGCAGCGGTGCGTGGGGGTCGGGGTGCGGTGTGCGCGGGCGCAGTGCTGACATATGCATCTGTAATATCTATTAACTAGATGTCTCACTGTGCGGTGTGCGGGCAGCGCGGCCAGCGGTGCGTGGGGGTCGGGGTGCGGTGTGCGCGGGCGCAGTGCTGACATATGCATCTGTAATATCTATTAACTAGATGTCTCACTGTGCGGTGTGCGGGCAGCGCGGGCAGCGGTGCGTGGGGGTCGGGGTGCGGTGTGCGCGGGCGCAGTGCTGACATATGCATCTGTAATATCTATTAACTAGATGTCTCACTGTGCGGTGTGCGGGCAGCGCGGGCAGCGGTGCGTGGGGGTCGGGGTGCGGTGTGCGCGGGCGCAGTGCTGACATATGCATCTGTAATATCTATTAACTAGATGTCTCACTGTGCGGTGTGCGGGCAGCGCGGGCAGCGGTGCGTGGGGGTCGGGGTGCGGTGTGCGCGGGCGCAGTGCTGACATATGCATCTGTAATATCTATTAACTAGATGTCTCACTGTGCGGTGTGCGGGCAGCGCGGGCAGCGGTGCGTGGGGGTCGGGGTGCGGTGTGCGCGGGCGCAGTGCTGACATATGCATCTGTAATATCTATTAACTAGATGTCTCACTGTGCGGTGTGCGGGCAGCGCGGGCAGCGGTGCGTGGGGGTCGGGGTGCGGTGTGCGCGGGCGCAGTGCTGACATATGCATCTGTAATATCTATTAACTAGATGTCTCACTGTGCGGTGTGCGGGCAGCGCGGGCAGCGGTGCGTGGGGGTCGGGGTGCGGTGTGCGCGGGCGCAGTGCTGACATATGCATCTGTAATATCTATTAACTAGATGTCTCACTGTGCGGTGTGCGGGCAGCGCGGGCAGCGGTGCGTGGGGGTCGGGGTGCGGTGTGCGCGGGCGCAGTGCTGACATATGCATCTGTAATATCTATTAACTAGATGTCTCACTGTGCGGTGTGCGGGCAGCGCGGGCAGCGGTGCGTGGGGGTCGGGGTGCGGTGTGCGCGGGCGCAGTGCTGACATATGCATCTGTAATATCTATTAACTAGATGTCTCACTGTGCGGTGTGCGGGCAGCGCGGGCAGCGGTGCGTGGGGGTCGGGGTGCGGTGTGCGCGGGCGCAGTGCTGACATATGCATCTGTAATATCTATTAACTAGATGTCTCACTGTGCGGTGTGCGGGCAGCGCGGGCAGCGGTGCGTGGGGGTCGGGGTGCGGTGTGCGCGGGCGCAGTGCTGACATATGCATCTGTAATATCTATTAACTAGATGTCTCACTGTGCGGTGTGCGGGCAGCGCGGGCAGCGGTGCGTGGGGGTCGGGGTGCGGTGTGCGCGGGCGCAGTGCTGACATATGCATCTGTAATATCTATTAACTAGATGTCTCACTGTGCGGTGTGCGGGCAGCGCGGGCAGCGGTGCGTGGGGGTCGGGGTGCGGTGTGCGCGGGCGCAGTGCTGACATATGCATCTGTAATATCTATTAACTAGATGTCTCACTGTGCGGTGTGCGGGCAGCGCGGGCAGCGGTGCGTGGGGGTCGGGGTGCGGTGTGCGCGGGCGCAGTGCTGACATATGCATCTGTAATATCTATTAACTAGATGTCTCACTGTGCGGTGTGCGGGCAGCGCGGGCAGCGGTGCGTGGGGGTCGGGGTGCGGTGTGCGCGGGCGCAGTGCTGACATATGCATCTGTAATATCTATTAACTAGATGTCTCACTGTGCGGTGTGCGGGCAGCGCGGGCAGCGGTGCGTGGGGGTCGGGGTGCGGTGTGCGCGGGCGCAGTGCTGACATATGCATCTGTAATATCTATTAACTAGATGTCTCACTGTGCGGTGTGCGGGCAGCGCGGGCAGCGGTGCGTGGGGGTCGGGGTGCGGTGTGCGCGGGCGCAGTGCTGACATATGCATCTGTAATATCTATTAACTAGATGTCTCACTGTGCGGTGTGCGGGCAGCGCGGGCAGCGGTGCGTGGGGGTCGGGGTGCGGTGTGCGCGGGCGCAGTGCTGACATATGCATCTGTAATATCTATTAACTAGATGTCTCACTGTGCGGTGTGCGGGCAGCGCGGGCAGCGGTGCGTGGGGGTCGGGGTGCGGTGTGCGCGGGCGCAGTGCTGACATATGCATCTGTAATATCTATTAACTAGATGTCTCACTGTGCGGTGTGCGGGCAGCGCGGGCAGCGGTGCGTGGGGGTCGGGGTGCGGTGTGCGCGGGCGCAGTGCTGACATATGCATCTGTAATATCTATTAACTAGATGTCTCACTGTGCGGTGTGCGGGCAGCGCGGGCAGCGGTGCGTGGGGGTCGGGGTGCGGTGTGCGCGGGCGCAGTGGTCGGCCGCCACGCACGCCTGCGAGTAGCGCGCGCCGCAGTACTGACATATCCATCTAAAAAGTATATTTTTATGACATTAGAATTTATTTATTAGAATAGATTTTAAAGATAATATTTTTTTATTTATTTAACTTTTTATGAGATGCTTACTTTCAAATTATGATGTTATTTATTTATTTTTAAATGTTCATTATCATGATAATTTGACTATTGAAAATACAGACGCAAAGTTAAACTTACAAAATTAAGACTAACCTGGCCCTGTGTCTTCGCTTGTGCGACGCTAACGCGGCTCGCGTTTTGCATCGAATCGTGCAGATATCACAAATCTCACTGCCGGCTTCCTGGAATTTTTTTAAAACTTTCAAGTCCTCTAAAATATCGAAAACACGGTTGGTGGTGTATCCTCAATTTGCTGTGGGAAAGATCTTCTACCGAGCTGCTCCATCAGGGGCTAGACAAATACCTCACGCTTACTTTTCCTTTCACGCTAACCAAAATTTTTCAAGGTAAAACTTGGCAGCTGTCATGTGAAATTTCCGCAGCTAATGTCGTTCCCATACCTCTACAATTCAATCTTTCCGCAGGCGTAAACGTCAACAGAAAGTGGTATTTGTCTGATCCAATTGCTTGGGGTCCTAGTACCGACAGTTTGGACTTTGCTGCTGCAGGGCCACAGATGGCCTCGGTCAGCGTCACCGGACTATCTGCGAGCGCAGAAGGCGCTCTGCCTGTAAAAAGTTAAAAAGGGGCCAGCGGCCGCGGAAGTGGGGGGCAGAGGGGGCCAAATGCCCCCCCCTAAAATCACATAGGTACCCGCCTACCAAGCCAGGGATGGAGATTGAAGAGGTGATCAAATAAATTTGCCCCCCCCCCTTGTCACAGAGTACTTCCGCGGTCCCTGGAAGGGGCAACTAGCACAAGGGCATACTTAGGTAAGGACCTCGGCTTGGGCCGTTGCCAGGGAGAGGAACTGGAGATAAACGCCCAGGTACATATCTATACTGTGAGTAGGCGGAAGCGGGCTCGGTGTATCTGTGAAGTGTTAACTCTGACGGGACTTGATGACGTCATTACCGCGTTAGCGATGCTGATGTGGTCGTCAGGGTCACCAATAACGTGTTTTGGTCTACGGAGGGTTTACCGACAGTTGTATGTCGGAGGTATTACAATATGTTCAGGTTGCGTTAAAACTCCGCTTGCGCGATCTAGACAATCCGATGGCCATCTGTGTATTTTATGTGGTAGCTCTTCGTATATCAGTAGTTCGTTGCTCTGCATTGAAGTAATTTTAACGTACCTCAGTCAAGTGGCGAGAGATGTCACGACATGGGCAAGATCATTTATCGATACGGTTATGAAAGCGACAAATAATAGAGGGCTCATATATGAACCTTGGGGCACACCAAAAGTTGTTATAGCAGGTGATGATATAAGTCCTTAATAGCAACCAACTAACTTCTTTTACTCAGATAGAATTAAATTAATCGAAGAAATCATTAATCAAATAGTCCTATATACACATACTAACATACACTTGTTACTGCGTAGGCCTGTTAGCGAATCTCGAGCCATGAGAGGAAACAAACAAAAAGATTGGCTTGTAACACCTCTACACAAGCTTGCTAAAACTGAAAGGTCCGTTTATATAATTGGACCCTTCGTTTACAATAAACTGCCAGACAGTATAAGAGATGCACCTTTCACTAACGCCTCTAAATTGAAAAAATCATTTAGATAATGTTCTTAGGAGGAGGTCAATGATTATTTATTTCTAATTTTACCTGAATTTTAGAATATTATTCTGACGTGTTCTTTAATAATGATACCTATTCTGCCTTGTAACTATGGAGTTATTAATAAAATATTTGTATTTGAAGACATGTATACACAAGTTTGGCACGTAAATGGAGTGGTTAACCTTATCAAAGGCTTTTGGGAAATCGGTATATTTACGGTATATGTCGGTATGATTTTATTATCTGTAACATTAAAAAAACCTATAAAATGACTAGTGCTAAAGGACTTTTCCTTATTCTCAGTAAATGAGTTCACCTTGTTCGATTGGCACCACACTAAAGCTGAATGAAAGATATCAAAAAAACACCAAGCAGAGTTTGTTGCCTGACTCTTCTAGGCTTGGTCGCGCGCGAGGAATCGATGTAAATTCACTTTAAAATTTTAATTTCGCGTTTATAAGCATTTTTATGTGATCCTTGTGTTAGCTTCTAGAAATCGGCCTAAATTTCTAGTTACTCCAAATGATTTGTTGATAGGTTACTTATTTTTTTTTTTGTTAAAAACTTTGAACTTAGTATGTAGTACGTACTTTATAAGCTGATTTTTTTATGTGATCCTTGTGTTAGCTTCTAGAAATCGGCCTAAATTTCTAGTTACTACAAATTATTAGTTACTTATTTTTTTGTTAAAATCTTTGAACTTATAATTGAAAATAAAAATTATGCGCTGGCGCATACGACGGAGCAGAAGTCTGTGGGGGGCAGCCACGTTGGCTAGTGATTGTTGTTTTGAGTAAATTCTGAACAGAAATTTTTGGAAAAAGTTTTCGGTAAAAAAACTGTATCTAAAGGCAAAATATCTTCAGTAAAAGTGAGTGGAATTACATAATTCTATGGTAAGTTTTTAACACTTGTAATTTCAATGAATAAAAACCTGAATCTGATAATACAAACGTAGTTAAGGGGGTTACATACAACGCTATGTTTCCTGTTATGCTCCTCCAATTTGTGCCGATGGTTGTATCCCACGATACATGGTGTGCAGCGGTGCACGTGCCGCGTGAACGAGACACCCTGTAGCGCCAAGCGACGCTCCTCTTCTACCTGAGAATTATTCAACGTGGAAGATCAACGTGCAATGAATATATATTTTATGGAAGTCCATAGAAACTAGTAGGTATTTCAGTTTTGAGGCGTGGCGTCGGATTGCGTGTTATGGAACGGCGTTAGGGTGTATATTGAGGTGTGAGAAAGAACGCATGTTTAGGTGTGGCGTAGGAGCGCGAGTTGATGTGTGGTGTAGAAGAATGTATTGATGCGTGGTGTAAGTGAGTATATTCATTCGTGGTGCAGGAGAGTGTATTGATGCGTGGTGCAGGAGAGTGATTTGATGCGTGGTGCATGTTGAGGTGTGGTTTAAGAGAGTGTATTGATGCGTGTTGCAAGAGTGTATTGATGCATGGTGATGGAGAGTGTATTGATGCGTGGTGAAAGAGAGTGTATTGATGCGTGAGTGTATTGATGCGTGGTGAAGGAGAGTGTATTGATGCGTGGTGTAAGAGAGTGTATTGATGCGTGGTGTAAGAGAGTGTATTGATGCGTGGTGCAGGAGTGTATTGATGCGTGGTGAAAAAGAGTGTATTGATGCGTGGTGTAAGAGAGTGTATTGATGCGTGGTGCAGGAGTGTATTGATGCGTGGTGAAAAAGAGTGTATTGATGCGTGGTGTAAGAGTGTATTGATGCGTGGTGCAGGAGTGTATTGATGCGTGGCGTTGAAGCCCGTGTTGAGGAGTGGCGTCGGAGCGCATAATGAGGCGCATGGTTTTACGCTCTATACTGACCTCCTCCCAGCTCAGCATGACGAGTGCGATGTGTCCGCCCTCTATGTTGAGATCTCTAAGTTTCTTGTCGACTCGCGGGTCGGTGACCACGCCTGAAGCTTGCTCTTTATTCTTACGCCTCTTTGGCCTCGAAGACTCTGGAAATAATAAATCCTTATTATATACTAGCTTCTGCCCATGGCTTCGCCCGTGTGGTATTCGGATAAAAAATATCCTATGTGTTATTCTGATGTATAAGCTATATAACTGTAAAGTTTTATCAAAATCTGTTCAGTAGTTTTTGCGTGAGAGTAACAAACATCCATCCTCACAAACTTTCGCGTTTATAATATTAGTAGGATACTAATATTCTAGGAGGTAAAGTTTGTAAGTTTGGATATAAGAGGTAATCTACGAAACTAGTCTTCAGACTACCTCAGAAGCGTTGCGGGTTCGATTCCCGCCGCGGGACAAATGTTTGTATGATCTGCAAATATTTGTCTCAAGTCTGGGCGTTTCCTATGTATAATGTGTATGTAATTACAAAAAAAAAGTATATTAGTAGGTATATCAAAACTACTTAACGGATTTTAATGAAACTTTACAGTAATATAGCTTATACATCAGAATAACACATAGGCTACTTTTTATCCGGGTACCGCGCGAGCGAAGCCGTGGACAATAGCTTGTATACTATAGTTACCGTGTTTGTCTTGTTTTTCCTTTTTGTTTTTTCGTTTGTCTATCTGTTTCTTGGACTTCACGAGAGGTTCATCGTCAGAATCCGAGAATGAAGTCCTCTTAAAGTCTATTGCCTGCAAATTACCATCAGAATCTCAAAATTTTAACCTTAGAGTAGACAGCCTCAAGAGACGCATTGTTTGATAATTTGCTAGGAAACAATTCTGTCAACTGTCGCGCGAGTCCCGCCGCGCCTGCTGTGCTCTGATTGGTCGAAACTGTAGCTCCAACCAATCAGAGCACAGCAGGCAACATGACGCAATGACGATGACAATGTCCGCGTTTGCCAACATCAGTCCTAAAAGACTGATGTGTTGTCAGAATAGTGTGGTTCAATATGACGCCTCTCGGCTTAACTCCTCGATGTTACTGGTAAATAAAGAGAAATAATAAGTCATTTCTTTATTGGCCACGTTTTCAAACTTCTCATTTTATAACTAAGCAACGGGAAAATGAGTTAGCCTCTAATAAACTAATTCCTTTTTATCGAATGACTACTTAATATCCTGTAGAAAGCGTCAAGTAAAGATCAAGAATTTTCTCCATCTTGGATAGGTTAGAATATTAGGTTTTTTTAATTACCACTCAGAATCCATTGCTATCCGAACTTTACCCAACAAACTTGGATTCAAAATAAATAAAACTGACCGTTTAGTCATATTTTAATATTTTAGAAGTTCACTGCTTGAATGCATTTACAAATTTAGATGCTAAAAAATAACCACCATACTGAGTTGTATATAGATTGGCTTACATAGAAGATAACTAGTGGCTAAGATAGTATCATTCAGACTGCAGCTTTCAGGGGAAGTTTTAGGTATTCGGCAACGAAGTGCTGGAACAATATTCCACCCCCTATATGCAATGTTAAAAATAAGTATACTTCTAAAATAAAGTTTAAACAGTTTTTATTACAAAAGCAAATAGCAGGTATTCCCAAGCACTTCGTATGCCTAAAATGAAGCTGTCGTCAGTTGTTTATTTATTTAGTTTGATTCTTCTCTTTTAAATGTATGAACGCTACTCGCAACACAACTACAATCATTCGTAGCTAGGTACACTTGCAACTCGTCCTGCTTGCTCTCAACAGGTTTTTGGCTGAAAATCAGTGTTTTTGCTTTTAAGTTAAAAAATTTCACTGAGCCATGGCCTTTTTGTTGTACTGCAACACACACAAACCCAAACTTACTGTCAATAAAATGTATATTGGTGTGTGTCTGTAGCAACGAATAAATGTTTTATCTATCTATCTATCTATCTATATCTTTAATTGTGGCTGACATACTATAAAAACCTACAACAACAAACAATAGTTTACAGTAGTCTGTTTGGAGGACAGAATTCGGTCCTTCAGCATCAAACCGCCAACTTCTGTCAAAGTGGGGATTTGTTTTGTCTATGAAATGCATAAAGATTGAATTTGACACATTGACCTAGAATCCATATCGATTGCATCAGATCAGATCTATTTGATTGGTTGAATTGTCCCCAAGAGAAGCCTCTATCTCGACTATGAATTGCAGGTTAGTAATTTAGAAGGCAATGTAGATTTTTAGATGCGAATAATTCTATTAAAAAGAAGTCTGTATAATTAGCATCCGTAAATAAATATCATTTGTATTTCTTTTTGTATTTGACATTCCAATTAGAATTATTTATTTTAAAAAAATAGTTAGCTTACTGTTATTGCGCCTGAGACGCAGTAGGTTGCGGGTTCGATTCCCGCCGCGGGACAAATGTTCCCCTACTTGGTATCTTCATAGATCTACTCACTGGGTATGTGTCTGAGGTCCATTATTGGAAACACAGTCGTGATAGTGTTTTTTTGTCCTATTGATTCTGACATTCATATAATCTTACCTTAAAATCTAGATTATCAACGCCATTATTATGATCAGAATCCATTTCTAGATCAACATTTTCAACCTTTATAAAATCCAGCGGTTCCGTGTCGTGTTTACTGAATTGATCATCATAATTCATGGATTCTAGGTCAAAATTACTGGATTCTTGATCAAATTTGTTGGATTCTCGATCAAATTTGTTAGATTCTTGATCAAAATTGTTGGATTTTTTCTCGTGATTTTCATTTTTGACCACATTACAATGTTTAAGTATTTCACTATCTTTAGAATGTATGATCACATGATTTGGATATTCGGTTTGGGCGTCACTCAAATTATCAAAACATATTTTATTTCCATAATCCAGTTTCGACAGTGTTTTGGGTATTTTGCTGTGGAGCTGAAAAACACTAAAGCTGAATGAACGATCATCAAAAAAGAGTTTGTTGCCTGATTCTTCTAGGCTTAGTGGCGCGCGAGGAATCACCGTAAATTCACATTACAATTTTAAAGTCACATAGTTTATAAGCTGACTTTTCTAATGATCCTTGTGACTTTGATATCTTACCGAGTAGCTTAAGAGGAAGGTGTAGGCGTGCTTGGCTTGTATCTTAAAACGCATCGCACGTTGCAATAACCGGTAGCACTCAAAGCACAAATACATTGGCTGACTGTGGTCCTGGAAATAATGCTTTTAAACTTAAGAAGGATAACCTGTTTAAGATTAGATAGTGCAAGGAAAAGTGCTAAAGTGCCAATATATGAACTTTATAGGAGAGTAATTTTAAATATTACTTTTTACTTTTTTGTAAAACATATATTTGACGACCGATGTGGCGCGGTGGGCGAAGGTCCGCCTGCGACACAGGAGGTTGCGGGTTCGATTCCCGCCCTGGGACAAATGTTTGTATGATCTGCAAATATTTGTTCCGGGTGTTCTGGGTATTTTCTATGTATAATAAAAAAATATCTATCTATGTAATGTATTGTATTAAGTAAATCAGTCATCTAGTACCCATAACACAAGCTCTGCTTAGCTTGGGGCTAGATGATGCTGTGTGGATTGTCCAGCATTATTTATTCATTATTTTATTTTATTATAAATTATTTCAGGCATAATTTTCAAAATCAACATGTCTATTTCAACCATGATGGAGCTTTAGCACTTTTACCTTTCCACTATCATATAAACTTTTCTATACAATTAAAGTGAAAAACAAGAATATAGCACACCTGTTGGTAAGCTGTTACAGTAACCTATGGACACTTACCATGGTTTGGTGTTAGTTTCAATGTCGTGACTCCCTAGTCATGACATTGAAACTACTTTAAAAATAGTACTGTACTATATTAAGGGCCCGAGAGTATATTTAAAAATAAATAATTAGTAACTGGATACAACTAAAAAAAACTAAAACCAAAGGTTGTCTGGAAGAGATCGCTTTAAGTGATAAGACCGCCCATTGTACTTCCGCGATTAGCTTGTAATTTGCTCCGTTTGAATTTGTAAGCAACATAATATTAAGTGGTGTACAATAAAGAGTTATCTATCTATCTATCTACAACTATTATTTGCTAATAAAATTAAGCAATATTCTTTGATTAAAAACGCCTAAGCTTACAACCGAACACAGCTATAAAATGTAGAGATAAATGCAGTAGGGGCTAGTATTTAGATATCTAAAAACAAGTTATGAAGCATTCCTTAAAAACAACAACCTGCTAATAAAGGCTCAACACAGTAAAAAGTATTTATTTAAAAATAAAATATTAATTAAAACCATAATCAGCAACTATATCCTACTACTATTAAAAACACGAAAGTTTGTGAGGATGGATGTTTGTTGCTTTTTCACGCAAAAACTATTGAATAGATTTTGATGAAACTTTACAGTAATATAGCTTATACATCAGAATAACACAGGCTACTTTTTATCCGGGTACCATGCAGGTGAAACCTTGGGCAGAAGCTAGTATTATATATATTATGTTTACTATTTTTACAGGTTTTTTAAACCTATCTTAGGCACCAGTCTCACACAAAACAGGCTCATAAAGTGGGTTACTATACTGATAGTTAAAGATATTATTGAGTTTTATAATTATTATTAATTTTATTATCTTATCCCAGACAACAGTGATTTTATTTTTTATTAAGTTTGGCTAAAAGATCAAGAACTTAAGATGTTAACCAAAACAATGTTAATTAACTACATGAAACTATGATAGGTGCACTTTGTTAGGTAGGTAGCTCTTTAAGTTCACTTCTATCTGGCTAAAATGCATCCTAAAGCATCTTCATGAAACCTGAACAAAATAACTTACAAACAGATCGAGAAATCCACAAAACGTTTGTTTACATTCTTGGTTAAGCTGCTTCAGTTTCCTATCGCCACTCAAGCAGCCCATACAAACAGATAAAGAAATCGCGTTTGTATTCATAGTTTCGATTTCGGTTCACAAATTATAAATTGAACTAAATACAACTAAACGTATTTATTTCTAAAGTTTTCTTAAATTTGGATTAGATGTTTTGTTTGATTTGGGCAAAACATTTTTAATCTGTGAGTTTTGGGTTTTGTTTGGTAAGACATACGCACAACTAGTTAGAGATACTGACATTGACATAGATAGGTTCTCTAGTCTGTGGGTAGGACTTGTTTATTTGCTATTTACACGTACCGTACACCGAAGGTCGTAGGTACTTTCCAAAGATTATATAACCGTATGTACTATAATCGTTAGAAATGAGCCATAGTACGAATCAAAGATTCGAACCCCCGAAACTCCCGTTTCTGATAAACGAATGTACGAAGTATATAAATAATTGTTTGAAACTTCGGAAGGCATTTAATTAACTTTATATTTCAAATCAGATTTCACTCAATTTACTTTACTTAGCCAGAAGTTAAGGTTAAGGAGAAGCAACTCGTCAGCCAAAGCATAGTCCAATTTCTGGGTAATCGGGTAAGAAAGAACCAAGAAGAAGCACTGATGACTTGATCATGTTGAAAGCAAGCAAATTGAATGCATGTAAGGCATGGAGGCATCACTAATCTAACACACAGACAACAATATTCATTAAATTTATGGTAGACGGTCTACCCAGTTACACCAACTTTCTAAAATATATTTATTTTGCTCTACATTTAGTTGTTCTGTCTCTTTCCCTTTGTAAAGTTCCTATCTCCATCTCTCTCAAAACTCAACCTGTAATCTGTACCAACACACAAGCAAAAAGTCAACAATTCTATGTCAACAATTATGGACGCTCGCATTTCCATTCGACTAAAATAATATTATTTAAACTGAATTTTATGTAATTTAAACGTAGATCCTCAATTAAATAACTGATATTGTAAGAGTTAAAATAAAAATGGAAGACATGTGCACTGGTTGTCTCTCTACCGGCCGAAAACTTATCTTCATTGGAGATACTGGATATTACCATCTTTATTCGCAGATTATGAATGAAATACCAGTAAGTTAGCATTGAAAAGTAAATAATATTGTACAAAGATCCGTATAAAACCAATTTTACCCTCGACATAGGTGGCTATGTATTCTTCAAGTACGACTTGTATAAGTTCGTGGTGTTTGTGTAATCTCAACTCTTTTTCATGTAACTACTCGTCGAAACGAAAAGAGTGAGGCAGTGAAAAGAGAAAGTGTTAAGCTACAAAAGTGGTGCCACACGTGCTGAGGACCCACCACTAGATCGTGCAATGCAACAATCGAAATTGCACTCGAAAAACTAAACGGGGGGGAAACTTAGTAGGTGAAATTTAGTATGGGAATATCTGTTTATGTATGACTTTTTTCTAAATATCTTAGTCAACGCATTAGTATTGCCATTCAACATGGCAATGCAACCAGTATTTTGGGAACGCTTCCGTCTGGTAGTGATCTGGATTAGTTGAGTTATCTATAGATAGTTTGCAACGGTCTTTAGATAGCTAGCTGATTACCCACACCAAACCTGCTTGTAGTCTGAAGACTGATTGCAGATGTACACAATAAAAAAAATAAGAGCTAGCTGTTTCATCTGTATTATGTATATACCTCCTCGTACATAATAATAATAATAATAATGCTGGACATTTTTCACACAGCATAATCTAGCCCCAAACTAAGCAGAGCTTGTATTATGGGAACTACATGACTGATATACTACTTATATACTGTATTGTAAATACATACATATTATACATAGAAAACACCCAGACCCAAGACAAACATGAACTAATCATACAATCATTTGTCCCGCAGTAGGAATGGAACCTGCAACCTTCTATGTCTCAGGCAGGCCTTCGCCCCCTGCGCCACAGAGGTTGTCTGTATATAGTTGTAAGAATAATATTAATATATATAGTTAATTAAACAACTATTTACAAGTAGGTATATACAAAAAATACAGATGAAACAGCTATCCATCTAAAGACCGTTGCAAACGATCTATAGATAGCTCAACTCATCCAGATCACTACCAGACGGATACCAAAATACTGGCATTGCCACGCTGAATGGCAATGCTAATGCGTTGATCCAGATAAGAGCCAGCTCTCTGGTCACGCGTCGCTTCGACCAATCGCCCTGAAAGAATTTTGAAAACGCGAAGGGCCCTGGTTCCACACGGACCCACAGTCTCAATCCCAAAAGGCTCAAATAAGTAAGCTCTGTCTATACTTCTATATTTGCGTCTCTTGAGATCCTCGGGCGAATCGGCCGCTGCAACGGCTCTAACTGATGAAGTTAATTAAATATTATAATTTGTAGGTCTACGACCTGTCTGTAGTGTGCGTGCGAGTGTGCTGGGAGTGTCGGGCCAGACTCCGCAGCATGCATCTCTTCAAGCAGCAAGCGATGAGGAGCTTAACCGACCTCATGGACGCAAGTTCCAGTCCCGCCGAGGTTGATTCTTTTGGAATATTATAATAGCTTACAAATTATTTATTTATACAACTAAAGTGACGAAAACTATCGTGAAATTGACTATTCAATTGTAAAAACGGGAATTTTCACGTGAAGGCACCGACTAAGTTTCGACTCATTCCGAGAGTCGGAAATTGGACGGAGATACATAGATAGATAAAATAGATAACTTTTTGCTGTACATCACATAATATGTTGCTTACAACTTCAAACAGAGCAAATAACAAACTAATCGCGGGAGTAAATGGGCGGTCCTATCGCTTATACAGGTTCTCAAACTTATTTTTCCCACCCCTTCCAAAGTTTTTAAACATAACAACCTATGCTTTCTCCTCTAGAACTCCTTAGCGCCCCCAATATCTTCTAGATCCTTCTACCGCCCCCCTGAAGTCCTCTAGCGCCCACGAGGGGGCGTTATCGCCCACTTTGAGAAACAGTGGCCTTATAGCGATCTCTTCCAGGCAACCTTTTTGGAGAGGGAGACTCGTAATTAATTTTTATTTGTATAATTCCAGCGAATCTCGCTTCAGTCAACGTCGAATTTTTCACGTCAGTTGCAACACAATCTGTCATATCCAGATATTAAGTATGAATATGAGATAGTGGTCAAGAGTGAGTCGGCCGAGCATTGTGAGCCCGTGCCGTTCGCGAGCGCGCTTAACGTACAACAAGATGAGTCTAATGCGGGAACCGAAGAAAATAATGACAAGGTATTATACTATTACTAGCTTCTGCCCACGGCTTCGCTCGCGTGGTACCCGGATAAAAAGTAGCCTATGTGTTATTCTGATGTATAAGCTATGTTACAGTAAAGTTTCATCAAAATACGTTCAGTAGTTTTTGCGTGAGAGAGTAACAAACATCCGTCCTCACAAACTTTCGCGTTTATAATATTAGTAGGATATATTTTTTTATTAGGAAAAAATTAAAACCGATTTCAAATAACGGGAAGTCACAAATAAAGGACGACCTCTGTGGCGCAGTGGGTGAAGGCCCGCCTGAGACGCAGAAGGTTGCGGGTTCGATTCCCGCCGCGGGACAAATGTTTTGACAAATGGACAAATCTTTTTAATGTGTTTTTTTTTGCAGCGACTGAAAAAGAAGAAAAAGACTAAAATCAATCTTAAATCTTCAAAAAAAATTAAAGTAAAGAAAAAAGGCAAGAAACGGACCAAAGGTAAATCCACAGATAATGATCAAAACAGTTTCGACGACGCAGAAGATATTGAAGATGATCATTTCGTAGACAGTTTTGAAGAAAGTCATATTGAAGAGAGTCATATTGAAGAGAGTCATGTTGAAGAGAGTCGTATTGAAGAGAGTCGCATTGAAGTAAATCAAACTGAAGAGAATCTTATTAAAGAGAACATTGAAGAGAGTAATGCTAAGATTGAAACAAAAGTACCTAACGGGGGGTCACCAAATCAAGTAAGTTTGGAATATATTTATTAATATAGGTAACAACACATTTATATTGAGTAGTTAGTATAGCTAGTTTATTAATACATATGTATTAATAAACTACCCCGTCCGCACTATTACTTCTTTCGCTCATAAAAAAACTAG
This sequence comes from Perizoma flavofasciatum, assembly GCA_958496245.1. Taxonomy (NCBI): domain Eukaryota; kingdom Metazoa; phylum Arthropoda; class Insecta; order Lepidoptera; family Geometridae; genus Perizoma; species Perizoma flavofasciatum. Next base: position 1,135,940 of record OY292448.1, read on the forward strand.
CTGTGTCACGGCCGCCCTCGAGCCCCAGCCAACGCGTCGCATCACCCGTCCGCACTATCACTTCTTTCGCTCATAAAAAAACTAGCTGTGTCACGGCCGCCCTCGAGCCCCAGCCATCGCGTCGCATCGTCCGCCCGCACTATTACTTCTTTCGCTCCGCTTCCAAGGGTAAGCGCTGCTCGTTGCTGTGTGATGAAATGTCCGCATTATTTTATTTATTTATGTATTGATGTTGTTTATTTGGTGACCCCCGCAGAGTAGCGGTGCGGTGAAACGCAAGAGGAGCACCGAGGTGCTGCCCGACCGGCCGCAATGCCAGGAATGCGGAAAAGTCTTCAGCTCCAAGAAAACATACCGGTACCATATCAAGTGAGTATATAACTATCCAACTAATATAATAAATGCGAAAGTCTCTCTCTGTGTGTGTGTGTGTGTGTGTGTGTGTGTGTGTGTGTGTATGTGTATGTGTCTGTGTGAATGTTTGTTACCACGTATCTCCGTAACTACTGAACCGATTTTGATGACATTTGGAATGTAGATAGTTTAGGTTCTGGAATAACACATAGGCTAATCTTGTTTTCGAAAATCAACCCCTAAGGGGGCTAAACAGGGTGGTCAAGTTTCTATGGAAAATTTTATTCCTTGGTTTGATTCAATCAAAACTCGGTACAAATAAACTTTAAAATAAATAATAAAACACGTATTTTTTTTTTTTCAAAACTACCCTTTTTGAGTGCAATTGAAAAATTTTAATCCTTGGTTCGATTCATTCAAAAGTTGGTGGACATAGTTTGAAGCCTGAAGACGGTCATATGCTACTTTTATTAAATTACCACGCGGGCGAAGCCGCGGGCAGAAACTAGTACAATTATAAACGCGAAAGTTTGTGAGGATGAATGTTTGTTACTCTTTCACGCAAAAACTAATGAACGGATGTTGATGAAACTTTACATTAATATAGTTTATACATCAGAATAACACATAGGCTATTTTTTGTCCGGGTTCCATGCGGGCGAAGCCGTGGGCAGAAGCTAGTAATATATAAAACTGGACATTTTTCACACAGCATCATCTAGCCCCAAACTAAGCAGAGCTTGTGTTATGGAAACTACATGACTGATATACTACTTATATATGTATGTAATTTTTTTTTGTAAATACATACATATTATACATAGAAAACACCCAGACCCGAGACAAACATTTGTTCCGCAGCGGGAATCGAACCCGCAACCTTCTGCGTCTCAGGCGGACCTTCGCTCACTGCGCCACAGAGGTTGTCATGAAATTGAAGTATATAATTAGCTTTTTTTTTGATTCCAGCGTTCTACATAAAGGGCAGAATCAGTACCCGTGCCCACGCTGCGGGAAGGTCTACCAGTGGAAATCGAACCTGGGACGGCACATGCGCAGTCATAGGGTGAGTAACAACATACAAACACTCTCATTACTGACACGCTCCTCATTCACATCCTCATCCTCATTCACATCCTCATCCTCATTCACATCCTCATCCTCATTCACATCCTCATCCTCATTCACATCCTCATCCTCATTCACATCCTAATCCCAATTCACATCCTCATTCACGTCCTCATTCACATCCTCATTCACATCCTCATTCACATCCTCATTCACATCCTCATCCTCATTCTCATCCTCATTCACATCCTCATCCTCATTCACATCCTAATCCCAATTCACATCCTCATTCACGTCCTCATTCACATCCTCATTCACATCCTCATTCACATTCTCATTCACGTCCTCATTCACATCCTCATTCACATTCTCATTCACATCCTCATTCACGTCCTCATTCACGTCCTCATTCACATCCTCATTCACGTCCTCATTCACATCCTCATTCACATCCTCATTCACATCCTCATTCACGTCCTCATTCACATCCTCATTCACGTCCTCATCCTCGTCCTCATCCTCATTCACATGATGGACATCCTCAGATACATACGCAATGGCGCCGATTCTGTAGTACACTATCTAAATTTAAACTGTCGCTCTCTTTTACTCTTTTGCAAAGGAAAAATTTACAAAACGATCATAAGACCTTTCGTATTATGGATCGGAGTGTTGGGCAACCAATGGGATTGATGAAAGAAGAGTTTTTTTTTTAATTATTTTTCAAATTAAAAGTACATTACAGTATAAAGTTTCTGCCAAACTGTACAACAGATTGTCGGCAGTAGCTCTCGTAGACAAAATATACTTTCTACTTAAGGATCCGGCGTACAGCACTCATAACTTAAATTCGAAGCGCGTCCAAAAATATAGCTATCTCTTTTTGACTGATGCAGGCCCGCCCGTGCTTGCGCGATAGCGATATTGCCGTTCAGAATTTGTGATAAATTTGGTGGTGTTCCGTAATATCAAAAAATCTGAATGAAAACTTGTTGTATTTTTCACATTGTATTGTTATTCTGTAACTAGACATTGGCCTCGATTCTGTAGTACACTAACTAAACTAAATTTAAACTGTCGCTCTCTTTTACTGATAGTGTACGCAAGAAAGAGATGGCAAGAACTTTCGTGCTGTATGCTGCTGTCAAATCAGTTTACGTGCCGCTTTTTTTCGTGTTTATAGTCAGCGTGTTTTGAAATCACGACTAAATTTGTATAGAAAACTTAAATCTGACTAATTTGACAGCACTAAAATTGTAGCTATCTCTTTCTTGCTTGCACTATCAGTAAAAGAGAGCGACAGTTTAAATTTAGTTTGGTTAGTGTACTACAGAATCGAGGACAATATAATCTATGTACTTAACCAAACGATACGTAAGGTATTGTTGTTTTTAATACAAAACAAATAAGAAGAAAACATGTCATGTACGACGTTAAAATATCCAAAATGCGATTCGTTTACATTTCATTTTAGGTAAGTATTTTGAAAAAATATATAGCAAGGTACGTAGATAAATACTATTCGAATGCAAATAATAACATAATATAGTGGAAATAAGGTCTAATTACAAATGACTATGGTATTACGTTTGTATGGGCAATTCATTCAACGCAGGCCTCTTAAACGAATTACTTAACACATATTATAGCTAGATTGGTTCTTAACTAGGTAAGAAGTGGACGCAGCTGAGATGCGAATGTTGAGATGGATTTGTAAGGAATGAGTATATCAGGGGAAGGTTGAAAGTAGCACCCGTGATGGAAAAGTTGAGGAGTTATAGGTTAGGATGGTGTGGGCATGTCATGAGAGAAGAATGTCATATCACGAGAAGAATGTTAGATATGAATGTGGATGGAAATAAACGCAGAGGTCGGCCAAAGAAAAGATGGATGGATTGTGTGAAGGATGATATGATTAAGAGAGGAGTGAGTACTGAGATGACGGCTAATAGAGGAGAGTGGAAGAAGGTAACCGAATCCAAGTAATGTGAGATGAACTTTTCTCGAAAGTTTCTATATGCAATTATGTCTTCGGTCTAGATGATTTCAAGTAGAATATCAGTCATGTAGTTGCCATAACACAAGCTCTGCTCAGTTTGGGGCTAGATGATGCTGTGTGAAAAATAACCAGCGTTATTAATTTATTATTTACTTATTTATTATCTTTTAAATGTTGTTTTTTCCTTTTTTTTTCAGGCGGTGGACGACGGTGAGCTGTACTGCATACTCTGTGATAAATCATTCGCATCCGTAGCTACTTACAGACAGCATTTGCGGATCTCTAGGAAACACGTACCCGAAGCTGAGTTCAGGTAAATAATTTAAATTGAATATTAATCGATCAATTAAATAAAATGATCCGATGATGATTGGAATAAATTAATAATTGTTAAAAATGATCGAATGATGATTGGGATAAATTAATAATGATTAAAAATGATCGAATGATGATTGGGATAAATTAATAGTTATTAAAAATGATCGAATGATGATTGGGATAAATTAATAATTATTAAAAATGATCGAATGATGATTGGGATAAATTAATAGTTATTAAAAATGATCGAATGATGATTGGGATAAATTAATAATTATTAAAAATGATCGAATGATGATTAGGATAAATTAATAGTTATTAAAAATGATCGAATGATGATTGGGATAAATTAATAGTTATTAAAAATGATCGAATGTTTATTGGAATAAATGAATAATTATAATAAAATGATCGAATGATAAAATAAATAAATTATTATTATAATTTCAGTTTCGTGTGCGATGACTGCGGGAAACGATTCGTAAACAAGACGAGGTTGAGGGATCACGTGGATTGGGAGCATTTGAACAGGATCAAGTTCCGCTGCCAGCTCTGCAATAAGGTCTGTTGCCCTGAAACTACCCAAGACAAAGTCTAAATTGATACATACATACAGTCACGCCTGTTTCTCGGAGGGGTAGTGATATATACATATAGTCACGTCTGTTTCCCGGAGGGGTAGTGATACATACATATAGTCACGTCTGTTTCCCAGTGGGGTAGTGATACATACATATAGTCACGTCTGTTTCCCAGTGGGGTAGTGATACATACATATAGTCACGTCTGTTTCCCAGTGGGGTAGTGATACATACATATAGTCACGTCTGTTTCCCAGTGGGGTAGTGATACATACATATAGTCACGTCTGTTTCCCAGTGGGGTAGTGATACATACATATAGTCACGTCTGTTTCCCAGTGGGGTAGTGATACATACATATAGTCACGGCTGTTTCCCAGTGGGGTAGTGATACATACATATAGTCACGTCTGTTTCCCAGTGGGGTAGTGATACATACATATAGTCATGCCTTATCAGAATCATTTATTCATATGAAGGATACACGTCAATTTATTTCACAACATTTGTTAAAGTAAAAAGATAAATTAAATAAATAACCACCGCCACCTCTGTGGCGCAATGGGCGAAGGCCCGTCTGAGACGCAAATGGTTGCGGGTTCGATTATTGCCCCGGGACGAATGTTTGTATGTTCTGCAAACATTTGTCTCGGGAAAGGGTATTTTCTATGTATAATATGAATGTATGTATTTACAAAAAAAAATGTATATAAGTAGTATATCAGTCATGTAGTTCCCATAATACAAGCTCTGCTTAGTTTGGAAATATGACCAGTATTATATATTATTTATTAGCTTCAGCCCGCGGCTTCGCCCGCGTGGTACCCGGATAAAAAATAGCCTTCGTGTTGTTCTGATATATATAAGCTATATTACTGTAAAGTTTCATCAAAATCCGTTCAGTAGTTTTTGCGTGAAAGACTAAAACACATCCATCCTCACAAACTTTCGCGTTTATAATATTAGTAGGATTAATTAGTAGTTCCAAATAAATTATTTATCTATCTATCTATATATAACTTTGTTTGTTTGTTTGCAGCCGTTCAAATGTCACACGTCACTGTACGTGCACACGCAGAATGTGCACGTGGGCAAGGAGAGGAAAGACAATTTATGTCACGTCTGCGGCAAGTCCTATCAGGTAATAGGGATTCGTTTTTGTGTTTTTAAAGTGCTCAGCTAAAGTTAACCACAATAAAAAAAAAGATGGACAAGTGCGAGTCTGACTCGCGCACTAAGGGTTCCGTACAAGCTTGTATGTTCACCAAAATGAACATTACATTTAACCATAATTAAAAAAAACCGGACAAGTGCAAGTCGGACTCGCGCACCAAGGGTTCCGTACAAGCTTGAACATTACATTTATTCCAAAAAACTATCGTGAATTTGATTATTCATATTGTAAAAATGAGAATTTATACGTACCGCATTATCGGTGAAGGCACCGACTAAGTTTCGACTCATTCCGAGAGTCTTCATCAGGGTGAGTGATCGCGACGCTCTCGAGGGAGAAATTGTATTTGGTTTTTAAAGTGCTCAGCCAAAGTTAACCATAATTAAAAAAGCGGACAAGTGCGAGTCTGACTCGCACACCGAGGGTTCCGTACAAGCTAGTAAAGCACCACACATTGCTCTAACAAAAAATATTTGCAATAGCTTCATCAGTCGCCATCCACAAAATCAGGGACCGCAGAAGTACTCCGTGACGGGGGGAGCAAATTTCTTTGGTCACCCCCTCAATCTCCACCCCTGGCTTGGTAGGCGGGTACCTATGCGATTTTAGGAGCGCGGTGGGGGGGGAATTTGGTCCCCTCTGCCCCCCACTCCCGCGGCCGTTGCACAAAATAACGTATAGTACAAAAATGCCTCTTTGTGTTAGAATCAGCTCCACTAATGTCTGTTAAGGCTCCAGGCATGTGTCTGAGATTTAAAATAAATAAAGAGATTTAGTAATAAGTTGTTCTAATCCGTTTCCAGAACGCGGCCAAACTGAAATACCACATAACGGCAATGCATTCCGGCGAGACTCCTTACAGGTGCGTCCAGTGCGCCGCCGCCTTCGGCTGGTACTCCAGCCTCTACCGGCACATGCGCGAGGTACACTATAAGGTACGTGGACACTCTGTATAAAGATGCGTGAGATCCACTATAAGGTACGTGGATACTCTGTATAAAGATGCGTGAGATCCACTATAAGGTACGTGGATACTCTGTATAAAGATGCGTGAGATCCACTATAAGATACGTGAATACTCTGTATAAAGATGCGTGAGATCCACTATAAGGTACGTGGATACTCTGTATAAAGATGCGTGAGATCCACTATAAGATATGTGGCAACTTCTTAAATATATACCTAAACAGGAAATCCTACTACTATTATAAACGCGAAAGTTTGTGAGGATGGATGTTTGTTACTCTTTCACGCAAAAACAATCGAATGGATTTGATGAAACTTTACAGTAATATAGCTTATACATCAGAATAACACATAGACTACTTATCTGGGTACTTCGCGGGCGAAGCCGTTGGCAGAGACTAGTAAATTAATATATCTTTCAATTAAACTAAAGTTGCTTTTTGCAGATGAAATCCGTTGGAAAAAAGGCAAAGAAAATGAGGATATCACGTGAAGAGCCGCCGCAGTACGCACCGCTCTGACCCATCACCACACTAGACACGGCTTGTTACACAGAATGAAACAAAACAAATAACACCCTTTCCCAAATTATGAGGGTTAACTTTTCGCCATCTAGCGGTACCCTAAAATATTATCCTCGTAGATAAGTATTTTTTAAGGATATTTTTGTAGTGCACGGCGCGACGCAAGGAGAAAGTCGCAACCACTCACCCTGATGAAGACTCTCGGAATGAGTCGAAACTTAGTCGGTGCCTTCACCGATAGTGCAGTACGTGAAAATTCCCGTTTTTACAATATGAATAGTCAAGTTCACGATAGTTTTTGGAATAAAAATATATTTTTGTAAAATTATCGATTAAAATCCAGTATTAATAGATAGAATTATGAATAAATGAAATGATATTTTTTTCAGATTTCGTTTTATTAACCAGCCGATTCGTAGATTAACAAAAATAAAGAATTAAAAACTGTTTATTCATCAGATCAGTATAATACATATTACAATAAAATAATTTGTTCGAAACATAGGTCCAGGTACAGACAGGTCTTGATGGCTTCTTTGGCGCAGTGGGCGAAGGCCCGCCTGAGGCGCAAAAGGTTGCGGGTTCGATTCCCGCCGCGAGACTAATGTTTGTATTATCTGCAAATATTTGTCTCGGAACTGGGTGTTTTTATGAATAATATGTATGTATTTTAAAAATAAAATAGGTACATAAGTAATATATATCAGTCATATAGTTCCCATAATACAAGCTCTGCTTAATTTGGGGCTAGATGATGCTGTGTGAAATATGTCCAGTATTATTTATTTAGATCGGCCAGGTTTTGCCGTTTAACTGGCACAGAAATACTTTATTAAATATATTCCCGCCCTGGGACAAATGTTTGTACGATCTGCAAATATTTGTTCCGGGTGTTCTGGTTATTTTCTATGTATAATAAAAAAAATATCTATCTATGTAATGTATTGTATTAAGTATATCAGTCATCTAGTACCCATAACACAAGCTCTGCTTAGCTTGGGGCTAGATGATGCTGTGTGGATTGTCCAGCATTATTTATTTATTTATTATATATCTAATCATTACATTTTTTTAATAAATTTCACAGTACATAACAATAACACATAATATAAAAACACTTAAACAAGTATAGCAGGATGGGACGACATTTTGGGATGGTACTATACAAGTATTACAGAATGACAGAATAAATAGTCTTTCACATTTTTATGTGGGTTTATTTCATACAATACTCTTTACATTGAATACTTTTACTTGTTCACCCTCTCAACTCGACTCTCAAACGATAACTGACTCCGTGCATGAACAACTTCTTTCACGCCTTTGCCGGAACAAACAATGTCAATTCAGTAACTTTACAGAAAGCTGTTCGTGTACGTTTACAATTCTAATAATTTAACCGAGTAATATATTATGAAAAATAATCAAACAAATTATCACGAATAAATCTTCTTTAATTTTAAGAAAAGGTAAAATCATTGACAAAATTCAATGTTGAGAAAGATTTCTAACACAAGTGACATTTCCACAGCTAACGTAATTCCCATTAAATTTAATCTTTCCGCAGACGTTAACGCTGACATAATGTGGTATTTGTCTAGACACCCCTTTTCTATACTAATAAAATATAAAGAGGAAAGATTTTTTGTTTGTACCGAATAGGCTCCGAAACTACTGGACTGAATTTTAGCATTTTTTCAGTAATAGAAATCTAAATTATCAGGAGAAACATAGGCTATAATTAATTTAAAAGTAACTACCCAAAGTAACTAAATTTTGCCTATATAATTCATTATTTGGCGTGCGCTGAGAAAACTATTGATGATACATAAAAATGATGTACTACATGATTAAAGTACTCATTATTACCTACAAAAAAGTCCTCGAGGGTATATATCTAACTATCATAGTTAAGTCACAATAGCAGCTTTCTAAAATGTAATAAGATCGCGGGTAGAAACAAAAGTTGGTTACATTCGTATCGTAGTATTAATTGTTATTCAAATAAATAGTTTTATCATCAAGGGTATTTATGTAGCAGTCAAATACTTTTTAATTCATTCGAATCAGACATTTAATTTCGAAGTTATCACGAGTATAAAATCAAAACTACGCGAGTGAAACAAGAATGAAAATAAATACAAGACTCAAGCTAAACGTGTGGGTTGCAAATTAAAATGGCAAACACATTCGTACTGCTTATGAGAAAAGGATGTTTGCTAAATTAGTGTTCGCACAAACGGAGTCTAGTCTCGGAAACGAAGTAGCGATAGCCACGGTCAAGGTCCCTAATTTGTGTTTCACTTTAATCACATTGAGTGGCTGAAAATTACATCGCTCGAAATACCTTGCGCACCACGGAACGTTCTATGACATTTTTTTTTAAACAATAGATAATGAATGAATGAAAATACTTTATTGTATATCATAAGAAAAATATACATATATAACTTAACAATGGACGGCCTTATCGCTTAGCAGCGTTCTCTTCCAGACAACCTTTGGATGGAGCGGATTTAATAAGATTGTAATAATGGCTGGGGGTGTACTAATGCTTTATTAATTTGGAAAGTGTGCAAGTAGTTATAAATAGATACTAACAAATAGGTAATAAATAAAATAAATAATTATATTAATAAAGGTAGTTACCTAATTAGTAAATAGTTCCACGTAATATTGAATACTATATTTCATTCACTACTGAATGATTTGTAATAGTCAATTCATTCTTAAGTAAATGAATGGAAATACTTTATTTACACTCTGTGGCGCAGTGGGCGAAGGCCCGCCTGAGATGCAGAAGGTTGCGGGTCCGATTCCCGCCCACAGATTAAAAATTTTTGCTTCTTCAGATTCCCGCCGCGGGGCAATTGTCTGCATATATTTGTCTCGGGTCTGGGTGTTTTCTATGTATAATATTTATGTATTAACAAAAAAAGTATATAAGTAGTATATCAGAAATGTAGTTCCCTTAACACAGGCTCTGCTTAGTTTTTAGCATACAGGTCCGCTTAAAAGCGATTTCTTACGGACAACCTCTTAACGGAGAGAACTATACAAAATAATGGGACGGTGTTATTTACTTACTGAAAGATATAAAAGACTGCAGAAAAATAATGCTGGTAATTTTTCACACAGCATCATCTAGCCCCAAGCAAATAAGCAGAGCTTGTATTATGGGAACTACATGACGATATACCTACTACAAAATATACTTTTTTTATGTAAATACTTTTACATATTATACATAGAAAACACCCAGACCCGAGACAAATATTCGCAGATACAAACATTAGCCCCGCGGCGGAAATCGAACACGCAACCTTCTGCGTCACAGGCGGGCCTTCGCCCACTGCCATGTAAGATGTTTTGAACCAAAACATGGCCATAAATTAACTACCGAGGACGCTGTTGGGTGTTAGTTTGGACTTAAACGTATTTCCTGAGAAAGTTGTGTATGCTTAAGTAAATAACTATCTACTCACGAGGAAACACAAGAATTCGCAAGTTCTTAACAGGATAGGTACATAACCTCATAAGAAATGATAAAGAAAGAAAGAAGAAAGAAAATACATTTATTTTTCCCCAAACAACACAAAAGAAACAACAAATAGTAACAGATAAACACAAAACAGGTACTTAACATATAAAACGAAACGAAAAACAGAGAAAGTAGGTACGTCATTTTGTGTTGCGTGGGGCCAAATAGGTCCCCGTCTCAGCATTATGCTGCGCCGGAACCTAAGGGTCAGGTGCAGCGCTGGTTTTCAGACGGGGCCTTCATGATGCCACGAAGATCGCTGGACAACTGGGTACATATATAATTATGATAATAATAATAACCTATTTATAATACATACATATATACACATGATATATTCATACTCAAAACAAACATGATTTTCCCATTTGTTGCAAATATAATTTAGCGCGCTGTACACTGGTGGCATGATAGTACTTTCCTGTACAGAACATTTAATTTGTTAACCCTCTGGGAATTAGAGCGTTTATTATAAACGCGAAAGTTTGTGAGGATGTATGTTTGTTACTCTCACGCAAAAACTACAGAACGGATTTTGATGAAACTTTACAGTAATATAGCTTATATATCAGAATAACACAGGCTACTTTTTACCCGGGTACCACGCGGCCGCAACCATGGGCAGAGGCCAGTATTATAATAGGTTTTTTATAACAAACTCCCATGAGTTGTACAAATATTGACAGTTAACAAATACAAGATAATTAAATGAAATGATAAAGCTATATTACTGTAAAGTTTCATCAAAATCCGTTCAGTAGTTTTTGCGTGAAAGAGTAACAAACATCCATCCTCACAAACTTTCGCGTTTATAATATTAATAGTAATAGGATCTGTGTAAAAGCGTAGGTAGGTACACATAACCACTTTACCGTTTAAACATTTTACTAACTAGAAAACATTATATTTATTTTGCAGATGCAACTTCGGACACGTGATTTTTTTGTTATTTTCGTTTCTGCAACTCTCCATAAGAGATCGAAAGTTCTCTGACTCACCTTTTCCCACCATTCCGTACTTATACGCATAAGTTGACTGAAAGTAAATCGTTTAAAGGGCACGGTGTACGCTTTTATAACAAACTCCCAAGAGATATACAAAAAATATCAATTAACAAATTTAAAAACGTAATTAAACAAAAGCTTTATAAAAAGGCATACTATAAAATATCTGATTATTTAGATGAAAAAAACTCTTGGGATTGAAAATGCTCCAACTCGAACCTATTGTTTTGTAAAAGGATCATTAAAAAGAATAACCAGCCTTGTTTTCTTGCCTTTCTTTCCTGGCTTGGTCGCGGAGGAACAGGCACCTAGATAAAAACCGACGTTTCAAAGTGATCCTTGTGATTTTATTGAATAAATTAATTTTGACTTTGACTTTGACCTTTTCTCGACTATTCTTTTCCCCCAAAACTTTTTCATCAAAACCGTTAGCCGTTTTCGAGATCCTGTGCGAACAAATAGGACTTTCTCACACTTTCTTGCAAGTAGGCAAGAATGTGGCTTGCTACAAAACCAGACCCACCTATACTATCTTGCTTGCTATAAATATCTGCAGAACATGCAAGAATTTGTCCCGCAGCGGAATTCAAACCAGCACCTCCTTTGTCACAGCTCGCTACTCTTACACAAGCGCCAAAGAGGTCGTAGAAGAACAAGGTTTTATACTAAAATACCAAATTATATTTGATCATAATTTATTTCCCAGAACTTCCAGTTATACTCTCTTAACTATACTTAAATAATAAATTAATTAATTTTCCAAAACTTAAACCAAATAGAAATTTCGCGACCGGAAACGAAATTATAGATCATTTTCTTTATAAATTTATCTTATTTTAGGGCAACTATATCCTAAGCCAGTTCCATACAAACGTAGTCTGTAGTACGTGTCAAAGTAATATTCAGAATTCACATGAGTTCTGAAGAATTTAAAGGCAAGCTTTGACCCTGTATATTTTTTTCGACAAAATGTCACAGACAGCGGAAATGTCACAAACATAGACATAGATTATTGAAAACAACATATTATAGTTTGATAAGAAAGTACAGTCAGCGACAAAAGTAGATATAAAAACATTACATAATTGAAAGATTTCAGAAAAATCCGCAGAAAAGTATTCTCTATACTAAAAAATATAAAGATCTTCCTTGGCTTTTAACTATTTACATGGCCTTGTACAAAATCATAAAAAAAAAACTATTTGTGTTTTGCATCGTTATTTAAATCCAGAAGAAAATGTTAATCTACTTTTATATAAGACTGTACAGAAAAATAGAGCATTTAAAAACTCAAATTGATAATCTACTTTTCTATGTTTGTATAGAAATACGACAATACTACGTTTGTATGGCGCTGGCTAGGGAAAAAGAACCTAACGAATTACATTATATCGCCACACAGGCTAGTTTAAAAGAATTGAATAAAATTTTGTCTACCTACAGAATTCTGTCGTGTTATTTATAAAAATGGTCTAAGCAGGGGCAGAGATAGCAAGAATTTCTATTTGAAATCTAATCCAGAATTCAAAACGCCCAGAAGTTAATATTTTCAGATTATGAAATCATCTGACTTTATGAAGTAGATGTGCATTCTGAATTTCGGATCCTAGAACTCAAATCATGAATTCAGAGATGAATCTCGGCTTCCTGAGATCTGCCTAAAATAGTACTTAAATAACAGGATTAAACCCACTTTTATAAATAACGCCAACACAGCTAGGCAACTCACAAACTCTGCTTAAACAAAATTTAGAATACATAGTCTTTTAAAAATCTAAAAAATGCAACGCCCGTCTCAACGTAAGATAATTTATTTACAAACTTAAAAACTGCTAATAAGCGTATAATAACTTACATCCGATTGCACCAACACAAAAATAAGCATTCCCTAATTTTAAAAGAGCTTTCGTTAACATCTTAAAATGAAAGTGTTTTACAAAAACATTAAAGTTTTGAATAAAATCGAAAATTATATTTTAAATATTACTATAAATTACAGATTATGAATTCAGTGAACTGGAAATTCAATTCTAGTTTAGGCTAAAAAAATATTACAAAATATTTTTTCTATATCTAAAATGATGTTAAACGTTATCTGGAACAGATTGCTTTTAAGCGAAAAGTCCGCCCATTAAAACTTTAATTTTGAATACGTTTTTGTATTTTCATAAGTGAAATAAAGTATTTTAGTTTATTAATAAGTAGGATGGACGTAGGAAAAACGACGGAAAATACAGAAAACAGTGAGTTTGCTGGAAGAAAAATCTTGCTAGTGTTAAGCTCACCCTTATACATAATCAAACATCCAACAGATATAAACAGTACTGATCCCACAGTAGAATTCCATTTGTCCCCAAATATCTGCGGGACAGATTTTTGCAGAACATGCAAATATCTGTCCCGCAGCGAGAATCGAACCGGCACCTAACCGCACCACAGCTGACTTCTCCCACCGCGACATCGAAATCTTTGATACATTTATGCTATTATTCCAAACATCTTTTAACAAGTAATTTCAAATATGAATTTAGCTAAAAACTTCTAAAAAAATATATAGATGTCTATATATAGATGGTTATTTATATAAAACATATGTATTTATAATTATTTTTAACTTGGCCATCCTGAAATCTCCGCTCAAATGTAAATAAATAAATAATAATAATGCTGGACATTTTCACACAGCAACATCTAGCCCCAAACTAAGCAGAGCTTGTATTATGGAACTAAGACTGATATACTTATATATATATTTTTGTAAATACATACATATTATACATAGAAAACACCCAGACCCCGAGGCAAATATTTGCAGATCATACAAACATTTGTCCCGCGACGGGAATCGAATAGAAAAAGCTAGTTTAAGAGAAGTTGCAAGCAACTAAGTTCAGAGCGGCCGAGTTAAAATGAAAATTAATTTATTTTTTTGCAATGGCAACTTTAAACTACTGACAAATACCCTAAAAACAACTATTTACACTAAAATTTCAGATATTTCTACTATAAAACTATTCTACTATTACTATTTATATATTATTTACAACTTATGTATATATGTTTTTGGAATAATCTGGCACATAGGCTGGGGTTAAAGCGTAATGTCCTTTTGAGGTGATAAAAACGGAATATACAACCATTATAAATAAGAACAAGAAACAAACAAACACTGTCATCCCCACACATCCTCACATACACACTCAGTGTGAGCTACGAGGATGCCAAGTAGGGCATAGTCAGAGGCCCGTCCGAACATAACATTTGGCAAATGCCCACGATGTGTAAAGTTCTCAGTCAGTAAAAGATTAGTTTGTTCTTTGTTCAGTTCGAATTTCTAAGCAACGTTTGGACTCAGCGTCGCTCGACACATGGCGGAATTGGTCAACGATTAAAGGCGAGACAGAGAATGTGGGTCTATTTTCGAAATGCATAGTTTTAAACGAAGATTGTTGGAGCGAATTGCTTTAAGAAACATGTTATTTATGAACCGTAATTTATGGATGGCCCATAGGTGAAGACAAGTTTCGACTCATTCCGAGAGTCACCGGAGTGATCGCGGCGCGGTGGAAGAGCGTCGCGAATGGGTCGAAACTTAGGCCGTGCCTTTACTGATAGTTTTTGGAATAAAATTGCGTAGTTAATATTAACTGCTCAAATTTATGTCATGTTTTTTTTTAAACTAAGATATATCCAAAACTTAGCAGTTACTTTTAACCTTTTGTAAAGCAAATTTAGCTTCTTTGCGAATTACGTTAACCGTTTCACATTAGTTACTTAACATAACTTAAGTCATACTTAAATATAAACTTAAGATAATTATTGCAGGTCAATCAAACATGGCGTCTTAAGCTAGAGGTGGGAAATATAAATTTAACTTAATTTTATAGTTTTTTTGTACTAAAACTTAATTTTAATATGGCATTTCGATATTTACATTAAAACGGCAGTAAAACGCTACTTTTAAGCATAACTTAAAATATCTGCTCGAGTCATTGCCACAAGCATCGGTTAAGTAAGACTTAAATAGCATTACTAATGCCCTGGAGACTTAAGTTAGATATATCTTTTTATTTTTTATTTCATGCCTAGAAATCATGCATTTAAATGCGTCTTAAGACGGGCTTAAGACCGACTATGTATTTATTTTATATACAAATTGGACCCCATTTTAATTTTCTCGCTTAATATTATGTGTTTATTTGCGATATTACAAAATGTTTTATATTATTTTTATAATTATCTCAAGTGATCTGTTGAAAATTGCGCTTTGGTGGTAGGACTCCTAGGAATTATTAGTGTTACCATTGCTTTCTGGGAGTGCCGGAGCGAGAACTAAAAGTATTTATAAAGACTTCGTGCATAGCTCTCTCTATCGCCCGTAGCGCTATTTCCAACCTTTTTATAACTGAAGTGGGGTTTTTTCTTCGCAGTAAAGTTTTTATTTTTTTTATTTTTTGGTTTCAGGTCCTACAGACCCCTGGAGGTGCAGAGCGAGGGAATCTTAAAAACCAAGGGATCGTAGGGGTTTAACAGACTCCATGGGGTACAGAACGATTAAAAACCAAGGGATCATAGGGGTCCTACAGACTGCATGTGGGTGCAGAGCGAGTAGGGGTCCGACAGACTCCATGGGGGTGCAGAACTAGTAAAAACCAACTTATCCATAGTTCTCTATACTATGAGTCCGCAGCGTTATATCTATGTATAGGGATTATCACAGAAGCAGTCGATTCCTCCCCTGCAGCGAGCGATGCCTCCGCAGCAGATGCTTGTGCCGCGGGTCCAGCATCTGCGTGTAGCCGGCGGGGGAGCAGAGCGCGGGATGGTCGCGGTGGAAGGCGCGGTATCCGCCGTGCAGGAGGTACAGCTCCGGGAACGCCAGCGACGGATACCGCGCACGATTCTGACTACGATCGAAGGATCGCAGCGTGCGCGATCTGAGGATCATAGATAGATACCTTTTAGAAAAATACACTAATAAAATCTTACTAATATTATAGACTAGCTGTACCCGCGACTACGTTCGCGATTGCCATCCCTGTAGACCAATTTCATCCCCTCTCCCAAGGGAACCGTACTGAATTTCGGGATAAAAAGTATCCTATGTCCTACCCCGTAGTATTATCTCAAATCATGCCAAGTTTCATTTGAATTCGTTCAGTAGTTTCGGCGCTATGCTCGGTCAAGATTCTGACAGACAAACAGAAAAAGTGAAAATAGTTAGCAAACATCCATCTATCTACCTTTACAGTAATATAGATTAGACATCAGAATAACACATAGGCTTTTTATCCGGGTACCGTGCGGGCGAAACCGTGGGCAGAAGCTAGTAAAATAAGATTGCTGGACATTTTTCACACAGCATCATCTAGCCCCAAACTAAGCAGAGCTTGTATTATGGGAACTACATGACTGATATACTAATTATATACTCTCTTTTTTGTAAATACATATTATGATACATAGAAAACACCCAAATACAAACATTAGCTAATCATACAAACATTTGTCCCGCAGCGGGAATCGAACCCGACCTTCTGCGTCTTAGGCGGGCCTTCGCCCACTGCGCCTCAGACATCGTCAATATTCCTCTGGACATACCTGTTCACCCTACCGGTAAGACAACGCGGTTGGACAAGCTGAATTTCCTTCCCGTTCGCCCCACCGCGTCGTCCTACTGGTGGGTCTATTAGGAACAGGGACCGCGGATATACTCCGTGACGGGGGGACGGGGGACGGGGGACGGGGGGGACGGGGGACGGGGGGACGGGGGAATTTCTTTGGTCACCTTTTCAATCTCCAGCCCTGGCTTGGTAGGCGGGTACCTATGTGGTACCTATTTTAGGGGGGGATTAAGCCCCCCTCTGCCCCCCACTTCCGCGGCCCCTGATTAGGAACAATGGTACTTACAGCTTAGGTCCCCGTTCAATTGAGAACTCGCAGTGGAATATGAGCACGGTCTTGCCTAGCGGTGCGCTGGACACGAGCGATTGCACCTGCTCCGGGGTATACAGGTTCACGGCCGACTCTATGTGACCGCCTTCGAACTCGTACGGATAACGGCAGTCGATCACCTGCGGAAATATACCATCATATTTATTTATGGAAAACCAATAGCACATATAATAGAAAGACAATAATATAACACAGAAGACATAATATACTAGCCTCTGGCCACGGCTTCGCCCGCGTGGTACCCGGATAAAAAGTAGCCTATGTGTTATTCTGATGTATAAGCTATATTACTGAAAAGTTTCATCAGAATCCGTTCAGTAGTTTTTGCGTGAAAGAGTAACAAACATCCATCCTCACAAACTTTCACGTTTATAGTAGGATGTTTTATATAACAAAAAAAAATAGAATAGAATAGAATAGAATAGAATAAACGTTTATTTGGCACAAACATAAACCGACATGTAGAAGTATTCAACTAAAACAAACACAATTTTTTTTTTTTTGTTATTCGGCTCTTGTGTCCAAAGTCTGTACCAAAAAGGTGTTCAGCTCAGCATGTGTTGGATGAGTTTACACCCAACGCTGATTTTCAGCTGTAAATAAGTAGTATATATAAGTAGTATATCAGTTATGTAGTTTATCATAACACGAGCTCTGCTTAGTTTGGAACTAGATGATGCTGTGTGAAAAATGTCCAACATTATTTATTTGTTTAGTAAAACGCAGTAATAGCAAGTATCGTGTGGTAATACCGGGAATGATACGGTAGTTACCAGATATGATGCGATAATACCGGGAATGGTACGGTAATTACCAGATATATTGCGATAATACCGAGAATGATATGGTAATTACCAGATATGATGCGGTAATATACCGGGGAATGATACGGTAATTAACAGATATGATGCTCTAATACCGGGAATGATATGGTAATACCGGGAATATTTATTTATTTATTTATTCAGAATACATTATGACATCATTACAGGTTTTTTTTTTGAAGCCTAAATCGATGAAATATGTAAGTAATATGGTTATAATCAGAAAGAAAGAAAGAAAATACATGTATTTGCTAACGTTGCACAATATAAAACAGACAGACAAAACACACACGGGATTTACACAAACAAAATCTAAATACTAACAAAGTATATGCCTCCATATGATGCGATGATGCGATATTACCGGTATTAACGCATCATCAGATATGATGCGGTAATACCGGGAATGATATGGTAATTACCAGATATGATGCGGTAATACCGGGAATTATATGGTAATTACCAGATATGATGCGGTAATACCGGGAATGATATGGTAATTGCCAGATATGATGCGGTAATACCGGGAATGATATGGTAATTACCAGATATGATGCGGTAATACCGGGAATTATATGGTAATTACCAGATATGATGCGGTAATACCGGGAATGATATGGTAATTGCCAGATATGATGCGGTAATACCGGGAATGATATGGTAATTACCAGATATGATGCGGTAATACCGGGAATTATATGGTAATTACCAGATATGATGCGGTAATACCGGGAATGATATGGTAATTACCAGATATGATGCGGTAATACCGGGAATGATATGGTAATTACCAGAATATGATGCGGTAATACCGGGAATGGTACGATAATTACCTGGAAGTCGGGCACGGTTCCGTGGTACTCGCCCCTCAGCAGCGCCGCGAGGGTGTCACAGGAGATGCTCTTCAGGTCCTCGTGGTCCCCGTGAGTGAGCGGTAAAGCGTAGTTACTGCTGTAGTCTCCGATCAGGTCAGCGTTCACAGATGCTGGGGGGAAAGAACCTCAATTTAAAACCATTTTCATGTCGTCAAGTATTTATTATTTTTGTTTAACTTCTGTGTTGTTTGGGGAAGAATAAATAGATTTTTTTCTTTCTCAAGTCGAAGTCAAAGTCTATTCAAAGTCAAAGTCTATTCAAAGTCAAAGTCGAAGTCAAAGTCAAGTCGAAGTCGAAGTGAAAGTCTAGTCAAATTAAAGTCAAGTTAAAGCAAACCAAAGCCTATTTAGTTATCGAGCGCGCTGGTCGCAATTATTGGGTGATCTTGTAGCTTAGTTGGAATAGCCCCCGCGCACCAAGCGGTAGGTCGCGGGTTCGAATCCCGCCGACATTAAATTTATCCTCGAGTAGAGTTCGCGACCCACCTGAGATTCGTGACCTACAGGTTGTAAAACACAGATCTATAGTACCATTATCTATAATCTTACCCCTTTTTTTATTTACAAACATTAGTTTCATGAAAAAAAAACCCCAAAACCTTAAGCAATAGGCGTGTTAGCAGTCTGTCCCTACCTTTATCCAAATATTTGGGTTCATTTGGTAAATAGTATCTTAAAAAGCTGTCTATTAAGTCATAAATCAACGCTGGGTGGAAATAACCACCTAATTCAAAATATTTCTAATATTTTTTAGTTTATTTTGATCGTGTGTTTCAGACATAAAGAATTATTATTTTTATTATAAAAAAATAAATAATGCTGAACATTTTCCCACACAGCATCATCTAGCCCCAAACTAAGCAGAACTTGTATTATGGGAACTAAATGACTGATATATTAATTATATACTTTTTTTGTAAATACATACATAATAATATTATACATAGAAAACACCCAGACCCAAAAATATTTGAAGATCATACAAACGTTTGTCCCGCGGCGGGAATCGAACCTGCAACCTTAAGCGTCTCAGACGAGCTTTCGTCCACTGCGCCACAGAGGTCGTCATTATAAATACTGTTTGTTTAAAACAAGAAAAAAGACAAATTATATTAAGATTGGTGAAAGTCTACTCACATCTAGCGAGTGCGGACTTGATAGAGGCATTGTTTTCTGAGAAGGCCCTCTGCAAGACGGGTCGCTGGATCCTCTCCAAGGGACTGTCGCAGTTCGATCGACGACGCTTGCTTAGCTGATCACTGCGAATTAAAAAAAAAAAAAAAAAAAAAAAAATAAGTCTAAAATTGCTCAAAACGGTAATGGAAAACCTACAGGCCCTAGAAATAAACATTGAAAGGCATACACCATTAAATAGTGTTCCAATAAGCGACGATCTATATCATTATCACTATATATTTATATGATAGATGTGATATTTGAATCGCCTCACAAAATACCTTACTGTAAAATAATTATAAAAAAAAACTTTTAAAAAACAAGCTTTTTCGTATTTATCTCAGCAGACCCTTTCATCTATACCCATAAAAAGTTATAAGATAATGGTCCGCCATCTTTGTGTGTCCGCCATATTGGATTTGGAATGACTTACTGTAAAACAGTTAATAAAAAAACTTTTTAAAAACAAGCTTTTCCGTATTTATCTCAGCAAACCCCTTCATCTATACCCATATCATAAACTTATAAGATATTTGGTCCGCCATATTGGATTTAGAATGACTTACTGTAAAAATTATTATAAAAAAACTTTTTAAAAACAAGCTTTTTCGTATTTATCAGCACACCCCTTCATCTATACCCATATCATAAGCTTATTAGATAATTGGTCCGCCATCTTTGTAAGTCCGCCATATTGGATTTAGAATGACGTTACTTAGCCAACCATGCATTGCCATCCAAATCAAACGCTAAATGTCAGCCCAATCGGTTGGGGATACTGGTTAAAAATTCTGTTGCAAGATTTGACCCATAAAAACAAAATAACGAGGCAAGTTAAATAAAATAGACCTAAGCCCAAGACCTAAGAGCGAAATCTTCTATGACAAGTATTTTTCACTTAAAAGTAGATTTCATCATTGTCACAATTAAGTATCTTTTGGGTTTCCAAAGTTAAATTGTGTTTACAACAAAAAAAAAATGTTTTTGATTATGAATAAGATTTTTTAAAAGATACTCACAAAGTACTAGCTGTCTCGCCCTCTTCTCTCTTTCTCTTCTCTTCGCTCGTACTCTCCAGTACAGACAGCAACGAAACTCTCGCTTTGCTCTCCGGATGGAAACTCAAACTTCTGGCCAAAGATGGCCGTTTTAAGAATCCCCTATCCGTGATAACATTGTCATTTATCTGACCCGATAACAGATCATTGAAGTTTGCTATCTTGGGACTGTTCGATTCATCTATCTCCAAGAATTGCTCATCCAGTTCCGAGATGAAACCACTTTCCATGGATGCTGTGGATTCTGATGTGAAGATTCTGGATAGTTTGCTCGGAGATGAGCTTAGTGATGACATGGATCCAATGCTAGAATCGCTTCGTTCATGTCTCAATGGATTCTTCGTTGGAGTTTCGCTGAATTTGGCGGACGTTACTCCGAATTTGGCGGACGTTTCGCTGAATTTGGACGTTTCGTTGAATTTGGCGGACGTTTCACCGAATTTGGCGGACGTTTCGTTGAAGTCGGCGGACGTTTCGCTGAATTTTGCGGACGTTTCGTTGAATTTGGCGGACGTTTCGCTGAATTTGAGCGACTTCTTGACAGTGACAGTCTTCTTGACAGCCGGCGATGTGAACTCGAAGTCGTCCTCGTCGAAGTTAAGCATCCTTGTTGCGGGACGGTTGAAGGATGTGGACGCTTCATTGTCTGATAGCGGAGCGCCGAATTCGAAATTCCTCGAGCACACCTTCCTCGAAGTGGACCTGTTCAATTGAGAAAAACCTTGATTAGTCAAAGGTTAGCTGGAAGAAAATGCTAATTAACATTAAGTTCGCCTATGTACCTTTTTTTTTGTTTTTTTTTATGCTGGAGATTTTCCACACAGCATCATCTAGTCCCAAACTAAGCAGAGCTTGTATTATGGGAACTTAATGACTGATATATTAATTATTTACTTTTTTTGTAAATACATACATATTATACATAGAAAACACCCAGACCCAAGACAAATATTTGTAGATCATACAAACATTTGTCCCGCGGCGGGAATCGAACCCGCAACCTTCACCTCAGGTGGGCTTTCGTCCACTGCGCCACTATCTATTAACTCCTAGAGTTTAGTTTTAAAGAGTGATTATCAGATGCTTTTTCTATCTACCTATCTACAATGATTTTTTCTTAACTCTTCAAAAAAGAGTTTTGAAATGTAATTTGGTTTTTCACTGTGCTTTCTTTTTGTTTATATTATAGTACATTAGTTATCAGTCAGTTCCCATAACACAAGCTCTGCTTAGTTTGGCTCTGCTGCCAAAATTTCAATAAATTCCAATAAACCCCTCCGGGAAACAGGCTTGCCTATATGTACGTATGTAAAGATCGTTGCAAACTATCTACAGATAGGTAAACTGGCAGCTACATACCTGCCCCTGGATATAACGTTTGGGCTGTCGGTTGAGATTATCTCGTATTTTGTGCAATGCTCGAAGTTCTCGTTCTCGAACTCAGCTTCCAGGTCATGGAGGTCGCGCAGGGACTCCAGGTCTTCTAAATCCTGGGCAGGGCCTGGTACCAGGTCCTGAGACTTCGCCGGTAAAGCATCCGTGAAGTCCAGCTGGAATAGTTCAATCATTTTATTATTACTATAAGATGAAATCATACTAATATTATAAACGCGAAAGTTTGTGAGGATGGATTTTTGTTGCTCTTTCACGCAAAAACTACTGAACGGATTTTGATGAAACTTTACAGTAATATAGCTTATACATCAGAATAACACATAGGCTGCTTTTTATCCGGGTACCACGCGGAGGAAGCCGTGTGCAGAGGCTAGTAATAAATAAACACCCAGGCACATAGACCCCACACTAAGATTTCCTGTACCGTGGATATCAGGACCTACGATCGCAACACCCGGACCCGAAAATAACCTGCAGAGTATGCAAACATATGTCCCGCACCGGGATTCGAACCCCCCCTGTGTCGCCTTACAATGAGCAGACCCATATAGCCTGCAGAACCGATAATCGCTGGGGAAGAAAGGTTCTCGAACGAACCGGATCACGCAACGCAAGGAATGCGATCCTCGAATGAATGATGTCATTTAATATTGCTTGAAGTCGGTGGATTGTTCGTCGTGGCACTCTTTGGGGAAAAGTCTATGTGAAGTGGACTTCTACAAGCCGTTGATGATGATGATGATGAAGAAGATACCATACCTTTTGCTAAACAAAAGAAAGTTCCATGCTAAGAGAAGAGACAAAATGGTTACCTTGGTCGAGGCCCAATTTTCTCTCTCCCTGCTTGCTTGGAATCTCTCTCCGAAAGAGAAATCTCTCGCCGTCTCCTCCAGATCAAACTTCAAATAACTCTCTGCTTTATAACTCTCTTGTTTGTAACTCTCTTCTTTAAAACTCTCTTGTTCATAACTCTCCGTGTAACTTGAGAAGTTCTCATTCTCTTTATTCTCCATCTTGAAGCGCGTCCGCTCTTCGAATATCTTGGTGATTTTGGAGCTCCGCTTAAGTCTGCTGGTCAGCGGTGAATGAGCTGCTATGATCGGTGAATTCATTAACGGTGAAATTAAGGAGTTTAACGGTGATATTCCCATCGGGCTTCTGGTGGTTAATGAATTGAATGATATGGTATTGTTTGGTGATTTGGTCGATGTCAGTGGTGAAATGACCATTGGACTTTTGACACTTAACAGATTAAGATTTAAAGGGGTGAGTTTGCTCGGAGTGTCTACAGGACTTTTAAGGCGGTCGATAAGCGGGGATGTTCTGAAGTTATGTATCTCGCCAAGTATCCTGCGTTTGGAAGGGGTGGCTTTCGGTGAGTTGTGGGGGGATGTGAAGTCTAGGGAATGCGGATTCATTTTCAGTTTAAAGTTGTTTTTGACAGCTGACTCCTGTTTTCGCTTTGTCGCGTTGTTCCCAGAGTTAATTTTGAAGTTTTCTGTTATTAATCTGTAACAAAGAAAATAAATTATTAGTTGTAGTCACCTTCAAAAAGAAGGAGATACTTGATATCTTTGTCAATTGTTAACCGATTTCGATAACTTTTTTGTTGTTGTATAGAGAATAATCTAGAAGAAGTCCAATAAAAGTTTTATTCCCGAGGTTTTGCTACTTTTTGCGTAAAACTCAAAAAACATCATCATCTTACGGAATCACGACTAGCCGAAACATTTTTGTGGGTTATTTTAATTTAGTTTTTTTTTCGAAAGAGTGTCATTCAAATGAGCAAAAAAAACGTAAGCACATGAGGAAGTCGGTATTTTGACATTTAATATCTTATATTATTTACGGTTATCGTAATCTGTGGACGTGTGGTCTAGACCCCCAGGGTCTGTGGATACAAGCTTAGCCTAGTGAAGAAGCCGACAGTAACACCTCCTTAGATATTAAGTTCTAAAAAAAATACTTTAAATCATCCTAGTCAATTGGCTGTGAGGGTACTGAAACAAAGCTCACATAAATGGCTAAAACAACATAATATCCTAGAAATCACTGAACAACACTAAAACCTGAATTCATAGTCAGGGGTTGTCCCACAAAATCCATCATTCAGCATTGACCTTATGTCTGGGTGCATAAAGGTTAAATCCACACTTGAATTTTTCCTTAGCGCCTGAACAGTCCCCTAGGGAGCCCATATTTCACTATGAATTCGGGCCTAACTCCCCTGAACAGGCTTCACTCAATGGAGTTATGATAAACACCAAATACATGCACAACTCTTTTTTTTTAGCTAATTAAATAAATAAATAAATAAATAATGCTGGACATTAGCAATAAAACCATCTTTTGTACAACATTGTCAAAGTTTGTAGTAGGTACCTACTTATTTAAGCTGAAATATTGTGTGCAATAATCTATCTATCTATCTGATAGTAATAGAAACATATATTTTTTAGTGCACACCAAAAAAAAGTAATAAAAACAGATGAATCCTACTATTATTAAAAACGTGAATGTTTGTGAGGATGGTTGTTTGGGGTATGTTACTCTTTCAAACAAAAACTACTGAATGGATGGGCAGTATGGAATATATAGAAAGAAAGAAAGAAAGAAAGAAAATATTTTTATTTGGCAAAACGGAATGAAGACATCAACTTTGCACTAAAACAGACACCCAGGTAAAATAAAAAGGATATAATGAAAAGATAGGTACCTACTAAAACATCATGTAGGTATGTAAGGTTTCTATAAGTCTTCGGTAGGTAGTTAAGTTTCCTCACAGGTAGGTACTGTTGTGCCAAGTGAGTCTCCCGAGCACCGCATGCCAAAAAGGCTTTGTCTCAGCATGTTGCTACTTCACACCGTTTGGGTGTAAAGCAGCGCTGATTTTCAGACATAGCTCATATTATATGATACACAGACTGACTAACATCAAGTTATCTAATTTAGATTCCATTTTCAGGCATGCATGATGCCACTTTCTGGTTTAATTATTATTGTAATATAATTATATAGGTATATAGTATATTATATAGTATTTTCATAGTATGTGGTACACCATATACCCTTGTAATCTTTCACACAGTTGGTTCCATCCAAAGGTTGTCTGGTAGAGATAGCTTATTAGCAATAAGACCCCCTTTTGTACAACATTATCAAAGTTTGTATTAGGTACCTACTTATTTGAGCTGAAATATTTGGTGTGTAATAAAACATTTTCTATCTAACTAATAGTATTAGAAAGATATATTTTTAGTGCACATCAAATAAAAGTAATAAAAAACAGAGGAATAAAAATAAAAAGTGCAGTAAGTGGTCTTAATGCTAAAAGCAATCTTTTCCAGACAAACTTTGGATGAAGTGTTAGAAAAACTTTTGAGTGATAATACTTTTTTTTTTAGTTTACCCTTTTAGGGTAGGCTATAGTTGTATGACCATACTGCCTCGTCTTCCGTAACTTTCTTTTCATTCGTGATGTGATAATACAAGGTCAATATTTTCTATTGCCTGTCGTTCTGTACTATGCTTAGATAAAAATTTGGCAAAGAGCAACAGATTTCTATGAAAATATTACATTTTGCCTTAATAAAAACCTTAAATGTTATTTCGATTTCACACAATTGTTATTAGCTGAGGTTTTATTTAATTAAATAGTTCTTGGCCTTTATTATTACAAAAGCCATTGAACGAAACTAATTGTAAGAGTTAAAATCACACCCTCAAAGCGAGAAGGTATATGTAACTGCCCCACGATAGCAATAAGGTCTAACTTCTATTAAACCCATCAGTTATTGATAAAATAACAATGCGCCAACCCCTTGTGAGGGTTGATGACAAAAAGTATATCATCCCCCAGAAAAAGATAGTGGCTATCGATTCCCGTCAAATTCCCGTAAATAAATCGAGCAACTGGTTTGGCGTACCTTTTCACCCTTCATGGAGCTTTGAAGAATACATAGTAAACCTTTTTCTCCACCAAATAAGTCGACAAAGGACGTGTGGGAACTTTATACACTTTCAAAGTTCGATAACTCGTAAATTTCCCATGCGAACACAGAAAAATCACTATTCAACGTATTGCAGCACTATATCACAGGTTGATTTTCACTTATTTTTTCAAATTAACATATAAACAGGGTAGGAAATAAACTGAAACGAATCACACAAGTACCACTGTTTTGGCGGTTCGCGCCATTGTTTCTAGGTTATGTAGTGTACGTCTGACAGCTGAGCCTAATGTCAAGTCGAGCGTTTCCGTCGGCTGCTGTCAGCTGACTGAGCGAGACTATGGTTCCTCGTCTCGAACTCACTTCGTTTTTACGTCGTTCTGACTTCGCACATCTCAGACAATAGATTTTTTTTCGTGTTTCGGATGTGTTTTTATGACAACAGTGTCCACTATGGTTTTTATAATAACATGGGTAGGTAGATATAGTCTCACTCTCGCTTACGGAGAATTTGCTACCTACTTGAAGAATTCGAGGTTTTGGTTTGATTCTACAAGTAAGTTATTGATACATCCCTTTTAAGGAAACAATCTTTATTTTGTAGGCAAGTATTCAAAAGCTAAGATTCTAATGTATTTGCATAATAATGTAACTGAATTAAAGTCAATTCGATCATTATGTGCATTTACAACAATAGATAATCACTGAATCGGATGGGTAAATAAATCAATTTATTTATTTAACAAGGCTGTAGATGGGGCGTTTATGAAAATAGAAACGATAACGGTTATCATTTTGTAACGGTTGCAAACGTTTTGTTTTTACTTAATCAGTTATTATATATTATTATGCGTCTGTTCGGTGTTGTGATGTTTTCGCTCGCGTAAATTTATCAGGGTAAAATTTGATACATAACAAAACGATATAACTAAAATTGTAGCTATCCATTGTACCTACAAAGGTAGGTTTTGGTCATATAAGTAATTTGGGGTGCAACTTTGAGCGTTTCAAGGACAAAAAAAATACCAGCAGTTAACGATTAAAACCTACATTTAAAATTTTTGACTACTAGGTAAGAAATATCGAATATTTTCATAAATTTACATGAAATCAGTAATTTGGTACATACCGTTACGCTTCCCAACACTGCTTTCTTTGCCTCTCATGCGTTACCTATTGAATACCTAACCTACCCTCCGTTGCACAATGCAGCTTATCAGTGGGGTGATTTTTTTCGCCATCTTAACGGTAACTCCACAAACTTTATGGAAGAAAGGCAGTTTCTAAGAGTTTTGGGGTGAACATTTGACAAAATTTTGCGCGGATGTTCCTATTAAGACTTTTTAACCTAACCCGTATACCTAACAACTCCAAAAATGGTTGTAACGATTGTATTTAAAATACTATACATATAATTTTTTTTTGACGTGAAAACTATAGCTAAGTAGGTACTACGGCTGAAAACAATCTAAGTCTGGTACAAGGCTCTAATGTTTTAATAACCTTGGATAGCTCCAAAAATGTATTAATCAACGTATCCGTATACATACATAAAAACAAGTTTCTACACATTGTATTATATCAATCTTAATCACCAGTACCTGTTACATCAAGATGTATTTTATCACTAACGGCTTTATGACAACAATATGACACCACCAACCAAAAATGTCGCATAAAATGTAATTTTAGGCCGACGGCGTACGGTTGAAACTTGCATGTAAATACAGCGGAGTTTTTTTATACGTCCTGCTACACGTCTTGCTTCAACAGCTTTTGCTAAGTAATTTAAAGTTGTGAGTTAAAGTGATAGGGTTTAATTTCATAAGGTCGGGTTATCCTTTCCGTTGGCGAGCGGTGCATCGCTTATTGTTGTATTGTGAAGTGCATTGAGCATTGTAAAAGCTAGTTTTAAGACCGTTTAGACGTTGCCAACGTTTTTTTCGGAAGGGTTCCTTATTTGAATATTTCTTTAGGGAACAAAGTATAAATTACTTTAGGGAATAAGGCAGTCCACCTTTGTCGAATAACTTTTACCTAAAGATTAAGATACAAACGCTGTAAACTTTACTTAGAAGTTTGCTCCTTAAGAAGCAGGCTCTTATTAATAAGACTTAACTATACTATGTAGGTACAATTTTTTCTACAACAATGTTCCTGTGACTATCTGTGATATTGTCAATATCCAAAAGCTTTCTATGAATAGACAATAAAATAATGTGGTTTTTTTTATAATAGTGTTATGTATGAATATATCAGTCTATTCTATAGTTCATTCTGATAGATTGTGTAACAATTAAAATAAGAAGCGTTTTGTACTTATTTTAATGTCTCAAATTAACAAGTTTCTATGATACTTCCATTATGCGCTTAAGAACCCGTGATTGCTTGGTGAATGAATTCGTTTCGAGAGAAGCCGCCGTACCCAGAAATATAACCCATAACCAATCATTACGTTTCCCGAAAAAACGGTACAACATCTGTCGTCTATATTTAGGATCCAAGGTCATTCAGGATATCGGCTTAAACGTACCGTACCTACGTTGCATCCTGTTTGGTGATCATGTGGTGTATTTCGTGGTATTGAGGCTCATTTTTTGTTTGAATTCCAAGAGGGTCTAACGTCTCACGGTGATGAATAATTGCGTAATCCAAGCAAGACCTCAACAAGTCAGCCAGCACCTACTTACATTTAAAATCCATCTTTGTTGTGCTAAAATCCTATCCTGCTAATATTATAAACGCGAAGTTTGTGAGGATGGATGTTTGTTACTCTTTCACGCTAAAACTACTGAACGGATTTTGATGGAACTTTATAGTATTATAGCTTATACATCAGAATAACACATAGGCTACTTTTTATCTGGGTACCACGCGGGCGAAGGCGTGGGCAAAAGCTAGTACAACAATAATATCTATAAAACAAAGTACAAACACACACTCTTACGACTGTATTCCCCATGATGGACATCTACAGATACGTACTCAGGGCATATTTCTTTGAGCACACCAAGTAGAGTTATCAGAGGTATGTCCGAACATAACATTTGGCACATACTCGCGTTTTGCAAGTAGTTAGTAACTACGAGTACTACAACCATAGAGTAGACAGCCTCAAGAGACGCAATGTTTGATAATTAGCTAGGAAACAATTCTGTCAACTGTCGTGCGCGTCCCGCCACGCCTGCTGTGCTCTGATTGGTCGAAACTATAGTTTCCACAAATCAGAGCACAGCAGCCAACATGACGCAATGACAATGTCCGCGTTTGCCAACATCAGTCCTAAAAGACTGATGTGTTGACAGAACAGTGTGGTTCAATATGACGCCTCTCGGTGTTAAATGAGTACAACTCTTAGATCCGAAATAAATATGCTAATCATGCAAATATTTGTCCCATAGCGGGATTAAATCCGTAATCCTCTTGCGTTCCACTCAACTCAATCCGTTAAATCTTCCCTTGGTTTTCAATAGATAGGTACAGGTCCATCACTTCCTTTATAACAGGTCCCACCTAATTTTGAACACAGAATGAGGTGGGTATTTCGGAATTAGAATTTGATTCATTTATTTATATGAACAAGAACAATGTCACGCCTATTGAGAAATTAAAAAAAACTCTAGATAACTTAGCACTTAGTTTATAACATTTAATATACACTAGGTACGCTTAGCTGAAAAAAATATAACAAAGTGGAAATTAATTTCCAAAACGCTTAATTGTGTAAACTCTGCTGGAAGTCAATTACGAAACAATCAATTATTCTCGATTAAATAGCCCAAAAGTAAAACGTTCATTAACCCATAGTCCGCACCCCAACCACAGATAAATTACAGTTCCATAATATTAGTTTCATTCACTTCAACAGTGTAAGAATCGTGGCAACGAACGCAAGAGCCATATATTATTTCACTCCTTATATCAACCACAATATTAAAAAGTTTGACAAATTGTTTAACCTCTAAACAAATATTGGAGGCACACTGAATCTCTTTACCATGCTGGTAACCCCGCTAACAACGGTCTCATATGATCTATGGTTACCAAAAAACGATTTAAGACAATATAGCATTTTAATTGTATAAAATTGTACAACTACCAAATAAGTAGAAGAATACCTTGTGAAAAAGTTCGTTCGACCACCTTATCGTATCTATTTCAGCCGCTAAGCAGTTTAATTATTGCATTGCTGTATTGCTGTATTCCCCTAGAATTACAGGAACATGAGACGTTTTTATCTAATCATTTGATCTTAAATCCTAATTAAGATCGTAACGTATAAAACCGTCTACCATACAATTTTCCGACAGAGCGATGAAACTGAATGAATATAAATCCGAGTGACATAAAGTTACCTCAGTCTGACTGCACGATGCAACGACCTACCCTAACGTTATAACGTTCTAACGTATTTATCGATTGAAAACCGTTGCAGGCGGCGAAGCGGCACTACACGTTTTCTTTTTCCGGAAGCAAACGTGAGGATTTTCTTCATTCTACTAGGCAACGACATTTCAAACATTCAAACTACATCGAGATCGACACATCGAATTTTTACACTTATTCATTGGAATAGACAGGGACGATAGACTTTATCATTACTAGGCTATTTCAGAGACGGAAAAAACATTTTTCTTTCTATATACATATTTTGTTCAACACGCTCACAAAATATTATATAACAGTTATTATTTATTCATTCAGGACAACATATTAGCATAACAGATTCTTAATAAACCTAAGTCGCTATATTCCCTGAAAGCTCCCGAAGTGAAAAACAATAATCAACTTTTTTTAAACAACAATTTATCATACAATAATTTTTGAACATCGAATGTAAAGAATACGGGAACGAAACCATAAAAGAGCGTTTACTTTTTAAATTCACACTTGCATATGGCACGCGACATGGCATTGCAACCGTCGTCCTCACACCCCCACGCACTATTTCTAATATTAGACTTTATTTGTGGCAGTATAAGGATCAATTTAACATCGGTTACAAGAATAGTCGCGTGCCTTTACGGTTGGGGGAGTACTTGACAATTAAAATTGTATCGGTTAGGTATGTTTATTTTGAAATATTACGTTTTTTTGCCACTCAAGAGATTTGTAAGCTCAGCAACACTGTTTACAAACAATGAAAATAAACGATTTACTGATGTTAATTTAGATTAAAAAATTATGAAGTGATTAGTACAATAAAAATTTTGTTTTCTATATTGGTGGTAAAATATTTTGATACTAACACCAAAAATAATACCTGATAACCTAAGGCACGTTATATACAAAAACTAGTAAAATACAATAAAGTCAAAGTTTCAACAATAAAATGACAGATAACTGTCAAAATCAATTCCGCTATTTTTTCATAGCAACGGTAGTTCCGTCGTTATACCAACAATACAGGATAGGGATCTTTGGGTCAAAGGTAAGAAAAGTAACGTTTGGTCGCGTGCGGGGGAGCAACATCTGCTCAATTCAGCCCTCAACAATGAAATTGCAGCAAGTGCAATCTTACCAGCTGTCTTGCCTTGCAGCTGTAAGCGTAATTGGGTCGGGGCTGTATGGCTGTACTATTCTTTGCCACCTTGAGGCAACGAACGGCAAGCACATTCAGCCCTTCAGCATAAAATTTTGTATCAGCAACATTTTTTTTGGCAATGACCTCTGGATCCCCCCAATGAGCAGATGTTACGGGATAGATAAGATTAAGAAATGATTTGTTACGTTTTTATAGCGTGATAAAATTGGTTTTTAATTTATTGTATCGATTGTTTTTCGATTTATATTGCAATGTCTAATGTTTTTTTAGGTAAAATAAGAATTAATGACCTATCCCTTATCTTGTTTTTGTTAACATTTTAATTATTAAAATCTTATCAAGCAACTTTAACATTATTTAAGATACCTCGGTCTATATAATAATGTACCTACTCAAGTAGTTTTTTTTTTATTTTATTCACGTTTATGGTTGCCATGAAGACATCGAGCTAATTGCTTTTGTTTTTTTCGTCTTAAGCTCCCGTAGCTTCTGATCTATCTAATTTCATATTTGTAAGTTATTTCCTTATGGTTGTTATATAAAAGAGTTTATTTATTTTATGTCTTTCGCTCAAAAATGTCGTATAAAAACGCTTCGCGATTTTTTGTGCTATAAAACACATGTTCCATTGTACTAAGCGAAGAATGAATGATGAGACTAGGAGACTCATTGATTTGTGTTTGAGCACGTGCGCTTCCGTATCCGGTGGGCGTGCTTGTGGTACTTGTTATACGAGTACCCTCAATGGTAGTAAAAGTGAGATCAGATTTTGTGTATAAAAACTAAATTGAATCGAAAACAGAATTGATTTCAGACAATTCTGAATGAGTTTACTTTTACACATATATTTATTTTCTTTAAGCCATAGTAAGTATTTAAATAAATAAGTGGTAAGATAATACAGAAGAAGGTACTTTTCCCAAATTATAATCAAAACACATCGTAAAACAAACCGAGGTAATTCTCGCAAGAAAACTCGAATTAAGTTCGCAAGCAAGCTTCAGAATAGGCTGAATGAGTGTTCTTATGGTATCGTTTAGTGCATTCTACCAACATAGCAGAACCTTCTTTCTATGGCTTTTCAAGTGCAGTGCACTTAAAATACATTAGAGTTTGTATCAAAGATTACCATCCCACTTTGGTAGATCCCTATAATTTGCGGAGATTAAAAAAACGAATTTTCCGTTACTTTTAGAGGCAAAGACCCACCGTTGCATACAGCCAAGCCGTTACCGATCGATACCACAATACAATGCCGTGCTGTGTTGTTGAGGAGGGTGGCATATCAAACAGTTGAACAAGCGATTTGATTGCGATGACCATTAGCTTGGTTCAGTGAATCATTTTGATTTAGGGAGGATGGGATCCCTAGTCAGTTCGTTGAGGGAAGGATGTTTTAGCCGACAGCGTTGTTCAAAATCTTTGATAGATTCAAAACCTAAAAAGTATTGTCACTCTTATTCATAATCACTCACTAACTTTAGTAGCGTCTGTCTCTATCATTTGTTTAGTGTTAGAAAGGGACTGGATCAGAGTTAGCGAACGATTATTAATAAGAGGGTTAAAGTTTATCAGCGTGTTAAGAGAGCAGTGTTGAGCAAATGAAGATATAGTAACGCGAAAGGTATGTTAAGATGGTTTAGGTATGTAATGGATGAAAGAAGATTAACAAAACCATTATATAAAACTAGATTCTGACCACGGCTTCGTACGCGTGGTACCCGGCTAAAAAGTAGTCAATGTGTTATTCTGATGTATAAGCTATATTACTGTAAAGTTTCATCAAAATCCGTTCAGTAGTTTTTGCGTGAAAGAGTAACAATCCTCACAAATTTTCGCGTTTATAATAGAGTAGGATGAGCGTGAATGAGATAGACGGAAGATGAAGGCCTCGGCGAACGTACTCTAATTAAATTGGAGTCGTTCTAGAGAACGGCCAAATCAAGAGTACCCTAAACCGACGAGCTTGTATAAAGAATGTGATAGGATGAATTAAATGAAATCCGTGGTCTCTGCCCTTCCGGGAAAAAGGCGTGGATTTAAAGTATGTTATTTTTAAGTTTTTGTTCCCCATATTCGCTTGTGCTCTAACCACATCCTATGGAAATGGAACCGCAAGGAACGATCCTCTCGCCTGAGTTTCCACAATCCTTGAATTACTGTGGCGAAGAATCACTGAAGCGAAAGGTCGCTTCGATTACCATTCGTTTACTGATAAAAAATTCCGAGGTTTTTTAAGTGTAAAAGGATCGTTAAATAGAATAACCAGCTATATTTCTTGCTTTTCTTTCCTGGCTAGGTCGCGGAGGAACAAGCAGTAGGTAAAATTTCAAAGTGATCCTAATTATTTTAATACATACATATAGTCACGCTTGTTTCCCGGAGGGGTTGGCAGATACCGTGAATTTCCACTTGCTACGATCATACCTCTTTCGCTTCATTCATCCTCAGCAAATTCTTCATACAAGCTCGGCGGTTTAGTGTACTTCTGACCTGGCCTTTCTCTAGAATATCTCCAATTTGGTCAGAGTACGTTCGCCGAGGCCTTCCTCTTCCAACTATCCCATTCACGCTCGCCTTGTATACTTGTTTAGTTAATCTTCTTTCGTCCATCCTTTCTATATGCCCAAACCATCTCAACAATGAATATAATCTTTATGTCAAAAATGATTTTAATGAATTAAGAATTTGGACTTTGACTAGTTTCCTAACGTTAACTAGATGGCGCTGTATGGCATATGCATGGACGTGAAAAACATGAGCTCAATGTCCGAGCATTATCTCGAACGATAGTAACACTTCAGTGTCTATTTGCAGCATCAGACGGATAAAGTGTGGTTGAGAATTTCGTTGCCATGTTTTTTTTTTAAGTTAGTAGTTCGCTTTTTTTTCTCGACTGTGGTCACAGATATGTCTATGGTGCTATATTTTTGACAGTCTAGAATCTAGGTGAAAGATTCGATCAGATACTAGGTAGGCTGAGCACAAACCTTTTTTGGCGGCATGATACACAGCACTTTAAAAAAAATGTTATATTATTGATATGACTTATAAGCACCAATTTTAAATGTAGCTGTGTATAGTTTCTGATCAAAATAAACTTTACTTTACTTTAGACTACAATTTTTGATAAACAAACTCCATCTGTGTTACGTTGAAGAACTAAAAACTATACTAGTCACAGACTAAAAAACTCTCATTGGAGAAAATTGTAGCGATACATATTCCTAACCAATTATTACACGAGCGAATCCGTGTGTAATAGCTAGTTTTCTAAAGGATGTCAATTGTACATACAGCGCAACATACACTGGACACTAACTTAATATAAACAAAGACCACTATATCTTGATCTGTCATACTGACAGCTCAACTTACGCTGGAAATCCTCAAACTTCAAGAATGACTTCTTTATCTTGATCTTAACCGTTGGTAAGGATCACGACAGTTTAACTTACGATGGTAAATCTCCTGTTCTATGGAGAATACCAGTGTATCTTGCCCTCGCTATGGGGTCCCAATCGAAGCTTGAATCCGGCCGGTCAACCCACACCTTCCGGCGTATTACTAACTATCATCTCTTCTGTGTACGTAATGATATTATGAATGAATGCAATTCATTCAAGGTCGGATATTTATTGCAACTGAATTTATACCTTCTCAAAATTTTTCGAGCCCTGCGCAACGTTTTTCGTACAGAACTTAGTTAAAAATTCAAAACACAAATTAAAATTAAGAAAATCATATTGTGGAGATATATGTAACTCCATTCACAGAGATCGCTTGTTTAGCGATAAGACTGCCCATTGTCCCTTAAAGCTTAATGTGTCATTTTGTTTATTTCATAAGGTGTACCAATAAAGTATTTTCATCCATTCAAATACTTAAGTAACAATATTACTCGGAACATAAAAAAAAAACACGTTTCTTATGATGATAAAATAGTTAAATATTTTTTATTTTACAAATTATACAATCATTTCACTATTTTAAATATGTAAAACTAACAAAATATTACGGTTTTTCATAGAAACCTAGAACAAAGCTATAATTTTTTGACATTGACACATACATACGTATAGTTAGTCAAAATGTAATTTATATGGAAACCATTATTATGTCAAATTACAGGTATCTGGTTTTTTAAGGTAACATATTACAAAAGATATAAGTATTTATTCATATACAACTATGTAAAATTAGGTATATATAAGAAACACAGATGAAACAGCTATCCAAAGACCGTTGCAAACTATCTATAGATAGCTCAACTGCGGGGCGATCACACTAACTCATGGTTATCGAGATGGCAATCAATTTTGTCACTAGTTCCATATTTTAATGGCATATCCATCCAAAAAACGGAACGTCCAATATGAAACCAATTTTGCTCATTCGCATTGTCCATCTATGGCTTATCCAGCTTACAAATTAGCGTGATATGATTCATCCCATCCGATGATACCAGCCATGGGAAATTAGTGTGATCGCCCCGCAGATAAAGTAACGTTTTCGCCATATCTAGAGAAGCCACACACAGCGAACTAACGTACTAACTGAACTTAAAATAATTTTTCCAACGGGCAAGTAAAACAATATTTCAGTAAGCACCGCCGCCTGCCATATGGCAACGCGGGAGGGCAGCACAGGAGGTCTCTGTATTTAGCCATGCCCGCGCATGCGTGGTAAAACGGCGCGAAATATTTTTATTTATTAAAAAATAAATGAGTTGTGTTTAGGAACACAACTCAATTGAACAAATTAATCGTGAACATAATCACAGAAAAATATACCAGTTAAAATAATAGTATAATCAATTGAAATAAGTTCATTATAAACAATATACAAAATATTAAAATAAATAGGGTAAAATATACTCTATCACCATCTCATCTGTCGTGTAAGAGCCGGTGCAGCGGCTGATTCGGCCAAGGACCTCAAGAGGAGCAAATATAGAAGTCTCGACAGAGCTTACTTATTTGAACCTTTTGGAGTTGAGACTCTGGGTCCGTGGGGAACCGGGGCCCTTCGCGTTTTCAAAAATTCAGGGCGACTGGTCGAAGCGACGTGTGACCAGAGAGCTGGATTTTATCTGGGTCAACGCATTAACATTGCCATTCAGCGTGGCAATGCGGCCAGTATTTTGGGAACGCTTCCGTCTGGTAGTGATCTCAATCAGTTGAGCTATCTATAGATCGTTTGCAACGGTCTTTGGATGGCTAGCTGTTTCATCTGTATTTTTTGTATATACAAAATTAAATTACAATATTAGGTATTTATACTAATACGAAACAATGCTTATGCAATAATTTTTAGCGATAGATGTTCGCTGTTATTAATTTATCGAGCATGTCGTTGTAAGTCGACGTTCTCAATTTCCTAGCATTTCTTCAAGGGTGATACTAATTGCGGTCTTAAGTCTCGTAATCTTCAACCATAAATCACCGATAATCTCACAAAAACTCAAACGAGCCGCCATTTTGTAAATGGGCCGGATTTTGGAATATTTTGTGGATTTAAACAATTTTTTTTCACTGAAATACGGAATGAACGAATCACATCGCTTTTAGGCAACCACTATTATGTTATATCTACATAATGGTACCTAAATATACCGTTCTTGACATTATTGTTTTGTTAATACATAAGTAAATGTCATTTAAAACTCTGCAATTTATTAAAAACTAGTTGTTGCCCGCGTGGTATGTTGGTAAGGGTGGCATGTGGCCGTCTCCGGGCTTCAAACTATGTCCACCAACTTTTGAATGAATCGAACCAAGGATTACAATTTATACAAAGTTTAGAACTCAATTGCACACCCCCAAAGGGTAGTTTTGAAAAAATGAAAAATACGTGTTTCATTATTTACATTAAAGTTTATCTGTACAGAGTTTTGAGCGAATCAAACAATTTTTTTTCCATATAAACTTTACCACCCTATTTAACCTCGTTAGGGGTTGATTTTCGAAAATAAGATTCGAAAATCAACGCGTTATTCCAGAACCTAAACTATCAACATTCCAAATTTCATCAAAATCGGTTTAGTAGTTACGGAGATACGTAGTAACAAACATTCACACACACACACACACAGACTTTCGCATTTATTATATTAGTATGATAAACCGAAACAGTAGTTTTCTGCACAAAATAGTAGTTCAAATTAAGTAGGTATTGTATGTCCGAACCGTATGTATGAATCGATGCGCAAGATTGTTTACAAAACACTAAATGGTGACCCAGTTCAACCACAGCACAGGCGCAATTGATCTATTACGGTCAAGGACTAGTACGACTGATGGTAACTATCGCATGTAACGGACATTTTGAGATTAGATTGGGATAAGGTCACAATAAGGTCAGCAATCGGCCACAGATTATTATTTTTTGATAATCAGCATTCAAATAAAGGCTTGTGTCTAGGGTTACCAGACGTCAGGATTTGTTCTGTCTGACATGTCAGGATTTTTAAGCATTGGACAGGATTCCAGGGGGTTTTTGAAAATATCAGGATTTTTGGTGAATTTATGAAATGTATACCAAATAGTTTAGTTATTGTTTTATTTGTAAGGACGATTAAAACTAACACAGACCAACACAATTAAAAGGAAAATATTTACTGTAAATTCTAATAAAAATATCATAAATTGTGCACAGCGAACTTATTATTAGGTAGGTACATTACATCGCGCGCAATCGCGTCAATAATGTCAGGAATTTTTTATGGAAATCAGGCTTCTTGTCAGGATTTTCCAGTGAGATATAATGGTAACCCTACTTGAATCCGTCATCGGCGACAAGTAATAGCGACAGACGAGTCAGCCACTGATTAATGAACAGTTAAATTAATTGATAAATTAATAAAAAACAGATTTCTCTCCTGAAATAGCCTGATTCATGTTTTCTCAATTGTTTGCAATAGCATCCATCTATCATCATCATCCACTCTAAAAATTAGTTTAAAATTAGTCACCCGGGTAAAGTTGCGTTATTTTAATAGAAAACAATGTACAATGTTTTGTTAGTTTCGTCTAAGCCTTGCAATAGCGAAGTTATATACAATAGTTTTGGCTAGGTAAGTATATTAGACATTCAAAGGATCTTCAAGGATTTGACAGTTGACAAGACGCTGCTCGTCCGAAATTCAAATGCGTGCTTCGAACACGTGCATGACTTTTTGTGATCCGTCCCAACTCCCAAGGACAAGAGGCTAACGCTCTTCAATCTCTGTCCCATTATTTTTCCTACTCCTAGACGGTATGTTATTATCCCGATGAGGTTTAGTGATATCCTGATAGAATAGCAAACCTTGATCTATGTCACAAGCAACGTAGGTAATGTGAGATAGATCAAACTGTTACGGAATGGTATTCCATAGCGCGTTGCGTTAGCATCTATAATAAGTACCTATGTGCCATAGAAACATATGTGTGGCTCTTGAAAAAAGCCCCAACGCGATATTGTTTTTTTTTGTTTTGGTTAACGGCCAGTAAGCTCGTGGCCAGTTTTGATTTAAAAAAACACTGACAACGCGCGATTGTTGCTTTTGGTGTTGGAAGCGTCCATAGACTACGGTAACAACTTACAGGTGGGCCGGAACGCTTGATTGCCACTTTGGTTTAAAAAAAAACTACGGATTCATCTAAGGATTTTAAAAAACAAATATTTTTACTTCAGTTCGCTAGTGACAGGACTTCTAATGCAGCGAATTCAAGATCTTTGGGTAGGACAACCACTGATGTATAATATTTACATTGATAAATGTAATAGTCACAGAGTGTGTTTGTTGTTAACAGGCTATCCCCAGAAGACACTGGAGTGTTTCAACACTCACTATGATCTGAAAACGTATGCGACAAATTACATAATCGCGCAAAGAAGTTTAATGTCGCGATTGCATAAATTAAAGAGGCCAATGTACAAAAAAAACCGAGTGATCAAAAGAAAGGGAATCTAGGCTCTCAAATTTTTAAAACATAGCCTGTTCAAAAGCCTAGATATGACAACGAGTAGGCAGAGAACTTTATCCAAAGATATTGAACAACGCTGTAGAAATTTTATCTGATCTTTAGCCGCGAACAATGACAATATTCCCTTCAATAACAATACAAAACAATATAATATATTGTTACCGTTACATATAAACCTTTAACTAAGATTTAATATTGTAGGCTGATTTCTGCCCCTCTATAAATAAAATAGAACACGGAAAATTATAGTAAAAATGAAAACTTATCCGCCCGCTGTTTATACAGAAATTCTTATTGTGTTAATATACAAGTAGGTATATAATTTTTTTTAGATAATAATGAATAAATTATGGCAAT
The DNA here is from genome assembly GCA_958496245.1 of Perizoma flavofasciatum. Lineage (NCBI taxonomy): Eukaryota > Metazoa > Arthropoda > Insecta > Lepidoptera > Geometridae > Perizoma > Perizoma flavofasciatum. Next base: position 1,176,574 of record OY292448.1, read on the forward strand.
GCTGGCTGCATTGCCACGCTGAATTGCAATGCTAATGCGTTGAACCAGATAAGAGCCAGCTCTCTGGTCGCGTATCGCTACAACCAGCCGCCCTGAAATAATGAGTCGTATGAATAAAAATGTTAATATTAACATAATGCATTTCAGTACAATCTGCTTGCTTTCCCAATTAGTACAATTATTTAACTGCAAACCATCTGTCACACGCTAGCGCCGTCGCAGCGCGAAAACCGTTACGCTTACGTCACTTCGGAGCGATGTTGTTCGAATTTAGAACAGAGTTATGTTGTTTTATGAATAGAGCTTTTGTACGTTATCGCTAAAACGAAACACTAAACAGCTATTCATTATTTCTGGAGACAATAATGTAAGGTTTAAAGTTTTTGTTTCAAGGTTGTATAAGCTTTTTTTTTTACAAAAAAGTTTTAAACACTTTCTGTAGTCGAACGCCACAGAATGTGTCAAAATGCTAATTAGTTTTCTAAAATCTAGAAAATGCTTTGTTGCACAAGATAAAATACGCACACAGGCGAAGTTATTGAAAATTATCATTTTCTTCCAGCTAACCTTTGTGTAATGAAGAGTGGGGTAAAGATACCGCCTTGGAAAGAAATAAAGTAATGGAGGAAATCTTAACAGTTGCACCGACATAAGCATGTCTCCTAATCTAATCAGTCATATCTAAGTAATATACGAAACGTAAGATAGTTATGAAAAAAAAAATAATTAAGTTTAGTTGTCATATCGCAGAAATTCATATTCTCTTCTAAAAAGCACAGATTAAAAACCTGAAAATACATTACCAAAATTAATTAAAGCCTTTTGTTCACGCTCCATCTCATTATAGTTTTTTTTAATAACTCTGTTATAAAAATAAACATACAAAAATTTACAAATCTATTTGTAAGTACGCTACCTTAGAATAACTTGTGTTGCGGGTATATAGCCTCTTTTGAATCGAATTCGAACATTTTCGAAGATATAAAGACTTGTGGTAAATTGACCAGTGCAATACAGATTAATGTAATTCGTTTCTTCGTCATGAAATAGATCGCGTGACGACCTGTATGCATTCGAATCCAACTGGCCAAAGGACCGATGATGGAAGGAAAAAGGGGAACCCTTTGCCCAACAGTGGGAATGATGATATTATTGTATTGTTTGTACTTAATTTTAATTGATGTTTAGTAAGGAATTGTGTAACTATAATATATGTAACTTACTAACAAATAATGAATAAATTATTAATATTATTAATAATTGTCAATAAAAAATATGGATGATAACGTCCGCCATTTTTGTAGAGGATATGTAGTGCAAATTTCCGTTAAATATTATCAAATTAGGTATATTTCTTATATGTATGGCCTTCCTTTTATCGCAGCAGTAGGTATGTTTTATAAATAATAACAATGAGGATAATAATTAATAGGTATTCATAAAAAGGAAGTAGGAAAATGGTTATTATATCGATCGATTTTGATAACGTGCTGGTATTTTATTGGTTTAGCGATCGGATTTGTGAGTGAGACATGAATATTGTTTTTGTTATATGCCTACTCAAGCTTTAGTGTCAGGGGCACATCATAATTAATAACCTTTCCTTTTTGAAATTTTGAATTATGCCAGTTGCCAAAGCGAAAAAAGATTAAACTCTTTTTGCCCAAAAAAGTATTAAATAATGTAGGAATAAATGAACCCTCTTATAATAACCAGGATAATCTTGCAGGAACAAAAATAGGTTTCAATTTAATACTACAATGGATGGCCTTCACGCTGAAAGTTATTTCTTCCAGACAACCTAAGGATGAAAATAAATATACTAGAATAAAATAGTACCACATTTTTATTAAGACAACGTGCAGCACGTTTTAGCACTTTTATCTAGCATGACCAAAAAAATATTTTTTATTCACGTTCTCACACCTAGTTTTTGAATGTTAAAAAATCTCAATTTATTTATCATTCAAAAACTAGTTCGCACACAGTGATGACAAAAGGATTAAAATATATAAACATATATTTTTTAAGCTATTGTTTACGCCTTTATTTTATGCAAATATTCGCACTACCTGTCCCAAGACCCCAGCTGACTGTGAGACAATGAATGGTGATTGGATATTCGAGCCCTTCCATAGACAATAGCTTTGTTTTCTTAGGCTTTTGTCATTAAGTTGGGTCATATTATAAAGGTCTTGTATGATCCGTGTCGTTAGATAACAAAATAGGTAATTAAATTTGGAGAGTACCAACTTACTAATGTTGAAGCAATAAAATAAAATTAATATAAAAAAGGAGTACGAAACAGGAACAATCCAACTAACCAGACAAGAATAATGGATAGCTTAGTGATTGAAGTTTTTAAGAAATGCGTACTAACAGGTATTCATATTGTAAAAACGGGAATTTTCACGTACTGCACTATCAGTGAAGGCATTGACTAAGTTTCGACTCATTCCGAGAGTCTTCATCAGGGTGAGTGAACGCGACTTGCGAGTTCACGATAGTATTTGAAATAAAAAAAACTAACAAGGTATTTGAAATATCTTAGAATACAACAACAAATAGAATAAGTCACAGATATTAAACAGTTTTAAACGTAATACTTACTTAAGTTTTCACTTTAAGATAATATGTTTGACAGGCTGAACATTGTTTTGTTCAAATCGTGTACATAATTTACGAAACTAGTATATTCTTAACTAGTATACGCTTTTTTACATGTTTATCCTATGACAATAAAGATAATTATATTTCTACTAGCTTCTGCCCACGGCTTCGCCCGCGTGGTACGTAGATAAAAAATAGTCTATATGTTATTCTGATGTATAAGTTATATTACTGTAAAGTTTCATCAAAATCCGTTCAGTAGATTTTGCGTGAAAGCGTAAAAAACCATCCATCCTCACAAACTTTCGCATTTATATTTATACACTTTGATAAGTATGACATGTTAATCTTCTCAAAAATGAATGCAATGAAAATTATATTCACTTTTGTGGTGTGTTTATAGGTACTTACACAGTTATACGCGGTATAATACTATACATGAAATTCTAACGTCAGAATCCTTTTGACCTGTCAAACATTTCAAATTTCGAAAATCCCATCGCAATTTTTTTAATTTCCCATGGTACAAGTAACATGCCTATACCGCCGGGGTCACGACCCCGACAAATACTTCCCGTGCGAATCTGGATCATCTGTTTGTCTATTGTTATTTTTTTTTTAGATTCTCAAGCTTCCGGATGGCAACGGTACATATCTTATACAGCCGGGTGCGAAAATTAGGGGATTAATTGTTATAATTTCAATTGCGTTCCCAAGATATGCTTTCATTGTTGTATCTTGCTTGTAAGATGGACTATAGCAGATGTCCGAAGTGACCGCGGAATCGATTGGTTCCTATACAATTGCGTAGGATCCATATTGACAGTTATCAATAGCCTTAGGGTAGGTAATTTTATTATACGTTTACATAATAAAAAAAAATCATTCAGTTATTTTAATAGTCTTGAGAAACCCAAAGGATCAGCATGCGATAAATTGTTTTGTTCAAAATAATTTTATGAAATAACTAGTTGTTGCCAAAGGCTTTGCAAGAAACGAGGCTTGTTTAAAAAAACCGATGTTCCTTTCATTGACCCTCCATGTCCCCCCCTTAAAATGTAAAAATCAAAAACCCTGAAATATATCGTTTTACTTATGATAACTTGCTACAATTCAAATTTTCAATTTTCTAACTTTAAAGAACAAAGACTTTCATATAAAGTTCATCCCCATTTCCCTCCTAACATACTTACGTTATAAAATAAACGTATTTTCAAAATTTCCGCTTTCTATACTTAGTAGTTTTTGCTGTGCGTTGATAATCAGTCAGTCAGTCAGGAGAAACGATTTAATAAGTTAAATACAGAATCGCAAGCGGAACTGTGCCAAATTAGTCTGATTTTATCCATCCAAGAGTTCCGTTGTCCACATTGGTATTGTCTAGTCTAGGTAATGGAAGGCATAAAAATAATTTGAAAAAAAAACGGTCACCGTGATTTAATTGTCATTTACCTCTAGAGCTGAGTAGGACGTGGCAGATGACAGGAACCGCAAAACTGTGACATTTTGTCATTTTCACAAAATGAACATTATATTTCTTCAACATCTAGCTTTTTAACCTAAAATCCAGCCTAAGGTTATATGATGAAATCGATTTCAGCGATAACCGTATGTTCTATTTAAAAATTGTGTTATACACAATAGTTTATCTATATTTCTATCTAGAATAGCATAGTTAGAATAAAACATTGAATATAAAAATATAACCGCGCACAACGTGCGGCAGCGCGTAGTGCACGGCGCGACGCGGAAGGAGAAAGTCGCAACCACTCACCCTGATGAAGACTCTCGGAATGAGTCGAAACTTAGTCGGTGCCTTCACCGATAGTGCAGTACATGAAAATTCCCGTTTTTACAATATGAATAGTCAAGTTCACGATAGTTTTTGGAATAAAATATAAAAATATTTATTGCTTGAAATGATGTCTGTAAGATCATCAGAGTATATAACTAAGTATGTACTTAAAAAATTAACAATACCTACTTTAACAGACAATTGCTATGATTATATTCCATAAGAAGCATAGTCAGCAAAATGCTAACAGGCAAAGGCGCCTGCACAGCGTTGATTTTTTATCTTGTACCTATACTAAGATCTAGTAAAACTATCTAAGTAAACAATACATTCAAAAACGTATTGTGTTTCTTCTCACTTTTATAGGACCATAGACAACTAAACGTAATAATATAATTATTTGGTTATGGGTCTAGGGAGAGTTAAATTACTCCCAGACAAGGGCTTAATCCCCAAAGCTGGGAGATGTGGTAATAAACTTGACGTAAGAATGTGGAAGAAAGATACCCTTTGTCGCGTGGCGGCTTGTGTGGGTACAGAGTACAGACGCGTACAGAAGTTACTGTTTAAAAAGGGTCATGTACCCTTTTAAAACTTTGGCCGTACGAAATACTCATTTTTCATAAGACAACTTTAAAAGTCATCTCATGAAAAAATAAGGATTTTGTTTACTCTAAACCGCTTCCGAAACGATTGTAATACAGTCCTTGTGATACGATTATAATGAAACTAGCCTCTGTCCACGGCTTCGCCCGCGTGGTAGGTACCGGGATAAAAAGTAGCCTATGTATTATTCTGATGTATAAGCTTTATTACTGTAAAGTTTCATCAAAACCCGTTTAGTAGTTTTTGTGTGAAAGAGTAACAAACATCCATCCTCACAAACTTTCGCGTTTATAATAATAGTAGGATGTTGCAAACCTGTAAAGTTTTTTTTTATACCGCCATGGTGGCGAACAAGCATACAGTCATAACGGGCCCACCTGGTGGTTACCGTAACTTAGAGACGCTCGCAACACCAGAGGCAAAACACGCGCGTAGCCAAACCTTTAAAATACAATATTATGGATGGTGGAGACGGAAAGTGGTAGATGAAACTCCTCGATCAAGATCGGCTGGGCTCATTTTGATCAGCTTACAGTTCTGAATACCGATTTCAGAGGAGATAGTTTTAAAATATACTCTGAAATAAGTTTCACCTAAAACCTAAACATTATATATACAATGGACACTTCAAATGAATTATCTACGAAAATTAAGTACATACGTAGTCTACCTACATAGATACACTAACACAGGGTACATATGAGAAACTACCTACTTGTTATAACAACTTTTTTTATATTAAAGCAATAAATGTATATAGTACATATTTATTACTATATTAGAAATGCAACTGCGTTAAAATCTTCTCGCAAAGTTTGATCATAACGTAAAAGCTTTAGATACTGTTTTTCTATCGGTTTTACACAGCATTATCAAGTTCCTTTCCGACTGTAGTCTAGACATTAACGTCTCATGTTTATCAATAACGTGTATATTAATTATTATTTATTTATTTACCTATTTATTGCATTAAAAAGGCAGATAGGTACATATATAGGCAGTCAGGTAGGCCCTCTAAGGGCGCTGCAATGTGAGTTCGATACACAATCATAATCAAATTAAATAACATTAATTTAGATTAATGTTCACAACTAGTTGGTCAATAAATAAAATAAATAAATAATAAATAACGCTGGACAATCCACACATCATCATCTAGCCCCAAGCTAAGCAGAGCTTGTGTTATGGGTACTAGATGACTGATATACTTAATACAATACATTACATAGATAGATATTTTTTTTATTATACATAGAAAAAACCCAGAACACCTGGAACAAATATTTGCAGATCGTACAAACATTTGTCCCAGGGCGGGAATCGAACCCGCAACCTCCTGTGTCGCAGGCGGACCTTCGCCCACCGCGCCACATCGTTCGTCAAACATCAATAACATGTCGAATCAAATTATAATTAAGTATAGGTAACTAGTAAAGTTCAAATTGTAAAAGTCATAAAAAATAAATGTCAAATATTATTTGTTACCATTTTTAACAAATATTATAGATAAATATTAATAGCAGTAATCAGATTTATTCATATGAAAATTAATCTTACGTAAAAGCTATTTAAAAGCTATTAACCATGGAACCATAAACAAACGGTGTTTATGGTTGCATCGGACATAGACCAAATCTATTGTATATTTTTTCTGTTTTTTTTGTTTCCACTTGTCCATCCGCGTACACAAGGACTTCGTTATTGCTTACATCCTGCCGATAGCACAACTAACACTCGGTGTCAGTTACGTCACTATTCACTATTCCGTGTCGGGTCGACGCTCGTTACACATTTGTTTGGTCTACAATATTCTACATTTTTAATAATATGTACACATTAGCTACATTTCAAAGAAGAATGTATTGAGAACGTCAAAAATGTTAATACTTAAATAACAGAGATTTACAAAAACACCGTGAAAGAATATGTAGATAGAGTACAAGCAACGGTCGGAAAACGAAAAAAATATAGTTTTAAGGCTTTTTCTGTTAACTGTACCTAACAACCTACCTAAAACTCGTGACATTGGCTGGGAAAGAAAACTACTTGGTTTTATATTAAAGTATAAAAAAACATAGTTCATAATTCATAAGTCATGTGGTACATAACATGTTTTTTGACGGGTGACAAAAGTGATAAAAATCTCAATGTGACCCATATGTAGAACGTGATATTACTCGTATTATATAAGTGATAGTTTGTGAGGATGGATGTTTGTTAGTCTTTCACGCAAAAACTATTGAATGTATTTTGGTGAAACTTTACAGTAATAATACTTACTAGCTTCTGCCCACGGCTTTGCGTAGTACCCGGATAAAAAGTAGCCTATGTGTTATTCTGATGTATAAGCTATATTACTGTAAAGTTTTATCAAAATCCGATCAGTAGTTTTTGCATGAAAGAGGAACAAACATCCTCACAAACTTTCACGGTTATAATATAAGTAGGATAGGATACATCAAAATACTCTTTATTCGGGTACCACGCGGGCGAAGCCGTGGGCAGAGGCTAGTAAAGTATAATACATTGACACTATTACACAATGCTGCCTGCACAGGACAATTACCAATTAGAAAGACGCGGTACTAAGAGCTGCGTCACGGGAAGAAATCACTTGTCATAGAGAGTGTTGAGCGGTTGACAGTGGATGACACATATTAACTTCCTTTTTAACAGACTTCAAAAAAAGGAGACTCCAATTTTTTTTTTCTATTTTGTTAGTTATTTATATCTTCGCTTATAATTATTAATCGATTTTGATTGTTGTATAAGAAGTTTTATTCCTGAGGGATTGCTATTTCCGTAAAACACAAGAAACGTCATCTTATGTAATCACGACTAGCCGAAACATTTTTTATGGGCTACTTTACTTTTAAGCCTGACTGTACATTCTAAATTCAAAACGTAACGTACATCATTACGCCTCCAATCTCAGAAGAAAACAAAACAAAAAAAAAACTTGCTCTATGGAACTTGTCTAACGGCCGTTGTTTTTATCTCTGTCTCTGTCCGGCTATCTCTTTCTAGTAACCGACCGGAAATTCTGTTCGTGTTCCCTTATTATTATATTACGTCTTTTACTTAGGCTAGGTATGTGTATTTAAGTGTAAGTAAATAAAAATAGTGAAAATAATAACTATCCATCTACCACCATCTCTCTCTTCCTGGCTATCAATTCCAGTGTGGTCAGAACATCCCAAAATTTAAATAACTATCAATATCAGGATTCAGAAAATTAAAAAAACAATAAGTCAATCAACATTATGTAGACATCAAACTTACTTGATGCAAACGTGAATAGAGGCGACCCAAAACAAGTCATTTGGTGCAAACGGTCAAAAATTATCATTATACGTGATATTATACGATGCTACATTGCTATAAATACTTTGTTTTGTTGATATAATGTAATGTATATAATGTAACTACATATTGCTCAATAACTCAGATATCAAGGGTCTAAATGCCTTTTATTATACAACACACCTACCTTCCAACATGACGAAATGTGTAAGCTCCACAAAAATACCGCTAATCTCCTTAGAAGACATTTACCACGCTCCTCCTAAAATCTTACACAAACAAGTTCAAAACCAACATTTCAACATGGCAGTATGTTGACGTGTGCACTTGTCGAAAAAACTTAAAAAAAAAGTACACACATGCCCTTTCTATTTACAAATTATGAATCTGTGGTGTCCCGTTCGGAATTCAAATAACGAACTTCATGGTAAGACTAGTTTTGTAACGTGACTTGGTTTGCACAATTAGAACTTTTCGTATGTATTAGCTAGTGGCCAACTCTGATGTCGGAGTTTTAGGATGCCATCCGTGCTCTCCAAAGAAGGTTACTCAAGCTACACTAAAAGCGCTTTTTTCTTGAAAGTCAAAACTGTTTTTTTTTTCTCTTTTTTGCAGGCATATCTGACAGTGACAGTGGCAGATAGAACGTAAAGACATGATACTCACTGACGTTATAATGACGTTTCACTAGATCTTTCCTAGCCATCCAACGTTAGGTCAGTGACCTGACCAGCCTATCGATTCTGAGTAGTGGCCGCTAGTAAGGTCTTGTACCGATGTTGAAAGAACTAGTGTGGTGAAAAGATGCAGTAAAAATCAAAACGAGGTGAACCTCGTTTTGATTTTTAGACAAACTTTCAGAATACGTTTTATCATGTATTCATTCTGAGATTACTAGCGAAGCTAGACGTTCCGAATTTTTTGAATTAAACTACAGCCTAGACACAGAGATGTTCTTAATTTGATTCGGGAATGCAGGTGGGCAGTTTTACAAACAGGTTTAATTTTATGAGATTTCGTCTAGTCAGCATTTTGAATTTCGAATGCGTGGGCGTTCAACGATCCTTGGGTGTGGTCAAAACGGGTCAAGTAGACGGAACTCGAATTTGAATTTCGAATTTTAATGCTGGAGAGGTATTTCAGTTTTGAATTCTCAACGTTTTTGTAATAAGAATATAGAACAGGCAGTCACTATAACAACCGAAACCTCATCTTGTACCACGAAAAGATACGAAAGATTTCATATGGGGTGAAAGAAAACATGAAATAACTACAATCAACAAAACAGCGGATTTTAAAGCTAATATGTGGAGACAAAAATGCCATTATTTTTGTAGAGCATCTCGCGCGCGCTGTACGTACGAGATACTCTTATATGCTTTGTTTTGTTGAGGTTTCGGTGATAATAACTTGGATTGCCTGTTCTTTAATCTCACATTTACTTTTTAGTCAAAATATAAAACTAAAAAAACGTTTAAAATAATAGACTGTAGACATTGGTTTAAAAGCCTCATAATTTATTTGGTTGTCTATAATATTGGAACGTGGAACACTGTCTGATAAAAACCTGTTCTATTCTAAGAAATGAGATCACTATTACATGAGATAAATCTTAGTATTGTTCCTTCGAATAAATGTTAGTTAGACCAACATTTTGAGTTTTTTTACTTTTAATACCTACATCGTTGATATGGGTCAGGAGTAATCCTTAAAATACGTCTGATTTAAATTGCCTTAATTGGATAAGTAATTTATCCGTGGAATTTAACTTCAATTCCTTTGTATACATTTTGTAAGTGTATTTTATTGTGTATATTCCAATAACACTGCAACTTTTCCTATATTTTATAATAATAAAATGGATAACGGATCTGAAATAAGTAAATATTTTTAATAAATATTATTGAAATCAAAATGCCAACACAGTCATAGATAATTATTTATGCCATAGAGCAAGGCACTTTTCATTGTGACGTCATTTCCTATGACCTCACCTTAAGGACATTATTTAAATGAACTCAGTGATTTGAATGTTTTAATACTGAAATTCCAAAGACAGTTTTAAGCTCTCCATATCTTTGACACCATGCCAAAGTACTCAAATAAGATTGCATTCCAGGAATAGTAGGTATTCTATGGCCCAGGAGTCCAGGATGTGCCACATATTAAAAAGAAAATCAATTTTGCTTAGCCAAACACAGTTAAGAAGAAAAATTGTTTCACGGAAATTGTAAACCATATTCCATGACCCCATTTTAGCTAACTCTATTTACTTTGGAGGTCCTTTGGATGTAATTTAGTCGCGCGTGAGGCTTAAATTCACTTTAAATTTTAAATTCACGTAGATTTTAAGCTGACAATTCATTAAGATCTTTGTGATTTCAATGAAAAAAACCTTTTTAATTTTGACTTTGAATCTTTTATGTCTGTTACTTCATCAGCAGTTTCCTGAACGCAACTTTATGGGTACGTAACTCTGACATAATGCGTGACCAAGGAATGTAACCACTGTGTGATAGAGAGCCACTAGAAAAGGATACATAATAACGACTAAATCACGTCCTTTATTTTTTTATCGGTGTTATTTCGTGGACTTTTTATGTGGTCGGAACTGGTTAGAAGATGGAGATAGGCTTTGCTGCTCACTGGTATTGTTATGTAGGTACTTGGAGGTAATTCAAAACAAGGGGTTTAACATGTCTTAAGTGACATTTAATTTTGTTCTCTAAAGTCACAGATATAGCGCTATACCGAAAGATTGAGATAAATGGCTATCAAAAATATGCAAATTTTTAGAAATTATGTACTAGTAAGCAAGCTAGTAAGTGTCATGAACTCCAGCCACAGATGAAAAGATCTTTTTCACGCCACGTATTTTTGCGGCTTTGATTAATATCACTATAGCTTAAGCTATAAGTAAGGAATACACATGGCAGCACGCAGGATTCACAAGTTTTTTTTAAGCATAATTACAAAACCCCTGACATATTTATCTCTTTTTAAGCAGCGCCCCCTAGTGCCGTGGGGCGATTACACCGTTCGGCTGGAGACATTTTAGCAGGGTCTATACAATCATTATATTGTATAGTTATGGATTTACAGGACTTATAAGTACCAATTTTAAATGTAGCTGTGTATAGTTTTTGGTAAAATAAACTTTTACTTTACATTAATCACGAAAAAAATCTATCAGAGTTCTATTTTTACCAGTAACCACGCATTATAAATTTTCTACGATAAAATTAATAACTAAATACACAGAATTGCATTTCTGATAGTATTCGTCATCTTTAGATCTCTGCGTCTTTCTAGTGGCCATTAAATCAAATGTACTCTCACTATCATCTCACTTTTATTTTCACCTGCTACATAGTAGGTAGGTACTTCCTTTGTGTGCACAGTTACCCAGTGACATACTCGTACCACAGATATTACCTCGTACGTATTTTATTGTACGGTTGCACGTTTCCGGTTATCCTGTTTCCGGTGACCTTCATGTTTAGCCTTGAGGCCGAATATTGATGTTTGTATTGCCATGTCCTTAAAAGAGTGTTTTTTTATTTATGGCAGTCCAGTTGGCAGACTAGATTCTAGAAAGCCTATTTAGCACGGAAATAGAAATAGTACGGCTAGCGAAGTAAGTAATCTATGTCACATATACATATTATAATACTAGTAATAATAAAGCTAAAGAGTTGATTTATTTTTTGAACGCGCTTATCTCTGGAACTACCGAATGGATTGAAAAAATATATTTACATTTCATAGTTAAATTTTTAAGAAAAGTTTAAGACTATTTAACATTACGCTACAACCCTTAGGAGTCGAGCGCGGGCGGGCGATGCTACGCGGTAGGTCGAGCGCTAAGAGCGGCCGTGGCCCAGCTTGTATCTTTATGAGAGTGACTGTCAAGCTTGGTCAAACAGGACCGGAAAAACGTCGGGGGACCAAACTCGCGACGTCCCGTTTAATACGCGGGTGCTATAGCAGACTAGTAACGATTTCGTGTTTAGCCACGAGACCGTTTTCAGCCTGGTCGAAATTCTTGTGATGTTTCGGCTCGAAGCACCGAGGACCGAGGTTTATATCTATGAGATATTACAAAATCTTGTAACAACACATTTTCAACTAGGTATAAATTGTTTACAAAAATAATGGATAGCGATAGCTCAATTGGCCGTAGTTACCTACCTGCCTATTCACACGATAACCTAAAGTTATATAAAGTCTTTGCTATACTTTTTCCATGAAGTGAAATTTATATGATTTGTAATGTAAGCAGAATGTGTCGTTAGATCCATAAAGCCATACCAAATAAGAAATCTCTTCGAATACATAAATGGTCAGGAAAATGGAGGCAAATATCTTGGAAGCTTGATTCTTATTGCGTGCTATCATGTTTTTATGCTAAAGTACAAATAGACCGGGAGGTATTAGTAGACATTGACTTACTTCGTCCAGTACCAAAATCTACACTATATATAATATTAGGCTTTTAACAAAAACAAATACAATTAAACACTCAGAATAAGCGAGCATTCGGGAGATAATATAATAAATAATTATAACTTATTTAATCATCACTCGAACACAATGTTTAAAAAAGGGACTGTCCCATTTGATAGCCACCTTGTTATATGAACCTTGTGATTTCAATGAATAAAAACCTATTGACTTTGACTTTGATGATGGTGTTGGTGATCCCGCGCACTCTGCTCATCGTCGTCGAGGCAACTTTCTTATAAAGTTTGGATGTAGAAGATAATCTACGAAACTACTCATATGATTTCAAAATTTATTTCACCAAAATTAGTTATGTACTAAAAAATGTATCTAAATAAAAGATACAAAATGAAAATTTAAAAAGTACTTTAGATATAAGATGAATATACGTATTTTGTATGTTGACGAAAAAACGGTCGAGAGAATACGTTTCTTACTAAAGCTGCCTTAACGGTAAGAGCCGGATAAAAAGTCTTTGTTATTTCAGGTTACAGACTATATCTTCTTCAAACTTCAAATCGGTTCAGTCATCTTGTCCTTATCCTACATTACGTGGGGTCGATCGTTTATTGATAGATATATAGATTGATAAATTCTATTGCACACCAAAGATAAATACAAAAACAGGAATTCATAAACATACACGGTCTTAGCTAAAAGCGATTTCTTTCAGACAACATATGGACGGCCTGGGTAAAATGGAATCAAAAGACGGCTATTATTGGTGGTTTGAGTTAACATAATAAAATAAGATAATAAACTAATATATCAGATAGATTATTTATTAGAATCGGATTATTGAATTTGTGTCCTTTCACCCCATAATATCTCATGCTGGTATTCGATGAGGTAAGGTCGCCTACAGACTTCACTCGGTCTATAGCATTTTGTACGCCAAGCACATTACATAAGTAGCAAAGAGTGTAATTTTCCGAACGCCTAACCGAAGGATGTCATTATTTTTTTTAAACATCTCTAGGATTGTCTATGGTTACGTCATTACGCAATAACTATTATGCAATCTGTGGTTACGTCTTATCCTTTTTTCATCGGAGCTATTCCCATTAGTCGTGGAGGGTAAAAAATGGCGTTATTCTAGTTCGTGTTCCCATGGCTTCTAATGCTGGTGGAAAAAGATTAACTGGTATTGAAGCCGTCTAAGATATTATTGTAATGTTAGTACTTTTAGTTTTTATTTGTTGCATTCCAATATGACTGAGTACGGAAGCAAAAATGTTCGTACAAATTATCTTTCTAGGCTGTCAAATTGGGCTGCCACAGATAAAATACATTTCTTATTTTTCTTCTCTGCCATTTTTCTTGTCTTTGGTTACTTATCTACGAAAAAATATAACTAGGTACTGAAAAAAATTGTTTTAGGATGATGAGTGTTATTTTGTTTTAATATAGGTAAGTTTTTTGTCTTTCTTAAGACTGATTCTTAACTAAATTCTAAAAATTTAATATATTTAAAACTGGGTTCTCATAAAATATACCTACCGAGATAATTTATGGTTCCCGGGGCAGTAAGTTAACTTATACCTGCCCAAAAATATCACTTTAAATCTTACCGAAAACATACGGACTTTCGAAATGACAAAGAATCATTACATTGCAAAATTAAACTCAAACTTTTACAATGTGATTTCGGTTTTTGAAAACATCGCGTGTTCGTCCATTCAAGTCTCGATCGTTTACGAACACAAGAGTTTTTGTTTCGTTAAGTTGCCAATGCATTCAAAAAACGAATTTCGTAATGTTCTTATTTCAAGTTGAACAAAACATTGCCCGCAGGATGGAATTATAGAACTCGGCTAAAAGCCAAAATCGATAGCAATTGTTAAAAAAAAAAATATAATGACCCGTTAATCAGTCAAAATTCAACCTAAAATTGTTGTAAGCAGAGATAGTTTTGTACTTGGTTTTTCGCAATAGGGCAGGTGTTATCAAACCCTGATCAAAAGTTCGCCATTATAATGATGTGCACCCCTAAAATGTTTATTTCGTTGAATCACTAAAGTCCGCGATATTTATTGTTTAGATAGCCAGAATTTATTGTTTCGCTTAGCCATTTCAATTTGTGATAAATAAATAAGATAGTTCAATAAAATATTGCCCAGATATGACATTTTTTTTTTTCCTGTGTAAATATTCCACGTTATAATAATAGAAAATGGATAGACAGCAGATTAATTCATTGTAGGATTCACAGTATGCCGAGATACAAAAGGTGTGGGTTCGATGCCCGCTGCGAGACCAATTCTGCATGTTCTGGAGATTTTTGTTCCGGTTCTGGGTGCTTTGTACCCACGATGTAGTCTGGTGATGGGAGTCTTCCCTATACCGTGTGAGGTTAGGTATGTGTCTGATGTGTCTGGGTGGTTATTTATTTATTTATGTTTATTAAAGTATTATACTATATAATTTTTATATAAAGGTAATTTAATTTATAAAAGTGTGTATTAGTTAGGGCATTAACATGTCCGAGCGCGGTAGCTGGCTTAATATCCACTAACGGTCGCCCATCGGGCCATGTAAGTGCTGATCGCGTAGTATTAAAAGTGTGGGTAATACCTAATCAATGGCTTCGTTAGCGTCACCCTCTTACCCTCCCGAGGGTGCGCTTGCGCATCTGTTGAGTTGAACGACCCTGAGGGTGCGGGGTTGTATCGATCTGCGCGCGCAGCCATTTCCTAGTTGCATACTTTTCAATGCAGCATGTAGGAATAACAGCGAGACTGTCACAGATAGACACAGTCAACCCCATCTATACCCCTCTTAAAAATTTACCTATTGTTTTGTAAAAGGATCATTAAAAAGAATAACCAGTTTGTTAACACTTAAAATTGAACATTCAAAAGTGATCCTTTTGATTTTAATGAATAAATGTATTTTGACTTTGAGTTTATCGAGTACCAAGACGGGTCCTACCTACATACGGTGATACATATTTTAGCCGGCTACGCCTGGGCAGCAAAGGACTTCGATGATCGAAATATCAAATTTGTATGGTTTGATCTTTTGGAAGCAAAAAGGTATACAGTCCGGATAAACATAGTCTCCTCATTGACATTTGCAAAACCAGCGACATTTCCTGCCCTAAAGACATAACAGTTATGTAAGGTTTCTCCAAGGGGTACGCCAAGCCAGGATTTTCTTAAAGAGATGAAGTTTAAATGGAAAACTACTCGTACAAAGTCGCGGAGCATTCTAATAGTAATAAACAAGGGTGCCCATGAAGTAAACTAACAATATATAAACAGAAAAAACCTTGAACCCACATGACTCAATCAAGAACTCAGAACCAAAGCATCAAACCCACAAAAAAGACCATAGACCAACCCTCTGGTTAATAGATGTGGTCTATGCCTCTACGGTTTACAATGCACCCGTATGATGATGACGTCTCTAATCTTTGTGGTATAATAATATAGGCTGTAACTCGTCCATGCTTTAAGTTTTTTTCATACAAACTTCATATCATCTTTGATTAATTTCTTCGGAGTCGAACTCGTCACTAGGGAATTCAAAATATCCTTATCTAACACCAAAAGGAACATACTCACAATTTCAGGACTCTAGGACATTTGCAGATGATGTAAGGGATGGGGGAAAGAGGACAAAAAAGTCGCAAAATGACTCATTAACCGTACCATGGCGCTTAAACCATCATGGAACAACGGATAAAAGCTTGATGTTCATTACCCGTAGTATAATTGCGTAAAGATTGAATCAATTTCATGACCTCCTGAAGATGACAACCCAAGCTTCACAAAAAGACCCAGAGATAGTCGTCTCTGCGAGTTGATGCCAGGGCAAAGAGGGACTTCCTCGGAGCCCTAACTAAACGAAAACCTGCTGCTGAGTTCAATAGTTATTGAAATTACAGTCGGTCAGAAATAACAGTTCCGGGTACCGGGCATCTTTAAACGGATTTCTTGTAAGACTAAATTATATCTTGGTAAAACCACTGTTGGACACGTTCTGGTAGAATTTATTTTGACCCATAGTGAAATACTAATATCGTGTTTTTACCGCATTGTTTTTTTTTACCAATGACCAGTGAAAGATAGAAGAATCAGTTTAGAAGTGGTTTTCTGTAACGTCCGTAACGTAAATGCAACGTGTCGTTAACGGCGCGTCACGCTCCTGAGTTTGCCTACTATTGAGGGTACTGAATTAATGAGCGTAATCTACTAGAACCAGCGGTTAATAATTATGTTCGAAGTAAAAATTTAAATGATAAAAAATTTAAAGTTGTCAATGAGGTTTTTATCTTTTGATCTGTAGCTCAAATCGACGGTCTAAGAAGCCAGTTTAATATAGAAATATTTTTCAAAAATTTGTTAATTGTTTAAGTGAAGTCCCGCGGAATCGGTTTTTTAAGACACATTTAAACTTAATTTTATTTCTGTATGTTATTTTGTTTCTTTTACTAAAAAACAGTAGCAATTATTAAAATAACATAACTATGCATATATACACAGTTCGTTATAATAATCATACTCACAGAAGATATTATATTTGCAGCAAAGTTGTGTGGCGAGCATTATAACCATAATAATATAACTTTATTTCGATTGCGAAATAATGTTTATGATTTTGTGAATGAGCACAGCAATTGTTATGACAAGTTTTATCAGTATGGCCCACTTTCTGGTGGCACATGAATTTGTTTCAATTGGCTATTTCGGGCGATAAATTAATCTCTATACATTTTGTTTACAGTTTTATCATGCGTTCGTAGGCCAAGCCAGAGTAAAAAAATATAGGCAACTGAAGCACAGTCATATTCGAAGCAGTTTTTTAGCTAGAATTTTTACGTTACTTTGTGTTCCATGTTGATATAATATTGATATTGATACTCGATTATCATTACTGTAGACCATTTAGGAGTGCTGATTGCACTGTGCACGAAAGAGCTCATGCAAGGCACACTGGTTACTTCAGCGGGTACAACACATTTGTTAGGGTCATCAAACTTTAAACTATTCACTGACCAAGACAGAGTTGCCAAGAGAGAACAAGTGTGACGAACGAACTGCTCAAATTTCTCCATCACATCAGAAATTAAAATTTTCGCGCTATTTTTTCCTCTTTAAGGTTTTCTAGACGCTAGCAGACTATTAACTCTAGCACTATATACGATGAAAAAAAAGGCTTATACTCGACCAACTTGAAAACACTTTTAAAGTTTTTTTTTTAAATTAATATTATGTAGGTATCCTCTTTCATGGCATTGACCTGCCTTCTGCTGGGTACCTAATCGTAATTAGGGTTGCAAACAGTTACCTCCCAGTCTATTTGATTTATCTGAAAATTTCGCATAGTCTTCGCGTACGTTTACCATAGATGGTTTACTGCCAGAGAGAGATACTGTCCCATTTCCCTTTCACTCAACGAAATGAAAACTTTCGCGCTATTTTCTCCGTCCATAGACTAGAGGTCAAAAACCTCGCCGGCTTTTTGCCCAAATTCAAGGCTGCCACGGATGACGTAGGTACCTTAAGAGGTAGGTAGGTATCTACGTGGATTTATAAGGTTTTTTGCTTCTATGGTTATAAAACTGATAGGTTAGTGATAAATAGCCATAAAAATAGCTTTGGCCAGAAAAAGGAGTGAGGTTTGCCAGTTTACAAGTTCATGCCTAGTGACAGGTGTACATTTAAAAAAACTGTCACTGCCTCTGGCTAAATCTTTTTTAGGGTTCCGTAGTCAAAAAGGAACCCTTACAGTTTCACCATGTTCGTCCGTCTTTCTGTCTGTCTGTCCGCGGCTTAGCTCAGAGACTCTTAGTACTAGAAAGCTGTAATTCGGCATGGGTATACATATAAATCACGCCGACAAAATGATAAAATATAAATAATATATTTGGTGTTTAAACAAGATTTGTTGTCAACAATTAGGGATGTTTTTTTCTCGTCTATCCCATGGCGTGGGGTTTCGTTGCTGGGTTGTTCAAAAATATTGCGGGTTGTTAGTTGTATAAAACAGGTAGTAAGTTTATGGGCAACTACGGGACCCTGACATGCACTTAGCCCGTCACGCACTTAGCCGTTTTTTAAGGGATTTAGGTTATTACACCTGCCTCGTAGGTACCTACTAGGTTAATATGTAAACTAAGTAGGTAGGTATAGTAAGGTAAGTACTACGTAGATATTCATATAATCAGATCTGCAAGTATTGGATAGGTACCTAACCTTTAACGTGCCGATAATATTCTAAAATCCAGATTCAGATTTTTTTATTGCAAAGAATAGGTTCTAGTGTAGTAAAAAAATAAAAAAGGTACTGCCATGGTCAGCATAAAAGCATGCCAAATTATAAAATCAAAACTCCAAACCCGAACATCACCAGTTTATTATTTCCATAAAGTTTTTATTAAATCTGACTTGAGGTATCCTATCCAATAATTTATAGGTCTCTAAACGTATCCACTCTGATAAAAAACTGACTAGTTTATTATTTAGTAGCTTATAATCAAAATTCGAACATTCCTGAAATTTCAAAATCAAACGAGTTCCAATTAGAATTTTCAGTTACACTTACCCAGAACATTGGCAGTTGTTTTCACAATTCTTGCTGCTTTCACCCCACATTTTGGCACAATGTTCTTTAACACAAAATAACAATTCACAAGTCCATGTTTATCCCAATCAGCCGGTTTTGAGACAGCTGTTTTGAATAGTTATCCAACGACACACTAAAAGCGCACGCCTCCGCGGTCGGCCGGCAACTGACTGAATGAATGAATGAAAACAAAATCCAGCTGCGCGCGCGCATTTCCCCGTGTTGCCATGCCATGTGAGTTTCTGGATAGCGGGACTTTAAAAAATTATACTATTTTGGTAGGTTGTTTGTTTTATTATTTGTTAACTTAATGGATTTATTTATATAGTATTTGACTCTATTAGAAAAACCAACAGCTAGATAAACTTATAAAACAGGAAGCCAATTTTCAAGTATAAAAACAACATAGAACAATTACCTATTTACCTATGAACAGCTTGAACAGAATAGTCAATATGTTCTATGGAAAGTAGAATCAAGTAGCTAATCAGTTTTAAAAAAAACCGACTGCAGTTTCTTAAGCGTGGTTCTTTAATCTTATTATTCCTTTTTATTTTTTTTAACAATTGACATTTCAATGTTACATTCTATGAAAAATAGTATTTTATATATTTTATGTATTGTATATTACTCTCGCGATCAAAACGAATCCATTAACACCTTATTTATTAAACTATGTAGTAAACCTAACTTCTTTGCAGGTTGGGTAATGAAATCTGTTTTGTACCTACTAACATAGGCACTACTTATATTTAATGTTGTATTGAGTTGTTTTCGTAACTTAGTTGGTAAATAATCAACTGTGTATTTCAAACCAAATAAAACAAATGTATTATTATTAAAATCCATCAAGCCGTTTAGGCTACAGGATATGGATTTTTTGTTCGTCGGAAATCGAATATGGCGGTTTGTAGCCGCTATATTAGATTCTTTGACACTTATGATATAATAATATCCTATGTTAGTCCCGTAATCAAGACGCATCCAATGACACCACCTTGTAAGGGACGATCATGAGGTTGTATTGTTTGCAGATGACACGTCACTTTTATTTAAATTAAAGCGACGACAAACCAATTTTGACAATGTAAACAATGCAATCTCTAAGGTTGTAAAATGGTTCAACGTTAACAATCTCCTACTTAATGAAAATAAAACAAAGTGTATTAGATTTATACTACCCAATGTTACACAAGTTAAAGCAAATATCAAAATCAAAGATGAACAGTTGGCTCTTGTGGACACCACCGTATTCTTAGGTATCACCCTAGATAATAAGCTTCAATGGGGTCCTCATATTGATGGGTTATCGAAGAGACTTAGTTCTGCGGCATATGCAGTCAAAAAGATCCGTCTTTATACAGACGTTGACACAGCTAGACTAGTTTACTTCAGCTACTTCCACAGCATTATGTCGTACGGTATACTGCTGTGGGGGAGTGCTGCTGATATCAATACCATTTTTGTGCTGCAGAAGAGGGCTGTTCGAGCAATTTATAATATGGGCCCCAGAGAATCACTTCGCGAAAAGTTTAAAGAAATAAATATAATGACATTCCATTGTCAATACATTTATGAAAATCTGATGTATGTTCACAAAAATATTAATTTGTTTAAGAAAAAAAGCGATAATCACAATGTTAATACTAGAAATAAAGATAAACTCGCTGTTGCCACTTGTAGACTCCATAAAGTTAGTAAATCGTTTAAAGGGCACGGTGTACGCTTTTATAACAAACTCCCAAGAGATATACAAAAATTATCAATTAACAAATTTAAAAACGTAATTAAACAAAAGCTTTATAAAAAGGCATACTATAAAATATCTGATTATTTAGATGACAAAAACTCTTGGGATTGAAAATGCTCCAACTCGAACCTATTGTTTTGTAAAAGGATCATTAAAAAGAATAACCAGCCTTGTTTTCTTGCCTTTCTTTCCTGGCTTGGTCGCGGAGGAACAGGCACCTCGATAAAAACCGACGTTTCAAAGTGGTCCTTGTGATTTTATTGAATAAATGAATGTTGACTTTGACTTTGACTTTGACAGTGTACATAAATTCCGAAAAACATTACTCTCCTTATGAGCAGTTGGGTAAAAATAACAAGCTTCTTATATTAATATTAATATTTGAGTGCTTATAATTATTAATTTAACATGAAATACCTAAGTCTGCTCAATAGCTGCCGAGCCGAGTTCACAAATTTCACTTTAAAAAATTGCGCAGATTATGGCTTATTGAAATTACTTGCTAAAAGATTTTTATATATCGTGTATGTTTGTTACTTGATATATTTACCCATTCTTATTCTTATTCTTATTCTTTATTGTACACACAGATAATACAGACAAAAGACTTACATATAGGACATGTACAAAGGCGAGCTTAACCCTAACAAGAGTTTTCTTCCAGCAAACCTTTGAGGATAGGGACAGCTGATAAATAGCGGTGGGTACGTGTGCACAAACGGGAAAAAAATATACAATAATAACACACATTTTCATATAATATAATACATAAATAGGTACATAGTATAAATATATACAAATACATAAATATATATATATATATATATAACTCAAATTATATATACATACAATATATACATATTATAGGTAGTAGCTAAGTTTATATTAGCAACTAAAACATGGGCTCATATATATCATATCATATATCTATAACTCTATATATTCTATAATAAATCTACCTACTTAGGAAATTTTTCTTTAGTTTAGTTTAGTTCTTTAGCTATTTCCTGATCTCTATCTAAATAACTATTTGTATTCCTAAATAACAGCTTTTCATATTGTAAGCCAGAGCGAGGATCCCTTGCGTCTAAACACAAGTATTATACTTAGTTAGAGCAAGGTACCCAAGTATTTGACTGTATGTATTTCATACAAGGTTTTAGTACATTCATAAACTTTCTACTGTCTCATTTAACAATAAGGTTACAAAAATATAATAAATTACATTGTAAGTGTACCTATGTAAGCCTTTTTTGGAAATAAATATTCTTTATTATTATTATATTAAATATTCACAAGGAGAGATAGTACTCTTTTGACTCTAAGCTATTACCAATTTGATGATTATTTTATTTTTAGTTCAGTTTAATTACTGAGGCGCTGCTATTTTTCCCGTAAAACTTAATAAACATCATCGTTTCATGGAATCCCGGCTAGCCAAAACATTTTTTGTAGCGATATTTATATATTTTTAATTATAATATTTTGTGTGTATTTTTTTTTTGTATGTATGTCGCGATATCTTCGCTAATTGAGAACTGATTTTAATTGTTTTGTTTGTTTGTTTGTTTTATTTTTTCAAATTAAAGTACTTTTACATTATAAAGTTTCTGCCAAACTGTACAACAGTTTGTCGGCAGTAGCTCTCGTGGACATATTGTACTTAATTGTAAAGGTACCTAACTACTTAAACTAATTACTAATTACTTATCACATAATATAATATAATATATCCAGATTAGCTCCCCTATACGTACATAATAGATACATAATATTATTACGAATGCTAAATGACGGTGTATTCATTTACAATACATCTCTGTAACACAGTTACCCTTTCACGTCTACACGGCTGAACGGTTTTTATGAAATTTTGCAAGACAGTACCTAGATTATAACATTGTTATTACGTTATTATGGACACAGCGAAATGTAATGCTTCTTTAAACTTGTCTTCAATGAGTTTTTGCTTGTTACACTGTTAAAGAGGTTACATGGGAGCTCATTGATGATTGTTGGTGTTAAAAAGCGCCTTTCACGTCTTCCATAATAATTCCTAGGTATTAGCATTATATTATCTGTGGTATTTTTTTTTATAAGTACACGTATTTATACTAGTTTTATAATATCTGTGGTAGGGGGAGTCCCACAAAAAAAATGGGTTACGAAATTTTATAACGGACTCTTAATAAATTTCCCGTTATTTGAAGTCGGTATTTTGACTTAGTCGGTCAGCTCAATTTTAATCCTACTATATTATAAACGCGAAACTTTGTGCGGATGGATGTTAGTTACTCTTCACGCAAAAACTACTGAACGGATTATGATGAAACTTTACAGTAATATAACTTATACATCAGGATAACACAGGCTTATCTAGGTACCACGCGGGCGAAGCCGTGGGCGGAAGCCTACAGATAGTATATGTATACCATGCATTGACTTTCAGTCCTAAGTAAACGATTTTATAAGTCACTAGCTTTGCCCACGGCTTCGGCCGCGTGGTACCCGGATAGTTTTTGCGTAAAAGAGGACCAAACACCCATCCTCACAAACTTTCGCGTTTATAATATTAGTAGGATTCATTCATGTTGTGTCAATGGCTTATTTTTAAAATTTGTTTTGACCAATGTGTGTCCACTTGTGCAGCCTCATCGATTGCCTCTATGAGATGTTCCCGGGTGCAGGTGATGGGGCACAGAGGGCAGGAGAGCAAGTGCGTTATAGTCTGTATGGGTTCCCCGCACTCACACTGGACGTGGGTTGGATCAATTTTCCCCCATTTCGCTAGATTGCTTCTGCAGCGGCCAACTTGAGTGTGAAGGCTATAAGCGATTCCCAAATCATAGGCCTCTCATAAAACCTGCCACCGTGCCCGGTTTTTCGGCTCTTCTCATCCACCTTCTATCCGCCACCTTTCTTAAGACATCGCTCCACCAAGTCGGGGGGCGCCCCTCACTAGTCTGTAAGTATCTACTTACTCGCTTCTGCCCACGTGGTACACGGATAAAAAGTAGCCTATGTGTTATTCTGATGTATAAGCTATATTACAGTAAAGTTTCATCAAAATCCGTTCAGTAGTTTTTGCGTGAAAGAGTAACAAACATCCATCCTCACAAACTTTCGCGTTTATAATAGTATTAGGATTACTTAGATACCTACATTAAAAGAATTCAATGTTCGGTGTAGATCGGAGCATTGCATGTCTGGAATATTAACAATCAAACGATAACGTTGGTTTTTATGGTCACTTCCAGTAACTCACCTATAGGTTTTATGTACGTATCTAATATGGTAAAATCTACTTTCTTGGTAGGTAGATACACGTTCTGTGAAGGTATACATTATTCAGGTGCTAGACAAATAATGGCCTCGATTCACTAACACTAACTAAACTAAATTTAAACTGTTTAATTTTCAATTTAAGTGCTGTCAAATTAGTCAGATTTAAGTTCTCCATACAAATTTAGTCGTGATTTCAAAACATGCTGACTATAAACACGAAGAAAAGCGGCACGTTAAATGATTTGACAGCAGCACACAGCAGTATTCTTGCCATCTCTTTCTTGCGTACATTATCAGTAAAAGAGAGCGACAGTTTAAATTTAGTTTAGTTAGTGTACTACAGAATCGAGGACATTGTTTAACGTGATTTTCATTCAACTATCAGTAAAAATCTATCAGTCTATCGGTAAAAAGTTTTTTTTAGGAACAACCTTAGTTTTAGTATAGGAAATGGTTGTCTGTAACAAATCGCTGTTTGCGATAAGAGGTACATATAAGACAAATGTTTTTTTTTAATAGTGCATGTTATTATGTCCTCAATAAAGTATTATTATTATTAACTAGGTAACTGTTTGTGATGATCATGCAATATTCAATAAATATTCAACACAATTATATGCTTCCCTACCAGTATCATTTATGGTAAGTACCAGCTACAGGTGCCGGTGAAATTATAGTCTTTTTATTTGTTACTAGCTATTGCCAGCGGCTTTGCACGCGTAGAGTCGTGTTTGAAAAAAAACCAGACTCCCTATATACACTTTCACCCCCTTTCCCTTCAAGCATCTCATGTAAAAGTGGTAAAAAAAACTAGGAACGAGAAATACTTTCCAAAATCACAACTAAAATTGTCCGTTACGTTATCAGTGGGTAGATAAGTGGGTATTTACGTCATTGAAGAGATAACGCTTGAAACTAACTACTTAAATATTCTGGAGGCCTTCGGATGGCCTCAAAACTCCAACACTAGAGTCGGACACAACTCAACGTTTCATTAAAGACCGGGTAGTAACTGCCGTCAAATCTATGTAGGTAAGAGTGGTTCAAATTCAAATTGTTTATTTAACTAAAATGTAACAACCGATAACTCGTTACATCTTGAGATATAAAACTATATAAATATTAACAATAATTATAAGCCATTAAATGTAAAAAAACGAATTAAAACAACGGGAAATTGATAAAAAGTAAATATGGAATTTCGGCACCAATTTTTCAATCGAATTTTAGGAGGAGTTTCCTCAATTCCTCATGGATTCCATCATCAGAACTGGATTTTAATTAAAAAACAGCACCAATCTGAAAGTATATGCTTTCTATTGAAAAAAAGATTTTTCAAATCGATTTAAAACAGACGGAGTTATGAGGTAACAAATAAAATGTAGAACCTTCTCTTTTTTGAAGTCGGTTTAAATACAAAATTTACATCTAAAATTCAAAAACAGCAACACATACATAATACTAACTTAAATTAAACTTATTAGTTATCAGGGCGAGTTATAGGAGCGAGAGCGAATAACAAATTGCATAAAACATGATAGGACGTAGTCAGTCAGAATTTTTAGACACATTTCTTCTCGTTTCCAAGTCTGGTAACAAATTTTTTCTGGCAATTTTTTAACATAAATCTTTCATCCTAATAGGTACGCCATGTCTTAACTTTGACGACAGTCGCCATCCACAGATTAGAACTTAGACATAATTACCTTTCTAGTACCTACTCCCGAGCCACGTGACTGATTTGGCCGTTACTAAAATATAGATTAGATGGCGTATTTCAAGTCTAGTACTGCTTCAAACCGGTACGAGACGGAAGACTGGGACGTCACCTATCGGTTACTATAGTCACAGATAATATAATACTAGTATTTAGCATTTAATCAAAATTTTGATGGAATTGTCAAAGAGTTATTTATAGTCCACGTAGGGTGCGACTATTAAATCTTATCTCTGTGTTGTAAATCTATCGAATCGATAGTGGTGTGTGGGTGGGCCCACCATGGTGTTAAGATGATGGCCATTTAGAAAATATTTTTCCTAGTTTGGTAGGCATCTCTGTGAAGACTCCTTATAAACCTTTTTTTAAAAAGCTCACTTCTAAAGCCGCTAAAAGCAAGAGTTTGCGTATATTTTTTTTCGTTTTTTTTGTAGGTAAGTACATTTTTTACTGCTAGCTAAGCTGAGCTCATAAAATTGTAATGGTTTATCTTTTGAAAGCCACAGATTAACTAGCAGTTTCTAAGACCCAGCTGTGCAATACAAACAGCTACCTGTTTGTTAAGGAGTAGAATTTGGCGCCTTTTATAATCTTTTTAAGAAAGTTACTGAAAAAATGGTCTCGGAAATACCGTTTCGCTTTGTCGGTTCACTCATTACTGATCTTTTTTAAGATTCTCTCTTGTGTTTGTTATTGATAATTAACTCCTTTTAAGACCTACGTTAGTCCTGTCCAACTGCAATGTCGGGGGTTTTACAATAGTAGGTACCTACCTTCATATTAAAGTTGTGTCAAGGATTTTGAGGTCGTCGTCCGAAAATGTCAACTTTGAGAATTAGGTCCCAAACCTAGAATCGTTAGGTAAGTACCAATCAAATCCTATTAATTTCTTATTTCATTTATTCATACTTAAACCGGTACCTAATGTAGGTAGGTACTCGTATCTATATCAGCTTGGGTTTTACATTAAAGTAGGTAGCATTATGGAAGCACAGACCCTGTCACGGATAGGCAGGTAGTATGAGATTATGTATATAGGTACAAATTCATATTTACAAATGTCAAATATTATAAAAAATAAAATTAATCACATCATAGATTGGTCTAGAATAATTTTACATGCATAATAATTAATAATAACACGTACCGGTGGAATAGGTAGGTACCTACCTTCATAGGTATAGGTAGTAGATAGGTAGGTAATCTATTAACTTATTCCTACCATGCATGTTAATATTTTAATAATAATGTCTATGTAGAGAAGTTCTTACTTATGCATTATTCTCATAAATTGTCTCGCACTACCTATAAGAACTGTCGAACTGCCCTTGACAAGTAATGCAAGTAGGTAAGTAGGTGTAAGTCGCCTACATTCCGAGAAAGCCCTAATAATAACGCGATAATCGCATGCCGTGCCGTGTAAAAAACTTATCTCTCAAGTGACGTGTAAACAAAAATATCTTCAAACTAAAATAACCTTTCTTATTTCAATAATAGCGTGTATTCGGCAGTGCATTGACACGGGCAGGATGCAAAAGCGCGCGAAACCAAAGGCCGTTATGGTACCGTTCCGCGGGCGTTAGCTTTCAAATCTGGAATGTTTGGTTCCCGACTCCCGCCATAGACTACAACTTCTTTCATAACACGAAACATTTCACCTTGAATCGTATGGCTAGGGTAGAAAAGCTGAATTTGCCACAGTGAGCTATTTTAGCTCTATGATTAAGTTGGCAGTAACACGGACATGGATGGACATTCAAATGTTTTTATCAAGTTTTAATTATTTTGCAGTTTACTTTTTTAAGATGATTTTAAACCTCGAGTAGTCCACTGTGTAAAATTAATGAAAACTAAAATTTTTGTGTTTTTTCATTCGTCTAGGGAGGACGAATGAAAAAAAATACCTACCTACCTAACCTATTTTTTATGTGTGGGTTACCACCGAAATTACTTTAGGCACCTACCCTGAGTACCTACCTAGTCTTTACCTCGTTTTCGCGTGCAACGTGCTTATCACTGAGCGAGTACTATCCACTAATAGGTATAGATATTAGGTACGTATTACCACAGATATAATAATACAAGTATTACTCACATAGGTACTTTCGTGACGTTTTTATTTAATAATTTATGAGCACTTTATTCAGCAATTTAAAAAGTGCCAATAGGTGGACTTCATGCTAAAACCTTTTCTACCAGCCAACCTATATTGTTGAGATTTGCGATTAGCGTGCTACAATTCTTATCAAGCAATTTTTTTTGGGGTCTGTTCAGTTTACCTCAACTGCTTCCATTAAGTACCTACCTACCATGGTAATTTGTAACTTTTGAAAAACAGGCCTGGTTATTCATTACATTACTATATAAAAAAAAACCTCTAGAAACTTACCGGGTAAGTCCGGCTGTAATTTCTCTGCCATTTCTGCCTTTGACATATGCACCTACCTATCTAGGTTGCTCACTAAATATCTTGGTAACCTACCTTTTTATTGAAAGAAAGGTAGGTAAATAGGTAATAGGCATATATTTTTTAACAGTTAGAATAGTTAAGCCACAGGCTTAACTTAGCTAACTCGTTATTAATTTAATCGGAGTGTAGGTACTTGGTCTCAACAGGTTTTTGGCTGAAAATCAGTGTTTTTGCTTTTAAGCAAAAAATTTTCACTGAGCCATGGCCTTTTTGTTGTACTGCAACACACACAAACACAAACTTACTGTCAATAAAATGTATATTGGTGTGTGTCTGTAGCAACGAATAAATCTTTTATCTATCTATCTATCTATCTATCTAGGTACCTAGGTAATTTTGTTATCTTCTTACATAGTAGGTAAGAACTTGCGAAGTTTCCTAGCTATCCATATGTAATATCTATGCCTACTTACCTATCTAGGTATGATGATTACCTGTTTTTCTTTTTTTTTACATGAACTAGAACTTTTTCAATCCATTGAAGTATATTTCTAGAAGTTCTAACCAGTCTTGTAGGTAATCAAATATCCTGAATTACATCATATGTTCGATATTTTCAAACGAACTTTAACCTTACCACCAAGTCGTAAGACATAAATTCGCTATTCGGTAATGAGTTATCAGTGAGCTCATTTCCCGCGCTTTTTCATCAGGTCATTGTCGGTCAAGAAACAGGTTTTTCCTTATTAACATTGAACTTTCCACCTTATATAGTATTAACAAGGTTGATTTCGATTTGTAAGGAATTAGTTCTCACGATCAACATTATCGTAATGCAGGAAAAAAGTCATATCATGCTTGACAGAGAATTTTGACGGTTAGTACAACGAGATAAGGCACTTTTTGGATTTTGAATGATGTAGCTTGGTGCTTTATTGTCAGTTGAGGTTAGTTTTAGGACGTTTCTATGTCGAGCCAGATTGGGAACATAAATTACCCTTTATTCTATAACTTAGAAAGCAAATTTATAGACCTAGGTAGGTACCTAGTAAATTCTTCTTGCCCTTGTCCCACATTAGGTACCTACGTGGCGAGACGGCACAACATGACAGTTTTCTTCTTCCACAGTCCATTCCTCTTTCAGTTGTCATTTTAGTACCTACTCACTAACTATATCAGAATCATAGAGCCATCTATCTTATAATCCTACTATAATCTTACTAATATTATAAACGTGAAAGTTTGAGAAGATGTTTGTTACTCTTTCACGCAAAAACTACTGAATGGATTTTGATGAAACTTTATAGTAATATAGCTTATACATCAGAATAACATATAGGCTACTTTTTATCCGGGTACCACGCGGGCGAAGCCGTGGGCAGAAGCTAGTAATATTATAAACGTGAATGTTTGTGAGGATGTTTGTTCCTCTTTCACGTAAAACTACGGAACGGATTTTGATGAAACTTTTCAGTAATATAGCATATATATCAGAATAACATATAGGTTACTTTTTATCCGGGTACCACGCGGGCGAAGCCGTGGGCAGAAGCTAGTAATATTATAAACGTGAAAGTTTGAGAAGATGTTTGTTCCTCTTTCACGTAAAAACTACTGAATGGATTTTTATGAAACTTTATAGTAATATAGCTTATACATCAGAATAACATATAGGTTACTTTTTATCCGGGTACCACGCGGACGAAGCCGTGGGCAGAAGTTAGTAACTAATTATTTAGGTACCTAGGTATAATCCCACTCTGTGTAAATTAAATTGGAATCTAGGTACGACCTAGGATTTTAGTCTTCTCTATGGTAGGTATATTTTAATTGTAAGTATGTATATAATGTTAATATAAGTACCTATATAATTATGTACATATTTATTTATTTATGTTTACGTAGATAATTATAACGTAATAATATTTATTAAGTAGACATTTCACCCGTTTTACTCTCCTCAATGCGTACACTGCCGACCATTTATAGGTACAACCTTATAGATTCCTCTCCATCCAAAAGTTGTCTGGAAGAGATCACTTCAATATACTACTTATGTGTATAAGTAGTATATTGTAAAGTTCTTGTTATTTTTGTGATTTTCTTGTCGTTTACGATAAAGTATTTTCATGTAGGTGTTCATTCATTCACAGAATAGTCACTTTGCAAAACAACTTTGCTAAATGGACCACCTCTTAAGTCAGAAATATGTAATTATCCTGTCGTTAGACGCCCGTCTCTATTTGACCAGAATAACCAAAACTACTGAGGCCTCCGGAACTTACCTGCTAGGGCTCGGAAGAAAAAAACCGACAAGTAGGAGTAACGTTGAAAGCTCTTGGTTCCGCATATTTTGCCACGGGAATTACAATGCTAAATAAAGTTTTACATTCATACATTCACTATTGTTTTCTATGTATAATTATGTATGTGTGTGACAACCTCTGTGGCGCAGTGGGCGAAGATCCGTCTGAGACGCAGAAGGTTGCGGGTTCGATTCCCGCCGCGGGACAAATGTTTGTATTTACCTACGTTATCTACTCTTTGAATAAATATCCAAAGAGTAGATAACGTATCTACAAATATCTGTCTCGGGATCTGGGTGTTTTCTATGTATGTATGAATAATTACAAAAAGTATATATATATATATATATATATATATATATATATATATATATATATATATATATATATATATAAGTAGTATTATCAATGATGTAGTTCCCATAACACAAGCTCTGCTTACTTTGGGGCTAGATGAAGCTGTGTTAAGAAATGTCCAGCGTTATTTATGAACAGCTGTGTTGGCCTAGTGGGCGGGCGGTACCAATGGAACATACTAATGTGCGCATTAATTGGTGCTCAAAACGGTGAAGGAAAACATCGTGAGGAAACAGGCATGTCCTGGAACCAAAAAATCTAAGGCATTTGCCATCAAGCGTTCCAATTAGCGGCGATAGGCTTACAACCTGTCATGTGGAATGCTAACTAGGTACTCTACTAGATCGTTGTGTTGTACTATGCAATCGACATGTGCCGATTATAATGTTTGGACGTGTCTCTGACTACCCTCTACTTGGTATGCTCACAAATCTGCGTACTAAGTATGGATCTGCGGATATTAATCGTGGGGATTACAGTTGTAAGTGTGTTTGTATTTGAAAAGAAGACTGGATAAAAAGATGCGCTTTATGATGCACAAGCGAAATGACGTGTAAGTTTTTAGTTTGCTAGGATATTTTGTCACATGAAAGTCCATGAAATGGCTTAGTAACTGCATTGTTGTGTAGGATCGTTGGATGTAAAAAATACTTATTGCCAATTTTGGCACATGTGAATTAGCGGAACCCTAAACCAGCGGTACCAAGCTCTCTTTCCCAGAATAAGGGGCTGGAATGCAACCTGTTTTGTTGGTGGACGCGAAAAAAGGCGCGCCGAGAAAAAAACATGGCCGCCGCTCAGCTGATTGTGGCGAGGACGTATTGAGGCGCCCCCGTACCACGAGATTACATTCGCATTCCTTACCATTCGGTATCTGGCTGGTTCTAGCTAAAACATGTATTGTATTTCTCACTTATTTTATGAGATATATCTCTTTGGTGTGTTTTATCAAAGGTACGTTACGTACCTAATGTTGTACTCTAAATGCCTACATACATACCCATCATCTCATCATTTAGGTATGTAGGTGGACTCCCTTTTCCGCATTCGGACTCTAAGTTGGTCCATTATGCGTGGATGTTGTTAGGTACAACGTCTACTAAAACTGAAACATAATATCCTAAGGCCCTTTCTAATATTTATTTTCAAACTGTTTGCTACAAAGCGTTTCGTTTTCTACTGTTGAATTTAAAATAAAGCAGAACGAGACAAAGCAGTGTTTATTCCTAAGTCCCTAATATTAAATGCTGTTAGAATTTTTATTACCTACTTATAGACTTACCTACCTACCAAGGTAGTGCTTTTTACGTAATTATCTAATTAGATGGTAAAGTTGGTATATCTATACCGTATTATAGTAAGTACCTACCTAACGATCTATTATAAAATATTTGCCTAAGTATACCGCATAGCGGTAGTAGGCAAACCTACATTACTTACCCACTAATAAGCTCGTTAGTGCTTCGGAGGGCACGTTAAGCGGAAGGCCCCTAAATTCACTACTTACCAGATATAAATTCCAAAAATACCTATTCCAAGACAAATTTTACATCAAGTAACGAAAATCTCATGAAAAGAAAACAGATATAGGTTACTACCCAACTACCTACTTACAAATAGTGGAAAATAATATTTGTGAAGAAAATTAATGTTAAGTTATGTAGTGATAGTTAAAGATGAACTAGGAGGCAGTATTTATTAAACTTTGTTTTATCAGAATGATATTTATTCTTTTAGGATTATATCCTAAAAACATTAAAAGGATATAAGATACGAACTAAGAATCTTCAGGTTGGCTAACTTAAAGTACTTATATACCTTAGCTAGGTACTAAACCAAGGTATTTAACTAGATACAAAAAGGTGAGCTTTGTAAAGTGAGAACACGATAAGAAAGCGATACCAAACTGTCGCGACAATACGTGGTACTGGCACCGGTCAGACTTGTTTTGCCGCTCAGCTGATTGGCGCCGAAACCGGCAAACAATAACCTAAAAGCTTCCAAAAAGCAACTCTTTGACCTGACTGTGACAATGCTATTGTCACTAAATAATGTATTTTACTGCACTTTTACAACAATGACTTTTTTGTGTGTTCATTTTCGTGCGTATTTTGAATATTCTCACGTGCTGCGGTGCAGATCAGCTGTTTTGGCGCGAACGGTCGCCATCTTTGTCCGGCCAGAAACAGGTTTGTCGAGGTTTTATTTCTGATAGAATCGCTATGACCTAATTGACCACGTTGACCGACCACCAACACATGTAAGGAGTAGATCTCTATCTGAGTTGCACTGCATTTTTTGACCACACTACCTACGGCCACTATACATAGAACCTTTTTAGGGCCACGAAACTGTCTATAAAAAAATTAAGTCGGTAGTAGGTAGGTATATTGACCTCGATTCTGTAGTTCACTAACTAAACTAAATTTAAACTGTAGCTCTCATTTAGGTACTGATAGTGCAAGCAAAAAAGAGATAGCTACAATTTTAGTGATGTCAACTCAGTATACGTGCCGCTTTTCTTTGTGTTTATAGTCAGCAAGTTTTGAAATGACGATTAAATTTGTATGGAAAACTTATCTGACTAATTTGACAGCACTAAAATTGTAGCTATATCTTTCTTGCTTGCATTATCTATCAGTAAAAGAGAGCGACAGTTTATATTTAGTTTAGTTAGTGAACTGCAGAATCGAGGCCATTCTCGACTTAATTTTTAAATTGAATGTTTATTTATATTTTGTTAGTAGTTGGTATACTACCGACTTATTTTTTTAGCAGTATGGCCATAATGACTATAGCCTAACCTAAATGGGTAAATTAAAAAAAAAAACATATTTATTTATAGACAGTTTGTGGCCCTAAAAAGGTTCTATGTATTATACATAGGTGCAGAAACGTGGTGCCTATTCAAACCAGACATTAAGAAACTTGACATTCCTATTTATTCAGTGTGGTTCAGTGGAATATTTCAAATTGAAAAACTTAGTTACTTAAATAAATAAATAAATAAATAACGCTGGACAATCCACACATCATCATCTAGCCCCAAGCTAAGCAAAGCTTGTGTTATGGGTACTAGATGACTGATATACTTAATACAATACATTACATAGATAGATATTTTTTTATTATACATAGAAAAAACCCAGAACACCTGGAACAAATATTTGCAGATCGTACAAACATTTGTCCCAGGGCGGGAATCGAACCCGCAACCTCCTGTGTCGCAGGCGGACCTTCGCCCACCGCGCCACATCGGTCGTCGGTTACTTACGTAAGAAGGTAAATTTTAATGCGATGTAGGTATTTGCATGTATTTTTTTTACTAGGAATACTTCGGCAAACGTACTCTGAACTAATTCGAGACGTTCTGGAGAAAAGTCAGGTCAAGAATACTCTAAACCAGCGAGCAGCATTAAGAATGTGATGAATGAGAGTGATTTTATTAATCAAAAGAGGTAACCATGTCAGGATCATAGCAAATGGAAATCCGTGGTATCTGCTTACCCATCCGGGAAACAAGCTGACTGTATGTATGTAATGTACCTAGGTAGGTATGTAATTTTTTAGATCTAACCTACCAGAGTAAAAGCACACATTAGCCGAAATCGGCTAGAAAAAAAAGAAAGAGCTTGGATAACCTACCTACATCACTAATTTTTTTTTAGAAATGGCAATCTTATTCGTACTAACAAAAAAAAACAAAACAAAGTTTATTATTACAAAATGGGACATTCCTCTATTAGTTTTTTTTTCGTTTACCGAACCAACCTTCCAATTTTTATATAGGTATGAAATAACCTATCGAGAACTAGAAGGCATAAAGTGATTATACAGGATCGTGGGACCATCAAAACTAATTCTTTGTGCAATTCTGACAGTGATAAACCACACAGTCAGGTGGTTATTCAGAATCAAGTGATTCCCTTTGTTATTTTTCAAAATTCACGACGCACAATAGATTTTGAAACGCTACGAAAAAAATGGGTGGGCCTGTCGGGGCCCGGACAAAGTAATGTTGACGTGGTCACTTATATAGAAGTAAAGAATTAGAATTTTATATATTAAACCACAGATTAAATACTTTCAAACTGATTAATCGCGTTGTTTGATTTTATGGTTAAATTTCATGTTGATATTCCATAATTTCAACCTACCTAATTTTACTTTTTTGTGCATAGTATTATTGTGTTTTTAATGTAATTATATGGCCCATTTTTCATAACTTCAACAGTTTAAATAAATAAATAAATGGTTTCGCTGATATACTAGATGATAGCATCTTAAAACACCATTAAGTACCTAGGTACTAGTACCGTTAAATCACAATGCTATTTAGTTAGATAGGTAAGTAAGTGTTTTATAATATCTGTGGATACGTTCAGAATTTGAATTTGTCGTTTTACGAATAAAACTGTGGATTTTGTTTCGTTTCGACCCATCAAACCACTTGATCGGTCAACGGTAGTCATCTATATTAGGTATAAATTATGTACCTATGATGTCGTAGTACCTAACTACAATGATTAGGCCCAAACATGATAAGTACTTACTAACATAATTATTCACATCACATCAAAGGATAGGTACAAAATAGGAATATAAAATTTTTTTATTAAATAAAAGGGCAGTCCTACCTCTGAAATCAATCTTCCAGACAAACAGAGAACCTTTAAAAATCTTCAAAAGGATCAAGCATATCCCAGAGAGTATAATAGGTATAGGTATAACTTATGACGTAATAAGCATACATACATACCAAATTATATACCTAGCTATATAGTTTATGTCTGCTAAAAATTCGTAGCGTAATAAGTCAAAAAAGATTCCCAAAATAAACTTAGACGCTGTAACACGTCTTCCCGTCAACGAATGGCTGCAAAAGGCAATTCTACCTGTGTTCATATCAATAGAAAAGGTAGGTATTTAGCCACGTCGCCCATTTTATGTGGATTTATTATTTGTACACATTTTTTATAATTTTGGCTTTATTAGTAGCCCGCCCGCAAAGGGCCAAAACTATTATACGTCTTTAGTCATTTTATATCGATTTCACACAACCGCTGTAATAAAATATGCCGCAGTTTGGCCAGTCGGCATCCATCAGGTTAATAAAAATAACAAGTAAATGGAAAAATAATGAAACTGAAACAAAAGACGGTTGAAATAGGTAATTCTTTTTTTATCATAACATTCAGGCCATGGTATGTGGCCATGTCTAAAAAGAACTTTTTATAAATTGCAACATTTTTTCCATAGGGCGGCGCGGCGTACACAGAGTTTAATAAAGAGGTTCCTTTCTAGTAATTAAATAAAGTAGGTTTGAGTGTGAATTAAACACTCATTCAATTGAATGAACTTTTGAATCAATTTGAACGGATAAAATTCGCTATTTTCACTCAAATTCGGTTTTTAGTTCATTTTTTTATTCAGATTCAGATTAAGTAGGTACATAGGTATCTAGTTTGATTGGTCGCAGTGTTAATTCAGCATAAAATATGGCTAACCGTTGTGTCGAATTTCATAGCCTGCCTGAATACGACACGCGACATGGGGCGGCGCGGGCGGCCCTAATTTTTGCAAACGGACTAGATACATTATAGCATCCTAGTTTATGCGGATTGGGTAGGCACAGACTAGTTAGAGATACTACGCAATCTGAAAACGTATAATAGTGTAAAGAGCGTTTTTACAGCTGTCATACAGTCGCACTGATATCTTAAACAGCTGATAAACTAAAAAACAACAAAAACTGTTTTGTCTCTTTCCAATATGTAATTTCTAATTCAACAAAAAACAAAAGACTGTTTAGCTAAAGAACTGTTTTAAAATCTTTATAAATAAGGCATTGTTCCAAATCTTTGGACTAGATCTTAGGTAACTACCTAGCTGCTATCTAGTTAGTCTGTCCGCTACGACCATTTCGTTCCATCTTTTGTGTCCTATTTGTTTCCCAATCCTGTGGGAATCTTCAACGAGAATAACTGTATAACAGTTATTTTTCTCTTTTTTAGGTAGGTTCTGGCAATCCTTACAGAAATGGCAAATTGACCAATCATGGGTTAACCTGACGACCGGATATTCTTTCAAAGGTTTGCGAAAAAAAATATTCTCGGTAGGCCAACTTGAGAAATACCGATTACAAGCTTCACAATAAAGTACTACACCTCACAAAACATTATTACACAAATAAAACCTCTTTCAATCTTTTCAAAGAGGTTTTACTTGTGTATTCATTCATGCTTTGGTCGGAATGTGAGCGCATCCGTTTTGTTGGCGCCAAAACATTGACATTGACAGAAAGTGAAATAATGAAATCGTTGTTTTACAAGATCACGCTGCGTTATGAGGAATTACGACAAATAGATACACAAGCCATAATCACATATAATCATGAAGCCAAAGAGGAGATACTGTCCAACCCTGGTGGCGCGTCAACAAACGTTTGTAGATCATACAAACATTTGTCTCGCGGTGGTAAGCGAACCCGCAACCTTCTACGTCTCAGATAATTTAAGCATAATGCAGTTGTTTGACAAAAATCACTCTTATACATAAAGAATTACAAATTCGTTTTCGATAACAGTAGAAATCAGTTGTATCGATCAAAATAAAATGTTTGGTATGAAAACAACTAATACGCAATTTGGTCGCATATTAAAACAAGGTCTTTGCCCTCATGACAGCCTACTGTTTC
Organism: Perizoma flavofasciatum; assembly: GCA_958496245.1. Lineage (NCBI taxonomy): Eukaryota > Metazoa > Arthropoda > Insecta > Lepidoptera > Geometridae > Perizoma > Perizoma flavofasciatum. The sequence continues at coordinate 1,214,483 of OY292448.1, forward strand.
GAAAAAGAAAGTGCTGTCATCTATAATATTTATGTGTTTTATTATCATGTAAAAATATAAAAAATATATTCTAAGTTGGGGAACTGAGGTCTGCACTGACGTCCCGCATTGGGGTGTATTGTGCATTATCCCCCTTCTAACCCGATCCCAACCACACCAACCCCTTGAAGCAGTGGAGAAGGACTCTGGGTTGATGACAGCAGTGTTCCAGTATCCCTGACCTCCTGTCAGTTAATGATGACAGAGAGAAAGTATGGATAAGTTCTTGCAGTCCCGTCTTCGACTGACTTCAGTTATGGCGGTGCAGTGTATTACCACATGCTCCAGTCTCTTCAACCTGGAGACAACCTCGACAGAGTCCACTGTCTGCGGCCCCTGTCTTAGGAGAATATAATCAATTTATCCTAATAATATTATAAACGCGAAAGTTTGTGAGGATGGATGTTTGTTACTCTTTCACGCAAAAACTATAGAACGGAGTTTGATGAAACTTGACAGTAATATAGCTTATACATCAAAATAACACATAGGCTACTTTTTATCTGGGTACCACGCGGGCGAAGCCGTGTGCAGAAGCTAGTTGGTAATAAATTTACATGTCAGTCAGATTAATTTCACAAAATCAAAAACAAATCGAAACGAATAAATAATTTTTAATTAATTTTTAGTTAAACACAATTCATAGTAAAGAAAAAAACAATAATAGAAATAGTAATAAAATACTTAATAATAATTAATTACAAGCACATAATAGAAGGTATCTAGTCTATTTTGAACTAAGCGGATTTTGCTAATAAAATCCTCGTTATAAAACGCCTTCTAGGTAAGCCATCATTTTAATTAAATTTTGAATAATGTTGATGGAAATGGCGACGTCCTCATAAGTATTTGTTATTTTGCGACGACATCTGTGACGCAGAGGGCGAAAGCTCACCTGTCACGCAGAAGGTTGCAGGTTCAATTCCCACCGCGGGACAAATGTCTGTATGATCTGCAAATATTTGCCTCGGGTCTGGGTGTTTTCTATATATACTATGTATGTATTTACAAAAAAAATATACTAGTACTATATCAGTCATGTAGTTCCCATAACACACAAGCTCTGCTTAGTTTGGGGCTAGATGATGCTGTGTGAAAAATGTACAGCATTATTTATTACTAGCTGTACCCGCGACTTCATCCCCTCTCCCAAGGGAACCGTGCTGAATTTCGGGATAAAAACTATCCTATGTCCTACTCCGTAGTATTATCTCAAATCATGCTAAGTTTCATTTGAATTCATTCAGTAGTTTCGGCGTTATGCGTGGCCCAGATTTTGACAGACAGGCAGAAAAAAAAATATTTTTTGGCTTCAGTACCGATTATAGAATGCCCTCCCAAGAAATTTTCAAAATATCTTCAATGTATAGAATGTAACAGGTATTTATTTATATTTATTTATAGATAGATTATAGTATAGATTTTGCCGATAGCAAATATTGAATCCTACTTCCTACTAATATAATAAATGCGAAAGTCTGTGTGTGTGTGTGAATGTTTGTTACCACGTATCTCCGTAATTACAAAACCGATTTTGATGAAATTTGGAATGTAGATAGTTTAGGATCTGGAATAACACATAGGCTTATCTAATTTCCGAAAATCGACTCCATAAGAGGGTTAAATAGGGCGGTAAAGTTTCTATGAATAAAAAAACTGTTTGATTCGCTCAAAACTCTATACAAATAAACTAAGTAAATAATGAAACAAGTATTTTTTATTTTTTCAAAACTACCCTTTGCGGGTGTGCAATTGGGTTTTTAAACTTTGTATAAATTGTAATCCTTGGTTCGATTCATTCAAAAGTTGGTGGACATAGTTTGAAGCCTGGAGACGGTCATATGCTACTTTTATTAACATACCACGCGGGCGAAGCCGCGGGCAACAACTAGTAGGGATATAAAAAAAAACTGGTGTTCATTCTATATTATTTATATCATGCATACGAAGTAAATGATTCCTTAAGCTAAAACCATAAGCCGTTCTGAATTTACAAATATTACATTTATATGGTTTCTCGACATGTTTAGAGTTGATATGAGCTCTTAACGATTTTTTATCCTTAAACGATTTCCGACAAATCTTACAACGCATTTTGCTAAAATCAAAATGTGAAACAGAATGTCTCTCCAAAGATACATTCGTGTAAAAGGATTTCTTGCATAGTTTACAGATGTACGGATTGATTTTGGTGTGGACGCTTAAAATATGTTTCTCTAAAGCAGATTTCAAAGTGTAACTTTTAGTACAATCGTTGCATCGATATACTTTGCCAAAGCAATTCGGCGACGTCTTATTGTGTTGCTGCAACCTGAAACATAAGAAAAAAACATATTTCCTTCTGATATCCTATGATATCCTGATATCCTATAAATGTGAAAGTTTGTGAGGATGGATGTTTGTTACTCTTTCGGGCAAAAACTAGTGAGCGTATTTTGATGAAACTTTACAGTAATATAGCTTATATATCAGAATAATACAGAGGCTACTTTTAGGCTGAAGCTAGTTTGAAATAAATAAATAATGACTACACTATTGTATTAGGGAAGCCCTGTAAAAATAGTTGGTAATTGGAAATAAATAATGACTACACTATTGTATTAGGGAAGCCCTGTAAAAATAGTTGGTAATTGGAAATAAATAATGACTACACTATTGTATTAGGGAAGCCCTGTAGAAATAGTTGGTAATTGGAAATAAATAATGACTACACTATTGTATTAGGGAAGCCCTGTAAAAATAGTTGGTAATTGGAAATAAATAATGACTACACTATTGTATTAGGGAAGCCCTGTAGAAATAGTTGGTAATTGGAAATAAATAATGACTACACTATTGTATTAGGGAAGCCCTGTAGAAATAGTAGGTAATTGGAAATAAATAAATAATGACTACACTATTGTATTAGGGAAGCCCTGTAAAAGTTTATAAACGTGAAAGTTTGTGTGAATGGATGTCTGTTACTCCTTCATGCAAAAACTACTGAACGGATTTTGATGAAACTTTACAGTAATATAGCTTATACATCAGAATAATACATAGGCTACTTTTTATCCGTGTACCACGCGGGCGATGCCGTGGGCAGAAGCTAGTTTTAAATAAATAAATAATGACTACACTATTGTATAAGGGAAGCCCTGTAAAAATAGTTGGTAATCCTACTAATATAATAAATGCGAAAGTCTGTGTGTGTGTGTGAACCGATTTTGATGAAATTTGGAATGTAGATAGTTTAGGATCTGGAATAACACATAGGCTAATCTAATTTTTGAAAATCGACCCCTAAGGGGGTTTAATAGGGCGGTAAAATTTCTATGAAAAAAATATTTTTTTGATTCGCTCAAAACACAAATAAAACACAGATAATAAATCTGTACAAATAAACTTTAAAGTAAATATTCATTATTTCCTTAAAGTTTATTTACACGTTTTACACATATTTTTTATTTTTTCAAAACTACCCTTTGGGGGTGAGCAATTGAGTTCTAAACTTGGTTCGATTCATTCCAAAGTTGGTGGACATAGTTTGAAGCCTGGAGACGGTCATATGCTACTTTTATTAACATACCACGCGGGCGAAGCCGCTGGCAACAACTATTAACTAAATAAACGTTTAAAAACTCACCCGACCCTATCCGCAAACCTCATCTCACAGCGGTCACACTTTAAGTTATGAACATGCTTCTCCATATGCCTCTTCAAATGATTGGCGTGAGTGTATAGCCGGTGGCAGATGGTACACATGCACTTCTTATAGCCCGTGTGTTCTGTGCGCACGTGCAGATTCAGCTGGGACATCTGACTGAAGCGATGGTCGCAGCTGTTGCAAGCGTACGGCTTAACACCGTTGTGCAGTCGCATGTGAACGTCCATGTCGTGACGTTTATGGAACACCTTAAAACAAACGAGCTTATTAAAACCTTTTAAACTAGCTGCGCCTCGCGGTTTCACCCGCGTAAATTTAAGTAACCGGCGATCTAATCAAATTTTAGTACACAAAAGCTGCTATAGTGACTTAACTATGATAGTTAGATATATACCCTCGAGGACTTTTTTTTAGGTAATAATGTGTACTTTAAACATGTAGTACATAATTTTTATGTATCATCAATAGTTTTCTCAGCGCACGCCAAATAATGAATTTTATTGGCAAAATTTTGCTACTTTGGGTTACATTATTGAAAATTTCTTAAGGATCTCTATTTTTTTTGAAAATAAATAAATAACGCTGGACAATCCACACAGCATCATCTAGCCCCAAGCTAAGCAGAGCTTGTGTTATGGGTACTAGATGACTGATATACTAAATACAATACATTACATAGATATATATTTTTTTATTATACATAGAAAATACCCAGAACACCCGGAACAAATATTTGCAGATCGTTTGTCCCAGGGCGGGAATCGAACCCGCAACCTCCTGTGTCGCAGGCGGACCTTCGCCCACCGCGCCACATCGGTCGTCAAAAAAAAAAAAAAAAAAAATTATAGCCTATGTTACTTCCTGATAATTTAGCGTTCTATTAGTAAAAAAACAGTTAAAATCGGACCAATAGTTTCGGAGCCTATTCGCTACAAACAAACAAAAGAAATCTTTCCTCTTTATAATATTAGTATACATAATTTAATAAGAATACTGGACATTTTTCACACAGCATCATCTAGCCCCAAACTAAGCAGAGCTTGTATTATGGGAAATACACAATTGATATAAATAAATAAAATAAATAAATAATTGCTGGACATTTTTCACACAGCATCATCTAGCCCCAAACTAAGCAGAGCTTGTATTATGGGAAATACACAATTGATATAAATAAATAAAATAAATAAATAATTGCTGGACATTTTTCACACAGCATCATCTAGCCCCAAACTAAGCAGAGCTTGTATTATGGGAAATACACAATTGATATAAATAAATAAAATAAATAAATAATTGCTGGACATTTTTCACACAGCATCATCTAGCCCCAAACTAAGCAGAGCTTGTATTATGGGAAATACACAATTGATATAAATAAATAAAATAAATAAATAATTGCTGGACATTTTTCACACAGCATCATCTAGCCCCAAACTAAGCAGAGCTTGTATTATGGGAAATACACAATTGATATAAATAAATAAAATAAATAAATAATTGCTGGACATTTTTCACACAGCATCATCTAGCCCCAAACTAAGCAGAGCTTGTATTATGGGAAATACACAATTGATATAAATAAATAAAATAAATAAATAATTGCTGGACATTTTTCACACAGCATCATCTAGCCCCAAACTAAGCAGAGCTTGTATTATGGGAAATACACAATTGATATAAATAAATAAAATAAATAAATAATTGCTCGACATTTTTCACACAGCGTCATCTAGCCCCAAACTAAGCAGAGCTTGTATTATGGGAAATACACAATTGATATAAATAAATAAAATAAATAAATAATTGCTGGACATTTTTCACACAGCATCATCTAGCCCCAAACTAAGCAGAGCTTGTATTATGGGAAATACACAATTGATATAAATAAATAAAATAAATAAATAATTGCTGGACATTTTTCACACAGCATCATCTAGCCCCAAACTAAGCAGAGCTTGTATTATGGGAAATACACAATTGATATAAATAAATAAAATAAATAAATAATTGCTGGACATTTTTCACACAGCGTCATCTAGCCCCAAACTAAGCAGAGCTTGTATTATGGGAACTACATGACTGATATACTACTTATACATTTTTTATATGTAAATACATATTAATACATAATTCTACATATAAAACATGCAGGCCGAAGGTCGGTAGAGATGCAGAAGGTTGCGGGTTCAATTCCCGCCGCGGGACTAATGTTTGTATGATCTACAAATATTTGTCTCGGGTGTTTTCTATGTATAATATGTATGTATTTACAAAAAAAATGTATATAAGTAGTATATCAGTTATGTAGTTCCCATAACACAAGCTAGCTAGCCATCTTTTACTTGGTTGTCTTAAGTTATTATTAAAAAGTTATTTTGGCCTTTGCCACGGACATACAAAAGTGGAACAAAAGAAATATATATGAATAACAAAGAAATATTGTCTTGTCCAACTAAAGACTTATTATATTATATATATATTTTAACCACCTCTGTAGCGCAGTGGTTGAAGGCCCACCTGAGAGGCAGAAGGGTGTGGGTTCGATTCATGCCACTGGACAAAAGTTTGTATAACTTGCAAATATTTGAGTTGGGTCTGTCTGGATGGTTTTTATGTATATGTATTAGTTTAAAAAAAAATTACATGTAGTTCCCATAACACAAGCTCTGCTTACTTTGGGGCTAAATTATGCGGTGTGTTAAAATCTCCAGCACTCTCTTAACTCACTTTATGACAAACTTCACATTGATTATAATTTTTCATCCTTTTATTGACACTGCTCTGATTTGTCTCCGCAGCACGTTCGGATGTTTCTTCCGATGCTACTCTCATTGTATCCATCTCCACACTGGTCGTCTGCTGGTTCCTCTGAACCATGTACTCCTCAAGTTGTGTTAGCAACATTGATGTTGGAACATTGATGACACCTTCAATGTTTGAAGTGTCCGATTGCAGCGGGTTTTCCAAATTGGGATTATACTGCGAACCTGAAATTTTTATTATTTGTTCTTTATTGTACACACAGATAATACAGACAAAAGACTTACATATAGGACATGTACAAAGGCGAGCTTAACCCTAACAAGAGTTTTCTTCCAGCAAACCTTTGAGGATAGGGACAGCTGATAATTAAGGTTTTTAATTTGATAGGGTTATATTAGAGATAGATAGATAGATAAACTCTTTATTGCACACCAAAGCAAAATACAAAAAGACACAGGAATTCACAATATTATAAGGTACAATGGTCGGTCTTATCGCTAAAAGCGATCTCTTCCAGACAACCTTTGGATGGAGAGGATAAAATAGAATCAAAAGACGGCGGTGTAAGATATATTGTTCCATCCTTTTATGTCTTCTATATTTACTATTATATGTATAATATGTATGTGTTTACAACGACAAAAAGGTATATAAATAGTAAATTAGACGACCTCTGTGGCGCAGTGGGCGAAGGTCCGCCTGAGACGCAGAAGGTTGCGGGTTCGATTCCTGTCACGGGGCAAATGTTTGGAAGATCTGCAAATATTTGTCTCGGGTCTGGGTGTTTTTCTATGTATAATATGTATGGATTTACAAAAAAAAAAAGTGTTTAAGTAGTATATCAGTCATGTAGTTCCCATAATACAAGCTCTGCTTAGTTTGGGGCTAGATGACGCTGTGTGAAAAATGTCCAGCATTTATTTATATCAATTGTGTATTTCCCATAATACAAGCTCTGCTTAGTTTGGGGCTAGATGATGCTGAGTGAAAAATGTCCAGCATTTATTTATATCAATTGTGTATTTCCCATAATACAAGCTCTGCTTAGTTTGGGGCTAGATGATGCTGAGTGAAAAATGTCCAGCATTTATTTATATCAATTGTGTATTTCCCATAATACAAGCTCTGCTTAGTTTGGGGCTAGATGATGCTGAGTGAAAAATGTCCAGCATTTATTTATATCAATTGTGTATTTCCCATAATACAAGCTCTGCTTAGTTTGGGGCTAGATGATGCTGTGTGGAAAATGTCCACCTTATTATTTATTCCTATCCTACTAATATTATAAACGCGAAAGTTTGTGGGGATGGATGTTTGTTAGTCTCTCACGCAAAAACTACTGGACTTACAGTAATTTTACAGTTATATAGCTTATAAATACATAGGCTAGTATGTATATAGTCTTTAGTCTTTAAGTAACATAATATATTGTAAAATCGTCTTAGAAAATTTGGCAGATTCTCCCATTAACAGGCTAGGTTACTTTTTATCTGAGTACCACGCGGGCGAAGCCGTGGGCAGAAGCTAGTATGTAATGATATAACATTTCAAAATATATCTATCTAAACAATAAGCAACCCTATATTATAAACGCGAAAGTTTGTGAGGATGTTTGTTACTCTTTAAGGCAAAAACTATTGAACGGATTTTGGTAAAACTTTACAGTGATATAGCTTATACATTAGAACAATACATAGGCTTACTTTCTATCCGTGTACCACGCGGGCGAAGCCGTGGGCAGAAGCTAGTATGTATATAGTCTTTAATCTCTATGTAACATAATATATTGTCAAATCATCTAAGGTAGAAAATTTGGCAGATTCTCCCATTAATAAATAACCGATCATATTCTCAATAAACAAACATCTCCAAAAGTTTATAACACTAGCATGAGACGGACATTAACAGAATTGGAATCCGAGTGAAAACATTTAAAATATATATATATATATATACTAGCTTCTGCCCACGGCTTCGCCCGCGTAGCTGTGGAAAATTAAAAAGTAGTTAAGTAGTAAAAAGTAGCCTATGTGTTATTCTGAAGCTATATTACTCTAAAGTTTCATCAAAATATGTTCAGTAGTTTTTGCGTGAAAGAGTAACAAACATCCTAACAAACTTTCACGTTTATGATAGTAGCAAGATATTTCGGACTACTTATTAATCAATATTGGATCAATAAGTAGTCCAATTTAAAAAAAAAACTGTCTGCACACTGATTGCTCAAGACTCATGGCAGCAACTGAACTCTTGGCTTACCTTCGATCTCAATCTCAACAGAATTACTCTCATAATCTATTTCTTCTTTGACAGAACATTTCGCATCAGTTTCTCTCTCTTCTTTTATACATTTCTTATGTATTTCTTCATTAAATTCTACCTTTACAGTGATTGGTGTGTCATTATTTGAAGAATCTGTAGATATAGCTTCAGTACCGTCTACAGATATTGCATCTTGGACTTTTACTCCTAGACTGTAAGGATTATCTTTGTTCAACTTTGTGATTTTCTCTTGTGTTGTCTGAAAACAAGTAATTTTTTTATCAACTTATATTGTCCCACTGCTGAGCAAGTCTCCCTTTTTTCTTCTATGACACTCGGGCCACTGCCACCTCTGGCCATGTGGATTTTAATGCATCCAGGAAGTCTAGCCATCTTTTATTTGGTTGTCTTAAGTTATTATTAAAAAGTTATTTTGGCCTTTGCCACCTGCCAAACGGACATACAAAAATGGAACAAAAGGAATATATATGAATAACAAAGAAATATTGGCTTTTCATATTGTAAAAACGGGAATTTTCACGTACTGCACTATCGGTGAAGGCACCAACTAAGTTTCGACTCATTCCGAGAGTCTTCATCAGGGTGAGTGGTTGCGATTTTCTCCTTCCGTGTCGCGCCATGCACTCAAAGAATCGAAGGTGAAAGTCGCAACCACTCACCCTGATGAAGACTCTCGGAATGAGTCGAAACTTAGTCGTTGCCTTCACCGATAGTGCAGTACATGAAAATTCCAGTTTTTACAATATAAATAGTCAAGTTCATGATAGTTTTTGGTCCGACTAATGGCTTATTATATTTTATATATATATTTTGACCACCTCTGTGGCGCAGTGGTTGAAGGCCCACCTGAGAGGCAGAAGGTTGTGGGTTCGATTCACACCACAGGACAAAAGTTTGTATAACTTGCAAATATTTGAGTTGGGTCTGTCTGGATGGTTTTTATGTATATGTATGAGTTTAAAAAAAATTACATGTAGTTCCCATAACACAAGCTCTGCTTACTTTGGGGCTCCATGATACTGTGTGAAAAAGTCCAACATTATTATTTTTATTCTTTTTTTAATACCAACTATGGCCAAAGAAATATAATCCATAGGTATTTCATATCTCAGTGGCGCAGTGGGTGAGTAGGTTTCTGCCACACAAGAGGTGTAGGTTCAATCCCAGCTGTGGGACAAAAGTCTACACATTCTGCAGATGTTGGTCTAAAGGTTAGGTGTTGTTCCACCGCACTCATAGTTCCTGAAACCCACGACACAGGGAATCATGGTGTGGAGTCCGGACTGTCTGTAGGTTTCTTTTGGGTGTTTTTTCTTTATTACCTCAATGCTATTGTTCAGCAGGTATCTGAAGATCTTGTCTGATCGGAGCACCATGTCGGAGAATCTACAGCATCTCTGAAGCTGGGAGTAGCATATATAGCATATTTCTTTTGGTCGTCCATCTTCTGTGACTAGCTGGAAAAGATAACAAGTTTTTTTTTATAATTAATAGCACTAAAATTGTAGCTATCTCTTTCTTGCGTACACTATTAGTAAAAGAGAGAGATAGTTTAAATTTAGTTTGGTCAGTGTACTAGAGATCGAGGCCAATGTACCTGGTTTTTAGCTAGGAGTTCGTATATTTGCTGCAGTTCCGTGTTTTCAATAGTTCGCATCTTGATATCGCCGACCAAACACACTCTGCATAGCAACTCTGCCATGATTGCTGGTAAGATTCTGGTTAGGGGCTATCTGCTCGATGTTAGTATCTAACAGTAATAAGGTGGCCCTTCCTTAGCTTGAAAGATCAAAATCTTTGCATAACACTACACAATTTCGTCTAGATGAATACGCGCTAGCAATTTTCACTTTGCGCAACAAGAAAAACAAAAATTAAACAATAAACAAATCCACACCACCCATGATTAAAAACAGAAAAGCAGCTACAAAAAAAAACAGGTCGGCCGATGCTAATTACCGACGATTTCGGGAGACCGTATTGTACGGCCATGGAAAACCAACCATGGAAAGTATAGCCAGTACTGGGCGTACATTCCTGGGTGTGCATTTGACCTTGTACGGCCAGTTTTGTACAACCCTGGAAAGCACAGCCGAGGAATACGAACCAATTTCATGCTCTGGGGGTCTCTCTCACTCTACAAACCGATAAACGATATATCGCTTCAATTATCGTGCTAAACCTACTCTACGTTACATCGTTTCGACTATCATTTGAACGAAGAAACGACCGACATTACTTTTGACAATCGATGTCGTAACCCTACTCCGGCATCATTAAAAACGATACGATAATTTGAATTTGACAACGAAACAAATGTCAACCGATGCCCTTGATGCTATCGTGCGCATTATCGTTTCGGGTTATATTGTTGTGTTTTCTGATAATATCATCTCCATTTCGTTTACCGGACTCCAAATCTTTTATACCTTCGAGCCCTGCTGCCTACTGGACTCTCTGCATTCTTTTCATTCGACCTCGGCCTGCTGCACTACGGACTCTTGATTTGCCTCTTGTTTTAGAATAATGGCGAGATTTATGCTTGCCATGGAAGCCATCCACGAGGAAAAGGCTTTACAAAAACAACATTTTAAAGTGACGAGGGACCAGTTGGATTTGAACAAAATTCCCGACTATAATTTCATCGGGAATTATAAACATAGTAAAAGTTTGTTTGAACGTAAACTTGTATATTTTTTTTTTAACTTAATGATTTTTTTTAATAATAAAAAATAAAATTGTTTGTTAAAATAGTGCTTTAAACTTTAATGCTGTGTGTACTAGTATCTTTTTAATAAACAAATTTGAATATTCACCCCGACGAATTTTTGCTTCAACTTCAACTTCTTAATTATGGCTTCTGTGGCTAGTTGTCACAAGAATTTTACTTGTAAAGATTTCAAATCACAGGCGGGTTTGTTGATTTGACATTTGACGTTGTCACTTCATTTACTTTCATAGATAATTGTTATCATTTTGCCTAAAAAGTGACATAAACAGTCAAGCAAAAAGATTTAGGCTAAATATCTATTATCCAAGCCTTTAGATTTTCCTATCATTCGTTCCGAAGATTCGATACATATTGTCTATGCTTTCGACAGACGACAAAGATTGCGAACATTTTTGAGAGTAGGGTACGGCCGAATAATTCGGAGCACTGTCGTATCGTAACGATAATGTCGATATCGTTTTACGGAGTAGACCCCCTGTTTTCATGTGCGAGTGCTATCAAGTGCAAGTGCTGTGTTGCCATAGTATTTTACGCTATTTACACGGAATTAAAAATCTGTAACTACACGTTAGTTACGCCATCTTGTGTCGAGTAGATGAATATACGTTTTATTTCATGAGCATTAAAGGCCGACCAACGGTAAAAAAAAACGACGTAATATATCTGCGGTACGAAACAGGAAATAGGAAAAAAAATAACACGATAATAAAAAAAGACTCGCTATATTTTTATTTGTTCCTTCATCCGCTAATCATGTATTTAGATTGAATTCAAATAATTGATTTTTTAAATCCTACAGACACCTACATATTCCCCACACTAAGATTCCAAAGTTTTAAGATATATTTATTTACACGAATTTTTCATATGCCTTCTTAAAACAGCTCCAGTTGCAAACTTATGACTACATTTCAAACAAGAATAAGGCTTGATACCAGCGTGTGCGTTCATATGTCGCTTCAAATGTTCCCTAGCCGTGAACTTCGTCCTGCATAAATCACAGGAAAATCTTTTGATACCATTATGGAAATTCCTGATATGAGCCGTTAACTGACCGCTCTGTTTATATGCTTTGTCACAAAGGTGGCATGCGTGTGGTAATGCACCCGTGTGGAGGACCATATGTTTGTTAAGGCTGCCCGTCTGAGTGAAGGCTTTGCCACATATTTCACAAGAGCACACCTTTTCTCCAGTGTGAGTTCTTTTATGTCCTTTCAGAACTGATTTAGTCCGGAACGTTTTGTTGCATTTGTCACAAGGGAAAGGTCTTTCTCCTGTGTGAATTCTCATGTGTTCGATCAATCGGTAAGGACTATGCTGTTTTTTCTTGCATATTTGACAAATCGGTCTATTCTTGGTAGAAACATTCTCAAGACTTTGAGTACTAGATTCTCCGAGCATTGGTTTTTCTTCAGTTTGCACGTTTTTTTCTATATGAATTTTAATGTGCTTTTTCAAGATACTGTTATGTGTGAATTTCAAATCGCATATATCACAGACATATGGCTTTTCTCCGGTGTGAATTCGCATGTGACTTTTTAGATTATTCACTTCAGTAAACTTTTTTTCACATATATCACAGGTATATGGCTTTACGCCAGTGTGAATCAGCATGTGTTTAATTAAGGTACTGTTATAAGAGAATTTCATGTCACACCTGTCACACTTAAATGGCTTTTCTCCAGTGTGAATTCGCATGTGTGATTTTAGACTATTTTCTCCAACAAAACTTTTATCACACCTACTACAAGTATATGAATTTTCTTCTGTGTGAATGAACATATGTCTTTTTAAATTTCCAGCATGAGTGAAAGCTGCTTTACACTTATCACATGCAAATGGCTTTAAGCCAGTGTGAATTCTCATGTGCTTTGTCAAACCACATTGAACTGTGAATGACATATCACACTGGTTACAGGAATATGGCTTTTCTCCAGTGTGAATTTTTATGTGTCTACTCAGTGCACTTTGGAATGGGAACCTTAGACTGCATCTGTCGCAGGCAAATGGCTTTTCTTTCATATGAACTTGCATGTGTTTTTTTAAATTATCAGCTTGAGAAAAAGCTGCATTACAGATATTGCAAAAATGTGGTTTTTCCATGTGCATTCTAATATGACCTGTGAGATAAGCTTTTCTCCGGAAAGTCCTGCTGCATATATGACATGCATATGGCTTTTCTCCCGTGTGAATGCTCATATGACTTTTCAGGCTACTGCTGTTTGAGAAAAGTTTGTTACATTTTTTGCAGTATCTTTTTTTCTTGTGGATTTTCAGATGTGCTATTAGTAGTTTTTTTGTTTTAAATTTCACTTGGCACTCATCACAATTGTAATACAATTCTGTATCTGTAATAACTATTTCTTTTTTTATATTTTCATGGAATTCCTCATCTTCATTAAAATCTCCCATATTGTCATGCAAATCAATGTCGCTATTAGAGTTTATTTCAGTTTTTGTGAGTTCTTCTTCTACAGCTGTTTCTTCCTTCACAGATACCTCCAATACCATCGGAGCACTGCCACTTTGTGAGTAGCCATTGAAAGATACGGCCTCTAATGTGGTTACAGACAACATTTGTGACACTCCTATGTTAAGTTTAGCAACTGTCTCATGTGTAACCTGTAAAAGAAAATGTTTCTATAATTAATGTTTTAAAATCTCAAAAACAAAGTGTTTGTTTGTTTTGACAGTGTGCTGAACTGTATTCCCCAAGAAGTACATCCTAAAATACATACTCAGTGAGTAGATATTTTATCTAGCTAGGGGGTAGTTAGAGGCATGTCCAAACATTACATTTGGTACATGCCAAAGCATTCTTATTATAAAGCGTATTGTGTATTGTCATAAGAACTTTGGTTGATACTTTTTAGACTTTATTTAATTCTCTGACTACTACTTTTTTCTATAAATGAGTTCACCTTGTTGATTGGCTCCACACTAAAGCTGAATGAAGGATCATCAAAAAAATAACCAAGCAGAGTTTGTTGCCTGATTCTTCTAGGCTTGGTCGCGCGCGAGGAATCGGCGTAAATTAACATTATAAAATCACGTATAGTTTTTAAGTTGACGTTTCTATATAATCTTTGTGATTTCAATGAATAAAAACCTATTGACTTCGACTTTTGCCTGTCATAGCTTATTGGAACACTATTTAAAATCTGAAAATTATGACATTTAGACACTGGAACTAGGCTTCTCAAAATCTGGCTTATCACCAATCAAAACATAGACTGATGAACATAACAGCCTACTTGTTTTGGTATTATGACCAGGGGGTCTAGACATATGCTACTTTCTGTTGGCGTTAACATAGAGATTGAATTGTATGGAAATGTCACATGACAGCTGCCAAAGTGTAATGAGACTGTAAAGATAACTTGGGTAGAGAAATCCATCATCTTTTGTTTGATCGTGAAGAAATTGCTGGAACTAATTTTTATTGTCTTGCACTCACAAACCAATGCAAATACATCAATAAATTCATTTTGTGAAAAGCTAAAATTAAAAAAGTTATTATTATGACTTTTATAACCTTGAGATTACTCTGCAATAGATCTTTCCAGATTTTCTCAGATCTCTGAGCCATATTGGAGAATTTACGGCATCTCTGTAGTTGCCAAAAACAAATGTAACATATTTTGTTTGGCTTTCTATCCTCTGTGATGAACTGAAACAAAGAATTTATTCGAATGTATCTGCCGAAATCATAAATTAATTTACAGTATCAGCCTGCCTGATGTTTTTTAAAGGTACCTACATACCTAACTGCCATAACTTTCTTTAGTTAAAATGCATTCCTATATACTGAACAATCAAAAATCAAAATCAAAATATATTTATTGGAACGGTTTCATGTGATTTAAAAACAAAGTGAAAAACGATGATACTCGCAGAAGTAAAAAATACTGTGTCGCAAGCATCAACACCCTCCTCCCTAGGTTACAAGGTTCCACAAATACAGAGTAGGTAGGCGGGTTCAAATAAGAAAAAAAAAAGAAAATATAGCAAAATAAAGTTAAGTTTAGAGACCAATTGTATGTTATAACTATTGTTTGTATTTGAATTGGGTTTGGGTGTGGGTACAATAACTAGATAACTCTTAATTAAACTTAACACCTAGAAAAAATGCATAAAATACAAATATGTAGGTATGTACCTATAAAGCTTAATAAATAAATAATGCTGGACATTTTTCACACAGCATCATCTAGCCCCAAACCAAGCAGAGCTTGTACTAAGGGAACTGCATAACTGATATAATATACTAAGTATATATACTTAAAAATAAACATTATCGCTAAGCGATTTCTTCCAACCACGGTAGGTTGGTGCTTTTTTAAATGCGCTATAGATGTTTACCTTGGCGCTTACGAGTTTTTCGTACAATTCCAGAAGTTGAAAGTCTTCAATGCCGTGTAGTTCAAAATCGCCGGTGAAGCAAATACGGCACACAGACTCGTAGGAAGACATTTTTACTGCTTTATGTTCTTTTCACGATATTCGTGAAGATTCTTGCCGTACGTAATAAGATAATACTATAAAAATCATCAAACTGAATCTTTTAAGAAATCGAATTTTAGATTATTCTTACAAAAGAGAACAGCTATTTACACGTACATGCTATTCAAGTTAAATTCCTACGAGCATAAAGTAAAAATCTACGAAAGAGCTTAGTTACGAGTAAATTATGATTTTTCTTTCATTTCCGTATAAATAGCGATCAAGGTATAGTCTATGCTATAAACGGTAGCACAGATTTAAAAAAAATGTTGTAGTTGTCTTTATTTAAATAAATGTTGGTTGGATTTTACAAAAGGCGTACTACAGTATAAATGAATATCTTTTTGACAACTTTTAGATAGTTTTAAGAATTTGACATTTTATAATTATATACATTTTTTTTCTTCTTCTTACATAAAATATTGTGACATGCTAGCCTGTTTGTATTATCAAATGTATGACTTTTTAGACTAAGGCTTATACTTTCTTATTCTTATATTAAATTTTGCATGCTGTAAAGCAGATCATGGTTGGACTTACTTTAACTGTATTATCTACTGCTTGTACCCATGTTTCGCAAATAAATAAATTGAATTGAATTGAATTGAATCTTTTCGTAAAGAGCTCTTTACGAAAAGGTCACGAGAATGTCTTCCTCTGATTCAGGAGGTTTTGACTAGACTGAAACGGACCCTACTCAAATCTTAACTTTAGTCCGTCACTGTTCAGTCCACTAGAACCATAAAAAAAAAATAGCCAAAACGAGTAAACTGAACTAATACTATACTTTAAACTAAAATGGACCTTAGTGGGGTACCTTGACCTAAAGCATATAAACAGAGCGGGTATTTAACTGCTCACATCAGACATATTCATTACGGAACCAAAAGATTTTCCTGTGACTTGTGTGATCATAGATTAACTGTTAATTCAGAATTGAAACGTCACATAAATTCTCATAATAATCTGGTATAAAGCCTTGCTCTTGTTTGAAATGCTCTCTCAAGTTTACAAGTAGGTCATGCTTGAAAGGGCATGAATAAATGAAGCATCTAAGTAAATTGTTTTGAGTTTTTAATAAATAAATAAATAATTATTTTAATAGATAAGTAATATTAAGACATTTATTCATACAACTATGTTCAAGTAGGAATATAAAAATACAGATGAAACAGCTAGCTGTCTTTAGATAGCTCAGCTATCTAAAGCTGTTCATGATAATGAAAGCAAGAAAGAGATAGCTACAATTTCAGTGCTGTCATATTAGTCAGATTTAAGCTTTCCATACAAATTTAGTCGTGATATCAAAACATGCTGACTATAAACACGAAGAAAAGCGGCACGTAAACTGATTTGACAGCAGCACACAGCACTAAAATTGTAGCTATCTCTTTCTTGCGTAGACTATCAGTAAAAGAGAGCCGTAGTTTAAATTTAGTTTAGTCAGTGTACTACAGAATCGAGGCCACTGCCTCACTAATAACTAGGTATAAGGTAATTGTTTTTGTAGGTTCCATAGGTCGATTATTTGCTCTATCTAGAAAAGGTATGACTCGAATGATTTTGATAGGATCAGAATTAAGTAGGGTCAGGTACATATTAATATATAATAATATGTGGTAGGGCGTTGGTGACGAAAAAAATAGCTAGCTAGGTCCCAAAGTTGAGAAAGTTCCTTGAGATTAGAAACCCGTAAAATCATTCTCGATTATATAGTTTCCCTACCAATCTAATGATCATTAATTTAATAGAAAACATGAGATTTCAAAATAAAACACAATTGTCAACTGTACATTTCATTATTAAAATTAAATACTTAAATTATTTATAAAACTTGTACTACATTCATCCATAAAGCATATAAATAAACACCCGAAATTATTTATTTCACGCTTATTTGGTAAATAAATAATTAATAAATTAAAATTGAAAATTGAGGCAACTTGAAACGCATCCAAAAATGATTTTTAATCTCGTAAAAACTGTGGATGTGTTTCAAATTTTACAAAACTAACCTAAAATGAAAACTAACCTAAAATGTTAAATTCCGATTTGTTAGATGGCGTTTTAATCAGAAAATGGCGCCAGTGAGCAAATTTCTAACCTACAACCAAAACATTTATCATATTTTGACTTTGAGGCTGATTTTTACCGGTCTAGAGTTTTGATCTAGTAGTAAATTCTAATCAAGTGGTTTACTGATTCGAAACACTAGACCCATAATAATAAATCTTCAACACTTACATACATTCATATTGTAAAAACGGCAATTTTCACGTACCGCACTATCGGTGAAGGCACCGACTAAGTTTCGACTCATTCCGAGAGTCTTCATCAGGATGAGTGTTCGCAACGTTCTCAACGTTCTAACGTCAGGGTTAGTGCTCGACGCGACGCGGAAAGACTCTCGGAATGAGTCGAAACTTAGTCGGTGCCTTCACCGATAGTGCGGTACGTGAAAATTCCCGTTTTTACAATATGAATAGTCAAGTTCACGATTGTTTTTGGAATAAAACTTACATACATTGTTGTATTCCCTCCTGTAAGTAATCAGACTTATGAATTAAAAGGGCTCCTTGGTTGCATTCACATACTTCTTCTTCTTCTTCTTCTTCTTCTTCTACTACTTCTCTTTCGCTCGCTATCAGCTCACTGGTTATTACGACTAGAATTTACAAAATAAAATTCGTTTTAAGTCTTTTTGATTTTCTCACCAAATTCTTTATTCTTTCCGCTGTATTCTTCAAGATTTTCACTTATGCTAGTCGCTACTGATATCTCAGTTACTGGCTCGGTTTTGTCTTCAGCTCGGTCAAAGAATATGGCGACATCGTTTTCGTCAAACTCTTGGACAGGTTTCACTTTGTCAAGGTCTGGGGGAGCTACATAAACGGAATGTCTTATCGAATGCTCTCCCTTCGAGTCACATTCGGGAATATCTCCTCTGTGCTTGTGTTCGCTCTGCAAAACTTTCTTCTCATCTTTATTACTGCTTTGTACCTCTTGATCCTTTCTTGGTCCGTCTTTCGTTCTATCGACAGGTTCATACCCCGCTGGTAGGACCAGCCCTTCGCTGTTTGAAATCGAAGGTTGTTGGTAGTTGAAACTCTGCGCTGAATTCACGTTCTGTTGTGAGCTCTGTGCGAACTGTACATTTTGTTGGTGAGAGTTCTGAGGAAAAACTGTTTGTACAAACTGCGGCTGAGAGCTTTGGGTAAAATGACCGTTTGTTTGGACTGTTTGGACAATTTGTCCGTTCTGGTTTGGACCTGGTTGCTCAATGGCTTGTAAAATACTTTGCAATAACCCTTCAGATAACAGTTTCTCATGTGGTATCGTAGGATTGTCTTTACCGTTCGATGATTGAATCTGGAAAGAGTATGTTCCTTGCTTGCCTTTGACAGCAATATCATTGTCTTGGTGAATATTTTGACTCGTAGACACTATCTTTTGCTGTAGTTTCTTCGTCTCTTCACTCAAGCTCTTAATCTTTTCCGATGTTTTGAAAATCTGATCGGAAACGTATTGTAGCTTTTCATCTTTGTAATTCTTATTAGCGTCTCTTAAAGACTTTCCTTTGAGCTTATCAAACTTCGCATGCTTGTACTCAGATGGTAGTATGGATTGGACTAAAGTATGAGACGCAGTTGACAAATCCTTGGAATTGTAGGAGACTGATTCGCTGCCTGGTGATGGGATGTTGAAGCTATTTTGCTGAGAGATCAGATTCTTAGCGAGCGATGAGCCTAGCGAGCTCAAGCTGGCTACGTATTTCGAAGCTAGATCAGCGGGGATTTTCTCGCCTGAACGCGCGGCTTTCAGTATAGCTTCATGATACGGACAGTGTTTCAGGATTGCTGCGGCTTCTAGACTCGACAGATTGGCTAGAAGCGCTCCATCAATAGCTGCTCCGTCGATTGTAGCTGTGACGGTATTGGTGTTGGACCCTGAAGCTGTATGGTCTCCTACAGTCAGCAGCGGTACTGAATAAGAGTCAATAGGAGATCCGTATAAGTTGCTCGGTGCGTTGTTGAAGGTTAAAGGACTGCCTGTGTGCGGCAGACTGTATAAACTGGACGGTTCAATTGAGAGTGACACGGAATGCACTCCGTGACTGGATGTATGTGAGTTCACGTCTTTCACGTCTCTGATTGGTGGAGGAAGGTACGTTGGGCCTTGAGTTAAATGGTCGATGCCGTGGTGATCTTTCCCACGTGTAGTTTGTCCGACGTTTTGTATCAAACCTTCGGGTACCGGCTCCCTGAATTTGATGGGCTGCCTTGGGTTATGGCCGCCAGTGTGGATGGAATGCCCGCCTCCGGAGAAAGAGCCGTAAGGAATAGGCAGGTTGGAAGGAGGTGGTTTCGGAGGTGCTCCGTACTGGCTTCCAGGAGGAACTCCGTATATACCTGAAGGGGGAATGAGTCCTTTAGCGCCTTGCTGTCTTAAAGATGCTGGGTAGCGGCCTCCTGAGAGGGAATCTAATGGCGGGGCTCCGTATGTGTCGTGAGGTTTCTCAGGAATGCTTGATTGTATAAGAGCCAAGTCTGCTTGGGGATCGTGCTCTGTGTAATGAGCTTCGAACACCGCTTTAGCCTGGTCGATCTGATTCGTATCGCCTCCTATTATGGAGTTCAAATCGATGCTCGATAAAGCATCTTGGTGTACACTCGAGTACCCTGACGTGATCTGAGCCGATGAAAACTGATGGTTTTGGCCTGAAAACTGTTGGTTTTGACCCGAAAACTGTTGGTTTTGACCCGAAAACTGATGATTCTGACCCGAAAACTGTTGATTTTGTTCATCGAATTGATGATTTTGATGATCGAACTGATGATTTTGACCAGACTGTTGATTTTGATGATCGAACTGATTATTGTGACCCGACTGATGGTTATGATTTTCAATCTGGCTTTGTCCCGATTGATCCAAGTTTATGAATTGTTGATGCTCTTCATTTGGAAGGGATTGGTCGAGGTTGATGTGTATTTCTTGTACTGGTGGTGGAGGAGGTGGCCCATACTGGTCTTCTACATTCTCCACATGTCCTATCGGGTGAGACACTCCTGGGATTGGCTTCCAACCATCGTATAAAACATGGGGTGGTGTTGGTGGCGCGGGGATTCCAGGATGAGGTGGTCTGGGGTTAGGATCCGGCTGCGGTGGTCCATAGTGCACATTATCGTGAACCACTACCTGTTCCGATCCTATAACCTGCCCTGGAGGTCCGTACGTGTCAACTGGGATAGGGAAGTTAGGTTTTAGATCTTGAGGCAGCGATACCAGTGGAGTGCCGTAGATAGGAGCTGGTAGATTCAAGCCTAGGTCTAGAGAATTGTGACCGCTGACCCCTCCGATGTTCTGAGTCAAGGTTACAGAGGAGAAGTCCTGGACATGTTGAATGGGCACGTTGATTGGGGCCCCGTATGTTATTTTTGGAGGTCCGTATATTGGTTTCGGGGAAAATATAGGCTTGGGGACTCCGTAAACTGGTTTGGGAGACAATAGCTTCGGTGGCTTAAACGGTACGCCGTAAGTTGGTTTAGGGAGACTCTGCTTCGGTGGCCCGTAAGTCTTTTTCGGAAAGTACTTCGGCGGGCCGTAGGAGAGTTTCGGTGGGCCGTAGGAAAGCTTAGGGGGGCCGTAGTGTTTCGGCGGTCCGTAGGAAGGCCTGAGTTGTCTGGGTGGGGGTGGACCTTCGTAGCTCTGGCTTGGGAAGACCACGGGTGCTGGGGGGCCGTAGGCTCCGGGTGGTGGGTCTTGGAACGTGGTCTGGAGCTCAGGGGGGCCGTAGACGGCGTGGCCTGGCAGCTGGATCTCTGAAACTAGAAAACATGAGTTATTATAATGAGGATGGTGGTAACCATAAAAAAAGGTATGATATATATTGATAAATTCTTTATTTGACTTTCATTGTATACCCTAACTTTTATTTCAGTAAAGAAAGCTTTTTCTTATTAAAACTAGAGCTAAACAGATTATTTTTTACAAAATGTTAAACCATACATGTATTCCATCAGCTATAGCAGCGCCCCCTAGTGACATGTGGTAAAACTTACCTATCTAAGAACTATTTGAAACCTTTAGTTAGTAAAATTTGTATTTTAATAAGAAAAATTTGTTTATAATATTCTATATAATTTATGTATTGAAACCAAATTTATCAAATGAATTGACTTGCTCTATATGAATGCCTTGCTTTAATAATGTTAAAAAAAACTTCAGAAAGTATTCCTCACCTTGGCTGATGACAGCCACCTCGGCCGGAGGTCCGTACGCGTCTGACGGAAGCGGCTCGCCGTACGAGTTGTGGAGGCCCGCTTCACGCTTCTGAGCTTGGGCGCCTGTAACAAAACCCACTTTTTTATACCAGCAGCCTATGCATCAACTATACTCAGACTGTGTAGGTACAGACAGTGCCCTTCTCGTCCAGTATAACAATGTGTTTAGATAGATAGATGGATAAATGGATAGATAGATAGATCTTTATTTCATATACTAGGATAAAACCACTACAAAGGATCTTAAAACTAGGTTGTGGTGATACAATGGGTGGCCTTTACGCTGAGAGCGATCTCATCCAGGCAACCTTTGGATGGACTAAAGCTTAGGATGCTGTTGGAGCTGCCACGCTTCTGCAGTGCATCAGGTATGTTCGCGGAGGCATCACGCACGGCTTCTACTCTATTACGCACAAGCGCACAGCCTCCCTGATGCAGTGGAGAGGCTGGACGATCCTATACTCTAGTACCAAGTCTCAGACATTGGACCAAGACGCATGATGCTGTCTTTGTCAGTCAACGCTGTGCTAAATAGTGATTTATAAGTCTTTTTTTATTAGATGTGAATATTAGACATGGAGTATTTACAATGAATGAATAACTTAGAAAACTTTTTAAACCCCCCTTTTTAATCAACATTCTATGCTTAGCTTAGGCAACGTTGTAGCGACAGATATTTCTAGAAAAAGTTACAGATTATTCCAGAATTCACCTCATTGTTGGGGATACTTTTTTCCAAAAATCCAATACATCAAGCGATACAGATTTCAGGAAAAAAAACAAATCATCCCAGAAATCTTTATTAAGTTCTCTTTTTTTTTGTTATTTTTAACAATATTAATAATAATAATCATTTATTTACCTCACGATATATGTATATTACATAAGAAACTTACTCGTAACTAGAAGTCTTAGAAGATTAATCCACCTTAGCGAGAAACTGGTGCATATTATGGCGGGATTCGGGAGACGCTTAGAGATGCCTATGTCCTATGAAACTAAGGAGGGCTGATGATGATATGGTAACGTTCCATACGTTACCTGAATGTGTTGCCACTGCTTGCAAGTCTTGTAGCTAGTGTGGTGCCAATCGAACAAGGTGAACTCATTTACTTCACCCTTAGTTATCATCGCTGGCCATAGGCTTAGCGTCAGCCCAATGGGTAGTACCTTTGATTGCCCCTTAGTTAGTATCGTTACCTGAATGTGTGGCCACTGCTTGCAAGTCTTATAGCTAGTGTGGTGCCAATCGAACAAGGTGAACTCATTTACTTCACCCTTAGTTATCATCGCTGGCCATTGGCTTAGCGTCAGCCCAATGGGTAGTGCCTTTGATAGCCTCTAAGTTAGTGTCGTTACCTGAATGTGTGGCCACTGCTTTCAAGTCTTGTAGCTAGTGTGGTGCTAATCGAACAAGGTGAACTCATTTACTTCACCCTTAGTTATCATCGCTGGCCATTGGCTTAGCGTCAGCCCAATGGGTAGTGCCTTTGATAGCCTCTAAGTTAGTGTCGTTACCTGAATGTGTGGCCACTGCATGCAAGTCTTGTAGCTAGTGTGGTGCCAATCGAACAAGGTGAACTCATTTACTTCACCCTTAGTTATCATCGCTGGCCATAGGCTTAGCGTCAGCCCAATGGGTAGTACCTTTGATTGCCCCTTAGTTAGTATCGTTACCTGAATGTGTGGCCACTGCTTTCAAGTCTTGTAGCTAGTGTGGTGCCAATCGAACAAGGTGAACTCATTTACTTCACCCTTAGTTATCATCGCTAGCCATTGGCTTAGCGTCAGCCCAATGGGAAGTGTCTTTGATAGCCTCTAAGTTAGTGTCGTTACCTGAATGTGTGGCCACTGCTTTCAAGTCTTGTAGCTAGTGTGGTGCCAATCGAACAAGGTGAACTCATTTACTTCACCCTTAGTTATCATCGCTAGCCATTGGCTTAGCGTCAGCCCAATGGGAAGTGTCTTTGATAGCCTCTAAGTTAGTGTCGTTACCTGAATGTGTGGCCACTGCTTTCAAGTCTTGTAGCTAGTGTGGTGCCAATCGAACAAGGTGAACTCATTTACTTCACCCTTAGTTATCATCGCTAGCCATTGGCTTAGCGTCAGCCCAATGGGAAGTGTCTTTGATAGCCTCTAAGTTAGTGTCGTTACCTGAATGTGTGGCCACTGCTTTCAAGTCTTGTAGCTAGTGTGGTGCCAATCGAACAAGGTGAACTCATTTACTTCACCCTTAGTTATCATCGCTAGCCATTGGCTTAGCGTCAGCCCAATGGGAAGTGTCTTTGATAGCCTCTAAGTTAGTGTCGTTACCTGAATGTGTGGCCTCTGCTTGCAAGTCTTGCGCGCTGTTCGTGCTGATCAGACCCGCTGGCGTGTCCTCTGCAGCCGTCAGCGCTGCCAGCGCCAGCACCCACAGTCCCAGCTGTGGAGAGGAAATGTATTTTACTACAAGCGCATGTTCAACTAGTACATGGTACAGGGAACTGACATCATAAACTAGCCACTGCCCACACCTTCACCCGCGTGGTATCCGTGTATAAAGTAATGTGTTATTCTAGGTCACAAACAATAGGTTTCCTGTTCAAAATTCGAAAAAAAATTGTCGGTCAAAATTTTGTCGGTTTGTCAAATCGGTGCAGCCGTAACGGAGATTATTAGCAACAACACATTTATAATAGATAGGATAGGTTTGGATAGGATTTTCTTATTTATTTATTTAAAATGGCACACATAGGTACCTTCTTACATATTTTAGGGTTTTCTCAACCCACCCTTTATGTAGGGTATAGAACGGTCCACCCTTCTTAACTTAAAAGATAATGCGCAGTATGCTTGTTAAGTTAAAAGTATAACGCGAGTTCAGTTTGAAACCTCTTTGGAACAGCGTTTATCAATTTAGCAAAGCGGCAGGCAGTCCAAGATCACGAGTATCCAACCTACTTGGAGTTTGATAGAATGACATTGGCATGTGATTAGTGGTGAATTGGTGATATATTATCTGTGAAATAGCGATGGCGGGAATCTATTTAATTTGGTACATGAGATAATTTTATTAGAATGGAAAATTATTGAAACTATGTTTTTTAGGGTTATATTCAATCTGAATTATAATAAGCGTTTTATCTTATTAAGTTAATAAGTAGCTTTTACTCAGCCGATTGAGTTTATCGACACCAATCGATACCTACTTCCCATCGCTTATTAAACCTTTTTATAAATCCAACACATGATTACGAAACAATAGTAGTCTATTGAAGTGTGTAATTAATAAGATTCTCACAGTTTTTCTTGAATGGAACTAGGAATTGGGTGACGGATGTTAGTAATTCTATTGGTTTCCTTTTCCGGCTCTATTAAAATAGGTACTCTTTAATAAATTGTGGCGGTCGATTATGGTGAACCGGTGTATTAAATGGCGGGGAAAATTACAGGTACATGAGAAACTACGTAGGTCGTGCGTTCGATTAACGATGCGCGCCAATGGATTTTTAAACAAAAAAAAGTATCTAAACATTTAAAGTTATGGCGGGCCACGTAAGCCGGATGCAAACTGAGAAGTGGGCAAAAGCAGTCACAACTTGGATGCCTGAGGATGGAAGAAGACGTCGTGGTCGGCCGCGAAAGCGTTGGCGTGATGATCTCGATGCGTTCGAAACGGAATGGTGGGAGACCGCCAAGGATAGAGGCAGATGGAAGAAATTGGGGGAGACCTTTGCCCAGCAGTGGGACACAATAGGTTGTTAAAAAAAAACATTTAAAGTTATTTACCAATTGGTCACAGGACCTTTAATTTTTTACACCAAAGAAGGTTAGACTAGAAAAAAATTAGCAAAACATTTTTTTGCAATTTCGAAAGTTTCATCAATATTTAGTATTCCCTCAACTTGCTCGGATAACTGCCAGCATCCTCAAAGAAATTGATCTCACGAGCCTGACGATGAAATCTTGAGGAATTGCATTCCACTCCTCTTCAATTGCGATTCGCAGCTCTGGAAGCCTTGATGGAGCAGGTACCCGGGCTCGAACCCGACGTTTTAGCTCATACCATAAGTGTTCTATCAGATTCAAGTCCGGGTTTCGAGCTGTCCAGTCCATCGTACGAATGCCGACGTCGCGTAGATACTGGGTCACCACGTGAGCAACATGAGGTATGTATAAAAATAAGTAGAAAGAAAGAAAATACATTGATTAACCTCGAACACAACACAACAGGTGACAAAATACAAAACAAATAAACACAAACACAGAAAGGTTACGTTAAAATACTACCAAAAAGAAAAAAAGTAATATGTGTTGTGTGGGGTCAAAAGGTCCCTATCTCAGCATTATGCTGCACCAAACCTAAGAAAGGTTTAGCGCTGATTTTCAGACAGGGCCATCGTGATGTCACGAACATCGGGGAGCAACGTATAAGCAGGAAAGAATAAGTAGATAGATTATAGGTAAATAAGTATTATGTATAATACATAAATATATTATAAAAATAATTAAGTGGGAAGTTCCGAAATAAATTAGGTATTTGTTTGTCTGTGGTCTGTGCAATGCGAATCTAGTGGCCATTTGATTTTAAATTATATAACTACAGGGAGTAGTCTGGTAAGAGATGCAGTAGATGAGAGAGAGTAGTTAAGAATGCTTTAAGTCCTTTCACCACACTGGTCCCCAAACCATACCTCACTGAGATACGAGTAAGGTTCTTTCAACGGGTGACACGACGAACGTACTTAATAGCCTACTTTCCATCCGTAATTGAGTTAAGTGCTGGTTAAGAAACTAGTTAAGAAAGCCATTTAAATGTCAACAGATGGCGTAATCGCTCACAACACGATACATCAAGCGCAGCCCGACACGTATTGGGCAGTTTTGTTAATTAAGATAAAATAGGAATAGTACATTCGAAAAACAGAACTAAAAAAATTGTAAATAAAACGGTAATTTTCACGTACTGCATTATCGGTGAAGGCACCGACTAAGTTTCGACTCATACCGAGAGTTTTTTATTCCTTTTTTGGAATAGTAAAAATATTCAACACGAGACTAATTGAAACTAAATAAATGACAAGACTTTTCTCCTACTAGATTAAAAATTGCTTTATTGTTAAAAAAACAATAGTTACGTACGTCAATCATATATTTTCGGTACGCAACGAAATAACACGCCGGAAATATCCAACACGAGACTAATTGAAACTAAATAAATGACAAGACTTTTCTCCTACTAGCTTGGAAATTGCTTTATAGAGGTAGTAAAAAAAACAATAGGGGGCCATCCATAAATTACGTCACACAAATATCATGATTCTTGAAGCCCCTCCCCCCGTCCTTGTCACATCTGTGTAACCCCCCCCCCCCCCACTAAAGTCTTTCGCTAGAGTTAAAGATGATGTTACACTTTTTTGGCCCCTCCCTCCCCCTTAACGCGTGATGTAATTTATGAATGACCCCTAGTTAGGTACCTCAATCATATATTTTCGGTACGCAACGAAATAACACGCCGGAAATATCCAACACGAGACTAATTGAAACTAAATAAATGACAAGACTTTTCTCCTACTAGCTTGGAAATTGCTTGATAGTAAAAAAAACAATAGGGGGCCATCCATAAATTACGTCACACAAATATCATGATTCTTGAAGCCCCTCCCCCCGTCCTTGTCACATCTGTGTAACCCCCCCCCCCCCCCCCACTAAAGTCTTTCGCTAGAGTTAAAGATGATGTTACACGTTTTTGGCCCCTCCCTCCCCCTTAACGCGTGATGTAATTTATGGATGACCCCTAGTTAGGTACCTCAATCATATATTTTCGGTACGCAACTAAATAACACACCGGAAATATCCAACACGAGACTAATTAAAACTAAATAAATGACAAGACTTTTCTCCTACTAGCTTGGAAATTGCTTTATAGTAAAAAAAACAATAGGGGGCTATCCATAAATTACGTCACACAAATATCATGATTCTTGAAGCCCCTACCCCCGTCCTTGTCACATCTGTGTAACCAAACCCCCCCCCCCCCCCCCACTAAAGTCTTTCGCTAGAGTTAAAGATGATGTCACACTTTTTTGGCCCCTCCCTCCCCCTTAACGCGTGATGTAATTTATGGATGACCCCTAGTTAGGTACCTCAATCATATATTTTCGGTACGCAACTAAATAACACACCGGAAATATCCAACACGAGACTAATTGAAACTAAATAAATGACAAGACTTTTCTCCTACTAGCTTGGAAATTGCTTTATAGTAAAAAAAACAATAGGGGGCCATCCATAAATTACGTCACACGAATATCATGATTCTTGAAGCCCCTCCCCCCGTCCTTGTCACATCTGTGTACCCCCCCCCACTAAAGTCTTTCGCTAGAGTTAAAGATGATGTCACACTTTTTTGGCCCCTCCCTCCCCCTTAACGCGTGATGTAATTTATGGATGACCCCTAGTTAGGTACGTCAAACATATATTTTCGGTACGCAACGAAATAACACGCTGGAAATATTCAACACGCAAGACTAATTTAAACTAAATAAATGACAATACTTTACTCCTACTAGGTTGGAAATTGCTTAATTGTTAAAAAAAACAATAGTTAGGTACGTCAATCATATATTTTCGGTACACAACGAAATAACACGACGGAAATATCCAACGGCCAACACGACAGTAATATAAATTGCTGGACAGTTTTTTTAATGTATCTTGGAGTGCTAGTTTTTAAGTGCACTATAGCATAAATTAGGTGTTTTTAAGTACTTAGTATTTATTATTTATTTTAAAGTCAAAGTCGGTTTTATTCATTGAAATCACAAGGATCATATAAAAACGTCAACTTAAAAATACGTTAAATATTTATGTACCTACACGATTAAGGATGAATGCGATTTTATTTTAAAAACTAGATTCTGCCCACGGCTCGGCCCGCGTGGTACCCGGATAAAAAGTAACCTTTCTGTTATTCTGATGTATAAACTAGATTATTGTAAAGTTTCATCAAAATCCGTTCAGTATTTTTTGCGTAAAAGGGTAACAAACATCTATCACAAACTTTCGCGTTTATAATATTAGTAGGAAGTTAGCGTATAATTAACTGTATTTTGTCTTCCTATTCGAAAAGGGGAACGATGCTACACTAGGATTCACTGTGTCGTGGGTATCAGGAACTGAAAGTACCATGGTACCACAACACCATTCGAGAACCTTATCCCAGCGGTTGTAGGTTCTGCGAGCTATGGCCTTGCCATTGCTACTTCTGCTGGTACTCACCACTCTCCAACGAGGCAACTGAAACAAAAAAAAACAAATAGAATCATCACCATCCAAAGGTTGTCTGGAAGAGATCGCTTTTAAGTGCTAAGATCTTCCCTGCTACTTCGTAGGTAATCTATTTATCAAAATCAAAGTTGATAGGTTTAATAATAATAATGCTGGACATTTTTCACACAGCATCATCTAGCCCCAAACTAAGCAGAGCGTATTATGGGAACTACATGACTGATATACTACGTACTTACATGCATTTTTTATTTGTAAATACATACATATTATACATAGAAAACACCCAGACCCGAGACTAATATTTGTAGATCAAACAAACATTTGTCCCGCGGCGGGAACCGAGCCCGCAACGTTCTGCGTCTCAAACGGGCTTTTGCCCACTGTGCCATAGATGTGGTTTTTATTCGTTGAAATCACTAGAATCTTATAGAAACGTCACTTAATAAAATGTGTAGTTTAAAAAAAAACACGCTTTTATTACGCACTAAAAAATATACTCAAGGTACCTATAAGTTGATAAAAAATTGTAACACGCTTACCGCCAATCACAACAAATTGGGTTGGCTGGTAGAAAATGCTTTAGCATTAAGTCCGCCTATTGTTAACTTTTCATATTGTAAAAACGAGAATTTTCACGTACTGCACTATCGGTGAAGGCACCGACTAAGTTTCGACTCATTCCGAGAGTCTTCATCAAAGTGAGTGGTCGCGACTTCCTCCTTCCGCGTCGCGCCGTGCACCGATAGTGCAGTACGTGAAAATTCCCGTTTTTACAATATGAATAGTCATGTTCACTTTTCATTAAATGTGCAGAATAAAGAGAGTGCAGAATTTAATAAAGAGTAAATAAATAAATCATTAAATAGAATATATAGTCTGTTCTACGACAAAAAATCTCTCAAAAAAATTACTCTTTCTCATTTTAAACTAAAAGGATATTTTTTCAGGAAAAAATAAAAACCAAAAATCACGGGTAGTTGATAAAAACTCCAAAATGATATTTCATCCTCCTTTTTGTTAACCTTAGGGGTGGGATTTTTCATAAAATATAGTATAATACGTACTTTATAAAAATAATAAGTATATAGGCCGGTCCTTAATATATACCTTATCCACAGATAATAAAGTTCTATCAATACCCACCCATTAAAAAAGGCGCGTAACATACACAACAAAATATATCGGGTAACATACATACAACAAAAATATACAGACGAATGAAGAAGCTCCTCCTTTTTTGAAGTCTGTTGACAATAGGGCAACCACAAAGTGCGGAAGTTGCCTAAATGTAGCCTGACCCGACAATTTAATGACGTCACAACCGGTTAGTGAAAGTGATGACAGGTGTACGCGGAAATGTCAATGAGATGTCTTACTCTTGACACTATCTTGAAAAGATTTCACGTCTATTAGGAACTTATAGACCACTATAGTTCCCATAATACAAGATCTGCTTGGTTTGAGGCTAGATGACGCTGTGTGAAAAAAATTACCAGCATTATTTTATACTAGCTTCTGCCGTGTGATACCCAGATAAAAAGAAGCCCATGTGTTATTTTGATGTATAAGCTATATTACTGTAGTTTCATTAAAATCCGTTCAGTAGTTTTTGTGTGAAAAAGTAACAAACATCTATCCTCACAAACTTTCACGTTTATAATATTAGTAGGATATAGATTTAGAGGTTTCAAATGGAAACGACATGTAAAACAGATGTAGTCTTTAGAAGAAATGTTGGTTATTATGATAAGTTAAAGTTTAATAAGTAATTAAGTTGGTTAATCTCCTAAACAATGCATAAAGCATAAAAAAATATAGCTTAGATTTTCGTATAAGTGTTGGAGAGTGTGATATAAATACCCACCAATTTATTTATTTATTTATTTATTTATTAAGACTTTATTGCACGTTTTAAAAAGTGAACAATAGGCGGACTTAATGCTAAAGCATTTTCTACCAGCCAACCCAATTTGTAGTGATTGGCGGTAAGCGTGCTACAAATTTTTAATTACAATATTATATTATACTTATATCTAATTACACAATATACTTACTTAATACATATAATTATATATTTATAGGCACTTATACATAAAAATAATAGTCAGAAAGGTAGGGTAAATAAACTATGAATACAACTCATCCAGGAAGTGTTTGCGAGTTAATCTTTTGAAGCATTCTTTAGAGTCTACCTTTTTAATTTCAAATGGTAGTTTATTCCAGAGCCGGACTGATTCGACAGAGAAAGAGTTCAAGAGTCCAATTCACTCACACTTAGAGATTCGCTGAAAAGAAGCATAGTACCTGCCTACTGACACAGATATTATAATACATTTTGGGGTCTAGACAAATACCTCACGCTTAGTTTTTAATTTGTCAAGGACTAACTTGGCAGGTGTCACGTGACATTTGTACAGCTAATGTCATTTCTGTTGTGGATAATCTGTGTACTTAGTCTGTGGTAGGAATATTTTTTGAATGATATGTCAATGTCAAAAACTTGAACGTAAAATAGCACGGCCGAGAAGAAAATGTGATTATTTTTTTGGTGACAACTGTTTGTAAAAGAAAACCGGACGTAGAATAAAATCCTTGCTTGAAGAAAATACCTGTTTTATTTAATCCACAACAATTTCCATACAATTCAATCTGTCCGCAGGCATTAACGCCAACAGAAAGTAGTATTTGTCTAAACACGTATTAATTACCAGTTCGCTGATTATTCAATATATTAACATATTAGATGAAAAGAATATAAAAAAAAAACTTTTTTTTATCAACTTGAATATTATCATGAAACTTGAAAATAAAAATAAACATGCTTATTGTTTGCGTATGTTCTGTTACATAGCTTGTTTTTTTATGTAGTTAATTTATTATAAGTAAGACATAATATTTAGAACTGTCTATGGGAGAAATGGGAGAAAAAAATGGGTCCTGAAATACAGTTTCTTTTAGTTCAGGAGCCTATGGATTCATATACAATTTGTTATATTTTATTATGTCAAATAAATATATTTTTTACTTTTTTACTTTAAATACCAGTTTAAATCAGATACTATAATTTCGATCATATTAACATTTCGCATGATCGATTAAAATGGCAGGTCCGTAACACATCAGTCATCAAATCGATACAGCACAGCATCCTAGCTTTCTCGAGATGAAGATGAAAGTAACTCGTGTGACCGGTCATGGAATAAATAACGGGGCGTACAGAAGCGACATCAGTCGCGTCAATTCTCTACACCAACTAAACTTAATTTTATCTACCGCTCTCATTTACTCAGTAACAAACGGAGAGGCAAAAAGAAAGCAACAATTTTAGTGCTGTCAAATTAGTTAGATTGATTTTCATACAAGTTTGGTCGTAGTTTCAAAACATGCGGATTGTAAACACGAAGAAGAGCTATACGTTAACGAATTTGACAGGTGTCAAATTCTTGCCATCTCTTTCTTGCGTACACTATCAGTAAAAGAGGGCGCCCGGTTTAAATTACGTTTAGATGTACATTGATGTTTAGATAGTAGGTAAGAACAGTCAACTGAACTTTAAAAAAAATATTTAAACCTCTATGTGTAATTTTGTTTGTTTTCTGAGGCAAAAACCTACATAATTAGTAATTAAAAAATCTTTAAATATTTTTGTAAATACCATAATTATGTATGGTATTTACAAAAATATAAGTAGTATATCAGTCATGTAGTTCCCATAAAACAAGCTCTTCTTACTTAGGGGCTAGATGATGCTGTGTGAAAAATGTCCAGCATTATTTATTTATTTTATTTATTTATTAAGAGTACCTCACTAAACTACGTTAAGAAACTGCCTCTCCTTAATTGTGCTACCACATGTGGTGGCTCAGTTGTAAAAAGAGGGCCTCGGACAATCCTCGTTATCAATCAGTGTGAATGAATGAATGAACGAAAAATACATTATTGTACACCTTAAGATACAAACAAAATAAACAGTAACACATTAACTTGCTGCGGTTTGTCTCTGTGCGACTTTACCTACCTACCCGGTGTGGCAATGTCTCATCTACAAGTTAGTCTATGACCGGGTCATCTGCCTGACTTTCACCTACTGCTTTCTCAATGTATTTGGTTAGTGCAGGTTCTGTATGGTAATCTTTACGTAATGTCATTGACTGGTATTTACTACGTTTCGGAAGTTATTTTGTGAAATCGTAAAAAAAATAGGAAGGAATGTAATATACCTAATATAAATTCGAAAGTATAGATAACTAGCTTTTGGACTTTATAGATAACGGCTTCGCCCGTGTGGTACCCTGATAAAAAGTAGCCTATGTATTATTCTGATGTATAAGCTATATTACTGTAAAGTTTCATCAAAATCCGTTCAGTGTTTTTTGCGTGAAAGAGCAACAAACATCTTCACAAACTTTCACGTTTATAATATTAGTAGGATTATTAAGTAGAGTATACGGTTTCTGCGTGGGTAATTTATTTAATGTCATACAAAAACAGCGTTGCAGTACTAGACGAAATATAGGTAACTAGCTTCTGCCCACGGCTTCGTCCGCATAGTACTCGGATAAAAAGTAGCCTATGTTATTCTGATGTAAGCTACGAGTATATTACTGTAAAGTTTCGTCAAACTACGTTCAGTAGTTTTTCGTGAAAGAATACCCAACATTATCCATCCTCACTGATTTTCACGTTTTTAATAGAAGTACTTAGGTTAAGATATGATGCTGGATATTTTTTTCTTACTAAGTAGGTATCCACTTTTTATTTGGGCAACATACGAGCGAAATCCTGTAGAAGGTAATATAGTTAAACTCGAAACAAAACTAATTATAACTAGTAAATATTTTGATTAAAACTAGCTCGTGCCTGTGGGTGGGTTACCCTGAGTGTACCCGGATGGAATGCCTGCGTTATTTTCACGAATTAAAGATACCTCTTACGTACATATTTTATCCAAATCGGTGACGCCGTTACGAAGATTTGAGTAAGAAACATTCAGACATAATTTCGCATTTAGTTACGTGTCAAAGTCACGAGGATTTGAGTAGAAACATTCAAACATACTTTCGCTTACAAAACATACTTTTTTTACTATTTAGGTAAGTGTATAAAGTTAAAGTCAATAGGTTTTTATTAATTGAAAACACAAGGATCACTTGTAACGAAATAATAAAAAAACAAGCAATGTTAGGTAGGTAATCAAATCTTGGAAGTTAATTTTAACCTACTTATAATTATTGTATCTAAATAAAACTTTATATTCATATTGTAAAAACGGTAATTTTCACGTAATGTGCACTATCGGTGAAGGCACCGACTAAGTTTCGACTCATTCCGAGTCTTCATCAGGGTGTGTGCACGACGCGACGCGGAGGGAGAAAGTCGCGAAAATTCCCGTTTTTACAATATGAATAGTCAAGTTCACGATAGTTTTTGGAATAAAAAACTTTGTATGTATATTTAGTTCGGATGACAATACTATAATTTGGTATCTTGGAGCTGATCTGATGATGGAGCCAGGAGGTGGATAGTGGAACTCTT
Organism: Perizoma flavofasciatum; assembly: GCA_958496245.1. Taxonomy (NCBI): domain Eukaryota; kingdom Metazoa; phylum Arthropoda; class Insecta; order Lepidoptera; family Geometridae; genus Perizoma; species Perizoma flavofasciatum. The sequence continues at coordinate 1,249,542 of OY292448.1, forward strand.
CAGTGTCTACTAGTAAACCCCTCGAGTTTGGGCTCATATGATTCGTTTTGACGAATCCAATAGATTGGGCTTGGTAACGAGGATCTGATGATGGATAAAAGTTCATTTTCGTTAATTCCTCGTGCGCGAACTAGCCTAGATGGATAAGGCAGCAGAGTCTCCTTGTTAATTTTGTTTTAGATAAATAATCTACTTAATTCACCTACCTACCGGGATATTAAATTTTGTGAGGATGGATGTTTGTTACTTCTTCACGCAAAAACTACTGAACGGATTTTGATGAAACTTTACAGTAATATAGCTTATACATCAGAATAACAAAGACTACTTTATCCGGGTACCACGCGGGCGAATCCGTGGACAGAAGCTAGTACTATTATAAACGCGAAAGTTTGTGAGGCTGGGATGTTTGTTACTCTTTCACACAAAAACTACTGAACGGATTTTGCTGAAAGTTTACAGTAATATAGCTTATACATCAGAATAACACGTAGACTACTTTTATGGGTACCACGCGAGCGAAGCCGTGGGCAGAAGCTAGTTTTAAATAAAGAAGAATTTAACATTCCCTTAACTTTAATTAGGCACTCAATGCGCGTAGGTACCTAAGTCTGGTTACGATATTCCGCCACGCCCATTAAAAGTGTACAGTAAATCATTGATAGGTATTTAAATGTGTATCGAAAATTGAAAATATTGAGATATGTTTAGAAAGTAATCGAAAGTATTTTATGAAACCAGTCAGGTTGGTCTAACGGATGCCTAAAGGCTTATAGGCGTCAAATACCTGGCTTTAACTAGCGTAATGCTGTTCAAAATTGTTATGTAGTACCTAAATCAGTAACTTATATAATAGACGGAAATTCCAGTGTTCATTTCGGATATTATAAAACTATATCCGGTTTCTGCGTGGGTAATTTATTTGATATCACACAAAAACTATTTGCTGTACTAGACGAATATAGTTAACTAGCTTCTGCCCACGGCTTCGCCCGCGTGGTACCCGGATAAAAAGTAGCCTATATGCTATTCTGATGTATAAGCTATATTACTGTAAAGTTTCATCAAAATCTGTTCAGTAGTTTTTGCGTGGAAGAGGAACAAACATTCTCACAAACTTTCGCGTTTATAATAGCAGTAGAATTATTTTAAACTAATGAAACCTACATGGACTTCGTTAAAATTATAAAGATAAAAATTACCAGACCGTTTAACCAAATAATTAATTAATTATTTTGGAGAACGTCTTTACCCGACGGTGCAAAGTAAATGAGAGTTATGTGCACATAGACGTCTATGTTTTTAAAGAAGGGGAAGTCTGAAAGTAACGACGGAAAAGTTAAGGAGTAAAATAAGATTAGGAGAAAACGTGTTATGGGCACGTCATGAGGAGGAAATAAATGAAGAGTGTTAATTATGAATGTGGATGGAAATAAGAGAAGAGTTAGGAAAAAGAAGTGATGGATGGATTGTGTGAGGATGACATGGGCACAGATATTCACTGGGGTAAGCAAGGAGTGAGTACTGAAATGACAGCTGATAGAATAGAGTGTAAGAAGAAAACATGTTGTGCCGACCGTACTAAGAAAGAAGTGAGTACTGAGATGGCGGCTGATAGAATAGAGTGTAAGAAGAAAACATATTGTGCCGATCCTACTAAGAAAGGAGTGAGTACTGAGATGATGGCTGATAGAAGATTGTAAGAAGAAAACATGTTGTACCGATCCTACTAAGAAAGGAGTGAGTACTGAGATGACGGCTGATAGAGTTGAGTGTAAGAAGAAAACATGTTGTGCCGATCCTACTAAGAAAGGAGTGGGTACTGAGATGACGGCTGATAGAGTAGAGTGTAAGAAGAAAACATGTTGTGCCGACCCTACTAAGAAAGGAGTGAGTACTGATTTGACGGCTGATAGAATAGAGTGTAAGGAGAAAACATTTTGTGCCGACCCTACTAAGAAAGAAGTGAGTACTGAGATGACGGCTGATAGAGTAGAGTGTAAGAAGAAATTATGTATTGCGAACCCTACTAAGAAAGGAGTGAGTACTGAGATGACGGCTGATAGAATAGAGTGTAAGAAGAAATTATGTATTGCCAACCCTACTAAGGAAGGAGTGAGTACTGAGATGACGGCTGATAGAGTAAAGTGTAAGAAGAAATTATGTATTGCCAACCCTACTAAGAAAGGAGTGAGTACTGAGATGACGGCTGATAGAATAGAGTGTAAGAAGAAAACATATTGTGCCAACCCTACTAAGAAAGGAGTGAGTACTGAGATGACGGCTGATAGAATAGAGTGTAAGAAGAAAACATATTGTGCCGACCCTACTAAGAAAGGAGTGAGTACTGAGATGGCGGCTGATAGAATAGAGTGTAAGGGGAAAACATTTTGTGCTGACCCTACTAAGAAAGAAGTGAGTACTGAGTTGACGGCTGATAGAACAGAGTGTAAGAAGAAAATATGTTGTGCTGATCCTACTAAGAAAGGAGTGGGTACTGAGATGACGGCTGATAGAGTAGAGTGTAAGAAGAAAACATGTTGTGCCGACCCTACTAAGAAAGGAGTGAGTACTGATTTGACGGCTGATAGAATAGAGTGTAAGGAGAAAACATTTTGTGCCGACCCTACTAAGAAAGAAGTGAGTACTGAGATGACGGCTGATAGAGTAGAGTGTAAGAAGAAATTATGTATTGCGAACCCTACTAAGAAAGGAGTGAGTACTGAGATGACGGCTGATAGAACAGAGTGTAAGAAGAAAACATGTTGTGCCGATCCTACTAAGAAAGGAGTGGGTACTGAGATGACGGCTGATAGAGTAGAGTGTAAGAAGAAAACATGTTGTGCCGACCCTGTTGTGATAGGCTGAAATTATGTATTGCGAACCCTACTAAGAAAGGAGTGAGTACTGAAATGACGGCTGATAGAATAGAGTGTAAGAAGAAATTATGTATTGCCAACCCTACTAAGGAAGGAGTGAGTACTGAGATGACGGCTGATAGAGTAAAGTGTAAGAAGAAATTATGTATAGCCAACCCTACTAAGAAAGGAGTGAGTACTGAGATGACGGCTGATAGAATAGAGTGTAAGAAGAAATTATGTATTGCCAACCCTACTAAGAAAGGAGTGAGTACTGAGATGACGGCTGATAGAATAGAGTGTAAGAAGAAAACATATTGTGCCGACCCTACTAAGAAAGGAGTGAGTACTGAGATGGCGGCTGATAGAATAGAGTGTAAGAAGAAAACATGTTGTGCTGACCCTACTAAGAAAGAAGTGAGTACTGAGTTGACGGCTGAAAGAACAGAGTGTAAGAAGAAAATATGTTGTGCTGATCCTACTAAGAAAGGAGTGGGTACTGAGTTGACGGCTGATAGAACAGAGTGTAAGAAGAAAATATGTTGTGCTGATCCTATGTTTTGTGGTCAAGGGCTAGAAGATGTAAAGAAGGTCCTAACGCTCTTTCGAAACGCTATTAACCGAAAATCGTCGCTTGATATTGATGATTCATACATCAAAAGATTCGATAGTTACTGATAGTGCGCGCAGCAGTTTTTTTAAATACATTCGTATTGTAAAAACGGAAATTTTCATGTACTGCACTATCGGTGAAGGCACCAACTAAGTTTCGACTCATTCCGTAGTGCACTACGGGACGCGGAGGGAGAAAGTCGCGATCACTCACCCTGACGAAGACTCTCGGAACGAGTCGAAACTTAGTCGGTGCCTTCACTGATAGCTGCACTACGTGAAAATTCCCGTTTTTACAATATGAATAGTCAAGTTCACGATAGTTTTTGGAATAAAACATACATACGTATGTACATCCAACAGACACATACATATGATAGTCCTGACCATACTAGGATTCCCTGTATCGTGGGTATCAGTACCAGTACCGTGATACAACTACCAGATCCAGGATAAATATGTGCAGAATATCATATGTAAACTTTGTTCCAAAAACGATCGTGAACTTGACTTGTCATATTGTAAAAACGGGAATTTTCACGTACTGCACTATCGGCGAAAGCACCGACTAAGTTTCGACTCATTCCGAGAGTCTTCATCAGGGTGAGTGGTTGCGACTTTCTCCTTCCGCGTCGCGCCGTGCACTCACCGATAGTGCAGTACGTGAAAATTCCCGTTTTTACAATATGGATGTAAACTTTGTCCCACTTTAATTAGAATGTTCAATGACCTTTTTTTACAATCTTTTATTTAACTTGCCATGTTTGTATGTAAGCTTGTTTGTTTAGGTCTAATCTTGCGAAATGAAGTAGAACCATTTCCTCTTATCCTATGGAGTTGAATTTATACATGTTGTTTCAGTTCCGATGACAATGCATTTTTATGGTAAGTATGACCAGGATTAGCTCCAGATAAAGGAACTCTTCAACGGTCAGCACATACGCAAAATTTTATGTAAACACTAACTTCAGCCCACGGCTTCGCTCGCGTAGTACATAAAAAGTAGCCTATGTGTTATTCTGATTCATAAACTATATTACAGTAAAGTTTCATCAAAATACGTTCAGTAGTTTTTGCGTGAAAGAGTAACAAACATCCATCATCGCAAACTCACGTGTATAACGTAATAGGATTTTATGATGTTAGCTGGTTTTAAGTTTTACCATGACATGGTTTAAAAGCTTGTTTTAAAAATGTTTTTTACTTATTTTTTATAATAATATTGCTACCGTCATCGTTATCAATTGAATTGTAGGTATACGGAAACAGACACTTCTTTAGCATGCTGCCAAAACCCAACATATTAAATAACATTGAATGACAATTTCAAATGTGCTGCACGTATTAAGTAATCATAGCCTTGAATTTAGTACTATCAGCGAAAAAAGTGGAGTAACAGTTTAGATTTTGCTGCATGTTTTTGTAAGTCATGTAAGTCCGTTTTAGGCGGTAACGTGTTATTTTTAGTAAGAATTATTTGTTTTATAATAAGAGTTGTGGATTTTGTTTTATAAATAAAATTATAACTATTCACAACAAGAGAATAGTAAAGTACGTGGAATAGTCGTAATAAATAATATCCTTAAATGATACCAAATTAAGATATTTCCAATTTTAAGAGTAAGTCTTCTAGATTAGGTACATCAAAATCTGTCAACTCATTAGATATTTTTTATAAGTAAGTTTGTACTTTTCTCATTTTTATGTCATGTGTATTTTTAATGTCTCGTTAGTATAATAAGTTAGTTATTTCTAACATTTGGGCGATTTGGAGAAATATGTGAGCCCATTTGTGTTTTATGAAATAAATAATTTAATATAAATTGACTAACAGATTCAATTTTGCTGCACGTTTTGGTAACAGTTTTAGAGGTTAGTTATAAAAATGGAAACTGCTAATCTACTTTTGTCGGACAACGCACTATATTCAATGTTAAGACTACTCTTAACACTGAATATAGTGCGCTGTGCGACAAAAGTAGATTACCTTTTCCATTTTTATAACTAATCTCTGGAGCCCGTAGTTCAAAATACTGGGCTACATTTACATATCATATTTATTTATTAAAATCAACATTGGATCATCATAATAAATGTTAGTTATAAATTTCTTATTCTAAGTTAGTTATTCTTATTCCTTGAACTATTTGGCTACTAAACAACAACAACAACAACAACAAAAGTCCATTTTGGCCTTTGACTATTTGCAATCTAAAGAAAGTCATGTTTGGCCCTTTATTCATTTTCTTGTGAAACCTGAAGTAATAGAGCATCTAGAAACTCAAATTGCTGATCTACTTCAGTCGCTGACTGTACCTAGTTCGACGAACCCCGGGAGCGTGCGCAAAACGTGACCAAACAAAATAATCGTTTTGATAGTGTAGACCCTTTTGGGCACTCGTCTCTCGATTCTGATCGTGATAGAATTAAACTCTTGAAAGCAAAGATCCAATTTTTTTAAATCTACATATTTAATTCTTTGATGAGTACTTTTTTTTAGATAAATGAGTTCATCTAGCTCGATTAGCACCACACTACTTACAGCTGAATGAAGGATCATCAAAAAAATAACCAAGCAGAGTTTGTTGCCTGATTCTTCTAGGTTTGATCACGAGCGAGGAATCGCCGTAAATTCACTTTAACATTTTAAATTCACGTAGTTTTTAAGAGCTGACGTATCTTTAAGATCCTTGTGATTTCAACTTCAACTTCAACTTCTTGATTATGGCTTCTGTGGCTAGTTGTCACAATTCTGCCAGTGTCCGTTTGATCCATGATACATTCATAAACAATACAGAGGTGTGAAAATAAGAATATGGTCGGTTTAATGATAGAAAATCGACCAGAATTTTGTGCCAGTTTGAAATTTCAAAGAATAAAAATCTTTTGACTTTGACAATTGGATATGATATAGGTAGTATTATAATTTCAATCTCGAATTAAGGAACGACTTACCTGATTGGCTGTTTCTATCAGTCATGGGGTTGCCAGCCCTACTATATAATATAGTATCCTACTATAATCAGACATGCTAAATCCTTAACAATTAAAAAAATGCATTTATACAGGTACATAACCTGTTTTTTTTCTCTTATCATGTTGTGCCAAAGAAATGCATTTCATTTTATTACAAAACGAGGTCTATGTACTGTACTTTACAGCATCCCAATTATTTTCTTATCACCTGTCATTGCATGCGTAGCTTTATACTATGATGTATATATATTATACTAAATTATATATCTATAAAATGTGAATGGTTTGGGCATATAGAAAGGATGAAAGAAGATTAATAAAACAAGTATAAAAGGCGAGTATGAATCGGATAGTTGGAAGAGGAAGGCCTCGGCGAACGTACTCTGACCAAATTAGAGATATTCTAGAGTAAGGCCAGGCCAGAATTTAATGAGGATGAATGAAGCGAATGAAGTATGCCAGGATCGTAGCAAGCGGAAATGGTCTCTGCCTAACCCTCCGGGAAACAGGCGTGACTGTATGTATCTATAAAATATCGATTTTTAGTACATTGTCAATTATTTTTATTTTTAAACAACCTCCTACCGGTAACCGGAAATACGGGATCCTGTCTTCGCGGTCGAAAAATTACAAAGGCCGGTCTTATCGCTAAAAAGGATTCCAGACAACCTGGCAACGACCTCGCACAACATAAGCGAAGAGTGAACTTGTTACTCCACATTCTAAGCATTTTCTCAACACGAACAATGGCGGCCTCGTGGGATTCCCCGTACAATAGAATTGCACGTCCGAATTACTCACAGTACTAAATTACTAGGCTTTGCCCGACTGACGAAGAAAAGTTGAGTTTTTTCGTGTATATCCAAATCCGTAGCGGAACTGGGTGGCTCGACAAATGCCTCACGCTTAGTTTTCCTTTCACGCTAACGCAAATTTGTCAAGGTAAAACTTGGCAGGCGTCACGTGACATTTCCATAGCTAATGTCATTTCCATACAATTCAAACTTTCCGCAGGCGTTAATGGCAACAGTGTGGTAATTGTCTAGACCCCAGAAGTCAGCGACATAAATCCTACTTATCCTACTAATGTTATAAACGTGAAAGTTTGTGAGGATGGATGTTCGTTACTCTGTCACGCAAAAACTACTGAACGGATTTTGATGAAACTTTACAGTAATATAGCTTATATAACAGAATAACACATAGGCTACTTTTTATCCGGGTGATCATACAACTGTGTACAAGTATATACAAAAATACAGATGAAACCGCTAGATATCTAAAGAAGCATAATATGCGAGACGAATTTCTCAATTTACTAATTTGACTCGTAGCAATCGCTCGTCTACATTAGGATTATAATATTTCACTCAGTAATATCAGTGTAAATTCCATAGTAATAAAACATACTTACAGACGAAAAAAAAATCTAAATATTAAAAAAAAAACCACATTATATGATATAGGAAACTATAAAAAAGAGTTTCAAAATTTTGTAGGACCGTTATTTATTTGTGGGTAAACGTAGCATACAACTTTTTACACTTTTTCAATTAATTTTGTTCGTTTGGAAAATTCGATTGCCTGTTTAAATTTATTTATTACATAAAATGTAAATCCGAAATTTCTTTTATTGCATAAAATGTATATCCATTATTGGCTGTAAGATATGTTTAGTATGAATTATCCTACTATCTTACTAATATTATAAACGTGAAAGTTTTGTGAGGATGGATGTTTGTTACTCTTTCACGCAAAAACTACTGAACGGATTTTAATGAAACTTTACAGTAATATAGCTTATACATCAGAATAACACATGGCTACTTTTTATCCAGATACCAAGCGGGCGAAGCCGTGAGCAGGAGCTAGTTTATTTTATATAAAGGGCTGTTGATAAATAAAATAAAATAAAATCTCATAATTATAGAGACTTCAACAGTTGATGACGACACAGATTTATAAGATAAAAATGATACGAAAAAGAATTTTTAAATTCACGGAATGTCACGCATTGGTGACCTCAATCTCTGCGGCGTTCCGGCTCGTAGGGCGTAGCCGGTGAAATTACACATGACACGACCCTTGCGTAACGTCAGATGAGATGACAGGTGACGTCAGACTTGCGTAAAAGCTTTCGAATTCGAACTTTCGACGGATTATTAAACCAGACAATTTCGGCTTATTTCACAACGCAGTCTTGATATAATTTTGTCTGTATATTTACGGTACTAGTATAGTATTTTAATATACTAGCTTCTGCCCACGGCTTCACCCGCGTGGTACTCGGATAAAAAGTAGCCTATGTGTTATTCTGATGTATATGATATGTTACTGTAAAGTTTCATCAAAATCCGTCCATCAATTTTTGCGTGAAAGAGTAACAAACATCCATCCTCACAAACTTTCGTGTTTATAATATTAGGATATGAAGTTAAATATCAAAAAACCAACTTTCTTACGTGCTTACGTTATTTTGCTATATACCCTTCCGAGAAAACATTTTTCACGCAGCATCATTTAGCCCCAAACTAAGCAGAGCTTTTATTATGGAAACGAAATTACTGATTACTACTTATATACTTTTTTTTTGTAAATACATACATATAATACACAGAAAATACCCAGACCCGAGACAAATATTTGCAGATCATACAGTCATTTATCCGGCGGCGGGAATCGAACCCGCAACCATCTGCGTCTAAGGCGGACTTTCGCCCACTGCCCCACAGAGGTATTATGACTAAAAAACACATTCTATTCTACCTAATTACATAACAGTAATTATTTCTATGTAAATATACCATTGCTATGTAAAGCGAGAGAAAGTAGGTATTTGGAACTAATTTAGCGGATGTCTGCGGGTCTGTCGTGAAATGTATGCGCATTTTATTTTAACCGGAGAACAGATGTTTTCAACCGACTTCAATCAATAGGTATCTGGAACCCCTGGACTTTAGTTCATTTAAATATTGGGGTTACATTTAAATGAATTAAAAATGAAACGTTTAACTAATGAGCTAGATAATGCCGTGTATAAAATGACCAGATTATTTATAATCGTATTAATATGCGAAAACATGAAAAATAACAAACTTTGGCTATCTATCCTAAGATCGAGAAATAGCATAATTTTGCCTATAAATTTTCATTATTGGGCGAGCGCTGAGAAAACTACTGGTGATACATAAAAATTATGTACTACATGATTAAAGTACTCAATATTACCTACAAAAAAGTCCGCGAGGGAATATACTCGTATCTAACTATCATAGTTAAGTCACAATAGCAGCTTTTGTGTTCTAAAATTTAATAAGATCGCGGGTAGAAACAAAAGTTGGTTACATTCGTATCGTTGTATTTATTCTTATTCAAATAAATAGTTTTATCGTTAAGGGTATTTATATAGCAGTAAAATAATTTCATTGGAATTGGACATTTAATTTCGAAGTTATCGTGCGTATAAATTTACGCGGGTGAAACCGCGGGGCGCAGCTAGTGTAATATAACATTAAAATGGTGTTACGCACAGTCTCTATCTATCTTCCATGAATTCTTACAGAACAATTTTAAAAATTTGCATTACAATATCTTAGCCTTTACGGAGGAAAATAGTCATTGGCCTCGATTCTGTAGTACACTAACTAAACTAAACTTAAACTGTTGCTCTCTTTTACTGATAGTGCAAGCAAGAAAGAGATAGCCAAAGTCAAAGTCAAAAGTCAAAATTCATTTATTCAATAAAATCACAAGGACCACTTTGAAACGTCGGTTTTTATCTAGGTGCCTGTTCCTCCGCGACCAAGCCAGGAAAGAAAGGCAAGAAAACAAGGCTGGTTATTCTTTTTAATGATCCTTTTACAAAACAATAGGTTTGAGTTGGAGCATTTTCAATCCCAAGAGCTACAGTTTTAGTAATGTCAAATTAGTCAGATTTAAGTTTTCCATACAAATTTAGTCGTGATTTCAAAACATGCTGACTATAAACACGATGAAAAGCGGCACGTGAAGTGATTTGACAGCAGCACACAGCAGTAAAATTCTTGCCATCTCTTTTTTGCGTACACTATCAGTAAAAGAGAGCGACAGTTTAAATATTTAGTTTAGTTAGTGCACTACAGAATCGCCTTTCATCTGTTCAGACATCTGTTACAGATGATTTATGAGGCGTCAGTCAGGTTAAATTACAACTAGGAATTGAACACTTTCGCAATGTCTTTCCTATGCGTAAAATGTACCACTTAAATGCTACTTTCTAAGGTACATATTCTAAAGAAGGCAAGTTAAAAGATTAAAAGGTGCTAATTACTACCGAGCATTGCACAATTGCACATCGTTCCGTGAAATTCTTTCTCTGTCGAAGCAGTTCAGCTCTGGAATATCTACCATTTGAAATCAAAAAGGTAGACTCTAAAGATTAACTCGCAAACACTTCCTTGATGAATTTTATTCATAACTTCTTATCTTTTTGCTTTTGCTATTATTATTTATATGTATAAGTGCCTGTATATATTAAGTAAATGTGATCAGATATACAAAATAATATTGTATCTTTTTTTTTAAAGAAATTCATTTATTCATACAACTATTTACAAGTAGGTAATATATACAAAAAATACAGATGAAACAGCTAGCCATCTAAAGACCGTTGTAAACGATCTATAGATAACTGATCCAGATCACTACCAGACGGAAGCGTTCCCAAAATAAGTTATAAGTTAATCTATAAGTTGATGAAATATGTAGCGCGCTTACCGCCAATCACATAAAAGTGGGTTGGCTGGTAGAAAATGCTTTAGCATTGAGTCCACCTATTGTTAGTTAAAAAATATGCAATAAAATGTTAATAAATTCTATTCTACTAATATTAAAACGCGAAAGTTTGTGAGGATGGATGTTTGTTACTCTTTCACGCAAAAACTACTGAACGGATTTTGATGAAACTTTACAGTAATATAGCTTATACATCAGAATAACACATATGCTACTTGTTATCCAGATACCACGCGGGCGAAGCCATGGGCAGAAGCTAGTATTATAAATGCGGAAGTTTGTGAGGATGGATGTTTGTCACTCCTTCACGCATAAACTACTGAACGGATTTTAATGAAACTTTACAGTAATATAGCTTATACATCAGAATAATTAAATAATAAACAGCCTAAAAATAGGCTATTTTTTATCCGGGTACCACGCGTGCGAAGCCGTGGGCAGAAGCTAGTTTGAAATATTTTCAGTTATTTTTCAGAGTTTGCATAAAATGTTCAGTTTGATACAATTTAGGACTTTTTTCCTAACTGTGTTATCTGTAACTATATTAACTGTGTATTTATCCGTTTGTGTACACATACCCACCATTATTTTTCAGTTGTCCCTATCCTCAAAGGTTTGCTGGAAGAAAACTCTTGTTAGGGTTAAGCTCGCCTTTGTACATGTCCTATATGTAAGTTTTCTTGTCTGTATTTTCTGTGTGTACAATAAAGAATAAAGAAAGAATAATTACATTTGTTTTTTTTAAGTTTGTTCCCTTTAATTGGGAGTTAAAATAGGTACGTTTTATATCACTAAGTACTTACTATTGATTTGAGTAGGTACCTACCTATATTAGCGTGGGATTTGAGCAGTAGGTAATGAAGACTGAACTTGAGGAAAAAAGTGTTCCGGGCATCGCAGAGCATGTACGCTGTCTCACTCGGCTATCGAAAACCTATAGTTATTCTTTGTGGCATAGAAAAAAGCTTAGGTCAACCTACTTAACTGTAAGCTGCAAACATTTCTTACTTTTTATGACACGCTTTGCGTAGAAGTTGGCCCTGAAAAGAGCCTTTTGAAAAAACATTTAAGCAATAAAATATTTTATAAAAAAACCTTACCATTTTCTCGTCGGAAAAGAATATCCAATCACCGAAAATCAGGCACCAAAGTCAAACCGCAAATATATAAAAAAACACACAATCACTGTCACTTATCGCGGGAATTATTAACTGTCACGTTGACAGTTCATTTTTTTGTTTTTTTTTTTAGTTGTTTTCGGCGTTCAGAGCCGATGAGAGTTGATACAACACTGAGATGAAAAGACGCGGGACCAAGAAAGTCGGGTGTTTATTCCCATATGGTTGTTGTTAGGAAATGCCTTCACTTGCAATTGCACGAATGTCCACTCACTCTCTGTGAGGTAAGGTTGGTTTTAGTTCCGTTGGTTTATTCATTCACACTGTTTGTTGTAGGGTCACCATGATTTTTTTAATCGTATTTTTTTAATTTTATTCCGAGGCAAAAAGGTTTAATGCCAACCAGATGGTATTTTCAACACAGGGGGGCATTGAAATGGGAAATATGATTTATATAATTCTTATTTTACAAACAGGTTTTTATCACATGATTACTTTTTTTTTCATAAAACCTGTACCTGCACATATAGGTAGGTATAATATACAAAACATACAGATGAAACACCTAGCTATTAGAATACCGTTGAAAAAATCTACAGATAGGTCAACTAATCCAGACTGGTCGAAGCAACACGTGACCAGAGAACTGGCTCTTATCTGGGTCACCGCATTAGCATTGCCATTCAGCGTGGCAATGCAGCCAACATTTTGGGAAAGCATCCATCAGGTCAACTTATTCCAGTAACGACCAGTAGGTTTTGAAAGGTTGTCGACCTCTGTGGCGCAGTGGGCGGAAGCACGCCTGTGACGCAGAAGGTTGTGGGTTGGATTCCTGCCGCGGGACAAATGTTTGTATGATCTGCAAATATTTGTCTCGGGTCTGGGTGTTTTCTATGTATAATACGTATGTATTTACAAAAAAAAGTATATAAGTAGTATATCAGTCATGTAGTTCCCATAATACAAGCTCTGCGTAGTTTGGGGCTAGATGATGCTGTGTGAAAAATGTGCAGCATTATTTATTATTTATTTATTTATTTATTAACCGATCCATATAGTAACCACTATCTGTGTCAGTTGATCTGTTTACCTAATATTTGGCACTAGCTTCTGGCTCCGATTTTGCTCATGCTCCAAACACTTTTAAGGTCCACCATAGGGTAGAACATCATAAAAAAACCAGTGGAACGACAAAGAAACAAATAATCATGTATTTTGCTTATAATATCAACTTTCATGAAAGAGCGGATTCGATTCCCGCTGCGGGAGAAATGTCCTAAAAAAGCCCAAATTCCTGATACCCACGACACAGGGGAACCTGTGTGGAGCCAGGACTATGTATGTATCTGTTCGGTGTTAATTTATTAAGTAATCATGTATTTATTAATTTTACATCAATATAAAATACTTACCTTATGCAACAATCTTCAGTCATCATAATTCATGGTGTTATTAGTCAGATAAGACACATCCATTCGAAAATAAACCTTAAACCAGTAACCATAAAAACCAATATCATCTTCCAATAAAACCATAAACAGGATTTTAAGTTTTTAATTTTCTCTTTCGGATATGTCAAGGTGTGTTCCGGATGTAGAATTCAGTAAATGGGAAAGAAAACGTTGGAATGAACCTGCACTCTAATTGCACTAGCAAAATGGCTATGGGAACGAGACTGCACTGATTTTGACAAGCTTAACAATAATAATAATAATTAGAGATTAAACGAACTTACCTGAAGTGAAGTTCTATCCAAATTATACGAGTTGCTTCGTCCGAAGAGATTAGAAGACATTTGTAGTATACGTTTAGGTATCGCCTTTTTACCACTTAGTTGAAAGCAGAGTATCTGTTTCTTTTTTTTTTTTTTTTTTAAGTGGGTACTTCTATTTCTTTACCGCGCGGTCCGCCTGTACTGACACTCATTTAGTTGAAAGCCTGGAATCTTAATATTTCACTGAGTACCTAGGGGTTAGGGTTGGGAGGGAACTAATCTCTTCGGACGAAGCAACTCGTATAATTTGGATAGAACTTCACTTCAGGTAAGTTCGTTTAATCTCTAATTATACATCCTTGCTTCGTCCTTCGAGATTAGAAGACATTTGTAGATTTTGAAAGACAGTGAAATATTCGAACACTGTTTAAACTTTTGTTATTTATCACAAAAACTGAAATCATGTTTTACAAATTGATCCAACTGAAAGATACTTTCTTATGATAAGGTAGGTATAACAAATAATTGTTGTGGTAACTTAACTATTTACCATATTATTATAACTATAACATTTATCGGTTTCAGTGATTTAAGATAGACAAAGCAAACTGATCAGATTGATCACACTGAATATCTCTACGATAAAATCTAGCAAACATGGTAGAATTGCCACTCCACCCAGCTGTATTACGTATTGTATCAATATTGACGCCAGCTCTATGAGCAGCTGAGGTGGCTGCGTGTCTGGTGGAGTGAGCAGAGAATATAGAGGTGTCAACTCCACTAGCTGATAGTGTATCTTTTATCCATCGGCTGATGGTATTCGTGGATACTGATTTATGCGGTTTCTTAATACTAATGAATAGGCAATTTTCGTTGTTTCTTAAAGGCTTCGTCCTTTCAATGTATGCTAATAACACGTCTGCTGGACATATTTCCGTTCGGTCTTTATAAAACGGAATATTAAGATAAGGTTGAGTTGAACCTGGGCGTGACGTTTTTATCAAATCATGTATCTTTATTAATATTTGATGATTATTAATAATTATGTTGTCTAAATTAATTTTGCTAATAGTCTGAACTCTATGTGCAGTTACCAGCATAAGTAACGTGACGATCTTATAAGTCAAGTGTTGTAAACTCAAATTAGAATTGGGATACCATTTAGACAAAAATTCTAAAACTACCGATGGGTCCCATGTAATGTTATATTTTGGGGCTGGAGGGCGAAGTCTGTAAAATCCTTTAAACAGCCTAGTTACGCGGTCATCTGACCCTACTCTCGATCCTAAGATCAATGATAGAGCGGAGCGATGACTGTTTAGTGATCCATATTGTAGACCGGATTGAAATAATTCAGTTAGAAAGTAAATCACGATCGGAGTTGACGCTTCATATATCTCAAAATTGTGTTTTTTACAAAACATTACCCAGCGTCGTATCGCGACATCGTACTGGTTAATTGTTTTTTCTGATAGGGAAGCTATCATAATATCTAGCGATGACGGTGGTACGCTCCTCTTTAGTAGTGCCGTCCTGATAACCTCCCTGCAATTAACGTCAGCTTGGGGTGACTGTTGGAAATAGATAATAATACATTATCGCAAGGTCTAAATTGTATTAATTCGGAACAGAGAAGGTCTACAAAAAGAGGGAACCAAGGTTGTGTGGGCCAAAATGGAACCACAACAATACCTTCAGCTTGATCTGTAATTATTTTTCTTAAAACCTTTAATATTATCGCAAACGGAGGATAGGCATAGAAAGAAAAGTCTTTCCAATTTACAGTAAATGCATTTATGGTGAATGCTCCGGGGTCTCTATTCCATGAGATATATTTCCTACATTTATTATTAATTCTGGAAGCAAAAAGGTCAATTTTTGGTTGTCCAAGAGCTTGAACAATTTTTTCAAAAGCATGATCTTTTAGCTCCCATTCTGTATCTGGATGAGATCTTCGTGACTCTGCATCTGCTATTTCGTTATCTTTTGAACTTATGTATGAAGCGAAGACGAATATTCCGCGAGCTTCACACCACTGCCATAAGGATTTTGTTACTTCAGTGAGATGAGGAAATCTAACTCCACCCATACGGTTGATGTACGAAATAGCAGTTGTGTTGTCGATACGCAGTAATATCTGTCAATTTTTTAATTTCTTTGCAAAAATCTGTAAGCCTAAGAATGCTGCCAGGAGTTCTAGATAATTAATATGTTTGACTGATTCTGAGATACTCCACTGGCCACTGGCGGTCTCCTCACCGCATGCTGCCCCCCACCCTTTTTTGCTAGCATCAGAAAAAAATTCTGTACAGTAGCTGTCTTGTCTGATGGGATTGACTGCAACTTCAATAGATTTTAACCACCAGGAAAAATCATCCTGTAAATACCGCGGTAACGACATGTAGCTATCATAGCTATTTGTGTTACACAAAGCAAGGTATTTGCATCTTTACATTTGCTTGGTATACATCCAACCATACTGGATAGCCGGGCAAGAAGAAGTGAGAAGTCCTACCAAGCGTGCAAAGTGTCTAATTTTGCAACGAGATTGAAATTGGAATGACTGTAACTCCTTTTTTATTAAAAAGCGTTTTTCTTCGGTTAAGCTAACATGAAAGTTCTTTGTATCTATCAGGAAACCAAGGTATTTGCAAACAGTCATCGGAGTCATACAGCTCTTTTCAATATTTATGATGAATCCTAAGGACTCTAAAATATTTCTTGTATGTAAAATATTATTCAAACAGTCTTGATAATTTCTTGAAATTGTACATATGTCATCTAAGTATATAGATGACAAGTAACCTAATGATCTGAGTAAACACATTACCGGTTTTAACAATTTTGTGAATACGAAAGGAGCTGTATTTAAACCAAATGCTAAAACATTGAATTGGTACAATTTACCCTCGTATTTAAATCGTAAATACTTTTTAAAATCCTGATGTATGGATACAAGAAAATATGCATCCTTTAAATCCAGAGTGGCCATAAAACTGTTCTTTGATATTAATTTTAATGTTGTTCTCAAATCTTCAATTTTAAAGTGTTCCGTTGTAATAAACTTATTCAAAGACTTTAAATTTAATATAAATCTATTTTTACCGTTGTGTTTTTTGATCAAAAAATAATTAGACAGAAATTGTCCTTCCAATGGTTCACAAAGTGATATAGCTCCGTTATTTATAAGATTAGTGATGGCCACCTTGTATTGAAAGGCTTCGGATTTTGATAACATAGGTGAACTCGGTTCGTACGATTGAGAAACCGGTTTGGAAAAAGGTATCTTGTACGATAGTATCACGGGATCTTGAGTTATCAATCGCCATTGATCGTAAAAATATGATAATCGGCCTGCGAAACGTACCGGGTCTAGCGACGCGGGGCTGGGTGCGGCTGTGAGCGCGGCGGCTGTCGCGGCTGCTGCTGCGGCTGACGCGGGCGCGGTGTGTATGTGGTCGGCTCGAATCTCCGTCCTGTTCCCGTCTGCCTGGCTTATGGGAACGGAGGCTTCTGGTTTAAAGTCTGCGCAGAAAATTGTTTTGGCTTCTGTACTGGGGTAGTCTTCTTAGCGGGTGTGATTTTTATTTCAGCACCCGATTTAGATATTGCTTTTGCAGCTTTGAGCGTGTCGGCTAGCTTTTCACCGAATAAGGAACCATCTATTTCTGTATTAAAGAGCTGATCTTTAATTTCCTTCTTTATTGTGGAGCATATAAAACTCCTTCTTGTCATGGACTCGTTGTATTGTGAGTCACACATTAGGCGACCAGCTTCGATTAATAATTTTATTACCGCCTGGTCTTTATGTTCCAAAGAGAACAAACGAGTCAAAGCTTCACTGATGCAAGAAATACTTGCTGCGACTTGCGTCTGCTTATTTTGTAACGCCTTATCTTTTTTGATAAGCATCTCTGATAAAGCTGCTTTTATCTCCGGGTTTAGCTTCGGTGCGTCAATTTTTGTGCAATTTTTTGGAACAAGATGCTTTTCAAGCAGTTCCTTCTTGGAATCCTTAGTTAAACCCGTCGTAGCGATGTGCTCCCAGCGCACAGCTAATTCACTTCGAATATCAGGTCCATATTTTTTATCCTTCGAAGGCGTCTCTCCCAAGAGATTTAGAATCTCTTCCTCTAAATCCGGTTGATCGAGTACTATCTCGATGGGCAATTCTGACTGTTGTACGTCTGTGACGGGATCTGGGATAGATGGTGTAGACGTACTCAGCTGGGTCTCTTCCACAGTGATTGGCATTATATGGACCTCAGATTGTATTTCCATTTCATCTGGAATGTGAAAAAAGGCCATACGGAGAAGGGCGCAATAAAATATCTACGATTTTTGTGCATCTAATGAAGTGAAGGGCCCATCCCTATTTAGATGGCCACAACTTCAATGCAAAAATATTACTATTCGTTCAACAGTAACTCGGTGATAGTCCTTGAAAAACTATCCACAACTGTTATGTTATTTATCATCCATGTGGATGTAACATTAGATAAGTACCTCTAAAATAAAGTGTAGGTAACATTCCTTCCCAAATGTACACAAACACTACTTATTTGGCACTCCAAATGATGTGAAGGTAACATCCCCACAAGATGTACACAACACTAATTAAAAAGTGACGTCATGTCAAAACTTGATATGGATATAGCCCCAAGAACTATTCACAATATCATTACTGACATAATTATAGAGGGAACAAAATGCACTAAGCTTACCTTCATGGTCCGATTGCACTGGCGAGATATTCGCTGATGAGGTGCTACTTTCATAACGACGACCTCTCGATCGTTTGTCCCTTTTTGAGAGTTTATTTTCAATTTTTCTTAGTTTTCGACGTAGGTAATCACTGTCCTCCTTTTTGTGACTACGTTTCGGCATCTTTATAACTTTTTTATGAAAAAATAGGAATAATGTGGCGATAGGCGAGGCACTAAAACGCGAATGAGTGTCAGTACAGGCGGACCGCGCGGTAAAGAAATAGAAGTACCCACTTTAAAAAAAAAAAAAAAAGAAACAGATACTCTGCTTTCAACTAAGTGGTAAAAAGGCGATACCTAAACGTATACTACAAATGTCTTCTAATCTCGAAGGACGAAGCAAGGATGTATAATCCCGCAGGGCGCGCTTGTTGCGAGCGTTCGGTGCGTGGCGACACCGCGGAGACACATTACTCCCTGGGGTCGGCAGAGACCCCTGACCCTCGGCTTGCCTTACCGGCCGGTCGAAGGTGGAGGCGCAAGAGCGGAACCTATGCTCCAATGGTGGAAGTGTTAAAGGCAAAAAGCCGTTTAGTGAAACTGCAGCACACCTCTCCACACCCTTTAGCCGTTCACACCAACGTTGCCTCTACGCTGCGTATCGTTGGCGGCACTTATGGGGCCCGTCTAGTGGACAGCAAGTCATCACCTGCCTATGATTTGATTTGAATTTGAGTCAGAATTGGCAGGTGCCGTTTCATCCTACATAGCCCAGCAACCATTCCTTAAGCATTTACTCCTGCAATAGTCCAGATTACCACACAATATATCCAATAGTTTCATCATCACCATCCACGAAAAACCATTTTTTATATATTGTATTGTAAAAAAAGGCCTCTTAGTGTTAGCTTCGGCTCCACTAATGCCTATAAAGGCTCCAGGTATAAGCCTGAGATTAAAAATAAATAAAGAGAATAATAATAAATTATTTATTTTCATACACGAGATCCACGGTACAATACAAATTCTATTAATTTATTATAATAAATGCACACAAAAAAATACAAAATAGGTACAAATGATACACATACCAAAAAAAATCTAGGTGGCAATAGCCACCCACCGTTTGTATATATCTGACAAGATCAAACGATCTGCGATACTCCTTAAAATTGTGTTTTACACATGTCAACTCTGGACATAAAATCTTTTTCTCATTAAAAGAGTCAACACGGTCCAATGTCCAAAACTTTTTAAAACATCAAAATGGCGAAAAAAATTTACGAAAATAGCATTCAAAGAAGAACGTCAAAAATTATCATACTCCAATAACAGAGATTTACAAAAACACCGTGAAAGAATATGTAGATAGCGTATTGACAATGGCAGGAACACGAAAAATTAAGAGGCTTTTTCTGTTGGGTGCGCGCCGCCGACACCCAGCATGGGCGTTTTCGTTTTTTACCGCAAACGGTTATGTAACCGATATACAGTTCGCATATTGATATAGAAAACGGTTTTCAGGTATCGATATCAGTCGCAGGGGTTTTTAGATAGGCAAACTAACAACGAAACGACAAGCGCAAACTTGTTTAGTTATTTATCAGTTTAGCAACTTGTAACTACGCCGGCGTGAAAACATGGACCAAAAAAAGTAAACCATATTGCCAGCTATCTATAATATATTTTTACGCACGCCATTATCATGCAATCATGGCTAACGTTACGTCATATTCGCTCCATATATCGTTTCGTTTGGTTTTTGGTTTGTGAAGTTTTCGTTTTGTTCGTGTCTGTAACAGTTGAGGTTTTGATAAGTTTTCATGATATCGGTTATGTGGATTCAAATATCGATATGGTATCGATATCTAACCCATATCCGATATCAGTTACGTTTCGATATATCGAACTCATGTCTACCCAGCGCGCCTTTGTGCTGCAAAAGCGAGATGTGCGCGCGATTGTCGGTGTCCCGGACGACGTCTCCTGTAGGGAGCTGTTTAAGGAGCTTAATGACTCTCCCTGGGGAACTCATATACCAGCTTGCAACATTCACTCACAACAACTTGGACCTGTTCTGGCTGTGTGGTGAACGCCGGCCGTGGCATGCGTCAACAAACATCATCACTGACTTGTTACGCCGACTCACAAGTTAGCTAAATCAGAAAGGGCGGTTTACGTATTAGGCCCCTCCGTATACGATAGACTGTCAGAGAGGATCCGAGATACAGCTTCCATACCTATTTTTAAGAGTAGACTTAAAAAATGGTTAATTAATCAAGTTTTTTTTTAATATACATGAATTTTATGTATTTTTTAGTACCTACTTACTTCTATATGATTTTTTTTCTGTTTCCTCTTTCTGACTTGTAAAATTGGTGTTATGAATAAATCTTTATTTCTACCTACCTATCTAAAACTCGAGGCATTGGCTGGGAAAGAAAACTACTTTTTTTATAGTAAAAATGACATACGATTGATTGGGAACTTTAAATTTGGAGAACAATAAATTTGGCATTGGTATGTCCCATATTTTTCTGTCATGACTGTACCTGCTATTTACCTATTTATGTATATACAATACATAAATAGGTACATAGTATTCATATTGTAAAAACGGGAATTTTCACGTACTGCACTATCGGTGAAGGCACCGACTAAGTTTCGACTCATTCCGAGAGTCTTCATCAGGGTGAGTGGTTGCGACTTTCTCCTTCCGCGTCGCGCCGTGCACTACGCGCTGCCGCACGTTGTGCGCGGTTATAAAGGCGCGCGAGTGGAGGGGGCGATTGTGTTCGTAGCATTGTTATAACTACTGGTGGTAGGGGTGCTACATCGTCTACGCTACTGCTCACGTCGATGCAATAACCTATTCCTGGAGAGCCAGACAGGCTACGCTCACTGTGGCAATGTCAGATTCGACTCCCCCGTTATCATGCAGTCCATACAGACATGACTTCCAGGCGGGGGGTAAAGCCCATCCACGGTCTCTGTTAAAGTTTGGTAGACGACCTATCTCGATAGCTTCGCGGATCTTGCGAGGAACGAAAAACTTTTCTCTTGCCAAGACCCGGGCTTTATCAAAACGGATATAGTGCGTCGTACCAGTGACCAGCGAATGCTCTGCTATGGCGGAACTGTTGATATCTAAGTTCTTCACAGCGCGTATGTGTTCGGTGAGCCTTGTAGAAATGTTGCGTTTTGTCTCGCCGATGTAGCATTTACCGCAGTCACAAGGAATTTTGTAGACACCGGGGACACCTAATGGGTCTCTATCCTTGGGAGAACGTAGCAATTGTCTCAATTGTGTCAGGGGTCGAAATATCGTTTTTATGCTGTATTTTCGACGTAAGACGTGCCCGATTTTATCTGTCATTCCCTTAACAAATGGTAAGTATGCTGCAGCTCTCTCTACCGATGCCTTGCGTGACCTCATAGACGTGTTTGCGATCCGAAAACTTTGTCTCCAACCATAGCCGTTTCTCTCTAACACCTCTTTCACATGTGACAGTTCAGCATCCACGTAAGAGTGCGTGGTACAGAGGTGAGGTGTGCTGGATGGTGGTGAGAGTCAGCTCTAAGGTATCTGTCTGTATGTGTTGGTTTGCGGTATATCGAATGTGAGAAGCGTCCTGAAGTTTCTCGCTTGACCAACACATCTAGAAAAGGCAGAGTTTTGTTTTGTTCACGCTCCACAGTGAAACTGATTTTAGGGTGTCTGGTGTTCAAATGTGTAAGTAACGGTGTAATGTTATCTTTATGTATTATGGCAAACACGTCGTCTACATACCGCCACCAGTGTCTTGGCTTAAAAGGTACATTTTCCAGCGTTGTGGACTCAAACCACTCCATAAAAATGTTTGCGACTACCGGAGCTATAGGAGACCCCATCGCTACACCCTCCATTTGCAGAAAATAATCACCCCGCTACATAAAATAGCCACTAGACAATAGAAACTCAATCACCTTCATGTACTCGATAGGTATTGAAGTAGGTAGCAATAATTCCTGAATTATAGTTATGGTGTCCGCTATCGGTACATTGGTGAACAGAGAAGTTACGTCGAAACTCACCATACATTCATCTTCCTGTATTACTATTCCATCCAACAGTTGTGTGAAGTGGGTGGAGTCTTTCACGTAGCTATCCGTTTTTCCTGTGAATGGAAGCAGTACATTCGCCATAAAGCGCGCTGTTTTGTACGTTAGTGAGTCTATCTGGCTTACTATGGGGCGAAGAGGCCAATTGGGTTTATGAATTTTAGGAAGGCCATAGATCTTTGGAGAAGTGGGATTCATGGGTCGTAATCGCTCATACAAGTCGTCAGAAATTGCTTGAAGTAACTCCTTCAACTTTTTAGTTACTCTAGCTGTGGGATTGTAGGTGGCTCGTTTATAAGTTGTGGCGTCGTCCAGTAATTCCATCATTTTTTGTTCATAAGCCGTTGTATCCACAATAACAGTCGCATTCCCTTTATCTGCTGGGAGCACCAGCACGTCCTGATTATCCCGCAAACTCTTCAGGGCTTTCCATTCGGGCTTTGTGATATTGGGTTTAGGTAACTTGGCTTTCCGCACCATAGACGCAACATCTTGTCGTAAGCACTCAGCGTCGTGCGCAGGAATTTTGTTTCGCGAGATGGTTTCCTCGACGCTAGAAATGATCGCTTCAACTGGTACCTTATGCGGGGTGGGTGCAAAATTAATACCTTTTGATAATACCATTTTTACATCATCTGACACCACTAGAGTTGATAAATTAATCACCGTTTTGTCATCATTAATGGGGCAATTTGCCACGACTGGTTGCTTGTTTTTGTTTGTCAGACGCTCAAATTTGGAGTTATGGGTATTTGTTATCCTGATTCTCACTAACTCTGCCCTGTTGGCTGACATTGCATCCAGTGTATCCCATAGATCCGGTCTTAATACTCCAGACACTTGTTGGTGTAGCTCATACAATTACTCTGATACAAACGCAATTTTCCGGTAATATTCTCGAATTACCCGCGAACACAATTTGTTATTAAATCGTCATAGTAGGTATTATCTGAAAATTTGTGCTATTATTGTATATTTTTTCCCGTTTGTGTACACCCACCTCTATTTATCAGCTGTCCCTATCCTCAAAGGTTTTCTGGAAGAAAACTCTTGTTATCTTCCAGCAAACCTCTTGTCGCCTTTGTACATTTCCTATATGTAAGTTTTTTTGTCTCTATTATCTGTGTGTACAATAAATAATAAAGGACTGTTTGAAGGATATCACAAGATCCATTCGTTAATATACGAAACAGTATTTTTCAAACTTTAACGATCTAACGCTGTAACGGACCGTATACAACTTATTAATAATTATAAACATTATATTTGGCATGTGCCCACGTTTTGCATAGTATTTTTTTTTGACAACCTCTGTGGCGCAGTGGGCGAAGGTCTGCCTGAGACGCAGATCGTTGCGGGTTCGATTTCTGCCGCGGGACAAATGTTGGTATCTGCGAATATTTGTCTCGGGTCTGGGTGTTTCATATTATACATAATATGTATGTATTGAAAAAAATGTATATAATTAGTATATCAGTCATGTAGTTCCCATAACACAAGCACTGCTTAATTTGGGGCTAGAGGATGCTGTGTGAAAATTAAAAAAAAAAAATTGCGTGGTTATGCCGGTTTCCTCACGATGTTTTTCTTCACCGATTTGCTCACGTGTTTTGACACCGATTAGCTCACCGATTTGCTCACATAATTATTTTAAGTTAATAAAATCAATATAGTTCAAAATCCTAAAATAAATACAATATGCTTTTTCTATACAAAAGACTTCAACGCGCTCATTCGTTACTTACCCGGGACGTTAGGAACCCATATATGCGTTTGCCATCAGAGGATTTTTGCCACCATTTTCCTCTGCAATGACTTCTCAGACTATACAACGGCTTAATAAAATTGATTTTTACGACAATTATTTTCAAAGATCGTTTTTCACACATTTCATCACATATCATTATCCTACTATGATTGTTACTCTTTCACGCAAAAACTACGAAACGGATTTTCATGAAACTTTACAGTAATATAGCTTGTACATGAGAATAATACATAGACCAATTTTTATCCCGGTACAACGCGGAAAAAGCCAGGGACAGAAGCTAGTAGATGATATAATACATCTTTTACAACTGTTGTGAAAGGATTCATAGAAAAAAACGCTTTAAGCCCACTTAATTATTATTCATAGCTTAGTCGTCGGTATGTGAATATTTAATCAGTTATCAATAAAATTCATTTAGTTTTAAACGTAGAAAGAAATCAACTCACTTTACAAGAGACATATGATAAAGGCGATATAGAATACATAATCAGTTGATCTATCCATATACGAGTATTTCGTTCGTATCAGTCTATAGATGTGAATTAATGTTTTTATATTACTAAAGAAACAAACCCACACCGGTTGGTAAGCGATTACCGTAACCTATAGACGCAACATCAACAGTATCACTCATATGTCAAAAAGTGACAGAGCTAATGTCAAAAAAGGACTTGGCGCAAGGACTTGAATCCAAGCCAAAACAATTAAAAAAAAAACACACACGTGTTTTGTTTAGATATCAAGAGAAAGATCATGTAGTTACGGAAGACGAGGCCTATCTAAGAACTAACCTGGAGATCGAAAAACTGATCCTCATGTGCTTACGTTATTTTGCTCACTCGGGATGACACTCTTTCGAATAAAAAACAAAAGAAAAATATCTCACAAAAAATGTTTCAGCTAGTCGTGATTCCATAAGATGATGTTTTTTTAGTTTAACGGGAAACGCGGAAGACGACGCTGTATGGTCATACGACTATAGCCTACCCTAAAAGGGTAAATTAAAAAAAAATACGGGAAACGTAGCAATTCCTCAGGAGTAAAACATTTATTAGACCAATTCGGGATCATTTTCTATACAACAACTAAAGAATCATCAAAATCGGTTAACAATTGGCGAAGAAGAGAAGAGATCAAGGCACAAAGATAAATTTATTTACTATGAGTAAAAAACATGCATTTAATCTCGTGTGCAGCAACCACGTCATGGTAAAACTTAAATTATTATTATTAGAAATATTTATTTAAAAAATAAATAAAAATTAAAACCAGCTGTCATAACCAAATGCGTACACAACATTTCGTGTTTGTGCGGTTGACCGTTGAAGAGTTCATTTATCTGGAGCTAATCCTAGATGTCGATTCAGGTCATGCTTTCCATAAAAATGCATTGTCTTCGGAACTGAACCAACATGTAAAAAATCAACTCTGTAGGATAAGAAGAATTGGTTCTATTAATCTTGAAAGATTTGACCTAAACAAAAGCTCAGTACTCGATACTCAATACATTTATTGCTTTCTCATAGTAGGTACATAGATGGTGTTTATAGGTAGGTATCTCACATGAACCCTGTCTAAGGGTATAGCAACAGATACGAGTAGGTAGGCAGGCCGAGGTTTTGCGTAAACAAACTAGTTATTAATATCTACAGTAAATAAAGTTAAGTCTCTCAAATGAACTTTGTATTAGGGTATGGCGGCAGAGCAAGCTTGCTCTGCTTTTTTACAAGCGGCAAGCTTGTAAAAAAGCAACTGAATTGAGAAGCTCTTCCTTTTTTGAAGTTGATTAAAAGCACATTTCAATCGAATAAGCGGTTTCGGGGTTTAATGGCAATAATAATATAACAAGTAAACAAACAACATCTTGGCAAACGCATATATAGGCTTTACGTCGCGGGTTAAAATATGGCAGCACATTAGAAAAAAATCATAAGTATTATAATTAGTTCTTTCAGAAAAAGCTTACAGTTAAACATCATACAAACATATAAAAGAAGCTTAGAAAACTATCGCGGATTTTAAATAGATCTTTCATACTTTGTAAAACGGCAATTTTCACGGACACAAAATGGCCACCCTATCACCACATTATTACTCTCGGAGAATGCTTATTATTTGCATAACCAAACTATTCATGCGAAAGTGAATTTCCGAACGTGTTTTAATATTTTGAATTTGGAATGGGCGTGCTATTGGTCGGTGTGATACTGGTTCCATGTTTAAACTTTGATTTCTCTTTGTTGTTTATCTGTGTAGTACAAATGGCGTAGAAATGAAGGTGCTTATTCTTGACTTTTGTCTCAAAAGATTTATTCAAGACCTAGATATACAAGACAAGTATCTTTGAATAGATATTGAGTATAATGTAAGGTATCTACTATTATGTTGACTCTCCTTGCGCGGAAAGCAGATCAGACAGCTTTTATTGTGCAAAATTAAAACAAGGGGCATAACTTTTTTTAAGTATAAAACAATCACACTCTTTTTATTCATTCTGCTCAAGGGCTCAAGGATCGACAGTTAGACAGTACCCGACCTAAAAGTTACCTTCCTACTTACCTACACATAGTTTGTGGACTTAAAGTTACTCAAATATCGAAATCAAATTCTACTGCAAAACTAAGTAGGTTTTACTACGAAATGCAGGTGCCTAGGACATTTCAAGTGGCAACCTGAGTCAGTAATAAATATATAGATAGATAAACTCTTTATTTTCTCTTTATAACAAAAACATAATAGTAAAAGAACAAAAGAAATGCACACCGAGCGGTCTTATCGCTGAAAGTGATTTCTTCAAGACAACCTTAGGATGGGGAGAACTATTTAAAGGAATAAATAATTCTCGGTGTTATTGTAAAACACCGAGAACTATCCGTGAAGGCACCGACTAAGTTTCGTCTCCTTCAGAAAACTCCCGTTTTACAATGATTCCGTTTTTCGTTCTCGCATTGCTGTTTGGAGGGCTTTTTTCCGTTCAACCTTTTTGGTGTCAAATGGCAACGGTGAAAATCAGTCGGTGATAAACATTTGACAATTCTAATGATCATCACAAGATGTAATCTGTGACCATATTCGATATAACTACGTGCAAGTGATTTCTCAAAGTCACTTTATGCATCTGAATGCATATTATGGGCTGGTGATTGATATAAACTGTTTGTTGAAGATTAATTTAACTGTTATTTACATTTCTGTTTATGCAAAGTCAAAATTCATTTATTCAATAAAATCACAAGAATCACTTTGAAACGTCGGTTTTTATCTACTGCCTGTTTCTCCGCGACCAAGCCAGGAAAGAAAGGCAAGAAAACAAGGCTGGGTTATTCTTTTTAATGATCCTTTTACAAAACAATAGGTTCGAGTTGGAGCATTTTCAATCCCAAGAGTTTATGTCATCTAAATAATCCGATATTTTATAGCATGCCTTTTTATAAAGTTTTTGTTTAATTACGTTTTTAAAATTTTCATTGATAATTTTTATATTGGGAGTTTGTTATATAAGCGTACACCGTGCCCTTTAAACGATTTACTAACTTTATGGAGTCTACAAGTGGCACCAGCGAGTTTATGTTTATTTCTAGTATTAACATTGTGATTATCGCTTTTTTTCTTAAACAAATAAATATTTTTGTGAACATACATCAGACTTTCATAGATGTATACGTGCATTTTGTACCTATCCAATCTACGTATTTCATCTCTTTTTAAATATAGAATTAAACTTGCAGCGTCCTGACAGGATCCCTGTACTTCGTCAGAGCTTCTTTGGTGTAACACCTAAGCTAATGTAAGTAGATACATTTGAGCATGAACAATAAGATATAAGTTCCCATCGTATCCAAATTTAAAAAAAATAGACAAACGCTGTCTCCGTTTACAGAAATCAGAAAATTACGCCGTTTAACATTCTTCGCCATTTCGGAACAGAATGACTAAAGAACTGACGTAATCCCGCCAAATATTGTTTTTTTCATTTCGAAACTGAATGACGAAGTACTGACGTAATCCCGTCAAATATTGTTTTTTTTAAACGTAGAAAGCTCCTCGTACCCACTTTCGTATTCCAATTATAACCTAGATTCGGAATCTTAAATATAACCTACTTCTAATAGAGTAAAACTTATGAAAATCTAATAAGTATCAGATCTGATAAGTGTAAAACCTTCTACCTATTTAAATGATAAGTAGATAGATAGATAAACATTTATTCAAACAACCACTTACAAATTATATTTATTTACTTAAGAACTAAAACATATTATTAATAACTAAAATAGAAAGTAAAATAAAGAAGGCTACACAGTGGTAGTGAATCGGCCTTCAGCACAGATTGTGCTACGATATGTTGGCATGCCGCAGCGCTGGTTTTCAGCTGAGACCAGTGTTGACATGACGGACATCTTAACATAGGTAGGTAGTAAGTAGTGGATTATGTTTATTATATAAGTTGGTTGTGTACTTTTATCCTAAACTAGCTACTGTCCACGTGGTACCCGGATAAAAAGGAGCCGATCAAAATAACTCTTTTTTCCGTAGGCAGCGTTCGTAAGAAAAGCACGCTCGACCGTTTTTTTTGTCGACTTACGTTACAAAATTGGTCTCCACGAAAAGCCATTTTATTTAACGGTATATATTATACTCTTTGTCGGCTTTGCCCGCGTGGTATCCGGATGAAAAGCTTATGTGTTATACTAATGTATAAGCTACATTACTCTAAAGTTTCATCAAAATCCGTTCGGTAGTTGAGTGAAAGAGGAACAAACATCCATCCTCACAAACTTTCGCATTTATAATAGATAGTAGTCGGATAGTCTATGCCCATCCTGAAAGTCCATTCTAAATAATAATGAAATAATTTTTGAAATCGGATAAGTAGTTTGGGAGACTACCTACTACATGCAAACATACAAACTTTACCTCTTTATAATATTGGTATAGATACAGAGGTTTAGTAAGTTCTCCGTAACCGATTAGTTTGGTATTATGGTAAGCAATATGTTGTCATTTTTAATTCAAACGTCCCAAAGTTTGAATTAAATAACTTACTAGACCTATATATCGAAAAAATAATTCCTGACGTTTTATAATTAATTAATTAATATATACATTAAAAAAAATCGTTATACATATTTTTGAATGCGACGTACATTAAAAAACTATCGCTAAACAGTAAACTGCGTAAGTAGGTACCTAAATACTTATTATAGATCTTCTTTTTTTGTCTGTACAAAAAAAGTTCTAGAACACAAAGGCTCGTTTGATTAATTTTGGCTAAAAACTGCTGTGGGAATGTATGACTGAATTTAACTAGCCCTCCAAAGTACAGAAGCGCTCATCAGTAAATGCGTAACGAATGACCCGACGTCTGTGATTTCACCTCATTTCCGCCATGTTACCTCCTAAACACGAAACATATTACGTAGGTACGAGTAACTCGTACCGCCAGAAATGCACGCAAATTGTGCTAAAGTCAAATATGTGCTAAATATTAGTTACGTGAATGGGGAGAAAACATACGACAAATACTTACTTACCTACCTACATAGCTGATGCAGGGTGCCCCAGGACACGTTTGTAAGTTCATATAAATTATTATGTTAAGTGCCTTGGTTTTATTTAAATGTAAATTGTGTCTTTGGTTTAATAAATAAATAAAAAAACTGAATTAAGAGAGTAAGTTTGCTTTTATTTAAATACATGCTTCTGCCCACGGCTCAGCCCGCGTAGTGCCCGGATAAAAAGTGTATGTTATTCTTATGTATAAGCTATATTACTGTAAAGTTTCATCAAAATCCGTTCAGTAGTTTTTGCATGAAAGAGTAACAAACATCCATCCTCACAAACTTTCGCGTTTATAATATTAGTAGGATAGTAAGTCGGATATATCAACATAATTTTATTTTATTTAAATATGTTCCTTTATTTTTACCATCTATATTAATTGAGTAACATTATAAGACCTTATTGTACATTATGTTCTGGCAAATAAACGTATTTTAAATATTTTCTAAGACACGGAATGCGACTGAGTTCCGCGTGGGCTGCGTAACGGGGAGAGGTAATGTTATCATCTAAATATCTCCATAAATACTGTAAGCGTAAAAATAAATGATTGTATTTAATATTCTGTCGTTTTTTTGGTCGTGTACTAAATAATATAAACAACAAATATAACTAGGTACAATATTATGTAGGCACATATATACAAATGTAGCGTGTAGGTGACTATTATAATGTTCTGTGGTTATAGATACAATAAAAATAGTTTTTTTTCCAGTTCCAGGCTATAGTCGTATGACCATACTGCCTCGTCTTGCGTAAATAGTTCCGTTAAAGCAATCCAGGCGGCATTAGTGTTGCGCCTAATTTTGACAACAAAACAACCCTCTTTTTCCTATATTAAAAAGCACTCTGTGGTAAAAAGTACTGTCTTACAAAAATGCTGATCTCGTTATAATGGGGTCATTGATTTTGACTAAAACACACGTTTTAGTCAAAATCAAATTCAAAATTCATTTATTCATTAAAATCACAAGGATCACTTTGAAACGTCGGTTTTATCTACAATTCATTTTCATTGTCGATAAGGACATTCCACCACCACGACTAAGTTTATAAAAAAATAAATTAAAAAAAAGTTTTTTAAAATAAAGTGTTTTTTTTTATTCTGGTGTACGCAAATGATGAGTGAACGATCTATCAAACTCTCAATTGATTGTGGTCCAAAAA
Source organism: Perizoma flavofasciatum (assembly GCA_958496245.1). Taxonomy (NCBI): domain Eukaryota; kingdom Metazoa; phylum Arthropoda; class Insecta; order Lepidoptera; family Geometridae; genus Perizoma; species Perizoma flavofasciatum. The sequence goes on from OY292448.1 coordinate 1,280,903, forward strand.
CCTGAAACACATGAACCCAAAATATCAATTACCAGCATAAGATCACGTAAAATGATGAAGCTGGACGCATAAGATGCGGCTTTCACCCGCAAGGCCGCAGGGCGCGGTCGGGTCGACACTTTCACTTAGCGTATGCGAGAGATAATGTCACCATGATTCAGGATGCTGCAGGACAGTCCTGACCGGAAATAACTCGTCATGAACAGCTTATAGAAGTCCACTGATAGAGATTTGCCTCCTCTAGACTCTAGAGCACAGTTTTATTCCAAAAACTATTGTGAACTTGACTATTCATATCGTAAAAAACGGGAATTTTCATGTACCCGTACTATCGGTGAAGGCACCGACTAAGTTTCGACTCATGCCGAGAGTCGGAGTCGCGTCGTGCACTACGCGACGCAGAGGGAGAACGTCGGGATCGCTCACCCTGATGAAGACTCCCACCGCCCACTTTGAGAATAAAAAAATCGTAGCGCCCCCAGTGTTTAAACGTAACAACCTATGCTTTCCCCTCTAGACCGCCTTAGCGCCCATAATATCTTCTAGAGCCTTCTACCGCCCCCCTGAAGGCCTTCAGCGCCCACAAGGGGGCGTTATCGCCCACTTTGAGAAACAGTGCTCTAGAGAATGTCTTTAAAGGCAAGTTCCAATTAAAGCCGAAAGTAGATGACGTGTAGTTTTTCCTAGAAAAAAACGGCAAACGTTTGGTAGTTTTTCATAAAGTAATTATACGTCATTCGCTTATGCCTTGAAAATTGGGGTAAAGACATTTAACCTTACCATTATGGTAGATACATGACTTGTGTATGCCATGTAGATTATTTAACAATCACAGAGAGATCGGCCTTTGGCATGGCGGGCGACACAAGAGGCGCGGTTTAGGTTCCCACTGAGCGGAAAATTGTTGCAAGTTCAGAAAATATTTCGTTCCTTATACCCACAACACTGGGAATACTAGAGTAAAGTCAGGAGTATGTATTTTACAATTGGGTGTTAATTTTTTTAGCCTCTGACCGACTTCGCCCGCGTTTCACCCAGATAATGAGTAGCCTATGTGTTATATAAACTATACTGACATAGAACTATAGAGACAATGAACTGTTTGTAACATAAATAACATTGTTAAACTAAATGCCTTTATCTTGATAGTAAGTGATTATTTTTATTTAATAATTGGCACAATTATCGCCTGAAACACAGTATTACCTAGTTCAGTCAAAATGTTTATACCAAAAACTATCGTGAACTTGATTATTCATATTGTAAAAACGGGAATTTTCACGTACCGTACTATCGGTGCAATACCATGTGCCGTGGTACTACCACGGCACATGGTATTGCACCGATAGTACGGCGCGACGCGGAGGGAGCAAGCCGCGATCACTCACCCTGATGAAGACTCTCAGAATGAGTCGAAAATTAGTCGGTGCCTTCACCGATAGTGCAGTACGTGAAAATTCCCGTTTTTACAATATGAAAATTGTTATACTTAACTATATTTATTAATTACTTATGTTTTGTATAATTACGAGTTTCTTTGAATAAATTTATTAATATTATAGGTCATATCAGACATAGACATAGCTCGAACAGTTATAGTTCATAACCTATGGTCATGTTAAATGTAATATACATATTTACCATGATTTGTGAGTTTGAATGTTTCCCGATATTTCGGCACAGTTGCATGTGATCACGATCACGGATACCATGATCACGGGAGGAACTGAAGTCTTTGCGGGTTATGAATGTTAGTGGCAGACAAATCGATCTACCCTCTTTCTCACTCTTTTATTGCGAAAAATACCACTACCACCGGTTCCATTATCACATTCGGTTTCATTATCATGGTAAATATCCCGGTTTTTAGTAAAAAATATGTTCAAAACAATGATAGTTTCAAAAGTTAAATTTAAACTGTCGCTCCCTTTTACTGATAATGTACGCAAGAATCGTACTGCTCTGTGCTGCTGTCAAATCAGTTTACGTGCCGCTTTCTTCGTGTTTAAAGTCAACATGTTTTGAAATCACGACTAAATTTGTATGGAAAACTTATATCTGACTAATTTGACAGCACTAAAATTGTAGCTATCTCTTTCTTGCTTGCACTATCAGTAAAAGAGAGCGACAGTTTAAATTTAGTTTAGTCAGTGTACTACAGAAATGAGGCCAATATATGTAGTCTACACTAATATTTTAAAGAGGTAAAGTTTTCTAAGTTCGGATGTAGGAAGTAATCTACTAAAAATTATTTCACAAACTTGTAGAATGTAACTTTAGAATATAGGCTATATATTACCTCATTAAAATAAAAGGGCGTTCGTTGGAGATTAATTTTACAACGTAGATTGGAACTTTTTTTTTTCGTGTGGAAATCTGAATACCTTTCGCTCCCTTTCGCGTTATGGTTATGTCAGACAGAAAGGTTATGTCAGACTCCTACTGACTAAAACCTCGAGAGGAACGGTGTTCCTCTTTGCACCTTTGCCAAGAGATCACGGGTACGCACAAGCAATCTTCCGCGAACCCCGGCAGTGCCAGCCCTGATTTTGGGGCCCCAACCAAGATATGAGGGTCAACCACTAATAAAGCGCATGCGGGAACACACGCACTGCCTCCAACCTGTGCCTAATATATAGGACAGTTTATGGGTGAAGAAGAGCTCCGAAGGCTCTTCTTCTTTGTCCGGAACGCCTGTGGCGGATCGGGTCAGTGGAGAAATTCTCCCTTTCCCTTTCCGCCGCCTCCTTCTGCAGAAGTACGTCTTCGCTTAAGGCTTCGACCGCCTGCCAAACGTAGGTTGGTACTAACGCTACTTTTTATCGACTACTTTTATTCGAGTACCACGCGTGCGACGCTGTGGGAGTAGCTAGTAACACATACTTAGTTAGACGTGAACTTTTTCACGTTATTTTTAACGTTTTTGTCCCAAATCCTTCAGAATTGACAGACACACTAGCAGCTTTTCGAAGTTATGTAACTCGTTTAGTTAGTGACGTGTGGTCAATTTCGTAAGTGGAGGAATGTGTCGGAATGGACGGTGAAAAATCATTATCAGCCGTTTGATGTCCGCTTATTGGTGACGACCTCTGTGGCGCAGTGAACGAAGGCCTGCCTGAGACGCAGAAGGTTGCGAGTTCGATTCCCGTAGCGAGACCAATGATTTTATGATCTGCAAATAGTTGGGTGTTTTCTGTGTATAATATGTATGTCAAAGTCAAAGTCAAAATTCATTTATTAATTACTAGCTTCTGCTTTGCCCGCGCAGTTCCCGGATAAAAAGTAGTCTATGTGTTATACAGATGTATAAACCATTATTACTATAAAGTTTCATCAAAATCGGTTCAGTAGTTTTTGCGTGAAAGAGTAACAAACATCCATCCTCATATACTTTCGCGTTTATAATAGTAGGATAAGATAATCACAAGGATCACTTTGAAACGTCAGTTTACGTGATACCAACACTTTCTATCAGACGAGATTATGGTCTAACAAAGGTCTATTCTTCATAAAAAAAATATTTTATGATTTATTGATTATTTTATTACTTTATTGTATGTAGATACAACCACAAGAAAAAAACTAAAACCATTGTTTTAAAGTGCAATGAAATAATTCAGGCGCTTAGGTTAGGTGTGCTCCTCACTGACCAATCAACTAATTGTGCTATCCCAAATATAAGTTCCAACACGACTTGGCAGAACTAGTTTTGCTACATAGAAGAGTTCCTTACATAGAAATCCTATCCTACGAATATTAAAAACGCGAAAGTTTGTGAGGATGTTTGTTCCTCTTTCACGCAAAAACTACTGAACAGATTTATATGAAACTTTACAGTAATATAGTTTATACATTAGAATAACACAAAGGCTACTTTTTATCCGGGTACCACGCGGGTTAAGCCGTGGGCTAAGCTAGTGTATATATGAGAGAAAAATGTGGCTTTGAGAAAATTATTATAGATTGTTGGGAACATTTTAATCAGTTGAGTTTAGTAGCTGTTTGTTTATTACCCGAAACGCCTTATATTTCTCCGAAACGCCTCATCCGATTGTAATACAGCAGATACCGCAGAAGATATAGAGGTACAAGATATTGAACTTATATTTAATTTTGGTATATTATAAGTTGTGTCTAACACAACTTGGCAGAACTAGTTTTGATATGTTTCTTACATAGACATTTTACATAATGAGATTACCCTTTCTGAGCGGTCAATAAAAAAAACCTAACAAACTAACCTATCCTAGTTGAATCTACCCAGGAAGGATTTTTCAGTTGTGCCAAATTGTATCTAACAGAACTTATATTCGGCCAGGTTTTCCGATAAGACAACTACTTAGTTGTGCATACTGATTGGTCCGTGAGGAACTCGCTGTTTAGGTACGATAGTTTTTTCTTTTAAATTCTAGGATCTAAACATTTCTATTTCTTCCATCACTGATTCTTTTAAAACTAAGGATACGCCGTTATTAGATAGGACATGGTTAATATAACTTTCTAGTATAATCATATACTCGCTTTGCTTTGCCCAGTGGGGTAAAACATATTGTCGATTATTGCATTCCAAAGCTTTTTTAGTAGATACATAACATTAGATTACCATCAAAACGAGGTTAAATTTAAGCGTTATAATATTATTCTAAAATCAATGAAATGATTTCGCTTTCGTCTGAGTTTCCAAGACTTTCGACTGGAAAGCTGTACCGGAATTTTAATGAAATTGATTCTAGGCACGTTTAATATTTCAAATTAAAATAAAATGTGTAACTTATTTAAGAAACAAACTAAAAAACACGCTTTTATCACGCACTAAAAATTATAAAATATAATTCCACTATCCACCTCCTTGCTCCATTATCAGACCCTCCTTACCAAGCCTAATTTATTGGACTCGTCGGAACGAATCACATAATCCCAAACTCGAGGTATTTACTAGTAGCTACTGAAGAGTTCCATTATCCGCCTCCTGGCTCCATCATCAGATCAGCTCTCTGATACCATACCGGGTGTAATAAGACTACTCCCGAAAACTTCGGGGAGTGGAAATACCCATCAATATTTTTTTTTTTCGCTTTCACAGTGTTGGTTCCATAGTAAAAGTTGTTCATATTGATGGGTATTTCCACTCCCCGAAGTTTTCGGGAGTAGTCTTTTTAAACCCTGTCATCCGAAATATATATACATTTAAAGATTCATTTCGATACGACAATCAGAAGTAGATTATATTAAGTTAAATATACTCCCGACGTGACTTTAATCACTGGCTGCAGCGCCCCCTAGAAACTTGTGTAGATAACCTACTCGTATCAAAGAACCATCATTGAAGACACACGGTAAAAACTGATTTCTTATAGAAAGACAAATTGCTTTCCATTAAGACATTTTTATTACCTCTAAGAAAATGATTCTCTCCCTATAGACGCTAGACAATAATTTCTTCGTAATAGTAAAAAATCATCTCATTTTATTCTATTTGATACGAGATAAACAAATTTAATTCAAGAAACATATTGTTTTATTTAACACATTTATTTGATACGACATAAAATAAGTCTTGAAATAAACATATTTATTTTCAAGTAAGAACAAAATTCAGAAAAATATTGTCTTCAAAAAAGATAAGCAGTATTTTTGATTTAAAAATATTGCATTAATCAAAGAAAATATATTTTTGTAATAACCAAATATTTCGAGAAATCAGTCTTTCTTATTCAAAGAAATCCTTTTTACCCGTTTTTTTTATAATTTTATTCAAAAATCAAGCATTTACAAAATGAAAAATGAACACGAAAAACATAAGTCGGTACTTGTAAGGCTTGGACTCGCACAGGTTGGTTTGCGGTGTCTACACTAAGTGCGTTACCTTCCGTTGCGTTGACTTGGACTTTTTGGTAGTCGGGCCTTTTTTAACACAATTATCATCTATTGTGTTAAAAAAGGCTAAATTATGATCTATGATGTTGTGTTGAACTATCATATATGATTTTAAAAAACCGCTCTTATTAACCGTAATAAAGAAACAGCTACGAAAATCAATTATGTTCGCAAATTTTTTTTATAATTTTCTCAAACACAAATTTATTGGACATTCTACTATTTAAAATCAATTGATTATATTTTCCCAACAATTTTTTATAATTTTCTTAAACACAATTTTTTTAACATTCTACTATTTTCAGAAAAACTTTTAAATATCATGGCGCAGCCTGCTAGAATAAAAACTGTGTCCGAAAAAGTGCTTTTAAAAATGAGTTTGAAAAATACTCTTAAAATTAGGTCAACACAACCTTTAAATAAACTTAGCCACCCCTAGATTGACTAGTCATAAGCAAAATTAAACGGAGGTCGGGTAAGTAGACAAGAAATACATCGAGACGAATGTGAACTAAAAACTTTTATAGATTTGTAAAATAAGCTCGACCTATTTGGTAGCGACCTGCCTACAATCTCTATTATTTATTATATACTAGCTTCTGTCCACGGCTTCACCCGCGTGCTACTCGGATAAAAAGTAGCCTATGTGTTATTCTGATGTATAAGCTATATTACTGTAAAGTTTCATCAAAATCCGTCCAGTAGTTTTTGCGTGAAAGAGTAACATCCATCCTCACAAACTTTCACGTTTATAATATTTTTGAAAAACGCTTTCGTCTGGTATTGATCTGGATCAGTTGAGCTATCTATAGATCGTTTTCAACGGTCTTTAAATAGCTAATTAGCTGTTTCATCTGTATTGTTTGTATATACCTACTTGTACATAGAAAGTTGTATGAATAAACGTATTTCTTCTTATTAATAAACAAGAGTTTTTTTATTTTTTAAGTTAGCATTAATTCTATTCAACATCTAACATACACATACATCCTGGCCCCACACTAGGATTTCCTGTATCATAGGTATCAGGAAACTACGAATAGCGTGGGACCACAAAATCAAGACCCCTAGAAGAAGTTCCCTAGTGGACTGAACAGTGTCGCACTAAATTCAAAATTTGAATAGAATCCTTTTCGGAGCTTTCAAAGGTTGGTCCATTGTATTCATGTAAGTATATCATATCGGAATCCAGAAAACAAATTTGCAAATCAAAAAATTTAAAAAAAAAATGATTCAAAACACATACAGTATTCCCGCGCTTTATTAATGACCATCTTTTTATGATTTCCAAGCATGTGCATTACAAAACAAGCCTCCAACTCCAGTATAGATCATGTATCCGCAATAAAGAATTATTATTATTAAGATTATAAAAGTTTTAGATTTTTTAAATGTCAAAAATACGACTCTATACCTCCTTACTAGTTGCATGCTTGAGTGAACACCCACCACCCTTCATTAGCATAGCGTGTTATCTCACGAGCGGAGCGGGCAGCGATCAAAGGGAAATGGTTGTCAAAGTTCACTGCGAATGTCGCCACCGCCACTGCGTCAATTTAGGTAAAGTTGTCACTTTTGGTTTTGCGATTGAGGACGCTATGGCGTAGTTAAAGCTTTGTCATTCGCAAAGCGGGAATTGACATCTTTGCCTGTATTGAATCGCAATAAGACTTGATGGTTAGGCCCCAGGGCCCGGTTTAGCTGACGCAGTGGCGGTGGCGACATTCGCAGTGAACTGCTCGCTTAGATGAGCGCCCAAGGCGATCAAAGTGATATGGCTGCCAAGCAGTTGTCAAAATTAATTTCCCACACCGTCACCAAAGTCAAAGTTAATAGGTTTTTATTCATTGAAATCACAGGATCATAAAGAAACGTCAACTTAAAAACTAACATGAATTTAAAATTTTAAAAATGGATTTACGCCGATTTATTTTAACCGGGTCTCAACGGTTAAGACACAGTCCCTCAGAGACTCGCTCCGCTTATCGCTCCGCTCGTCACCCGTGCCGCTGCTCGCTCCATCCATGCGTATCACAGGATCACAACGTAGGTACCTACCCGCTCAGTTCGCCACTGTGATCCGACCAGAAATGTCCAACTAAATAACCTAACCTGAATTATTTTATAAGCCAGGATTATAATCCTTAAATAATTAAATCTTGAATCCTTGCAAAGCATTGTGTGCTTAATTTCACCGTATTTGCTCTCTCTTTCACAAATCTCACTGAAAGGTGACCAAGAAGATTCCAGTGTGGACGAGAGTAAGTGACAGGTAAGCATATCCTGTCCCATAAGTGATGACACCCCATGATAGGATATCTGTTAGCAGATTAACCTCTCATCACAATCTAGCCCCGAACTAAGCAAAGCTTCTATTATGGGAACTACATGACTGATATAATACTTATATACCAACTTTTTTTTTTAAATACACACATACATAGAAAACACCCAGCCACCGAGACAAAATATCACCAAAAAAATTAATAACGTATTAATATAATAAGATTTCCTAAATAAAAGATGTTAGGCGGGTACAAGGCTGAAACGCAAGAACGCGGGTTCGATTCTGGTTGCAGGACAAATGTATTAATGTTCTGCAGATTTCTGCTCCGGTTTTGAGTGTTGTTGGGTTACTAGCACGTTACTCATTGTTCCTTGTTTACGGTACTAATTGTTATTTCTAATATATAGATTTGCTAAAGCCATCTGTTACGTCAACTTATTACTAACCAACTATGCTACTCACCACAAGATGTCGCTATTCATGTTGCAAAAATAATCTAGATTCATACATTTTACCAAACATCGGGCGTAAAGCTACTCGTCAATAGATGGCGCCATCGGGTCCAAATTTTCCATAGAGGTATGGCTACGTACCTTCGTATGATAGTCAAACATAGTATTATTATCTGTGGTCAAACTGTACAATTTTCTCAATCTATCTGAATCAATGAATGTATGAAAATGCCACAAGTTAACAAAATAAGTACTTAAAAACATAATATAAATAAAAGTACAATGGGTGATTTTATAGCTTAAAACTATGCTTGTCGAATTGACATGTAAACTCGGCACTGTCCTAGGGGTTCCGCCTCTATTCTAAGTTATAAATACCTTAAAAATTATTATTTTTTTACTGGAAATATTGTTTAGTGCTAACGCCATCTGATTACTAACCAGCTATGCTATGCTACTCACCACGAGATTTCGCTCAGTAATAATCTGGATTCATACTTTTCATCAAACATCGGCAAAGCTTCGTCCTTAAAGCGCTATCGCACATTGGTTCCAAATTTTCCATTTGACATGACATACATTTTACGCGATATTTTCGCTAATTTTTTAACCGATGTTAAAGATTATTTTTGTACCTAATGGGAGGGTATACTTCAAGGATGACCTCATAAAAACGGTACTGAAAAATCCCACCCCTAAGGGTAAGGGTGAAAATATAGGGAACAAAATTTCATATTGGACTTGACGGACGGAACTAGTCGGTTGTATATTTTTTCTGAAAAAATATTTTCTTCTACAACTTTTTTCAGTTTACAATGCAAAGGCCAGAAACCGCTGATGAACCAGAGGAGTCTCGGAGCAGGTCTTCCTCGAGGAGGAGTTCTGTCTCCCTCCCTCGCAGCCTGAAAAAGGACAAGAAATCTCCTCTCCACACTCCACCGATCTCATCTCACTCTACACCAAAGAAGACGCCGCGCCCGAGCCTTGACTTCATGGTTACTGGAAAACAGATCTTGAAAAGGTGAAATTGATGATATCTAGGTAGGTACTACTAGCTTCTGTCCATGGCTTCGCCCAAGTGGTACCCGGATAAAAGTAGCCTATCTGTTATTCTGATATATAAGCTATATTACTGTAAAGTTTCATAAAAATCCGTTCAGTTGTTTTTGCGTGAAAGAGTAACAAACATCCATCCTCACAAACTTTCGCGTGTATAATAGTAGGATGTTATTTTAAATTATTCATTCTTTATTCTTTACTGTAGGTAGTCTTTACTGTACACACAGAGACTATAGTCAAAAACTCACATATAAAAGGACATGTACAAAGGCAAGCTTAACCCTAAATTTTCAAGAGTTTTCTGCCAGTAAACCTTCCAACTATTTTTACAGGTCAAGAGAAATACAATAGCGTAAACATAAAACAAAAATCAATTATAGTTACATATACATAGTGTAGCCTTTGCATCTTCGTACCTACCTATGGTACCTATTGTTGGTATCTATGAACACATCAATCTAATTATTTTATTTATGTAAGTAATCCACAAGCTATACTTATAAAATCGTTTGACCTGATTGATTTATCAACGCACGGCATAATCACTTGCTCAAAACAAAACTGGCGAATTATATGGCCAGTTTTGATCAATAGCAGTTTAAACAAGTTTAATCTTATACATAGGTATAAGAATATTATATTATGTATTAAATGTCAATGTGTAATGTAATCAACATACATTGACGACGACGACGACGTGTCAAGACGTGGAATCGCTCAACGATGGGAGACGCGAGGTTAAGTGGCCTGTGCATGCTCAGTGTTCACAGGAAAAGAGTAGAGGATACTCAATTTATTGACAAGGTGATGAACAAATTTGGATAGAAACTTCCGCCTTCAGTTTTTATTCAAACAGTAACTTAATAATAAAAAAAAAATATGTATTTTCTTTCCTGAAGGGGGGTGCAAAAACACAAAATTATAGGACGGTAGAAAATAAAATAAAAAAATGACAAATTTCTTAAAAAATATATTTAAAAAACGTTTTCTTCCAGGATCGACAGAGCAGAGTCTCTACCGGGCGGCTACAGACGTCAGTCATCTGACTCAGCTACCATCTCAAACCCTCGAGCTAGGAAGATCTCTGAGCGAGCCGAGAACCAAGATAGCCGCGAACATTCGCTCGAGGATGAGCTGACCCTGGACCTATCACAGGTAAGAGAAGCGAGCGGAATCAAAAAATGCAATAAGAAGGTCAGTGCTTTGCTTTTACGGATCAAGTTTTTCATGAGTCCAGTGCTTGGTCGATGTTGAACATGCGTTTAAATCCAGCCCTTGGGCCTAACCATCAAATCTTATAGCGATATAAATGTCTCTTTTTAAGGGGCTATTGCGCAAAATTAAAAGTTTACTGTTATTAAAATGATTATACCTACTTATAACTCTATTTTTTTAATTTTGTTTAGTTCTGTAATTTCAAATTTGTCAGCCGACTTCAAAAAGGAGGACTGTTTTCGTGTTACGCGATAGGATATATCGCTAATTGTGTACCGATGTTAATGATTCATTTTTAATGGATAGGGTATACTTACTTCAAGGGTGGTCCCATATAAATTTTATGATTTGATCATAAAATTTATGATCAAATACCCTTTGAGATAAAATGAGGGATGAAATTTCGTATTGGACTTTTATCGACTTTTCGTTATTTGAAGTCGGTTATTAATTTTTTATCTAAAAAAACTTTATGCGCCTTACCAAAAGAGTCGTTTACCATTTTATTAAGTGGCTGGTCAAGTTAACACGCGTCCAATACCGAGCCAGTACTTTACTGGATCGGAACACATTAATTTACTTCCAGGTATCAGACTTCGAGGATTCGAAATGCGAAAAGTTGCCACTCGCCACCTCCACGCCGTATCCGTCGAGTGAGGTTGGCTACAAGCCTTCAAGTGAAGTTGGCTACAAGCCAACGTCAACGCCAAGGTCTGGCCAGAAGCCACGAAGTGCCTCCCTACAGCATATGCAGCAACGAGTGGAAAGAAGGTACCCATCACATGGATTTATTGGTAGTGCACGGCGCGACGCGGAAGGAGAAAGTCGCAACCACTCACCCTGATGAAGACTCTCGGAATGAGTCGAAACTTAGTCGGTACCTTCACCGATAGTGCAGTACGTGAAAATTCCCGTTTTTACAATATGGATTTAATCCTTCTATTATAAACGCGAAAGTTTGTGAGGATGAATGTTTGTTACTCTTTCACGCAAAAACTACTGAATGGATTTTGATGAAACTTTTCAGTAATATAGGTTAAACATCAGAATAACACACAGGCTAAGAACTTTTATCCGGGTACCGTGCGGGAGAAGCCGTGGGCAGAGGCTAGTAAATTAATAAATTTTAATATACAACATGTCAGTTCGGTTTGCTTTATCATATTTTTTTCAAGAATCAGCGGTTTGCTTATGCGTTAGCATCTCTAGTACGTAAGTCTGTGGGTTTGCAATATTTTTTTAAGCATCAATCGTATGTATTGAACCCTATTTTGTAGAGAAAATAAATGCATTTTCAAACATATTATATTATATTCTGTTCTAAATTTGAAGTGTTTTTGGATGGAAATCTGTGGGTCTATGTTAAGTTTTCAGCATGTCAAAACGGTGACGAAACGTATTGGTAACACAGCAGACTGGAAGATTCGATCACCGTATCGACAAGATTTCCAAACGAAGTTATCGAAACGATCATCGTTATGTCATGTTGCAAAACTCATAATACCCTAGGAACAAACAATTACGTTATTAGCCTCTCTGCTACCATAATTCTTCATCATTCGTTTTTTTCAACAATTTTAAAACAGGAAATTTGATTTTTCTGTAGTCAAGTATGTTATGCAATATCTTCGCCAATTAGGGTTATTACTTCAAGGATTTCCCATATAAATTTATGTTTTTTTTTGTCACCGCTAAGGGTGAAAAAATAAAGGATGAAAATTTTAAACAGGACTTTTTATCAACTTTGTTTTATTTAAAGTCGATTTTTCATGATTCGATAGATTTATTTATTCACAAACTGAGCACTTCAGTTACTCGTAGTTAGTGGTAACCCAGATATAATAATACTAGTATATTATATCATAATACTAGGTAGTAGTAACTTAGTTAACCTATTAGGTATGTAAGGTTTGTGCAGACACTAATTTATGAATGAGTAAATTGAAATTACTTTATTGAGGAACACAATGTAAGTACCTCTGTCCTATAAATGGCGGGCTTATCGCTGACAGCGATTTCTTCCAGACTACCGTGCATTATTGCTATAACAAAATAAAACTAAAACAAACTAAACTTAAACTATACCTAACTTTTCCATCGACACAGCGAAGTTGAGCGGTGTGGATATTCACCGTCCCCCGAACTAGTTATAGAACTGTATCTCAGAGAACGCTTCCATCCCCATTTATCAATGTGTTATTACTTTTACTGTACCCAACACAAACATTTGGTTTCAAGGACAACAACCCAACAATCCGTGGATTCATCTTCTAGAAAGAGCCAACATTCCATGGATGTATCTTCTAGAAGAAGCCAGCAGTCCGTGGATGTATCTGCTAAGCCAAGCCGGGACAGCACGTTTTCGTACAGCAAAGATAGCTTGTGCAAGACGTCGTCTTCGGCCAGTATGCACAGGTGTGAATTTGCGCACGTAGTAAAATATAAATAAAAATATGACGACCTCGGCGCGGAAAGCGAGTAGCCGGCTGAGAAGCAAGAGGTTCAGGTTCGATTCCCGCTGCGGGACAAATGTTTGCATGCTCTGCTGATATTTGACTCTGGTCTGGGCGTGTTTTGTCTGTAACCATAAAAGGCACGTATGTATTTTAATAAAAGTATATAAGTAGTATATCAGTCATGTAGTTCCCATAATACAAGCTCTGCTTACTTTGGGGCTAGATGATGCTGTGTGAAAATGTCCAGCATTATTATATAAGGTATTATTATTGTAGTTTCTGAGACCACCATATAGGGATTAGTAAACTAGAATTGGTTTAGGGTAAGGGTTATCTAGGTATGTGACTGTTTATTTATTTATTTGTTTATTGTAAACGTATCCTCATAGATCTGCGTACTCAGTATGGATCTGATGATGTCTCATGAGGATCACAGTCGATAGCGTTTTTGTTTTTTTTAATTGTAAAAAGAACCGATAGTAGCGTAATAAACATACTTTTTTATTTCAGATATGGCACAGATTACTCTTCAGTTTCCCCGGAATATTCTCAATCATCGGCGGAACTTTCCCCGCACGCTGAACCTAGCCCGCTGCTATCCAGGTCTTAATTCTATCACTTCTCTAAAGTGTGTCATCTTATTTCTAAAGTGTGTTATTTTAGCTAAGCGTAGCCGGACTAAAGTGTATTAATTAACCTCCACTTTCAAAGTCAAAATTCATTTAGTCATTGAAATCACAAGGATCACTTTGAAACGTCGGTTTTATCTACTGCCTGTTCTTCTTTTTAATGATCCTTTTATAAAACAATAGTTACCTACGTTTTCTACCGAGTTGGAGCATTTTCAATCCCAACAAAATACTAGGTATATAAAAATACTTTAGTCCCATTAAGTATTTTTATCTTTTATCAGTCTCGTTCACATCATTTTTGCCTGAACCAAGACACCTATTAAATCTGTATATTCCGTGATCTGAGGGTCTATGCTGAGTTTATAACATGTCAAAACGTAGACCGTATTACACAAGATTTCCATACACAAATTTACGAAACAGTTATCGTTTCGAAAAGATTTGAACGTATTTGTAACTCAAAATAGGCCCTCTGTGCAAATAAACTTTACCATTTGTTTTAAGGCCCTGTGTTATTGCATAGAATCTCAAATCAAATCAAAATATTTTATTGCGAATATGGGTAGTTGTCAAATGTTAAATTTATAATATAGTTTCACCATAGACAACTTTCTAGCATGCAAATATAGTCTTAAATCTAGTCATTAGTCAAGTAAACAAAAAAAACTACGTGTTTTAATTAAAATAACTAAATATGTACCTACTATTAATTTACATGTCAGTAAGTTAATAGTAATGTTGTTAACAATTATTTAACAACATTAAAATATCTATTTCATTCGTCATTGATTGAGTCATCTAAATAATCATTATCTCGAGCTCCATAGATAGATAGATAGATACATCATTTATTTGCAACTACTTATTAATTAAGTATATAACTAAGATGATTAGATTGCTGAAGAGATAAGTAGCCACAAATTGTGATGGGGCTCAGCATAAAGTACCCCAGACCTGGTGAAGGTAAGTAGCGCGCTGATCTTCCGTCCTCTCCCAATATCAGTAGCAGATAGCTTCGATATAAAACTAACAGTTTCTTATCCAGGTACCATAGGCAGTCGTTACACTCTCTTTACAATGTTCTGTGCAGTTACTGCTCGCAGAGTTGGGCGGAGCGCACTGTAGAGGAGGGCGGTGGAGAATGGAGCCGCTTCTGGGCGAAGTACAACCATGCCCTCCCTCGCGCACCTCTCGGCTACGACCAGTGCCCCACGCCGTACCGTCAGGACTCCAACCAGACAGACTTCGGTAGGTTCACGCCGCTTCTACAAGCTAAGAAAGTCCACCATGTCTGTTGCAGCAAACATCAGACCACAAGTATACATAACGGACGAAAACGTCTCATGTGCCTGCAATTTACCATACTCTTTAATCCGGAACACAGTTATGCTCGCATAACTGCTGCTGGCATTGCTGCTGTGTTCAGCAACTGACTGTTATCTGTACCCAGGGTTACAAAGAACACAATTTAGAAAGTTTAATCGCTTTGCTTCAGACTGGTCGGCGCGTTCGCGATCTCCGGACAGCATCCAGCACATCAGCAGCATTCTACAGCGCGAAGGTTTGCGCCTGACGCCACGTGACACACAACACGTGATCCGATGCGCGCAGTTACTCGGAAGCGTGTTATCGCGCGCCATCGACCGCCAACAAACCACTGCAGATCCCCATTTGGACGACAAAAAGAGAACACTCACTCTAGACCTGAAAGAGACGAGCGCGGCAAAGACGAGTGAGACGGTCATGACGCAAACTGACATCTCGCTTCCGAATACGAAAAGCGCGCCGTTGATCTTCGAGAATATTCTTCGACAACTGTCAAAGAGCTCGATAGACGAGCCAGATGTGCCAGCCGACGAGAAACCGGGCGCAGGAAACGGAACCCAGAATGACAGTTAAAGTATCACCTAACGGGGTCCAATGACATCCCTATACGGATGACGTATGTTTCTCTATGGAAACTGTCAAAACTTTGACATTCTTCAAGGAAAAAAACGGACTTCTAATAACGGGAAGTTGAAAGTCCAATATCAAGTTTCATCACCAATTTTGTCATATTTTCACATGATTTTTTCAAATAAAAAATATATGTGGCCACCCTTCAATTATACCCATTAAGAATTAATATAATTATTCAAATTTGCTGTTATATCGCGTAACATACACTCCTCTTTATTTGAAGTCAGTAGAAAATAATACGCTGTTAACTTTGATTGGGATTCCGGGTTAGTTTTAGCATCTGAGCCCCTATGCTGAGTTTTGCAACTTGTCGAAACGGTGACCGTTTCAATAGTTTCGTGGAAACCATTTTTTACGTTTACCGTTTCGGCATGTTTTAACGTATTTGTAACTCAGCATAGGCCCAAATGTACTGCCCGTAAAGCGAACGAACAACCAAATGTTTCAAAACTGAAACAATTACAAATTACAACTTAAACAAGTTTATTCATCTTCATACAAGTTACATGATGAGTTATTTCAACAAACACAGATATAGCTTGATAATAATTCAATTGATCGATTACTATTAAGTTATACTTATCTATTATGATGTCTAAACGTTTGAACGTATAACAACGTTTCGTAATTTTTTGTACAGTGCTGAGTTTATAACATGTCAAAACGTTGACTGTATCGACAAGATTTCCATACAAAAATTGACGAAACGGTTATCGTTTCGACATGTTCTGAACGTATTTGTAACTCAGCAGAACTCAGAAATCTAAGTTTCTCATTCGATACATTCAATTTGAAAATAAATTGAATTTAGGTATTTACGTTTTTTTCGTTTATAAAAACGATATTATAGTAGATACATTTTACGAAGTAGTCGTTTTGCTAGCCGATCATTTGGCTATCTAGCTGTCTTAATTTTCACGTAGGTAGTCAATTTTCTATTCATGCTGAAATCTAGTCCTATTGCGATCCAGTCATTTTGATATCGGGGCATTTCTCATAACTAGTCATTTTGAACGATAAAGTCGATAAAGAACGATAAAGTCAATCAAATTTTCATACAATAGATTTCTAAATGTTGGAGTTCAATCAAAATCTTATATATATATAAATAATTAAGTATTTATTTAGAATTATAAAATACCTACCTACCATAAGTGATATGTTTATTTTTTTCTAATATTTTGTAGGTACTTGTTTGTGTAAATTACCTTGTTATGCTATTTATTTAGCATAATAAAATTGTACTTACCTAATTTTTGTAAATTTGACTTGTCCAAGAATGCGCAATGTGTCAAGAGATATGAATTAATGAAATGTAATAAGTACTTTCATTTAGGTAATAGGTAATTTATTTAAAAAGCTAGTTTATTTTATATTATTATATGTGCATATATATATATTTCTGATTTGGTGTTATGAATAAATTACCTGTCTACAGCCAGTTGTAATAGTGATCATTTTTTATCTCTTTCTTCCTGTGTGTTATCTCTTTGGTGGACAATGGTGCAAATAAAAGCCCAAAATAGATATTTTTTACATTTAATTTGTTTACAAGATGTTTCTTGACCTACAATGAGAAAGCAAAAACAAAAGATTTAGAACGCCTAATGGTTTTAGAAAGCAATGGCCTGGATTCGGTAGTACACTGACTAAACTAAATTTAAACTATCGCTATCTTTTACTGATAGTGCAAGCAATAAAGAGATAGCTACAATTTTAGTGCTGTCAAATTAGTCAGATTTAAGTTTTCCATACAAATTTAGTCGTGATATCAAAACATGCTGACTATAAACACGAATAAAAGCGGCACGTAAACTGATTTGACAGCAGCACACAGAACTAAAATTGTCGCTATCTCTTTCTTGCGTACACTATCAGTTTTTAATGTCTGTGAGCGATAGTTTAAATTTAGTTTAGTCAGTGTACTACAGAATCGAGGCCAATGATGTATTTAAGTAAGTACGACTCGTTGGTAGGATTTCACAAGGTGCATCTGCGCCGTAAAACTGTGACAACGTTAACATAAGTGATGATGATATTCTAGTAATTATGAGATGAGATCTATGAATTGATACGTTCAAAATCTCATACTCATTCATAATTATTTTTTGTTGGCCAACTACTAGAAAAAAATCAGTAAGCGGGTGTTTTGTTACTTCTTCGTTTTGCGTTCAACGTAGGTAATAAGAGTTTGAGAAGACATTCATACAAATCCCGAAACCCGGGAATAAAAGTATCCAAATTGTGAATATAAAATAAAAATAAATAAATAG
Source organism: Perizoma flavofasciatum (assembly GCA_958496245.1). NCBI lineage: Eukaryota > Metazoa > Arthropoda > Insecta > Lepidoptera > Geometridae > Perizoma > Perizoma flavofasciatum. Next base: position 1,299,113 of record OY292448.1, read on the forward strand.
GTAATGCTGGACATTTTTCACACAGCATCATCTAGACCCAAACTAAACAGAGCTTGTATTATGGGAACTACATGACTGATATACTACTTGTATACATTTTTTTTGTAAATACATACTATTATACACAACCAGTAAATCCAACCGGGCTATCAACCAACGATGTCAAATGAAGATACGTTGCGTTCAGGCTAACTCAACATGGCTCTTAACAACGAAATCCATGAATACCTATAAGTACTTATTGTATACATACAGTGTATGAAGAAGGAAATAAAAGATGAAAGTAAACTGTAGGTAGGTACATGCCACGCTAATCCGCTAGCAAGACTGTTAGTCGAAAATCCGCGTCACAAAGCGGTTAAAGAGGGCCGATGCCTTAGATATCCTACTTAACTCGAGAGGAGAATGACTAATAAGTCTGGATCCCAAGCGCCATTATATATCCTTCAATAGTTTAGTTATTTTCTACAGATTTTAGTAATTGATAATAACGGTACATTGCAGAAATCATTGTTTTTGACAGTTACATGACATGATTGTTTTTGACATGACATTACTTTAATGTTATTTTTGACAGTTTTAAATAAATAGCCCGCGGGCGGAATTCACTGATGCCAACTTAGCTACTTTTTAGCTAGGTTGAGCAATTTTTTGGTGTCAGGCAGCTACAATTTTATTCTCACAAAAATGGTCAATGCTGCTATAATTGTATTTGGCCTAAAAAAGGACTTAAAAAATTGGGTACTGTTAAATACTCGAAATCAATATAAAACACAACCTCAACCATCGACATCTTCCTCTTCAACTAGGTATTTGAATTGTCAATTGATTAGTTTACATTTTTACAACATTGTAAATTTTAATAATAATAAATAAACTGCTGCTATTTTTAAAACTCTCGTGTTTATTTAATAAAACAATGATTTTCATAATATGGCATTTTATTGTTACCTAATTTTTAGCTACTTCAATAAACTTTTTTGGGTAATCTAGCTATTGGCAAAAGGCAGCAGTTGGCAGCACTGGCAAAATTCGAAATGTTTGTTTATTTTTCTCGTATTTTAGATTATTATTAATTTGATTCTATATATTCGTCGTTTTTTTATGGATTCGCTTGTTTGGTTTTTACTGTTTTTCTTCCAAGCCTTTGATATCTCCTAGTAAGTATCCTGTGTATAAACCTGGTTATTCATGAGATAATCTTCAAATATAAGTTCACTTTGGGGTATGAAGAGGCTGGCTGGTAGGTACTGACTTAGAATGTTATGGCTAGTAATATTCTGGCTAGGTAGTCATAAGGTTATCGCACATATAGTCTCGGAACGGGACGGCGCCGCGCCTACAAGGCGACACGTAATCGCGGCTACGTAGAACCCGGTTATAGAGAAAATAACCTCTGCCCAGCGTCGGCGATTTGACCGCTCACCGCTAGCTAGTCTTTTACTTGTTCCGAAACGAAGCGATGCTGATAAGAGCAAGGGGTTTCAGTATACCCCAATGCGGCAGAGTGCAGACCTCAGTTAGAGTTAGAAGGAGTTTCATACAAATAATACTGTATGTCTCGAGTTCAAGCAGATGTGTGTAATAACTTGTATCTTCATACTAAAGGGTTATTCATGAGGGTGCTAATATTCCTGACACAGTTATTAAACTTCTGCAGATATTACCGTTCTTTCAAGTTTTTGTATTTTGTTTTTAACCCAAATAAATAAATTTGTTTTTTTTTGTTTGATAAATGCACACTGGTGAAATACTTCATGCTGGTTTAGATTTAGATTTATTTATTTAACAAACTGAGTTAGAATATCAAGTTAGTAGTGGCCTATGTTAAGTTTGTCTAGACACTAAGTTCTCGTAGCGTTGTTTCTACACAGGCTACAGTGGTGATGGGCTTGAAACCTGTCATAAAATGCTAACTTAATTGTGAAATTTCCAAAGATTATATTCGGCAGGTGCCAAATATAATGTTTGGTCGTGCTTCTGACTGCCCCCTACTTGTTATACAAAAAAATCTACTCACTAAGTATATCTAAGAATGTCCATCATTGGGAATACAATTATTAAATTACTAACTGCCCACGGCTTCGTCCGCGTGGTACCCGGATAAAAAGTAGCCTATGTTTTATTCTGATGTGTAAGCTATATTACTGTAAAGTTTCATCAAAATCCATTTATTTAAAATGAGATAATACTAATAACAAAATCGTAATTATGAATGTCAAATAATACATAAAATATAAATTTAAAAAAGAAAATGATCTTACTTTATAAATTGATCTAAAATAACCTATCTACCTACTTATTCCTACCATGCATGTCAATACAATGTAATCAATAATCACAATGTCCGAATACAAATTAAATAAAATCAAAGAAGTCAATGTTAATGTTAATGTATGTTTGTATGGTCTGCAAATATTTCTGGGTGTTATCTCTTTATAAGTAGTATATCAGTCATGTAGTGCCCATAATACAGGCTCTGCTTACTTTGGGGCGAGATGATGTGAAAATGTCCAGCATTATTATTATCATACTTAATGCTAAAATGTCTTCTTTTCCAGATAACCTTTGATGATCTGACTCTCTAGTTTCTGGGCACTTGAATATGACTGAGAATAGCCTGCTGTTCATAGATGTGGAGGCTTCAGCTCCAACTGTCAAACAGGAACGACTTGAGACACCAGAGTGAGTTGTAACTAAAATTGTTTAAACTGACCAGCATTGTTTTTTAAATAATGCATTTAATAAACATGTATTTTTAATCCAAAAACTATCGTGAACTTGACTATTCATATTGTAAAAACGGGAATTTTCACGTACTGCACTATCGACTAAGTTTCGACTAATTCCGAGAGTCTTCCGCGTCGCGCCGTGCACCGTGTGTAATGCACGGCGCGACGCGGAAGGAGAAAGTCGCGACCACTCATCCTGATGAAGACCGAAACTTAGTTGGTGCCTTCACCGACAGTGCAGGACGTGAAAATTCTCGTTTTTACAATATGAATGTATTTTTAATGTTTCAGGCACGAATCTTCGCCTGACATATCCTTGTCGTCTGTCAAAACTCGCAGCAATGGTCTGGAGGACTGTGAACCATTAACAAATGAAAGGTATGCATTAATCGAGGACAATTGTAGGGGAAGTGCCTAGTGACCTTGTGACTTTACCATTAATTGAGAACACTGGTGAGGTAGTGCCTGGTGACTTTACCATTAATTGAGAGCACTGGTGAGATAGTGCCTGATGACTTTACCATTAATTGAGAGCACTGGTGGGGTAGTGCCTGGTGACCTTACCATTACTCGAGAGCACTGGTGGGGTAGTGCCTGGTGACCTTACCATTAATTGAGAGCACTAGTGGGGTAGGGCCTAATCACCTTACCATTAATCTAGAGCACTGGTGGGGTAGTGCCTGGTGACTTTACCATTAATCGAGAGCACTAGTGGGGTAGGGCCTAATCACCTTACCATTAATCGAGAGCACTAGTGGGGTAGGGCCTAATCACCTTACCATTAATCGAGAGCACTAGTGGGGTAGTGCCTGGTGACCTTACCATTAATATAGAGCACGGTGAGGTAGTGCCTGGTGACCTTACCATTAATCTAGAGCACTGGTGGGGTAGTGCCTGGTGACCTTACCATTAATCTAGAGCACTGGTGGGGTAGTGCCTGGTGACCTTACCATTAATCTAGAGCACTGGTGGGGTAGTGCCTGGTGACCTTACCATTAATCTAGAGCACTGGTGGGGTAGTGCCTGGTGACCTTACCATTAATCGAGAGCACTAGTGGGGTAGGGCCTAATCACCTTACCATTAATCGAGAGCACTAGTGGGGTAGTGGGGTAGGGGGTTAGTGCGTCTTCAAGACAACCTTTGTTGTTTAACATTTAGAAATGTTACTTATAAGTTTTGATTATTTAACTCGACCGACCTCTGTAACGCAGTGGACGCCTGAGACGCAGAAGGTTGCGGGTTCGATTCCCGCCGCGGGACAAACGTTTATGATCTTCAAATATTTGTTCCGGGTGTGGGTGTTTTCTATGTTTTCTAAGTCACTTCCCATTACATAGGCTCTGGTTACTTTGCGGCTAGATGATGCAGGACATTTGACCAGTATTATTAATGTTAACTAAAAAACGGGATATTTACCATGATTTTTGAGTTTGAAAAGCCCGCAAAGACTTCAGTTTCTCCCGTGATCATGGTACATGCAACTGTTCCGAAATATCGGGATACATTCAAACTCAAAAATCATGGTAAATATCCCGTTTTTTCAGTAAAAATTATGTTCAAAACTAATTCGGTCTCATTACGAAACGTGGTCTAAACTCGAGTTGAACTCAAGTTCTGTCAGATCCACTAAACCAAGGTTTAAATATACCTTTATCGAAAAAAGAGTATTATTGCAAAGGAACTAAGGTCTACTATTTAAAAATAAAATAAAACCGCGGCATGTCCATTTGATTAATAAAACACTTCTAAACCAAAATAAAAAAGAAACATAATTTTGATTGGCTACCAAAAGAAATTAGGTCCTCAAAAAGAGGTTGAGTTATGGTAGAAATAAACTAGGTGACCGCTTAGATTTTATTTATTTATTTATTTAAATGTTTATTGAAGCAAATCTCCTACATCTTGGTTTTTTGTAGTCAAACCTCTTTTTGAAATGTCAAATAGTATGTCGGTTATTATATTATAGCATCCAACTTTAAACCCTTTGCACAACTATTTTTCTTGAAAATCAGGAATCATATTGTAAAAATGGGAATTTTCACGTACTGCACTATCAGGAATCAAAAGTCTAAAAGGTAAACCATCGATTTAAACCACCTTTCATAATGATACCCTGATAGTTTCAAAGGTTACAGCATTATTATGATAATGAACTCCTCAGATCGGAGCAAGGCGATGGTGAGATTCGTCCCGCCAGCCGGTACCAGTGCAGTATGTGCCATTATAATACCTACCACCGCTCGTTATTCCAGGAACATCTCAATCGACACAAAGGTAGATAGAAAATACTTAATTACACACAAAATAACACATCAGTTATACGGGTCTTTATCGCGTTTACCTTTTTTTAAATTATGTTAAACTTATTAATGAACGAATGAATGAATGAATGAATGAATACCACCGCTCGTTATTCCAGGAACATCTCAATCGGCACAAAGGTAGATAGAAAATACTTAATTACACACAAAATAACACATCAGTTATAAGTTTAACGGGTCTTTATCGCGTTTACCTTTTTTTAAATTATGTTAAACTTATTAATGAACGAATGAATGAATGAATACCACCGCTCGTTATTCCAGGAACATCTCAATCGGCACAAAGGTAGATAGAAAATACTTAATTACACACAAAATAACACATCAGTTATAAGTTTAACGGGTCTTTATCGCGTTTACCTTTTTTTAAATTACGTTAAACTTATTAATGAACGAATGAATGAAAATTATGTTAAACTTATTAAAGAACGAATGAATGAATGAATACCACCGCTCGTTATTCCAGGAACATCTCAATCGGCACAAAGGTAGATAGAAAATACTTAATTACACACAAAATAACACATCAGTTATAAGTTTAACGGGTCTTTATCGCGTTTACCTTTTTTTAAATTATGTTAAACTTATTAATGAACGAATGAATGAATGAATACCACCGCTCGTTATTCCAGGAACATCTCAATCGGCACAAAGGTAGATAAAAAATACTTCATTGCACACAAAATAACACATCAGTTATAAGTTTAACGGGTCTATATCGCGTTTACCTTTTTTTAAATTATGTTAAACTTATTAATGAACGAATGAATGAAAATTATGTTAAACTTATTAATGAACGAATGAATGAATGAATACCACCGCTCGTTATTCCAGGAACATCTCAATCGGCACAAAGGTAGATAGAAAATACTTAATTACACACAAAATAACACATCAGTTATAAGTTTAACGGGTCTTTATCGCGTTTACCTTTTTTTAAATTACGTTAAACTTATTAATGAACGAATGAATGAAAATTATGTTAAACTTATTAAAGAACGAATGAATGAATGAATACCACCGCTCGTTATTCCAGGAACATCTCAATCGGCACAAAGGTAGATAGAAAATACTTAATTACACACAAAATAACACATTATTTATAAGTTTAACGGGTCTTTATCGCGTTTACCTTTTTTTAAATTATGTTAATCTTATTAAAGAACGAATGAATGTAAATTATGTTAAATTTATTAATGAATGAATGAATACCACCGCTCGTTATTCCAGGAACATCTCAATCGGCACAAAGGTAGATAAAAAATACTTCATTGCACACAAAATAACACATCAGTTATAAGTTTAACGGGTCTATATCGCGTTTACCTTTTTTTAAATTATGTTAAACTTATTAATGAACGAATGAATGAATGAAAACCACCGCTCCTTATTCCAGGAACATCTCAATCGGCACAAAGGTAGATAGAAAATACTTAATTACACACAAAATAACACATCAGTTATAAGTTTAACGGGTCTTTATTTCGTTTATCTTTTTTTAAATTACGTTAAACTTATTAATGAACGAATGAATGAAAATTATGTTAAACTTATTAATGAACGAATGAATGAATGAATGAAAACTTTATTTATCTGAATACAATGTATTCGACTAAATTTATCGTGCAAATATTAGGCACATACCTAATCAGAAGAAATTTATATTAAATTAAATTGATATATTAAATTTCATGCATTACAATATAAAATAAAAAATGTCAACAAAATGTCATAAAAATAAAATATTAAAACAATTAAAATACGAATTTAAATTTAAAATATTCATCTATGTTATAAAAACATCTGTCACAGAGCCATCTATGTGATGGTTGAATATGTGATGGTTGAATTCATTTTCTTTTAGTGCTCTACATTTGGTAATTTATTATAAACTTTTAATTGCCCTACATTTGGTAATTTATTATAAACTTTTAATTGCCATAAAATAACAGTTATTAATTAGCACAAAAATCTTCTCTTTGTCACTATGTTTTTGTTAAAATCTATTTTTTTTAAATAAATAACTTTCTTTCTTTCTTTCTTTCTTTCTTTTTGTCACACATTTTTAATCTATTTCTGGGCACTACTAACGGCTTTTGCACTATTTTCCTCTTCGTCTTTCTCAAATAGATTTATATTGTTCCTAACAAACTTTAACATTTCAAATAGTATTATTATTATGTTACCCATTAAACTTATAATTATGTTATCTAATCGCGAAAGTTTGAAAAATACATCAGCTTAGTTAAGTATTACGAACTTTGACAATGTTGTACAATGAGCGGTCTTATCGCTAAATAGCCAAAGTTTACAAGGGGTTTAATTGGTGTACTTATCAGATACTACACTGATATTTTTTGGTCAGTTTAAAGCCGGCGCCCACGTTTTTTATTACTTAAACGTGTTTGTATCGTTGGTTTAGTTTTCAAATTGAATTAGTATTTCATACGGAACTGAATATCTAATTCTAATTCTAATTCTAAGTGGGGGAACCAAGGTCTGCACTGACCTCCCGCATTGGGGTGTATTGTGCATTATCCCCCTTCTAACCTGACCCCAACCAGCCCAACTCCTTGAAGTAACGGAGAAGGACTCTGGGTTGATGACAGCAGTGTTCCAGTGTCCCTGATCTCTTGTCAGTTAGTGATGACGGATCGCATGAGTTCATAAGCTCTTGCAGTCCCGTTTTCGACCTGACTTCATTTGTGGCGGTGCAGTGTATTACCACATGCTCCACAGTCTCTTCAACCTGGAGGCAACCTCGACAGAGTCCACTATCCGTGGCCCCTGTCTTAAGGAGATGGTGATTCAGATCACAGTGTCCCGTGATGATGCCCACCATCATCCTCAGGTCGTCGCGTTTCATTTTTAGTAAGGTGTTCGTTATTTTACGATTTTTTGTCGGTAGCAACGTTTTTGTATGTTTGCAGTCCGGTCGTTGATCCCATATTTTCTGGTGCTCCTTTTCGGAGTTAAGTTTCAGCCTGTTTTTTATTTCTGCCGTTGTAGGGCTAGATAGGCTGATATCGTCTGGGGTTGGAGTAAGTTTGGCTCCTTCCTTCGCCAAGGAGTCGGCTTTATCGTTATCTGGACAGTTGCCGTGTCCTCTTGTCCATCTTATTGTTACCGTGTGTTTTTCAGCTAATTTTTGGAGCGCATTGTGGCACTCTACTACGGATTTCGATCTGGTGTCAGGTCTGCCGAGTGCGTTGATGAGTGATGCGCTGTCTGTTGTAAAGATTAGCTGTGTAGGTGGGTTTTCACTTGATATGGTTTCAGTGGATGGTAATATTTCTGTGGCTGCCAGGAGGAGTCCTATGGTTTCCGCCTGGAATGCCGTGGTTGTTTTGTTTAGGGCTTGTGCTCTTGATAGTCCAGTCTCGGGGCAGTAGAAGCCACAGCCTGCCCCTGTATTGTTTTTGGCACCATCTGTGTAGATGTGAAGGGCAGAGGGTGTTAGAGGGTCCTTACCCTTCGTTACCTCTTGTGTAGCAATTTGGTATCTCTTGTTAGTTAGATATGTTGTAGCTATTCTATCTGTACCTCTGGTGGCTTCTGGGATAATGGTTATAGCCTTGTCCAGTATTTTGCAATGATTTGTTGTATTGACATTGCCTTTCCATTGATTTGTGGATTTTATTCTCAGAGCTGCTGCCATAGCTTCCTGTTGTATGTGTACATGAAGTGGTATCAGCCCTAATATTATGTCTAGTGCTGCTGATGGAGTAGATTTTGCACATCCACTGATGAGCGAACATGCCATTCTTTGAATCTGCTGCAGTTTGTTTACTGCCGTAATTAAGTTGGTTCGTGGCCACCATACCACGGCGCCATATGTTAGCACTGGTCGGACCATGACAGTGTACATCCATAGGCAGAGTTTGGGTTTTAAGCCCCAGTCCTTGCCGACCGCGCGGGTGCACTGCCATAGTACGTTTGTTGCTTTAGTAGTGGCGTGGTCGAGCTGTTTACTCCAGTTGAGTTTGCTGTCCAGCCATATGCCTAGGTACTTGACCTCTTTGCTGAAAGCTAGTTCCTTACCACAAAGAGAAGGCAGTACTAGTTTCGGCAATTTTAGCTTGCGAGTGAATAGCACGAGTTCTGTTTTGTTGGGGTTGACAGATAGACTGTGCTTGAGGCACCAGGCTTCCACGATTCGGAGTGCTTTCTGCATCTTCTCACATAGCGTGGATTCAAAGAGCCCCGATATCATGATTGCTAGGTCGTCAGCGTATGCGATGGTCAGTATACCGTCTTTGTTAAGTGTGTCCAGAAGTTCATTAGCTACAAGCACCCATAGGAGGGGGGATAGTACTCCTCCCTGTGGGCAGCCTTTGGTAACCCTACATCGCGTGACTTCTGAACTATCTGTGAGGGCTGATCTGTTTGCGAGCATTTGTGTTATCCAAGTATTAAGGTTTTCATTGACGCCTTGGTTCCTTAGGCCTTTTTCAATGCTAGAAAAGGTCGTTTTATCAAAAGCTCCTTCTATGTCTATGAATGTGACCAGACAGGATTGTTTGCTCTCTAGTGCACTTTCAATCTTATGAACAACATGATGTAGAGCTGTCTCAGTTGATTTGCCTGATTGATAGGCGTGCTGATTTTTGTTAACCGGATTTGCGACTAGTGGCCCGCTACGAATGTGCCTGTCACACAGTCTTTCTAAGGTTTTTAGTAGGAAGGAGCTCAGACTGATAGGTCTGAACGACTTTGGTTGCGTGTAGTCAGATTTGCCAGGTTTTGGAAGAAATACTACTTTTACTTCCCTCCATGAGTGAGGGATATATTTCCAGGCAATGCAGCTCCTGTAGATGGCTGTTAGAGTTGCCTCTATTTTGGAGAGATTCCATTGCAGAAGGGCTGGAAAGATTCCGTCGGTGCCGGCAGCTTTGTAGGGCTGAAAGGTTCTTACTGCCCATACCAGAGCTTCCTCCGTTACTATAGATTCGGCCAGTTCCCAGTCTGCTTTTTGGGGAGTATGATCATCGTGCGTCTTCCAGTTTGTATTTTCACTCATTGTGCAATCAGGAAAATGCGTTTTCAGCAAGAGCTCAAATTGTTCTTGTTCAGATGCCGTATAAGATCCATCCGGTTTTTTGAGAGAACCCAGTTTGATCTTTGTGTCTTTTGAAAGTATTTTGCTCAGGCGAGCCGTTTCACTCTGTGATGCAATAGAGCTGCTGTATCTCTTCCAAGAGTTGTTACGGCTGCGTCCTATTTCATGTTTGAGGTTCTGTCTCGCTACTTTGTAGTCTCTCCAGTCTTCATCATTGTTGGTGTTCATCGCTCTGTTAAAGTGGTGTCGCACCTTCTTTCTGAGTTTGGTGAGGTCATTGTTCCACCATTTGTCTTTACGATGTGCGATCTTATTGCTTTCTGTTTTGAGTGGACAGGACCTTTCAAAGCTGGTCATTACGTTACTGACCAATGATGTGAGTTCCTTTTCTATTTCCAAAGGCGTAAGTTTTGCTGTGGGTTCAGTCCTCGGCAGCGCATCTAAAGCCTTGTTTAAAAGTTCCGCAAAGATATTTGTGTCCGTTTTCTTTGGGTTACGATATGTGCGGGGTTTGATCTCACCTGTCTCCAGGTTGAATCTGATTCGCCTGTGATCTGCACATGATGCCTCATTGGTGGCAACGTGCCAGTTGTTGATGTGTTCTGCAATAGTTTCGGTGGCTATTGTAATGTCTACTATGGTCCGGGCCCAGGATGTTACAAACGTTGGTTCCGAGCCTCTGTTTAGAATGCTGAGGTTGTATCTCAGGATAAAGTCCAATAGATCTTTTCCTCTGTCGTTAGTATTTGGACACCCCCACACAGTGCTGTGAGCGTTGGCGTCGCAACCTACGATACAGTCGGTTTTGTGTGTATTACAGTAGAGGATTAGCTCCTCAAGTTCCTGAGGTGGTGTATCGATTCCACCGTCCATGTATACGGAGGCTATGAGGATAGTATTAAGCTTACCTTCTAGTCCGGTTTCAATTTTCACCACAGTGAGGTCATCCGTACACAGATGAGTTACCAGTGATGCTTTGAGCGCGTTCGGTACGTAAATAAGCGTTCTTGTTTTATTTTGAACTGGTGGAGTAAAGACATTACCTCTGAGGGCATTGAAACCTACCCTTCCTCGGACGATGTACGGCTCCTGGACCAGTGCTATAGTGTTGGGTTCTTCTTCGAGGGTTCTTCGCAGGGCGGCAAACCCAGTGATACTGTGCTGGATGTTGGCTTGGATGATGTTTATTTTACTACTCATATCTGACCTGTCTGTTTTTCCAGTCCCAGAATGGGTTGGAGTGTTTGTATTTTGGATGTTGATTCGAGAACCCTTAGAGAGCATTATGACATGAGGGGTGGGGGGGGAAGGATTGTTTGGGGGGGTGTGGGATAGTCGTTACCGACTGCCCTACTGTTGTGAGTGGGAGCTCCCTGGGGAGGCGATAGACCGTTCTACCTCCATGAGGGGCGCTGGCGAGAAAAGATTAAGGCATGAAATGCCCCCAGCAATTTCCCCACCAGCGTCACCCAGTAGCAGTTCTATCTCGTCCTGAGAGAGCTCCCCTCCGCCTATACCGAGGTCGTTCTCCGTAGCACCTGACGAAGACTCCGCTCCAGGTTCGCCGCTGCTTGCGCAGGGTGTCTCCGGGGCGGGCGCCACGACAGGTACTTTAACGTCTCCTACTCTCGGTTTCCTAATCAGAACAAAGACTGTCGCCATTTTGTACGTCAGTCTGTACTTCGTTTTTTTGAGTGCCTCGATCTCCTCCAACGGGATTCCAAAAACCATGACATTATTTGTCGTTTGTTCGTCTTTTTGGATCCGGTGGGCGAAGATCGGCCATGTTTCTATATGGAGGTGGTCGTTGTAGAACGATAAGAAGTCTCTAATCGACTCCCCATCGCCCTCATAGTCTGGAACGACCACAACTCCTTTGTGATACCGGGGCAGCTCGTGTTCCTGTACTACCCTGTAACCACCGGAACCCGACCAGAGGCCTGGAAGATCTTTGACGACGGAAGCCAGCCAGGATAGGGAAAATTCATCCTTGGCTTCTACCCTCAAGCCTCCGTGGGCCAGCCTGGGCATCGACGTGAAGCCCGGCTTGGCGCACCCTCGATTTCGGCGATTCTCAAGGTAGTACTCTACCGTATGCTGCTCCAGCCTATTCCTGAGCATCGTGGCGCGGAGGTCATCCATGTGTATGCCGGATCTGTCAGTAATCACCACCCTTAGATGGGACTTCGCAACCGCGGCATACGACATGTTTGTCTCCGCGCCATTGACCTCTTGCTCCTTGTGCTCTGCTCTCATTGTGGCGCACACAGCTACGGAGCCGCCTTCCAGGCGCACCTTCTTTTCCACTGCCGCGGTTGAAGGCGACACTAGGTCCGAGCTCCTTTGCCGTTTGGCACTACGAGAGCAATCACTGTCTGCCGATACACAAGATGTCGGGTTGGTATCCGGGTTGCTGTCCAGCTCTTTGCCCTTTCGGCCTTTTCCTGTGCCCTTTCCTTTTGCAGGTCGGGGCTCTGTAAAGGTCTCCAGACTTCGGATGCTTGACTGCTGCCCTCCTACCTCCCGTGACATCATTGATTTGTGGGTTTCTGGTGTGCTGCCAGTATTTGGATTTGTCGACCGAAGCCGCCCAGCCTCCTGCAGTGATAGGCCAGTCTGTCCTTCCTTGCCCAGTCCCAGCAAATGGGTGTCGGGCTCCAGAGTGATTTGGCTTGCCGCCGCTGGAGGAGGGGGCCTCACTGAATATCGAAAATAATTATAAAAAGTGAGATGAACACTTGGTAGGGCCGCAGAGCGCAACGACCTTGTAGACTGACGACGGCGCGGCGGCGCGGGCGGTCAGTGACCCCGCGACCAAACAGCTGAGCCGCCAAGCGAATAGCCACTACTATCGGTGCTCAAAATATCGACTAAGTTTCGTGTTATTATTAATTACAAAAAAAAGGATTTTTGATTAACTATAATTTTTGAGTAAAGTTACAGATATATATTGAAAAGTGGGTGCCGGCTTTAAACTGACCAAAAAATATCGGTGTATAATACACAATATACCTACATAGTTACTATTCACACTCTCATATGCTTGTTTATCACAAGCTTTTATTTTTCTTGCCGTGTTTGATAGTATGTATGGGTCAAATCTTGCAAGTGAATTTTAAACCAGTTATCCCCAATCTATTGAGCTGAAGTTTTGCATACACGTTTGGTTTCGATGATAACGCATAAGCTAAGTGACATTTTAAATCCAATATGGCGGACTCCCAAAGATGGTGGACTCCCAAAGATGGCGGACGGATTATTTTTTAACGCAGCGCCATGATTTGGGTATAAAATGAAAAGGTTTGCTGAGAAGCATACGAAAAAGCTTTTTTTTTAATGTTTTTTTTATAACTAGTTTAGCTCGCGTGGTACCCGTATATAAAGTTACCGATGAAAAGTAGTGTTTGTAAGAAACGTATCGCGCACCATCAGGTGGGGCGTATCACTGTTTGCCTCGACATGACAAAAAAACAGTAACTTAAAATACCTCATAGTACATGGTTTCATAAACAGTGATCGTGTTGAAAAAAGTTTGAATATTATAAAGCAGTACTGTTTGTAAATTTGTATGTGACCACCTCTATGGCGCAGTGGGCGAAGAGACGCTGAAAGTTTCGGGTTCGATTACCACCGCGGAACAAGTTTTAATGATATACTAGCTTCTGCCCACGGCTTCGCCCGCGTGGTACCCGGATAAAAAGTAGCCTATGTGTTATTCTGATGTATAAGCTACATTACTGTAAAGTTTCATCAAAATCCGTTCAGTAGTTTTTGCGTGAAAGAGGAACAAACATCCTCACAAACTTTCACGTATATAATATTAGTAGGATATAATATAGATTTATGAATTTACAAAAAAATATATAATTAGTATATCAGTCATGTAGTTCCCATAACACAAGCTCTGCTTAGTTTGGGGCTAGATGAAGCTGTGTGAAAAATGTCCAGCATTATTTATTTGTTTTTTTTTAATATTATAGGCATAAAACCTTATAGATGCGAGCTCTGTCCGTACACGAGCGTTTCAAAGAAATACACAAAACAGCACCAGGGCAAGCACAAAGTGTGCGTCTGCGGCTTCGTCAGCAAGAACAGGCGCGGATTCAAACGGCATATGGTGAAATGCAACGAGAATCCCGTCAAAACAATCGCGTACGCCTGTGGAATATGCCACAGAGAGTACGTCGATAAGAAGGCGCTTGCCAAACACAGGTGAGATCGCTTAGCTCCTCACAAACAACTCTATAATCCCTTATTTAAGCGTAATTCTAAAAAAATTATATATGTAAATGTAATGTAAAATGCAAAATCCAACCACAGATGTGGTTGTTTTATGGGAACTTCATGATTGATATACTACTTATCTACTTTTTTTGTAAATATATACATATTATACATAGAAAACGCTCAGACCTGAGATAAATATTTGCAGATCATACAGACATTTGTCCCGCAGTGGGACTCGAACCCGCAACCTTCTGCGTCTCAGGCGGGCCATCGCCCACTGCGCCACAGAGGTCGTCTCTCCTGTAGGTGTTTCTAGTGAATGTATGATGTGTTGTCCGCAGCGGGCGGGTGCAGGCGTGCTCGCTCTGCTCGGTCGCGTGCTGTTCTGTAGGTGTTTCTAGTGAATGTATGATGTGTTGTCCGCAGCGGGCGGGTGCAGGCGTGCTCGCTCTGCTCGGTCGCGTGCTGTTCTGTAGGTGTTTCTAGTGAATGTATGATGTGTTGTCCGCAGCGGGCGGGTGCAGGCGTGCTCGCTCTGCTCGGTCGCGTGCTGTTCTGTAGGTGTTTCTAGTGAATGTATGATGTGTTGTCCGCAGCGGGCGGGTGCAGGCGTGCTCGCTCTGCTCGGTCGCGTGCTGTTCTGTAGGTGTTTCTAGTGAATGTATGATGTGTTGTCCGCAGCGGGCGGGTGCAGGCGTGCTCGCTCTGCTCGGTCGCGTGCTGTTCTGTAGGTGTTTCTAGTGAATGTATGATGTGTTGTCCGCAGCGGGCGGGTGCAGGCGTGCTCGCTCTGCTCGGTCGCGTGCTGTTCTGTAGGTGTTTCTAGTGAATGTATGATGTGTTGTCCGCAGCGGGCGGGTGCAGGCGTGCTCGCTCTGCTCGGTCGCGTGCTGTTCTGTAGGTGTTTCTAGTGAATGTATGATGTGTTGTCCGCAGCGGGCGGGTGCAGGCGTGCTCGCTCTGCTCGGTCGCGTGCTGTTCTGTAGGTGTTTCTAGTGAATGTATGATGTGTTGTCCGCAGCGGGCGGGTGCAGGCGTGCTCGCTCTGCTCGGTCGCGTGCTGTTCTGTAGGTGTTTCTAGTGAATGTATGATGTGTTGTCCGCAGCGGGCGGGTGCAGGCGTGCTCGCTCTGCTCGGTCGCGTGCTGTTCTGTAGGTGTTTCTAGTGAATGTATGATGTGTTGTCCGCAGCGGGCGGGTGCAGGCGTGCTCGCTCTGCTCGGTCGCGTGCTGTTCTGTAGGTGTTTCTAGTGAATGTATGATGTGTTGTCCGCAGCGGGCGGGTGCAGGCGTGCTCGCTCTGCTCGGTCGCGTGCTGTTCTGTAGGTGTTTCTAGTGAATGTATGATGTGTTGTCCGCAGCGGGCGGGTGCAGGCGTGCTCGCTCTGCTCGGTCGCGTGCTGTTCTGTAGGTGTTTCTAGTGAATGTATGATGTGTTGTCCGCAGCGGGCGGGTGCAGGCGTGCTCGCTCTGCTCGGTCGCGTGCTGTTCTGTAGGTGTTTCTAGTGAATGTATGATGTGTTGTCCGCAGCGGGCGGGTGCAGGCGTGCTCGCTCTGCTCGGTCGCGTGCTGTTCTGTAGGTGTTTCTAGTGAATGTATGATGTGTTGTCCGCAGCGGGCGGGTGCAGGCGTGCTCGCTCTGCTCGGTCGCGTGCTGTTCTGTAGGTGTTTCTAGTGAATGTATGATGTGTTGTCCGCAGCGGGCGGGTGCAGGCGTGCTCGCTCTGCTCGGTCGCGTGCTGTTCTGTAGGTGTTTCTAGTGAATGTATGATGTGTTGTCCGCAGCGGGCGGGTGCAGGCGTGCTCGCTCTGCTCGGTCGCGTGCTGTTCTGTATGTGTTTCTAGTGAATGTATGATGTGTTGTCCGCAGCGGGCGGGTGCAGGCGTGCTCGCTCTGCTCGGTCGCGTGCTGTTCTGTAGGTGTTTCTAGTGAATGTATGATGTGTTGTCCGCAGCGGGCGGGTGCAGGCGTGCTCGCTCTGCTCGGTCGCGTGCTGTTCTGTAGGTGTTTCTAGTGAATGTATGATGTGTTGTCCGCAGCGGGCGGGTGCAGGCGTGCTCGCTCTGCTCGGTCGCGTGCTGTTCTGTAGGTGTTTCTAGTGAATGTATGATGTGTTGTCCGCAGCGGGCGGGTGCAGGCGTGCTCGCTCTGCTCGGTCGCGTGCTGTTCTGTAGGTGTTTCTAGTGAATGTATGATGTGTTGTCCGCAGCGGGCGGGTGCAGGCGTGCTCGCTCTGCTCGGTCGCGTGCTGTTCTGTAGGTGTTTCTAGTGAATGTATGATGTGTTGTCCGCAGCGGGCGGGTGCAGGCGTGCTCGCTCTGCTCGGTCGCGTGCTGTTCTGTAGGTGTTTCTAGTGAATGTATGATGTGTTGTCCGCAGCGGGCGGGTGCAGGCGTGCTCGCTCTGCTCGGTCGCGTGCTGTTCTGTAGGTGTTTCTAGTGAATGTATGATGTGTTGTCCGCAGCGGGCGGGTGCAGGCGTGCTCGCTCTGCTCGGTCGCGTGCTGTTCTGTAGGTGTTTCTAGTGAATGTATGATGTGTTGTCCGCAGCGGGCGGGTGCAGGCGTGCTCGCTCTGCTCGGTCGCGTGCTGTTCTGTAGGTGTTTCTAGTGAATGTATGATGTGTTGTCCGCAGCGGGCGGGTGCAGGCGTGCTCGCTCTGCTCGGTCGCGTGCTGTTCTGTAGGTGTTTCTAGTGAATGTATGATGTGTTGTCCGCAGCGGGCGGGTGCAGGCGTGCTCGCTCTGCTCGGTCGCGTGCTGTTCTGTAGGTGTTTCTAGTGAATGTATGATGTGTTGTCCGCAGCGGGCGGGTGCAGGCGTGCTCGCTCTGCTCGGTCGCGTGCTGTTCTGTAGGTGTTTCTAGTGAATGTATGATGTGTTGTCCGCAGCGGGCGGGTGCAGGCGTGCTCGCTCTGCTCGGTCGCGTGCTGTTCTGTAGGTGTTTCTAGTGAATGTATGATGTGTTGTCCGCAGCGGGCGGGTGCAGGCGTGCTCGCTCTGCTCGGTCGCGTGCTGTTCTGTAGGTGTTTCTAGTGAATGTATGATGTGTTGTCCGCAGCGGGCGGGTGCAGGCGTGCTCGCTCTGCTCGGTCGCGTGCTGTTCTGTAGGTGTTTCTAGTGAATGTATGATGTGTTGTCCGCAGCGGGCGGGTGCAGGCGTGCTCGCTCTGCTCGGTCGCGTGCTGTTCTGTAGGTGTTTCTAGTGAATGTATGATGTGTTGTCCGCAGCGGGCGGGTGCAGGCGTGCTCGCTCTGCTCGGTCGCGTGCTGTTCTGTAGGTGTTTCTAGTGAATGTATGATGTGTTGTCCGCAGCGGGCGGGTGCAGGCGTGCTCGCTCTGCTCGGTCGCGTGCTGTTCTGTAGGTGTTTCTAGTGAATGTATGATGTGTTGTCCGCAGCGGGCGGGTGCAGGCGTGCTCGCTCTGCTCGGTCGCGTGCTGTTCTGTAGGTGTTTCTAGTGAATGTATGATGTGTTGTCCGCAGCGGGCGGGTGCAGGCGTGCTCGCTCTGCTCGGTCGCGTGCTGTTCTGTAGGTGTTTCTAGTGAATGTATGATGTGTTGTCCGCAGCGGGCGGGTGCAGGCGTGCTCGCTCTGCTCGGTCGCGTGCTGTTCTGTAGGTGTTTCTAGTGAATGTATGATGTGTTGTCCGCAGCGGGCGGGTGCAGGCGTGCTCGCTCTGCTCGGTCGCGTGCTGTTCTGTAGGTGTTTCTAGTGAATGTATGATGTGTTGTCCGCAGCGGGCGGGTGCAGGCGTGCTCGCTCTGCTCGGTCGCGTGCTGTTCTGTAGGTGTTTCTAGTGAATGTATGATGTGTTGTCCGCAGCGGGCGGGTGCAGGCGTGCTCGCTCTGCTCGGTCGCGTGCTGTTCTGTAGGTGTTTCTAGTGAATGTATGATGTGTTGTCCGCAGCGGGCGGGTGCAGGCGTGCTCGCTCTGCTCGGTCGCGTGCTGTTCTGTAGGTGTTTCTAGTGAATGTATGATGTGTTGTCCGCAGCGGGCGGGTGCAGGCGTGCTCGCTCTGCTCGGTCGCGTGCTGTTCTGTAGGTGTTTCTAGTGAATGTATGATGTGTTGTCCGCAGCGGGCGGGTGCAGGCGTGCTCGCTCTGCTCGGTCGCGTGCTGTTCTGTAGGTGTTTCTAGTGAATGTATGATGTGTTGTCCGCAGCGGGCGGGTGCAGGCGTGCTCGCTCTGCTCGGTCGCGTGCTGTTCTGTAGGTGTTTCTAGTGAATGTATGATGTGTTGTCCGCAGCGGGCGGGTGCAGGCGTGCTCGCTCTGCTCGGTCGCGTGCTGTTCTGTAGGTGTTTCTAGTGAATGTATGATGTGTTGTCCGCAGCGGGCGGGTGCAGGCGTGCTCGCTCTGCTCGGTCGCGTGCTGTTCTGTAGGTGTTTCTAGTGAATGTATGATGTGTTGTCCGCAGCGGGCGGGTGCAGGCGTGCTCGCTCTGCTCGGTCGCGTGCTGTTCTGTAGGTGTTTCTAGTGAATGTATGATGTGTTGTCCGCAGCGGGCGGGTGCAGGCGTGCTCGCTCTGCTCGGTCGCGTGCTGTTCTGTAGGTGTTTCTAGTGAATGTATGATGTGTTGTCCGCAGCGGGCGGGTGCAGGCGTGCTCGCTCTGCTCGGTCGCGTGCTGTTCTGTAGGTGTTTCTAGTGAATGTATGATGTGTTGTCCGCAGCGGGCGGGTGCAGGCGTGCTCGCTCTGCTCGGTCGCGTGCTGTTCTGTAGGTGTTTCTAGTGAATGTATGATGTGTTGTCCGCAGCGGGCGGGTGCAGGCGTGCTCGCTCTGCTCGGTCGCGTGCTGTTCTGTAGGTGTTTCTAGTGAATGTATGATGTGTTGTCCGCAGCGGGCGGGTGCAGGCGTGCTCGCTCTGCTCGGTCGCGTGCTGTTCTGTAGGTGTTTCTAGTGAATGTATGATGTGTTGTCCGCAGCGGGCGGGTGCAGGCGTGCTCGCTCTGCTCGGTCGCGTGCTGTTCTGTAGGTGTTTCTAGTGAATGTATGATGTGTTGTCCGCAGCGGGCGGGTGCAGGCGTGCTCGCTCTGCTCGGTCGCGTGCTGTTCTGTAGGTGTTTCTAGTGAATGTATGATGTGTTGTCCGCAGCGGGCGGGTGCAGGCGTGCTCGCTCTGCTCGGTCGCGTGCTGTTCTGTAGGTGTTTCTAGTGAATGTATGATGTGTTGTCCGCAGCGGGCGGGTGCAGGCGTGCTCGCTCTGCTCGGTCGCGTGCTGTTCTGTAGGTGTTTCTAGTGAATGTATGATGTGTTGTCCGCAGCGGGCGGGTGCAGGCGTGCTCGCTCTGCTCGGTCGCGTGCTGTTCTGTAGGTGTTTCTAGTGAATGTATGATGTGTTGTCCGCAGCGGGCGGGTGCAGGCGTGCTCGCTCTGCTCGGTCGCGTGCTGTTCTGTAGGTGTTTCTAGTGAATGTATGATGTGTTGTCCGCAGCGGGCGGGTGCAGGCGTGCTCGCTCTGCTCGGTCGCGTGCTGTTCTGTAGGTGTTTCTAGTGAATGTATGATGTGTTGTCCGCAGCGGGCGGGTGCAGGCGTGCTCGCTCTGCTCGGTCGCGTGCTGTTCTGTAGGTGTTTCTAGTGAATGTATGATGTGTTGTCCGCAGCGGGCGGGTGCAGGCGTGCTCGCTCTGCTCGGTCGCGTGCTGTTCTGTAGGTGTTTCTAGTGAATGTATGATGTGTTGTCCGCAGCGGGCGGGTGCAGGCGTGCTCGCTCTGCTCGGTCGCGTGCTGTTCTGTAGGTGTTTCTAGTGAATGTATGATGTGTTGTCCGCAGCGGGCGGGTGCAGGCGTGCTCGCTCTGCTCGGTCGCGTGCTGTTCGCTGAAGAGTCACATGGCTCAGGTGCACGGCGCGCCCCTACACGAACACACGAAGAAAGATAGGTGAGTATCTACATTACAGATGAGAGAGTTGAAATCTTACAAAAGTTTTGCTACCGGCAAAAAATCGCAAAATAACGAACACTACACTAAAAATGAAACGCAACGACCTGAGGATGAGGGTGGGCATCATCACGGGACACTGTGATCTGAATCACCATCTCCTTAAGACAGGGGCCACGGACAGCGGACTCTGTCGAGGTTGTTGCCTCCAGGTTGAAGAGACTGTGAAGCATGTGGTAATACACTGCACCGCCACAAATGAAGTCAGCTGGAAGATGGGAGCTGCAAGAGCTCATTAACTCATGCTCTCTGTCATCATTGACTGACAGAAGGTCAGGGATACTGGAACACCGCTGTCATCAACCCGGAGTCCTCCTCCGCTACTTCAAGGAGTTGGGCTGGTTGGGGTCAGGTTAGAAGGGGAATAATGCACGATACACTCCAATGCGGGACGTCAGTGCAGATCTTAGTTCCCCCACTTACAATTAGAATTAGAAGGGTCGCATCGTTTAAAACAAAAAGAACTAAATCTTCAGCTCTATTATTAAGTAGTATAGATTGATTTGTAGAAGGATCCAGCTAGGCTGGACAGCGTTTGGAAAACTACGTGGAGTCTTCTCGTCATCCATACCGCAATGCTTGAAAACAAAAGTTTTCAAGCAGTGCGTCCTACCCGTCATGACCTACGGAGCTGAGGCGTGGACACTCATGATAGGCTGGTCCACCAGTTCAAAGTCGGTCAGCGAGCTATGGAAAGAGCTATGCTCGGAGTCTCTCTGAAGGATAAGATTCGTAACGAATACATCCGTCAGAGAACCAAAGCTATCGATATAGCTCAACGAAATAGCAAGCTGAAGTGGCAGTGGGCCGGTCATATCTCGCGAAGAACCGATAACCGCTGGGGTAAACGTGTTCTTGAGTGGAGACCGCGACTCCGCAAACGTAGTGTAGGACGTCCTCCGGCCAGGTGGGATGACGATCTGCGAAACACTGCACACAGATGCTGGATGCGACAAGCTGAAGACAGGGCGCTATGGCGCTCATTAGGGGAGGCCTATGTCCAGCAGTGGACTAATATAGGCTGATTATGATGATGATGATAGATTGAAATGTCTGTATGTTGGTTGCTAAATATCTCCGTAACGGCTGAGCCGATCTGCATAAAATTCGGAATAAGTATATACGAAGCTGTGGAAAGCTAGAGACAGAAAGCGCCAATCTTCCTTTGCTCGCTTCGATCGCTCGATCAGTATGTGAACTTATCGCATAATGTTTGTCCGTTAGGTTTGAATGCGCGCTCTGCCCGTGGAGCTCTAGTCTCAACCAGAAGATACTGCTGCACCTCATACACCATCCCGCACAAATTGTCGACGAGGCCATTGTCGACGTCTCCGTGCTTAGGAAATGCGGCATTCTACCAGTTGAATAAATCGTGCGCAGGAAATACGGCATTTTACCAGTTGAATAAATTATGCGCTGAAAATGCGGCATTTCACCAGTTGAATAAATCGTGCGCAGAAAATGCGGCATTTCATCAGTGGAATAACTCGTGTTCAGGAATATGGCATTTTACAAGTTCAATAACTCGTATGTAGAAAATGCGGAATTTCACCAGTTGAATAATCCGTGCTCAAGAAATGCGGCATGTTAACAGTTGAATAAATCGTGCGCAGGAAATGTGGCATTTTAACAGTTGAATAAATCGTGCAATAAGGAATGCAGTTTACCAGTTAAATAAAATGCGCAGAAAATGCTTACATTAGAATGAGATGAATAGAGATCAGGGGTCTTTATTCACCCCATAATTATAACAGAACCTAATCCATCTTTCTTTTACGTGTTCATTAACTGGTAAAATAATTATTGGTGGTTTGTAGAGGGAATTATCGGAGGAATTGCACTCTCCGTTTTGTCTCTATTCCCCCCATAATGATGACGGAATCCTTTTCTTTTACGTGTTCACTAGCTGATAAAATAATTATTGGTAGTTTGTACATTGAATTATTGGAGGAATTTCACTCTCCGTTTTGTCTCTATACACCCCATAATTATGACAGAACCTAATCCATAATTATTTTACGTGTTCACTAGCTGATAAAATAATTATTGGTACTTTGTAAAGAAAATTATAAGAGGAATTTCACTCTTCGTTTTGTCTCTATTCACCCCATAATTATGACATAACCTAATCCATCTTCCTTTTACGTGTTCACTAACTGGAAAAAGTCAAATGACCTGGATGCATTCGAATCACAATGAAGATGTCTCTTGCCCAGCAGTGGACATAATAATAACATGCCGTTGCATAGCCCAGCAACCATTCCATAAGCATATACTGCAAGTCTACTTTATCACTTATATTCCCAAAAGTTTACATCAGTCGCCATCCGCAAGATTACGTTTTTTATATGATAATGTACAAAGGACCTCTTAGTGTTAGCTTCGGCTCCACTAATGCCTGTAAAGGACCCAGGCATAAGCCTGAGATTTGTAATAAATAAAGAAAAATAATAATAATAAAAAAATACAGTTTATCATAATTTTTGCGACACAAAAGTGTACACGAATGAAACTATCTAATCTTTAGTGTACACTTTTATTGGATTGTAAGTAGTACCTACCAACCAAAATAGACAATTACAAGACAAGACAATTTAGGCAAGCTTACAACATAATTTGTCTCGGGTCTGGGTGTTTTCTATGTAAAATATGTATGTATTTACAAAAAAAAAGTATCTATGTAGTATATCAATCATGTAGTTCCCATAATACAAGCTCCGCTTAGTTTGGGGCTAGATGATGCTGTGTGAAAAATGTCCAGAAATATTTATTTATTTAGTGTACGAGGAAATGAAACTATTTTTTCTTTCGTTAGTATA
Source organism: Perizoma flavofasciatum (assembly GCA_958496245.1). Classification (NCBI taxonomy): domain Eukaryota; kingdom Metazoa; phylum Arthropoda; class Insecta; order Lepidoptera; family Geometridae; genus Perizoma; species Perizoma flavofasciatum. Next base: position 1,322,221 of record OY292448.1, read on the forward strand.
TGTGGGTTTCCAAAAAAACAGTATTTAAAATTAATTAAGAGTAAGTATTATTCCAGTAACGCAAAATACACCAAGCACAGCTCTCTCTGGTGCTTAATACTTCTTGAAGATTTATTACAACTTTTTTTTGTATTGATATTTTTATATAAATCAATATGATGAACTTTATTATTTTAACTTAAGTATGTTCGTGAAAATAAATGAATATAATCTATTTTTTTTACTTTTAACCCGCACTAGGGGCAATCCCATTATTTTAGGGATGTCATAAAAATCTTGCTAATCTTAACTAACCAATTGTTTTTACCCCAGTTCAATCTCCAAACTTATTAACTTTACGTTATATGTTCATTTTATTACAATCATAAAATCCAAATGGCAAACCTCAAAATAACATTTATTCTAGCATATTTGAAATGCACAAGCGCTAACATTATCCACATAAAACTTCCGGAAGTGAATGTTACAGGCGCAAATCTGACCACCCATTTAGAATATGCGCATATTCAAAATATATGCAAGAATAGGATTGTATGTAAATCGAATAATGCTTTTGTATGCGCTGTGAGGAGGGTAAAGGATGATTTTGAGCATAAAACCTTTGAGAACTCGTGCTATTTGTTTCTGAGTAATATGTGTGACAATCCAGGAAAGGGTAAGTTTTGTTATAAATGGCAGCTTTCCACCAGCTTGACAACTTCTGTGGCGCAGTGGACGAAGGTCCGCCTGAGACGCAGAGGTTGCGGGTTCGATTCCCGCTGCGAGACAAATGTTTGTATGATCTGCGTTCATTTGTCTCGGGTCTGGGTGTTTTCTATGTATAATATGTGTATGCATTTACAAAAAAAAAAGTATATCAATCATGTAGTTCCCATAACACAAGCTCTGCTTACTTTGGGGCTGGATGATGCTGTGTGAAGAATGTCCAGCAAAAAAGAAAAGAAAAAAAAAGTTCCCACCCTTTGGCTATATTTTGGCCAATATGTGTTATTCTGATGTAAGTATAAGCTATGTTACTGTAAAGTTTCATCAAAATCCATTCAAAAGTTTTTGCGTGAAAGAGTAACAAACATCCATCCTCACAAACTTTCGCGTTTATATATTACTGTAACTAGAACTGTGATGTAAAGTTTCATCAAAATCCGTTCAGTAGTTTTTGCGTGAAAGAGTAACAAACATCAATCCTCACAAACTTTCGCGTTTATAATAGTAATAGGAAAGGATGAAGTCACTGCCGTCTGGTGATACTTGTGTGACTAATACTAGTCACCAGACGTCAGTGACCACGGCGTATACCATGATCTATTTCAGAGTTCTCAATAGCTCAAAGTGGGGACTGCACAGACTATTTGAAGACCCGACGTATGTATGTTTACTCCGGAGTAGGAGTCAGTTCCACTGTCACCACTGAGGCAACAACAATGCAGGAAAACTCTACGCAGAATGGTACCTAATGTAAACTGGATTTTGACACCTTTTTCAATTGCATTTTATGAAAGTCATTAGTCATGTAGTTCCCATAAGCTCTGCTTAGTTTGGGGCTAGATGATGCTGTGTAAAACTTGAAAATGGGATAGATTGGGGTGCCCTTTTCATGTTTCGGGCATTAGTCTATCTAATGGAGCCATTCGTCATCGCCATTTTGTTTATGTAAATAGCGGTGCATTGATACCCCACGGTAGGGTTCAATGATAAAAAGATTTCTCACTTTTTACTATAATCACGCAACTACCTACCTACTGAGGCATGAGAGTTTGAAAAAGTTACTATATTTAGCTATTTTATTTTCGAGTTTAAAATACGCGGAAGGCAATACGTTTTAAAACTCATGGACCATTTTGTAGGACTTCCGATCCTAATCCGAGTCGAAATTCAGCCCGCACCCCACGGGAGGGTAAATGATAAAAACATCCTCCACTTTTTACTACGTGAAAAAGCTACTATATTTTAATTTTCTCATTTTTAACCGACTTCTAAAAAGGAGGAGGTTCTCAATTAGTTTGTATGTTTCTTTGTGTATGTAACGCGATATCTTCGCCAATTGTGAACCGATTTTAAAGATTTTTTTTAATGAATAGGGTTATATACTTCAACGGTGGTCCATATAAAATATCTTATTGGACGACATTTGAAGTCTGTCTTTTACCTCTTAAAAATATTATTCATGGCCTAATTTGTAGGAGTTCCGATCCTAAGAGGGTCGAAATTCAGCACGCTATACGACGTGGACTCGGCGTTCGACTATCACGCATGCCCGCTGCGATGTCCCGACGTGTATGCGCCGGTGTGCGTCAGCGCAAATCGCGGTATCGGAAAATACTTTAAGTTCTGGACTTTTGTGAACCACTGCGCCGGCGACCTTTACTACTGCCAACATTGGGAAGGTAAATAGTTAAGTTAATTTTTGTCAAGTTTTTAATTTGTTAAACAAAGAAAGAAAAAAAACTACACTACTCGATACAAATGGTATATAACATACCTATGTGATAGAAAAACCTAACAAACCATTTATTCCTATTAGTACCTACTTTTGAAGCGGGTAAAATAATCGACAATTTTAAATGCAATTATTTATTCATAAAGTTATATGTAATTTGACACTTAACTAGACATGGGCGTTTTCGTTTTTTACCGCAAACGGTTATGTAACCGATATACAGTTTGCATATCGATATAGAAAACAGTTTTCAGATATCGATATCATTCGCAGGGGTTTACCTATCTAAAGATAGGCAAACTAACAACGAAACGACAAACGCAAACTTGTTCAGGTATTTATCAGTTTAGCAACATGTAACTACGCCGATTTCCCTGCATGCTTTGCGTGAAAACATGGACCAAGAGTTACAATAGAAAGTAAACCATATTACCAGCTATCTATAATATATTTTTACGCACGCCATTATCATGCAATCATGGCTAATGTTACGTCATATTCGCTCCATATGTCGTTTCGTTTGGGTTTTTGGTTTGTGAAGTTATCGTTTTGTTCGTATCTGTAACAGTTGCGGTTTTGATAAGTTTTCATGATATCAGTTATGTGGATATAAATATCGATATGGTATCGATATCTAACCCATATCCGATATCAGTTACGTTTCGATATATCGAACTCATGTCTACACTTGACATAATAAAATGTAACAGATTGTTAATAAATCCATATAGAGACAATATAACATACAACATAACAATATACTTAATACCCTATAATTATATATGTGTAATTATTAGTAAATACATATTTTAGAATAGTACCTACATTTCCGATATTTATATTTTTAAAACTCATACCATATGCAAAGATTATTGTAGAGATAATAACATGTAAATATAAGCTTTCATTTAAATTGGATATTGCAGTTACAGTATCCTGAAGATATTACTGTTTCACTGTTTTTAGTTTTTGCGTTATTGCATAATTTATCACACACACAGCGTGTGAGTAACCTGTAACCTTTTGATAAAGGGCTACCAACTTTTGTAGTCATTATAGTCGTATTCATCGGCGTAATCACTAGATACATCGTCGTCGTCATAATAGTCATAACAAGTGTCAACGACATTGTATTCGTCGTCAGTTGGTTCGTCCAGCCAATCCTCCCACTCGTCTTCGAGCCGTTTGTAAACCATCATGGCTGCGCGCGCATCCCTCACTGAACTGTGGTAGCCATTTTGAATATTCATACCTGCGTACTTTGCCGCCAAATCTTTTAGTGACGGAGAACCGCGATTCTGTAAACGAAAAATCTTGTTATTTTAGTTTTCTGCCGGTCTTATTACAGGTGTACAACAGAATTATTTTCCTAGTTTAGTAGTAGATAGTTTAATTATTTTTTACTGTAAATAGTAGTAGTCGGTCTGAAAATAAAATTATGAATTATGTTTTTAAAGAGTAAACGGAAATCTTAAAAAAATATGTTTTAAACAGTAAAGTTTTTCTGACCATCCAAAAAAATATTCAATAAATTAAAATAGTAATACTTAATAGTCGTCATGGAACTTTTTGGGGAGGACCTACAAGTTTCAGTAGTAGTGCAGTGGACTTCTACAGGATTCTTCAAAATTATTATTGACAATTATGATGACTAATAATTAAATACTAATATAATTTAACTAGCGGTGCCACGGCCACCATCGGCCCCGACCCACCGCTTTTACTCAGCTCGCGCCTTAGAAATGCGTGGCGAGGTGGCCTGTCCCCCTATTCTGTATCTGAAAGTCAATAGGTGACAAATGACAAACCTTTGACAAGTGACATAACAAGTCCGTATCCTGTGGCCATAGATAATAACAAGTCCAACCCTACCTATTCTATACTGACTTGAAAGTTTTTTTTTTTACCTACTAACCACATGTCACCTACTGACCATTGCTTTACCTATTGACCATTTTGTGAAACACTGACCGTTTGTTAGACCCCTTAAGCTTACTATCCGTTTTGGACTACATTGTTTCCAATAAAAAAATCTTGTTACCACTGACCGTTTGCAAGGGAGGGTAGTACGCTGTGTCTCGCATGTTGTACTCTGGGTGACAGAGGCCTAGAACCTTTAAGTCATGATTAACCGAGTGGCCAACCAAGATGCGTCCCTTCAGGTAGCTTGCAACAACCTTCTTCACTTCATAGAGAGGCCGTCCTGTCTTGAGGTGATGTGGCTCAATACCGCTGACAGCAGTCCTATAGTCTGTTACCTAAAAAAAAAACAAGTTAATGTTTGCAAAATTTTAAAAGTTGCTGGCGTTTATTATGTAGTTGCATGCATTAAATTACATGAAAAAAATATTGATTATTTTTTTCCGACTATAAAGATCCATATTTGGAATTCTGTACACTGACTAAACTAAATTTAAACTGTCACTCTCTTTTACTGATAGTGTACGCAAGAAAGAGATGGCAAGAATTTTAGTGCTGTGTGCTGCTGTCAAATCAGTATATGTGTAGCTTTTCTTCGTGTTTATAGTCAGCATGTTTTGAAATCATGACTAAATTTGTATGGAAAACTTAAATCTGACTAATTTGACAGCACTAAAATTAAATAAATAATAATAATAACTGAACACTCAACAGACACTAGACATAGTGCTGACCCCACACTAAGGATTCTGTTTCATGGGCATAAGGAACTATGAGTACAAAAACCAGGACCCAGGACAGATATCTGCAGAACATATAAACATTGGTCCCGCAGCAGGAATCGAACCCGCATCTCTTGCGTCGCAGCCGGCTACTCACCCGTCGCGCCATCGAGCTCGTCAAATTAAAGGCTAGAGCATCATACAATGGCGCTTCGCATAAGCAAAAAATAACAACAATCACACATTTTATCTACGCCTTTTGTTTCTAAAACAATTACTTTTCGAAAATCTAAAACAACAAGATTCTTTCTTTGTGTATAGGTAAGTACCTATATTCAGTAAGTCTTTTTTAAATGGGTACCGGAGAAATTACAGGGACATGAGATTTCTCACTTGTTATATCTCAGGGTGGCAACACACAACTGATACATCTGGTGTTGCAAGCATTCATAGGTTACAGTAACTGCTTGCCAACAAGTGAGCTGTATGCTTGTGTACCACATTAGTTGTATAATAAAAAAGAAACTTAGGTACTCCAGACAGAGTGTAGCTAACGGGACTTTATTAAAAAAAATACATGGGTAGGTACCTACATAAAAAGATTCTAAACAATTGTTTTATTTTATTCTGTTTAATTAGTAGGTAATAACAGAAGAAGAAAGACAAAGCAGTGTCAAGTTAATAAAAAAAGTCAATTCCTTAGAAAATAGAGTCAATCATCCAACTTCCAAACTTAATCTAGCCAGTGTTTGAAATCACTCTAGGTAGTACCTACTCTATTTTTATAGGCAAAATTGAGCTAAGACAGAAAATATGGGGCATTTTACAGTTGGGAAATAGATGGATAGATAGCTCGGGTAGATGGTAGATATACTAATATTCTTAAGTTGGAAAAGTGTAAGGCTTTTCTATCTACTTACTTTTTTAGTGGGCAGCACATAAGTATCGTAAATACACCAATAATACTCATTCACTATGGATACTCTAGCCGGTAAGTTAATGTTCCCACGCGATCCAGCCCCTACCATCTCACAATCCAGGGCTATTGCCTCCGTCAGGCATTTATTGTTGCTCATTTTTACTCCTCACGACTTTACAAGAAAACAATGGAAAACAAAATAAAGCTGTGAAAATAGAACAAAGACAAAATTGTGTAATCTAATCTTCGGAAAAGGTCGAACTTCAATTTTAACAAAGACGGGACTTCTTGGTAATGTGGTGCTGCCAACTAATAATTAACTGGCTAGTTTATAAATAATTTATTCACGTACCCATGACATGAACGACTACCGAGACTAGACGATCAGAATTATAAACTCAACATCATCATCATCATCAGCCTATATTAGTCCACTGCTGGACATAGGCCTCCCCTAATGAGCGCCATAGCGCCCTGTCTTCAGCTTGTCGCATCCAGCATCTGCCTGCAGTCTATCGCAGATCGTCATCCCACCTGGCCGGAGGACGTCCTACACTACGTTTGCCGAGTCGCGGTCTCCACTCAAGAACACGTTTAACTCAACATAGACCATGCTTAATTTATAACATGTTTTAACGGTAATAATGGAGCTCCTTGTGAAGTGCTCTTCCGGGGAAGTAATACCTCCATATATGGCGTTCAGCAGCAGTAAGTAGAAATGTGTTCAGGTTTGAAGACCATGGGTGCCGGCTACCGGTGAAATTACAGACACAGAAACTTAAATGCCGCCGTAGGCTCGTTTGCCATTTTAGTTGCAAAAAAAATGAAAAAACGACAAGATTTTTTATTTGCAATTCAGCATTTATAGGCTCAGCCCTCAAATTAAACTAACAAAATGGCATTGGGGAACGACTTAAAGTTTCCCATTTTCACAAATAGTTATGCATGTTACATAAAATATGTTAGATTTAACCAATGAATGTCCTAGTTTGTTTGTTTGTTTGTTTTATTTTTTCAAATTAAAGTACTTTTACATTATAAAGTTTCTGCCAAACTGTACAACAGTTTGTCGGCAGTAGCTCTCGTGGACATATTGTACTTAATTGTAAAGGTACCTAACTACTTAAACTAATTAATAATTACTTATCACATAATATAATATAATATATCCAGATTAGCTCCCCTATACGTACATAATAGATACATAATATTATTACGAATGTTAAATGACGGTGTATTCATTTACAATACATCTCTGTAACACAGTTACCCTTTCACGTCTACACGGCTGAACGGTTTTTATGAAATTTTGCAAGACGGTACCTAGATTATAACATTGTTATTACGTTATTATGGACACAGCGAAATGTAATGCTTCTTTAAACTTGTCTTCAATGAGTTTTTGCTTGTTACACTGTTAAAGAGGTTACATGGGAGCTCATTGATAATTGTTGGTGTTAAAAAGCGCCTCTCACGTCTTCCATAATAATTCCTCACTTTAGGGACCACTAACTTGGGTATCTTAGATTGACGGGTTGGGTACGCATACCCCCTTTCCCTTTTATAATCATTGCTGTCGTACTGCTCAATCATGATAGTGATTTTAATTTTTGATTCTATGGGTATTATATTACATATCTTAAATAATCTTTCGTAATTATTTTCTAGGGACTTTTTTACGTTGTTATCTACCAGTAGTTTGAGAATACGGATTTGCAAGTTTTTAATTTTGTTAAGGTATGTAGGAAAAGTGAGTCCATACGCACCCAACCCGTAAGATATAGTTGCGTCGACTAGCGCGTGGTAAAGTACGTACATTACCCCTCTCGAAATCGTATACTTTAAACTGATTAACTTACTATAAATTGATCGCAATTTATTACATACTGAGTTAATATGGCAGTTCCAGCTAAAATGTGTTTCGACAGTTAAACCTAGATATTTATAAGTAGATACATTTTCTAACTTTGCACACCTGCAATTGATTTTATTGTTATGCAAACAGTCGTATGTATGTCCTTTTAGTTCTATAGTTATATTCTTATTTTTATTATAGGGCGAGAGTATCGGCATACACTTTGTTTTACCTATATTTATGATTATGCCATTGTCGTGGGCCCATCGAACTACATTATCAAAGTCCTCCTGCATGACCTGTTGTATTTTATTCTGATCCGTGTCGCTATATATAATACATGTATCATCAGCGTACATATAAGTTTCACATTCTTTTATAACATTGGGCATACTATTTACATGCATTATATACCCGACCGGGCCATATACTGAGCCGGTTGGAACTCCAAATTGTATATTACCGCTCTGACTTTCAGTTTCGCATACTCGAACCTTAAGCTGCCTGTTTGTTAGATATTCCTTAAACCATAAATTCATGGGCCCCCTAATGCCACACTCATCCATGGATTGTAGTAAGCCGCCGTGATCCAGAGTGTCGAACGCCTTTTTAAAATCAATAAATATTGCAAATACTATTTTTTTACTATTCAGTGAATTGTTAACGCTATCTACAAATTGAGATAGAACCGTAGCGGTACTTCTTTTAGGACGGAAACCATGTTGGGATTCGTTAATAATCTTATTGTTTTCCATAAATGTTGTTATTTGGCCTACTAATATTTTTTCTAGGATTTTATTTATTATATTTAGAATTGCTATTGGTCTATAATTGGTGAAATTAGTATGAGAGCCTTGTTTGTAAATTGGTCTGATAATAGCTAGTTTTAGTTCATTGGGATATATACATTTTGTAATACTCATATTTATAAAGTGTGCAATTATTGGTGAAATTTTAATTTTGACTTCTTTTAGGTCTCTTATTCTGATACCATCCGATCCCGGCGCCTTACGGCAATCCATGCTATCTATTATTTTGGCAACGTGAACAGATGTTACTTTCTGAAACCTGAAACTGACATTACTTTCTGTTACGTACGACTTCCTATCTGAAAACAAACTTTGACACTGATGCTGTTTCTTGATATCCTCTATCTCCCTTGTAAATATATTACGAAAATTTTCACAGACATTCTCCTTGCTACTTATTTTTAACATGTACTTTTCAACTACACTGTCAACCGATAATTTTTGCCGCCCCAACCAACTATTAACTGTACTCCAGATTTTACGCATATCTCCGTTGCAATTTATTAATCTTTGTTTTTGATCATCGTTCCTGGCCCTATTTATTAATTTATTAGTATAATTCCGTTGTCTAGTATATTCGAGTCTGTAATTAATATTCTTTGGTTGTGATTTCCATTTCCTGAATAATAAGTCTTTTTTGGCAATTTGCTCTTGTAAATTCTTGTTCACCCATGATTTTGTAATACGTTTATTTTCACAGTGTTTTTGAAAGGTACAGGTTTTATAAACATCTTTAAAAATAGCTAATATGTTGTAGTAAAGTTCAATCGGATCATCTATTTTTATTAATTCTAACCAATTATAATTATTTAACTTTTTAGAAATCATCTTATTATTATAGCATGTTACAAGTGAGTAATTAAGCAATTGTTGTTTATCAATATCAGCTGTGAATCCGATTAGGTAATGGTCGGCGACCCTACCTGCCGTAACTATGTATGCCTGGAGTGCGATGGCCTCCTCAGTCCGCACAAAAACATGGTCGATGCACGACGCCACCCGCCGCTCCGCTACTACGCATTCGCGTGTCACATCCCGTACTCCACACTGCAATCCGCTATCACTTAATAAATTTAAATACCTGTTTGAAGTAGTATCCAAGTCCGAGTTCAGAATATTTATGTTCACGTCTCCTATCATGACTATATTATTTTTTCTAGGCACGCTAAACATCACACTTTTTAACTCAAACATAAAACTTGATTTATTTGTGTCTGGAGGTCTGTAAATAACGAATAACGATATCTTATAACCGCCTATCTGCAACTCGCCCGTTATCATCTCGCAATGTATAACACGTACTTCTTCCGATGTGAATGTGTGTTCGTTCTTGACGTATAGCAGTATCCCCCCACCCCGTCTTTTTTCTCTTGTCCAGACGAACATATTAAAGCCTTTTATACTGTATCTATAGGTCTCTTCCATTTTTATGTTTATTTCCGTTAAGCATATTACGTCCAGGTTATGCAAACAGTCTTCGAGTAAAACTAGTAATTCGTTGAAGTGTTTTCTTAGGGAACAGATGTTCATATGAATTATCTGTAATTGGGTAGGCTGTCCATTCACTGAGTTATACCAATCTTGCAAATATTCGTATTTTTGGTATTCAATACCTGGTATACTTATTTGTGGTATAAAACTTGACATAACTAGGTAGGTATGTAGTTAAGTTATATCGATCTGAGATATAGGCGATGCTTGTATTATTTGACTTCGTTTGACTCAATTATCGAGTCGATTTCACTTTCAAAATTAATGTGGTATACTTTATTTTCATTTTCATTTTTCTTGGTAAGTACCTTCCCGTCCTTTATCCATATGTATTTATGTATATCTTTCAATCTATTCTTTGCAGTCCAAAGCAGTTGCCGGGTTTGACGCGTTAGGTGCTCATTTATGAATATTCTGGAACTATTACCGTTGTTAAATATGGCGTCATTGGTTATGACAGCTTTCCTGCATTTTAACCACTCGGACCTTGCGTCTCGGGAGCGTAATGAAACAACCAATGGCCTTGCACTTTTGTTGTCCCCAGGAATTCTCCAAACTTTTTCGATGTCTTCTGATTTCAAACACAGCTCCTGCGCAAGTCTACTGATAATAGTCATTAGGTTTTCACCTTCCTGCTTTTCTACGTTCATTATTTCAATTTGCATATGCAATTCCTTGTGCTCTAGTCTCATCACACGCTCTTCTAACGCTCTGTTGCATTTTTCAAGATATATATTTTTCTGCATTACCTCTTTGACCCTATTTTCAAGCTTCTTAGAGTCCTTGTTCATTTCTTTCCTCTCCTTTTCCATCTCCACGTATTTCTCTCCAAGGTAATCTATTTCTTTTTCAACCTCCGCATTTGCTTTTTTGATGTCACTCATTTGGTTTTTTATCTCAGACATGTCCTTGTGGATAAGTGAAAAACGGGAATCCTGTTCCTCTTTCATCGTGTTTAGCAACTTGTTCATTGCTTCCATTTGCTTGCCGAATACAATTAAATTATCGTTAATTGCATCGTTATTACAACACGACGTTTTTTGCCTCCTTGGTTCATTACCGCGTTCAAAAACATTATCTGTATCGTCTTCAAAGCGTTTGATGTTTGATGTTTGATGTTTGAAATGAAAACATTGGTTGTTACAAACTCGGATACGTGGTGATAAGCTAAAATCTATTAATTTGATTAATTCCGTTTACATTGATTTATCTTTTAGTAAATTATTTAAATGGTAAATTAATTTTAGATGCTGAAGATAGAATGTAAGCTGTTAGCAGCTTACAAAATACCTGTACAAAAAGGCGTTTATTTTTGGCACACACATTTCTACAGCAGCGCACATCCGAACGGGTGACTAATCCAGGTGGAAAACCCCTCTAAATCTAATTAAATGTTGCTAAACTTAATATTTTGGAAAGTAATTACCTAAATGGTATTTTTTTTTAATATTTCAGCAGGAAAAATCTGCTAAAAAGTTATGTTGACAGCATAATAAAAAATATAATTTGGTCAGCAGGATTTTATAATCGTTTAACATAAAATGTGAGGAGTTTCTTCCTTTCGTAGATAAGTTTTAATTTAAATTTTCTCGAAATCGAGTGACAGATCGGACAAAGAGCACCTAGACTCCACCTACTGGAATATACAGTAGGTATAATAAATAAAAAGCGCGGGTGCCAGAATGTTTATTTGAGAAAAATGTAATCGTGGAGTGGATTGTCGAAGAATGTGGAAATAATTTGTCTAGTTGCGGAGTTAAAAAAAATATATTTTAACTGCTGATCATATAGATTATACTACCTACTTCGTATCAATTTCCCTACTGCTACAGAAACTGTTGACACGAAGCGTAGCTACCACTTACAAACCACAGATGGCGCTGTAACGAATATATAATTAAAGAACGAAGAATACAACACTCACGACAGTTTCTTGACTTTTACAAGTAAATAATTTAGGAAGATTTTTTGTATCGGTTTTTAAACATTTTCAGATTTTGCACCACCAGACGGTGAAGACGAAAATATAAATAGTTCTCAATTGGCGTGGTCGTATTGTGGAGCTCACAGGTAACATAGTATTTAACCCATAGATTTATTATATAAATCTATGATTTAACCTACCTACCAACCTGACCTCCATTATTTACGCCAACTTCATTTTTATATTTATGGCTTCTATGGCTAGTTGTCACAATTCTCCAAGGGTTAATTTGATCCATAAACAACATAAACAATAAGATATTCATAAACAATAGGTACTTACCACAGAGACTGTGTAGATAACTTCTTATATTAAAAAATACTCTATGGTAAATAAGAATTAATAAGGTTAAAAAACATAAACCACAGATAAAAATAATTGACTAAACTGTATAATTAAATAGGTCGTGGTCGTAGTAGATCGTTCAACTTACGACGGCCGCGTATACCGCTATGATTATCTTTCACAAATGCGGGTGCAACTCTAATACTCATCTCTCTTGTTGTAGATACCTGCAATTCGCAAGGTTTGCGGAGGCGACTTCGGCTATGGGGCATTACGGCTGGCTACACGGAGACTACCGCTACTCTCATATATTGGAGCCGCACGAACGCAGGCCGGGCTACGGATGATTTTTTATTAGTCTATGTGACAAATTAGCGTTTTTTTTTCTCTCTCTTCTTTTTGGCGTTGCCACTTTCGGCATTTGCCATTTTAGTATTTTTTTAACCTGTCGCACAACAGTGAATGTAAAATGACACCTACCTTTGACGCACAGTAAAATGGCGGCAAAAAATGAAATTTTCCCTTTTCCTAGAAAATCACTCGAAAACTTATTTTTGATGAAAAAAGGTGTTTTTATTTATATTATTCATAAGAATATAATCATAGCTATGTCCTACTAAATAATATTACATGTTCTAAAATGGCACATAGGGAAATGTCCACCGTATAATGAACAAAATCAATTATTTTCGAATTGTGTGCTTGTTAGAGCCCATAAATAATTTGAAAATAAAGTTACTTACCTAGGTGCGTGTTCTATGCGTACATATTCATTTTATGTCAAACATGAGATGTTTTTGAAATATGAATTCAAATCAGAGTGTCATGTTAACGAATTTTGAACTAAGAACTTTTTCATTGTTTTGAAATCAATTTTATCTGAAATCTAGGGTGCTTTGTAATAAAAACAACACATAATGGTAGGAAATATACTCGTATTTATTGATAGATATCAGTCACCTTTTCACTGATATATAAAAATATATGTACCTACCAAAAACTAGGAATATCAAAGCCTATTTTACCACTGAGGTGCGGCGCCTCATCGGTTCCAGTTTTATGAAACGTAAGAAAATCGCTATGAGCGCTAGTAGCGCTCGCTTTGAAATATCCAGTGGGGAGACCGTTTTGAACATCCATGGAAAGCATAACCATGTAAAGCACACCTCTGGATACTTTACAGGGACTCAGCGTTCCCACAAGAAGTTCCTGCATATAACAAAGTATTATACTCTGTTATAGTTCTGTTATTTACTCACTAAACATGTAGCATAGGTAGCAGATTCACTCAGTCAATGTGATAAGACATTCTATCAGAAAAGTAACTTGCTGGTACACATGAGAATTCACACTGGTGAAAAATCATATGACTGCAGTCAATGTGATAAGAGATTCACTCTGAAAAGTAACTTGCAGGTACACATTAGAATCCACACTGGTGAAAAATCATATGCCTGCAGTAAATCCTGACCTGTGTCTGCCTGACGACCTCTGTGGCGTGGGTCTGGGTGTTTTCTATGTATTCACAAAAAGTATAATATAAGTAGTATATCAGTCATCAGTCTTGAAGTCAATGCAATAAGTCGGTCATTACACACGAGTGGCGTTTTGGAAAAGCACGTGAGAAATCACACTGGAGAAAAGGCATTTGCCTACAATCAATACAATAAGTTGTTTGCTAGACGTGGTGAGTTGAAAAGACACACATGAGAATTCACACTGGTGAAAAACCATATGCCTGCAGGCATATGGTTTTTCACCAGTGTGATTTCTCACGTGCTTTTCCTGCACCAATTTGAGAGATTTTCTTGTTACATTGGCTGCAGCCAATGTAACAAGAAAATCTCTCAGAAAGGTTCCTTACTGTAGTACTCTCTCACAGGCCCTATACACAAGGTAGACAGTTTACACTTACATAAGTTTAGTGGCCACAGACTCGACAACAGGCGGTAGGACGAGCGACACGTGTACTCTCACCCACGGCTCTCGTAACATTCGCGCGCCGCCCTCACTCCCCGCGTGCCCGAGACTGGTTGTATTCGTTCCATCTAACACAAACACTACACTTACAAATGAGAATTCACACTGGTTAAAAGCTAGGTATATGCCTGCAATCTATGCAATAAGTCGTTTACTTGCAGGTGCGATTTGAAAATACACAGAGTGTGAGAAGTTAGCCCCATACTTTTGCGTTTTCTGAATTCTGATACTTGTGCTGAATTATTCAAGGTTGATTTTTGTTTTTATGTTTTTTCTCTTGAGTGGGAATTACAGATAAAAACGAAAATAAACTTTTTGAAACCTAGCCCCGCACTTTTGGATTTTCAAAGTTTTGTCGATTGTGCTCATTCTTCTAGGTTTGGTCTATATTGTTACAAAATATTAGGTTAGGTTTAAAGAACTTTATTCTCATAGAAAAAAAAACTATTATATGCCCAATTTACATAGGGGTAGCAATGACGATATATCAAACTATAGGCCAATATCGTTTCTCTCCGTCATATCAAAAGTATTAAAGAAGCTAATGAACCATCGTCTCAAAAAATACCTGGAAAACAAAAACTTACTCTCGCCAAACCAGTTTGGGTTTAGAGCGGGGCGATGTACTGAGGACGCGGTATTGAATGTTACTAATCACATAATAAAACATCTGGATGAAGGGAAAAACTGTGTGGGAATACTTATGGACCTATCAAAGGCTTTTGATACCGTGTCTATCCCAATACTCTTAGCTAAACTTGAATCGATTGGAGTAAGAGGGACACCATTGCAATGGTTTAAAAGCTACTTAACCCACAGAACACAAAGAACTTGGGTTGGCGATTGCATGAGTAGGGAAGCCGAAATAAAGTTCGGTGTACCACAAGGTAGTATACTGGGCCCAACCCTTTTCCTAATCTATATCAATGAGCTTTGTGATATGCAACTGCATAATGCCAAAATCATAACATACGCGGATGACACTGCTATCCTGTTCCATGGTAAAACTTGGAACGAAGTCCAGACCGCAGCAAACGAAGGACTAAACACGGTATTAGACTGGTTAAGAAATAATCTATTATCTATAAATATTTCTAAAACAAAATATATAAACTTAAGTATAACTAAGAATACTCAACCCAAACAACCTCTCCAGTTAAAGATGCAGCTAAATGCGAGAAATCGATCGAATGCTCGACTTGTTCATTTTTTACTCAAACGGATAAGATTAAGTACTTGGGAGTAATATTAGATAAAAAATTGTCCTGGGAAGAACAAATCATAAGCTTGTCTAGACGCACTCGGAAATTGATTTATATCTTCAAGAAACTAAGACATGCATTGAATTTTGAATCACTTATCAAAGTTTATTGTGCCCTCGCCCAGTCTTTTCTTACATATTGCATCAGAGCTAGGGGTGCTGCTGCAAAATCCCACATGGAACAATTAGAACGGGCACAAAGAGCACTGCTGAAGGTAATTAAATTTAAACCGCGATGGTATTCAACCAGTGCCCTTTACAGAGAGTGCTCAGTCCTGTCTATAAGACATTTTTTTATTAAGGCCATGATCTTCAAGCAACATGCCTTAGTTAATGCTGATATTTTGGAAACATTAGCTAACAAACGTAGGAAAGACAAAGTTTTCAAAGTTCCGAGAACTCGAACAAAATTCGGAACAAAACCTACCAACAACATTGGGCCCGTTCTGTACAATTATATTAGTAAAGAAGTATCAGTTGTTGAAAATAATGCTAGGGAGTTAAAGAAGATTGTAAGAGACTACTTAAGTAAATTTAAGTAAGACTGCAGCGAAACAGAAAAGATTATTGAAAGTAGAAACTGATCATCACTACATACACAACACACCACACAGCTAATCACACTTATACTTATAGATCGCACTTCACACTTATCACATTATAACACATTGACACTCACCCACACTTAACTCCACAGTCCACTTCCCCCTCCCCCACATACACATGATGCATAATTAGGCCTACATCTTAGCACATAAAAGAGTTAACACACTAAAGAACTCACACTCACAGACTGAGAGAGAAAAGGATGATTATGTGAGTTTTAATTGTTTATATTCTTCTACTTGTATTATTCAACTCTAACAATCTCATACTAGGTATAACCGATGCATCTACACTAACAAGAAAAATAGTTATAAGTTGTGATTGAGAGTCCGAGGCGAGTCGCTGTGACCCCGCAACACAGGCTCAATAGAGACCTAGTGCAGAGAACAGACCTCATCAAGGTTACCTTCATAAAACTATTATTATATAATTCCATATTGTTTATAACATCACTGTATCTAACAGATCTTTTTATGAGATTTGATAAAATTTATCTTATCTTATCTTATAGGTACATACACATGGTTCATTTATAATGAGATACATGAGAAACAAATTAATTTAGGTTTTACATGATTAAACTAAACTCTGGTACCTGAAATTAAATTATACTTAACTAAATAGTATCTATAACTACATATTGTTTGACTCAATTTTATGTTATAATATCATATAAATACTCAACATTATAACAACGTACAGCGAAACGTACTCTGACCAAATTGGAGACATTTTGAAGAATGACCAGAGCCTGTATGAAGAATGTGATGAGTTTGAATGAAGCGAAAGAGGTATGCCAGGATCGTAGCAAGTGGAAATCCTTGGTCTCTGCCTACCCCTCCGGGAAACAGGCGTGACTATATGTATGTATGTATTATAACAACTAGAACCTTATTAATTATGAAGTAGGGTATGCTTATATTTTGGTGTTATATATTCTATTATCTGTGGTGTTACCAAATAGGTCCTGTAAGCATTTTTATTTGTGTATTGTTACAAAGTATGTATACGTAATTTTATTTTATTTTTAAAAGCATTCAAATTAACACATTCCTTTATATTGTTTGGCAAAATTGTTAAATAATTTAGCTCCCTCTGATAATATTGTTTTTTTACCATAATTAGTACGTGTTTTAGCTAATTGTAATTTTATGAAATTGTATATATTTTCTTTTAGATGTAATTTAATGTTTGATTAGATGGAGTTTGAAGTAATTATGTTTATTAAAATGCATGTATTATAAATGTAAAGTTTTTCTATATTGTAAATATTAGTTTTATTGTGTAATTTTTTAGTTGGCGTACGATAGTCATAATGGTATAGGACTTTTATTACTTTGTTTTGGGTTATTTAAAGGGGGGTTAAATTTGTAGTAGGAGCCGTTCCCCAAATTTCTATCAAATACTCTGTATGGGATTTAGCAAGAGAGTTATAAATAATGTTACGCACTGTTTTTGGTATATATATAAATAAAAATAAATAAATAAATAATGCTGGACATTTTCACACAGCATCATCTAGCCCCAAACTAAGCAGAGCTTGTATTATGGGAACTACATGACTGATATACTACTTATATACTTTTTTTTTGTAAATACATACATATTATACATAGAAAACACCCAGACCCGAGACAAATATTTGCAGATACAAACATTTGTCCCGTGGCGGGAATTGAACCCGCAACCTTCTGCGTCTCAGTCGGGCCTTCGCCCACTGCGCCACAGAGGTCGTCATATTTTGAAACTTTGTATAGTGCTGCTAGAAAGGATTTTAGATTTGCTTTTACGTGTTCAATATGTTATATATTATACGTCTAAAATGGGAATTAACGTCAAAAATCTAAAAAAAAAAACATGTTGAAAATTTCCATCCGCTACGGACAATTCTACTTATGAATATCGGTGTTTTTTCATTGGTCTGGGTTGTTCTTGTGTTATGTTAGTAGGTACAAACACTACTTACCTCTAAATGGTCAAAAACCTTGTCAACTTTTAATTAGTAGGTACATGTAGTGACGATAAGTATAATGGAAAACGTGTAGTAATTGTTAACAATAAATTACCTTTACATTAAATCATAGCTGAATACAGTGCGTATTTGACTATTTTTATACGGGACTTACGTATGATTGTTCATTTTTATGGTGCTAGTGCGCAGGACACGATGTTCCGGATAGCATTCATTTTATTGCGTAAGTATATAAATGCGTTAGCATCCTAATACTCTGTGCTATGTAACCTTTATGATGTGCCGCTAAAATTTACATTCGCTAAATTTGCAAAGCAATATGTCAATATTTAATTATTGATAAAGCTTGTATGCGGTGTCCCAAAAAATTATGAAAATATTATTTGACTGAACTGACATACCCCGCAGTACATATTCAAAAAATAATTTTAGATTACCTATGTAAATGCTTGATTTTGAATAGGTACAAAATTTATTAGGTAGCTATTTTTATTCAAGCCTCGAATAACCGGTATGTATTACAAATAATTGAATCTACAAATACTTATTCAATCTGTTTGAGAGCGCAATACGCCCTCACAAGCATCAAGCTATTCTCTCCACCTTGACCTTGTGTCATGTTGTTATAACCAAAGGTTGGCAGAGATAGGTCATATGGTCGCTTATTAGCGAAAACACCGCCTATTGTAGTATAACGACCTCTGCCGCGCAGTGGGCGAAGGCTCGCCTGAGGCGCAGAAGGTTGCGGGTTCAATTCCCGCCGCGGGGCATATGTTTGTATCTGCAAATATTTTTTTCTAGTCTGGGGTTTTCTATGTATAATATGTATTTAAAAAATAATAATTATCTAAGTAGTATATCAGTCATGTAGTTCCCATAATACAAGCTCTGCTTAGTTTGGGGCTAAACATGCTGTGTGAAAATGTCCTGCATTATTTATTTGTAGAAGTTTTACTAGGATCACTGAAGTAAACGTGATCATTCAGCATTATGAGATGAAACATAATAATAACGCAAGTTATTCTCACACACGGTAGGTTTATTGTTTATGACAACTTAACGTTTTAAAACACTATTGATTGCGAAGATAAATATCAATTGAGACGTAATGGTTTCGTAGCTACGTGACGTCACCCTCCGTCATCCCTCTACCATAACGATCTTCCGCCCTAGTCCCATTATCACGTCCGGGCTAGTTCTGCCCTACCTCAACAGTTCAATAAGACCACATACTACCAAAAGATTCATGCTTGATTAGCTGTCAGTTTTTCATAAACTGTCATTCCCGTTTGACAGCTTGACAACTTTTTAGTGTGACATTGACATACACGTAGTTACGACTCCATTCTGGGCAAGGGCCTCGCCCCACGTTTTTTTTCCCAATTTTTGACATATTACATTGACAGTTACAGCGTTTAATTTTATTAAAAAATTGGCGTGACGCTCGCTTTGACATAATATTTAATATCTAAGTTTGTAGTAGGTACTTATGTATTTTCTATTTAACTAGTAGATCTGCCTCTTAGTGTCTCTTGGGCATCATTCTGTCGCTATGCGTCTCTATTTTTCATTGTTGGCTCATTTTTTATAGCTATTCGGTTATATATTATTATAAATAACATAGAGTAACTTACAGTAAGTCGGTGTCCAATCGATCATCTCGAGACGTTTCATGATCGAAAAAGTTCGATCATCTCGGAGACGTTTATATCTAGCAATAGACGTCTACTGTTAATGATAAATGATGATGATACAAATAAGTTTATTACCTAATGTAGGTAGGTAAAGATTTTTTTTAACTTTTTTTCAGCTTTACTTAGTAACATTGTGGATGGTTTCGCACACAAACACGATGTTGTAAAAGGCATGGGCCCCTTATTTTTGACGCCATCATCCGACCAATATGAAGGGAACAGACCCATAGACTCTATCCTGCACGGAAAGGAAGGAGACAGTAACCAAACTGTAAGAAAAATTAACCACTATTTGGACAATAAAAGGCACAAAGATAATACTTTCACTGCAGGTGATCGCAAAAAGATCAATAATATCAATGATATCAGTGATGTGCTGCGAACTGATAGTGATCTATATACCGGAAATAAAAGAAAATTTACCGACCGACCGACAAGTAAACGACAAAAAACAGGAGATAAAATAAAACATCCCAGAAATATTTATCAATTCAAAGAATCTTTTAATGAAGGAAATAAAGCTAGTGACGAGATTTCAAATATGAGACTTAGAAGATCAATAACTGATCTTTTGAAATTGCTAAAGATCTTCGTTAAAAATCCATCAGAAGAAGCGCCGAGGCTAACAACTCTACAAAATTCATCGCAAGAAGAAATTTACGATAACACAGATGAGAAAGAAGAAAGAGTGACAAAATATATCAATGTTAAAGGGAGACAGTACAACAATGAACACGAGAGTGGGTTTATTAATGATCTACTGTACAAATTGGGTGACATTATCAAGAAACTGGACGAAAAAGTATCCGTAGATATATCAAAAACTAAAAACAATCCAGGTTTTATATTAATAAAAATACCTTTGACTTTTAATGACGTTTCGCAAAACAACTATAGATCAAAACGAGAAGTTACGCAGAAATATAATTACAAATTTGAAATAGTCAATGATACCGTATCAGTAAATAATACAGGAAAGAGTAATAATTCAATAATAGATCACATAAAAACTTTTCAAAAACATAGCAACAACACTGACGATTTCGGAAAGTACTATCAAGAAAGCAACAATACTGATAATAATTTAAACAAGACATATCAAGAAAATAATAACAGTCTAAGAAAATCATATAAAAAAATAAAAGGAAACGTTGTACTCAAAATAGATTCAGCTTTAAAAGATGTACATGAAAAAATAGCTCCAATCAAAACTATGAAGAAACATTATGCCTCAGATAAGATATTTAAAGTAGGATACATCATTGCGAATCTAGAAACCCTAGAGCTTACTCTAAAGAAATTGATCACAAAATTGAAAGCAAATAATAATTGGAGCGAATCGTCAGCGCAGAAGGTATTAGATAAGATTGAAATATCTAAAACAGTTGTATTGAATTTGATGGAATTTCTAAGATTATATACTGAATCACCGAATCATAGTAATTAGATTTTATAAGTACTGAAAATAAAAAGTAAGACTTATTTTTTATTTAATTAATGCTGCGGAGTTGGCTGGAGCAGGAGACCATTGGATGAAAGAGGTTATAAAGTTATGTTTGAATAGCTTGGCTTTGGGAACATTTTGATTTCCAACTTCTTTGGCTGATCAACTGTTTAAGCAAACGTTTTAAAAAACTTGAATTTCCATAAAAAAATATCGAAATGTTCGTAGTCTTTAAAACCTGCGTGTATAACCTACCATTATGATATTGCTGCTATATCATAATGCTCGGTTCAAACAATCAAAAGAGGGGCAAACATGGGTAAGTTTCTTTTATTCTTATTCTATAATTTATTCAATAATATACAAACTAATAGACGTAATCATAAGCATATCTCCGCATCGGAAAGTCTCGGTAACAAAGAAAAGTCAATTTGAAGTTCTGAAAGTGAAAAATTACTAAGGGTCCAAGAAATATTTCTTTTGCAAGTACGAGTATCTTTTTGTAGTTTTTATGATAAAATAAAAATATTATAATAGGCTTTTAAATAATGTGCAACACTTTCACGTTTTGTTTTTAAATTAGGTACTCATAATAAACTATAGACGTGAAAGTCTCGTTTTGTTACTTCTCCTGGGTGCAGAGTTACGATAGTAAAGTTCAAGCGTAAAGTTTGGCTGTAAAACAATTGTGCTTATGTTTATTTTTTGTAGTAACAAATAGTCCAGACATCCTTTTAGACAGATCCAACTCAAAAACTATTAAAATCTAACTTTCACCAAACCTATTTTCGGCACGATACGAACCTAATTTTTACTAAAAACCGGGATATTTACCATGATTTGTGAGTTTGAATGTTTCCCGATATTTCGGCACAGTTGCATCTACCATGATCACGGGAGGAACTGAAGTCTTTGCGGGTTTTGAATGTTAGAGGCAGACAAATCGATCTACCCTCTTTCTCACTCTTTTATTGCGAAAAATACCACACATAACATTCAAACTCACAAATCATGGTAAACATCCCCGGTTTTTAATAAAAATTATGTTCAAAACCATGATAGTTTCAAAAATTCAAAAACTAACAGCATCCTGAACACGTTATCAGACAGGTGGGATTGCCCAACAAGGTGCCGTTGGATGAACCTACATACTCATCAAATAAACTTCTAGTGTAGGTATTTTTATAAATTGTATTTATGTGTTTCACTAACATAGTTTTAAGTCTTTAGCTGTACCACATACTAAAAAAAACTATGGATGAATTATCTGCATAAAATTTTATTATTTATTATTATTATTATAAAAGTTATAACGATACGAACCGTTTCGTCCCGTAGTGGACCGGCACACTAACATCTAGTGAGTCGTTGAGTACCTATCAGACTATTAAATGTCGGTGAGGTGGAGTTGCCTAAAACATACAAGAAAGTTTCTTACAGTATTATACAAACATTATTTACACATTATTATTACTAAATTGGATACGATTTGGCTGGCACTACTCAAATAAACATTCTTTGAACTCCACCAATGAAGGTCCGGCAAAATGGACACAACGGTTGCACTAAATTTTGATGGCATCCCCCACAGGTCACATGACCACATGGGATCAAAACCAATAAAGGCTCGCTGTCCAGACAAACTCCACACAGAAACCTGGGTTGCACGACAACCTGAACTGGTACAGCGTTTTCGCGGCGAGGGGGACTCGGTGGTGAGATCGAGAGCTGCGGGGCGATCACACTAACTCATGGCTATCGAGATGGCAATCAATTTTGACATTAGTTCCTTATTCTAATGGCCCATCCATCCAAAAAACGGAACCTCCAACATGAAACCAATTTTGTTCATTCGCATTGTCCATCTATGGCTCATCCAGCTTACAAATTAACGTGATACGATTCATCCCATCCGATGATACCAGCCATGGGAAATTAGTGTGATCGCCCCGCTGTAGCTCAGGCTCAGGCTCGAGCTAGGGTGCCACATCCACTTCGTCCCTGACTACGATGACACCTACACCCACGTCCAGCAGGCGACTGGTGGCAATGAGGAACTCTCGAAGTGTGATAACCATCCGCTGTAGAGCTCTCTCGTTTCTCGCCTGGACATTGGTTCTAACATAGTGCCTTTCCCTGTTTCGCCTTGGTAAACTCCCGCGGCGTAGGGCTTCGCGGCGAGAGGCGCCCACCGCAAACTTCTCTGCCATTATGTCTGAAAAAGAAAATATTAAGTAATAATAATTTACCTATAGAATTTTTCGAATTTTCGTTTTAGCCTTTCCAAGAAAAGACCTAAGTCATTTAACATTGCAATTGGTTTAAGAACGCTTGGGGTGTTCTGTCTGATGCAGCGTGGGTTCGATTCTTGACACATAAATAAAAATCTATAGCATATTTTAAAAACTATGTAACAAACTATACCTATTATTTTGTACCTATGTAGGTATATTGTGTATTATATATGTATATTATAGTATATTCATAGTATGTGGTAAGTACACCAATTAAACCCCTTGTAAACTTTAATAAAGTGTGCTCCATCCAAAGGTTGTAAATGAATAGTTAAGTTCACAATAGTTTTTGGAATAAAACAGCACAAGGTTATATACCTAGGTAATAATAACATTCTGTGCCATTGAACCAAATACTAATCACGAACCGGACGACGTAGTATACAGAGGACCAATCTGATAGACCGATGACATCTCATAGGTAGCAGGAAGTCAGTGGATTGAGGTGGCTAACAACTGTTCAACATTGTTCTCTTCGGAGTAGGCTTAAGTCCAGCTATAGATTCTACATTCTGTTGATGATGATGGTAATGCCATTGAAGTATAAATCAGTAAATAGGTACCAGGTATCTAACATAACTAACTTGTTTAGGAAAAAAAAAATGAATATATACCTAGCTGCCTCTTCCTCATAGATTGCATTCAGAGAAATAGTCTCTGATGCAGCCCTTCTTTTGAGGGCCTTAATCATAGTGTTCCTGAAAGTATATAAGTAGTATATCAATCATGTAGTTCCCATAACACTTAGTTTAGGGCTAGATGATGCTGTGTGAAAATGTCCAGCACTGTGCCGGAGATGTGGAGAGGGAAGCCCTTCCACCTTGAATGGGTTAATATAATGAAGATAATTATTATTATTATTAAATTATTGCACAAAAAAAAAGAGTGTATAAAAGGTGGGCTTAATGCTAAAAGCATTTTCTACCTTGCAACCTCAAGGTTAAGGTTTACAGAGGGTTGGCATGCTACCTTAAAAATAACAAAAAGAGAAAAAAAATACAGTACAATAATAATATACACTTAAAGAAACAAAAAAATAAGATAAAATGTAAAAGGTAGGTATATAATAACTTATTTTATTTTATTTATTTTTTTATTTATTATAGGAAATAGCTGACAACATAATGCTTACTTTATATAAATACATAAAATATATTTAAACTAACATAGGTCATCTTAGTTTAACATTTCTATGTTGTGACCTCAGACTAATAGAATGCTAATGCATCAAACAATTAACTCCAGTTAACACCAAGCTAGGATGCTAAGTTAGCATCCTCCATATGTTGACTGTTCAGACCATAACATACCTACTAGACAGTTTTAGATTTGTTTGGTCTCAGACAATATTAAACACACCTAGTGGTTATTTCCTCTGCCTACTGAGAAAGAGAGGACCAAACAAAAAAACCTTAAATAGAGTGTTTCAATAGATTTTATTTAGTGTAACTTCAGGTTGATAACTAGGAAACAACACATTTATCACTGTTCTAATATAGGTATAGAGTTAGTGGAACTTACTGATTAAGGATCCAGGGTGTAGGGTCGTGATCATGGAAGCCAGTAAGGGGTCCCGGCAGCCCTTTCTTCAATTTCCAGCGGACTGGACATCTTTCGCTGCTACAGCGCAGACATTGATGGTTCTCTGTCGCGATAGGCCACACAAAAGTGGCCATCCCACGAGAACTATTTGCTGTCTTTCTTGTAGGGCTCGATTTCAGAATACTCCATCTGAAAAAACCTATTACGAAGGATGAATGTAGAGCGAAAATGTCTAGAACACAGAGTACTTTTCATTAGAGGTCTAGTCACGCGTTGCGTGGGCAAGAAGGAAAATGTAAAACTTAACGGCTGCGGGCTGTTCAAACCACGTTCAAACTTCCCCAGCAATGCAATGCCAACTTCGCAAAGACAGAGAATTAGCTAGCAATCAGAATCAAGTGTTCTTATTGGTAAATGATAATACTTTGTCAAACAATCACGCCAAAGTATTTGCGCAAAAACCGGTGGGTTCCGAAAAAACACGAACACTCACGAACGCGTTTTTTAATAATATTAATGGCAACTCTTGATTTAAAATATTAGAACTTGCAGGCCTACTCTTGAACCTAATGATAATTCCAATCAATTGTGAATTTCAATCCAAGAGTCTGACAATGTTGACAAATTACCATAACCTTGAAAATAATTTTGATAGCATCGGATTTAAATCGGAATTGCGCTTGTATTAGCCAAGAATTGAATCGGTAGACATGAAGTTAGCTGTTTTATGTTCAGCACTAGGGATGTAGCATAAGTCGAAAACCGGTAAAACAATAATAAATACCATAAATCTTCGAAAGCATAGCTTTTTATGACTCAACAATAATACAAAAATAGTTTAATTCACCAATCTAAATATATTTTCTAACAAATACAGAAAAAAAAATATTTTTTAGAGAAAATAAATTATTTTAGCTGTATGGGACGACGTTAGCCATGCGTAGTTCGCGAACGAATGAAGTAAATGTAGTACTTCATACGTAAGATTGTCTTGTCATTTAGTTCACGTGTCTTTTTACTTCAATACTTCGTTTAGCATCACTCTCGACGAAGATAGAAAAAACGGTGTTATAGCGTGTACACAAAGACTATTTTATTTTGCACAATTTTTTCAACAATAGAAGCGAGAGTTAAGAGTGATAGCTGATATGGTATCTCTTTCTAAGAACTTGCAATTAAAACAAACCCTTACGTCGTTGAGATAAAGTTCTTTGATTCTTGCTAAAGTAGATTGTTTACGTTTGTTTGGTTATATTATATTAACTAATTATTAATCTACCTACTTATTGTTTTCTTTCGTAATAACTAAAAAAAATGCTTAGTGTAAAATTTGGCGACTATGAGAGTAGAACCGTTTTTCGTTAGTGGTTTTCTGGTGGTTTTAGATGTTGAATCTGGTGGAGAGTTAGTTTAACTGTTGGCAACGCTGGGCGAAATAGCCTAATCCCAAAGAGAAAATAATCAACACGTTTAAATAGCCTCCATCGTTGTAAAATAAACATAATATCAATAAGCTATTAATTAAAACTGCAAAATAAATTACGTGATGGTTAATAAATGTATACCGATTTACCTATAAAACGGTGGCAATGTCGGCCTCTATGTCTATTTGTCGAGTGTGCATAACCAGCGATGCCAGAAATCTGCGTATTGAAGACGTGTACCTCTTAGAAATGTATGAAAAACTAACTAGTTTCAAGGTACATGGTTTACTTATACATGTGATATCACATCATCAGCCCACAGCATTGGTCCACAGCTGGCAATGACCAGAATTCATAGATAGACCTATTCCATTACAAGCTTCATAAAGTTATATTAGCCTTGGTCTTCAGTTTATGCGGTTTTCTGTAGCAGGGACCCGATTTACTAATGGTGACGGAAAATAAATGGAAAACCTCAATAAATTGTTGTTGCTGTCATTCAATCCACTTGAACCCATCAGTCACTAAGATTAAAAAATATTGTTATAAGATGCTTTTCTCCAGTTTCATAAGCAAAGAGTAGCTTTTTTTTTCAACAGCATCATCTAGCCCCAAACTAAGCAGAGCTTGTATTATGGGAACTACATCACTGATATACTACTTATATACTTATTTTTTTTTTTGTAAATACATACATATTATACATAGGAAAACACCCAGACCCCAGACAAATATTTGCAGATCATACAAACATTTGTCCCGAGGCGAGAATCGAACCCCCGCAACCTTCAGCCTTCGCTCACTGCATCTTTATATTCAAATAATGAGGGAACTAACGGAATCATTAAATGTACCCCAATATTTTGAACTAAAGTTTACAAGAGTTAAAACATTTAAATATAAACAATGTACAATACACTCCAATCAGTGCGGACCTTAGTTCCCTCACTTACTCCAATGCATGGCATCAGTGCAGACCTTAGTTCCCTCACTGAAACTGAAATGAGACTGGGCTGGACAAATGTGCCATATGCTGGATAAGCTGTGG
Organism: Perizoma flavofasciatum; assembly: GCA_958496245.1. Lineage (NCBI taxonomy): Eukaryota > Metazoa > Arthropoda > Insecta > Lepidoptera > Geometridae > Perizoma > Perizoma flavofasciatum. Next base: position 1,349,908 of record OY292448.1, read on the forward strand.
CCTAAAATAGCCATGGAGTGGCTCCCACAAATATGTTGCAGCCACAGGGTCATCCCAGGCAGAGGTAATGCAACAAACTCAATGTTTTTTTGGTATCCTGGTCAATCTATTCACAATACCTCAAAGAGTGGAAAAAGTGACTTTATATGTGATTGATGGGTGTTACAGTTTAACACAGAGGATGGAATGCCGCACACACTATGCTACATTTGTGTTGGGCAGCTGCAGAGATGCCGTAGGTTCTCGGAAATGGCTCGCAGATCAGAAAAGTTACTCAGAAATCTGTTATACAACGGAACTGAGGTATGGACTCTTCTTTATGTCGCCGCTTTCTTACTCAACCTGTATCAGGTCAGAGATCAGAACTGCTATTAATTACACTTATAAAATGGATATGGGAAATAAATCATGTTGGCAATCACAGGCTTAGTAGCAGTGTCCAAAACTTCTAAAACATGAAAATTGCAAAGTTGTGAAGTGCCCCCTTTTCAAGTTATATACTTTTCAAGCCTGACAAAATAATTTGTTCTTTATTTGTTAACAGCCAGTAAAACAGTACTCAAGATTTAAATTAGAGAGTTTGAAATAAATGTTGCTCAATGCAATGTATTAATCTTCCATGCTTTGCTCAAGATACATTTTCTTTAACCAGCCTATAATGGACCAGTAGATCATGTTAGCCACATTTGACGTTGGCACAGCTCACAAGCCCTGGTACAGGCTCACATCTAGTTGGATAACTTTTAAGAACATAGAAACTTCTCTCATAGATGCACTTCATCAAAAGGTGGTAAACATCTTTGGCCCCATAGGCCTCACAGTCAGAGCTATCCATTTTATTCACCAAAAGCTAGAAGGTACTTTTTAAGTGTTGTCTAGATGAGATCACTTTTCAGCGATAAGACCTCTCTTTACTGTACTTTGTACTTTAAGTTTTGTAAAGTTGTATTTATTTTTCTTCTATACAAGTACAATAAATTATTTCAATCATTTGTTAAGTCAGCAGAGTACCTAGCGTTTCTGTATTCGGCGGTCAAAGTCAAAGTCAAAGTCAAAATTAATTTATTCAATAAAATCACAAGGATCACTTTGAAACATCGTTTTTTATGTACTCCTATGAGTATGAGGAACAGGCCCTCTGCAACCAAGCCAGGAAAGAAAGGCAAGAGAACAAGGCTGGTTATTCTAATTAATGATACTTTTACAAAACAATCGGCAAACCTTCTGCTGTCTATTTCCAGGTAACACACAAAACCATCACTGCTCATAACCTGGGAACTTTACAACGCCTGTCAATGACCGCTGCTCGGTATGTTTCTATAGATGATTCAGACAATGAGAACCATTGGTCCCTGCCTACCCCTGCAGGAAGCAAACATGAATATTATGACTACATGTATGACAATTCTCTAATCACTGTCAAGGAAGAAGACATCTCTGTCAAAGAAGAAACAACTAGAGAGGAGATATTTATTGAAATCGAAGGAAATGCCATAGAGGAACTAACCACTGCGGGGAATGCTAAAAAAACTGAAACAGAAGACGTAAAAGAACCAATGAATAGAGAGAGTAAATCTATTAAAAAAAAATATTCTCATTGTAATAAATGCAGAAAAAAATTCAAGAGTCAAAGATATTTAAAAGCACACATGTTAACCCACAATGGAGAAAAGCCATTTTCATGCGAGCGATGCAGTAAACGATTCAATCATTTATCCTACTTTAAGCTGCATATGCGAGTCCACACAGAAGGAAAGCCATTCTCCTGCTTATCTTGTAAAAAAGCGTTCTACCGTAAAGCCAATTTAAACAAACACATGCAAACACATTTAGAAGAAAAGTCATATGTCTGTGACAGATGCAGCAAAAAGTTCAAGCAAAAAAGCCATTTAAAAGTACACATGAGAATTCACACGGGAGAAAAGTCATTTGCCTGTGAGATATGCGGGAAAACGTTTAACCAAATCGCAAATCTGAATAAACACATGGGAATTCACACGGGCGTAAAGCCTTTCGCGTGTGAATTGTGCGGGAAGACGTTCCTACAACGCGCCCAGGTGAAAGCTCATATGCGGAGTCACACGGGTGAAAAGCCATATGCATGTAATAGATGCGATATGGCATTCAGTCACGCCTCACCTCTTAGAAAACATATGAGGCTTCACACGGAAGTAAAGCCACATGCCTGCGATATATGCTACGTTTCTTTCACGGAAGAATTTAGTTTGACTGAGCATATGCGAATTCACACAGCGGATAGACCATACGCTTGCGTTAAATGCAGCAAGACATTTACAGATGCTCGGAACTTGAAAAGGCATGACAGGCAAGTCCACACAACGGAGAGACTCCATGCTTGTAACCGGTGTGGGAAAACATTCAAACGTCCGCAGCATTTAAAGAAACACATGACATCAGCTTACTGTAGATCTGGACCAATGGATTTTTTAAGTGGAACTTTGCTTGAGTGACCACAGAAAGTCGTTCTGTTCTGTTTAACTATCTAACCAGCCCGTAATTCCCATTGCTAAGTAAAGGCCTTTTAGACGCAGACCGCAGAAAGTAGCAACTATTAATTGGTGGCTAAGAAAGATATAATCATGTTATCTGACATGATTTACAACGAAGAGAACACAGTAACTTGTACCTAGGCACTAAAATTGGTACTATAATCCTAGGAACTAAAACCATTACGTACGTACCAATTAGGTATGCTCGTAAGTATAAACTAGTGCGGCAAACCAATCTCAGCTAAGCGATCCAGCATCTATGGAATTAACAGTTAAGGTATGATTCCGAAGCCGACAGCGACTAACTGCAACCGCAGATCGCAGAAAGTAGTAAATTTTAATTAAATTAGTAGATAAGCAACAGAATCTAGGTAATTAACAGTATCTATCTGCATTGTCGCTGACTTTTGTGATCGTGTCTAGAATCATAACTTTTTGATTCCGAAAGCAGCGACCAACTGCATCTGCATATCACAGAGAGTCGTAGTGACTATTCAATTCATCAACTAGTAGCTAAGCGACAGCAACTTTCTATAGAATTGACAGTTTGTATCGGTCTGCGGTTGTGTTCCGAATATATTACCTTTACAGTAGTGTAAGAAACTACTGTAGTAGGAAATAGCGGTCGGAGCCTGCAAGACAGTAGTCAAATACTCTAGAAAGAGGCTTGAATGCAGCAGATTCTTAGCTCCTTAGCATGTAGGCGGAACGGACACGAATTGAAAATTAGAAAGACTTGTAGGTTTTTATCTTTTTTTATTAATGAATGAATAGAATAGCTCAGCATATAATTTTGTGCACAAACACGTGAGAAGCGATAAGCTCTTAACTTTTATATTAACCGAAATATTCAATAATAAATAATTATAATGTACAAATATAGCATACTATTAATAATATAGAAAACAATGTGTTTTATTTATAATACTTTAGCGCTATAAATGAATCTACAACATCTTATTTTACTTTATAATGATAATGATGTAAATAGGTTCAACTATTCAACTTTACTATATAATTACTATTCATTTCATTAGCTTCACAATTATTATCAAACTAAATAACTAACGATCATTAGATAAGTCTTATTTTAATACATTTTTTACGAATTTTTGAAAGAGTTCTAGTTTCTTTACATCACACAGGATCACTAAATCTGATACATATTATCAGCCAGATAGTCGATACGCGCGCGTTCGTTTCTCGCCCGAGTAACCTCCTATCGTGTCGTACCTACCGTACCACATTAGGTCACAGACCGCCTAATTTGTGACCTATGTTTGCAAGAAAAAGCTTGGTATCGAGAAGCTGGCCTTGCATTTAGATCTGATGTGCAATTTCAAATGCTCAGGTCGTTTATATGCGTTCCCGCAAGCCTCACAGGCATGCGGCCTCTCTTCAGAGTGCACTTGCATGTGACCTTTCAGATAGCGAGCTTCAAAAAATGACTTATTGCATACATCACAGGCGTATGGCCGCGCCGCTGTGTGAATTCTCATGTGTGCGGTCAGACTACTCTCCTTATTGAATGACAGCGAACATATATCGCAGACAAATGGCTTTGCCTCCGTGTGAACTCTGCGAAGGTGCTGTCGTAAAGTGCTCTGGTGACCGAAAGTCTTGCCACACTTGTTGCAAGCATATGGCTTTTCTCCAGAATGGCAACGCATGTGCTCTCTTAAGTTACCGTTAGCAAGGAACGCTTTACCGCAGATTTCGCAGGCATATGGCTTCACGCCCGTGTGAGTGCCGATATGGGCTTTCAAATGGCTTCTCAATGTGAATGTTTTTCCGCACATCTCGCAAGCGAAAGGTTTCTCCCCGGTGTGGATTCTCATGTGCGCTTTTAAATGGCTTTTATACCAGAATTTAGTGCTGCATCTGTCGCAGATATATGGCTTTTCTTCTATGTGATCCATGTTTAAATGTTTGCATAGATCTCTTCTTCTGCTGAATGTTTGGGTACAAATCGTGCATTTTACTCTTTCGTTTTCTAGAAAGCATATTTTCATGTGCTGCTTCAAATTCGGTTTCTTAGAGAATGCTTTATGACACTTCTCACATTTATATGGCTTATCTACAGCGTGTATTGTTACATGGTTACTTCGATCACTTTCAGATGTGAATGTTTGGGAACAAAACGAGCAGGGGAACGTTGGGGGTCTGGATTTAACTTTAGCGCATATTTTCATATGTTCTTTCATGGACTGCTTCCGAGAGAATGATTTCTTGCATCCCTCACAGGCATGTGGCTTTTCCCCTGAATGAGTTATTAAGTGAGACTTCAGAAGATTCTTTTTGGTAAATCTTTTGCTGCAAACTGCACAATAGAAATACAGGCCTATGTCATCGGGATTAGTTTCGTATTTCAGCTGGGACTGTTCTATAGGTGTACAAGTTTTCATGTGTTGCACCATATTATGTTTTCTAGAAAATGCTTTTGTGCACTTCTCACAAGTATATGGCTTTTCTCCGGAATGACAAATCAAATGTGATTTTAGAAGGTGTATTGTAGTAAACTGTTTGCTGCACAAATGACAACTGAAATGCGTGTTTTTGGCATGGGATGTCACGTCTATGATTGGGGAAAGCTTATTCTTCAAACTATTGTCTATTATAACATAATTCTCTCTATTCTTCTCGCTTTTAACCAAATTTTCATCGTCTGAAACGGTTTCTTTCTTCACATTTACTTCAATCTTCACCGTTACTGGTGCTCTGTCATACATACATACATTTACTTGTCTGTTTAATGGGGTAGGCAGAATCGATTGGTTATCATCACAGTCAGTGTTTGTAAAGTCATCTATTGATATGGTCTGAGCAGTAGTCATTGTTAGGTCATGTTTCAATGGCAGGTTTAGCATATCACTGGCATTAAGTGTTACCTGAAAATCAACAATAAAACTAAACTAAATTTCAAGGTAGTCTTTAGCACCATTTTGATGTTTTTACGACGTCTGTGGCGCAGTGGTATTAAGAAGGTTGCGGGTTCGATTTCCGCCGCGGGACAAATGTTTATATGATCTGCAAATATTTGTCTCGGGTCTGGGTGTCTGTTCTGTGTATAATATGTATTTACAAAAAGTATATTAGTAGTATATCAATCATTTAGTTCCCATAATACAAGTTCTGCTTAGTTTGGGGCTAGTCTAGCCCCAAACTAGATGATGCTCTGTTAAAAATGTCCAGTATTATCCAACATTATGTATTTATTATCAAAAGCAATATTTTAAAATGCTTTTTAATGCAATTACTGCAGTTATGCTCAAGTGTTCTTAATCTTTCCTGTGAATCAATCGGAAAACTGAATCAAGATCTGTTCAGTAGTTACTATACCCTGAAATGTTTGCCAATTGTCTAACTAAGACAATGGCTTGGACATCTGTGTACCTATCTAGAAAGCCATGCACAGACTTAAATCTAATTTATTATTTAATAATATTATTGACTAGCTTCTGCCCACGTCTTCGCCCGCGTGGTACCCGGATAAAAAGTAGCCTATGTGTTATTCTGATGTATAAGCTATATTATCATAAAGTTTCATCAAAATCCGTTCAGTAATTTTTGTGTAAAAGAGAAACAAACATCCATCCTCACAAGCTTTCATGTTATAATATTAGTATGATAGAGTGAGTGAATAAGTACCTACCTAATTAATTATAGAGATAGGCACCAATAACTTACGTCTTTTATACCCCTGCTAAGTAGATCTCTCAGGATTCCTTCTGTCTTAAGAACCATTTTGGAGAATATATGAAAACTCTTCAGCTGAGAGTAACAAATGGGGCAAATAGCTTTGGGCATGCTATCTTCTGTGCTGATCTGAAACAAATAGACATGTCTTTCATAATGATATTACCTACTAGCTGCACACCGCGGTTTCACCCGCGTAAGTTTCGATTTTATACTCGTGATAACTTCGAACACAAAAGCTGCTATTGTGACTATGATAGACATATTCCCTCGAAGACCTTTTTGTAGGTTATAATGAATACTTTAATTATGTAGTACATACTTTTTATGTATCATCAATCATTTTCTCAGCGCACGCCAAATAATGAATTTTATAGGCAAATTACATTATTACAGTTTTCTTAAGGATCTTTATCAAAAAATCACAAGGATCACTGAAAATGTTTGAAAGAAATAACTTTATTGTAGGTACTAATAGACAAAACTTTATAAAACTGAAAGTTGGGTTCTCTTATCGCTTGAGCGATTTCTTCCAGACAAGCTTGGGATGGAGCGCAATCTAAAGAATGGTTGGCGGTGCACGTAAAAAATAAATACGAGAAATAGTGCAATGTGATGTTCAATTACTAGTCACCCTGAAAAGTGATCTCGACATTAGTGTTATTTTATTCAGATTTAAAAACATATTTTTTTTTATTAATTCTGAATAAAATAACAGCCCACATAATGCTGGACATTTTCACACAGCATCATCTAGCCCCAAAGTAAGCAGAGCTTGTGATTTAATCACAACTACTTAGATACACAGTAATAAACTGCACAATAGAAGATTACATTGCTTTACCTTGGTACTTGTGAATTTTTCGTATATTTCTTTGAGTTGAATGCTTTGCAGACTGTGGCTGCTCGAGCTAACATCTCTGAGTAAGCAAGCGCGGCACACAGACTCCAACGACGACATTTTTCAAATTATAACTTCAGAATTCTTATGTTTTTCTTTCTGCTATGAAAGAAAATAATCATTTTGTGTGGAACTAAATTATAGACCTTCGATAAGTTATAAAACGTAAACAGTACCAAACCACAATAAAAAAGTAGCTATTTTCACGTATGAAGTAATCACGCAGTGAAAGATAGCAGCCAGCACTCAATGGTGATTCCAAAAAAAAATCAGTGGGTGAGGTATTCAAGGACGGGAGAACGTATTGTAAGAAACGAAAAAAAATGACAGATAGTGAAAGTTTAGTTAAAATGTAATCAAAATGGAAAGTTTAGTTTAAATGTGTATGTGTCATAAACGAACGTGGTTTACCTATATAAATACTTTATGGATTTTGCGTTTTGAAGTGATAGCGATTAAATCGGACGGAGAGTTTATGTGCGGTTTTTAACCCATAACACAAGCTCTGCTTAGCTTGGGGCTAGATGATGCTGTGTGGATTGTCCAGCATTATTTATTATTTTCATTTACCTAATATTTCTTAATAATAATTCGTTACAATTTGATTAATCTAAGCATAGAGTTGTTATTGTTTGTAATATTGAAAAGAATAAGAAGCTGTTTGTAACACTGCTTACGATAGAAAAACCTACCTCGGCTTTTTTGTTTAATCTGTGATACTTGTATTCTATTATCTGTGCCTTGCTAAGTTTGCTTCACAGATTAGTTTTTTGGCAGAAATGTGACAAGTCGTTGCAAATTTTGCAGCAGACTATTTTGCAATTTGCAATGCAAGAAGTGAAGTGAAGTGAAGATTTTTTTTTGTGAGCTTGTGCGTGCTGTTTGCTTGTGTCAATAAAATCGTGTTATTTATTTTGTTGTGTTCTTGCAAAAAAATGTCTAATTCTGTCTGCAGAGTTTGTCTAGCCCGTGATCACAGAATGCTGTGTATTAAAAACACCGGGCTGCAAGATATATACGAAACAATAACCAACGCCAAGGTAGATAGTAAAAGCATAAAATTATTTAGCTCTTCGTATTCGCCTAAGTACCTGGATCTCTGGGTAAAAAATATACTGTTTCGCACACTTACGCCCGGTTTTTAAGAGTTAAATCAAACTAACTTGTTATCTAACAGGTGAATACAATTTGGCCAGTCATAAATAAATTGTAGAAAATTGTATTGATCATTAAAAAGAATAACCAGGCTTGTTTTCTTGCCTTTCTTTCCTGGCTTGGTCGCAGAGGAACAGGCAGTACATACATAAAAACCAACTTTTCAAAGTGATCCTTTTGATTTTATTGTATAAATTAATTTTGACTTTGACTTAAATCCTAAAGCACCATTGAGATATTTGATTGGATATAGTGTAATATCCAAACATTTTCTGATACATAAATCATAAAAATATATTTTGTACTTTTTAGAGAATAATATATATATAATATAAATGAAATATGGAATCTTCACTAAGTAACATACTCAATGTTACTTAGTGAAGATTCCATATTTCATTATTTAATAAAGTTTTCATTATTTTGTGATTTTTTGCTGGTAGCAAAGTTTTTGTATGCTCATAGTCTGGTTTTTGTTCCTATATTTTCTGGTGTTCCTTTTCGAAGTTCAGTCTCAGCCTGTTTTTGTTTTTATTAATGTGTGATGTCACTTTAAACAATATTTGTTTTTAGCTAAACACAGAAGATGCAAGGTCCGTTGCAATCTGCAACATCTGCTGCTCCCAGTTACAAAGATGTCAAAGATTCTGTGAAATGGGTCGAAGAGCCAAACAAATACTTACGGGTCTCATAAACAATGGCTCTGAGGTAAATATTGTATTGATTTGTTACAATGTTTTCATCCCGAGTCACTTATTTTTTTTCTGGGCTATTTTCTAGCCACCTTATCTCTGTCTCTATCTCTATTACAAGGTGACCAAGAAAGAGCTGGCGACATGACTAAGATAATAATCAAACAATAACAAATATCAATAAATATAGTTCAATAGGTATTCAAAAAAAACCATAGGTTGGTGGGTTTGTCTCACTTGAAAATAGTTATTTTTCAAGTATGTTTTATGTCTCCTTTGTTTTCTCTTGAATGTCCACACTAAACTCTTACCTGACAAATGTTATTTTCAGATATCACAAGCAACAGTTCAAATGTTCAACTTAGGAATTAAACATGACTTATCAGTGACCACAACACAGCTCATGTCATTTAATAATTTAAACAATGAAAATGCTTCAGTTGCTGTGAAGGAAGAATTCAACCAAGTTGAGGAAAATTCATGTGAAGATAACATCGAAGACAACGTAATGGTAATACCAAGTTCCCAATAACATTAACACAAGCTGGACATTTTCAGTCATTGAAACAAAATGTTACCTAGTAGCTGATTAATCTCTCCTATTTCATGTAACATAACTTTACTGCTGTTTTCAGATACCACAAGACACAGTTCATATGCTAGATCATAGTGGAATTAAACATTACATATCAGTGAACATAACACAACCCATGTCTTTAAACAGTAAAAGTAGTCCAATAGCTGTGAAGGAAGAATTTATCCAAATAAAAGAAAGTTCTGTGGATGACATTGAAGATGAAATGGTAATTAAAATTGAAAGTTACCAAGTAAATGAAAATATAACAAAGCATATTAACTGTTGCAAAATATTACAGACAAAAAAATGTTTGCAAAAACACAAGATGATCCACACTGGAGAAAAGCCATATGCCTGCAGTCAATGTTATAAGACATTCTCTCGGAATGGTCTCCTACAGCGACATATGAGAATTCACACTGGAGAAAAGCCATATGCCTGCAATCAATGTGATAGGACATTCTCTCAGAACGCTCACTTGCAGCAACACATGAGAATTCACACTGGAGAAAAGCCATATACCTGCAGTCAATGTGATAAGACATTCTCTCATAATGTTTCCTTGAAGCATCATATGATAATTCACACTGGAGAAAAGCCATATGCCTGCAGTCAATGTGATAAGACATTCTCTTGGAATGCTCACTTGCAGCAACACATGAGAATTCACAATGGAGAAAAGCCATATACCTGCAGTCAATGTGATAAGAAATTCTCTCAGAACTCTAACTTGATGCAACACATGAGAATTCACACTGGAGAAAAGCCATATGCCTGCAGTCAATGTGATAGGACGTTCTCTCAGAACTCTAACTTGATGCAACACATGAGAATTCACACTGGAGAAAAGCCATATGCCTGCAGCGAATGTGATAAGACATTCTCTCGGAATAATCTCTTGCAACAACATAAGAATATTCACACTGGAGAAAAACCATATGATTGCAGCTAATGCAATGAGTCGTTTGGTAGCAGGATTGACATAACAAAACACATGAGAATTCACACTGTAGAAAAGCCATATTCCTGCAGTCAATGTGATAAGACATTCTCTCAGAATGTTTCCTTGCAGCATCATATGAGAATTCACACTGGAGAAAAGCCATATGCCTGCAGTCAATATGATAAAAAATATCTCAGAATGGTCTCTGTAGCTACACGAGAATTCGCACTGGTGAAAAGCCACACTGAGGTAGAGCATATGCACAGTACGGGCGAGAGAGCTTCCTGATCTTTATCATCTGATACTATGATGAGATTAGTTAAGAATGATTAGATAAGTGATGCTAGGCTTGGATCAATCCATATACCAGCTCGGAATAAGCCAGAAATACTTGGCAGATAGTGTCAAGGTGAAGATGTGGACTCCCTTCCTACATTATTTGATATGATGATGAAATTAACTGTGTAGGTATGAATGAATTAATTCTTTTAATTCTGTAAAACAAAAAAATAAACAATTTAGATTGGCTACCAATAAAAGTAAGTAAAAGTAATTCTCAAAAAGAGTTAGATAGAAATAAACTAGGTGACCGCCTGGTTTATCTTTTAGCAGTTATTTGTGGTCAAACTTATATTTGAAATGTCAAATAGACTGTTGGCTATCTTATTCTAACCACATTTTAACATTGGTTGTAGACCAACAAAATTTAAAAAAAAAAAACACCTCCCAATTTCATAGGTACCCTCTAAATAAGTACATCAAGTTAGTAGTTATTTATTTGCTTAATTAAGTACTAATGGTAGATTCATGAATAATACACAAAGTAGATTATATTTTTATTTGATAAATTAAATATCTATGGTTTAATTATGAAAAATGCTTACTTTCTATGAAAACAGTACATTTAAAGCATCTAATGAAAATAAGATTCTTATGACTACCTATTTTTCCTCAGGGTATTGCGTGTCATTTCAAATTGAACAAAACACTTTTTAACGATAAACTTTTTTAAAGGACCCCAAGTATTATTTATCTTTTATCTTTTTTTTTTACATCTAGCCCCAAACTAAGCAGAGCTTGTATTATGGGAACTAAATGACTGATATACTACTTATATACTTTTTTTTTGGAAACACATACAAATTATACATATAGAAAACACCCGAGACAAATATTTGCAGGGGTGCTAGACAAATACCACTTTCTGTTGTCGTTAACGCCTGCGGAAAGATTAATTTGTATGGAAATGACATAAGCTGTGGAAATGTCACGTGACAGCTGCCAAGTTTCACCTTGACAAAATTTGCGTTAGCGTGAAAGGAAAAGTAAGCGTGAGGTATTTGTCTAGACCCCTGATCACAAACATTTGTCTCTCGGCAGGAATCGAACCCGCAACCTTTGCGTCTCAGGCGGGCCTTCGCCCACTGCGCCGAGAGGTCGTATTATTACCCTCATTCGTAATAACATACATTTTTGGGTACACCCTGTATCTAAGAAACACTCGATGTCCCAGAACCTAGGTGCGCATCAACATTTACACAGTATATTATAATGATTCTTAACAATAAGAGATCCACTTAAAAACAGCACAGTCGCGGCCGTTAATTTGCGGACCGCGCGAGCTCAAAATTTTATAATATAATACTTAATGCTAGACGTTTTCACACAGCATCATCTAACTAGCAGAGCTTGTGTTATAAGAACCACAACTGATATACTACTTATATACATTTTTTTTTAATTATAACTTATACATTATTAATTATTTATTAATTATATATTACATCTGAAACTAACTGCCGAATACTGAATCGAAACTCACAAGTTTTAATCAGGACAGGGTGTCTAGACAAATACCACTTTCTGTTGGCGTTAATGAACCGACCCTGCGTAAAGATATGGATAGAAAATACATTAGCTGTGGAAATGTCAAGTCCAGTTTTACCTTGACAATTTTGCGTTAGCGTGAAAGTAAAACTAAGCGTTAGGTATTTGTTTAGACCCCTGGACGATAAATAAATAAATGCTGGACATTTTTCACACAGCATCATCTAGCCCCGAACTAAGCAGAGCTTGTATTATGGGAACTACATGATTGATATACTACTTAAATACGTTTTTTTTTGTAAATACATACATATTATACATAGGAAAACACCCAGACCCGAGACAAATATTTGCAGATCTTACAAACATTTGTCCCGTGACAGGAATCGAACCCGCAACCTTCTGCGTCTCAGGCGGACCTTCGCCCACTGTGCCACAGGGGTCGTCAGGATAAGACAATGAGATAATTATACAACTTTGCACTTTCCATACAGCGTCATTATGTATAATTCCACTTAAATCTTAAGTAGCGTTTCAGTGTGGCCGTAATAATAGTTTTTAAGATAAACGTTTTTAGAAACTTATTTTGGCAAACAGTACTTTGAGCTAAGTTCTGGTGTGTCATCGAAACGGCACTCAAATTAGTGACCGCGACTGTATATGCGAACTATTGTAAATATAAACTATATAAATGGCCTAGCTTCTTCTAAAGGGCTACACCAATCTTAAAACTAAAACTGCTTTGGTTAGAAGAGTTCTATCAAAAACGGCTTAGATTTTTTTTTATGTTACGCAGTTTCCACCAAAGTTTAATAATAACAGTTTTATAATCCCATCAATTTCAGTTCAGCCGAAAATTTCAAGATATTATTACTATATCAATGGGAGTAATTGATGTTAGGAGAAAAGGAGGTCTAGACAAATACCACTTTCTGTTGACGTTAACGCCTGCGGAAAGATAAAATTGTATGGAAATGACATTTGCTGCGGAAATGTCACGTGTCATTGTCTAACCCCCCCCCCATTAAGGTTGTACGATAATTATAAATTTTATATAAGGTCTTAGTAGCGTTTACTTTTTTTATTTTCCCGTCGTCTAGACTGTGTAGCACCAGCCGCGGTTAACAAAATATCGAAAATCGACACAGTCGAAACTTCGGATTCGGATTCAGATTTTTTATTTATTGAACACAATGTAAAACAATAGGTTTTACGATAAATAAATAATGTCGTTCAATTGTGTTCTACCATATCAAACAGCGTGCAAATATCAAAATATACAAAATTATGTCAAAGTTAAATAGTAATTAAAATGAATAATAAAAAAAGTAAACGGGATAAAAACCTGTATAATCTTCTATACTACAATAAGAATGTAACAGGTCAAATTCTGTACATTGAAGATACTTTGAAAAACATTTTTGGAGGGTACTCTATGATTGATACTGAAGCCAAAAAAGTTTTTTTTTTCATTTTTGTCTGTCTGTCTGTCAGAATCTGGGCCGCGCATAGCGCCGAAACTACTGAACGAATTCAAATGAAACTTGGCATGATTTGACTTCATACTACGGGGTAGGACATAGGATACTATTTATCCCGAAATTCAGCATGGTTCTCTTGGGAGAGGGGATCAAATTCAAAATTTGTACTTAGTTGTAATTCATTAACGCGTAGTCTGATTACATTCATTCTTTTTTTGTTAGGAGGTACTTTAAAGATTGATGGCGCGCGAACGAATTCGCGGGTACAGCTAGTATAAAAAAGTATTAAAAAAACTTATACTTATATTAACTGATCGCGAAAGTTTGAGAAATACTACTATATCCTATAATACTTGGTATCATCAATCATTATATAATTTAAACTCTAACGGTAGATGTCGACCACTGAAAAGCGTCCAAGATTTCGTCGCGCTATCGAACTATAGCGAAACTGGCAACGCGTCGTCGATCCGACGCGAAGGTGACGGATTCGAAACGCGCATTTTGGGTAGAATCCATAGTAAATATTTTTTTGTTTTAAAAATTTAGTTTGAATGTAAAATTAAGTAAATGAGATCCGATTTACAGTAGATTCTATAATATCCTAAAAACTATCAATCCAGACGGGAATCGGACCAGTCACCAGTGACTTGGTACGAAAGCGGAGTTGCCACTTTGCGACTGGGTAAAGTGCCCGCCAAAATTCTAGGAATATTAAGGAGAAAAATTTTAATTCATGACTCCAATAATCAAAGAAAAATATTTTAATACATAAAACTATTTAATTAAAATAAAATTATTATTAGTTAGGATTATAATTATAATCGGGACCAAGAACACATTCGCAACGACCGCGGCGCTGGTTCGATTCCCGGCCTGGGTTGATAATTTTTTGATTATATATTATTATGATGTTCCCGTGTGGATTAGGTACTTTAAAAACTAATAACCAGACAATTGCAATGTGATAACAAAAAAGGCCGCCTGATAACCTCCGACATGGCTTAGCGACTGTTGTACCCCGGACCGACCTCTTTAACGTGCCCTCCGAAGCACGAAAGCGCTTTCACAACAACTTTAATAACGTTGTTTAGTATGGAACAAAAAAATAGTTAAAGTATGAATTAAACAAAAAACTAACAGAGATAGATCTGTGTAATATTTGGACGTGCTTCTGATTACCTCCTACTTGGTCTCGTCGTGAATCTACATACTGAGTAGATCTATTTAATCCGAGGTGGTCGGTTCATTCGGTGTGTGTCAGTTCGGAGTGGGGGTACTTGTACCCCCACCGCTTGTAATCGACGTTTCAAAGTGATCCTTGTGATTTTATTGAATAAATGAATTTTCACTTTGACTTTGTAACGTTCAGTCGGTGTGTCAGTTCGGAGTGGGGGGGCACTTGTATTGTTCAGTCGGTGTGCATCTGTTCAGAGTGGGGGCACTTGTAACGTTCAGTCGGCGTGTCAGTTCGGAGCGAGGGGCGCTTGTAACGTTCAGTCGGTGTGTCTTTTCGGAGTGAGGGGCACTTGTAACGTTCAGTTGGCGTGTCAGTTCGGAGCGAGGGGCGCTTGTAACGTTCAGTCGGTATGTCAGTTCGGAGTGGGGGCACTTGTAACGTTCAGTCGGTATGTCAGTTCGGAGTGGGGGCACTTGTAACGTTCAGTCGGTATGTCAGTTCGGAGCGGGGGGCACTTGTAACGTTCAGTCGGTGTGTCAGTTCGGAGTGGGGGCACTTGTAACGTTCAGTCGGTGTGTGTCGGTTCAGAGTGGGGCGGGTCGGGAGTCGGAAGTAGGTTCTCGTTCGCACAGCACTCTCACGTCGGGCCGCATCGCGCGGAAGGAGGCGAGCGCGGCGGCGCTGACCGCGGTGCGGCTCACGTCGAGCTCGCGCAGGTGCGGCGCGGCGGTGGCGAGGTGCGTCAGCGACGCGTCCGTGACGCGCCGGTACCCCGTCACGGAGAGCACGCGGAGGTTCGAGCGGTCGGGACGCGCGTTCGTGTCTATCCCCCCGCCGCCTGCGAAACATTCATTTATCCTACAATTTATACATACATATAGTCACACCTGTTTCCCGGAGGGGTAGGCAGAAACCAAGGATTTTCACTTGCTACGATTCTAGCATAACTCTTTCGCTTCGTGTACTTCGCCATAGACCCACCCATGACCTCTCAACGCCCAGACTTGCCTATGACCTCTCAAAATCCAGACTTGCCTATGACTTCTCGACGCCCAGACTTGCCTATGACTTCTCGACGCCCAGACTTGCCTATGACCTCTCTACGCCCAGACTTACCTATGACCTCTCGACACCCAGACTTGCCTATGACCTCTCTACGCCCAGCCTTACCTATGACCTCTCTACGCCCAGACTTACCTATGACCTCTCGACCCCCAGACTTGCCTATGACCTCTCGACGCCCAGACTTACCTATGACCTCTCGACACCCAGACTTGCCTATGACCTCTCGACGCCCAGACTTACCTATGACCTCTCGACACCCAGACTTGCCTATGACCTCTCGACACCCAGACTTACCTATGACCTCTCGACGCCCAGACTTACCTATGACCTTTCGACAGCCAGACTTACCTATGACCTCTCGACGCCCAGACTTACCTATGACCTCTCGACACCCAGACTTGCCTATGACCTCTCGACACCCAGACTTACCTATGACCTCTCGACGCCCAGACTTACCTATGACCTTTCGACACCCAGACTTGCCTATGACCTCTCAAAACCCAGACTTGCCTATGACCCCACAACACCAACACTATATATTGAAAATACTTCATTGCACACCAAATAATATTTCAGATTAGATAACACAATTTTTTTGTCAATTCTATACATTAGGCAATGATTTATACTTTACCTATATGTATATAGTTGATGTTCTCGCCAATAGCTCGTCCGAAACGACGGATGGAGGAGTCGCTCACGAGCGCCGAGTGGTCCAGTCGGACGGGCCCCCCCGGCAGGTTGCCCCCCGAGAACAGGACCCCACGAGGCAACCGGCGCGCCCCCACAGGCTCGTCGCACGCGTTCACAAACTCTTCGATGACTATAGGCCGCCGGTACCTGTTTGTATATTTAAATCTAACAAATATTATAAATGCGAGCGTTCGGATGTTCGTTGCTGGTAGCGGCTGAATTGATTTGGATGAAATTTGGAACAGATATAGTTCGTGATCTTGGGTAACACATAGGATAAACTAGGATAGGTTCATCATCCGGGTACCACGCGGACGAAACTGTGGGCGGAGTTTAGTCACACATCCTACTACTATAAACGCGAAAGTTTGTGAGGATGGATGTTTGTTACTCTTTCACGCATAAACTACTGAACGGATTTTGTTGAAACTTTACAGTAATATAGCTTATACATCAGAACAACACATAGGCTACTTTTTATCCGGGTACCACGCGTATGAAGCCGTGGGCAGAGGCTAGTAAAGAATAATGAAACAATGAAAGCGTATTACACTAACAGATGCCGAAATTCGTACACACCTTAATAGAACAATGAACTTTATCTTATCTTATATTGACAACAAAATTTGATTTTTCGCATCACATTTACAATGCGCCTACTAAATGGTCGCATAAACTTTAGTTCTAAGTGATTTCTGCAAATGTTCCAACATGTAGACATTTTGAACAATAGTCTTAAAATAATCTATCGGTATTTGAAAGTGTACTTTCAAATACCGATATTGCAGCGTGATTGCGCGAGGGAAAAAGTGTGTATGTAGTTTTGACAGCGGATTGCGAGCGTGATTGCGCGAGGGAAAGAGTGTGTATCTAGGTTTGACAGTGGATTGCGAGCGTGATTGCGAGAGCGAAAGAGTGTGTATCTAGCTTTGACAGTGGATTGCGAGCGTGATTGCGCGAGATGATGAGTGTGTATCTAGTTTGGACAACGTATTGCGAGCGTGATTGCGCGAGATGATGAGTGTGTATCTAGTTTTGACAATGAATTGAGAGCGTGATTGCGCGAGCGAAAGAGTGTGTATCTAGCTTTGACAGTGGATTGCGAGCGTGATTGCGCGAGATGATGAGTGTGTATCTAGTTTGGACAACGTATTGCGAGCGTGATTGCGCGAGATGATGAGTGTGTATCTAGTTTTGACAATGAATTGAGAGCGTGATTGCGCGAGCGAAAGAGTGTGTATCTAGCTTTGACAGTGGATTGCGAGCGTGATTGCGCGAGATGATGAGTGTGTATCTAGTTTGGACAACGTATTGCGAGCGTGATTGCGCGAGATGATGAGTGTGTATCTAGTTTTGACAATGAATTGAGAGCGTGATTGCGCGAGAGAAAGAGTGTGTATCTAGTTTTTAGAAATGATTTCGCGAGAGAAAGAGTGTGTATCTAGTTTTCACAAATGATTGCGCGAGAGAAAGAGTATGTATCTAGTTTGGACAACGGATTGCGAGCGTGATTGCGCGAGATGAAGTGTGTGCATCTAGTTTGGACAACATATTGCGAGAGGGAAAGAGTGTGTATCTAGTTTTGACAACTTAATCCACGCGTCAACTAAACTCAAAATAGTCAGTTGCCCGCTCCGAACGCGTCCTTTTGTACGCGATCCTGGTCTTGCAGTAAAGTACGCACGTGCGATAGCTGCCTATCGCAGCAGCTATCGAGCGCGTCTATTCGACTTACTGTCGGAACTGGAAGATGCGCTGCGTGCGGGCGGCCGCGTGCGCTGCGTTGTCCGCGTTGTTGTTAGCGCTGGCGACTGCTTCGTTGTTGAAGATATTGTTGACGGCATCCAGGATGGCCTGGCCTATGGGATTCATTGCTACGTTGGCATTGCTGGCTTCGTTATTGGCATTGTTAGCTTCGTTGTTGGCATTGTTGACTCCGTTGTTGACATTGTCGGCTGCGTTGTTGGCATTATTGTTTACGTTGTTGTCATCGTTAGCTCCGTTATTGGCATTGTTGACGCCGTTATTGACATCGTTGGGTTCGTTGTTGAAATTTTTAGCTTCATTGGTAACATTGCCTTCTTTGTTATCATTGTCGGCTCCGTTGTTGACATTATTGCTGCCGTTGTTGTTATCGACAGCTCCGTTGTTGCCACTATCGGTTCCGTTGTTATTGTAATTGTTTCCATTATTGGCAATGTCAGCTTCGTTATTGGTATTGTTGGCGTCGTTTTTGACAGTGCCGGGTTCGTTGTCAACAATTTTAGCTTCTTTGGTAACTTTGCCTTCTTTGTTATCATCGTTCGCTCCGTTGTTAGCATTGTCGGCTACGTTGCTGGCATTGTCGACTGCGTTGTTAGCATTGTCGACTGCGTTGTTAGCATTGTCAGCTACGTTGTTGGCATCGTCGGCTTCGTTGCTAGCATTGTCGACTGCGTTGTAAGCATTGTTAGCTACGTTGTTGGAATTGTCAGCTACGTTGTTGGCATCCTCGGCTACATTGCTAGCATCGGCGCCTTCATTGTCAACGTAGTCGGCATAATCGTCAGCCGCGTTGTTGGGCATATCAGGCGGTACCAACAATTCAAGCGTGTTCAATTCGTTGATTGTAATTTCGAAGACGCGTCGCGGTAGCTTTCGCTTTTCATCCTTAAACAAGTAAATATTTAATTGGTTTTTAAAGTGTAGATTAACACAATTAAGGGAAATTACAAGAATTTATAATATACACACAAACACTTCATACACACATACCCTCCTCCACTCTCCCCTCATGATTACTCCTGCTACATCTCTGCAATAAGCAGAAGCATCATCACCAAACACATCCCTACTTAACAACCAATTCCCACAAATATACAAACCTCTAATCTTACCCGTCCCACCTCCTGTATTTGTCTACAGACACCGATGTTGAATTTTAAGGGATATTATAAATTTAAGTAAATATTTGCTTTGTTTGGTGCTTTCAAAGTTCATGAACTTGAGTAGGTAATGTTAATTATTTTGGTGAACATATAACCTTGTAAGGAACACTCGGTGCGCGAGTCAGACTCGCACTTGTCCGTTTTTTTTTCATCTGCAGCATCGCTCGCATTTTTAGTAATGGGGAATTCAGTAGCGAGCGTAGTACCTTTGTTTAGTTCGAGAATTATCTTCTTTTTTTATACGCCGCATCTTTCGCCTTCTTCGTGGATTTGTTCACGCCGCGCGAGTCCTCGGCTTTACCATCAGAAAACGCGGGCATGTGCCAAATGCCATGTGAATAAAAAAAGAAGATAATTCTCAAAATATATCAACTCACTGTGTATGCATGAATGAATGAAAATATTTTATTGTACACCTTGAACAAATAACATAATAATAAAATCTTATTCTAGAGAAAGTACAATGGGCGGTCTTATCGCTTAGAAGCAATCTCTTCCAGACAACCTTTGGATGGAGAGGAGAGTAAGAGATGGTGAGAGTGGCGGGGGTGCACATAAAATAACAACAAAATAATATTAACTACACCATAAATATCTACCTATACTATAATAAGAATGTAACATGTCAAATTCTGTACATTGAAGATATTTTGAAAACATTTTTTGGAGAGCGTTCTATAATCGATACTGAAGCCAAAAATGTATTTATTTTCATTTTTGTCTGTCTGTCTGTCAGAATCTGGGCCGCGCATAGCGCCGAAATTTCTGAACGAATTCAAATGAAACTTGGCATGATTTGAATTCATACTACGGAGTACGACATAGGATACTTTTTATCCCGAAATTCAGCACGGTTCCCTTGGGAGAGGGGATCAAATTCAAAATGTGTACTTAGTTGTAATTCATAACGCGTAGTCCGATTTCATTCATTCTTTTTTTGTTAGAAAGGAGGTGCTTTAAAGATTGATGGCAATCGCGAACGAAGTCGCGGGTACAGCTAGTTATATATAAAACAAATATTAGGTATAATGGGGCATAGGCGTGAGCGAATTTTTTTTTGTATGAGAATTACCTTCTTTTTTTTATTCGCCGCATCCTTCGCCTTCTTCGTGGATTTGTTAGCGCCGCGCGAGTCTTTCTTGGCTTTGCCGGCGGGCGTGGGCTCCGCGGCGGCGAGTGCGGGTTCGGCGGCGGTGGCGGGCACGGCGCAGGCTCGCTTGCTCGGCGGACTGTCGTCGTCGGAAGAATCGTCGGAGTCGCGCTTCCTCGTCGCGCGGGCGTCGGAGCTCGTCGCGCGGGCGTCGAAGCTCGTCGAAGGGCCCGGCTCGTCAGACGACGTGCTCGGTTTAGAGTCGGCTTCCTTTGATGTACCTGAATTAAAAAAAGATGATACCGTTTCTTTTTACTTTAAATCACTCTTCCATGGGAATTTATTTGAATTAATCTAAAAAAATAGAAATAAAATTAAAAATCCAAAGCAATAAAATGGCGTTTTTATTCCAAACTTTAACAAGGAAACCATTCGTTTTATATGTTTTTTTTTATAATATTTCAACATATCGAATATATAAAGATTTCAAACGTACTGCAAACCTTTTTTTAATTAAAATGTGTAAATAGTTATTTCAAATTGAACATTAATATTAAAATCAGTTTGAATGACCGAATGAAAATACTTTATAAAAAAAGATATAACTTTAAAAAACTAAACAAACAAAACTTAAATTACAATGGGCGGTCTTATCGAATCGATCACTTCCAGACAACCTTTGGATGAAGAGGATTTAATGAGATCGTAATAATGGCTGGGGTTTAATCGTCAATTTTATCTACTGCCTGTTTCCATTTTGACCCCAAGCAAGACATATTTTTATCTACAGCCTGTTCCCATTTTGACCCCAAGTACTACATATTTTTATCTACTGCCTGTTTCCCTTTTGACCCCAAGTAATACATATTTTTATCTACTGCCTGTTCCCATTTTGACCCCAAGCAATACATATTTTTATCTAGTGCCTGTTCCCATTTTGACTCCAAGCAATACATATTTTTATCGACTACCTGTTCCCATTTTGACCCCAAGCAATACATATTTTTATCTACTACCTGTTCCCATTTTGACCCAAAGCAATACATATTTTTATCTACTACCTGTTCACATTTTGACCCCAAGCAATACATATTTTTATCTACTGCCTGTTCCCATTTTGACCACAAGCAATACATATTTTTATTTACTGCCTGTTTCCATTTTGACCTCAAGTAATACATATTTTTTCTATATGCTAATAACTCTTATTAGTATTTAACCATGTTTGTGTTTTTGGGTATAAATAAAAATATTCTAAACATTCTTTCTTCTTCTTTCTTTCTTTCCGCGATCAAACCAGGAAAGAAAGGCACGAAAAAAATATCGAAATACATACACGAGTTAGAAGGGCCCGGCTCTTCGGACGTGCTCGGTTTAGAGCCGGCATCATTTGAAGTATCTGAAAAAAAAAATACGTTAAAACTTTGGATTATTGAATAAATCCTACTTCCTACTATTCTTAGTATAAGCTATATTACTGTAAAGTTTCATCAAAATCCGTTTAATAGTTTTTGCGTGAAAGACTAACAAACATCCATCCCTACAAACTTTCGCGTCTATAATAGTACTAGCCTCTGCCCAAGGCTTCGCCCGCGTGGTACCCGGATAAAAAGCAACCTATGTGTTATTCTGATGTATAAGCTATATTACTGTAAAGTTTCATCAAAATCCGTTCAGTTTTTGCGTGAAAGAGTAACAAACATCCATCCTCACAAACTTTCGCGTTTATAATAGTAGTAGGATTATATATTCTCCCCCCCCCCCCCCACACACACACACCCATACACATACCCCAAACCGTCCTACCTACCCTTCCTTGCCACCCGTTCGTTTGTACACCCGTCTTTTATGTACCTACCATCAATAGAATTAGTAAATTTACAGATTACTCATTCTGTACTTTTAAAAATGATATTCGCAGGAACTAACGTAGCATAATTTATTCTACTTAGATACCTATAATTGGCTGTATAACTTCAATTACATAATTTATTTTGTTGTACACTAAGTGCTGTTGGTCTTTTCAATAAAAACAAATAAATAAATAAATATATGAGTGATGTACGGCACCTGGTTCCGCGTGTTCGTGCTTGCGTCTCTTGGCGGGCGCGTGCTGTCCCCTCGCGTCGTCCGGCTTGCGGATGAACAGCGAGTAGCCGGCCGGCGGGTGCGCGTGGCTCGGACGCTCCATGTACTGCCGGTACGCCTCTCTGGAACGCAGCGGCGTTATCAGGTTTCTATGAGCCTCTGCGGCGCAGTGCGCAGAAGCCGCGGAAGTGGATGGCAGAGGGGGCCAAATGCCCCCCCCCCCCCTCTAAATTCAGCGATCACACTAATTTCCATAGCTATCGAGATGGAGGCATGGCATGGCATGGAGCATGATTCTATAACTTGTCAAACTCACAAGTTTAGTTCGTTCATGGACGGTTCATGGCCTTCAGTTTAGTCTGGGTATGGGAAACAAGCGATGGGGAAACAGTGTAATCGCAATTTGATGGATGGTCCATTCAAATGGGGAGCTAGTGTAAAAATTGACTAACCGACAAAATCGACCTACAGATTCGTATGAGCTAGTACTTCTACGGCGTAGTGGGCAGAAGCCGCGGAAGTGGGAGGGCAGAGGGGGCCAAATGCCCCCCCTAAAATCAAAAAGGACCCCCACTTACCATACCAGGGATGAATTGAAGGGGAGACCAAAGAAATTTGCCCCCCACCCCCGTCACGGAGTACTTCCGCGGTCCCTGGCAGTGGGTAAAGATCCGCCTGAGACGCAGGAGGTTGCAGGTTCGATTCCCACTGCTGCACAAATGTTTGTAAAATCTGCAAATATTTATCACGGTGTTTTCTGTGTTTGTATAATATTTATTTATTCGCAAAAAACGAGGTATATAAGCAGTATATGAATGATGTATTTCCCATAACACAAGCTCTGCTTACTTTGGGGCTAGATGATGCTGTGTGAAAATGTCCAGCATTATTTATTTATTAATGGGAACAATGACTGATATAGGTACTATTTATAATAAATGAAAATATCTAAATAATAATTAAAAACCGACTTCAAATAACGGGAAATTGATGAAAAGTATAAATTGAAATGTTATCTCTCATTTTTTCACTCCTAGAAGTGAGATTTTTTAATAAAAAGTATATGGGACGACCCTTGAAGTATATATAGATATATAGATAAACTCTTTTGCATAACACCAATTTATAGTACAAACACAGAAACATAATAAAAAAACAAAATAAATGCACAATGGGCGGTCTTATCGCCTACACGTTAAACCAAAACGATTTAAAAAAATAATTAATATCGGTTCACAACTAACTTACGCAAGATATCGCATAACATACACACAAAAAAAAAATTGACAACCTCCTTCTTTTTTGAAGTTAGTTAAAAAGTTATTATTGACGATACAAGGGGTAATTAGTAACGATTATCTAAACTGCTTGTTACTAACCTGGACCATGCACCGATTGTTTCGAACCCTGTAATACGTAGATTGTTTCGAACCCTGTAATACATAGATTGTTACTAACCCTGTAATCACATAGTTACTAACCCTGTTATACGTATATTTTTTCGAACCCTGTAATACATAGATTGTTACTAACCCTGTAATACGTATATTGTTTCGACCCCTGTAATACATAGATTGTTTCGAACCCTGTAATACGTAGATTGTTTCGAAACCATGTAATCATGTGATCGTTTCGAAACCATGTGATTGTTACTAACTCTGTAATACATAGATTGTTACTAACCCTGTATACGTATATTGTTTCGAACCCTGTAATACATAGATTGTTTCGAACCCTGTACTACGTAGATCGCTTCGAACCCTGTAATACGTAGATGGTTACCCTGTACCATGTTTTATTTAAACATATAATTTAATTTAAACATAAAATAACATCGTTAAATGAAATGCAACTTAAAATGGAAAACATTACTAATTTTTTTTTCTTCTGTGAGTTCATACTACCAACATCAGCCTGCTTAGCATGAAGACCCAGGAAAATGGTTTTGTCTATTGCCGAGAAGACAAAAATATATTATCCCTCTCTTTTGCTTGACAGAATAGGCCACAGTAATAGTTTTTGTCTTCTCTTTCGTAGGCAGGCGTTGTCTCGGGTGCTCATGCTAAGAGCGGTTGACCATCAACTTTTAGTACCTTATTACTGGGAAAATTATGGAAAAAGGTTACTTTTCACACCAAAGGATAACTTTTATTATCTATTTTAGGTAACTTTTCATAAGACCCGGCTGGCAACACCGACACACTATAATGTACTGATTGTTACTACCCTGTACCATGTACTGATCCCAACTACCCTGTACCATGAAATGATTGTTACTACCATGTACCATGAACTGAATGCTACTACCCTGTACCATGAACTGATTACTACTACCCTATACCGTGTACTGATCACTACTATCCTGTACCATGAACTGATTGCTACTATCCTGTACCATGTACTGAACGCTACTACCCTGTACCGTGTACTAATCGCTACTACCCTGTACCATGAACGGATCGCTGCTACCCTGTACCGTGTACTGACCACTACTACCCCGTACCGTGTACTGCTCGCTACTACCCTGTACCATGAACTGATTGCTACTACCCTGTACCATGAACTGATTACTACTACCCTATACCGTGTACTGATCACTACTACCCTGTACCATGTACTGAACGCTACTACCCTGTACCGTGTACTAATCGCTACTACCCTGTACCATGAACGGATCGCTGCTACCCTGTACCGTGTACTGACCACTAGTACCCCGTACCGTGTACTGCTCGCTACTACCCTGTACCATGAACTGATTGCTACAACCCTGTACCGTGTACTGATCGCTACTACCCTATACCATAAACTGATTGCTACTACCCTATACCATGAACGGGTCGCTACTACCCTGTACCGTGTACTGATTGCTACTAAGGGTAGTAGCATGGTATAGGGATACCATGTACTGATAGATACTTCCCTGTACGGATCGCTACTGACCTGTATTCCTCGGGGTTGGCCAGGGGCATGTTGTTCTGGTGTCCGGCCAGGAACTGGTGGTAAACTTGTGAATACTCCTCGGGTGCGACCGGCTCCGCTATCATTCGCTCCAGCAGAATGCACCTGCGGGATAGTGGGCGATGAGCTTGCAAACTGTCACGTGGAATGCTTCATGCAAAACGCTGGCATATTGTCAAATATTTGTCTCGGGTCTGGGTGTGTTCTATGTATATGGCTCATATGTATGTATTTACAAAATCTATACTAATATTATAAAGAGGAAATATTTTTTGTTTGTTTGTTTGTATCGAATAGGCTCCGAAACTACTGGACCGATTTTAACCATTTTTCCCCAAATGAAAGCTTAATTATCAGGAAGTAACATAGGCTATAATTTATTTTCAAAAAAAATAGATATCCTAGAAAATTGCAATAATGTAACCCAAAGTAGCAAAATTTTGCCTATAAAATTTATTATTTGGCGTGCGCTGAGAAAACTATTGATGATACATAAAAATGATGTAGGTACCTACTACATGATTAAAGTACTCATTATTACCTACAAAAAAGTCCGCGAGGGAATATATCTAACTATCATAGTTAAGTCACAATAGCAGCTTTTGTGTTCTAAAATTTAATTAGATCGCCGATATTCCCACGGAATCGAAACTTACGCGGGTGAAACCACAGGGCGCAGGTAGTATATATATATATATAAGTAGTTTAACAGTCATTTAGTTCCCATAATACAAGCTCTGCTTAGTTTGGGGTTAGATTATGCTGTGTGAAAATGTCCAGCATTATTATTATACAGCAATAATATAATTAATTAAATAATATAGCTAGCTTCTGACCACTTCGCCCGCGTGGTATCCGGATAAAAAGTAGCCAATGTGTTATTCTGATGTATAAGCTATATTACTGTAAAGTTTCAACAAAATCCGTTCAGTAGTTTTTGCGTGAAAGACTAACAAACATCCTCACAAACTTTCGCGTTTATAATATTAGAAGGATTGGACTTCATTATATTATCCCAAACCCTAGCTTGTAAGAATACGAACTTACAAACACTACTTCTGTATAATATAAAGAATAGATTAGTTGAACTTACGCGGACGGATCGTCGCTGTTGGTGTTGTAGTAGCGGGTTCGATTCTCGTGCACGTTCTCTTCATCCCGGTCCCATTGCTCGTCCGATATCTGCGGCGACTTGAAGTAATCCGGCTCCTGTCAAAGTCCAAAATCTCGTTACCACTCAACTTTGACAAATGAGCGGCAATGTTTTTTTACTACTATACGAAAATTTGCCACTCAAAGTCAAAGTCAAAATTCATCTATTCATTAAAATCACACAAAAACGTCGGTTTGATCTACTGCCTGTTCCTCCGCGACCAAGCCAGGAAAAAAAGGCAAGAAAACAAGGCTGGTTATTCTTTTTAATGATAATTTTACAAAACAATAGGTACCTAAATTTTTTATCGATCGCATTTTCAATCCCAAGAGTTTTTATCATCTAAATAATCCAATATTTTAAAGTACGCCTTTTTATAAAGTTTTTGTTTAATTACGTTTTTAAATTTGTTAATTGTTAATTAATCTGAGGATTTCCATCATGGGGATTACAGTGGTGAGCGTGTTTTTCGTCACTGATAACTACTTACCGTCTCCTCCCACTCTTCCAGCTCGGTGTGCGCCGGTAGCAGATCCTGCAACCAATTGGCAATATTTTTATTCGCCACGTAAGAAGTCCGTATAATATGCGTTTGGAGTAAGAGATTGTTTGTTGACCATTGGTGGCCCCAGATCATTGTCTGTCATCGGTCATCGGTAACCCCAGGTATCACCGCCTACATGTCATCCACCGGTGACCCCGCGAAGTAATTGCTCGTATACCAGCCACCGGTGACCATCAAGGTCATTGCCACCAGTGACCCCCGAGGTCATTTCCACCATTGTGACCTCGGTGACCCCGAGGATCACCGCCTACATGTAACCCACTAGTGACCCCGAGGATCACCGCCTACATGTCACTCACCAGTGACCCCGAAGTAATTGCTCGGATTCCAGCAACCGGTGACCCCCGAGGTAATTGCCACCAGTGACCTCGGTGACTCCGCGAGGTCACTTCCAGCGGTTTACCTGCGAGTAGTGCGCATGCTCCTTGATGCGCGGATGCTCCGGCGACGGCGACAGGTACAGCTCCTCGAGCAGGGGCAGCCAGCCCAGCGCAGACACCTCCGAGTCGCCCACTGGTGACCCGCGCAGGTCTAGGTACTGAAAGGACAAGTTTATTTAGACAGCTATCACTCAAACTCGCCAAGAAACCAGTTAACTCGCCAAGAAATTAGTTTAACTCGCCAAGAAACTACATAGTTTAACTCTTGGTAACTCGCCAAGAGATAAGTTAAACTCGTCAAGAAATTCGTTTAACTCTCCAAGAGACCAGTTAAACTCGTCAAGAAATTCGTTTAACTCTCCAAGAGACCAGTTAAACTCGTCAAGAAATCAGTCACACATTCCAAGAAATATATTTAATCACAACTATTATTAATTATTAAAGTGAAGATTTGTAAAATTGGAAGTCCCTTGACGTGTTTTTAAAGAGACACAAACAGATTGTAAAAAAAAACGCATATTTTTAACGCAAGAAGCCGTATCGTAAATACCAAAAGAGCTGATGATCTTCAAAAGGCTGAACAGATTTGCTAAGAAATTATTATAAGTTTGCATCGGGGATCGGAAATAAATCAATGACGGTCGTCAACAAACCAAGTCGCAAAGACAGTATCTAGCTATGTATGTTGCCCCTTCAACATACATTTTTCACCCTGTCCGCGAGCCGAGCGGTTAGACAGCTAGGCAAGTTATCAAACTCACCAAGAAATTAGATACAACTTGTCAAGAAATCAGACAAAATCGTCAAGAAGTCAGTCGAACCTATTAAGAAATTTTAACTCGCCAAGAAATCAGTCTATGTAATTCCCGTATGAAATTAGTTACACTCGCCAAGGAATCAGCCAAAAACTCAGTTATACTCGCCAAAAAATCAGTAAAATCCGTTAAGAAATCAGTATACTCGCCAAGAAGTCACTCAAATTCGTCAAGAAATTAGTCAAACTCGTAAAGAAATCAGTTATAATCACCAAAAAATCATTGAGAAATCACTCAAACTCGCCAAGAAATCAGTCAAATCCGTTATCAAATTAAAAGCTCCCCAAGAAATTAAATCAATCAAACTCGCCATGAAACCAGTCAAATCCGTTATGAAACTCTTATTAGGGTTAAGATCGCCTTTGTACATGTCCTATATGTATGCTTTTTTGTCTGTATTATCTGTGTGTACAATAAAGAATAAAGAAATTAGTGAAGCTCGCCAAGAAATCAGCTATACGCGTTAGCTCGCCAATAAATCCGAGAATCCTTTACCTTGAGTTGCTTGAATCCGTATCTAGTAGCGAGCGAGGCGTACGCCACGAACTCCGCCAGCTTGGCGCACTCGCGCATCAGCAGCTTGCGCAGACACGGCATCTTGCTCAGCGGCAGCATGCACGCCGGCTCGATCCACGTACAGTACGACACGTCCAGCTCCTAAAATATTATTCATTATTAAAAAATATATAGTAAAACTAGCTTCTTAAAATCCGTTCAGTAGATTTTGCGTGAAAGAGGAACAAATATCCTCACAAACTTTTCTGATGTATAAGCTATATTACTATAAAGTTTCATTAAAATCCGTTCAGTAGTTTTTGCGTGAAAGAGTAACAAACATCCATCCTCACAAATTTCGCGTTAATAGTAGAAGGATTTATTTACCTACTTTGGGGCTAGATGTTACAGATGATACCAACATTATTATAATTATTTATAATAATGCTTAGTAATGCATGCTTAATAATGTTGGTAATAGTTTTACCAACATTATTATGAACAAACTATATAAAACATGTAACAAAATATCATACAAAGGTTATATATCTAATACTAATAATAAAGATGAAGTGTTTGTTTGAAAAAACCTCTGGAAAAAACCAGTCAGATTAGAAATAGCTTAATTTACGAGGAAGGTTCTAGTCTAAGGCCCGAATTCATAGAGAAATAAGTGGCTCCCCTAGGGGACTGTTCAGGCGCGAAGTAAAAATTCAAGTGCGAATTCAACCTTTATGCACCCAGATATAAGGCGAATGCCGAATGATGGATTTTGGGGGACTGTTCAACCCCCGACTATGAATTCAGGCTTATGATATCTTACCTCTAAGTGCGTGAGGTGATCTTGTATCTTAAACAGGAACGATTTCGACTCCAAGTTGAAGCATTTGGTGCCCTTCAGAGACAGCTTCGTCAGCGTTTTTGGAAACATACCGATGTTTATCTGAAAAATAATCAATTCATTTTTTTATGAGTTTTCATCTATATACAATAAAAATCAGTGGCGAAGATGATGATGATGAAAAAATAAGCAATAATGATATTATGATCAATAACTAGGAGTGATTTTTTATTAGATGAAGTTGGTTATGGTAGGTAGGGAATAGTTATTGACATTTTTAATTCAAACGTTAGGGCATAAGTTCTGACATTTTATAATTATTCTTGTATAAATTGATTTTCAACCTACCTATTGACATTAGCACACCATTTGGATGGTACAATATATAAGGGCCTATATAAATTAAACATCATGTACAAGCTGACCTATATTAATGAAAATAAACATTTAGAATTCTGATAATCAGCATCATCATCGGTCTTAAGATACTTGTGACTTTATTTAAGCTTTGATTAGTCTTACGATTGGACTTTTTATGAGTTTGTGTTGGTTGTCAAGTTTTTTTTTATGGCAGAGCGCGGTCAGCTCGCGCAGGCCGGTGTGGGTGAGCGTGAGCTGCGGGCCCGGGCAGCCGTCCCTGTATCTACCAGTGTTACAGTCGAGTGTGTCTGCTGGTGCTTACGGTGTGGCAGTCGATGACGCAGTCCTCCAGCTCGAGGGTCCGCAGGGCGGTGCAGAGCGCGGTCAGCTCGCGCAGGCCGGTGTGGGTGAGCGTGAGCTGCGGGCCCGGGCAGCCGTCCCTGTATCTACCAGTGTTACAGTCGAGTGTGTCTGCTGGTGCTTACGGTGTGGCAGTCGATGACGCAGTCCTCCAGCTCGAGGGTCCGCAGGGCGGTGCAGAGCGCGGTCAGCTCGCGCAGGCCGGTGTGGGTGAGCGTGAGCTGCGGGCCCGGGCAGCCGTCCCTGTATCTACCAGTGTTACAGTCGAGTGTGTCTGCTGGTGCTTACGGTGTGGCAGTCGATGACGCAGTCCTCCAGCTCGAGGGTCCGCAGGGCGGTGCAGAGCGCGGTCAGCTCGCGCAGGCCGGTGTGGGTGAGCGTGAGCTGCGGGCCCGGGCAGCCGTCCCTGTATCTACCAGTGTTACAGTCGAGTGTGTCTGCTGGTGCTTACGGTGTGGCAGTCGATGACGCAGTCCTCCAGCTCGAGGGTCCGCAGGGCGGTGCAGAGCGCGGTCAGCTCGCGCAGGCCGGTGTGGGTGAGCGTGAGCTGCGGGCCCGGGCAGCCGTCCCTGTATCTACCAGTGTTACAGTCGAGTGTGTCTGCTGGTGCTTACGGTGTGGCAGTCGATGACGCAGTCCTCCAGCTCGAGGGTCCGCAGGGCGGTGCAGAGCGCGGTCAGCTCGCGCAGGCCGGTGTGGGTGAGCGTGAGCTGCGGGCCCGGGCAGCCGTCCCTGTATCTACCAGTGTTACAGTCGAGTGTGTCTGCTGGTGCTTACGGTGTGGCAGTCGATGACGCAGTCCTCCAGCTCGAGGGTCCGCAGGGCGGTGCAGAGCGCGGTCAGCTCGCGCAGGCCGGTGTGGGTGAGCGTGAGCTGCGGGCCCGGGCAGCCGTCCCTGTATCTACCAGTGTTACAGTCGAGTGTGTCTGCTGGTGCTTACGGTGTGGCAGTCGATGACGCAGTCCTCCAGCTCGAGGGTCCGCAGGGCGGTGCAGAGCGCGGTCAGCTCGCGCAGGCCGGTGTGGGTGAGCGTGAGCTGCGGGCCCGGGCAGCCGTCCCTGTATCTACCAGTGTTACAGTCGAGTGTGTCTGCTGGTGCTTACGGTGTGGCAGTCGATGACGCAGTCCTCCAGCTCGAGGGTCCGCAGGGCGGTGCAGAGCGCGGTCAGCTCGCGCAGGCCGGTGTGGGTGAGCGTGAGCTGCGGGCCCGGGCAGCCGTCCCTGTATCTACCAGTGTTACAGTCGAGTGTGTCTGCTGGTGCTTACGGTGTGGCAGTCGATGACGCAGTCCTCCAGCTCGAGGGTCCGCAGGGCGGTGCAGAGCGCGGTCAGCTCGCGCAGGCCGGTGTGGGTGAGCGTGAGCTGCGGGCCCGGGCAGCCGTCCGCGGCGGGCGGCGCGTCCGGACACGTCGCCGGCGACGGCTGCGGCGGCAGCGCGGGACCCGCGCCCGCGTGAGGCCAGTACGGGAATCCGCCGCCGTATCTGTGAACGCGAGACCACGTTAACGCCCGGTATTTGAAGTAGGTTTTTTTATTTTCTCCTGAAAAAAAAAATGCTATGTTGTTCGTTTTTATTCATAGAGTAAACAGCCTCAAGAGATGCAATGTTTGATCATTTGCTAGGAAACAATTCTGTCAACTGTCGTGGCGTCCCGACACGCCTACTGTGCTCTGATTGGTGAAACTGTAGTTTCAGCCAATCAGAGCACAGCAGGCAACATGACGCAATGACAATGACAATATGACCCGCGTTTGCCAACATCAGTCCTAAAAGACTGATGTGTTGACAGAACAGTTTGGTTCAATATGACGCCTCTCGGGGTTAACCTGCTTGATGTTTTTATTTACCTGGGCAGTGTCTGTGTGAGGCGGTAGACGCGCGGCCCCCCACACAGATAGCGCTCCTCCTCGGGGGAATACCCCGGGGCTCCAACATTGTTGGACTCGGACAGATCGTAACGATTCACGAAGCCGAGACATCTAGATGGAGAGATAGTTTTTTTTTATTCAACACATACGGATACAGTACAGACAAGGCAAGATAACAAGAAAGATAAATAAAAAACAGAGTAAATTACAGTATAGAATACAAAAAAAAACGAATCTCTGGCGAACATCTTGAGAATAAAGTTTATTTTTAGTAGATTTAACTTTGGTGTCCGAGTTCTTAGACCACTCAATGGCCCCAGATGATAGCAGAGACCGGTCTCTTAACTTTTTTTTTTGCTCTTGCTCTCCGAAGCACGCAGCTTCGCAGCTGTGAGGTAGCTTGGTAGAGTTACCTATAGTGTAATACCCAACAAACTCATACAACCTCCGTGGCGCAAGGCCTGCCTGAGACGCAGGGTTGCGGCTTCGATTCCCGCCTCGGACAAATATTTGGGTAAGTCTATAAATTCTTAAAAGTGTTTTCACCTTGAAAGATTCAAAGAGTAATAAAGCGATCAGAATTTTCACTAAACATCAATACAATATCTACAATATCTTCTACAATAATTAACAACTCATTTCAATAAGGTCAAATGATTAAGACCCTGTATACACACAGTTAAGATAAGCAGTGTATGCACTGACCCCTCCGCCTCCTTAGCGTATCCGGCGAGGCGCAGCCGGCGCGTGTGCGGCCCGAGCGCCTGCGCCAGCAGCCAGCGCACGCGGCGTCGCCCGTGCCGCGTGCCGCCCGCGTCCACGTCCGTCCACAGCGTGCGGTCCAGCACCAGTGCGCCCAGTCGCGGGCACGAGCTGAAACCGACCACATATCATCACTCAGCTAACACACCTCATCATCCAACTAACATTACCTAACCACACCTCATCATCCAACTAACATTAACTAACCACACCTCATCATTCAACTAATACACCTCATCATCCAACTAACATTAACTAACCACACCTCATCATCCAACTAACACACCTCATCATCCAACTAACATTAACTAACCACACCTCATCACCCAACTAACACACCTCATCATCCAACTAACACACCTCATCATCCAACTAACATTAACTAACCACACCTCATTATCTAACTGACACACCTCATCATCCAACTAACAGCCCAGCATCCAACTAACAGTAACCAACCACACCTCATCATTGTTCCAGATATTGCCTGGAACTTTTAGTATATCCCATTTCAAGGTAATATATAAGCTTATATTATTGAAAGAACTAATATTACTTACAATCCGAGCGCCTTCAAGTCCTGAGGAGAGCAGTACCGCAAGATGTAAAGCAGTACATCATCCGACAGATCAAGCAGCTGTGGTCCCTTGGATTCCTCGGTTGCTTGCTTCGACGCTGTGTCTGGAAAGTTAATAATAGAGCTATACAATATTTTGTTTTCTTTGAAATCCCCAATCAGTTGGTGGGCTATAAGTAGATGGGTTAAAGAATACATGGCACTTGAGATCCAGAATAATATTAATATATCATAAACAAATAATTTCCTTGTTGTGGGTTCAAACGCCAACATGCACATATGGACTTTTTCACTGGAAAAATGTATGTGCTCAAAACCATGAAGGAGACCATCATAAGGAAACCGGCATGCCCCAGAACCAAACATTCAGAGGCATTTGCCTACAGTTAGTGTTCTAATAAGCTTGCAACCTGTCATGAATAGTTGCAAAAACTCAGGCATGTGTTGAATCTGACGCGCCTCTACCCCCTACTTGGTACTCTCAAAGATCTGAGTACTGAGGATGGTCATTGTGGAGAATATAGTCAGAGCATGTTTGATTTTGATAAGTATGATTAATAGAGAATATTTTATAATCTAGAATAGAACTAAAACTTCTTTTTTAACTAGTTAAGTAAATAATTTGCAGTTCTTTTGAATCAGATAAGTTTCTTACTAGAAAAATAATAATGCATCCATTGTTTGAATTAATAAATAATGCTGGACATTTTGGGTCTCATTACGAAATGTGGTTTAAATCAGTGGTTTATCTTTTAGACTTTTGATATCTGATTTTGAAGACAAATTGTTATGCTAAGGAAACAGAGTTTAAAATTAAATGCTATAATATACTAGCTGACAGTCTATTTGACATTTCAAAAAGAGGTTTCACCACAAATAACTGCTAAAAAATAAACC
This sequence comes from Perizoma flavofasciatum, assembly GCA_958496245.1. NCBI lineage: Eukaryota > Metazoa > Arthropoda > Insecta > Lepidoptera > Geometridae > Perizoma > Perizoma flavofasciatum. Next base: position 1,384,765 of record OY292448.1, read on the forward strand.
AGGTGGTCACCTAGTTTATTTCTATCATAACTCAACCTCTTTTTGAGAACCTACTTTCTTTTGGTAGCCAATCAAAATAATGTTGTTTTTTTTATTTTGGTATTGAAATGTTTTTTAAATCAAATGGACATCCCCATATTATTTTATATTTAAGTTGTAGACCTTAGTAACTTTGCAACAATACTCTTTACCAATAAAGTATTTTTAAACCTTGGTTTAGTGGCTCTGAAAACGAGTTCAACTCGAGTTTAGACCATATTTCATAATGAGACCGTTTGAATTTACCTAGGTACTACCTATTACTAAGTTTAATATTTGTACTTTCTGTTGCCTGCACTTAATCATGGATGAGTGCAGGCAACAGAAAGCTATGGATTGCTATGGAAGAGTGAGGTACCATAATACCAGTGTCTCACTTACAAGGGGGGCCTAAACTCATACAGTACTTAATAAAGAAAAGTTTTTTTTTTAATTGTTTCATTGACGTAATAGTTACGTAGAAAGCACTACTGTTTAATCATATCATGTCAATGATTATTGGTGTACATCCAGAGGTAATGGTGGTATTGAGAAGCGCCGATTGGAACCATTGACAGAATAAACCAGTATGGTAAAAGTACCATACGCCTCTCTCTCGGCGGCACTTCTTTATGCAAATAGTAGTAATAAATTACCATCCTGAACGTATCCACTGTCGTCGAACTCCTGTTTCATCTCAGCATCAGGATTGAGGGAACCCATTTTATAATTATTTTTTCACCACTCCGGGTGCACGCACAATGACTCGCTATTTCTACATAACTTCCACAAACAAACGCAGAAATCAATGCACGAAACAAAGAAACACGCGAATCAGATCGTGTAAAGCCGGAATAACAAATAATAAGATTTGGCTGAGTTCCAAAAAACGTAAAATTCGGCCTTCTAACATCACCAAGCAAAACAGAGAAACAATTTTACGTATGATAAAGTGACGTTTGTTTTTGATCAATCGATCGATTGTCGTTTGCTTTGCTTGACAAAATACCGAATTCAATCAAGCAACACTAGTTTTGCTTTTTCGGAAAATGCCGCTTAGTTGAAATCCCTATCAATCACTTCACTCACTTCTAGGTTGTCCTGCTAAAAGGAATGAATGCCCTCAAGTGAACTAGAACGTGGCAACAGCTAGTTAATAATACATCGGTTTGATTCGATGCATCGGTAGACTTAGCCGGGAAAGCGTGGAAATGCTTTTTAAAAAACAAAATGTTTTATTTTAAAGTATATAATGAAATTTAAATGTGTTACAAAAGGCGACTTAATTACGACTGAGCTCCCAGAGCTCTCTCTACCATGATCATACTTAGAATTCTAATGCAACGCCAGCCAATCTGCACCTGCATAAACGCGTGGGCGCTTCTTTATAACAAACACGAATGTGCTTAAGCAGCAGTAAATATACTAAGATTGGTAGGCGCTGGTACCATAACTCCTCCCTCCGTAAGTTCGAGATTATCCGAAGGATGAGGATTATCTTGAGGTTTTCCCCTGTTACATAATTTCTTAATTCTATGTTTAAATGCTAACAATAAAAGACAAATAACTATGATAACGCATAACGCCAAGTTTCCTAAATCTTTTATCTTAACTTGACAATCATCGTCCATAGTTAATAGATAAGTTCCACTAATGGTTTCTTGTGTTATCTCATTATCGCAGTATTTCGTTAGTAGCGTTTCAGTTTTCACGTAAATTATCCATTGATTGGGTTGGATAAGATCAGCTTTTACATCGTCGATGGTCACAGGAACTGGATGACAGCTCGAGATATTTATGGAAAACTTCATTAGGTCAGCAATACAATCGTCTTTGATAAGTGGTGCAACGTCGTTCTCGAAGCACAGGAAACGGTTTTCATCGATTTCACGGCATGACTGGGAGAGCGGCTTCGCTTTCAACCCTTTCACAAGGACGTAAGGGTATTTTGGTAGGATGAGGGTGGTAAATCCAGTAATTTTATTATGGACAGGTAAGGGAATCAATTTAAATAAGTTAAAAACTTCGTCTCTAATCAAAGGAATATACATTATAAATTTTATCTGATTTTGTTTGATATACGCTTTCATTTCTATACATTGCTCTATCCTTACAATATTCTCAATCTTTGCTGGATACACTAATTTGTTAGTTTTCTCGATTTCCTTTAACAATAATATTAATTCTTCTGTATTTATAACTGATTGATGTAACAATTTAATTTTAGCAAAAGCAATAGCCGTTTCAATCTCATTCAGCCTTATGTAGAGCGTTTGAAAGTTATTTATAAAAATGTTATAGATGTGAATAAGTTTATCACTGGTTTGATAGAATATTGAGTTATTTAATCTATGGTTAATTTCTCGAATATCTTCTTCAATCTGAATGAAATTGTTTTTTGTACTATTAGCAATTTTTGTGAACGTACCCAACATTTCGGCAACGATTGTCATTTTCTTAGTTGCAGCGTCTTGTTTCGTCTTTACCTCATGAATTACCCTCTCGTACATTACAGCGTCGTCATTATCAAGATTACCTGTAATCAACTTGACCAATGACCCAAGCGGATTTATTAATCCACGTTTAGATCTTACCGATGGAATCAATTGCTTATATTTTTCTATCGTTATATTCATGATGTAATCGGTTTGTGACTCTACTTCTATGAAGTCTGTATCAAAAACTTTGGTATCAAAACAACTTTGAACTTGTCTTTTGAGCCCTATATATTTATCTATATTGAATTCAAGTTCCTCATGAGTGCGCCTTAAATCTAGAATCTTAATAACAGTCCATTTGTCATGGCTAACGATAGCTTGACCTTGCTTTACTGGCAACAGTCCCGGGTTCTTGTCAATCGGCTGCAGATGAAGGGCCTGGCTTTGGATCACCTGAACTGCCAGAAGGATTAACCTGTGGAGGGCGTTTCTTTAATTGGAACTTTAGTATTCCGATTATGTGTTTTAACTGGTACAACGTTTCTTTCTATTGCTCCGGTTACCTGAGCTTTTTGATATCGCGGTTTATCTTTACTACGTCTCGTGTTTACTCCTTTAATAAAGACCGTATCGCCTACATCTATGTCGAATTCTTTCTCACCTCCACGTTTCTCTATCAAAGCTCTCTTTTTGTCAACAATTTTATCTGTTAAATACTCATACAAATGTTTTGTCCTTTTTACATGTTCTTTAACCAATTGTTGAGTAAACTGTTTGTTAAAGTCTACGTAAAATGCGCTGTTGGATTCAGTGTGTCCGAAAACTACCTCAAATGGAGTAAGGCCTGTGGTAGAGTGAATCGTGTGATTATATGACATTACTGCATAAGACATAACAGATGCAGCGTCTGTAATCTTCTGTTCGTACTTCGCTATTCGGTAAATTTCTATAATAGTTGAATGAAATCTTTCGACTATCCCCATAGAGTTAGGATTATGAGGGGTACCGATATGAAGGTCGATCTTATAAAATGACAACATTTCCTTCATTAAAGTGTTGTTAAATTCCGTACCGGGATCTGAGCTGATTCTACTAGGAGTCCCATACAAAGAGAAGTACTTTATCAAAGCTCTTATTGCTTCAGGGGTGGATTTGGTGCTTATTTCGAATGCTTGACCTAATTTGCTGAATGCATCAACTATGGTGAGGTAATGTTTTCCATCGATAGAAAATGTATCGATAAATAGTTCCTGAAATGGTTTCACTTGTGTCTGTGATAACTGAAGTTCTGGTTTCAATGGTTTACGGTCATATTTCATTTTCTTACAGAGTTCGCATGCGTTTATGATGCTAGCCACTGTTTGATCCATGTTATTCCAATAAAAGGTTCGTCTAAGATGTACTAACGTTTCCTTGATTCCCCTGTGACTATTCTTACCTACGTGATATTTAATTACATAGTCTCTCTGTTCTTCCTCACTATCTACATAAATTACTCTCTTGGTACATTCGTAAAACTTTACTGTTCCTTTCTGAAAAAGCAATATAGTAGCCTCTGAAAACTGTTTGCGATGTAATGCGTCTTCAAAATAAAAGAAATATTTTACTTTGGGTCTAATGTAGCTTTTCAGAAACCTTTTGATAAGATCCGGGTTATCTAACGGCAAGTGAATCTCTAAAACCTTTTGTTTATCTCTAGATAAATCTTTTACCGATAATTCATTTCTATTCCAGGTATGTACAAGTATTTGGTTTGGCTTGGTGTCTACAGCCTCTTGTAAGATAAGCATACCATCAGTATCTAGATCGCGAGCCGAATGGATCGTGCCTATACTTTCATTACGTCCTTCAGATGCAGATGCAGTGGTACTACCTGCTGATATTGAATAAGGAGATCGTCGACCGCCAGCTGCTACCGACCTATTACTTTTCTCCGAACCGGATGAAATTAATATCGGAGATGGTGTTCGTTCGCGCGGGGTAGAGGCGCGAGAGGTATCGTTTTCGTTTTTACTCAAATGTGTTATTTCTTCTGTTAAATCTTTAATATGGCGCTGTAATTTCTGTTCCTTTGGGTCTATATTTACTTTCATTGAAACATCGTCGTTTTCACCTAAAGCATTAATCCTAATCCGCGACAAAGCATCGGCATTACAATTTAGCTTTCCTTCTTTGTGTTCTATCTCATAATCAAATTCCGCCAATCGTAACTTCCACCTCGTTAGTTTACTGTTAGGTTCTTTCATGGATTTAATCCAAGTAAGTGGCCTATGATCGGTGTAAATCATGAATTTTCTCCCATATAAATAAGGTCGAAAATGCTTTACGGCCCAAACGATGGCTAGAAGCTCTTTTTCAATTGTGCTGTATCGCGTTTCAGCATCATTCAAGGTTCGACTTGCATACGCTATCGGCTTATCACTACCTTTAGGTCCCTGAGATAGGACAGCGCCAATCGCGAAGTTCGAAGCATCGGTCGTAAGTGCGAATGGCTTTGAAAAGTCAGGAAACTGTAAGAGTGGTGCGTTGGTCAGAAGCTCTTTACACTTTTCGAATGCGTCTATAAATTCTTTCTTTGTGCAGTCAATTTTATTTCTCTTTTTTAAACATGATGTTAGTGGCTGTGTTAATTTTGCAAAGTCTTTAATGAATTTTCGGTAATAGCCGACTAAACCGAGAAAGCTTTTGATTTCTGTAACTGTTCGCGGTAGTGGGAATTTAAGAACAGCTCGGATTTTATCGTCGTTAGGCAAAAGGCCATCTTTGGTTATGGTGTGACCTAAATAAAGGACCTCTTTCCTTAGAAATTCGCATTTATCAAGTGTTACCTTCAGATTAGTTTCCCTGAGCCGATCGAATATTTTTCGGAGTTTATCCATGTGTTCCTGCAGACTAGATGAATATACTATGATATCATCAAGATATACCAAGCAGTGGATACCTTGAAGTCCTCGTAGCACATTATCCATAGCTCGTTGGAACGTCGCAGGTGCCGTCTTTAGCCCAAACGGCATCCGTTTGAACTCATAATGGCCCGATTGGGTAGTAAACGCTGTCTTTGATCTATCCGCCTCATTTACTTCGATTTGGTGATACCCACTAGCAAGATCTATCGTACTAAAATACTGAGCTTTACCTATCTTATCAAAAAGATCAGTAATATTGGGCAGCGGATATTTATCATCGACTGTGATTTCATTGAGGCGCCGATAATCGATTACCATCCTAAATTTCTTTTCCCCAGATGCATCTAATTTTTTTGGGACCAGATGAACTGGTGCGCTCCAAGGTGAATAAGAATCTTGTATAACATTATCTGCCAAAAGTTTATCTACTTGTTTTTGTATTTCCTGATTTAGGATAGGCGGGTGTCGATAAGGTCGAATATAAATCGGATCCTCGTTGGTCGTCCTGATGTTATGTTTCACTTGATTTGTGAAAGACAGGGGTAATTTGTCACAATAGAATATATCACGATATTCTCTACATAATTTAAGTACACTATCATGCTCCTCTTTGTTCGTACGATCCAAGCGCAATTTTCCTAAATTTTCTTTCAGTACGTCATCAATCATGCAGTCATCTTTCACAAAGTTTACCTCGCATTCCTCATTTTCGAATACAGTTACGTCAAACGGTTCCTTAAATGTGATAACAGCCTTAACATTAGAAACATTTTGAATAACAGTTTCCGCAAAATAGTTCTCACATCTAACAAGAGCAGTAGGCATACGAACACCTTCCTGAAATTGTAGGAAGTCCAATATCGCATCACCGTGTTGTAAATTCGTGGGAATCCTAACTCTCGTTTCGGACCGGGGCGGTACATCAATCTCATAGGGCGGACTGTATAGAATTGGGATTGCCGCATTGTGTGTCATTAGCATTTGATTACGCATGTCAATGTTAGCTCCTAACTTTTTCAGAAGGTCAGATCCTATCAAACCGTCATATCTTCCATCAACGTCAAAAATATAACATTTTTGGCGAAGTGTGCTTTTGAATGTTTTTAAAAGTGGTATGTATATTATATCACTATGCATGCTCTGAGCATGGGTGCTAATCACTGTAAACGGCTCATAGTATCTGAAGTCGTTGAAAAACTCATAAGCTTTGGCAGGGCTTATAAAAGACCTACTACTTCCGGTATCGATAAGAAACTTCGAATTTATCTCAGGAATCACAATGTGAGGTAATTTTAAAATACTGTCGCAGTAATTTAAATTTATTATTTCACCACATCCTTCGAGGCCTTTTCCTGAAAATTTTCTGGATTCACGGTTTCCAAACAGATGTTTTCCGGGTTGATGTTTTCCGGATATGAGGAATTAGTATTATCGACATTTCCCAAATAATTGCAATCGTTAGAAGGGTACTCTACATTATCGCCATACATATCGTTATAACCGTAGTCATAATCGGGGGAATATTCCTGACAGGGGAACGATTCTTCCATAAAATAAAGATCGTTCGAAAGCATATTTTGTCTTACTGGCGCTGTGCGCATTGAAACATCAGTATCCTGTAGCCTAGGCGCTTGTACCTGTTGTTGTGGAATGCCAAATTTGTACTGGTTTGCCTGAGATTGGTTCTGAATACCGAACTTAAAACCTTGCTGTTGAGGGATACCAAATTTATATCCACCATGTTGGAAAGGCGCGCGTTGCGCGGGAACCTGGCCAAAATTACGTTGAGGTGCATTGTGGGATGGCCCAAATCGAAAACCTTGTGTAGGCGGTGCGAATCTATTTGGCTGAGCAAAGCTTGGTCTGAATCCACCTTGATTTTGTGGTATTCCAAATTTAAAGTTATTTTGTGGAGTGCCAAATCTAAAATTATTATTCGGTGCCGAATTGAACGCTGGTTTAAAACCTTGAGGCGTTGGTAATGGTCGCAGTGCGTTTTGGGTGTATTGAGAATTAGGCATCTGCGAAGAAGTTTGTTTTAGTAACTTATTTTTCGAGTCGTATTGAAATTTAAAGTTAACCTCTTCGGTCACAATGCTTAAGGCATTTTCTAAGTTAGAGCAACCTTTTAATCGCACAATACGAATCATATCTTCCGGCAAATTATACAAGAAGACGTTCAGAGCTGTGTTGTTGTACACAATCATTTTCGCAGCTTTAGTTCCTTCGTCAGTAAGTCTGTTTACTTTCGCGAACAAAGAACTTTTAACATTCTGAATTCTATGACAAAACTGGATGTACGTTTCACCTTGTTTGAGCTTTAAAGTCTCAAGTTCAATTGCTATGCAATCTTCTGATCGCGGGTCACCGAAATGTTGCGTGAGCAGTTCTTTTAATTCGTCATATGACTTGATGTTTGGATGGTCGCTAAGTAGAGTCGCAGCTCTACCAGTAAGTCTACTTGACACGGCATGGAACAAGTACAAGTTTTGTTCTGCGTTACCTTCGATCTTACTACCTTTAACCACATATTCACATTTGGAAATGAATAAATTCAATAAGTTTTCTTCCCCATCATATTTAGGGATCAAGGTCAAAGTGTCTTTCGGGATTGCTTTAAAATCCATTTTGGTTTTAATCAACTAATATTATCTTTTACTTATTCTACACTGATTCACCTATTTATGTGCAAATCAATCTGCCTATTTTAGTGCACTTATATCTACTTATTACTACACAAATTAATTACGAGAATGATGGATTTGCCAAATTATGTGCAAACCAGTTCGCCAATTTTAGTGCAAACAAAATCAGATAAACGTAATTAATAAGCTCGACGATTTAAGTTCGAGAGGAAATGTGGAAAAGACACAGGAATATGAAAAACAGGAAGTGAAAAGGTTTACTCACAAGCTGCTCGATCCCATGTCCTCCAAGAGCCGAATTAGTCACCAAGTTCACACGCGTTCACCGTGCAGGAGTCGTATTTATTTGGTTCGTTTCTTTCCGCGTCCGCGTAAAGTCGGTTTTCATACGAAACGCAACTTTCTCGTGAGACCGATTTTGGGGTTTTTACAAGTGTTGGTTTCGAAAAAATCGCGGAAAATCCACTAAGGCTGCGCCAGACTTAGCCGGGAAAGCGTGGAAATGCTTTTTAAAAAACAAAATGTTTTATTTTAAAGTATATAATGAAATTTAAATGTGTTACAAAAGGCGACTTAATTACGACTGAGCTCCCAGAGCTCTCTCTACCATGATCATACTTAGAATTCTAATGCAACGCCAGCCAATCTGCACCTGCATAAACGCGTGGGCGCTTCTTTATAACAAACACGAATGTGCTTAAGCAGCAGTAAATATACTAAGATTGGTAGGCGCTGGTACCATAACTCGGTACTATACATCGAGTGTTTTTAATATCATCGATGTTTATCGGCATCCCTACTGTTTTGGATTTTCATATTTTAAGGGAGGGAATGAGGGGTGAATATTTGTATAATAACAAAGCTGCTAGCAGCAGCTAGTTAAGAATACATCGGTTTGATTATATACATCGATACTATACATCGAGTGTTTTAATATCATCGATGTTTATCGTGCATCCCTACTGTTGTATTATGACAATGTATTGATTGATGTTGTCAATTTTGACATTTCTTTTCAAGACGTGCTGAAAACCGACACGCACGTTGTAAATATTTTTAATAAAATCTCACGATGGCTAAATCGATTCGAAGTAAATGGAAGCGAAAATGTAGAAACGTAAAGCGTGAACGCTACGCTGTTAAAGAGCTGACCAGATTGAAGAAGATGTTGGGCGTAAAAGACGAAGACAAAAAAGAGGAAGAGGTTATGGAATCTGATCAAGTGATATTCTTGGACGCTGGAGCTTTGAAGAAGGGGAAAAAGAGCAAAAAACCCGATGTAGAGGAGAAGGATGACGACGAAGACGTGGAAATGAGTTCAGACGACGAGAAGGTCGAAGTCAATGGTGAAGATGGCAAAAAAAGAATATTCAGCACGAAAACCTTGAAAGACCAGAACGGGCAGTATCCCGTGTGGCTTCACAAGAGGAAAATCGCGAAAATAAACAAAATCGCCAAGAAGACGAAGAAACGCTCTAAAAAGAGGAAACGTGCATAGTGAAGTGCTACAATACAATCTAAGCTATAAGTTGTAAGTAAATACTATTTTTAATATCTTTCGGTATTATTCCGAAAGCCAGTCCCAGACATGTACGAATGTTTGCATACCAGGCCAATCCTCTTTGTAGAATGGCATTTACACTGTCAAAACTTTGGCAGTGTCTTTGGGAACCATTGTACAAATCTGGGCTGGAGTTATGCAAAAGCCATCAAATCCACATACAAATAAAACTTGTTAACTTGTGGTACAATCTTACATTGTTATTAACAATTTCAGCTATGTAACTGAATTTGTATTCTTTATCATACACTTAAAAGATATGTACAAGCTTAGCTTATTTCTCAATTTTATATTTACCTCTGGCCTACAGTAATGTATACCTTTCAAAAGAACTCTGATAAATAAAATAAGCCTTCTATATTACTGCTTTTAATTCCTTCCACAACACTTTAAAATAAATACTGGTTACTAAACAACACCTAACTGTGATTTAAATATTCACATACCCTTTCCCAAACTCTATCCACTCAATTACTCTAGCCCTGTCCTTTTCTAACACTTAACTAAATATAGAGGTGGACAACTTTTATTCAGCTATTGAAGTTAAAAAATTATTAGGAACTAGCTTTTTCCCAGCGCTTCTCTTGCATTGTATCGGGATAAAAAGTAGCCTATGTGTAATTCTAAGTTACATACTTAATTTCATCCAAATCGGTTTTGCCAATGCAAAGATCATTAGCAGCAAATATCCAAGCTTTATTTAGGTATGACGATCTATAGATATCTCAACTTATCCAGATCACTAACAATACTGGATGCATTGCCACGCTGAATGGCAATGCTAATGCTTATAGTTTGATAATATGTGTAGTTTTTTCAAGGCGAACAAGTGAACTATGAAAAACCTACTTGACAGTAATTTAATAGACACTTGAAACATCTCATGAGCAAACCAAAACACAGCAATCTGAGCATTATGCTCACACTGCTGTGTTTTGGTCAATCTTTTTATCATGATGCCTTCTAAAAAATATAGGAGAAATATATTTTCCTGAATACTGCTTTTGCTAATGATTAAATATCTCTTAAAGAATAACTAAAATGAGTCTTTATTAAAAAATGATCTTATACTGCTGTGTTATCGTCAATCTTTTTATCATGATGCCTTCGAAAACATATAGGAGAAATATATTTTCCGTGGATATTGCTTTTGCTAATGATTAAATATCTCTTAAAGAATAACTAAAATGAGTCTTTATTAAAAAATGATCTTATACTGCTGTGTTATGGTCAATCTCTTTATCATGATGCCTTCGAAAACATATAGGAGAAATATATTTTCCGTGGATTTTGCTTTTGACTAATGATTGAATATCTCTAAAGAATAGCTAAAATGAGTCTTTATTAAAAAATGATCTTATACTGCTGTGTTATGGTCAATCTCTTTATCATGATGCCTTCGAAAACATATAGGAGAAATATATTTTCCATGGATTTTGCTTTTGACTAATGATTGAATATCTCTAAAGAATAGCTAAAATGAGTCTTTATTAAAAAATGATCTTATACTGCTGTGTTATGGTCAATCTCTTTATCATGATGCCTTCGAAAACATATAGGAGAAATATATTTTCTGTGGATTTTGCTTTTGACTAATGATTGAATATCTCTAAAGAATAGCTAAAATGAGTCTTTATTAAAAAATGATCTTATACTGCTGTGTTATGGTCAATCTCTTTATCATGATGCCTTCGAAAACATATAGGAGAAATATATTTTCCATGGATTTTGCTTTTGACTAATGATTGAATATCTCTAAAGAATAGCTAAAATGAGTCTTTATTAAAAAATGATCTTATACTGCTGTGTTATGGTCAATCTCTTTATCATGATGCCTTCGAAAACATATAGGAGAAATATATTTTCTGTGGATTTTGCTTTTGACTAATGATTGAATATCTCTAAAGAATAGCTAAAGTGAGTCTTTATTAAAAAATGATCTTATACAAACAGTTCCCCTGGCTTCAAATTTACACACATTATGCCAGGCTGAAGAAAGCTACGACCTGAGGATACCATGTCATAATAGTTTTTAATAACATTTCTAATAAAATATATATCTTACTACTATCATAAATGCGAAAGTTTGTGATGATGGATGTTTGTTACCCTGTCACGCAAAAACTACTGAGCGGATTTTGATGAAACTTTACAGTAATATAGCTTATACATCAGAATACCACATAGGCTACTTTTTAGCCGGGTACCATGTGGGCGAAGCCGTGGGCAGAAGTTAGTATGAATATATACTAAGAGATCAATTAAAGTACCTTTGTCTTATTATTTAACTAACATCCTTAAATACCTAGTTTGTTATGAGCCTGCTCACAAAAAATAGTACAAAACTAAACTTGTAATATTAAAATAAAAATGGTCTAGTATAAAAAATCAAATAAATAGATTAGTTAATTTCAATGATCAACATCCTAGAAACTTGCTGGGAGTTGGCCAAAGCTCTACACTGCACTGCACCGAAAGGCATAGTCCAGTTTTATGCCCCTAATTAAATATCAAGGGGGGCTAGCCATCCTCACGCTTTCTTTTCCTTTCACGCTTACGCAAATTTCTCAAGGTAAAACTTGGCAGCTGTCACATGACTTTTCCATAGCTAATGTCATTTCCATACAAATTAATCTTTCCGCAGACGTTAACAACAACAGAAAGTGGCATTTGTCTAGCCCCCAAGGTCTTATTATTTTTTATCAAATTGATCGGTTGTTTTAAATTTCTGATGCTATCACTAAACAGTGATAGTGATATAATCACCAAATACTGAAGTGCATATTACTATATATGAATATTTAATCATGATTTAAGGCTGATTAAAAAATGACATCTCTTCCCAACTCTACTTATTTGAGTAGTTTCAGTATTATTCCATATGACTGTATACTGTAACTGCCATGTGGAGTGCTTAAACTTTGTTGTATTTGCATAAACTTATTTATGAGCCTTATAAGTGAGAGCCCTCATTTCAGCCCGCTCCAACTCCTGAATATGTGCCTCCGTGTATATGTGTTTCATCAGCTTCATATTTGTAACAATCACATTGCATATCGTGCAATAGTTACTATCATCAGGGAGCTGCAAGTATAAAACATTTTTTAATGTCCAGCTGTACACAAATTTCACTCTGCAACCAGTCTGTGCCCAGTTGAAGTGAGCTTCGAAATCAAAGCAAGTCGGTCCCGCTGTGGGACGAATTCAGCTCAGGAGGTTAATAGAGTGACTTTTTTGGATGTTTCCTGTCAACTTTATTTATTAATTAACTCTTTATTGCACATTTAATGAAAGTGAACAATAGGCGGACTTAATGCTAAAGCAACCAGCCAACCCAATATGTTGTGATTGGCGGTAAGCATGCTACGAATATTTATCAACTTATATATATAATAAACACAATATCATTTAATATATCTAATCACAAAAACTTAATCATTTACTTTTGTTCTGTATTTTTCATTAATAATTCACTCTATTGCAGTGAGATAGCAGCATTGAGTTGAGTATGAACTTGGATTAATGTAATTCTGCTCCAACACTGTCTAGTATTACTAATATAAAAAAATATTCAATGATTTAAGTGAAGAGAGAGTTTTGTTCAAAATCATTAAAAAGTCCACTCTTTATTGCAATAAGTCCCACTGCAGTTTAACAGCAGCATAAGCATAGATGTGGTCAGTTTAAAAAGGAAAGGTACTACCATGTGCTTGTGATGACAAGAAGGTAAGTAGGTACCTACCTTTCTTATAAGATTGTGAGAAAACTCATCAGCGTGTGGATATTTCTCGAGAACTTTGATATGATTCAGGGAGTCTATGTGTTTTTCTTTAGCAGCCTGATCAACGTCTAGGAGCTTTTCGCATAATACGCATTTGAAGAAGTCTCCCATAGAAAGTATTCCGTTGTACGAGTCTACGGAAACCACTAGCTTTCCTTCACCTTTCAATGTAAGAATAACGTATTTTTTTTCAGGAGGCAATAATTTTGGGGTTTTCCCGAGGCCCAGTGCGATTTTGGGCTTTCTGAGCGTCCGCGCCGGCATAGCCATTAATATCAATTACAATTAGCGGTAACGCGTGAAAGTTTTGTATAATTTTTCGTGATAAGTAATTGATTTTTCTTCGTCCCGTAGTGATTTTAAGAGATTTTGTGATCCTATCGTAGTGAGATAAACTTAGTAATTTATTCCTTTGATTTGCGGGTGGGTCGGCCAGTAAACTTCGACTACCTACCTACCTAGTTTAGTTTAATAAATGGTCAGGTACGTAGTAGGGTAAAAAATCGTAAATCGCTAACAAAGGAAAGGCCGTGCTGTCATCATGTCATGTCTTCCATCACTTTTTAAGAAAATTATGAGCAATTCATTTCCTGTTCTGAACATCCGTTTCCTTTAGAGGTTTGTTTTCGGAATCATTACTACATGACATACAACACTCCATTGTTTTGAGAAGCTACTGTAATTTATAGAAGTACCGAACGTTGCATACTATTTTTTACTAGCCCTAACCTACCGCTATTTATTGCAAGGTAGAATGAATAAATAGGTAGTAGTTAAATACGTGGTGGCAGTAAGTAGAATAGTTTTTTTATTGGATTGTAAAAAATGTATAAATTTTTAGTACCTAGCTATAAATTGAAAAAAAACCTATTATTATATCTACTTACTCACACGTTCTCTATTTCAATAAATACACATTAAATGAAATGTCTAACAATATACATTTTATTCTGTGAGTTGACTACTAATGTCGTATAAGCTTTAAATTTCAATTATTTAAGTACATAAACCTTGCCATAATGGCCTTCTAATTTCCAAGCCGGTAAAGTGACAATCAGAGTTTAGGAACCTGTAAGATATTGTAGTATCGATCGCTGAGCTATTGAAGTTAGTGACCTACCTAAGTTAGATGATTAAATTAAAAATTACCGATTAATTTTATTGTTTTAACAGGTTCGTTATATATCAAACAAATTCAAAATGCTCCGTCTTCAAACAGAGCTATGCATTTTGAGATTGATGAATTTATTAATCAACTAATGACTTCTGAAAAATTCAATGAATTGGCAGATGTTATAGCTGAAAGAGCAGCTAGAAAAATCCAAACAGTGGAAAAAAGCAATAAAACTGCGCTGAGGAACAGTGATCATTCAGACAAAACAGAAAATAAGAAACATAACGAGGATAAAGAAAATTATGCACGGATTTCTAAACACGAGCAGAAGAAGATCAAAGACAATTCTGGAAAGTTTGGTAAAATCAATACGAAGGCCTTTTTGAAACATGATGATTCTTCTCAGGAGCTGTATTTAAATTACAAGCACATGACTGAGGAACTCCAAAGAACTCAATACCTAGATAAGAAAAGTCCGAAAAAGGTTGAGGATGATAAAAGTCCTGAACGTGATATTAAAAGGTTTAGTGACAATAGTAGGGAACAGTCATAT
Organism: Perizoma flavofasciatum; assembly: GCA_958496245.1. Classification (NCBI taxonomy): domain Eukaryota; kingdom Metazoa; phylum Arthropoda; class Insecta; order Lepidoptera; family Geometridae; genus Perizoma; species Perizoma flavofasciatum. Next base: position 1,399,781 of record OY292448.1, read on the forward strand.
TCCAAACATAAAAACAAAGAAAAAAATGTGTATGAAAGTAATGAACGTAAAAACATAAAAATGAAAACTAGAATTGATAAAAATATAAATAAGGGACATTTTACTTCATCAAATGGCGAACATTCAGATAAAGACTTAGATTCCATCAGCAACAAAACATCTTTAAATCCGAAAAGAATTCACAAATCAAGTCATGATTATTCTGGAGAGGATAAAACGTTGGAGATCTCAAATGAAGATAACAATATTTCTGTTGAAAAGCAGAAAAATAACCTGGCACCACAAACCACGCAAAGTAATATTGATATTGATTACGTAATGTATTCGTCTCATGTTGAAAGAGAAAAGAATACAAGAGATCATACTCAGGTTACAAAAGAAACAAAGGAAAACACAAGTTTGAATTATTCATCTAGAGAAGTAGTTGAAGTGGGAATAAATCGTGCTCATAGTGATAAGGAGGAATTGAGTGGACATCACTCAGCAGAAAAGCTCGATTTTCTTGATGAATCTAATGAGAAACAAGGTGTTATAAAACCAAAGAAGAACAAACCAATTATTCGCTTAGAAAATGGGAAATTATATACGTTTGTTTCTTCTCCAGACTACGATGAATATCATGAAAATTTAGCGCAGCTTAAGATATCAAAACGTAATTTTATTAACACGAAAAAATAAGGTTGTCAAACGTGTCAAACTGCATTTAATTTTACTGATATAATAATATGTGCCGAGTTGTAGTCTGGTAAGCCACAACACGACACAGCACAAGAACACGGTAACTTCCAATCCAAAGGTCGTAGGTTGCATCTTGGACGATTTTTTCACTTGGAAAATTATGCGCTCATTTATTAATACGTGATTGAATGGTGAAAGAAAAAATTGTCATAGAACCAACATTCCCTAGAGTTCCCTAGCGCTATCGGTTAAAGGTCCAATATTTCCAATAAGTGGTGATGAACTTGCTGTCACGCAGAATGCTAAACTATAGGTAATACTATATACCCATAAAAACGTGGGTACGTGCCAACTATAATGTTTGGACGTGCCTTTGACTACCCCTGTCACAGATTTACGTAGGTAGGTATGTACCTACCGAGTAGGAATAGGTTCTGAGAGTTCATTTTGGGGATAACAGTCGTGAATGTGTTTGTTTTGTTTGTTAACGTTTATGGCGAAAAATATTGACTTTGACGGTAATTTTGTCGACTGCACTAAATTACAATTAGTTGGTACATACATACCTAACAATTTTACTTCATAGGTAAAATACATTTATTCATACATTTAAGTTACAAATAGGTAAATACAAAAAATAGACATGAAACAGCTAGAGCTTTCTAAAGACCATTCCAAACGATCTATAGATAGCTTAACTAATCCAGATCGCTACCACCGACCGGTACGTAACTTTATAGGTTACGTGTAAATAGCAAATATTTTCGTTACTATTCATACGTACGTACGTACGTTGTTATGATACCTGTTTCTGATACCTAGTATTTCTGTTCTCCTTGGTAGTCATGACTACTACGTGTCGTGTACGTGCAAATAGTGGTTTGTTTTGTTTAGTTGCAAAACTTTACACTTTCGCATTTTATGTAGGTACAGTTTTGCGTTGGTTTACAAAGATTATAGTAACAGACCATAAGTTTCCATTTCAATTAGTATTGCTGAAATATTCTGTAATTTCAATGTTGAATTCAAAAAAGAAAAGTTCATGAATATTCTCAAATACGTACGCGAAGATAACGGAAGCTAGGAGAGAAATCATCTTTCGTATGCGTACCTACTAATATAGTACCCTAATTGTCTAACATCAGAAGAAACAGTTTCTGCTTAGAATGTCGGCACCTGCTTTATGCAGAGTATGTCTAGTCAGCGATGTCAAAATGCACAGAATTGAAAGCATTAAACTCTTGGAAATTTATGAAAAACTCACAAGCACTAAGGTAAACAATTCTCCATCTTACAAATTGAATTTATTAGTAGGTATAAAGTTTACCAGAGCTCCTATCTAAAAGAGTTTGTCAAGGGAAGTACTACCTTAACTAGATCACAATATCATATTATGACTAGATAGATAGATAAACTCTTTATTGTGCATAACACCAATTTACAGTATAAACACAGAAACATAATAAAATAAAACAATAAAAAAAACTAGTAACAAGACTAGTGGTGCAACAATATATACAATTGCCATAAGTCACTTAGGTACTGTGTTAGAAGTTGAAATGGTAACATTCTACATGAAGAAGGTGAATTAAATACTCTCCCATTAAATGAGCTCACCATGTTTAATTGGCACCACACTATAGCTGAATGAAAGATTATAAAAAAAAAGCAGAGGTGTTGCCTGATTCTTCTAGGCTTGGTTGATGAATCAGCATAAATTCACTTTATTATACACACTTACACTTTATTAATAAAATTCATTTTATTTACAATGATTACTTAACTAAAAACTAATACGCAAAGTGCATGTAGGTAGGCTGAGGGCCAATTAAAAGTTTCCATTTATAGGAAAAAAAAATATATGCTTTGTTATAGTCACACTCCGGACATACTATGTACCTAGGTATGTTTTTTTTTTTAATTTTCAGATATGTGCTGAAGATATAATTCCAAACACAATATGCTACATTTGTTACTCCCAGCTGCTGAGATGCCATCAATTCTCCGACACCGCTCGCAGATCAGACAAATTACTTCGAGAACAATTTATCACCAGAATTAATAATGTATGTTGAATTTATTAGGTACCTCATACACATATAAACTCACGCATGCTTTCTGGAGGGGTAGGCAGAAACTACAGATTTACACTTGCTTAAGATATTCTTGATATTCCTTTTAGAATTATAATTTTAGAAAAAGGCCAGGTCAGAATTACACTAAACCGCTGAGCTTGTATGAAGAATGTGATGAGGATGAATGAAGCGAAAGACGTATGCCAGGATCGTAGCAAGTGGAAATCCTTGGTCTCTGCCTACCCCTCCGGGAAACAGGCGTGACTATATGTATGTATGATATTCCTTGATTTACCCAGGACACAAGGAACTGTTAGAATTAGGAGGTAGTTAGTTTGCTTGTCTGTTACCATTATCTCCGAAATGGCTTAACAGATTGAAATATTGTTTTTTGCAGCTGATTTGTATGACATCAAGGATGGTCGTTAGATAGGTTTAATCAAGTCACGAGACAGCGATGCCAATTTTCGTAAAAAAAAAGATTGGCTTTTGAAAGTATACATATACAGTTAATAAGATTGGCTATTGAAAGTATACATATAAAGTTAATAATTATCACTGTTCTTTCATTGATTCTGCTGAAGTTTCGTAGCTAATTTGGAAGCTCTTAATTGCGCGGGCGGGGCTATTGAGAGCAGCGCCCGCGACCGCGCTCGACTATATACTGGCGAGTACATTTAAAAATCATCCTCCAACCACTAGATTACTATAGTTACAAGCAATTACCCAAAGTCCCGTTGCATCGAAACATCGAGTCATTGTATTTAACCATAGACCAGTGACAGTTGAGTCAATTCGATTATTTCTTTTCCAAAAACTATCGTGGATTAGATCATTCATATTGTAAAACGGGAATACAACGGACGAACGTTCAGTGCACGACGCGACGCGGAGGGAGAGACTCACCCTCATGAAGACTTAACCCGTTAACATTTGAGCAATTTATGTGTGTAGGTACATATATATATATATATTATTTTATTGTATTTATGTAATTATGTCCTATATATTACTATAAATTATTTAGGTGTATTTAAACATTCGCGTTACACTAGATATTATTATTTTTGATTAAACCATTCTGTGCACTACCAACTCATCTTTTTCCACAATACACGAAGGTTATCTGGAAGAGAATGCATTTTAGCATTAAGTTCGCCTATGTATCTGCTACTAATTTGTTCGATAAAGAATTTTCTATCTATCTATCCATAAGACTATTGGAATGAGTCGAAACTTAGTCGGCGCCTTCACCGATAGTACGGTACGTGAAAATTCCCGTTTTACAATATGAATTCGGTTAGTTTTCAATTAGGTAAAAATAACTTGTTCTTTTTTTAGACACACACAATGCGTCCCTGCCCGCCACTGAATCTGGGGATAGTTCAGAACTTATCAGTGACAGTTGCACAGTCAATGTTTATAGATGATTATACAAATGAAATTCCCACAGAAAACCAACACAAAAACAACTATATATGCATGAGTGAAGATGCTCTAATTGCTATCAAAATAGAAGTTGATGTGAAAGAAGAGATACAAGACGAAGATATGGATAAACATGAAAAGAACACATTGAATAGATCACAAGCTACAAAACATATAATGGAAAAAGATAATATGATAAATTCCAAGCACCTACATCCTACAGATTTACGTCGTAACAATAAAAAATCTAATGACACAGATTTAAATTTCTATTGCGAAGTTTGCAGAAAAAAATTTCATTCAAAAGCCCAGCTGCAAAGTCATATGGGAATTCACACTGGAGTAAAGTCATTTACTTGCGCGAAATGTGACAAGTCTTTCTTCATGCTTCAACATTTACGGAAGCACATGAAAACTTGCGATAGACAAGTGGTGGCATGTACATTGTGTACGGAAACGTTTACTCATATGAGTCTTCTCAAAAGACATATGAGAAGTCACTCTGAAGAAAAGCCATATATTTGCGACAGGTAGGTTCGAAAAACAGTTTTTTTTCGTATTTTTTACGGTTCTGTACCCAAAAGGTGCCAATAAATAAATAATAAATAATGCTGGACATTTTTCACACAGCATCATCTAGCCCCAAACTAAGCAGATATTGTATTATTGGAACTACTGACTGGTATACTACTAATATACCTTTTTTTTGTAAATACATACATATTATACATAGAAAAACCCCCGACCCGAGACAAATATTTGCAGATCTTACAAACATTTGTCCCGTAACAGGAATCGAACCCGCAACCTTCTGCGTCTCAGGTGGACCTTCGCCCACTGCGCCACAGAGGTCGTCAATGAGACTGTTATTAAACCTACGCCGTCCGTTCGTTGGTCTCAGGGCTGTATCTTTCTAATCGATGACCGATGACATTGTCAAGGTTGCGAAAAGTCGGAGGATGGAGGTGGCCCAAGATAGTTCGTTACACACTCTAGGGGAAGCCTGTGTCCAGTCGTGGACTAATACAGGCTGTTGGTGATGAAAATGACTTTAGGTGACATTGACCTTGGAATGACTGCCCTTTGGTGACATTGTCCTTGAATGGCTGATTTTTGGAGTTTTCCCCCCTAAGCGCGGTGTTCTGGTCAGTTCAAACTTAATTCTTAAAAATGTATGGAAAGAATCCACTGGTCCAAGACGAGATTCGAACCCACATCGAAAATAGCTACTGAATGCATTAATAGATTTTAAGCCTAATTATTATGTTTTTATAGGTGCAGTAGCAAATTCAAAACCAGGACATATTTAAAATCGCATATGAGAATTCACAGCGGAGAAAAGCCATTTGCTTGCGATGTCTGCGGCAAAGCTTTTACCCAAATATCCAACTTAAAAACCCATATGAAAATACACACAGGCGCAAAGTCATTTGCCTGCGACGTGTGCGGAAAAGCATTCCTCATGAACGGCACCTTGAAGTCACATATGAGATGTCACAGCGGAGAAAAGCCATTTAAATGTACCACATGTGATATGAAATTCGGATTCAAATGCAGCCTTAATCAGCACATCCGGAGACTTCACACTGAGGTAAAGGCATACCCATGCAGTAAATGCTCTCTCTCATTCAACCATGAAATCGGTTTGTCAGCTCATATAAAAAGCCATACGGCTGACAGGCCATATTCTTGCGACATATGCAAAAAGACATTTACATCAGCTCGTAATTTGAAAGGACATAGCCAGGTGCACTCCGGAGAGAGACCGCACGCTTGCAACAAATGTGGGAAGGCTTATAAGAGGCCGGAGCATTTGAGGCAGCACATGAAATCGTTTAAATGCATGGCAGTTACGATGACAGAACAACAGTGAAATAACTTTTAATCCCTCATGAAACAATCAATGGGCACAATCAGTAGTAGAAGATTTTTAACGGGTAATTTGATAAAATAACCCGTGGACCTTCTTCAGAACAGAAAAATGTCAACACTAGTACCAAAACAATATTGTAATGATCAAATCAGGATCATAATGTCAAAAATGATATATCAAAAGTAACAGGAAATATATTGACCAAAAGACAAATAAAGAAACGAAAGGTACTTAATATTTGAGTAGAGTTGGAAAGAGATAGCGCTAGGTAGGCACCTCGCACAAATACATATATGTATGTAAAGTAATGTATAAAGTTAGAGCAAAGCTCGAACGAGTAAGTTATGTTTATGTTGTAGACAAAACGTATATCAGCTCTTTTACATAACGGCTAGGAAACGCTAGGAAGGCTAGGAAACGGCAGGAAACGCTTTAACAATGTCGTGTTGTACACGACATTGTTAAAGCGTTTCCTGAATAACGAATAACGTTAATGTTTGTTTAACATTGTTAAAGCGTTTCCCGTTCTTATCTGTCAATGCGGCTCCAAAATGTAGACGTTTTACAACTTGGCGGTTTTAATTCAAAAGTTTAAAAAGCTAGAAGCTCTGTACCATAACTAATTTCTAATCTTCTTAAGACTTTCTTCTGAGTAAACATATAGCAATGAGAAAACAAGATATTAGTTTCTGGTCTGGGTATTGTGGTACCACGGTACACTCGTAGTTTTTGATACCAATGAAATAAGAAATCCTAGTGTGAAGTCAGGACTATTTATGTCTTTGACTGTTTATTAATTATTATAATGGCATTTCGGTTGGACATCAATAGGCCGAACTAAAAGTGAAACCGCCGCTGTTTTGTAATACAACCAGCCGTTATGCAAAAGAGCGTATTATACGTTTTGGCTGCGACATTTATAACACTAATCTAATAAAACTACAATTAATGTTTTTAGTTTTTTATTGATTATTTACATATTTTCAACATCCGTAAACTTTAGGTACCTAAAGCACAGCCTAAAGTTAGCTATTTGGCTGCGCAGCTAATTAACTTAAAAGTGGATTAGCTATACCAGGTGTCCTGTGACTTGAACTTAAATGCTAGTTTTCTTTGGTATATGCGATAAACGAGGAAATCAATAATATAACCAACGTCATTACAGCTCTCTGAATTAGCAAGTTGGAAGTGTCACAGGGCATACAATCCTGGAAATAATGATCGAATAATTTAAAGATGGCCTAAGACCGTTCGTCATGGCACTATTTTGTGGAAGCCTATGCCCAGCAGTGGGCTATTGCTCTGGATATCATGGCATCAGTTTGTTGATGTGGGTCCACACAACAGCAAGCTAATACAGTAATTACTCGCCATAAAAACAGTTGTAATTTTCACTGTTTATGTATATTAATAAAAAAACAGTAGTCATTATTTCCAATGATCTTTTACCGCTGTATTTTATTGCTACGGCTAGTTCAGGGTGTTAAAAAGCCTTGAGGCCTCGCGATGCCCCGTGTCGAAAGTGCCGTATACTGTAGAGAAATGCGTGGGGATAGTCGCTTCGCCGGCGAATAAAACGGCCGTCCGCAGCGTCCGTTATCGGCTTGCCAAGTTCTTTTCTAGCGTCTGGGTGTTGTGGATAATTAGCACTGTTTTACGTCGATTTGCAACAAGTAATTATCCGTAATTTCAATGTCTACTACAGTATTATATTATTAAAGCTTGCTCGGGGTGTTAAGAAGTCTTGAGGCCTCTCGATGCCCCGTGTCTAGAGCGCCGTGAACTGTAGAGAAATGCGTGGGGTCGGTCGCTTCGCCGGCGAATAAAACGCGCGGTTTCCCCGCCGCGTCTGTGAGCGGCTTGCCGAGGTCCTTCCTAGCGTTCGGGTGTAGAGGTGTCAGAGTGTTGTCGTACGAGTAACTGCCGCGTGTGAACGGATTGGAGTACCACGTAGACCTAGGAAACACATTTAAGACGAATTTTTATTAAGTGTCATTGGGCTGGCCACATCTGGCAATGAGGGAGGCCTTTGCCCAGCAGTGGGACACCTAAGGGCTATGAATAATAATATATAGCTGTTTATTTAATGTTATTTCTCAAGGTATTATGTACAGTTAAGAATTAATCTATAGAAACAACGAGCGTTTCAAGCTAATTCTCACCTGATCATTTCGATGGGTTCAGGCACATCAACAGTGGCTCCCATGAATTTCCTGATCAACCCCATAACTTTGCTTTTAACCACGTCCTCTGGCAGTGTTTCTACCTGCAAAATTAATTTGAATCAACAACTGATCAGTTATTTCTACTTCAACAGAAAAGAAAACGAAATACTATTTAGCTAAACAACTGTTTAAAAATCTTTAGAAGTAATCGTCGTTCGTTATGTCATCGGTTCTTTCTAGGTAACCCTATGTAGGGTGGCTCTGAAAAGAACCACAGCGTACAAGGTGTGCACATGAAGCTACTTTAAAATAGCTCTGAAAGTTTTAGCTTATGAAATAAAATGGGATGAGATCATGGGAATGATTGAAGCCAGGATTATAGCAAGCGATTATCCGTGATCTCTGCCCATCAATGTAACAGGCGTGTGTGTATGTATGTACAGGACAGTGATGGTTATGTATTAGTGGGCTCATGTGGTCTCTTAAATTACCTAAATGTTTCACGGAGATAAGGGGCTTTTATAAATCACGTCATCACGTGTCACGTAAATTATGTGACTTAATTTTGACCCCCATTTCGACAAGATAAGAGACAAATACAAAAGTTTTTTAGGGTGATAAGGGGTCAACGAGATGACTCTAGTGGGAGTAGTTTCGTTAATGACATTGTTGACCCCCAACTCCCCACACAAATTGTCACGCGATTCCCCAGACAAAATCCTATTATCATAAACGGTCATCCAGCTAAGCTATGTTTGCTCTGAAACGGTTACGTGCTTCTTAGAAAATGACACGAAACATTGTTCAGAAAATATGTGACTTAATCGAAGTCAAGTGATTTTAGAACGCCCTTTCTCTAATGGGGTTGATTAATTCTTATAAAAAACAGTTATAACGAACTCTGTTCAAAACTGTGCGGGCCTAGAATCATCACTGTCCTCTCAACAGCTTTCTCATAGCCATGTATGTCAGTTTACCAATTTAGCCCCGTCGCCGCTTGTCCAAACAGTCAACACCTTCCCATGACCCATAGGGGTACTGGACCCAAATATCTGAGTGGTCCATTCGTCAACAGCAGGCACTAAGCTCCTGTCTTCGTTCTTCCACAAAAATCCGAAAAAATTAGGAGTCTTCGGCCACCACGCTTCTTTGAAACGAAGCACAGTTTTGTCAACAACTCCTATGGACATAGCTTCAATGACTTTGACTTTCTCATGGGGCAATGGCGGTGAAAATAATGTGCCGTGTCTGTGGAAATATTTCATTAATTAAGTACCGGTTGGAATGCAATGAATAGTATCGAATTCGTATTCTAGGGGCGAATAGAAGATAAACTATAGGTGAAATTCTTCCAATAACTCCTATTAACCTCTAACAACGATAAGGAGAACACGGTCGGAATTGTGCAATCAATTTGCAAAAGGGAAGATCTTCTATTATATAGATATAAGAATATAGGCTTAAGATTTAAACTTAGGGTTGTCTGGAAGAAATAGCTTCGATAGGGCCGCCCATTCCGTATTTTTATTTCGTTTTACTATGTTTACGAATCCAAATGGCAATGGACAGAGTGTCATGGAAGAAAAGAGTAGAGAACTTTGCCCAGCATTGGGACAATATAGGTTAATTTAAACTGTTTTTGTAAGTTGTACTGTAAAACGGTCTTATTCACAATAGTTTATCTATCCATCTATTTTATAGATATAATTATACTTATATATGTTCGGATAAAGGGATTAAGTAGTAAACGCTATCTATCTATCAGGCAATATTCTTTGTATGTTACGATATAGCGCCATCTGTGGGTAGTATGTAGCTATGCAGTTCGTTCTTCTAATAATGTTATATAACTTAGTTCAATCATGTGGCGTGAGATGTCGCTCCAACTATATCATGTTGGTGTTGCCAGTTTAAAATAGGTTTTTATGTAGTGGATTTGTTTAGGGAATTATTGGAAGAATTCGCTTTCTGTTTCGTCTCTTCATCTCTGGATCCTATCACTAAATTTTACGGCAATCATAAGCTTTAAAACGTGGGACCTTAAAGATTGTCTCAGGCATATTCTAGAACTGAATTTACTATGTTTATTGGTAAGTAACTAACATTTTAGTGTCAAACGGGATGAGCACATTTAGTAGGCCAAAGAAGTCGAATACGAACCAAAAATCAAAAGCATCTAAAGTCAAATTTCATTTATAAATTAAAATCATAAGGATCACTTTGAAACGTCGGTTTTATCTACTGCCTGTTCCTCCGCGACCGAGCCAGGAAAGAAAGGCAAGAAAACAAGGCTGGTTATTCTTTTTAATGATCCTTTTACAAAACAATAGGTACCTTAATTTTTTATCAAGTTGGAGCATTTTCAATCCCAAGAGTTTTTATCATCTAAAAATTCTGATATTTTATAGTATGCCTTTTATAAAGTTTTGATTAATTACGTTTTTAAATTTGTTTATTGACAATTTTCGTATATCTCTTGGGAGTTTGTTATAAAAGCGTACAACCTGCCCTTTAAACGATTTAATAACTTTATGGAGTCTACAAGCGGCAACAGCTAGTTTCTTTATTTCTGGTATTAACATTGTGATTATCGCTTTTTTTCTTAAACAAACTAATATTTTTGTGAACATACATCAGATTTTCATAGATGTATTGACGAGGGAATGTCATTATATTTATTTATTTCTTTCTCTCGCGCATATCAGGATATGTCATGATATATCCGATTTATCAGCGTAAGTATATATTTCTCCAGACACATCGCTCAACCAAGTTGAACCATAGCCAATTGTTTCTGCACTTAAAATGCTCTTTGTTTAATAATACGATAGAAAATGCTTGGGTTGTTTATGAAACTAGTTTGGGTACCAGTTTACACGTTGTTTTTACTCGTAAAATGCCGATGGGATGGATGCCGATGGAATATTTTTTTGTAAAGAAAACTTAATTTCAAATTTAACCCAAAACTGTTAATATTTTTGAAATTTAAACTGTTTTATTGATATGACTGCTCCGGAGATAAATGACTTTATCAAATACTGAATCGCGTTTAAAAACTCAACGTCTAATCATTTAAAAACGGTTAGAATATTGGTTATTTGGTTTTTAATTTAATAATCGTGTTTTTATATATAATTATTGGTCACGGGTCCGAGCCCTGCCGAGGTAGGATTTTTGGGATATTATAAAATCTTGGTTAGAAAATGGCTTTATACATTTATATTATTATTATTATTGACGACCTCTGTGGCGCAGTGGGCGAAGGCCCGCCTGGGACGCAGAAGGTTGCGGGTTCAATTCCCGCCACGGGACAAATGTTTGTCTCTATAAATATTTGTCTTAGGTCTGGGTATTTTCTTTGTATATTATGTATGTATTTACAAAAAAAAATGTAAATAATTAGTACCTATATCAGTTATGTAGTTCCCATAATACAAGCTCTGCTTACTTTGGGGCTAGATGATGCTGTGTGAAAATGTCCTGCATTATTTATTTATATTTATATAGCGCCATCTATTATAACTATGTACCTCTAGAATGTATACTTCGATTGTGAAGTATATTAAGTATTAGCCTCTGCCCACGGCTTTGCTCGCGTGGTACTCGCATATAATCATAATCATATAAAAATAGCCAAACTTTGGCTTTAATAAATATTTTACTTTTTTTGTTTTTTGTTGTAGAGTGTCATCCCAAGTGAGAAAAATAACGTAAGCACGTGAGTAAATCGGTTTTTTTGACATTTAGGTCCGAATTCATAGTCAAATAGGGGCTCCCCTAGGGGACTGTTCAGGCGCTAAGTATTTCAACCTTTATGCACCCAGCCTTAAGGCGAATGCTGAATGATGGATTTTGGGGGACTGTTCAACCCCCGACTATGAATTCAGGCTAAATCTTAGATTATGGAAACTACTTTTCATTTTTTTTTTTAAATTAAAAACTATGTAAAATATAAACTCGTACAGTTTCACAATCAATGATACTGATTTCTTTCAAACTCTTTTGAATCTTGAGTAACATTTCAGTATTTGGCTGGTCACCAATATCCGTCCTTATGTTAGTTATTTAGCAATGAAGCTATCAATGTCCAACATTGGACTATGATGATGATGATGATAGATAGATAAACTTGCATGATAGCCCAAAATAGCATGCCACACCATCTTTAGACAAATTAGTACAATCCAGCACTGTCCGCATTAAGTCTGAGCAACGGGGCACACAGCTTGACATAAAAAAATTGCATACGATGACCAATGCGACCATATAATGAATACCGACTAACCAATTTAGCACTGTCCCCACCAAGCTTGACCAAGTTTCCAGTGTCCCCGTCAAGCCTGACCAAGTAAGCACTGTCCCCAGCAGCCCTGACCAAATAAGCACTGTCCCCACCAAGCTTGACCAAGTTTCCAGTGTCCCCGTCAAGCCTGACCAAGTAAGCACTGTCCCCAGCAGCCCTGACCAAATAAGCACTGTCCCCACCAAGCTTGACCAAGTTTCCAGTGTCCCCGTCAAGCCTGACCAAGTAAGCACTGTCCCCAGCAGCCCTGACCAAATAAGCACTGTCCCCACCAAGCTTGACCAAGTTTCCAGTGTCCCCGTCAAGCCTGACCAAGTAAGCACTGTCCCCAGCAGCCCTGACCAAATAAGCACTGTCCCCACCAAGCTTGACCAAGTTTCCAGTGTCCCCGTCAAGCCTGACCAAGTAAGCACTGTCCCCAGCAGCCCTGACCAAATAAGCACTGTTCTCATCAAGCTTGACGTATTTAGTACGAGCTTATTAAACCGTTATGATTATAATATTGTTTGTTATACCATAACAACCAAAACAGCATACAATTTGACATAATGTCTGACCCCTGATCAATTCCACACTTTCCCCACCAAGTCTGACCAAATTAGCACTGTTCCTACCAAGTTCCCACTGTCCCCATCGAACGTGACCAATTTAGCACTAGCTTAATAACCAAAATAGCATGCTATGTATCTTTGACTACTGACCGATAATGTCCCCATCAAATCTGACCAACTCAACACTTTCCCTGACAAAACATGACCAATTTAGGCCTAGTTTGACATCCAAAATAGCATGCTATTGACTACTTCAAAATTAAACAATGTCCCCATTAAGTCTGACCAATGTAGCACTAGGTTATCATCCAAAATAGCATGATATTGACTACTTATCTAGCAAATCTGACCAAATTACCATTGCCCCTGCAAAGTATGACCAACACCATATTATTTACATTTGACTACTGACCAATTTAGCCGTGTCCCCATTAAGCCTGGCCAAATTAGCGCTGTTCCCACCAAGTCTGACCAAATTAGCGCTGTTCCCACCAAGCCTGACCAAATTAGCACTGTCCCTGCCAAGTCTGACCAACACCATATTAGCATGCTATGAACATTTGACTACTGACCAATTTAGCCGTGTCCCCATTAAGGCTGAACAAATTAGCGCTGTTCCCACCAAGCCTGACCAAATTAGCACTGTCCCTGCCAAGTCTGACCAACACCATATTAGCATGCTATGAACATTTGACTACTGACCAATTTAGCAGTGTCCCCATTAAACCAAATAGTGCCGCAAGTGTCACATGACTGTGGCACAGAGGCGCCCTCGCTCTTAATGAGCCATTTGTCAGCTTCGGGCACGGCACCCTTGTCTACGTCCCGCCATATAAACCCGCAGAACTGGTACGGGCACCATTTGTACGGGAATCGTAATATGACTTTGTCCACCACGCCGATGGATATGGCTTCGATCGCGCGGACCTTGTCTTCGGGGAGGGGTGGGGTGAAGAGTGATGCGTGTCTGTAAAGGTTAAGCGCTGGCTACAGTATTGAATAATGGCGTCAAGGTTTCCAAAGGTCAAAAAAGGACCCAAAATATGACCAATTTCACCGAGCCGTGGTCAAACAGTCACGACATTTCTGCAACCCAAGTAGCAACTACACCCCTGCCAAGACTCTGCCAATAACTCTTAGACATTTCTCGAGATCACTGATCTATCAGTAAAGAAAAAACATTTTTAGTTTTCGGAAATCCCAAAACCCCATAAATATGATCTAAAATACCCGTTTTGCCATATGCCCTCAGAGTCAAAGTCTTTGCACCCCATGTAGTAACTAACCCCGGTATTCTTAGATATCAACCCGAGATTTCGACTCGAGAAATGTCAAAGAATACGAAGGTAAAACACATTTGGTAATGTTACATCACTCACCCTGATGAAGACTCTTGGAATGAGTCGAAACTTAGTCGGTGCCTCAACCGAGAGTACGGTATGAGAAAAATTCTCGTTTTTACAATATGAATAGATAAATTTAGTTCTGAAAACGCCATGTTAGTTTTTCCGTCACCCAATAACACTAAAAAAGGCCGAAAATACTGACCAATTTCGCCATATCTCCCCAAGTCCAGACAGTCAAAACATGATTGCACCCCATCGGGTGACCAGCCCCTACAATTTTGGACAGCCATTTCTCATCGGTTCCCAAAGCATTTCTATCGCTGTTAGCCCAGAAATAAGTGTCGAGACCGTTCCGTTTCGCCCTATGAGACCCATAGACTTTGTCTGACCGAAAGCTTTTGATGGGTCTAGTTGTTTTCTTATAATATGAATGTATTTACAAAATAAAAGTATATATTTAGTTCCCATAACACAAGCTCTGCTTTAGTTTGGGGCTAGATGATGCTGTGTGAAAAATGTCCAGCATGATTTATTTCTTTTTTGGGGATAAGGGGGAGAATAATTCGGTGTGTTCCAGACACATATATATATATTTACGTATTTTTCAATTTGTATCAAATTCGTATCCTACTAATATTATAAACGCGAATGTTTGTGAGGATGTTTGTTACTCTTTCACGAAAAAACTACTGAACGGATTTTGATGAAACTTTACAGTAATATAGCTTATACATCAGAATAACACATAGGCTACTTTTTATACGGGTAAAACGCGGGCGAAGCCGTAGGCAGAAGCTAGTAATTAAATAGATTAATGTAACACCCTCATGAATTGGGCTATCAAATGAAAAAATAATTTTCAAATCCGTCTGGAGGTTCCAGAGATTAGCGCTTTCAAACAAAAAAGGGTTTTTCTAGTTCCATAGTTTCGCACGGAAGCGGATTGCGGGTATTTTCACTAAACGGTGATGGAAAACATCACCAGATATTAGTAATAATAATAATAAAGAATAATTAAACTTTTTTATTTCCTAGACTGAATATTCTTTAAATCTAAATAAATAGTTTTTTTTTTTTTTTTAAACTAGATTTAGTCAAGGCTCCTTTCGGGTATAGGGCTCCCAGATATTAGTACCAGATTTACCTATTTTTTATATTCAAACTTTATAAGCACATAAGGGATTTATATCTATCGACATAAGTTCACTATCTTCTCTCTCACTCAATATATATTTTGAGAGGAATAAGGAAATTCAATATCCTTGTGGTGGGTAGTCAGAGGCAAGTCCAGAGCCTAGATTATAATAATACATACCTCTCTTTAAGTACGCCAAGTGAAACGGTCACTATAACCGCCTGTGCCTTATATATGGTACCATCCTGAAATGCATAAAAAAAAAAAAAAAGATTATATAAAGATAAAAGAATAACTTCGTCTTTGTTTAATGAATGAAAATACTTTATCGCACAAATAAAAAGGTATATATTATTATGTATTATAATAATATATATTATCAAAGGCCAAGACAAAAGTTTTTTTTTTATTGACTGAAATCACAAGGATCATAAGGAAATGTCAATTTAAAAACTACGTGAATTTAAAATGTTAAAGTAAATTAATTTGTGAATTCACACAAAACTCGGGTTAAATAGACTATATGTAAAGTAAATAATGATTTACGTATTTTTTTATTTTTACAAAACATGATTTGTGATACAGTAATATAGTTTATATATCAGAAAAACACATAGTCTACAATTTATAATGATATTATGTGATTTTGCAATAAGTATCAATTAAATCAGTAAAATCTATACCTATATGTTTCCGGGCTAAACTGCTGAGCCTTTTGTCATGAAATTTGATATGAACATAGTTTGAAGCCTGGAGACGGTCTTACGCTACTTTTATCTACATACCACGCGGGCGAAGCCGCGGGCAGAATCTATTGTTATAATATGGTTAAATAAATGAAATGTCCATCATGGTGATAACAAATAGATTTTTTCTTACCTTGGTAGTGACTTGGACGGGTCCCGTTGAGTCCTTGGGCCATTTGATTTGGACCACCTCAGTGTTCAGTTTGACCGTTAACGTTGGAAGGCCCGGACCGCCCTTGTATTTATTCTGAAAGAATAATAATAAAAATTAAAAAAAAAAAATTTATTCAAAAAAGATTTTCTCTGACCAATTTAACTACACTTATCAAATTAATATTTATACAACTATTTACAAGTAGGTATATACAAAAAATACAGATGAAACAGCTAGCCATCTAAAGACCGTTACAAAAGATCTATAGATAGCTCAACTGATCCAGATCACTACCAGACGGGAGCGTTCCCAAAATACTGGCCGCATTGCCACGCTGAATGGCAATGCTAATGCGTTGACCCAGACTACACTTATCTATACTATAATAATAATGTAACAGGTCAAATTCTGTTCATTGAAGTAATTTTGAAATTTTTTTTTGGATGGCTTTCTATAATCGATACTGAAGCCAAAAATGAATTTTTTTTCATTTTCGTCTGTCTGTCTGTCTGTCTGAACCTTAATCACGCATGGCGCCGAAACTACTGAATGAATTCAAATGAAACTTGGCAGTATTTGAGTTCAGACTACGGGGTAGGACTTAGGATACTTTTTATCCCGAAATTCAGCATGGTTCCCTTGGGAGAGGGGATGAAAGTCAAAATGTGTACTTAGTTGTAATCCATTAACGCGTAGTCCGATTTCATTCATTCTTTTTTTGTTAGAAAGAAAGTACTTTCAAGATTGTCCCGTAAACTTTTCGAGGTCATCGGGTTTGTAGTTCAGAAGTTACAGACATCACAGGCCTCAGTAATAGGTCCAAATAACTTGAAACCCGGAATGTACAGGAACCTTTGAACGTACCATCGAACGAACGAACCATCTTAAGCTGGTGTACGCATTTATCATATAGGCATAATGGATAAGGCATATGTCAAGTCAGACCACTCCAAAGGAATCAGATATTGCTAAACGATCATTCATTATACACAGCCTAGAATATAATATAGGAACCTTCGAGTTCACGTCTCAGCTTAAGCTGGCGTAAGATTTATAGCGCACTTTGAAGTGTACGCTGAGTAGGTAGCTGGGACTGGGACTACCGCGACTACCGGGACTACCGGGACTGGGACTGAGACTGAGACTGAGACTGAGACTGAGACTGAGACTGAGACTGGGACTGGGACTGGGACTGGAATAACGTGGGCACGTGAGGATCTGATGCTATTAGAGTGCCTGCAGGATAGAAACCGTAAACTAGAGACTGCAAGCGTAGGTAACTATCGCTAATATCACAATTTAATTATTATCAACCGACTTCAAATAAGGAGTTCTTCAATTTGTCTGTATGCTTTTTGTGTAGGTTACAGTGTAGATATGTTACATGTTACGTGATATCTTCGCCAATGTTAACCGATTTTATTCCGATATTCTTTTTTTTTTAATCTCGAGCCTTTGAGAAATACTTTCTTGATATGAGTGCTTCATCGCAGTGACTTATTTAGTACTTGTCAACTGACTTATTTAGTATATGTCAAGTGACTTATTTAGAAATTGTTAAGTGACTTATTTAGAACTTTTCAACTGACTTATTTAGTATATGTCAAGTGACTTATTTAGAAATTGTTAAGTGACTTATTTAGAACTTGTCAAGTGACTTATTTAGTACTTGTCAGGTGACTTATTTAGTATATGTCAAGTGACTTATTTATAAACTGTTAAGTGACTTATTTAGAACTTGTCAACTGACTTATTTAGTACTTGTCAGGTGACTTATTTGGAACTTTTCAACTGACTTATTTAGTATATGTCAACTGACTTATTTAGTATATATCAACTGACTTATTTAGTATATGTCAACTGACTTATTTAGTATATGTCAACTGACTTATTTAGTATATGTCAACTGACTTATTTAGTATATGTCAACTGACTTATTTAGTATATGTCAACTGACTTATTTAGAAATTGTTAAGTGACTTATTTAGAACTTGTCAAGTGACTTATTTAGAACTTGTCAACTGACTTATTTAGAACTTGTCAAGTGACTTATTTAGTACTTGTCAGCGACTATTTAGAACTTGACTCACCAGTATGATCTCGAAGAGGGTCTTATATCCGTGCCTGTGCCAGCTCATATGCTGGTTCCCCCCCAGCTCATCGTAACGGGACATAGTGGACACATCGTTCCAGCTGTTGGACGACTCATAGTTGTTTATGACTTGGTCCATGAACTGGAGGAAGTTGTCCACGAAGTCTGTGTCGTTCTGTAGCGACGGGTACTTGGTCTTGATGTACTCGTGGACTCTGGAATTGATAAGTGATTATTTTTCTTTACTGTACACAGAGCATACAAACAAAAAACATATGAAAACAATATGGTCTTATAAATTACTAGCTGTGCGCCCCCCGCCCACACTATTACTTTATAGACATTTTTTTCACAAAGCATCATCTAGCCCCAAAGAAGTACACAATTTGGCCTATGCTCAGCAAGCAGCGGACTTCTACAGGATGTTGTTGATTAGGACATTATTATTATTCTAATAAACCTTTTTCATTTCCTAGACTAAATATTGTAGTTTCCTACGATCTTAATCCTACTATTATAAATGCGAAAGTTTGTGAGGATGGATGTTTGTTACTCTTTCACGTAAAAACTACTGAACGGATTTTGATGAAACTTTAGAGTAATATAACTTTTACATCTGAATAACACATAGGCCACTTTTTATCCGGTTACCACGGGGAAGCCGTGGGCAGAGGTTAGTAAATAAATATTTTTTTAAAAGCTAGATTTAATCAAGTTCCTTCCGGGTACAGGCCTTCTCCAAGTTGTGATAATGACATACCTCATAGTAATGTACTGTCCCAGTGGTTCGGGGTCCTCAGGCGGGTCATCGACTACCGACAGAGCGAAGGTCATGAGATCATTCACTATTTCAGTGTTCACCACGCTACCATCGGACCGGTATACCTGTTCAATTTCACAAAACAAACACGCTCACAACTACATCCACAGTGATGAACATCCTCAAACACTCACGCATAATGGAGCCACTTTGAGTCCAAATGCGGAAAAGGAAATTCATATATGCATGTAGATAGATAGATATATACTCTTTATTGTGCATAACACCAATTTACAGTATAAACACAGAAACATAATATAAGAAAAACAAAAAGAAATGCACAATGGGCGGTCTTATCACTGGAAGCGATTTCTTCCAGACAACCTTACGATGGAGAAAATAATAACGGTGTTATTGCCTTACGTTTATTCCACGTATTTTACGTGACAGGTTGCAAGCCCACTGCTGCTTGTTAGAACACTAACTGATGGCACATCACATCACGATTTCGTATTTTCGGGTCTAGAGTATGCCGGTTTCCGCACGATGTTTTCCTTCACCGTTTCAATACCCGTTTCATATAAGGGGCCGTCCATAAATTACGTCACACGTTAAAGGGAAGGGAGGGGGTCAACAAAATATAACATCATCTTACCTCTAACGACAAACTTTAGTTTAGCCCCCCACATTCCCCCAATGTGACAAGGACGGGTGGGCGTCTTCAAGAGTCATGAAATTCGTGTGACGTAATTTATGGATATAATTATTAGTATGTTGAAATTTAACATAATTATAATTATAACTTTGGAATTATCCATCTCTGAGACGACCTCTGTGGCGCAATGGGCGAAGGCTCGCCTCAGACACAGAAGGTTGCAGGTTGGATTCCCGCCGAGAGACAATGTGTGTATCTGCAAATATTTGTCTCGGGTGTGGGTTTTTTCTATGTATAATATGTATGTATTAACAAAATATATATAAGTAGTATATTAGTCATGCAGTTCCCATAATACAAGCTCTGCTTAGTTAGGGGCTAGATGATGCTGTGTGAAAATGTCCTGCATAATTTATTTATCATGAACATATTTTTTTACTGAAAACGGGATATTATTATACCATGATTTGCGAGTTTGTGAGTGAGGTAATGGTATTGTTCGCAATAAAAGTGGGAAAGAGGGTAGATCGATTCATCTACCACTAACATCCGGATGGTTGCGGGTGCAAAGGGAAATTTAACACACAACCTGAAATACAGTTTCTACTAGTTCAGGAGCCTATGGATTCATATACAATATGAAACATATTAGGTCCAATAAATATATTTTCTCTTTTTACAAATCTAGTGAAAGTTTTAGTAAAATATAAACTAATCATTAATTTTAATTAAAGTAATTTTACAAGTAATTGAAAATGTGATGTAGTTACCCTGAAGGCTAGATCCTGAGGCAGAAGACTGACGTTGTTCTGGATGGCATAATCATAGACTCTGCTATTCTCTGTGCCATGGATCCTACAAAGTTAAACAAAGTTTATTCATATAAAGAGTAAAAATGACACTTACAGAAGAGTATGGGTTCGATTCACTCCGCGAGGCTAATGTTTGTATGATCTGCAAATATTAGTCTCGGAGCTGGGTGTTTTATGCATAATATGTAAGTATTTACAAAAAAAATAATTAGTGTCATGTAGTTCTCATAACTCAAGCTCTGCTTACTTTGGGGCTAGATGATGCTGTGTGGAAATGTCCAGCACTTTTTTTTTACTCCCATAACCCATTGTACCTTTAATTTTATCAATCCATTGTTTATTTCATTAGGTTTCTAAATAATTGGTCAATCAAACACTTTTTCTACGCAAGAACAAACAACTTTTCTTTGTATAGCTGTTACTTACCACTCAGCGCCCAGCTCCACGACCCCGTCTCCGAAGGGCACAGTGTTCACGCGGCCTCCCACCCGCTCCTGCGCCTCCAGGGCCAGCACGCGCTTACCAGCCTTGCTCAGCGTCGCAGCGGCGATGGAGCCCGACGGGCCCATGCCAACAACTATCGCATCATACTCGATGGGGGCCATTGGGGAGCTAAAAAAAAAAAAAAAGTTAAAGGTCTACACTAATATTATGAAGAGGTAAAGTATGTTCCGATTATAAGCCGATTGCAATATATCATGTTGTGATAACACATCCTACTAATTTGATTCTGATTTAAACGAAATTTCGAATAAATTTTGCTCATCAGAATAACAATTTTTTTTAATTTTCATCAGATTTATATATATTTTTTTTAATTGAATATTAATTGATTGCCTATCTGTGTGCCCACTGGCAAAGGCCTCCTCCAACCCTTTCCACTTGTCTCTGTCTTGAGCGACTCTCATCCATGTTCTACCAGCTGCCCTTACTATTTCAGAATAACACATAGGCTACTTTTTATCTGAGTACTATGCGGGCGAAGCTATGGGCAGAAGCTAGTATTGATATAAATTGGTGACAGGAACCCTGCTGTCATCAACCCAGAGTCCTTCTCCGCTACTTCAAGGAGTTGGGCTGGTTGGGGTCAGGTTAGAAGGGGGATAATGCACAATACACCCCAATGCGGGACGTCAGTGCAGACCTTGGTTCCCCCACTTAGAATTAGAATTAGATATAAATTGGTTTGACATACACACTTCTACACAGCATTTCTTATCTTAATAGTGTTTTCTATTGTTAATCTGGACTTAACAAATTGGATAAGATACTACTTGTCCTCGAGTCGCTGTTGCCTATTTCTAGTTTATCTGTGTTTTGGATCATACAAAAGTGTTGGTAACTATGTAGGTAATATGACGTATATAAAATGCAACTATGTAGGTATATTGTATATTATAACATATGTTCATAGTATTTGTTAAGTACACCAATTAAGCCCCTTGTACACTTTCTTACAGTCCGTTCCATCCAAAGGTTGTCTGGTAGAGATCATTGTTAAAGTTGATAGTACTTAACTAAGCTGATGTGTTATTTATTGTACAATAAAGTATTTTCTATCTATCTTCTATCTATGTATAGATGTTTCAGAGATAAATGTTATAACCTAATGGGTTATAATGGCAGGCAGTCAATTATATCTATCCTAATAAAAAACACTTTCGCCCTATTTTCCCTTTTCACAGGGAGGTTTCCCCTCCTTTCACCCTTCCCACCATAGCCCCTCCAATGTTAATTATTGATTAAACGAGGATACCACATAAAGCGAATCTAGCAACATTAGAAATATTCTAAAAACATTATTACTAAAATAAAACATAGGTATAACATTACCTCAAAGGACGTGGAAAAATAGGACCCCGCGCCCCTAACTCCGAAAATGAAGCACCCAATTTACCCAAAATATGCCGGCCCGCTCGTAAATGCATGCCTCAGCCACGCAAACATAGCCAATATAAAAAAAGATAATGAATCACCACACCAGCGATTAGGCAACACGTTCGTGAAGTACCTACCTCCTAATGGTCTCACCATCGATGTTGAAACAAACAATAATACATGCTAGAGGTGGAAAGATGAGAGATTTTTTAGCTGCAGTCGGTTAAATTGGGTTGGACGGACACTGAATAAGTTAGTAGCAATAAATCTTTACGTTTTCGAATGCTGACTGCCGCTTCTGTATACAGTGGAACAAAGAATATAGATACTTTGTAGAATCATAGAACGTAACAGAATTACGTAACTTTGATAAGATAAATTGCACAAAGAAAATGAAAATTTAAAACAAAACAGAAACTAGCTAGATACTAACAAATAAGAGGGGGTAATAACCACAGACTTGGAGATACTACGGGAACAACTGACATTGACAGCTCGATCAAAATGTCAAACAAAACTATGCCTAAAGATGCGATTTATTAACCGGCATGTCTGAAAAATAGTCAAAAAAAATTAAATTATATAGATGGACGTATTGACAACCTTGGTGGCGCGGCGAACGAATGGCCGGCAGAGATGCAAGGGGTACGGGTTCGATTTCCACTGGGGCACAAATGTTCGACTGACGTTCAGATTTTTTCCGGGTTTGGATGTTATGGTAGTACAACAACCTAATTGTTACATGTATCGTGGTACCATGATATATGTTACAAGTACATGTATCATGGTACCGTGATATATGTTACAAGTAGGTTGTTCTTGAGGGTCTAAGCGAGTTTAAAACATATTAATTAGGTCACCGTATATAAATTTGGACAATATGATCACCATTTTGAGATGTTTTGGAACACGTTAAAAAAATTCGAAATATAGGTATGGATCTATGATGAATAAATATTATTCAGCATAGATCCTCAATACGTGTGCATATTAAGGTAGGTACCTACCTACCTACTGTAAATAAACAGCTAAACTTGACCATTGGCCTACATAATAAATTACATTAGGTAGGTACCTATCAGAAGAGTCCACAATAATCAATGCCGAGAGGTCGCGATAGTTCACAACATATTATTATCTAATTCATCAACAAAACAAGATAGGTACCTACCAATTCATGCTTCCAACCTACGTACCAAAAAACTTTTTTGGTGATAAGTCACATTCTTGTCGGTCTAGTTATACCTTACACAGAGAATACAGCAGACAGATAAAATTTTTGCTCCTTCAGTGTGGGGTGTAGTGTGAAAGGTGGGCGCGGAGGGTGCATTAGATCTACCCGAGGCCGCCCAATAAAAATTTAATCTGCCCAGCAACGAAGCTCAGAATAGCGTGCTGCTGATGGGAGTGAATCTTCTGTACGATAGTATTATTTATTATTCCTAAATACCTATCAAAATTCTATCATTTGATGCGAAATAATACCTACATGTTTGTTTCTCTATTACCATAAATCTCTGAAACGGCTTAGTTATTCAATCCGATTGATATGTTTTTTTAGCAATCATTAACAGCACAAGTTAAAGGGGTGCTGCGATAGATGATGGAAACCAGGTTAGAGGTTTTAAAATTTAGAAAATTTTACTTGTTTTTTAATTACCTATATAAGTAAGGTCCTATTAATAGAGGCCAGTTGAAAAATGGAAGTGAGGCCTTGTGCAGGGCCACACACATAGGCTTACTCAGGGCTACACACACAGGTTTACACAGGCCACACTACAGGCTCATAATAATAAAAAAGTTGAATAAGAAGAATATTTTTAATACTTAGGTAGGTACCTACTAACATTATCTAGATAAAATATCAAAGATAGTTAGTTTTTTCGAACATTCATATTGATTCTACACTGAGAAAATAATACATCCAAAGATGAACAATTGCTTCAGAACGGAATCCGTTCAGTTCCTATAAAATAACTAGCCTCTGCCCACGGCTTCGCCCGCATGTTACCCGGATAAAAAGTAGCCTTTGTGTTATTCTGATGTATAAACTATATTACTGTAAAGTTGCGTCAAAATCCGTTCATTAGTTTTGCGTGAAATAGTAACAAACATCAATTTTCGCGTTTTTAATAGTAGAAGGATTTATGTAGATACCTGGGTAATTATCATTAATTCAATTTTTTATTTATTGTTCTTATGCACATACTTATAATATACCTACTTATTTTGTATAGATTAAAAAGGCAGGAAACAATGTGAGATCGATCGCGCACATTCATGTTACAAAATAATAAAATACTAGCTTTCCCGCTTATGTTTTTATTTTTAGTGTATGTGTATTTTTAATATGTCTACAATATTAATAAATGGATCTCGTGTCTGAAATAAAGCGACATTACTTTACCTAGTAGGTACAAGTTTAAATTGCTACAACTTGCCTATCTACCTAAGATAGATTATGTAGTGTAAAAACTTACCAGAAAACTACCCCGATTGTACACAATAGCACCGCTGTCCACCGCATTTTGTTGTCAAACTGACGTTAGCTAGCTACCTACTGCTCTTATATCACTTCTGCTAACGAGATTGTGTGTCTTAAGCTGATTAGAATTGACTATGGATTTCACGCGTTTTCAGGCACGTGAAAGGCTACTTTTATTTGTATGCCATTCGGAGACCAAAGGGCACCTATATACGACGCACTTTTTTTCATGTTATGTGGAGGCAAACAGGCATACGGTCGACCTGTTGGAAAGCGGTTATCTTCGTTTATTGAGATCTACAACACTTATTGCTAATGCGTCTGCTCTGTAGGACACTTTTTTAATTGTTTGATGATGGAAAAATAAAAGCACATTTTATGGAAAGCGGTTACCGTCGCGTCGCCTTACCAGCGATATCAATCGAGCATCAAGTAATACCAAAGGCGTTGTGTTACATGCCCGGAAGGACTCTCTTTAATTTTAACGTGAAGATTTTTTTCTATTAGCTGGGCCCATAACCAATAGTTTTTTTTTGAGCAAAAGAATGCTGAGATGGCTACAATGGCGCGGCTGGCCAGTAGCCAGCTGCTATGGTGCTGGTTAGATTCCCGCTGCGGGACAAATTCTTGCCTGTTATTCCGGATCTGGATGTTCTGGTACCACGGTACTCGTAGTTCCTGGTTCCTACGACTCAGGGAATCCTAGTCCACATTAACAATACATAGTCACATTACATATGTATGTCTATATCAATACATAGACACATACACAGTCCAGTTATTTATTTTACATTACCAAGGTGCATAAAATAATAGAGATCAGGAAATTATATTAGTTAATTTTCATTGGATTTCAAGAACCACGTGGAGAATAAAATTATCCTCGTATAATTATAATCGAGGCTGGCTATTTTACATTGAATAGGGATTACATTGTAATTTCTTCCCTCCTTTTATCTCCTATCTATACGAATAAACGTAAATATCGTTACCATTGGCCACAGTGGCAGCCATTTATCTCAGTAGGTTCTAAAACAATTGACCTATTCTACCATTTCGGTTTAATCACTGACGATAGGTGAGAACATTTTTTTTTAATTTGTGCGATAGGTCTTCACTAAAGCGACCATCTAAGCTAAGATTCTGTATCTTTTCCCATTTCAGTTGATCACTGATGATAGGTAAGAGCAAACAATTTTTGATCTGTGTGATAGGTCTTCACTAAAGGATTCTGTATCTTTTGCCATTTCAGTTGATCACAGACTATAGTTAAAGAGGAAAAAAATATTAATCTGTGCGATAGGTATTCACTTAAATGACTAGGTACGATTGTTAATTTGCTATTACTAGCCTACGTAGGTACCGGAAAGACGCTCTGTTGCACAGCTGTGCTCACAGACTACTATATGTACCTAGCTGTGCTCACGTCAGTGTAACTCCCTTAATTAATTAATTTCTCCTTAATTTCCTTTCTAAGGCGGCACTAACCTACGTATCTGAATTTACAACATCTATTCTAGACTTTTCTACAATACAACGCTTATTGTATTACCAAAAAAGATAGGTAGGTACTCTTTCTTAACCTTTGGCAAGAGGCGTGATAATTGCTAACGGGCAAGCTGTTGTTTTTTTTTAAAATAACACTTTTATACACAGTTGTTGCAATAAAGATTTACTTTGACCCGATGGAACATATATTTTATAAAACTATACTAGCCTTAGACTTTTTATTAGGTACCTATAACTTTCTTGTTTTTGAAACGTAGGTGAAATAACTGTTTTGTCGTTAATAACTTTATTCAGCTAAAATAATACATTAGGTAAAATATGAACAAACTTAAGGTAGGTACCTTATCTTAGCTAACTAACTATGTGTTTTATTTACAATAATAAAACCTACTTTTATACACTTAGGTAATAAAATATTAATAATGTAACTACATCTCAAGTTATCTGCGGTTATCTATTTGGGTCCAAATAAATAACCACAGATTTGCTATAGATATAATTAATATGACCTTTTGATTTACTAAGGATCTCACTAAATTCATCACATTCAAATCCTATTTATTTCTGTATCGTGCGTAGATAGAATTTTGACAAGAAAATGATTTAACCAGCCCCCTTAATTATACTAGCTGCGACGCAAGAGGTGCAGGTTAGATTCCCGTAGCGGGACTAATGTCTGATCTCCCTGTATCCATTTTGCAGGTGTAGTCAGGGGGCTGGACTATGTTGTGGTTAGTGAGGGGGCTGCCAAGTGACTGTGGCCATTTTTGACAACCTCTGTAGCGCAGTGGGCGAAGGCCTACCTGAGATGCAGAAGGTTGCGTATTCGATACCCGCTGCGGGACAAATATTTGTATGATTTGCAAATATTTGTCTCGGGTCTGGGTGTTTTCTATGCATAATATGTATGTATTTACAAAAGAAATGTATATAAGTAGTATATCAGTCATTTAGTTCCCATAAAACAAGCTCTGCTTACTTTGGGGCTAGATGACACTGTGTGAAAATGTTCAGCATTATTATTATTATTATTTTCCTTATTAGTGAGGGGCTGCCAAGTCACTGTAGCCATTGTTTTCCTATTGATTTTCCAGTACCCATTTTGCAGGTGTGGTCAGGGGACTGGTTAACTGGTAACATTGTTAGTGAAGGGGTTGCCAACTAATTGTAGTCATTTATATTTATTCATTTTGCAGGTGTAGTCAGGGGGCTGGCCTATGGTGTGGCTAGTGAGGGGGTTGCCAAGTGACTGTGGCCATTTTCCTATTGATCTCCTGTAGTACAAGCGCGCATCGTGCGATCTGTGCTGGCTGCAGCACGGGCGGGGGGTCGCGCGCTAGCCTCTCGGCGGACGCCACGCGCGGGCGGGCGGCGCGGCGCAGGGCGCGGCGGCGACGGGCGAGCGCCGTAGCTGAAACACCACATTCACACTAACAAACGAGCAGCAAAAACCATTATAGATATCTAACTATGCTCCAAAAATTAATCTAATTAGCAATGCGTTAACATGCTTCTCTCTTCCCGTTCGATATTAAAAAAAAAACTGTTATAAGTAGATTTCACTCTTGAAATTGTATTCGTTTCTCTTTGTATAATAATGTTACGAGCTAGGGGTTCGGGATAAAATAATTAGGTAAGTCCAATTAAACTTTATTAACCAAAATTAACACTATATTAGTAAATCACTCTATAAAAATGTCAACAAAACAAATAACACAATTAAAACAAAAACACTAAAACACTGTATCACTAGTCACTACACTAGTCACTCAGTATCGCGTCTTTATCATTTCAAATAATTGACTTTCCAATCTTAAAAAGAAACTGTCTCTACCGGTCGCTTGCCGCGCTTATATATCTTGTAAGGCGTTTCTTCCAAAACATTCACGTAAGGGGGCGTGGTCCGCACGCTGCCTCACTCCGCCTCGCCCCGTCTCGTACCGCCTCAAACATTCTAGAAGCTACAGTCTTTTACAAGCGCGGTTAGGATACTAGATGGCGGTAGAACAAGTAGTGCGTCCATTTGATAAGAGATGGCTCTAGTATACCGTAGTTAGCTAGGCCGCGCTCGTCACATTAACAATATAATATAATACACACTCAACGGCACATACATAATTCTGACCCCACACAGGAAATTCTTGTGCGGGGTAAGCACTATGTAAGTGCTGTTACCACACTAGGGTAACAACACCTACACTTACATAGTGTGTCTGACTACTTACACTAATTTAAGATCGGGCGCTGAGGATTGAAAAACAGAATTTCTTGTCCGATACTCAAGAGTTCTAAATGCTAACTTTATGTCTACATAATGGCAACTGAACCAGACAACCTAATCTATTTTATAAGATTTAGTTATGATATAACTGTTATATATAACCTATGTACTTTTTTTGAACAATAAAACATTATAAACAATGATTCCGTGTGGTGTGAGGAACGAGTACCGTGGTACTAAGCTCAAGACCCAGAACTGATATAACAAATATCTGCAGAACATAGAAACATTTGTTCCGCAGCGAGAATCGACCTCGACGAGGAGCGGCATCGAAGTCTATTAACCTGTCTCATTTCACATGCTGGTTATTGGAGTACTAGTAGTAGTAGTTTTTGTTTTGAATAGATACTTTACCAAGCGAAATGGACTTACCACTTTCCTTTTCCTTTCCTTTGTAATCAACGTCTAGTGTATCTCTTTTCTTGGGTGACTGAAAGAAAATTAAAGTTATAAAGTACACCTTCAAATAAGTTTCCCTGTTATGGTTCAGAGTAAATACTCTGCAGGGTTACCATTGACACTCGATTATAATCGCAATCAGGATTGAGATCGATTTCATGCTATCCGATACTTCTGAATGTGACATTGACATTTGAGATTTTAGTAGAGTTTGCGATTGAAATGTCACAGGCTAGAAAATCTATAAAATAGAACGAAACTGGATTGTATTGGAATTGAATTGAGATTAAGATTGAACTTAACATATATGTAAATTGAATGATAAGATTGGCTGTGTGTTTTTTAAACGGACGACCGATGTGGCGCGGTGGGCGAAGGTCCGCCTGCTACACAGGAGGTTGCAGGTTCGATTCCCGCCCTGGGACAAATATTTGTACGATCTGCAAATATTTGTTCCGGGTGTTCTGGGTATTTTCTATGTATAATAAAAATATCTATCTATGTAATGTATTGTATTAAGTATATCAGTCATCTAGTACCCATAACACAAGCTCTGCTTAGCTTGGGGCTAGATGATGCTGTGTGGATTGTCCAGCATTATTTATTTATTTATTTACCTAGCCATGCATGTGAAAGTGGTTTTACTTTAGCTCGCCAGATTTAACCTAAACAAACAAACTAACATACAAAAAAACACTTTATATTAAATAAAAGCTTGTAAAAGACCACCTCACCCGTCGTTTGATCTGCTTCTGGTAATGCTGTGCGTCATAGAACTGTGGCTGGGAGCGTCTGACGCGGCCCGTGCGTCGCTTAATGTCCTCCACTGCAGGCAGCGAGTCCGCAGCCCGGCGCGACGCGAAGAACGTATGCCCGCATTTACAGGACTTCGATGCTACAGCAACCTGCAATTTACAGGACTTATATAACATCATTGTACAGCCTGTATGAATCCACATCTGGATTCCAGGCTCAACAAAATCTGTGATATCGGGAATAAAAAGATCATTTATTTGCAAATTGTTCACACTAGTAGGGTGAAGCTGGTAGGGATAGTGGAAAAAGATGTTAGTGTGTATGTATAATTATTTAGATAGTATGGCTATATGGAATTTACTACATTGAAAAGATATAGATAATTAGATATAGAAACATTTATGTTTGTGAAAATGAGTACAAATAAGAAATATTAAAAAAATATTTTGCTTCCTACCACTATTATACACGAAAGTTTGTGAGGATGGATGTTTGTTACTCTTTCATGCAAAAACTACTGAATGGATTTTGATGAAACTTTACAGCAATATATAGCTTATACATCAGAATAACACATAGGCTACTTTTTATCAGGGTAACACGCGGGCGAAGCCATGGGCAGAAGCTAGTTCTCCATAATCTACTTTATAGCATGCAAAATAGAACCTAAGTATATAGTTTTATATTAAAACATAAATATGCACATTTTACTTAATGCATATATTTAAAGTTCATCTAGCTATAATTATTATTAGCTTCATAAAGGGTACAAACAAGATTTACAAAGGGTACGAGGGTTTTGGGTCTGGTTGATGCATTGCAATGGTACTCTTAATTCCTGATGCCCACGACGCAGGGAATCCTAGTGCTTGTTAAGGGCATACATAGTAGGTATTTCTAACTAGTCTGTGGTCAGGACTATGTATGTTTCTATTGGCTGTTCATTTCATCATCTCACCCCGGAATCACTCGCTGCTGGGTATAGTACCGCTTTCTCTTCTGCCAGCCTGCTCTCTCCTGTGCGTCTCTCGTTTTAATGTCGAGCCATTTCCGAGTCCGAGCTTTCGGATGACCAAGATTTCATAGGTCCGGCTGCTCATATATTTATTAATATTGTGTATAATTATAGTAGGCGACACCGCACCATAAACCAACACAATGAACGATGGGGACAGGCCACGGACTGCAGACAGTCAAGAGCAGCTCTACCTGCCATCTTACCACGACTGACGCGTCGCCTACAAAGTCTCAAAAGATCAGACCTCCGGATCATCGTGGGGACTCTAACCGGTCACTGCCCCTTGAACAAACACTTCTACAACATCGGAGCCACAGACAGCCCACTCTGCAGAGGATGTCTAACCGAAGAGGAATCAGCTGCCCACGTAATCCTGGAATGCGTGGGCGTAGCAACTCACCGCGCAAAAATCCTTGGCAACCCAAGGTCACTCCGCGAAGCCTGTGAAGACCCCAGGAAACTTCTGTGCTTCTGGGCGGAGTTGGGCTGGCTAACCCACTAGCCAAAACTCCCACGCACAATGAACCAACTAAAGAGTTTAAATGCGGAAAAGGGAGTCCACACACATACACATACATACATACATATAGTAGGTACCTACAGTTGAGCCATATGTTATCTAATTTGTTTTCTTCATTTTTGGAGAGCGGGCACGCTTTGTCTAATGTCGGGATCAGAGGTTTGAAACAAAAAATTCTTGGGTATATCTTTTCAGTTAGTTACTTACCTGCATTCCACATTTCGGGCAGCTCTTCGCAATCATTTTGTTTCTACCCATTATTTGATTGAATATCAAGACAATTATGTACAAGAAAGCATGAAAATAATGAAATTAAAAATAATTAGAAGGAAATTTTGCTATAAAATGTTTGTTTACTTCTAATTTGTTTTTTTTTAATATGCATAGATGTGTCACAGACTGAAGTGCTGTTTATAACAATTTACCGGAACTTGATGGTTTTAAATAAAGGATAATCGACTAAATTATTTAGTCGATTTGACTACATCGCAACTTCACATTTTTTAAATATTTAGTGATTACCTACCTACCATAAATTTAAAAAAATATTATCGATAAACCCGTTTTGATAGGACAACATGACGAATATGTGATGTACCAAATTAGCATAATTATGCTAAAGATTTATACCTACAATATTTTGACACAAACAATAATAGTTAAAAATAACTGACACCTAGTCAGAGTGTAGTCAAAGACGAGTTCAAACATTAGTTGTTACTTGGTATTTTTATGGATCTACGTATGTATGTACTTAATTAGTTAACTCATAAATCTGTTGATATGCATTCACCATCGGAAATAAATTCGTGTGTGTGTTTCGTTTTAAAATATTTTTAGTATGTAAAAATCCTTATACTAGTATAAACTTTTACGTGTGGTGAAATTACAAGCAAAAGAGAATTTTCACTCGTTATGTCTCCGGGTCGGCAATGCGCGAGTTATTGATAGCATCCATAGGTTACAGTAACCATTTACTAACTGATTGTTTGTTTGCCACTTTAGTTGCAGATTAAAAATGACCACTTCTGTGATTCAGCAAAGAGCACAAACAATTATAAAATATCAGATAAGTACCTATACATTATTCTGGAGCAATAACGGCAAATGAAATTCTGTCTGAATAAACTTGCAGTTCTATTTTTCACACATTATAATTCTCAAAATATCGTTATTCAGGTGGCAACAAACGGAACCGGATGCGTGCGTAGACAATCCAATACTCTAACATTTAATATTAAGGCTGTCACTGTCCTAACATAAAAAAAGACCTAACTATACCAGGCGCACCACTAAAAAACTGAAAAGATGTGAGAACGAAACGAACCAAAATGCTACCTATTTTTAGGACTGCCGCCATCTCTAAAATCTGCCAAGAAATGTGAAAACTCTGGAGTTTGAAGCTTTAAACCCGGATATATCAATTTTTTTTTTAAACTTACTCAGTAAAATTAACAATAATTTCAGTCGCGTATTTTGGGTAGATGTTTCAGCAGCCAAACTATAAATGAAACCCGGCCCGGATGATGCGGACGCCGGACAAATCCGGGGAAACCCGACCATACCATACCTATGTTGATTGACAGCGTTGCCAAAGGTTACTTTTGTAACCTTTTATGTGATTTTTAACTACGTAAGCGTGAGGTATTTGTCTAGTAGACAAACTTTTCCTACCAGTACTTTTCCTTTCACGCTAACGCAAATTTGTCAAGGTAAAACTTGGCACCTGTCACGTGACATTTCCATACAATTTACCAGCAGGGTCTAAGCACCCTGGTTACTTTTAGATTACCTACACAAACTCAAAAGATTACTTTTAGGTGATTTTTGGAATTCGTAGAATTCATAGGTATTTAATTTCTTACTTTAATATTAATTTAAACAGAAATTAGTAGCGTTCTTTATTGCATATTTTTTGCAATGTTGGCAAAAAGTAAAAAAGAAGAAATGGGTTAGAAAAAGACAAATCGTGAAATGCAACTTAATATGGAAAAACTTCTACATTTTTTTTCTGTAAGTGTATCCAACCAACATTTATCAACTTTTAGTATGTACCATAATATATGGGGAAAAATAAGAAAGGTTACTTTTCACACCAAAAGGTTACTTTTTTATCTATTTTAAGTTACTTTTGTCATGACATAGTAGTCTGTAATAGTCATGAGTAGCACACTGTTTGAAAACGAGGATCGTGCGAGGGGCTCAGTTTTACAACTGAGCCACCACACTGTGGTACCACAATTGAGGCGAGGCAGCGAGGCAGTTTCTGAACGTAGTTGAGTGAGGCAGTTTTGGGAACACAGTGTGCACCGTGCGTGTTGTGTGGTGTGGTAATGGACTAGAGTGCTATGTGCGAGGCGGCATGCTGCACGTGTTGTGTGCCGGCGAGCATGTACCTACTCTACTCTACACAATTGTGTTGTGTGGTCACTTTTGTATTGAGGAAGAGGCAGAAACATTCTTGTATGAAAATTAATGGAGCAATTGGCCATAGAATAATCTCTTTTCATAACAATGCGAAAATAGGTAGGTTGGTTAGGTATCACAATGTTTGTTAGAAAATAGTAAGTAATCTACAAGCCACAGTCAACTAGGAATGGTGCAAATAGACAAGACAGCTATATACCTATTCAACTATCTATATTTAACGATCCAATTAATTAATGTTTCTTACTTTAGGTAAGAGGTAGGTAGGTATCTACGAAGCCGGTATCTATCAGTCAGTTTTGAATGTTTGTTTTAAGAATTTTGGTAATGAACGGCTGAACCGTTTTGGAATAGTAAGTAGGTACCAAGATAAGCGTAATATTTATATGTAAGTTCTTATTGTTAGATCAAGATCAACCTAGTAGGTAGTAGGTACCTAGTTTTTGTTGACAAATTTTCTCTAACATAATAATTTTAATAGGTATGTACCTAATTTGAATAATTTTACCAAAATACACATACACACACACACACTGTAGATACATGCAAATACACATGGCGTGGAATTGAACAGCACGGAACGTGTCGGTCGAGTAAGGCCGACTAGGTACCTACCTACTCAACAACACTCGATCGATACGATAGGTATCGAACTGTCACCACAGTCCACACTACACCACACACCAACGAAATCCTTCACTCGAGAGAGCGGCCGACCGACCGATAATGCAGATACATACATTCATCACATAACTCGCTCGCACACAACCACAACACGCTATAGCTCGCGAGCCGAACGACACCTCACCTTCCTCACTTTTGCACGCATGCACAGCGATGTGCGAGCCAACACGATCTTTCCACGCGGCTCGGCTCGAGCCTCGCGCCTAGCACGATTGTGCAACTGTGTTGGTGTGGTGTGGT
Organism: Perizoma flavofasciatum; assembly: GCA_958496245.1. Taxonomy (NCBI): domain Eukaryota; kingdom Metazoa; phylum Arthropoda; class Insecta; order Lepidoptera; family Geometridae; genus Perizoma; species Perizoma flavofasciatum. The sequence goes on from OY292448.1 coordinate 1,434,751, forward strand.
AGCTCGTCCGAACGAAAAGAGTGAGGCCTCGTTTCGAGGAAGTGTATAGCTACAATTGTGGTGCCACACGTGCTGAGGACCCACCACTAGTCTGTAACCCGGCTGGCAACACTGTGGTTGAATGTTGTTTGTTGTCGTTCTTCTATTATTTTATTGCAATTTATTTCCTAATGTTTTTATTTGAGTTTTACACGTATTTTGTAGTCACTTTCCTACACTACATGCTTATTTGAAATCTGTTATCATCAAATGATCTAGAATAAAATCTATTTGAAATGAGAAATAGACCGCGGAATAGTATTAAAATTGCAGGTCTGACCATAGATCTGACGAGTAGTCTGAACAAATTCTTTCTGTGCGAATGTGGTCGAAAGTATGAGAAAAAGATAGTTCTGGTCAAACACGTGGCGAGCTGCAGTGGAATACCAGTTACATATGACTGCCATTGGTGCAATCTGACCTTCAAAAATCGTGGAAACTTAGTCCTACATGCCAAGTATATACATGGTGATGAAAGGTAATTCAAAATTTTAATATCCTATCCTACTTATATTTTTAACGTCAAGATTTAGATGTTTGATAAGTACTAATAATCACTAGCGGGACCGATTTGGATGAGATTTGAAAGACAAGATTTATGACTTACAATCACATTTATGCAACTTTATCTGGGTACCATGCGGGCAAAGCTGAGGCAGAGGCTAGTCCTACTAATATAAATGCAAAAGTTTGTGAGGATGGATGTTTTTTTACTCTTTCACACAAAAACAACTGAACAGATTTTGATGAAACTTTACAGTAATATAGCTTATACACCAGAATAACACATAGGCTACTTTTTATCTGGGTACCATGCGGGCGAAACTGTGGGCAGAAGCTCATTAACTTTAATTAACATCCAAAATTGCATACATTAGTCCTACAAATAGCATAGATTGTGGCTTAGCTTAGTTCTCATGGAAACCCAATAAACATTATTATGTCGAAAGATACATATGTTCATTCACTTGAGACACGAGTGTATGAACATATGTATCTTTCGACATAATAATGTTTAAAATATAATTAATTCCATTCAAAGCTTGCATTACACCACACCACACATCTCTTATATCTAGAATTTATTATGTACATTGTTCTTAACAAATAAACTGTTAAGCAACATTCAGTGCAATTGGAATTGTGTCAGTTAATAGAATTCACAACTGAGCAGAGATAGAGGGAAAGGAGGACCAAAAGACTTTTAAATTGAAATCAGAAATCAGATAGTTTATTTGCATGAATATAGGTCAGCTAATACATGATGTTACAATTTATATAGGGCCTTATATATTCTACCATCCAAATGGTGTGCAAATGTCAATTGGTAGATTGAGAATCAATTTATACAAGAATAATTTATAAAATGTCAGAACTTATGCCCTAATGTTTGAATTAAAAACGTCAATAACTATTACCTACCATGAACAACTTAATCTAATAAAATTCACTCTTAGTTATTGGTCATAATATCATTATTGCCTACTTTGTAGTCCATAAATTCATTAATGTCATAGAAACATCGGTCCCCTAGCATCCTTCGGTTGACCAAGTTCATACAAACTGCATATTCTGTGCTACTTTCATCCTATCATCTCTAATTTACTCTAATCTCAGCTAATTATCTCTTTTTATCCCTAAACTATTTCTGTCCTCAGCCTATGTTTAACTTTCATCTCTGCCATCAAGTTAGGTAACATGGCTAACTGAGAGAGACTGAAGTATTACTGAGTCTAGACTGACTGTCAGTGATATAACCTAACTCAAGTAACAACAAATTCTAGTCAAATAATAATCATATTACTTACTCCCAAATAAATTCAGGACATAAATCAATACTGACTTGTTATCAACAGTAAATCAAGGTATTTTTGCAATAAATCCTCAATGCATAGTTTTACAATGAAAAAAATTATCATTGTGAAAAATAGCTTTAATCATATTACCAACATGATTAATAGAATTTAGGTTTTAAAATTAAAATCATTTAGCATCCCACTTCTGATTTGTCAATAACATTTCACAAATACAAGTTTCTGCTGTAAATTCTTTCATATCATAATTTTATTATTAAAATAGCAATACAAATTGAAAATGTCTGTAATATAATATGAATTGATTGTCTTTAAGAATGGATCCTCCATTAACAACGAAAGTTCCCAAAAGTATTAAAAGGTATGTTAATAGAATTGAAATTCCATTGACCGTTCTCATGCTGATGTTTTGGTGACTGTTTAGAGTTCCTCCCTCATGAGCACTGTCTGTGACCACCAAACATCAGTAGGGGAATAGTAAAGTATGTGCTATTTATTGATGTTTCTTTTTTTTTTTGCTTAACTAATATTTACCTACTTAAAATGTTTTGCATGCTTGTTCAATTTTATATAACTTACTTTTAATTTCTCATTAAGTGAAATATGTAATTTCTTTTGAGAATACATTTCTTTAACCAGATTTATAGTCAATAGTATCCTATAAAATAATGCTTAAAACTATATAAATAAATAGACACCTAACAGACACTTACTATAGTCATGCCCCTGTGTCCTGTGTCAAGGACTACGAGTACCATGCTGTACAACACACAGATTTAAAACAAATATCTCAGAACATGCCCATAATGGCCTACATTAGTTTTCTATTGAAAAGTTTGAACGAGTTTTGATTGTTTATAGTTTTGGTATATTTCAAACTATGCTTCATGAGCATGCACATGAAGCAAAAACATGCTCTCTTTACCTTTGACTACCGTCATCATCATCATCATAGCCTGTAGAATTCCACTGCTGGACAAAGTCTCTCCCAAAGAATGCAATATGTATGTATGTGAGTGGACTCCCTTTTCCGCATTCGGACTCTAAGTTGGTCCATTATGCGTGGAAGCCTTGTTAAATAACCAGCCAGCCTAAGAATGCCATAAAAAGTCTCAAGTCACCTTCATCCACCAACTTCCGGCAACATTTAGTATGTCTTCGACGTTCATCTCGCGCAAATAAACAGCCTCATTGCAAAGCAGGCTCTGCGGGAGCAGTAACTGCATCCTAAACGCGATTGCTTGTCAAAGTCGAAGACAAAATTAATTTATTAATTATAATCACATACAGATACTCATTTATTTTTAACCATGGGAACATAGAGTACACTTGGTTACGTCGAAAACTTACTACTTAGAATGGTGCTAGAAACAGGCAAGTATTTTACATACACACTTATGAATGTTTACATAATTATATTAAATTAAATTAAAATGCTGCTATAAAGGGGCATTGTTAAAAAAAATGTAGGTACAATAATACTAAATAATATTTTCTGCTGTAAAGGGGCATTGTCAAGTACATAATGTTAAAATTTTGGGTTACATGTCATAATCACTTTGAATGGCTAATTTCACCTATTGCCTGTTCCTCCACGACTAAGCCAGGAAAACAAGGCTGGTTATTCTTTTTAATGATCCTTATACATAACTATAGGTACCTACCTACCTACATTTTTCATCCAGTTGGAGCAACTTAAATTCCAAGATTATTTATTTACTAACTCTTTATTGCACATTTAATGAAAAGTGAACAATAGGCGGACTTAATGCTAAAGCATTTTCTACCAGCCAACACAATTTGTAGTGGTTGGCGGTAAGCATGCTACAATTTTTTATAAACTTATACCAATAGATACAATATTATTTTACTAGTTTCTGCCCACGGCTTCGCCCGCGTGGTACCAGGATAAAAAGTAGCCTATGTGTTATTCTGATGTATAAGCTAATATTACTGTAAAGTTTCATCAAAATCCGTTCCTAACAAACTTTCGCGTTTTTAATATTAGCAGGATATATCTAATCACATTTACTTAATACATACATAAACTCACGCCTGTTTCCCGGCGGGGTAGTCAGAGACTACGGATTTTCACTTGCTACGATCCTGACATACCTCTTTTGCTTCATTCACTCTCATTACATTCTTCATACGTAATGCATGTATATAATTATATATTACAGGCACTTATACTTATGCATATAGATAATAGTTTGAAGGTATTATTTATTGGATATTATATATTTATATTTTATTATATTATATTATTGGAATTGGACTCAAATTAAAGTGCCATGTTTGTTACATGCACTCTTTGGGGGAAGCCTACGTCCAGCAGTGAACTACTACGGGCGATATATAATAATACTAGCTGCACCCCGCGGTTTCATTCGCGTAAGTTTCGATTTTATACTCGTGATAACTCCGAAATTAAATGACCGATTCGAATGATTTAAATAAAAAATTACTGCTACATAAATACCCTTGGTGATAAAACTATTTATTTGATCAAGAATTAATACTACGATACGAATGTAAACAACTTTTGTTGCTACCGGCGGTGTTTATGGTATAAATACTTTTTAATTCATTCGAATCGGACGTTTAATTTCAAAGTTATTACGAGTATAAAAATACAACACGCGAACCGCCCCGCGACGTTCCCTGCTCTATAGAGCGGGCGTTGCCGAGGAGCGGGAGGGGTTACGTCTATGAGTAAGGTACCCGCGCGGCGCAGACGCATCAGTAAGATGTAGGTACATAACTACATAATATGTTTGTTACTTCTTCACGCAAAAACTAATGAACCGATTGCGATGAAACTTGATAGGTACATAGCTGTTACTTTTATTTCGATATTCCAACGGAAACGCCACTTACGCGGGTGAAACCGCGGGGCGCAGCTAGTTTTCTATAAATGAGTTCACCTTTTTCGATTGGCACCACACTAAAGCTGAATGAAGGATCATATAAAAAATAACCAAGCAGAGTTTGTTGCCTGATTCTTCTAGACTTGGTCGCAGGCGAGAAATCGCCTTCAATTCACTTTCCAATTTTAAATTCACGTAGTTTTTAAGTTGACGTTTCTATATGATCCTTGTTATTTCAATGAATAAAAACATTTGACTTTGACTTTGACTTTGAGTTACGGTACTTCTACTACTGATAAAGCATTAGCGCAAACAGTTTGACCGTTATTTACTACTGTTTCCAGCTATAAAGACAGCGAGTCTACCAAAAAACCAAAAAACTTCGAATGCAACGCTTGCGATTCCAAATACGACGCTATGTGGAAACTGAAGTACCATATCCGAGGCACTCATTACAACCTACTTTATGGAACACCCCGTTCCGAGACTCAGCAAGTCAATCAGGTCTGGTTCGAGAAAGTCCTCAACTCAGCGAACCTCGTGGAGATCAAGAAGACAGGACCGAACACCCTGCTAATGAAAGGCTACCCTCCGGACACAAGAGTTAAACTCAGCGAGCACAGCACAGACAAAATAGACTTGCATAGTGTATATCCGACTGGAAGGAAAAAAGTTATCGATGTCCCTTGTAGTATATGTAAGAAGAATTTCAAAAATAGAGATTTAAAAAAGCATATTCAGGAAGCGCATCAGAAAGATTTCGCCAAGCATAAATGTAATAATTGCGGGATGACATTTAAGCGATCTTATATATACTTGAAGCATGTTTGCAATAAGTTAGATGGACGGTTTAGGAGACGGAGGGTTGATGGGGTTGTTCAGTTCGGGAAACGTGGGATCACAATAACTAATGTGTCAAGCTTACACCCTGTGGAGATAGATTGATCGATTATTGGAACGGTACTCACGACTCTTGACGGCCTCTGGCGCGCAAAGGCCCGCCTGAGACGCAGAAGGTTGCGGGTTCGATTCCCGCCGTGGGACAAATGTTTGTATCTGCAAATATTTATCTCGGGTCTGGGTGTTTTCTATGTATTTACAAAAAAAAGTATATAAGTATGCCAGTCATGTAGTTCCCATACTACAAGTTCTGCTTAGTTTGGGGCTAGATGGTGTTGTGTGAAAAATTACCAGAATTATGTATTACTAGCTTCCGCCCACGGCTTCGCCCGCGTGGTACCCGGATAAAAAGTAACCTATTCTGTTATTCTGATGTATAAGCTATATTACTGTAAAGTTTCACCAAAATCCGTTCAGTAGTTTTTGCGTGAAAGAGTAACAAACATCCTCACAAACTTTCACGTTTATAATATGATAAATCATTTAGTCGTTGTTAAATTGATGGTAATCAACGAACATTTCATATAGGTAAATAGACAAACAAAACAAAGTCATTAAAATCACAAGGATTATAGATAGATAGATAGATAAATAAAACATTTATTCGTTGCTACAGATACACACCAATATACACTTATTGCCAGTAAGTTTGTGTTTGTGTGTGTTGTAGCACAACAAAAAGGAACATGGCTCAGTGAAAAAAATTATAATATTAGTAGGATGTTATTACTTATTGACTGTTTAATCACTTGACGATAATAAAAATAGCATGTTAATTTTTATAAACAATATTTCAAAATTATGTTTATAATTTAAATTGTATGCGGGTCTTTATTTCGTTTATCTTATTATTATTGCTCCAAAGTTTCGGCTGTGTTACAACAGCCGCGGTCGCTCTGTTTCTCGACGGTAGCTCGATATACTCCAGTCTACTCGTGACCACGGCTGACGCAACACAGCCGAAACGTCGGCAAAATAATAAAACGGTAAACGCGGCTAAGACCCGTATAAAACTTTGAATGAAGTATTTGAAAACTACTGACGTGTTTCCAACATCGATTAAAGCACCCCCTAGTGACTTGTGTGTTAAAGATGATGTTTACCTATTTGTTTATAATTAATAAGTTTTACTGGACGTATCTTAATGCTGTTTACACTATCGTATACTCATTGAATTTGGGAATTTTCAAGGAAGGTTTAACCTACAAATATACCTATACATTATTTTATATGTATATTTTGTGGTTCTTATGTAGTTTACATTCGTTTGATATTATCGGAAAATTAGTTGAGTTCTCATCACAAACTTTACCACCAGTAGTTTTATTTATAATTATTTATTTTTCGCTTTAAATGGCTTGGATTTAGGTAAATAAAATAATTTTATTTACCTAAATCCCAATTAAAAAATAAGATTATTTATTTCAGATAACTTGATCAATTTGTATTTAAGACTATTCATTTATTAACACTTATTGCACATTTTATGAAAGTGAACAATATGCGGACTTAATGCTAAAGCATTTTCTACCAGCCAACCCAATTTGTTGTGATTGGCAGTAAGCATGCTACAATTTTATCAACTTATATAATAGATACAACATCATTTTATATATCAAATCAACTTTAAAATTATATATATTTAATATATAATTATATAGATATAGGCACTTATACATATAAATAATAGTATAAGGTAGGGTAGATAAACTATGAATACAACTCATCAAGGAAATGTTTGCGAGTTCATCTTTTGAAACATTCTTTAGACTATGTCAGACAAAAAATATATAATTATGGCAAATACGAGTCACAGAAAATGGGAGCGTTCGGGTTATGATGAGATAAAATTATTACTACGTTACCCCCTCCTAATATAATTTTTACTAAAAACGGAACCGTGCATTGTGGAAAAAAAACATGGTAAATATTCCGGTTTTAGTAAAAAATATATTCATAACAATAATAGTGTCAAAAGTAGTATTTTAGAAGGGTTAATGTATATCTTTTTGAAAATAATAAGATATATGTTGCTATTATTTATCTCAGACTTCGTAAGTATCTGGTCATTTGTGATGCGTTACAGCGGCCGAAGCCAACAGCACAGGTCACTGGTCACAGTAACATAGGTATTTTGTACAAATAAAATATAAGAAAAGGTGAATTATTTAAAGTGTAGGCGAGACAGATGAGATACTATTCCATATGTGAGTGAAAACATTGGGTTAGTAAATGTTAGTGGAATGAAATTCAACACTAGCCATTCCTCATATTGTAAAAACGGGAATTTTCATGTACCGCACTATCGGTGAAGGCACCGACTAAGTTTCGACTCATTCCGTGAGTCTTCATCAGTGAGCGATCACGACGCGATAGTGCCTTCACCAATAGTGCGGTACGTGAAAATTCCCGTTTTTACAATATTGTTAAGAGAACCCTAGGGTTCGGGATAAAATAATTAAGTCCAATTAAACACTGTATTAATAAATCACTCAATAAAAATGTCAACAGAACAAATAACACAACGAAACTACACAATTAAAATAAAAACACTAAAACACTGTATCACTTGGTACAACACTAGACTCTCGTCTATATATCGTCGTTATATCTCGTAAGACGTCTCTTCCAGAACAATCTCGTAGGGGGCGTGGCCCGTATGCCTCGCTCCGCTCCATCTCGTACCGTCCCGAACATTCTGCATAATTCCGTCCTTTTCTAGAGCGGTTAGTGCCGATGGCGGTAACAAGTAGTGCGTCCATTTGATAAGAGAAGGCGCTAGCGGACCGTAGTCAGCTAGGCCGCGCTCGTCACAATATGAATAATCAAATTCACTATAGTTTTTTGGAATAAAACTAGCCATTCCGTTTTTATTATTAACTTATTTCATCAGCACTCGAACACAATATTTATTTACTTTTACATAATCCTATTTATTAGCTAAGTACCGTCTTCACGATGCGCGATGGCACATATATTATAATACGCAAAAGTGTTGGTAAGGCCACGAGTTCGAATTAGCTTTTTATTGTTATTTTTGTAAATGATGTACCTAAGTATAGACGTGTGCCTTGAGCGATGCTTGCTTATGTAGGTACCTAAATAAAGAACAATTAGGTACCTAAGTAAAATGTGACTAGGTACGTTTTGTAAGTAAGTAGATGATTTAAAGTAAATCCTCTTTTTTATAACCTAAAATCATTTTGGTGCGAAAGTATGTATGATACCACTATTCGTAACTGCTAAACCGATTTGGATGCAATTAGGAATAATTATAGAACGTGACTTGAAACAACCCTATTTTTATCCAGGTACCATGCGTGTTTATTTATCTCACGAACTACCTATACTTATTCAAAACTTCATCCTAATGAATTCAGCTGCTCCGAAAATTCTTAGCAACATACATCCATCCATACATACTTTCGCATTTATGATATAGATAGGATAGTTAGTTACCATTAAGTATACTTAGTTATTTATGTATTTACCTGCAACACATAACGTGTATGAATTTAAAAGAGGTCTGGGTACTAGACAAATAAATACCTCACGCTTACTTTTCCTTTCCCGCTAACGCAAATTTATCAAGGTAAAACTTGGCAGCTGTCACGTGATATTTCCACAGCTAATGTAATTTCCATATAATTCAATCTTTCTGCAGGCGTTAACACCAACAGAAAGTAGTATTTGTCCCCTGGTATGAATGAATGAGTGAAAATACTTTATTGTATATACCTACGGTACAAGAAAATTACAAAAACTTTATATAACTAAATGTACAATAGGTAAATGGTAGGTAAACAATAAAATTGCTATCCTAACTTTTATTTATGTAACTACCTATCTATTTAATTAACTCTATTGCGCATATTATGAAAAACGACAAAATATGCGGACTTCATGTCAATGCATTTTTACCAGCCAACCTATGTTGTAATTGGCGGTAAGCATGCTTAACATTTTATCAACTTATATAATAGATACAATATTATTTTATATATTTAATCACATTTACTTAATATATATAACTAGCTACTGCCCACGGCTAGCTAAAAATTAGCCTCTATGTTAATCTGATGTATAAGCTATATTAATAATAAAAATAATAATAATAATGCTGGACAATCCACACAGCATCATCTAGCCCCAAGCTAAGCAGAGCTTGTGTTATGGGTACTAGATGACTGATATACTTAATACAATACATTACATAGATATATATTTTTTTATTATACATAGAAAATACCCAGAACACCCGGAACAAATATTTGCAGATCGTATCTTAATATTACTGTTAAGCATTTTATATTTGTGACTTTTTATAACAATTTATGTCAAACGCTGGATAGAGAGGGCGCCACTATCAAGTTTGAGCATTCTAGATCACTGTTTCTCAAAGTGGGCGATAACGCTCCCTTATGGGCGCTGGAAGCCTTCAGGCAGGCGATAGAAGGCTCTTAGAAGATATTGGGGGCGCTAACGCGGTCTAGAGGGGAAAGCATGTTATGTTTAAACAAATTGAGGGGCGCTAGGTAATTTTTAATTCTCAAAGTGGGTGCTAGGAAAAATAAGTTTGAGAACCTCTGTTCTAGATGATGAATCACTGCAATCTTCTATTATAATTAATGTAGTTAATTGAATGTATTTGTTTTTGAAATAAATGAATGAAATTATTGAAGAATTATCAACTATTTACTACGATATGTAAAGATAACTTCACTTTGTTCCTAACTGGTTAAAATAAATAAATGAATTTACAGTGCTCGTGTCTATTTTGTTTTTATCAATCAAATCATGGGCATTTATATCAGCAAAATATTTGTTTACACTTTATAGCACATTTTATAAAAAGTGACAATAATAGACGGGCATAATGCTTAACAAATTTCTACCAGTCAATCAAATTTATTGAGATAGACTGTAATAGGTAGGTACTTAATATTTTGTGTAAGAAACACTGTTGCTCTAGAACGTAGGTACCTAATGTTCGTATACACAGGCAGACGAAATTTTTTCATAGAAATCTGTCACTAGTTCTAAAAAGCATGCCCAATTATCCACATAAGCTAATTTTGCTTAAAAAGTCTGGCATCAATGTCCAATGGAAAAACTGGTAAGCGTCCTTAGCGGACGTATCGATAACTAATTTATAGACAAAAATGAGTAAATGTTTCACACGACGACAGACAGCGGTCAGCAGACGCTGTCTGTTTTCAACAGCCAAGTGTAAGTAGTTTGAAAGCAGCAAATGGCCTAAAAGGTATATTGTGTTTCAAGGATCCGTAAATTACGGTAAGTGACCGGTTACCGATATGTGGGCTGTACCTACGCCTACCTACCTTTATTTTTACAACTAAAGTGACTAACAAAGTCACTTTAGTTGTAAAAATAAGGGCCAGACGTGGTGGTGGGGGTAATAGGTATTTAGTTATAATTTGTCGAGTATTTTTATTTTTCGTATACGCCTTATATGGTTATGGTATTAAAACGGCGTTTTTGATATAAAATAGTTTATTTATTATGCGTCGCGTATCTGTCGTGGCAGGCTTGGCTATAAAGCACGTGCAGCATGCCCCGGTCTCCGGCGCTGAGCTCGGCGCGATGTCCCATCGTCAGCGTGCGTTGCCAGAGGTGGTCCTGGCAATCATTACACAACTGTCAGAAGAGATCTCCCAACTTACCAGCTGTCTGGCTTCGCGTTAACCAAGCATCACCGTGTAAACAGTCGGTTAAGTAAGCCATTAATTAGGCAAGTAGATTTGAAATCATGTTGAAATAGATAGCAGGAGGGGGAAGGTCTAGGCTGAGTTAAAAAGACGGTAGAAACATGTCGAAACGGTCAGAGAATCGTCCAGATTTCTGTATGTGTTATACCCTCATCACGTTTCTCATTCTCTCGGGAGCTTCACTATCTTTCCATTCGCCAGTTTTCAACGAAGTCTAGATTTCAATAACCTCTGATTAATTCCAGTGGTTTAACTCATATTACCTATAGAGTTAAACCACTAGAATAAATTAGCAAAAAATATATGATTTCAGTCAGATACTTGCCTATTGACGGTCTGTCTGGCTTCGTGTAAACCAGGCATTACAAAGTAACAGAGTTAGCGACTACAGGGGGGCTAGACAAATACCACTTTCTGTTGACGTTAACGCCTGCGGAAAGATAAAATTGTATGGAAATGACGTTTGCTGCGGAAATGTCACGTGACATTTTCATACAATGTTATCTTTCCGCAGGCGTTAACGTCAACAGAAAGTGGTATTTGTCTAGCCCCCCAGGTACAGTTATTGGGTCGATTCTTTATTCTTTATTGTACACACCCGCCTACATACTCGTTAATCTGTTTTTGTGGAACTTTGTAAGCTAGGTATACGGAGGAGGGCGTTGATGCCTGTGACATAGTATTTTTTACTTCTGCGAGTATCATCGTTTTTCACTTTGTTTTCAAACACATGTAACTGTTCCAATAAAGATATTTTTGTTTTTTTTTTTAACCTAAGGGTTTAGGGGTTGGCACATAGTGTAGGTACCTGAGCGGGTTGGAAGGTAGTCTGTCCGTGGTTGCACGCGCGGCACATGTAGTTGGCGGGCGCGTGCGTAGCGCTCTCAAAGTCGTAGCTCGAGTCTCGCAGCGCCGCCGCTAGCGGCGCCTTCTCCAAGTAGTGCTCCTTGCCTGGCCAACCAACGTTCAATCACACTCCGGTTACTCTCATTAAATATATAAAACAAAAGCGTAATAATCACCACTGTGCTTTTTTAAAGTAGGTTTTACCTAGGTACTTAAAAAAAATTCTGGGTGTTGAGTAACCACGATGCTCGTAGTTCCAGATACCCACGACACGGGATCCTAGTGTGGGGTCAGGACTTTGTATGTATATGTAGGGCGTTTATTATTATTTTATTAATATTATTTATCTATCTATAGATAGATAAATAATAATAATTTATAAATTATACTTGTAAAAAAGCTGAAAAGTTTTTTTTTCAACAAACAATCTATGGAACTACCAGTCGGATTTGAAAAAATATTTTTTCATTTGATAGCCCAATTCATGAGGAAGGTTATAGGCTATTTAACATCAAGCTACGACCCCTAGGAACCGAATTCACGAGGAAGGTTATAGGCTATTTAACATCAAGCTACGACCCCTAGGAACCGAATTCACGAGGAAGGTTGTATCAAGCTGCGACCCCTAGGAGCCGAATTCACGAGGAAGGTTATAGGCTATTTAACATCAAGCTACGACCCCTAGGAACCGAATTCACGAGGAAGGTTGTATCAAGCTGCGACCCCTAGGAGCCGAATTCACGAGGAAGGTTATAGGCTATTTAACATCAAGCTACGACCCCTAGGAACCGAATTCACGAGGAAGGTTGTATCAAGCTGCGACCCCTAGGAGCCGAATTCACGAGGAAGGTTATAGGCTATTTAACATCAGGTTACGACCCCTAGGAACCGAATTCACGAGGAAGGTTGTATCAAGCTGCGACCCCTAGGAGCCGAATTCACGAGGAAGGTTATAGGCTATTTAACATCAAGCTACGACCCCTAGGAACCGAATTCACGAGGAAGGTTATAGGCTATTTAACATCAAGCTACGACCCCTAGGAACCGAATTCACGAGGAAGGTTGTATCAAGCTGCGACCCCTAGGAGCCGAATTCACGAGGAAGGTTATAGGCTATTTAACATCAGGTTACGACCCCTAGGAACCGAATTCACGAGGAAGTTCGTATCAAGCTACGGCCCCTAGGAGCCGAATTCATGAGGTAGGTTATAGGCTATTTAAGTTCACGCTACGACCCCTAACAGCCAAGAAAGTGATAGCGCGGACGGGCGATGCAAAGCGGTGGGTAGAGGCGGAAGGCGACAGCCACACAGCTAGTTAATACAAGAGAGCCGACCTTTCTGCACGTTGTTCCAGTGGACGTTTACGTAATAGTCGCGGTCGTGTCGGTTGGACTGCATGGGCAAGCCGAGCGCCCTGAGCAGCTGGTTCAGGGTGTGCGCCGTGTGGCCGGGCGCACCCTCCACCATCGACTCGAGAGATACTGTCTGTCAAAAATGAAATGGTCATATTTATTTATGACGTTAAATTAGTTAATTTTATCACATTATATTTTAATGATTTATAACATTTATTTTGCACATAAACTTGAATATAAAAATAAATAATGCCGGATATTTTCACACAGCATCATCTAGCCCCAAAGTAAGTAGGGCTTGTGTTATGGGAACTACATGATATACTACTCATATACATTTTTTTTGTAAATACATACATATTATACATACGAAACACCCAGAACCGAGACAAATATTTCCAGGTAATACAAACATTTTTGCGTGGCGGGAATTGAACCCGCAACCTTCTGCGTCTCAGGCGGACCTTAGCCCACTGCGCCACAGAGGTCGCCATATATGAATATAATGATGTGTTTATTGAATCATGAATATATCAAAATTCAGGGTACCCAACAATAAAAATAATGTGTAGGCAGATATTTGTTTTGCTATGTGTTGCGTTTATTAATAAAGTTGGACGGTAAAATTTACCAACGCACCATGTTTAAACAAGGTCTATGAAGGGCCAAGTCTAAAGAGAGCATGTTTTATTCAGCACATGAGACTCTTCACCGTATTGTCACAGGATGGCAATCTCTGATGCCGTCCAGAGATGCTGATGATCAGTGATGCCTCTGCTGTAGCAAGGGTTTCGGTAACAGCTTTGGTACCAACAGGTGGGCCGTATGCGTGTTATGTATGCTTGCATTTGATTTGTGTAAAAAACGGGCATTGGTAGCTAAAAAGTACCAAGACTATAGTGAAACAGTCAGCAAACACTGCTGGGTTTATTTTTCCCAACCATTGCCGCGAGGCACTGTCTTTAATCAACATTGAAGCACTTTTTAGGATATTATTACTTAGTTCCATGATATCAAACCACTATAATTTCGTGGTTAAAACGACCTGGTTTCCTTCAGTTGCGGCGTATCCTGCCCGAGCCGCGCGAACCATCTCATCCTGGTATTTGGTCGGTTCGTACAGCTACGTACATGCACTGACCTGGTTTCCTTCGAGGAAGCCTAGTTGCGGCGTCTCCACCCTAAACCTCGCGAACCATCTCATCCTGGTATTTGGTCGGTTCGTACAGCTACATGCACTGACCTGGTTTCCTTCGAGGAAGCCTAGTTGCGGCGTCTCCACCCCAAACCTCGCGAACCATCTCATCCTGGTATTTGGTCGGTTCGTACAGCTACATGCACTGACCTGGTTTCCTTCGAGGAAGCCTAGTTGCGGCGTCTCCACCCTAAACCTCGCGAACCATCTCATCCTGGTATTTGGTCGGTTCGTACAGCTATCATGCACTGACCTGGTTTCCTTCGAGGAAGCCTAGTTGCGGCGTCTCCACCCTAAACCTCGCGAACCATCTCATCCTGGTATTTGGTCGGTTTGTACAGCTACATGCACTGACCTGGTTTCCTTCGAGGAAGCCTAGTTGCGGCGTCTCCACCCCAAACCTCGCGAACCATCTCATCCTGGTATTTGGTCGGTTCGTACAGCTACATGCACTGACCTGGTTTCCTTCGAGGAAGCCTAGTTGCGGCGTCTCCACCCCAAACCTCGCGAACCATCTCATCCTGGTATTTGGTCGGTTCGTACAGCTACATGCACTGACCTGGTTTCCTTCGAGGAAGCCTAGTTGCGGCGTCTCCACCCCAAACCTCGCGAACCATCTCATCCTGGTATTTGGTCGGTTCGTACAGCTACATGCACTGACCTGGTTTCCTTCGAGGAAGCCTAGTTGCGGCGTCTCCACCCCAAACCTCGCGAACCATCTCATCCTGGTATTTGGTCGGTTCGTACAGCTACATGCACTGACCTGGTTTCCTTCGAGGAAGCCTAGTTGCGGTGTATCCGCCCCGAACCTCGCGAACCATCTCATCCTGGTATTTGGTCGGTTCTTACAGCTACATGCACTGACCTGGTTTCCTTCGAGGAAGCCTAGTTGCGGCGTCTCCACCCCAAACCTCGCGAACCATCTCATCCTGGTATTTGGTCGGTTCGTACAGCTACATGCACTGACCTGGTTTCCTTCGAGGAAGCCTAGTTGCGGTGTATCCGCCCCGAACCTCGCGAACCATCTCATCCTGGTATTTGGTCGGTTCTTACAGCTACATGCACTGACCTGGTTTCCTTCGAGGAAGCCTAGTTGCGGCGTCTCCACCCCAAACCTCGCGAACCATCTCATCCTGGTATTTGGTCGGTTCGTACAGCTACATGCACTGACCTGGTTTCCTTCTAGGAAGCCTAGTTGCGGCGTCTCCACCCCAAACCTCGCGAACCATCTCATCCTGGTATTTGGTCGGTTCGTACAGCTACATGCACTGACCTGGTTTCCTTCGAGGAAGCCTAGTTGCGGTGTATCCGCCCCGAACCTCGCGAACCATCTCATCCTGGTATTTGGTCGGTTCTTACAGCTACATGCACTGACCTGGTTTCCTTCGAGGAAGCCTAGTTGCGGCGTCTCCACCCCAAACCTCGCGAACCATCTCATCCTGGTATTTGGTCGGTTCGTACAGCTACATGCACTGACCTGGTTTCCTTCGAGGAAGCCTAGTTGCGGTGTACCCGCCCCGAACCTCGCGAACCATCTCATCCTGGTATTTGGTCGGTTCTTACAGCTACATGCACTGACCTGGTTTCCTTCTAGGAAGCCTAGTTGCGGCGTCTCCACCCCAAACCTCGCGAACCATCTCATCCTGGTATTTGGTCGGTTCGTACAGCTACATGCACTGACCTGGTTTCCTTCGAGGAAGCCTAGTTGCGGTGTATCCGCCCCGAACCTCGCGAACCATCTCATCCTGGTATTTGGTCGGTTCTTACAGCTACATGCACTGACCTGGTTTCCTTCGAGGAAGCCTAGTTGCGGCGTCTCCACCCCAAACCTCGCGAACCATCTCATCCTGGTATTTGGTCGGTTCGTACAGCTACATGCACTGACCTGGTTTCCTTCGAGGAAGCCTAGTTGCGGTGTATCCGCCCCGAACCTCGCGAACCATCTCATCCTGGTATTTGGTCGGTTCTTACAGCTACATGCACTGACCTGGTTTCCTTCGAGGAAGCCTAGTTGCGGCGTCTCCACCCCAAACCTCGCGAACCATCTCATCCTGGTATTTGGTCGGTTCGTACAGCTACATGCACTGACCTGGTTTCCTTCGAGGAAGCCTAGTTGCGGCGTCTCCACCCCAAACCTCGCGAACCATCTCATCCTGGTATTTGGTCGGTTCGTACAGCTACATGCACTGACCTGGTTTCCTTCGAGGAAGCCTAGTTGCGGCGTATCCTGCCCGAGCCGCGCGAACCATCTCATCCTGTTATTTGGCCGGCTCGTACAGCTACATGCACTGCCCTGGTTTCCTTCTAGGAAACCTAGTTGCGGCGTCTCCACCCTAAACCTCGCGAACCATCTCATCCTGGTATTTGGTCGGTTCGTACAGCTACATGCACTGACCTGGTTTCCTTCTAGGAAGCCTAGTTGCGGCGTCTCCACCCCAAACCTCGCGAACCATCTCATCCTGGTATTTGGTCGGTTCGTACAGCTACATGCACTGACCTGGTTTCCTTCGAGGAAGCCTAGTTGCGGCGTCTCCACCCCAAACCTCGCGAACCATCTCATCCTGGTATTTGGTCGGTTCGTACAGCTACATGCACTGACCTGGTTTCCTTCGAGGAAGCCTAGTTGCGGCGTCTCCACCCCAAACCTCGCGAACCATCTCATCCTGGTATTTGGTCGGTTCGTACAGCTACATGCACTGACCTGGTTTCCTTCGAGGAAGCCTAGTTGCGGTGTATCCGCCCCGAACCTCGCGAACCATCTCATCCTGGTATTTGGTCGGTTCTTACAGCTACATGCACTGACCTGGTTTCCTTCGAGGAAGCTTAGTTGCGGCGTCTCCACCCCAAACCTCGCGAACCATCTCATCCTGGTATTTGGTCGGTTCGTACAGCTACATGCACTGACCTGGTTTCCTTCGAGGAAGCCTAGTTGCGGTGTATCCGCCCCGAACCTCGCGAACCATCTCATCCTGGTATTTGGTCGGTTCGTACAGCTACATGCACTGACCTGGTTTCCTTCGAGGAAGCCTAGTTGCGGCGTCTCCACCCCAAACCTCGCGAACCATCTCATCCTGGTATTTGGTCGGTTCGTACAGCTACATGCACTGACCTGGTTTCCTTCGAGGAAGCCTAGTTGCGGTGTATCCGCCCCGAACCTCGCGAACCACAGCAGACTGCGCGCTCGAAGCACCTCGTCCTTCTCCACCTCCTGGAATACGACGCACGACGCAAGCTCTATTGTGGCCATCGCGAATTTCAGATGCATGTGGAACTCGCTGTTTTCTTCAGAACAAACAACAGACGTAAAAAAAGTGGAATTATGTATACAAAACAATACCTGAAAAATAATTGTGTAAGTATTTGGTGATCCTAATTTTTTTATGCAACTGTGTGTGTGTGCCTGTCACAAGGTAAAACATACATTTATGGAATTAAGTAGTTGATAAATATTTCTATTGAACACCTCCGTAAAGTCACGCCTAAGTCTACCTGCCACAAGTCATATATCTTTGAACGATTTAATCACAGAAAACAGCTTTTTATCGTCTTTTTCCCATAATTGGTCAATGATGTACACTGATTTCCATATAGTCATACTCCGAGTTCTTATGTAAACTGACGTATTTTGTTAGCTTTGCGGCGTTCACACAAATCGATACGCTTTTAAAGGTTTAAAACAGATAGGTATAGATTTCATTCATAAGGATTATTAAGAATCAATCAACTAATTATTAAAATCTAAGTAAAGATAATTTACGAAGGTTCCTCGCGACCAGAGCAAGTCCTTCATTCAGCTACAAATGAAGGTATGTACCTAGGTACGATTATTTTTGCCAATTTAGTTGTATAAAAAAAATGTACCTACCTATATAATAATAATAATTATGCTGGACATTTTTCACACAGCACCATCTAGCCCCAAACTAAGCAGAGCTTGTATTATGGATACATGACTGATGTATCCATAATGTGTGATGACACCCTAAAATCAGTTTCACTGTGGAGCGTGAACAAAACAAAACTCTGCCTTTTCTAGATGTGTTGGTCAAGCGAGAAACTTCAGGACGCTTCTCACATTCGATATACCGCAAACCAACACATACAGACAGATACCTTAGAGCTGACTCTCACCACCATCCAGCACACCTCGCCTCTGTACCACGCACTCTAATAAATAGAGCTCTTAGGTTGTGTGACCCACAATACGTGGATGCTGAACTGTCACATGTGAAAGAGGTGTTAGAGAGAAACGGCTATGGTTGGAGACAAAGTTTTCGGATCGCAAACACGTCTATGAGGTCACGCAAGGCATCGGTAGAGAGAGCTGTAGCATACTTACCATTTGTTAAGGGAATAACAGATAAAATCGGGCACGTCTTACGTCGAAAGTACAGCATAAAAACGATATTCCGACCCCTGACACAATTGCTACGTTCTCCCAAGGATAGAGACCCATTAGGTGTCCCCGGTGTCTACAAGATTCCTTGTGACTGCGGTAAATGCTACATCGGCGAGACAAAACGCAACATTTCTACAAGGCTCACCGAACACATACTCGCTGTGAAGAACTTAGATATCAACAGTTCCGCCATAGCAGAGCATTCGCTGGTCACTGGTACGACGCACTATATCCGTTTTGATAAAGCCCGGGTCTTGGCAAGAGAAAAGTTTTTCGTTCCTCGCAAGATCCGCGAAGCTATCGAGATAGGTCGTTTACCAAACTTTAACAGAGACCGTGGATGGGCTTTACCCCCCGCCTGGAAGTCATGTCTGTATGGACTGCATGATAACGGGGGAGTCGAATCTGACATTGCCACAGTGAGCGTAGCCTGTCTGGCTCCTCCAGGAATAGGTTATTGCATCGACGTGAGCAGTAGCGTAGACGATGTAGCACCCCTACCACCAGTAGTTACTACAACGCTACGAACACAATCGCCCCCTCCACTCGCGCGCCTTTATAACCGCGCACAACGTGCGGCAGCGCGTAGTGCACGGCGCGACGCGGAAGGAGAAAGTCGCAACCACTCACCCTGATGAAGACTCTCGGAATGAGTCGAAACTTAGTCGGTGCCTTCACCGATAGTGCAGTACGTGAAAATTCCCGTTTTTACAATATGAATAGTCAAGTTCACGATAGTTTTTGGAATAAAACATGACTGATATACTACTTACATACTTTTTTTTGTTGTAAATACATATTATGCATAGATATGTTATAGTATATCAGTTAGATGGATACTCACGCAAATTGCGTTCAACGCCGTACATGACAACTCCTAATGGCCATATCTTCTCTCTGTAATACATCTCGTTTTCAGCGGACATCCTCACCGCGTCATATTCGTGCCTGTAGGGCGAGTCGTCGGCTCGCCGGCCGGGCAGCACTGATAGTGCATCGCACTCTCTGTGATAGTGCGCGTTTATATAGTTACGGTCCGCGGGGGAGAGGAGAGAAGGGCTCGATGGATCTTCTTCCTGCGTTTTTAAATATTCAATCTAGATTCCCTTAAGGCTACAACACACCGGCCGGCGGCAAACGCCGGCCGTTTGACAAGCGGGTTTGCCGCCGGCACAAGTCACAAAAACCGGCAGAAAGCCATGGAGCATCTTTTCGGTGTGACAGTTTCTAGCGCTAGTGGTGTGCATTTTGTATTTTTAAGAAAGAAAAAGAAAGAATAGGTTTATTTGATAACAAAGAAAGAGATGGTACAAAAAAGAGAAATAAATACGTATTTAAGATTTTTAACAAAAACACAAGACGAAGATTTTGTGCTAATTAGTAGTAAATTCTGTCTCATCTTTTCCGTATGGGCCAAACAGGTCCTATCTCATCATTTTAATTTTATTTTTTATAATGGTCACCAAGGCGTCAACATCGCCATCGCAGCCGTGGCATTGATTTTGATTTGCAAGAATGATCAAAGGGCAATGGTAGATATTATCTAACCAAATGGTGAAAATGTGATGAATGATGATATGTTTATGATGTAGATACCTCACCTGTTCTTGAAACTTCCTGACCAAATCGTAGCTGTTCACAGGAATGATAGCTGCAAGATAATATACGGTTAAAGTATAATAATTTCGGGCGCTCGGCAACAGTTGACCCCGGAGCTTTCCTGAGGGCCTATGCTGAGTTATAAATACGTTCAAAACTTGTCGATACGGTTATCGTTAGGATAACCGTTTCGTCAATTTTTGTATGGAAATCTTGTCGATACGGACAATGTTTTGACATGTTATAAACTCAGCATAGGACTCTCAGGCCACGAAACGCAATTGCTTAGGGTAGCTAAATCCTTCGTCTCGGCCCGATCAACCGCCATCATTGGTATAAGTTTAACAAACTCAAGACAAGACTATCACTAGATGTCGCCGCTAGTCGATTAGAACGCGCTATGGATTATTATACTAGTATTATAGTATCTGTGTTATAGATGTACCTGTCGAAATAAATTGTTAGTAACGAGCCTATGAACATTAGAGCTGAGATACGATGCGGATACGGATGGAATATACCATTTATTATCTGTGCTCCGGACCAGTCGTACCTCTTCCAGTTTCGATCACCAAGACACCAACAAATCCACCCATCCTGCGAGTGGTCAGACCTGTATCCTCCAGACTCTGACTCTCACGATGAAGTTCATGTTATGTTCTTCGTCGTGCAAATAAACGTTGTTGAAGTTGACGCCTAGTCTTATTTCCATCGACCCCCGCCCGTAACAGTTACAATTGGATAAAACTGTTTCTTGACTTTCTTGTGTAACCACATGATCGTGTTCCTTTGCGTTTTTTTTTTGTCTTTGATTGCGAGGTTAAAAGTATAATCTCTCGCAATCATAATCACTCGCTAACTTAGCAATCACTGGTGAAAATTGATAAAAAAATGAATTTATGTAAGTTAAAGAGTGATGATTAGTTAATGTTATTTATATTTATACTGTGTATTTATCAGTATTTGAATTTAAAAAATAAGGTGTAAATAAATGGATCAAGGGATTTCTGGACAAGAGTTCCCCTTTGAGTAGGTACCAGAAGGGGATTTCATTATCGCAGGGGATTTGTGGAAAAAGCCATTTTCTAACATTAAACAAAAAATAGAGGCAGACTACTTTTAGCACGCTGCTAAAGTTATTGAGTGATCGTGAATAAGAGGGTTAAACTTTTAACGCATTTGTTGTGTAAACTTAAAGCCTCCGCAGCTAACCGTTAAACCCGTATAAAACTTTGAGTAGACGGCTACTTGCCAGTAGACTGTTCAATGCTGGCTCGCAGCATATCTACGACGATTCTAGTGACATCTCTAGTTGTCAGGCACTTGTAGCCGACCACCATGTCCTGTGAAGAATTGAATTATTCCATACTGTCTTCCTGCTTTGTCCCCTAGAGGAACAGATGGGAAAAAGTTCGATCTGTCCCCTTTTGCAACAGCTGGACAGATTAAACTTTTATAAATTGAAAAAGTTCAATCTGACCCCTCGTCACTAACAGGGGGACAAATATAACTATTACGACCTCTTTCGGGAAGATACACCGGGTTATAGCTACTTTGCCGAAAATCAATACTTACTAGTTATAAACTTTGGATTTCGTAAAAACTTGATTTAAATCCTACTTCCTACTTATATTATAAACGCGAAAGTTTGTAAGGATGGATGTTTGTTACTCTTTCACGCAACAACTACTGAACCGATTTTGGTGAAACTTTACAGTAATATAGTTTATACATCAGAATATCACATAGGCTACTTTTTATCCAAGTACCACTCAGGCGAAGCCGTGGGCAGAGGCTAGTACACTACATAAAGTAAGGGTGTTTGTTTCTAATAATCTCCGTAACTGCTGGACCGATTTGGATGGGGTTCGATTTGAGGGACAAATGTTTGCATATTTTATAATATCCCAAAAATTCACCTCGGCGGGACCAACTAAACCACGAGATCCTTACCGGCCAGTCAGACTTGGATAAAAGCAAAGTTTCTCCTGAATGTGGAGCTTTGTCGCTTTGAGCTGAAACATCACACGAGTCTCCCTCGCATATTTACCAAGTGGGAGATCGCGCGTAGTCCAGCCATAGTTGAATTTTGGGAATTGGGGAATATAGGGGTATTGATTAGGTTTCCAGCCGGTCTGAAAACTAAAGTCACTGACGAGACCAAGCTTTTGAAGATGGGGTACCGGCTGACTAGGCCAATGAGGTACAATGATACGCTTAGCTCTATCTGCTATATTTTTAGGCAAAGCATTAAGAATTATTGAAAATGGGGGAAATTACTGTTCAATGCTGGCTCGCAGCATATCTACGATTCGTTAGCGTTTTAAAAGGCCCGAGTTTACCTACACGACATCGGGTGGTTAAGTCCTAATCAAAGCTCTTATTTTTTAAATGGCCTCTCTAACATGGGTCTGAGGCATTTTTAGACTTTAGGGGTGATAGACAAATACCTCACGCTTTCTTTTCCTTTCACGCTAACGCAAATTTGTCAAGGTAAAACTTGGCAGCTGTCACGTGACATTACCGCAGCTAATGTCATTCCCATACAATTCAATCTTTCCGCAGGCGTTAACGTCAACAGAAAGTGGTATTTGTCTAGGACCCTAGGTAACCTTAATTTTCATACGGTTCTAAGAATCAAAGCTCTTTGACACATGTTTTCAAAGGAACCTGTCAAAATCATTGATTAGGCTTGACCGTCCGTTTATTTTATTGGTGAACTCAAGGCTTAAAACCAAATGGTGACTCCTCGTTCACCGCTCCACTGAGGTCTTGTCTAACTTACAACAACACTTCCAGTATAATTATAGGTGTCTGGCGGGCAGTTCTTCCTCTTATCAGGGTTGTTGATGTAAAGAATCTTGTTGTCCACCGTCGCAGAATAGTTGGGAGGCGTGTCGAAGAATTTGAGACATAGCTCCTTCTGTACGTCCGATAGCACGGCCGTTATTATCTCTTGGGAATGGATATCTGTAAAAAGTTAGTTGTAGAAAAATATCTACCTATTAGGTATCGGATTTAGCAAACGCATACTAATACAGGTTCCTTACGTCGCTGGTAAAAATGACTAGCAAATGGGATAAACTTACTTAATATGTATTCATTACTTAGATATCTAGATTTTGTCTCAGATATCGATTTCACCAAGCACACATAACTTTTTATACCATGTACTTAATAAGCGTATTATAGCGCCCTCTAGTGACGTGTAGACGTGTATCGTAAAACCTTTCAAGTAACCTTTTTGAAGTCATACGATTTCGAAAAAAACGTATAACAATCAAGCCATTTCGGAGAAAAATGCTAACAAAGAAACACACACGCGAAAAAACCTCCTACCCCAAACACATAAACCGGTCGCGGGTAAAAGAGTCAGTAAAATGCAAATTTTATTGAAAAACCTTTTTGTATTGTCTTGAATTTCATACAACAGGCATTTACCTAAATCGAAGATCACAGTTTAAATATCATAAATAGGTTAGTATATAACTACCAACATAATGTACTGTTGTATTATATAATTATAGCATCCCGAATATTTTTTTCATACAAACGTATTCCAGTCTTCCTCGGGATCAACCGACCCATTAGTTGAAAACAGCATTAAACTTGATTCAGCACTATCCAAGATTAGAGCGAATGGACGAAAGAAGATTAACAAAACAAGTATACGTGAATGGGATAGTTGGAAGAGGAAGGCCTTGGCGAACATACTCTGACCAAATCGGAGACATTTTAGCTGGAGTAAGGCCAGGTCAGAAATACACTAAACCGCCGAGCTTGTATGAGGAATGTGATGAGGATGAATGAAGCGAAAGACGTATGCCAGGATCGTAGCAAGTGGAAATCCTTGGTCTTTGCCTACCCCTCCGGGAAACAGGCGTGACTATATGTATGTATAAATTAATAAATGGTTTTTATTTCTGTAACAGATTTCTTTACAATTTCACTAGGGTTAGGACCTTCATTTAAGTAGAAAATACTTGTGTTAGAAGGCCCCGCTCTTCTAATATCTAAGACTATACTTACAATTTATGCTATTTTAGAAAGATTAAATAGGTGTGTGCGAAATAGGTTATTTGTTTGTGAAAAAATAGGTGACACAAAAATGTAGGTAGGTATGCGTGCGTGTGTGTGTGTTACAATTTATGCTATTTTAGAAAGATTAAACAGGTGTGTGCGAAATAGATTATTTGTTTGTGAAAAAATAGGTGACACAAAAATGTAGGTAGGTATGTATACGCGTGTGTGTGTGTAGGGGGGGGGGGGGGGGGTGTTCATATGTAGATGGTAGGGTATTTGTTTGTGCGTGGGGTATGTGAAGGTGTGTGAAAAAGTTTGCCTGTCGATTCTCCTGATACTGATACTCCTGATCTATGTAGGTAGGCTAGATATCTTACCGTAATCTTTGCTATTGATAGCATAATGCACGACGCCTTTATGCCACAGACACAATCCTTGCTGGAAATATATAAAAAAACACAACACCAAATAAAACATCATTGCTTCCAGCCAGCAAGTTCGACGATGTAAATCTGTGTTATCAACCTCGCGAATTTTATGAGGCGTGAAATCAAATTTTGTGATGTAAAACGAATAAACAACATTTTTTTACGTGCCCTAGCATACTTTTAAACAGAATTCGATTTGGATTGAAAAATTACATTTAAGGATGTAAATAGGTACATTTACATCCTACAGGTACATTTTACAGGTACATTTTTATAGGTACATTTCCATGCAATGTAAAAGCAGTACGAACAGTCATCAAAAACGGATCACTTTAGTATCAAAATTTACCACATTTTCATAATCAGCGTCATAAAATTACCAAAATAATATTCAAACGAATTTTATATTTTGAAATTCGTGTCCGTCGGCCATCTTTGATCTTTGCAGGAATATTTCTGTACACCTTCGTCAGCGTTGAGCTGATTAAAAAATGCCCTGTCAATTCGGACTCAGCGTCACTCGATTGAGTTCGAGACCAGCTGAATTTGAATTATTGGGACAAATTTAATTTAATTTATTATTATGGCCACCATGTCGCAATGTAATAATTAATATTATCCATCCCTATTTAATTTAATTAATTTGCTTTTGTGGTTAAACTCTCCTTTGTACAAATAAATAACGCTGGACATTTTTCACACAGCATCATCTAGCCCCAAAGTAAGCAGAGCTTATAACCCATATGAGAACTAAATGACTGATACACTACTTATATTCTTTTTTTGTACGTTTGTACATGTCCTATATGCAAGTTTTTCTTTGTATTATCTGTGTGTACAATAAATAATAAAATAAAGTATAAGAAGACATTCTTGTGACTTATAATGCCAACATGGAGTTGCAAAAACATGATCGTAAAATGACAATGTCACAAAATAACAAAGTCGTCATATAACAAAAGTAAAATAATAAGGTTGTAAATTGACAATGTCACAAAATCACAAATTCGTAAAATGATATGACAAGATCTTTAAAAGACTAGTTCGTATTGACAATGTCACTAAATGACTAATTCGTAAAATATAAGGTCGTCATTATGACAAGATCATTAATAGGTCGTAAAATAACAAGGTCGTATGGGCAATTTCACAAAATGACAAAGTCGTTAAATGCCTAAGTCGTTAAATGACAATAAATCTTTCATTTACGATTTTAAAATATAGTTCCTACGGGCTCAATAGATGGCACTGACAATCGTCGTTCTTTTTAGTGCTTGCTTGTAAAATTCACACATAACAATATAACTTATAACATTGGTAATTGCACTCGAGAACAACGCCATCTATTAACAACACTGAAAGCTTCAATCGAAGTACAACCTAACATTGGTAATTGCACTCGAGAACAACGCCATCTATTAACAACACTGAAAGCTTCAATCGAAGTGGTCGAGACTATCTCATTTACAAAATGACTAGAGGTTTATATGCCGAGTCACATATCATAATACTATACTTGACGACTTCTGTGACGCAGTGGGTGAAGGCCCAACTGAGACGCAGATGGTTGCGGGTTCGATTCCCGCGGCGGGAGAAATGTTTGTAAGATCTACAAATATTTGTCTCGGGTCTGGGTGTTTTCTATGTATAATATGTATGTATGTATTTACAAAAAAAAAAGTATTTATGCAGTATATCAGTCATGTAGTTCCCATGATACAAGTTCTTCTTAGTTTGGGGCTAGATGATGCTGTGTGAAAAATGTCCAGCAATATTTTACAGATATCTCATCTCATATAAAAAACGCGATCAAGGCAACTCGGGCTATCCTCTGGGCTATTTTGTTTGGCTTGTATAGGCGGAGCTAGATGCCGCTATAGGCTGTGGATAGCGAGGGCCATCTAGCTCGTACTGGAAGTGGATTTAACTAACCGAGTTTATTTATTTATTAGATACCTCTCAAACTTACAGCCAAGGGCCAAAACGTTTTAGGGCTAAAGATATTACAGTTTACAGAGAACATAAAAAAATCATACAGTAATTAACGAATATAGGTTTTTTCATAATAAATACATCTATCTTTGGTTCCTGAGTAATCATCGAGTTCAGCAGTGCGAGTGCATTCGCTGTGGGGGCATACCGCGCGGTGTTAGTGCGGGGTGTTAGTGAGTTATATTGGGCTGTCTTCATTTGATTAAAGGATATGGCTTATTCCCGTTGGCTTCCGATCTTCGGCCCCATTGGGGGACAGTGGAAATAATTTATGCTCCAATTTTTCCAACGGGAGTTCATTTTCCCCATTATCCCCCGATTCACACATCCGCCATCTAGTTTGAAATAAAATATGGCGTACACGAATCCATGCAACATTCCGATAAAATACATAACGTACTTATATTGATTAAAACAAAAACAGGAGCTTTAAAACATTTTCAATGTACATCACTCGACTATTCATTCATTAAATAATTTGTTCAGTACAAATTAATTTGGACAATGAATTATTTTTTGAACAAAATATCATCATAACATTATTATTCCCATTTGTCACCCTGCTGTGTACCCTAGGGTGGCAGAAAAAAAAGTTCGATCTGTCCCCTTTTTGCAACGGGGGCAAGATTAAACTTGACCTCATCGACAAGATTACCAGACAAAAAGTTTTTAACTCAGTCTATGCTATGGTCCAAAATCGGAAATGACAAACTGGTCAATATAACAAAGATCACACAAAGAACCTTTGCTAGTTCATATTGTAAAACGGGAGAGCGTCGCGAATTCGCGATCACACGATCGATGAAGACTCCCGGAAAGAGTCGAAACTTACTTGGCGCCTTTTCTGATAGCACTTTAAAATTCCCGTCTTACAATATGAA
Organism: Perizoma flavofasciatum; assembly: GCA_958496245.1. Classification (NCBI taxonomy): domain Eukaryota; kingdom Metazoa; phylum Arthropoda; class Insecta; order Lepidoptera; family Geometridae; genus Perizoma; species Perizoma flavofasciatum. Next base: position 1,462,823 of record OY292448.1, read on the forward strand.
TGATCAAATTCGCGATAGTTTTTGGAATAAAAACCGTCTGTCAAGTTTCGGTACACTTAAAACTAACTTATTCTAAAAACAGTCTTCTTTCTTGAGGTACAAATAAAACATCCTGTATACAGTCACACGCTTTAGTCAATATTCTTACAACTAGCAACATTCCAGCAATGTTCCACAATACTTTCGGAGAAAGGTCTCTACATCAATTCATCTAATTATTTAAGAGGCTAAAAAGACGGATATCACACGATAACCCAGTCTGTCTAATATTCTCATTAAACTGGTCCTTTTAGATTAGTTGTGTATTAATTACATGGCTACCTTGTAACTAGATAGCAATTGAGGTGCCACATGTTGCTCAACTCAACATATAATGTAGCCCGATATGTCGAGCGAGGACACGGAACGATTTCGAAAAGTTGTCTCCCCATAATGAATAAATATGACCCACGAGCCTGTAAATTACACAATGAACAGTTTTCTGTGTATTTTCGTTATCGGCTAATATGTTTAGAAAAGAAGTGTCCCTCATTTAACAAGTTGTTAAATAGCTATGCAGGTAACTATATATACTATATATATACCTGTTTATATTCATTTATTTTTAATATAGTGTAAGGAGTACCGACATGTTTAAAAAATATTTATATAGTCACTATTAGTGGCAGCTTAATTGGTGTAAGAATTAGTTTTCACCATTTATCCAGGTATTGAAAACCGTTTGTGCCTTAATAAAAATAGGATAAAATAAATCATTGACAACATAACTTCTTAAGATTTGAGTTGCGAGTTATACATATTTTTTACAATTACGATTGTTTGTTACAATTACATTAGATTCGTATATAGTTACATGTTGATGTTACAAGACGCGCGTCAGAAACGGTACGGTTCTGCAACACAGCCACATGTGTTGTGTTGCAAGTTATATGAAAGAGTCGTACATAGCTAAACATGTTGCATGCTGGCGACTTCTGTAGCAATAATTTTAGTTGATGAAATTATCAAATCACTTCACAGGTGACATGTTGTCGACGACTTTATCACGTATGCAGAGACAGCATACCTAAATAAATTGCACATCGTCGTCCAACAAGTTGCGCGACAATTGTTGCCTAGTGAATACATGACTTTAGACCCTTTCCAGGGCCAAAATACCAAAGAACAAATGACACGGCGAACGAATTGAGGCATTGCAAAGACACTTAAGACTTGACTATTCATATTGTAAAAACGGGAATTTTCACGTACTGCACTATCTGTGAAGGCACCGACTAAGTTTCGACTCATTCCGAGAGTCTTCATTAGGGTGAGTGGTTGCGACTTTCTCCTTCCGCGTCGCGCCGTGCACTACACGCGGAATGCCTTCACCGATAGTGCAGTACGTGAAAATTCCCGTTTTTACAATATGAACACTTAAGACTGTGTTGCAGAACTAACAGAATCAAATTGCATTTACATAATATAAAGTTCTGGAAAACTGTCTCAAATCTATCCTTCCGAAATATTAAACTATCTATTTGAATCCAATGAGACCTTACATATAGACAAAGTTAAACCTGCAAAGGCTCTGCGATAGAGACGATATGATCGGTCCGTAGCCCTGAGCATTGTCATACAGCTCGAATAGCGGGGCAGCTACCAGCTTGTAGTTCTTGGGCACAGCGAAGAGGGCACGATCTTGGAGCTGGACGAGAAAGAGACGCTTATGCTCCTTCGGTTTGGTGATGTGCGGGGGGATGTACGGGTATTGGGGGGGTTCGAAGTTCGGCCGCCACCAGTTACCTGGAATTAGATGGAGGTTCACTTTGAATATTATTTATAAAACTTTCCAAATTAATGTGTTAGTACACCCCCAGCCATTATTACAATTTCATTAAATCCTCTCCATCCAAAGGTTGTCTAGAGCTTCTAAGTGATAGAACCGCCCATTGTACTTTAAGTTTTGCTTGTTTAGTTTTGTTAAGTTATATCTATTTTTCTTATGGTGTACAATAAAGTATTTTAATTAATTCAGTCAATATAAATAAATAATGCTGGACAATTTCACACAGTGTTATCTAGCCCCAAAGTAAGCAGAGCTTGTGTTATGGGAACTAAATGACTGATATACTACTTACATTTTTTTTTTGTAAATACATACATTTTATACATAGAAAACACCCGGACCCGAGACAAATATATGCAAATCTTACAAATATTTGTCCCGCAGCGGGAACCGAACCTGAAACCTTCTGCATCTCAGGCAGGCCTTAGCCCACTGCGCTACAGAGGTCGTCACGCAGTTATAAAACGCAGTCACGCGTAAATGCAGTTAATGAATAAATAAATAATCAGAATCAAATCAAAAGTTTTTATTTTAGATAATACAATCCATGTTGTTAGTAGATAATGCTGAACCCAGACCCAGCGAGGTGATCACGCTAATTTCCATGGCTATCGAGCTGGAGGCATGACATTAGCGTGATTCGATTACTTGTCAAAATCACAAGTTTCGTTCGTTCATGGATGGTTCATGGCCTTCAGTTTAGTCTGAGTAATATGGGAATAAAGCGATGGGTAATCAGTGTAATCTGATCAGTGCAATTTGATGGATGGGCCATTCATATGTAGAACAGCGGGGCGATCACACTAACTCATGGCTATCGGGATGGCTATCAATTTTGACACCAGTTCCTTATTTTAATGGCCCATCAATCCAAAAAACGGAACGTCCAATATGAAACCAGCTTTGTTCATTCGCATTGTCCATCTATGGTTCATCCAGCTTACAAATTAGCGCGATACAACTCATCCCATCCGATGATACCAGCCATGGGAAATTAGTGTGATCGCCCCGCAGGTCTGGGGTCTGGGTGTTTTTTTATGTATATTGGCCTTGATTCTGTGGTACACTAACTAAACTAAATTTAAACTGTCGCTCTCTTTTACTGATAGTGCAAGCAAGAAAGAGATAGCTACAATTTTGGTGCTGTCAAATTAGTCAGATTTAAGTTTTATAAACACGAAGAATAGCGGCACGTAAACTGATTTGACAGCACTAACATTTTAGCTATCTCTTTCTTGCTTGCACTATCAGCAAAAGAGAGCGACAGTTTAAATTTAGTTTAGTTAGTGTACTACAGAATCGAGGCCAATATGTTTTTTTACAAAAAACTACTGACTACGAAAGTTCCTAAAAAAGCAGAAAAAGAAATACTAGTGTATCAAGAATTATATGAATCATCTCACCTATTGTGTCTTCTATAAGCCATTCCTGCTTGACACCGTCCTGACGACCGAGGGTTTCCGTCAGTAGCCGCTTCAGACCCTCAATCTCGTCCTGGAATCGAGAGAGCATAATGATCAATCTTAAGTCTCAACTATCATCTACAGTGGTTTTTTTCAAGTGTTAAACCACACTGAAGTGTTACAAGTCTATAATATCCAAAGAATTCAACCTTGGTATGTGAACCTGATTGAAAGGTTGCTTTTCATAAACCAGCCTCTGCCCACAGCTTCCCCAACTTGGTACTTAGATAAAAAGTAGCCTATGTGTTAATCTGATGTAACCTAATCCTACTAATATTATAAACGTGAAAGTTTGTGAGGATGGATGTTTGTTACTCTTTCATGCAAAAACTACTGAATGGATTTTGATGAAACTTTACAGTAATAAAACTTATACATCAGAATAACACATAGGCTACTATTTATCCGGATCTACGCGGCCGAAGCCGTGTGCAGAAGCTAGTAAGCTATATTACTGAAAATTTTCATCAAAATCTGTTCAATAGTTGGGCTGGTTGGGGTCAGGTTAGAAGGGGGATAATGCACAATACACTCCGATGCGGGATGTCAGTGCAGACCTTAGTTCCCCCACTAAGAATTAATACTTCATAGTATTCCTTCAGGCACCTTTGCCAGGGGATTGCGGGTACATACAAGCAATCTTCCGCGAGCCCCGGCGGTGACAGCCGCGATTCTGGGACCCCAACAAAAAAAAACTAGGGCTTGTCCGGTATTTGAACCCAGGACCTCTTACACCCTAAGCGAAAATCATACCAACGAACCGGTTGCACTCGATTGGCACCACACTAAAGTTGAAAGTAGGATCATAAAAAAACAACCAAGCAGTTTGCTGCCTGATTCTTTTAAGCTTGTATGCGTGCGAGGAATCAGCTTAAATTGACTTTTAAATCATAAATTCATGTAGATTCATATGTATTATTATAGGATCCTTGTTTCAATGAATAAAAAACATATGACTTTGACTTTGACTTTTGACTCCCCTGGCCTTAGGTTGTAGTAGCAATACAACCTAAGAACCAACCATGAAGCCATACAAATTGATTGTAAAAATTTGCAAAAATATAAGAAAACTACCTCTTAATGCAAACACCTAGACAGGCTCTGGGTGATGGGTAAATTTATTTATTTATTTATTTATTTATAGACGAGCAGCTTTCGCTGATATGTCTATGTCATACAGTGTTGGGTCAAGTCTTATTTTTTTTTAAGTTTGGTTCACTTTTTTGAGTAATGAAATGTTCTTTTGTAGCCAGTTCTTTTGTTCTTTTGTATACAAACATTGATATCACAATTGATTGCCTCGGAGACTCTACAGGATTAAAAATTGTGACCTAAGTAGAAACCATCCTACCTCTCCAGGATTGAGCTCTCCGCCCGGCAGCTTGAAGAATGCAGTCCCGAGCTGCAGCAGCAACACATGCGGTAACCCGTGCTCATGCACCAGCAAGACTCCTTCCACTGATCTAAAATGAAGGTAAAAGTTGTTTCAAGCTAATTTGACTGTTAAATTCTTTGAGTTAGCAAGGAAGGAAGAATTGATTTCAATTTGAGCAGAAAAGTAACTTATAACTGATAAAAACAATCTTCAAACTTTAGCAGTTGTTAACATGAAATAACAGTATGATTTACACCTCCATTTCAATGCTAAATATTTATGTTACCCTTATATTGCCCGTTGTGATGATGAAAGAGTAAATAGAGCTGGTAGAGCATGGACGAGAGTCGCTAGGGTTGGAGGAGGCCTTTGGCAGTGGGCACACAGTTAAAGACATTAGCAATGAATACTAAATTTAAAAAAATAAAATAAAAATGGGATATTTTATAAAATAAATAGAAAATATATTGCCTGTCGTAATTTGACATTTATTTTGCAGCAGGTCATGTTGCAGTTCAGCGGTGTTACTGCATAATATTATATTTCAATAACCTCACCTCCTCATACCAATTTTGTGGAACTCTTCCCTCATTCTTTGAAACCTGGCTGGGACCGAGGCATCCTTCTCAAACAGCGGCTCTTTCGTCCCGAACGTGTAGTTCGTGAGCGGATACAGGTTTATCGACCGATTCAGCGTGAGATTCGCCGCGCTTTGGGAATTCTGATGCTGCAAACCGGGCCGAACCGGCCAGGGCTTGTTACCAGGCGGAACTTGGACTGCAGTCATTATCAGGTGGTTTTCGCAGTTAGAGACACGTAAACACTACTTTTTAATGGATTTTCAGTAGATTATTCGATTTAACGTGGTAAATTATAACATTTCTCGTTCAGGGACGCTAAGCAATCGGCAGCCATTAAATTTTTAAAACATTAAAAATAATAGTGAGGTGTCTATTTTACAATATTCTGTAGTTTCATACAGTTACATTTTAGTCGATTAAGTAGATTCCGAGTTGAGAATCGATTTTAAAGTTAAACCGGTAACTTCCGAAAACAACAGGTTTATGCTATGCATATGCACTAGCTGATCAGCTGGCTGACTGACGTTTTTACAGGGCTTGCCAACAAATGAGATTATTTCCCTTTATCTTGGGAAAAAAATAATCAATGTGATAGCGATGTTCTGGTAGCAATATAATGAAATGAAACTTCTATGCCGGACGAGTGCATGAAACGAAGAAAGTGATTTAGATATTTTAAACTTATTTTCAGACAAATGAAAATAACATTTAAAAAATTCTTTCATGATTATACATTTTATAAAGTTATTATGTAAAGTTTAATCGGCACGCGTATGACTACTGTTCCTCTTTATTAGATTTTAATGTATAACGTAAAGAAGCATTTAACATTTTAGAATATTATGAAGAATATTTAGAAGTTGATGAGGAAGGACCTCTAAACAGTCAACGCAACGTCAGCAGAAGAATAGTAAAGTAAGTGGTATGGTCGTAATAATATTCTAAAATGATACCAAACCACAATTTTAAATTTTAACTCTAGCATGTTATATTTAGGGAGATTGTGGTAAAATTGGGCGAATTAATTTTAAGGTAGACAGCTGTTGGGTTGAGTAAGTTCATTTTTATGTCAATGACATGTCATGCCAACCAAACCAAAATGTTTTGATTTTTGTTGGGTGTAAACATTAGTTAGGATAAACATTTTCTTTTCAGTTTTCTTCCAGTAAAAATGTCACAACAACTAGAATTATTAACAGAAAATCCATCCCTATGGAGTGCCGTGACTTATGTAACACCTGAAATACAAGTGAAAGAGATAAAACCGTTTGTTGTGTGTAAGTTGTTTTCAGAAATTGTTGTTTATTTGCTAAAACCCGTGAAAATACTCACCAAGACGTAACTTCTTCATTCATATTTGAACCCCCTAATTTATTTAGGGTTTCTTGAGTAACTAACCTGAGTTACACACGAAACCCCAAATAAATTAAAATAAATAATGCTGGACATTTTCACAAAAATGTGAACCAAACTCAATAAAAACTAGACTTGATCCAACACTGTATGACATAGACATCTATAATAACATAAATAAATAAAATCGAGCAATCACTTCCTAAATCCCACCCATTCTCATTTCCAGTGGCTCTCAAAGAGTTAGAAGGGAACCCGGATAGTCGAACATCGAGTCTTATGAATGCGGATAAGTTTGCAGCGGTCCGAGCCGTAGTGAGACACACGGCACGACTGCGGTCAGCGAGTAAGGAGCCCTGGGTACATGAGGACGTCATGACCTTTATTGAAGGACTAAGGTATCTATTTAATCAAAGTCAATAAGTTGTTTACACAGCATCATCTAGACCATTGTTTCTCAAAGTGGGCGATAACACCTCCTTTTGGGCACTGGAGGTCTTCAGGGGGGCGATAGAAGGCTAAAGATATTGGGGGCGCTAAGGCGGGCTAGAGGAGAAATCATAAGTTGTTATGTTTAAAAACTTTGGAGGGGGCTCTAGGTTTTATTTACTCTCAAAGTGGGCGGTGGGAAAAATAAGTTTGAGAACCTGTGATCTAGCCCCAAACTAAGCAGAGCTTGTATTATGGGAACTACATGACTGATATTTACTACTTATATACTTTTTTTTGTAAATACATACATATTATATATAGAAAATTAAAAGACCCCTAGACAAATATTTGCAGATCGTACATTTGTCCCGCGGCGGGAATCGAACCCGCAACCTTCTGCGTCTCGGGCGGGCATTCGCCCACAGACTTTATCACATAATAAAACTCTGAGCATAGCTCTCTCCATAGCCTATTGCGCGACCTTGAACCATCACTCGAACCTAAGTCTTGCGTCTTTTTGTCTCATTACTGGAAACAGCTCTTATGCTTATATCATAAAAGTATGATAAAATGTTAACAGGTTTTTCCCAGGTTTTGGACTTCCCTCAGACAACCCCCTATGAGTATGTATCTGAGGATTTCCATCCGGCTCACAGTCGTGATTGTGTTTGTTTTAGGTTTTCCCCGGAATGCACATCGGAGCTAGCATCACTGCTATGCACGGAGAAGATTTACAACAACATACCAACACACTTGAGGGTGAAGCCGGGGCTTGTGAATATGTCATGGAAAATAGATTTATCACTGAGGTATATAAGCATATGATATGAGAATGGTGAAGGGATGGAACACACCGCCATCATTTGTTTTTCCTGAAAAATATACAGGGTCTCCTCAAGCTCAGAGTGAATATGTATATTTTAGACGTTCTTTATTCTTTACTAGCTTCTGCCCACGGTTTCGCCCGCGTAGTACCCGGATAAAAAGTAGCCTATGTGTTATTCTGATAACTATGTTACTGTAAAGTTTCATCAAAATCCGTTCAGTAGTTTTTGCGTGAAAGAGGAACAAACATCCATCCTCACAAACTTTCGACTAAGTTTATAATAGTACTAGCTTCTGTCCACGGCTTCGCTCGCGTGGTACTCGAATAAAAGTAGCCTATATGTTATTATGATGTATAAGCTATATTACTGTAGAGTTTCATCAAAATACGTTCAGTAGTTTTTGCGTGAAAGAGTAACAAACATCCATCTTCACAAACTTTCTCGTTTATTATATTAGTAGGATTAGGATTGTATAAACAAATAAAAAAGGGAGAATTAAATGACATGTATGAAGGCGAGCTTTACCCTAAAAAGAGTTAACTTTTATGCTCCATCGTCGGCCATATCATCACTTACCATCAGGGTGTCTAGACAAATACCACTTTCTGTTGGAGATAACGCCTGCGGAAAGATTGAATTGTATGGGAATGACATTAGCTGTGGAAATGTCACGTGACAGCTGCCAAGTTTTACTTGACAAATTTGCATTAGCGTGAAAGGAAATCTTGGCAAGATGAGAGAATTATAAAATATTATTTCAGATAACATGATCCATATGTGCATTAGGCTATTTTAGATATTTTTTTTTGTTCTGTGTTCATCTGCGATCAGTCTTCAGACTATGAGCAGGTTTGGTGTGGGTATCATTTTAGATATAAAAAAATATATAATTTAACCCTCAAATCAAGCGAGCACTCTCGGTGATGATGGAATAAGCAATTATTTAATTAATCAATCATTAACTTACTTTCACCATCACAAACACAATGTCTATTAAAGGGACCATATTTTGTAAAATTGGAGTTTTAATCAATCAAATTTCAAATGTTTCAAATGTTTTATTTCAGTAACTTAATCTACGTATACATATATAGGTTTGAGATCTGCTTTTAAGTATGAAGATACCTGTGGTAGGAGATATCGCTCTTCTGTAACAATATTTCTTCGAGACTAAGTTCTAAAATAATTACTAGAAATTATAAACAATGGATTGTGTATCCTATATATGTCGAGTATGTGCTTGTGTAAGTGTGGAGGATCTGTGTGTGTGTGGATGTGTGTATGTATGTGTGTGTGGGGGGGGGTGTGTGTTTGTGTGTTATTGTAGACGTGGGTGTGTGTATGGACCTGTTAACGGGTGTGGGGGTATGGGTGAGGGTGTGAGCATGTGTTACGAGTTTCTATGAGTGTGTACGAATATAATATAATGTATATTATAATGTATATGATGTGTTAAGAGACAATTTCTAAAAGTGTCTCAGTTTCTTCGTAACTTAGCGTCAGTAACCATTCCGTTAAAATCAATCTAAATTCTAGACAGGTTTATAAATTATTTATTTTCAGCCAAGCGAATATCCAATCAGAAAACGCCTCCCCACAGCGATGCAAGGACATCCTGCGGAGAGACACCCACATCCTTATCATCCTGACACTAACGGACGGACAGACGGTCACATACCGACTGTCTGTACAGAAATTCCACGAGCTAAGGTTTGTGATAGCTGGAGCTTTGAAGAACATTATTGTATTGGAGAGGAGGAAATGTATGAGGTAAGATTTATATTGTTTTATTTTCTGTTATTTTTGAGAAACGTTAATTTTAGACGATGTCAATTCTATAGCACCCTCGTAGATTACATCATATTGGCTTTCTAACTGTGATGAGGATGAGACGAAATATATATATTATATTATTTCGACTTAAATGGCGAAATGTCACAATATAACACCGGAAATCCATGTAAATGTAACGTGTGACATTATATAAGAGATGAAATATCACAATGTAACACAGGAAACCCATGTAAATGTAACGTGTGACATTATATAAGTGATGAAATGTCACAATGTAACACCGGAAACCCATTTAAATGTAACGTGTGACATTATATAAGTGATGAAATATCACAATGTAACACCGGAAATCCATGTAAATGTAACGTGTGACATTATATAACTGATGAAATGTCACAATGTAACACACCGGAAACCTATGTAAATGTAACGTGTGTCATTATATAAGTAGCGAAATGTCACAATGTATCACCGTAAAGTCATGTAAATGTAACTGTGACATTATTAAAAAAATATTGAGCTTGTTTATGTTTGATTGTACAACAATTTAGTAACTAAATACCATGATACATTCCACTGTTACTTATTTAATGTATTATAAATACATACACCATATTTTCGTTGCTAGAATAATATCAATGAACTCGTGTTTAAAATTATAGATTAGTTTAGGAAATGTCATATAAATTATTACATGTTATGAATTCTATTATATGATGACTGATGCCTTTCGGTGCTAGTTGTATATATATACTGTACTTGGAGAAACATTAGGTGCATTATTAGTATGACTAATGGTGACATTTTGTCAATAAATTAAATTATCTTCTCAAATGGATTAGCGAAAAAATCAACCATTTGCGGTTAAAGGTCTAAAGGTCTCAAAATCTTCTCAACACTGCACTGGTTATTCATATTGTAAAAACGGAATTTTTCACGTACTGCACTATCGGTGAACGCACCGACTAAGTTTCGACTCATTCCGAGAGTCTTCATCAGGGTGAGTGATCGCGACTTGCTCCCTCCGCGTCGCACGTCGTAGTGCACGGCGCTTTTACAATACAATAAAAATATTCATTTTTACAATATGAATAGTTAAGTTCACGATAGTTCTTGCACTGGTTATTCTTAATATTGTAAAAACTCTTCTCATTTTAGTTTTAAAACAATTTAATCGGAACTGTTTCATAGGTTTTAAGACCATGTTATGTTATTATATTCCTATAAAATAGTTGTGGATAAATAAAAAAACTAATAACCCTTCGAATTAATCTTATGTCAGAGTATGAGTTTCTTATGTCTTATGTCAGCTCAGGGGGCTAGACAAATAACACTTTATGTTGACGTTAACGCCTGCGGAAAGATAAAATTGTATGTAAATGTCACGTGACATTTCCGCAGCAATGTTAACGCCTGCGGAAAGATAAAATTGTATGTAAATGTCACGTGACATTTCCGCAGCAATGTTAACGCCTGCGGAAAGATAAAATTGTATGTAAATGTCACGTGACATTTCCATACAATTTTATCTTTCCTCAGGCGTTAACATCAACAGAAAGTTCTCATCAAACAGTACTGTTGGTGCTTACAAATCAAGCATTTCTACATTGTAAATAAAATTATACGTCCTAAGAGTTATTTTTTTAATAAAAACAACATAATATGTTCTGATTTTTATTTACAAATCCATAAAAAACTAAGTATTTTTCACACTTTCGCGATCAGTTAACATAATTCAGTTTTATAGTCCAGTCAACCCGTGACAGCGGCCGTTGCAACACAGCCGAAACGTCGCGAAAATAGATTTTAATATAGATTTATTTTCTCTAAAAAATAGGTTTAGTAAATAACTATGCACACCTGTTTTGTGAGAGACTGATACCCGTGAAAGGTTTTAAAAATCTGCATTACAGGTCACCACTGCCCCATAACACGGAACGTACAAAAAATACATTATCATACAGGGTGTCTAGACAAATACCACTTTCTGTTGGCATTAACGCCTGCGGAAAGATTGAATTGTATGGGAATGACATTAGCTGTGGAAATGTCACGTGGCAGCTGCTAAATTTTATTGACGAATTTGCGTTATCGTTAAAGGAAAAGTAAGCGTGAGGTATTTGTCTAGACCCCTGGAGACGTTTTGACAAGCATAAAATAGTAAAAATATTATGGATGACATGGGTAATTTATACAGTATAAAAGATAAACGCGATAAACAAAATAATTATGTACATTTTTATTACTATCGAGTTTTTTGTGTAGATAGGAAATGTAGGTAACTATATACCTCTTCTATATAAATAAGTGTTTTTATTTGAGAGTTGAGAGCCATCAGCTAGCATTTGAGCTAAAAAAGAAAAATATATGTTCTAAGTACTTTTAGCAGTATTCTAATGGTATCTAGCTTAAAATCTATTTAAAAACCTTGACTCAATATAATAATTGCCTTTACATGGTAGGTACATAGATGGTGTTTATAGAGAGCAATGAGAGAGAGTTCATATGAGATACCTACCTATAAACACCATCTACTGGATCTAGCATATATATAGCAACAGATAGGTAGGTAGGATGAGGTTTTGAGTAAACAAAACTAGTAAGTACGATAAAATAAAGTTAAGTAGGTAGACAAGTTATCAAGGTTTGGAATAAATAATTAAGTTTAGTCATTTTTCTTTAGTCAGATAGGTACTTTCTTTAAAATCATACAAAACGATTACAAGAACTGCATGATTATCTGTTACGCAGTTTCACATTCCACCTTTCGATGACCGAGGTGGCGCGGCTGGAGAGCAGCCGGCTGAAACACAAGGGGTGCAGGTTCGATTGCATATTCTGCATAAATATTTGCATATTCTGCAGATATTTGTTATTGAAACCATCATGTTAGCGATTGTTTAAATCATAGAGTAGACAGTCTCAAGAGACGCAATGTTTGATAATTTTGCTAGGAAACAATCCTGTCCTGCGAGTTTCGCTATGCCTGCTGTGCTCTGATTGGTCGAAACTGTATTTTAAACCAATCAGAGCGTAGCAGACAACATGACGCAATGACAATAACAATGTCCGCGTTTGCCAACATCAGTCCTAAAAGACTGATGTGTTAACAGAACAGTGTGGTTCAATATGACGCCTCTCGGGGTTAACCGGTCGATGGTTTGAATAAATAAATAGATGAGTTATGTTTGTTTGTGTGCGTGTACGCGCCAGGCGTGCGCGCGCAACGCGTCGCGGGTGCTGTACAGCCGCCGGCAGAGCGCGCACGCGTGGGGCTTCGCCGCGGCGTGCGCGCCCGACCGGTGCGCCGACAGCGAGCCCGGGGAGAAGAAACGCTCGTCGCAATCCGGGCAGACGTGCCTGCGAACACGACCAATAATGTGAGTTCCCTTAAGACACTGTTTCTCAAAGTGGGCGATAACGCCCCCTTGTGGCCGCTGGAGGCATTCAGGGGGGCGGTAGAAGGCTCTAGAAGATATAGGGGCGCTAAGGCGGGCTAGAAGGGAAAGCGTAGGTTATATTTAAAAACTTTGGGGGGAGCAAGGATTTTATTTATTCTCAAGGGCGATGGGAAATATAAGTTTGAGAACCTGTGCCTTAAGAACTTCGGTTGATACTTTCAACCGACATCAAAATAAGGAAAGGGGATCTGGTCTCCAAATTATTGGATATACTTTTCAACCGACTGAAAAGAAGGAGGGGGATTCTCAAAATAATAATAATAGGGTAGATCAACTTTTTTTTTGTCCAAGCCCTGTCCCAGATATTTGTATATGTTTTCCCCAAAAAGTATGGTTGTTTCTACAAAGAGTAAATGTTTGCCGAATAATTAAGTCTATATTTATGCAATTAGAACAAGTTTTAGTGAAAAATCATCAAATTTTACTTTTATTCTGGTGGTTGTCCGAAAGACGCAAGTATCATTTCTTATCACAACTACCTGTCCGTAGCCACTATTAGTCTGCAAAACTTCGAACAGTGAAAAAATATTCTATTATCACATAAAAACTAATTAGTCCGCAATAGAAAACCTTATTTCTTAGTTCTTAAAAGCTTCCAATAACATTTTTATAGGTCCCCCTATTGACGAATTTCAGAATTATTTCGTTGTCCCTCAAGCTTCCAGCGTATGTAGGTCCATCAGACAACCGTCAAAAAAATTAGTACGACACAGAGATGACGTTATTATCTCTGCAGTCAATAAAGCTATCGAAATTAGAAGCGCGACAATAAAACCATCTTTTTCGTTTTTTAATAATGTAATTAAAAACGAAAAATAAACAACTTGCCAATTTTTAAAAAATATTCCTGTCAGGACAAAAAAAAAGTTTATCAACCCAATAATACTTTATTGAGGACTTAAGTTGACAAATTATTCACTGTTACAGTGATAAATTTGTCATACAATTGGTGGTCTGATCGCATGTCTATCTCAATTCATGTATGGTTATTTTATATGTATGTATGTTACACGATATCTCCACAAATCTTGAATCATTTTTAATGATACGTTACCCAAGAGTAATACTCACTTGTAAGTGGATGCATCTCGATGCCTTTTTGCTTTCTTGAAATGCAGCCTGAGACTTTCCTGCAAATAGAGAATCGAATCGGCCTTATAGATTACACCCTGTATACATTTTTTTTTTCGTAAATACATATTATACATAGAAAACACCCAGACCCGAGATAAATATTTGCAGATCATTCAAACATTCGTCCCACTGCGCCACTGAAGTCAACTATACTATATACTTCTAAGATTTTTTTTTGTAAATACATACATAATTATTCATCATCATCATCAGCCTATATTAGTCCACTGCTGGACATAGGCCTCCCCTAATGAGCGCCATAGCGCCCTGTCTTCAGCTTGTCGCATCCAGCATCTGCGTGCAGTGTTTCGCAGATCGTCATCCCACCTGGCCGGAGGGCGTCCTACACTACGTTTGCGGAGTCGCGGTCTCCACTCAAGAACACGTTTACCCCAGCGGTTGTCGGTTCTTCGCGAGATATGACCGGCCCACTGCCACTTACGCTTTCTGATTCGTTGAGCTATTCGTTGATACATAATGATTGTAGATAGTAAACACAATGTGGTGTAACTCACGCTGGAGTTGAACTGCGCGTCGCACTCCACGCAGTAATACTCCCTGCGCTCGTGCACGCGTGCCACGTGCCGCCGCAGCAGCGAGTGGTACACGAAGCTCACGTCGCACACGGTGCATCGCAGGCGGGACGACTTGTCGTGACGACTGCAAAATTGTACAATTTAAAATTAGGGATTTTTCCACTGGACATATCGATGTGCTCAATACAGTGAAGGAAAACATCGTTAGGAAACCAATGGAAGCTATGTTCTAAACTCACATGGTGTGCACTCTGAGCGAGTCTATGCTCTTGAACAGTTTCCCACACTTGTCGCAAGCGTGGGGCTCCGTGGACGCGTGGCTCTTGACGTGGCGTTGCATCACAGTTCGTTTACTGAAAATATAATATAATAAGAAAACAGGGAAAATTAAACCGACTTTAAATAACGGGAAGTTAATAAAGTCCAATATGAAATTTCATCCCTCATTTTTTCACTCTTAAGGGTGAGATTTTTTTTCATAAAATGATACACATTTATACAACGTGTAACTTATACCTCTGTTAGCACAAAGGGGAATTACTGAATTCATCGTATTTGAAATCCCCATACAAAAATAATATAAGTTAGTTAGGTATCACTGGTCATTTAAAACTGAATTTTGATACTTTCGATGTAACGTCAATTAATAATGTTAATTGACACCACAAAGTATTACAAAACACCACGGTGGTACGTGGTACGTGGTTTTTACCAAAAAAGATGAATGAAAACTTGCTGTATTTTTCACATTGTGTTGTTATTCTGTAACTAGACAATATAATCTATGTACCTAACCAAACGATACGTAAGGTATTGTTTTTAATACGAAACAAATAAGAAGAAAACATGTCATGTATGACGTATATATATCCAAAATGCGATTCGTTTACATTTCATTTTAGGTAAGTATTTTGAAAAAAATATATAGCAAGGTACGTAGATAAATACTATTCGAATGCAAATAATAACATAATATGGTGGAAATAAGCTCTAATTACAAATGACTATGGTATTACGTTTGTATGGGAAATTCATCCAACGCAGGCCTCTTAAGCAAGCAAACTTTTTATATAACAGTGCTGTTATCTAAAGCGACTAGGCTGTTAACTGAATGACTAATGAAGCTAGTTAGCTGCGACCTTCTACATCAAGATAGATCTAGACAAGTGGCACCTACTTAGTTTTGAATTGGCACGTGTCGCACGTGTACGTCACCGGCTGTCGTGTGTGCGTTATGGCGTGGTGCTCCAGCAGGTGCTGCCTCGACAGACGGACCACATCGCAGAGCTTGCATTTGTATCTGAAAGAAGACAAAAAAAAATTATAGTGTGCATTTTGACGTGACCACTTACTTATTAGCAAGCAAATTAAGTGACCCCCTTTAAACTAACAAAGGTACAAAATAGACATGGGAATACGATCTAGTGATGATGTAAGTGTGCTATTTGACGTCAATTCTTATCCAGTAGTGTGCAGTTTGAGCATATAGTAATTAGTAGTGAGGTAATTGACGTGGCCCCTCTACCTTTAGTAGAATGCAAATCAAACTTATAGTAGTAGACTATTTGACGTGACCACTTACTATTAGTAGTGTGCAATTTACGTGACCCCCTTTTAACTAGCAAAGGTACAAAATAGACATGGGAATACGATCTGGTGCCTCTAGTGATGATGTAAGTGTGCTATTTGACGTCAATTCTTATCCAGTAGTGTGCAGTTTGAGCATATAGTAATTAGTAGTGAGGTAATTGACGTGGCCCCTCTACTTATAGTAGAATGCAAATCGAACTTATAGTAGTAGGCTATTTGACGTGACCACTTACTTATAGTACTGTGCAGTTTACGTGACCCCCTTTTAACTAACAAAGGTACAAAATAGAAATGGGAATACGATCTGGTGCCTCTAGTGATGATGTAAGTGTGCTATTTGACGTCAATTCTTATCCAGTAGTGTGCAGTTTGAGCATATAGTAATTAGTAGTGAGGTAATTGACGTGGCCCCTCTACTTATAGTAGAATGCAAATCGAACTTATAGTAGTAGGCTATTTGACGTGACCACTTACTTATAGTAGTGTGCAATTTACGTGACCCCCTTTTAACTAGCAAAGGTACAAAATAGACATGGGAATACGATCTGGTGCCTCTAGTGATGACGTAAGTGTGCTATTTGACGTCAATTCTTATCCAGTAGTGTGCAGTTTGAGCATATAGTAATTAGTAGTGAGGTAATTGACGTGGCCCCTCTACTTATAGTAGAATGCAAATCGAACTTATAGTAGTAGGCTATTTGACGTGACCACTTACTTATAGTAGTGTGCCTCTCGTGACCCTCTTTTAACTAACAAAGGTACAAAATAGAAATGGGAATACGATCTGGTGCCTCTAGTGATGATGTAAGTGTGCTATTTGACGTCAATTCTTATCCAGTAGTGTGCAGTTTGAACCTATAGTAATTAGTAGTGAGGTAATTGACGTGGCCCTTCTACCTATAGTAGAATGAAAATCGAACTCATAGTAGTATGCTTTTTGACGTGATTCCCTTACCTAATATGTAGTGTACAATGTGACTTGATCGCTCACCTAATAGTGTGCGAACTAACATAATATTTTACCTAGTATGTATTGAGTAATTTGACGTGATCTCTTACCTATTAGTGTGCGATTTGACGCGACCCCATTACCTAGTATGTAGTGTGCAATTTGACGTGATCTCTTGCCTTGTAGTGTGCGATTTGACGCGACTCCATTACCTAGCATGTATGTAGTGTGCAATGTGACGTGATCCCTTACCTAGTGTTGTGCGATTTGACGCGACCCCATTACCTAATATGTAGTGTACAATGTGACTTGATCGCTCACCTAATAGTGTGCGAACTAACATAATATTTTACCTAGTATGTAGTGTGCAATTTGACGTGATCTCTTGCCTTGTAGTGTGCGATTTGATAAGACTCCATTACCTAGCATGTATGTAGTGTGCAATGTGACGTGATCCCTTACCTAGTGTTGTGCGATTTGACGCGACCCCATTACCTAGTATGTAGTGTGCAATGTAACGTGATCTCTTGCCTTGTAGTGTGCAATTTGATAAGACTCCATTACCTAGCATGTATGTAGTGTGCAATGTGACGTGATCCCTTACCTAGTGGTGTGCGATTTGACGCGACCCCATTACCTAGTATGTAGTGTGCAATGTAACGTGATCTCTTTCCTTGTAGTGTGCAATTTGATAAGACTCCATTACCTAGCATGTATGTAGTGTGCAATGTGACGTGATCACTTACCTAGTGGTGTGCGATTTGACGCGACCCCATTACCTAGTATGTAGTGTGCAATGTAACGTGATCTCTTGCCTTGTAGTGTGCAATTTGATAAGACTCCATTACCTAGCATGTATGTAGTGTGCAATGTGACGTGATCTCTTACCTAGTAGTGTGCGATTTGACGCGACCCCATTACCTAGTATGTAGTGTGCAATTTGACGTGATCTCTTGCCTTGTAGTGTGCGATTTGATAAGACTCCATTACCTAGCATGTATGTAGTGTGCAATGTGACGTGATCCCTTCCCTAGTAGTGTGCGATTTGACGCGACCCCATTACCTAGTATGTAGTGTGCAATGTAACGTGATCTCTTGCCTTGTAGTGTGCGATTTGATAAGACTCCATTACCTAGCATGTATGTAGTGTGCAATGTGACGTGATCCCTTCCCTAGTAGTGTGCGATTTGACGCGACCCCATTACCTAGTATGTAGTGTGCAATGTAACGTGATCTCTTGCCTTCTAGTGTGCAATTTGATAAGACTCCATTACCTAGCATGTATGTAGTGTGCAATGTGACGTGATCCCTTCCCTAGTAGTGTGCGATTTGACGCGACCCCATTACCTAGTATGGAGTGTGCAATGTAACGTGATCTCTTGCCTTGTAGTGTGCGATTTGATAAGACTCCATTACCTAGCATGTATGTAGTGTGCAATGTGACGTGATCCCTTCCCTAGTAGTGTGCGATTTGACGCGACCCCATTACCTAGTATGTAGTGTGCAATGTAACGTGATCTCTTGCCTTGTAGTGTGCGATTTGATAAGACTCCATTACCTAGCATGTATGTAGTGTGCAATGTGACGTGATCTCTTACCTAGTGGTGTGCGATTTGACGCGACCCCATTACCTAGTATGTAGTGTGCAATGTAACGTGATCTCTTGCCTTGTAGTGTGCGATTTGATAAGACTCCATTACCTAGCATGTATGTAGTGTGCAATGTGACGTGATCCCTTACCTAGTGGTGTGCGATTTGACGTGACCCCGCAGCGAGACTGCGCTGCGGCAGCACTGGAAGCACATGTCACACTGGAACGCACCATTTTCCTGAAAAGTAAAAAGTGGCAAATCATCAGACGGCGAGCGAAGCGAGTCTCTATTTGCGAGGGGTTTGTGTTTCTTTTGGTGACTGATAATACATTTATTCATACAACTATGTACAGGTAGGTATATACAAAAAATACAGATTAAATAGCTAGCTATCTAAAGACCGTTGCAAACGATCTATAGATAGGTCAACTGATCCAGATCAGTGTGTATTATCTATATTATAATAAAAATGTAACAGGTCAAATTCTGTACATTAAAGATATTTAGAAAAATGTTTTGGAGGGCTCTCTATACTGAAGCCAAAAATGTTTTTTTTTTTCATTTTTGTCTATCTGTCTGTCTGTCAGAATCTGGGCCGCGCATAGCGCCGAAACTACTGAATGAATTCAAATGAAACTTGGTATGATTTGATATTTAAATAAATATATAGCGACATGGTCGCATGGATATGGTCAAATTTTATTTTTATTCTTTTCTATTTTCTTAAAGATGTCTCAAAGGCTATCTCTTGGTCCATCTGTAATTACCATTTTATGTTTCTCTCTGTGCGTCCGCAACACATCTTGGAAATTGAATCCTTTCACGCACTCTTCACATTTGTAGGGCGACTGGAGATATGCCTCCGTTTCAGATCGCAACTTCATTTCTTGTAGAACCTGTAATTATCCCAGGTTTTCTATCAAGCTGCCATTTGCCACATGTTATCTAACTAATATTCTGTAGAGGAAAGATTTATTTTTGTTTGTACCGAAGGCTCCGAAACTATTGGACCGATTTTTTCACCAATAGAAAGCTAAATTATCAGGAAGTAACACATAGGCTATAATTTATTTTCAAAAAAAAAGAGAAAGAAAATTATAACCCAAAGTAGCAAAAGTTTGCCTATAAAATTCATTATTTGGCGTGCGCTGAGAAAACTATTGATGATACATAAAAAGTATGTACTACATGATTAAAGTACTCGTTATTACCCACAAAAAAGTCCATGAGGGAATATATCTAACTATCATAGTTAAGTCACAATAGCAGCTTTTGTGTTCAAAAATTTAATTAGATCGCCGGTAGAAAAAAAAGATGGTTACATTCGTACATTCGAATATTGTGTTAGTAAGTATGTATGTACATAATATGTTTGTTACTTCTTCACGCAAAAACTAATGAATCGATTGCGATGAAACTTGATAGGTACATAGCTGTTACCTATATCTCTTACTTTTTATCCCGATATTCCCACGGAATCGAAACTTACGCGGGTAAAAATCGCGGGGCACAGCCAGTTGTTTTACGTAGGAGTTAAAATTCCATGTGACAGATAGCATAGCATATCGCTCCTAATTGGAACACCAACCGATGGCAAATGCTTTATTGGAACACCAACCGATGGCAAATGCCTTATTGGAATACCAACCGATGGCAAATACCTTATTGGAACACCAACCGATGGCAAATACCTTATTGGAACACCAACCGATGACAGGTGCATTCATTTTTTATTTTAGGCTATGCCAGTTTCCTGACGATGTTTTCCTTTACTGTTTTGAGCATGAGTTTTTTGCGGAAAAATCTATTGGTGCACCCAATAGGTGGTGGATACCCCGACCACAAGCCAATATGGTTCTATGACTTGTGTTAGTTTAAAAGCTGACATCTTATATTGCCACAGAGCGTCCGTCTCACGGAAGCGCTCAGTTCTAAATGCCACCAACGATCACCCATCTTAATGGTGGCCAGGAACGTCGCTTAACCCTGTCCTTTTTTTTATACACTAGTTGATCCTATTTTCTATACAACTATGTATAGAAAATAGGATCAGCTGGATGAAGCGATATTTCTGCCCACCTATTGGTGCAGTTACCGTAACCTATGGACGCTTGTAACACTTGTAACTTTAGACCAAAGTACTGCCCGCAGAAAATCATGACCAAGGCACCCACCTGATCTTTGGTGAGCTTGATAACAACATATTCTTCAGTCTCTTGAACCATCCTCGATGAGAAACCTTCCTTCAGTTCCTTTGCTCGTTTAATGAGCCCATTCGAAGATTTAGTTATGGGTCCCGATTCAATTCCTTTGCCAAGTAACTGGAAGATAGATGAAAAGGTTTATCAAGCGTGATAATGCGCAGCAGAGGCCGAATGCCATTCTGTAAATTCAAATTTACAGAATGGTATTTAAACATTTTTTATTTTGTAATATCATTAAAAAGAATAACCAGCCTTGTTTTTAACCGACTTCAACAAAAGGAGAAGGTTCTCAATTCGGCTGTATGTTTTTTATGGTGTGTTTGTTACCTGATATCTTCGCTAATTGTTAACCGATTTTGATGATTCTTTTATTGTTGTATAAAGAATGATCCCGAGGTGGTCCCATAAAAGTTTACCCCTGAGGGATTACTTTTTTTTCAGTAAAACTTAAAAACATCATCATCTTATGGAATCACGACTAGCCGAAACATTTTGTGAGCGATTTTTCTTTTGTTTTTTATTCAAAAGAATGTTATCCTGAATGAGCAAAATAACGGAAGCACGTGAAGATCTGATGATAAAGTACTTGCAGGATAGAAACTGTAAACTTGGAACTGCAAACGTAACGTGAATATCGCGATTTAATTATGATCAACCGAATTAAAAAATGCAGTTTCTCAATCCATCTGTATGCTTTTTTTGTGTGTATGTTAAGCGATATCTTTGCCAATTGTAAACCAATTTGAATGATTTTTTTTTTATTTTAATGTGTAAAGTGTAATATTTCTACATAAATTTTAAGCATGTCTAAATTTTGGCACATGCCAAATGTTTGGATGACACGCGGGTTTTGGCAAGTAGTAAGTATTTCCCGTGACAAATTGCAAGGCCATCGCTGCTTATTGGAACACTAACTGAAAACAACTAAACAAAAGATAATAAAAAAGTAAACGGTTTTTTTTTTAAATACGTTTTAGCAACCAAGTTATTATTAAGATTCAGGCAACTAATATGGCTGGTAATTTTTTAGTTAACCTTCACTCACCTAAGTGTGGTACCAATTGATCGTCAAAACAATAAACTTACCAACTCTCTTCTTGATTTTTTTCTCTTTTTACTCTCTCTCCTGTCAGTACTACTTCTCAGCAGAACTAAAGGCATTTCATCATCATCATTATTAAAGTCTGTGCTGTCATAAATTATATCATCATTGACTTCATTCACTGGTGAGTTATTCACTTTACTGTTCACTTCTGAGTTATTCCATATCTCTTTAAATTCCTTCACCACATTCACTGGTGAGTCATTCACTAAGCTGTCCACTTTTAAGTTATTCCATATCTCTTTCAGATTTTCAATGTCCTGACCGTTTAAATGATTCTCTGGAAAGAAGTGGACTTTGGCTTTTGTTGTTTTTAAATTGTGGCAGAATGTTAGTTTATGATTTAGATGAATATTTTCTAAGTTCTGTAATAAAATGAGATAGATAGGTAATTGATTTAATATGCTTGTATAATTAGTATACCTACTAGTGACATTTTAATTAAGATTTTAAATTATTGTACAAGTATTTTTTTGACAAAGCCCCTATACAGCTGCATTTCAAGTATATATCTTAATGTACTTACCAAATTAGTAAATTTTTAAAACTATGATCTACAATGAACCTATCAATAACTGACGTAACCTAGTGTTCTATAATTCCCTATGGTTTGAAATAAATGAATATGTATTGGATGCAATTAATCAGCTGACGAAATGGTTAGGGGATCAATGTTTCTATGGCATTAATGAATTTATGAACCACACAGGCAATAATTATATTATGACCAATAACTAGGAGCGATTTTTTTATAAGATTAAGTTTGATTATGATAGGTAGCTAGTTATTGACATTTTTAATTCATTCAGAACATATGCCCTAACATTTTTCATTGTTAGGGCATATGTTCTGACATTTTATAATTATTCTTGTATGAATTGATTCTCAATCTACCTATTGACATTTGCACATCATTTGGATCGTAAAATATATAAGGCCCTATATAAATTGTAACGTCATGTATTAGCTGACCTATACTCATGCAAATAAATATTATGATTTACCGCCTGAGAAGCATCTTCCAACAAAGTCCTGGCTGCTTGGCATTGTTGTTTGAATTTGAGGAACCTCCGGAACATCCAGCTGCATATATGGCATATCATCATCTCAGCATCTTCTTTCATCTGCAATAATCTTAAAACATCAGGAAATTCTGTTATGCTATTATCAATGCAACTGATACAATTCTTATTAATGCAGTGGTTGGCGAGATGCCGGCTGCAACAGAAGTTTTATCTGTAATAATCTTGAAACATCAGGAAATTCTGTTATGCTATTATCAATGCAACAATTCTTATTAATGCAGTGGTTGGCGAGATGCCGGCTGCAA
This sequence comes from Perizoma flavofasciatum, assembly GCA_958496245.1. Lineage (NCBI taxonomy): Eukaryota > Metazoa > Arthropoda > Insecta > Lepidoptera > Geometridae > Perizoma > Perizoma flavofasciatum. The sequence continues at coordinate 1,486,374 of OY292448.1, forward strand.
CAGAAGAGATGCAGGTTTGATTCGGACTTAAAATCCGGGAACAACGCGACAAACGGCCAATAGTTATTAAAATTAAAATACAGCTTACGTTTTCAACGAATTTAAAATACTCATTTTTACACTCAAAACTCATCGGATAAAGGTTATTAGTAGTTTTAAGGCACGTTAGGCAAATGTTCTTGCATTTTGTAGAGCGAACATCGCCTCTTTCATCCATTTTGCACATGAAAAACAATTTAAATGAAAATAATTTTATAAAGTCCTCTCACAATTCATAACAAAACCAACCACCACTGACAGCCGACTAGCACAGATTAAAAATTGTTTGATCCTACTACAGAACGACTTGTTGTAACAGCACAGATAAAAAATGTTGAGTAACTGAGTGCCTATGCTGAGTTACAAAAACGTTCAAAACTTGTCGTAACGATGTCCGGAGGGTATTGTTATGAAGCAGAGTGGGTGTCCCGAACGATACCGAATTATAAGCCATTTTAACTGAGAGCGGTAGTGTTTGATGTGGTTATACTTGCGTAGACCGTACAAGTATCTGATGTGGAGATTAAGCAACCGCTGTTTGTTAAGATGTTCCTCAGTACCGTCAGGATAGCACACATTTGTATAATCTAGGATAGGGAGTAGGATACAGTTAACAAGAGTTGCTTTGGCAGAGTAAGGGACGAAATTTTGCATGCGTTTTAGAGCATGCATTGAACCGTACATTTTCCTGCTGACTTCGGTAACGTGCTGCTCCCAGATATAATGTGCTGGATAGATTTACAGTCATGGTGAGGCCAATGTTCTTCACCTCAGAACAAAAGACCAAAGGAACATCATTATATTTGACTGAAGGGAGAGAGTTTTTGTCTAGTCTGGAGATGAAGGCCTTACTACCGGTGATCATTACTTGAGTCTTGCTGGTGTTTATTTGAAGACCAAATTTCTTAGACCAAGACCAACCATCATGCGTTACATTCCTTATCACTTACTAAACTCTAAACAACAGGACCCTTTTGTCTCAAATTTAATTTTCTTCACAACCCTCTTTGAAATTAATTAGGTAACATTTTAGATAATTTACATGTTGGAGAGGTGCGATCATGGGCATATTATAAGGGAGGTGCATTTAGGGGGTCTGGACCCCCCTTAGCATACGACGAAAAACATCTGGTAAGCCCCAAAACATCCAGGTGTTGCGTAAATAGTGGATAATACTTTACTTGCAGGTGGAGGACATCATCATAACTGTTCTGAAAATAAGTAGGTATTTTCTACATAATAAAAATCTCACGGTTTTCGGGTTATTGATTGGACATAATACTACCATTTTTTTTTTAACCTTGCCCATTACAAATCACGGAATTTTCTCAATTTGTTTTTGTTAAAGCATTCTTTGATAACTGTGCTATGAAATACTAACTGCCATTTTTGTACCTACTGTTTTTTTAGAAAAACGGTCTTTAGATGGCTAGCTGTTTCATCTGTATTTTTTGTACATACCTACCTACTTTTAAATAGTTGTATGAATAAATGTAACCATTTACTTTTACTTTAGCAAAAACGATGTTTTGGTATTTTTTCCAAAACTTTAACCTTTTGTGGTGTAATAAAAAGTAGGGTCACCTGAGTGACTAACTAGTAAATAATCTGCCTACTTCATTGAGATTCTGAAATGGTCTAATTAGATAGCACTCGGTATTTTCAGTTTTCAATTCAAATAATATTCCTGTTAACATAGGTATAGGTAAGAGTCATTTTTCTAATTAAGATTAAAATTCACTTAGTGAAATGGAATTACGCAAACAGGTAATGTTAGATATAACAAAGGAATTTACTGAAACAAGGAAATGAAACAAATTATATATCTAAAATACATTTATTACATTAGAATGTCCTAACAGCTCGAAATGGGTACCCACTACCTACCTCATAAGCACGCCCTGGATCTAGAGCGCTTTATTTTATGCACATGCCCGGACTCTGTTATGTCCAAATATTTTTTTTATTTTCTGAACAGTTATGATGTCATCCACGCGTAAGGATTAACCACTCTTTACATCACACCTATAAATGTGCACGCGCCTTTCGGTCATAGCAATGGTCCCTTGCTTTGCGCGCGAATCTGTTTTGTCAAGCTTTCATTCCTCGCTAATTATTATTGGTCACGCTTGAATAAAGGTTTATTATGAATTAATCAAGTATCTCTTTATTTTTTCTGCTACAAGTAACTTTTTATTCCAAAAACTATCGTGAACTTGACTATTCATATTGTAAAAACGGGAATTTTCACGTACTGCACTATCGGTGAAGGCACCGACTAAGTTTCGACTCATTCCGAGAGTCTTCATCAGGGTGAGTGGTTGCGACTTTCTCCTTCCGCGTCGCGCCGTGCACGTAACGTACAAGTAACTTTTCACAAAATTTTAAAAATCCCCGACTTGTTTTACGTGGGTCAAAATCTCTCACTAATTTATCCTCATTTCTCTTTCCTACTCCATCATCAGATCCTGATCACTATCTATCAATAACTTATTCATTGAGGTCGTTCCACTGAGTCCAAACCAAACATGATACCTCTGCTGTAAGTTGGTGAGGAGTTGGGTATCCTGCAGATACCAGGTGATGCCTTAGCATCAGGTCAAGGATACCATGTTCTTGCAAAATCATTGAATATTAACAACGGATAAAACAAATACAAACAACACACAAAAATGTACAAAAGTGTACATTGTTGTAGGTACCCAGTTGTACAAAAATGTATGCCATTTGTCATTGTACACTCATTGTACATTGTATCTCAGTTGTACATTGTTGTTTTATGCGATCATTGTACATTGTATCTCAGTTGTACATTGTTGTTTTATGCGATCAGTGGTCCCGAGCTCAAAATTCAAAAGTTGTAAAAGAAAACTTCTAGGTACAAAGTCCAGACTTTTATTGAAACCGAACAAAACTAAAAAAATATTCATTTGGCAATGTAAAAAATATCTAATATTCTTACCCAAGGATTTCTTATCTACTGAGGCCACGCCATACAAACTAGCTTTATGTTTTACTAGTTTCTGCCCGCGTGGTATGTTGATAATAGCGTATGACCGTCTCCAGTCTTCAAACTATGTCCACCAACTTTTGAGTGAATCGAACCAGGGAATATTTTTTCCATACAAATTTTAGAACTCAATTGCACACCCCCAAAGGGTAGTTTTGCAAAAATAAAAAATACATGTTTCATTATTTACTTTAAAGTTTATTTGTAGCGAGGTTTGAGCGAATCAAACCAAGGAATACAATTTTCTATAGAAACTTTACCATCCTGTTTAAGCCCTTTATGTGTTGATTATTGAAATTAGATTAGCCTATGTGTTATTCCAGAACCTAAACTATCTTCATTCCAAATTTCATCAAAACCGGTTTAGTAGTTACGGAGATACGTGGTAACAAACATTCACACACACAGACTTTAGCATTTATTATATTATAGTAAGATGAACGACGGACGAGATTAAAAGCTGAAACGCGGATTGCGAGTTTAATTCCCACTGTGTATTAACTTATATTTACATCGATAAAGTGTTAACCCACACTTAAGTGTGGAAATTTTGATGATAATAAGTCCTTACACACAGTATTCCAACGACTGACGAATACTAGTGTGGTAGACATAAGAAACGTAACGTATAACGGATATGGGTTAGATATCGATATTTAAATCCACATAACCGATATCATGAAAACTAATCAAAACCTCAACGGTTCCTAAAGACACGAACAAAACAAAAACTTCACAAAGCAAACGAAACGGCATAATATGGAGCGAATATGACATAACATTAGCCATAATTGACATCGATGTACTAATTAACTGTATAAGTTTGCGATTGTCGTTTCGTTGTTAGTTTGCTTATCTAAAAATCATGTTAACGTTTGAAACCCCTACGACTGATATCGATATCTGAAAACCGTTTTCTATATCGATATGCAAACTGTATATCGGTTACATAACCGTTTGTGGGATAAAACGAAAACGTCCATGTCTATAGTGTGGTAAGGACTTATGTTGTTTAAGTATGTAGTATTTACTACGGTTTTCTCTCATACACATTAATGTTTGTGGTTTGCTGGACGTTCATAGACTAGCTAGTATGTGTGGCCACCAAAAAACAAAACTAAAATCATAAAACACTTAATCATAGGTTCATATTCAAACGTAACTTAACGCATACAGAAGATAGGCATATTTTTTTATATATTAATCATAGATTAAAATAGATACATAAATATTCTAACATAGGATGAATCAAGATCCAATACCTTTCTTTTCTTATGCACTACTGCTTGGCACTACTAGTAGAGTGAAGGAAATTTTACTTTCCCGTGCCACTACTGGTAGCGCTATGAGTAAAAGTACATTGTTGCCAGTAGTTTCACGGGATATATTATTTCCCGTGGCACGAGTGGGCTATCTACAAAATAGCCATATAAAGGCTATTAAATCTCTGGATAAGTTATTTATGTCTGTTTTTTGCAGATAAACTAACCGATTGGTTTTATTTATTTTGAACCCACGTTTTTGGGTACAGTTCGGATAGCAATCCTCTTTTTCTGAGTGGTAATTAAAAAAAACCCTAATAACCTAACCTATCCAAGACGGATTTGCCTAGAAAGGATTTTTCAAGCCAACATTAACTTAATTTTTGGAACAAACAAATAAATATTTTGTTTATCTTGCTTTGATATACTTAGTATTAGTAGTGCCATTGGTAATGAGGTAATCCACGGGAGATTTTATAATATGCGTTTAATAACACATTAGTTCCTCGAGAAATGGTACGGTTTAAAATACTCTTACTTTTTTAAAGTACTTTTGTACACTCACACAGTCAGTTCCATTTCAATGTCGTCTGGTAGAGATCGCATATTAGCGATAAGACTGCCCAGTATGGAACATCATCAAAGTTTGTAGTACTTATATAAGCTGCAATATTATTTGGTGTAAAATAAAGTATTTTCTATTCTATTATTTTCTTGAAAGTCCCGTTATCTTGCCACGTCCTGTATAAATATTTTTATTGGATAGTTCAAAAATATTTAAAGTCTTTGGTGTCTAAATAAAAACTGCCTATTAGTATCCCAGGTGATAATCGATACATAGGAGATAAATATCATACTATGTAATGATCTGGATCACTTGACATATCTATAGATCGTTTGCAACGGTCTTTAGATAGCTAGCTGTTTCATCTGTATTTTGTATTTATTCCAACTTGTAGAAATAAATGTTTACGAAGATGTTTTAACAGTGAGCTTTTTCAAAAGATTTAACTCTTAAAACTAGATGGCGCTACGCAAAATATAAACAACCATGCCACAGATGGCAGTGTTGCTAAACTACGGAGGTATGTACGTACAGTAATTTTATTACTTTAATGGGAGATTTTCTCTTTAATGTGGCAGTCATTTTGTGGTTCTTCACAGTTACAAAGATGGCGGACTAAAAATATG